>OZ007593.1:213542998-214835498 GCA_963931845.1 Maratus michaelseni
AACATACAATATTTAATTTAATATAAACCACTCGCAATCTTCTCTACCGGGTTGCCATATGAAGCAAAATCTCGCCAAAATCGTCGTGTTGCTTAGGCATAAAATCATTCTTTTAGCACCGAAAATATATCCCGGTGCGTCTGCGGCATCTGTATCAATATTATTTATATACAACTAGCTGTTACCCGTGACTTCGTTCACGTATCATTAAAAGAAGAATAAATGCATTAATTAAGCAAAATATTTCATTCCCGATAATTAGAAACGTAAATAATTAACTAACTCTTTATCACATTCCATAGGAGACAATACAGCACTTCTATGTTATAGAGGCCTTGACATAACCAAGTTTTAAAAAAGTGAAATTTTGTAAGAAATAATCACGAAAAGGAAACTGCAACCAATGAAAAAAGGCGGGCCAAATAAAATCGTGTAAATCGGCGAATTATATAAAAGCATATGTCAAGTTTACCTGGTAAACCATTTTACTTTTAACGCCTTTGTGAAACGTTTTAATAGCAATCCTTCAAAGATAATGGAAATAGTATATTCTTTAACATTAAATTCAATTCTTGTGAATAGGGAGCAATTATTGTACACCTAAATGCAAGGAGCTTAAATTTGCCTCCTTAATTTAATCTATAACTGAAAAAAAATCTTTATTTCTAAATGAAAATATGTTGACAGACGATTTTTGTTCTCCAGAATAAATTGATTCATGAAGTTTGAATATGTGAAAATACGTTTTTATTTTTCAAAAATTTTACTGTAATCAAGATTTTTTTTCACCATCTATTCAAATTGAAAATAATTTTTTTTTCAGTTTTAATGAGAAAAAATATATTAATCCGTTTTATTTCTTCTTTTTTATCCACAAAAATGGAATAATTTAGTTGCCATTTTTAGAGAAACTTCGTTAAATTTTACAAATAAATAAATAAATAAATAAATAAATAAAAATAATAATAATAATATCTCGGAATTTAAATCATTTTTTTAAATTCTGAGAGTTTATGACATCTTCGGATGAATGATAACCGGTGTTAAGTAAATCGCGTTGCGTTCGACAATCTGAAAAGTGTAGTTGCGAAATACAAACAGGCGGTCAGATTTTAATATAATAGATTCGTATTTATTTTTCTTTTCCTAATAATCATGGTGTGTTTTTTGGCAAAAAACTCTCATCTGTATGTAACTGATATTCATGCTTAATAATCGGTATAGATAAAAAAACATTTAAATTTTTCGTTTTAAATATGTCGTGAAACTTATCTTCTTTCTATACTTACTGATCCTTGTATTATTAATGTACGGAATTAATTCCCGCTCCTTGTAAAACACATTTGAAAATTCCCGTTTTATTTCAAATATGACGTCACATTTTCCTCAGAGAAATCTCTTTTTAATGCCATAATTCTTGTTAATTTTCTTTTTCTGGCAATCAAGACGTAAATTTTAGCGGAAAACTCACATTTGTATGTAACTGGTACTCAAGCTAATTATTAATCAGTATCGATGAAAAATATTTCAGTTTTTCATCTTAAATATTACTATTTACCATTATCTATTTACTTTCATTATACATTGATATTCATGCGCTTTGTATTATTACGACTATTTGAAAATACAGGTTTTATTTATGACGTCATATTTGTCCAAGCCGAGGAGGATCCTTTTCATAGTTCCATGGTCCAAGCGAAATCTATTTTTAAGAATATAATTATTGTTCATTTTTCCTTCTAATTATAACGCAGTTTTTTGACAGAAAAAGATCTTTATTAATATAACCGATATTCATACTTCATGTACAATAACAAATACTCCATATTTTTGTTTCAAATATCACGGAAATTCATCTTCTTTTGAATTCTTTTTCATTTTCATTTTTCACGTGAAAATCATTCAATTGAAAATTAATTGCTGAGGGAAAAAAAAAAAAATACGTGTTTTTATTTATTGGCAACGATCAAAGCCCTATCAACGATAAAGTAAAATGGTTAAATTTTGTGAAAAATGTCCATTTATTCTCTATGAAAATAACGAAATTTTGAATTATTAAGAAGAATATTTGAATAAAATGAACAAAAACCAGTCTATGTTCATTTGAGGGTTATAATCAACGTATATGCAAAGATACAGGATCATTAAATGCTCCATTTTGACGCTGGCTTCAGCCTAACATTTGCACACAATCAGATTTATAATAATATTAGAATTAGAATTTACTTCTGCTTGTACATTTCAATAAGGTACAGATGTCGCAGATGCACCGGGGTATCTTTTTGACGCCAAAAGGCGATTTATGCTTAGGCAACCCGACGATTTTGGTGAGATTTTGCTTCGTATGGCACCCCGGTAAAGCAGACTGCGTGTGTTTTATATTAAATTAAACATTGTATTTTATATAATATATTAATCATTGTGTGTGTTTATGATAAATAATTTTTGTGAATAGGATGCCAAAAAATATGTTGAAGCAAATTTTCTTCTCTCGCCAATGTCATTTTCTTTGCTTTGCCAAGATAATCATTAAATAAGTTAATATACTATTACTCCGTTACAGTACGCATATACACAAACATGATAAATATAACAATAGATGACGCACGTATAAAAGTTATAAAAACCCGATTAAAGGCGCGATATTTTTTTCAAAAAGCACGCGCGAGAAAAAAAGATTAACAATCGTATTTTAACTGCATTAGAAGATGATGTCATCCGCTTATTCTTGAAAAACATGAAATAAATTGAATGCATTTCTAATATAATGAAGCCTATCTTTTATTTTAATTAAATTTTGCTTTATAAAAATAAATATTAAATCAATCGCGTGGAGAAATCATACTTTATCTTTTTTGTACTGTTTATTTCTTTTTATAATTGTGGCAACACAAATTTTAGGAAAACCCTTTCATTTCAGTTATGAAAACAATGCCGATTTAATTTTTAATTAACAACAATTTTTAATCAAAAACATGTTTTAACGAAATGTTAAGTGTGCTATGTCAGAAGCCGGTTCTGAAACCTTTCATATGGTATCTCATTCGTGGTTCTGCGTTTCGTATTTTCTGAGAAAAAGGGATGTTGACAGGAGAAATAATATATATGATTATTGAAGTTTTGATAATAAATATTTTAACGTGTGCATTGAAGGGGATGTGAGAGGGTTCCAGTAAGCATTTTCACCAATAAGTTAGATAGGCATCCAAATAAACAAATATACAAGTGTTAATAAATTGGGCATTTCAACCAACACTTTTTCACACTTTCCAACATAGCTGTTGTTTCTGATTTCGGTTTGTCTGTCTGCCGTCTATCTGTCTGTCTGTCTGTCGTCTGTCAATGCTCCAACTTTGGTAAATATACTCGGATTGCTATGCATAACAATTGAACAATTGATATATGTTAATGAGGTTTACTATGGCACGTTTGGTAATGAAAATGAAGTGTGTAGTATTTATAGTTTGTTTACAGTGATACTCAAAAGAAATAGTACTAGGGTTTGTGGGGAAAAATCGTTTGTAACGTATTTTAATGATGTTGCACTATTTCAAATATATTGTAATTTATGTACATCGCCAAGGTTAACTACAAGATGCTTACTTTAGAATATGGTCATAGCATTCATCAATCATTTACCGGGATACCCAAAATAATTCGGTTACAGTACTGGTTATGTTTCAGTTGAGGTAGGCGGTTTTAAATTTAAGTAATTTTTTGCATATTAACTGGTATGTAGAAATTCTACAGTTTATATACAGATCTGCACAAAAGAACTCAAGTAAATTTTCATTTATTGACGGAAATTGCTGAATGAGAATTTTTAATTGTGATATGCGTTTCGTAACTGAACTAAATTTAAGCATATACCATGTAGTATGTATAAAAATCTTTAGATAATATACAGGGCTTTACAAAAATTTCGGATCTTTCTACAGCTATTTATGGTATTTCCTGAAATTGTGTTTTCAGATGTCTTCTGAGTTTTCCAATTTATTTACTTAGGCATCATCTCTCACCTTATTAAACTGGGAAGATCTATTACAGTATTCAGGATGTGTTGGAAAGTATTTCATAATCTATGTTTGACGCATGATTTTTCGTTCTTGATATTGAAGCATTTTGTTATATATAACGTGAATGTTAAGACACGTGACTGATATTTGAAACTTGATTATATTAGAAATAGCTGTATTACACAGCATACAGTTATAAAACATACTATATTATAAAATACTGTATATACTGTATTTTACATACAGCAATACATATATTTATGTGTATTTTTGCACAGCACTTTTCAATTTTAAAACATCACGTGATGTATGTATTTATGTTATTTAATTGGCAGTTGTTTACAAACAGCTAAAGACATAAGCAAATAAGAATGAGAAACTGTATATTAAAAATAGCGTGAAATATAAATATTTAAAAAATAATATACACAGCTTTATTCAGATATTTATTGGCCATAATGATTCTAAAGTTGTATTTTGTTTTTAAATCTGTACAATAAATCTATTATAAGATGATAATTTTCTATTATTATTATTTTTAAATGTAAATATAAAACATTAAATGCATTATCTTGTTCTTTTCGTCGTACACCATTTGTCAACGAACAAGAATAATCATTGCTTTGAAAATTCCCGCAAAATTCTATATTTTTAAGTTTGTTTATTACTAGCGTAAACATCGGTTTCTTTTTAAAAGATATAAATACTTTTACATTTGATAATAAATACTTTTTAAATTTGTTGGCAATTTTACAATGAAATACTCTAAAAAAGCTTTAAATGTATAAGATAAAACATTTTTTTCTTTGCATTGCATTACTTTGTCATTTTTTTGGCACAGTATTGGGGATATATCTTTTCCGATTTTATTCGAAATTACTGATTGTATTGCCGTTTTTCTTGCACGCTTAATTTATATACCAGTATTGCCTTTTTAATCTAAAACTGTTTTGGTATGTTTTATAAAATAAAGCTCGTTAAATGGGCTTCGAAAATTTTATTCTGTTTTGTTATATAAAAATTTATTTTCTAAAACTGAAATTATTACCCCACCTTAACGCCTTCAAAGTTTAAGGGGTATCATCACTTTGACACCCTAAAATTTAACGCTTTTTTTAGATTTTATTTTAAAAAACATCGAAGTGTTTATAAAAATGCATTTACACTAAATGGCTTTGGTTATCAAAATTAAGCTTTGTCGTGCCACACGAACTTTGATAATGTTTTTCAATAATGTAGGGTGTCAGTAAAAATAAGCAGTTTTGAAATTTTGATCACCAATCACTTTGATTTGTTAAAGAAAAATGGTTTTTATTGGAAAAATAAAGGTTTTCCAGTAAAATATCTAAAAATGTATATTAGAAACTTATGATCTATGATTTTTTGAATAGTTGGCGTCCGGTTGGTACCTTTTGATCGTCCAGCAGAAGTCAGCCAACATCATTGGGCTCCATCTACCCTGATAACTTTTTCCCATCTTTAAAATGTCCTGATGGAACCTTTCTCCGTGTTCATCGCTCGCCTCCCCAAGATTCTCCGGAAAAAAATCGAGATGCTAATCCAAAAAATTGATATTAAGCGATATATTGCAACCCAAAGCTTAATATGCTGTTAGAAGCTCGTTAATCAAAAAGAAGTTCGAAAAGTTAGAAGCTCGTTAACCGTTCTCTATAGCTGTCACTCTTACATAGCTACCCAAAAAATTTGCATTTGTGAAAAATTGCAAAAATTGCAAAATGTTCTTGAAGCATTTCCATGTTAATTTTTCCAAAACATTCAATTTGTCTTAAAATTTCGAATCTTTTATTAATTTCCTGGTTTGAGGTCCTGCGAAAATTCCATCTTTAATTTTAGCATCACTTATTTTGGGGAATTTTTCTTTCAAATACGAAAATCCATTTGCATTGCGATACGTCATCTTTACAAAAATTTTATATGGATTAATTTGATATCGAGTGGCAGAAGAAGTACAACAGAAGGCTTTACAAGTGGTAAATGTATTTTACTGTCTAGGAATTGGAGATTTACGTTCAGGACATTCTTTTTTAGGTGCGTTCGTAATTATATAAATACGTAGCACCTATTGTCGTCGTCTGGTCCGTCCGTCTGTCGGTCCGTCCGTCCACATATAACAACGCAAAAACTACTCAACCAAAGGGTTTTAAATTTAAGATATATTATCTTTGCAGAATTATTTCGAGACATTTCAAATTCTATGAAAATCGAATCAAAACTTTAGAAAATATTAATAAAAACATTTATTAAGAAATTTGAATTTTTCTTTAAATCGGTACTTTCTTCTTATAGGAGCTTCCGAGATTTAATCGTCAAGCGACAGAGATACTTATTTAATAACAGAAATTAATCTGCAGACGATATAATTCATTTCACAGAATTAAAAATCATCAAGATCTGAATATTTATATAACTAGCTATAGTACGAACGCACCTCATTTGTCACGTTTGACGTACAATTTCCAACTTGTTTAATTTATCGCGATAATACAAAAAATGAACTTGACCTTATCACAAGAAAACTGAGGGTGATTGAATGTGAATAAGTGCAGTTTCGTAATGTGGGTAAGGTAGTCAAAATACGATTACTTACCAGAGATCGTGTGGCATGACTGCTGTAGTTCAGCGTAATTATATAATTTATCATTCTACGGAAAAAGTTACTTTTTAGGCACAAAACTTTCAAGAAACATATTTAACACAAAATATTTTATGCTAATATCCATAGTTCATCTTTCACCACATCACCAAAATTTATTTGGGTGGTCTTTTCATTATAGTGCTTAATTAATTTTATATAGATTTGTGGGAAAATTTCCTTTATAATATTGTAACGGCTTATTTAGTGTAAGATATGAAGCTTGAGATAAATTTCTCAGAAGAAGCTTTAATATATAATACAAAAACTGATTGTTAAATAAATGATGCTTATTTTTTAAATCAAGAACATGGGATGCATAAAGTTTCCGAACATTTCAAGTGCAGCGATAATGCTTCAAAATTAATTTCAAACGGCAATAGGCATATTCACGGCTAACAAACGAAATTAAAAAGGGATTGCTCGTACTTATGAATACATTTATTAGGTGACAAATACTCCTAAATTTTGGAAATTATTTCACATAGTTTCATTGTAACAAATACGAAAGGCTTGTAATAATAATAAAAACATATTTCTTTTAAAAATTACAATTTTTTTAATCAATTGATATCAATAATTATTTAATCGATTATTTATAGATTTTAGTTAATTGATATCTCTTTTGATATCGATATATAACTAATAAAATATGATTCTCATGTGTATAAATGGTGTAAATTTTAAGCAAATAAAAGTTAGAAATTTGGAACTGGTTAAAGTGGTGTTATCTATTAATATATTTCTTACTGAGACATATTCAAACTTTCTTCTTTTGAAATTTAAAAGTTTGAGATTTAATACAAAGTTCTTGATATTCTCCAATTATATGAAATACAAAGGATGTGAAATATCACTTTCAGATATTTACTCCAATTATATTTTTACTAAACCTAATCTTTACGGTGTTCCCAAGCCATTGTACCTATTTGATTTACTAGCGTTAAAATTATGCCTTAATAGAATTTCTGAAGTATAGAAAATGGTGGATCTGAAATTCTTTTCAGAAGACAATGATGCGGTTAAGTTTCTCTAATTAAGTTATAAATTTAAATACATTCTCATATTATACTATATGAAAGGATGTTAATTAATTTCAAAATTTATAATTTTAATACACTTTTTGATTTGAATTAGTTTAAAGAGTACGGCTAAAATAGTAAATGTGATATAATATATTTACTAATGTACTAAGATGTATATAGTAATAGTAATACGTTAGTTTCAAACATGCTGCCATGAAAAAATTATTATAAAGAAAAAATTAAGTAAGAAAAGACTGACTTGAGTTCCGCTTAGAATACTGCACGGTTCGGGTTGTACCTAGCCTACACCCATAAATTTATTCTTAAAGTAGGCCCACACCCGACTTGAACTCGACAAAAATTCGTCATGCCGTATTCGATACCCTTCAATCCGAACCTGCTCCGAACCCGAAATAAAAGAAAATTAATCCGCATTTTAAAACAATTGTGGAAAACGCTTTTAATCTTACGTATAATATCAATTTTATCTTTTTTGTTTTTTTAAAGTATCATATATGGTCATTAATATTAAAATATATAGTTTTTTTATTTCCTTTTTAAAATAATCAGAACTTTCTAACGGAAAATAGGTTCAACCTGAACCCAACCCGAAAATGTCAGAAAACCGAAACGAAAAAAGCTTGCATCAACCAGACCCGACCCAAACCACAGGTCGTGTCGGGGTCGGGTAATGTATTCAACCGAATGGTTTGAAATTTAATATCGTTGCAGAATTTTGTCAAGTCATTTCAAATTTTATGAAAATTGAATCAAAACTTAAAAAGATATTAATAAAAGTTTCCTCCAATCTAAATCGCAAGTCCTGTGACTGTGAAAAACAAATACGGGATAACCAATTTTTTTTTTTTTCATATGCCAGGCGGCCATTTTCATTCAACAATATTTTTTCGAATAAAATTGCATAAAAGTTACGTTTTTAGAAAGATCGTTCGAAAAATTGTTTGTTTGAGAGATGAGTTACATTAAAAAATATATAGATTCCCAGATATCTTCAGTTGAAATTAGGTTGCCATCCTAATATCTCAATCCATTAATGTGAATAAACACAAAAGATTCCTTCATCGTGAGTCATAGAAATATTAAACCATGAAAGTGATTATTCACAAATCACGATCTCTATGATGAATTTTGCCGCGCTGTCTGGTGTCGAAAAAAAGTTTGCATCTGTAAACGTGGCATACGTAATAAGAAAAAGGCATGCTCATTTCATAACGACGATATAATTAATTTCACTGAAATAATAACGATGATTTTTTTTTTACATTGTAAAACTAGTTATAGTAGGAACGCACCTAATTTGTCATGTTTAACGTACAATTACCAACTTGTTTGTTGATTCTATGGCGGATTTTGAGTCGGAGAATGTAGAATACGTACTGGAAATAAAATTATGCCAAAAGCTAAATTTCTTTTTTCCCTCTTATTCATAATAAAAAGTTATCAATAGTACCACAATCTCTTTCCTATGTATAATAATAATTCAAACTTTCCATGTAAAAAGTTTCTATTTTATTTATTTTATTTTTTAAAACAAAAACTCAACACTCTCTTTTTTAACATTATATTTTCTTTCATAAATTAGTGTATCAGAAACACATATGAAAAAAAAGTAATGAAATATAAAATATTCGCCGTAAGAAAATTTTTAATTTAAGCATGAATACTTAAAATATTATCAAAACATTTTAAAATATACAGTGAAAAAAAAAGAGTATAACACATAATGTAAATTATTCAATCTAATTTGACTTTTGACCATGTTAGCTTTAACTTTCCTTTTACGTTCAGAAATTATTAAAAAAATACATCACTGCAACATATAACGGTATTTTTACCATAAAAAAAAACCTAATTATTCAAAGAACATGCGAATTTTAAACTAAGAAATTATTAAAATCAATCTTTTTTTTCTTGCATAAAAAATATTTACATTATGGCGAAAATGTTGCATTTAATTCAATACAGAAGAAATGTAATAAAAACATTTATTTTATCAACATTTATTTAGAGTTCATTAGTAAGATTTAATCAAATTATTTTATAATTATAGTTTAATTTAATTATTCTAAAAATTAATTTAGATCGTTCTTTTGGATTTTTCTAATTATATTTTTTTAATTATTGAACTGTTCCCATCCTAGAAATATTAAGTATCTTTAAAATAGACAATATGTATTTTGTTTCCTAAGGAATTTTCCTGATTAAAAAAAAAAAAAAAAAAAAAAAAAAAAAAAAAAAAAAAAAAAACGCTAACAAAGGATGTGAATTTTCACTTTGCTTCCCAGCATGCAACCAACAGAGCGAAATATGTCCAGGCCGAGAAACCTTGCCGAAACCGGAAACCTTGCTGAAAATTTAATGAGAAAAAAAGTTATTTTGTGTTTTAAAAGATTTAAAATTATTTTCAAGCAAATTTAGATATTTACTTAAACTTGAAAATACTTCGGAGCAAAAATAATTACACAATATTCGAAATGTGGAAAAGAAACTTTATATATGCATAAAAACATTAAAGAGTAAGTTTTAACTATATATATATATGTTACGGTCAATATGATTAATCTGGTAATTATTAATAATAACCAGTTATTATTTATAAAAGCCGGTTATTATTAATAATAACCACGGTCATTATTAATAATAACCGGATTAATCATATTGACCGTAACATGTATACCACTTTGCGGAAGAAATATCGGTCGGATCGATAATAGACCCGGTCACAGAAGATCCCACTGAAAAAAATTAAATGCTAAATTCAATAAGTTTAAGACCTAGACTAGCAGATTAGGGCAACCATGGGCGTTTAATATATCGGACAAATCGCGGCGGCTTCCATATCATTACAGCTCACGGTAGCGGTCGGGGGGAGGGCTGGCGAGGCAGACCGCCGACATTTCACGAAAAAAGTCCGCGCAGAATAGAAGGTCGCTTTAGTTCAGTTACCGATCGGATTGGTAGAAGACAGGATCATAGAAGATCACACCGGAAAATTTTAAAAGCTAAATTCAATATGTTGACGATATCTATCAGCGGGCTGGGTCGTTTAATACATCGGACGAACCGCAGCGGCTTCGAGATCATTATAGCTGGTATATGTATTAATTCAATACCACGTGAAAAATTATTGCACTCATAGGACGAATTAATTTTTTTTTACAAGTCTTTTAAAACTAGCTGAATTGTAGCTTATAGTATAATATAATACTGTAAAATAAGTTCGATACATTAAAACCCGTGGAAGCGAAACCTGTCTATAACGTGTAGGCCTATCTTAAGATATCTTACTTTTTTTAAATATCTAATTTTTGACAAATATATAAATAGTCAAACTAGTGCACAATCGTATCATATTAACCGATTACGAAAACAAATGAGAACGGCAAACAGAGAAGAAATATTATGAATTTATCAAGAGTGGAAAACGATAAAAATGCAAGAACAAAGATAAGTATTGTTTCAATAAATGAGAAGCTCAAGAAAAAAATAATTGGTACCGAAAGTGATGTAAGATTGACGAATAAAGAATACTACAATGAAATAGGTGAACCTCAATTATGCCAAGAAAATATTTGTATATTGACTGGATTTGGCGGAGAAGAAACGAAACCAATAAGTTTCTTTGAACACAGAAAAGTCCTTCCCGCCTGTATCGGGAGGAAAAAGTAGCTTTCATAGTCCATGTTTTGAAAAATTCAACTAATTTTACTAAAACACCCGAAGCTAAATTCTTGGAACTCGATTATAGAAAATTCAATCCTGGTTTTCGTTAATACTGAATCTCAATGCGAATTTCAGTATGAGAATTACAGCATAACAAAAATGAGATTGTTTCAAAAAGTCAACCACCCTAGAATTTCAAACTGCCATATCTCTGCCATTTTTTAAGGTAATGCCAAAACAAAAAAGGTTCCGGAATCCTTGTATCACGATCTAACAATTAGCGGAAACACATTTTTAAATTTATATTTCTATATATATATATTTTTTAATTTAAAAAAATTATAAATTTAATTTGCGGCCAATTTGAAACAAGATGGCGCATGAAGCTGGCCAACGAACTCGGTCAAGACCTTGGTATGTGTTCTACACATGATCAGTCACATTCATATCGGTTCATAAATACGAGAGTTACAGCATAACAAATATGAGATTGTTTCAAACTGTCAGCCACCCTAGAATTTCAAACTGCCATATCTCAGCCATTTTTTAAAATAAAGCCAAAGATTCCATCGTGGTTTATGGTAAAAGCCAAGGATTCCAAAACAAAAAAAAATTCCGGAATCCTTGTATCACGATCTAACACTTAACGGAAACACCTTTTTCAATTTATAATTTTTTATACAACTTTTTAAATTAAAAAAAAATAATTTTTTTAACTGGCCGCCATTTTGAAGCAAGATGGCAGATGAAGCTGACCAACGAACTCAGTCGAGACATTTGTATTTCCTATACACATACTCAGTCACAACATCCAAATCGGTTCATAAATAATAGAGTTATAGTATGACATGTGTCAGATATATACATATGGATATATATATATGTATATATCAACATTTGAAAGGAGGGTGGTTTGGGGGTCTGGGGGTCATGATCGGTGAAAATATACCAAAATCTTTTGGAATTGCTTTCCTTCGAACGGCTGCAATAGGTAGCATCAAAATGCGATTAATCAGTCACGAAAGACGGTGTTAAAATAAAAAAATATCTCCAAGAAAGAAAACGCTAAGGGTGAAACCACTGTATATTGGAGATATGTTTTAGCGATACAGAATTCTGGTGAAAATTTAAAATGTGTGGTCAAGGAGGCAAGTAAAAATACAATGAAAATAACGGAAAGGTCTCGTGATGAAGAATCAAATACAGTGATTAAGAAAAAAATAATAAGCGAGTTGAAAGAAAAACGTGAAGGACATGCATGTGGGAAAGTAAATACAGGAATAATTAATTAATTAACTGAGAATGTTAATTCAAATGATTTCTTCAAAGAAATTGTGAACGTAGTTGGTGAATACGAAGATGTGGATGACAATCACATTAAGAAAAAGGAAAATAAGAAAAAGCTGCTAAAAGTAGTAAAAACCGCACAAGCCGAATAAGATAAAAAATTCGAGATTGAAAATGATAATAATATTAGTAGATGAAATACGGGTTTGTCAGTGACCGATAAATTTTCGTTTACGGAACAGAAAATAATTGAAAAACAAGTTCAAGTATGGTTAAAAGATGACATAATCAGTTTTTCAGATTAAATAGACTACCAGTAGTTTTGACTAAGAAGAAAGATGGGTCGCAGAGATTGCGCATTAAATACAAAAAACGCAACAGGAAGATAATATAAGATCTATACCCTTTTTCATTAATAGGAGAAATAGTATTAGATAAATTAGAAGGAGTGAGAATATTTTCGACAATGGATTTGAAGAGCGGATTTTTTCATGTAGAAACTGAAGAATTGAGTCATAAATAGACAGCTTTTATCACGCATGAAGGAGAATATGAATTTTTAGGATGTCCGTCATGTTTATGCCTATCCGGCAACCAATTTCAGCGATTTGTAAATACAGTATTTAGATATCTTTAATGATGGTACTATTGTAGTGTATATGGATGATTCGTGGTACCATCACAAGACGATGAAGAGGGACTCGCAAAACTAAAGCGAGTATTTAAGGTAACATCGAAATATGGTCTAGAAATAAATCTAAGGAAGTGTCATTGTTTAAAGCGTAAGGCAGAATTCCTAGGATATATCTTTTTAAATGGAACAATAAAGCCCTCTGAAATTGAAACATAAGCAGTTCCGGAAAAGAAGAACGTGAAACAAATACAATCTTTTCTGGGATTAACAGGTTATTTCCGTAAGTTTGTGCCAAATTATGCTGAAGTAGCGAAACCGTTGAGTGAAAATGTTACGGAAGGATAACCATTTCAAGTTTCGATCTGAACAACGGAACGCATTTAACAAGCTAAAACAAATAATTTCAGAAGAACCAGTATTACAACTTTTAAACCGGGAGCACAACTTGAATTGCATACAGATACAAGAAATCACGGATTTTGCGTGGCATTATTACAGCGGGCTGAGGACGCACAACTGCATCCTATCCAGTATATTAGTAAGAAGACGTCTCCTCAACAAGAAAAATACTGTAGTTATGAGGTCGAGATGTTAGCAGTGATAGAGGCGTTAAATAAATTTAGAAGTTATCTTGTGGGACATAAGTTCGAGACAGTAAGAGATTGTTCAACATTTCAAAAGACCCTCGATAAGAAGGACTTAGCACAGGAAGTAGCGAGGTGGGCCCTTTTGATAGAAGTGTTTGAACAGGAATATTGAGCATAGGCTGGAAAATAGAATTAAACACGTATATGCCTTCAGTAGGAACGTAATGATGATCAGATGGTCACAGCAGGATATTACGTCAAATATAATAGCCATAAAAATAAAGATAATTTCGTACAAGATATCAAGAAATTTATATGGTGATAATATAGGTGGAGAATATGGTATCCGAAATGGGATATTGTACAAATTTAATAACGGAAAAGAATTACTAGTAGTTCCAGAAGGAATGCAAACATAAACTATAAGAGAAGTGCATAACCGTCATTTAGCAGCAGCAAAAACTGAAGAAGTAATCAAACAAGAATTTTTTATTCGATATTAACCTAACAAATAGAAGCGGTGATTACCAACTGTGTGAAGTGCATATTATATTTTAGCAAACGGGATAAATTCGAAGGAATTTTAAACACAATTCCAAAGGATGATAAACCCTTAAATACATATCATATTGATCGTATTACTCCATTAGCAACCGCCAGTAAGCAATATCGACACATCTTTACGGTAGTAGATGCCTTTACCAAGTTTGTATGGTTCTACCCAGTTAAATCTACAACAATTCGAGAAGTCAGAATACATTAGAGTCAGAATACATTATCCTTATAACAAAGTGTTCGAAAATCCCAGTAAATAGTAACAGACCGGGGATCAACGTTCAGATCAGTTGAATTTACATAATATTGCGAGAAACAAGGGATAGAACACGTTAAAATAACAACCGGAATACCAAGGGGCAACGGTCAAGTAGAAATTAATCACAGAATCTTAATGTCGATTCTATCTAAATTAAGTGAGAAAGAAGAAACGAAATGGTGCGAGTATGTACTTAAACGTTAGAGCAGAGGTTCCCAAAGTGTGCTTCGCGGAGCCCTTGGGGCTCCACCTATACTTTTCAGGGGCTCCGCGGCGTTCCAGGAAAATAAACGAAACATGAAGGAAATTAGCATATTGCAAGGGAAATTTTTTCGAAAGTTTGTAGAAATTTGTGTGTGTGTGTGTATAAAAAATAAATACATCTATCACTGGGTTGAAAAGTACTATAATATATTTTTTAAAATCATATAAAATTTGCATTATACATGTATCCATTTTCAAGATAATATTTTTGGTTTGAACTATGTTATTTAATGTTTCTGCATTTAATGTGTTTTAAAAGATCGATTCAAAATTTTCGATGTGTTTTAAAAATTCGACTTTGTGCAGACTCAAATATTCTATCCGCATTTAATATTTGTACATATTGTATATTGTATTATTTGCATTTTTGGAATTTTAATTTCCTTAAACTGTTTATTTTATTTTTATTAGATTTTAGTTATTTAAATCTTCTATCCTATTTTTGATAGTTGTATTAAATTTTTAAAACAATGTTTATCGCTTAAAGCGTCTTTTCTATAAGATCAAAAAGACTACTTGGCAAGAGTTCTACAAGAGTTCTATAAGATGTACTTGGCAAGAGTTTAATAGACTTGCCAAGTAGATATAAATTTTAGCTCGCTTCTTTGATCTGACGTTATACAGACGGTTATTGTACGATAAATTCATGGTACTTAAGTCCATAAGTTCAATATCTATCAGCTACTTCAAAAGCCGCCCTTCTGCTCAACATGGGATGTTAAGCCCTCGAAACTACTTGAAATTCTTCAACTACATATACTCAAACTGTGAGGGGCCAAGGAAGTATTCTGTATTATGTTCCTAGCCGAGCGGAGAAGCTCGTAGTTTCTCTCTTGAGAGAAAAAGGTGTATCGATCCTTGTGCCGTTGACTTAAAAATTTTGACTTAAAAATTGGCATCCTGACAAATTTAAGAACTTTAGAATTTACAAACTGAAAGCTTTATATGTGTGCCGCTTCTTGTAATTGTAATATTTATGTGTACTGAGACGTAGCTAATTAAATTCAATGTTGCATCAACAGTTCTTTTGAATTTTTATGCTATAACTGGTGTCAGATGTGGGATATGATTTTTCAAGTCAGTACACGGAAGAGAAGAAAAGAAAAGTCGTTTTGAGTGCAAGATTTGCTGCTGAGTCCGATAAACTTTTGTTGTTACTTGAAATGAAAAGAATACGCTGAGAGAAGAAAAGAAAAAAGATTGTTTACCGAATCGCTGTGGGGATTATTTTTAAAGCCCCTCACTAGATTCATTTTACATTTGTGTACATTGTGTATATATATTTCTATTTCTTTTTATAACTTTGATTTCGTTAATCTGTTTATGTTGTTTGTATTAATTTTAATTATTTAAATTTTCTATACTGTTTTTCATAATAAAACAATGTCTGTCGATTAAAACGACTCTTTTTTGTAACATCTTGTATCATTTAATAAACTCCTTATTATATTCATTTAATATTTTTATACATTGTGTATATAGTTTTCTTTTTTTCTTTTTGTAACTTTAATTCCTTTAATCTGCTTATTTTATTTTTATTAATTCTTAGTTATTTAAATTTTCTATGTTGTTTTACATAATTGTAGTTAATTTTTAAAGCAATGTATGTTGCTGAAAATGCATTTTTTTAACATCTTGTATCATTTAACAACCCCTCTTTAAAATTTTGTTTTAATTGATCTCGGCATTGGCTAAGATTCTTATGTTATGATGCCACATTTTCCTATGAGAAATAAGGCTGTGGCAATTTAAAAAGAAATTGTTTCTTTACATTTGTCATCACACTAACTATCTAAACTTTTGCTCAGCTCCACCCCTTACTTATACTTTTCCTCAAAGAGTACCTGCCCTGATATAAATTCAACATCACACATATATTCCGTTTTGTTAGTAAAGTTTTCCTACTAG
Organism: Maratus michaelseni; assembly: GCA_963931845.1. Taxonomy (NCBI): domain Eukaryota; kingdom Metazoa; phylum Arthropoda; class Arachnida; order Araneae; family Salticidae; genus Maratus; species Maratus michaelseni. Next base: position 213,559,871 of record OZ007593.1, read on the forward strand.
TTGCTTTTTTTTAACGTGGGTAGTTTTTAACAGTATATCTATTTTGAGGCAAAAAGAATAGTGAAAGAAATTTTCTTTCAAAACTATAATTAATAGCTAAATACTTCAAATAAAACATCCAAAAAAAGTGAACAATGCTGCACATAACAATACAGTTTATAGATTTTGCCTCGCCCACTTAAACACTAAAATGATGATCTGCTTCTAAATGTATTTTTAAAAAATGGTTCAAAAGAAGAAGCTCAGAGGTGATTCGTTTTCGTTGCATGTTTAGAAGTACTAGAAACGTAAATAAGAATGAAAAAAGAATCCGTAATCACATGATTCTATTACGGGTGAGCGGGACTAGCGAAAATGTGTTATATAATTACTCATGAGCGACTGGGCCTACGCATTTTCTTTCTTTTTGCGAGTAGCCTATTGAGATTATACAGAAATCTCTCTTTGTAAACGAAAACTGTACAACATACCTTTTTTCTGTGTGTGTGTGGTTTTAGCCATAAATAATAATAGTTTCACGTAAGCCCCAATTCAATGCACGACCCAGACAGGGTTAACATTTTGATCTTTAATTCCGAGTTCATACTGGAAATCCCGAAAGAATATATTTTATTTTTAAAAAAGATTGCATTAATCCCTTAACAGTATTGCTCGAACGATATTCGGGTAGGAAGAGTTTGTTTTCTTCATTACTAAAAGCTTTCAGAATCCATAAATTTTTAACTATAATTTTGGCATTATTTGGCGGACATATCTCGATTATACAAGGCAGATATTTTAATACAAAAAAGTGGTTAATTTATTGTGTTCAATAATAGTAATATTAAATGAAACTGTTAAGGAAGTAAATAATAGAAAATTTGATTTTCAAAATTTCAAGTATGAATTCATAATTTCTGTATCAAGAAAATGGCCTAACTGAGAACCTTGGCCCCATGTTGTAAACTACTGGATCGGACTCTTATCCAGCAAATCTTACTCTGATCATTAGGGATAAAAAACATTAATTTGTAAACCATAGAGTACCGTGGGGGTGAGGGCGATTAAAGGGCTCCGTCTGAGAAATTCTTTCCCAAAAGGGCTCCGCAAGCCCAAAAGTTTGGGAACCACTGCGTTAGAGGATAATGAACAGCACAGTAACTAGGAGTACCAAGCATAGTACTTTTGAACGGATGGTGGGAGTGAAGATGAAAGATGAAGATATGCATACAAAAAGCACTTTATATAAATGAGAGAAAATCTGAGAGAATAAGCGAAAAAAAAATATTTTGAAGAAGACAATGGATTTTTAATGGATTGCAGTTTAATAGGAAGAAAAAGGATTCGAGAGCTTGTAGCCATCCAGAGAGAACGCAGCTTGGGGCAGGTATGAAAGTGTAGGAAATTTTTTTAGGTCCCTATAGAGAGACCACGGTGAAGACAAACGTGAGAAACGACGACGTGAGAAAAGTGGAAGAACATGATGGGCTCTGTAAAACATCTACATCAGCCGAGTACATGAATATTGGCCAACGAATTAAATGTTGGATTTTATGTGACGTGTTGTTATGTGTATATGTGTATCGTAAAGTTTTATATATTTAACTATATGAAAAAAATTTAAAATCTTTTACGTGGGCCATCGGACTGACCAAATGTGGGATTGGAAATAATATATTTCTGTAAATTAATATTCTTAAAAGTACAATATAATAGACTCAAGTGTTCAATACACGGTATCAGTTGGAAAGAAAAGTACAATAATAGCCGCGTAGAGAAATCGCAAGATTATTATGAGGCTCGTGAAAGGTGTAGTTTAAAGAGAAAACTAGGGAAAATAGTTGTTCAATAGTTTGTACTGTTGGATGTGTATTTTATTATTTCTCTTAATTTAATTATAATTGTTACTAATTACCTTTCTTTAAATTTACTTACAATTAGCAGTAGCCTTCACCTGTATGAATATGTAAGTACACTTAATATCCTCTAACAGTAGATTGAGATTACAATTTTTTCTTTTGTGTCCTTTTGTGATAAGCAACCAAGAATCCACAAGTAACATTAAAATGACAAGTGCAGTCAAGATTTTAAATTTTGAATAACCCACCTGAAATTGAGGTGACGAATATAATTAGTGGTGGCTAAAGACAGCTCCTTATCATAAGATGAACAAATCACAAAAACACATCCAAAATTTAGAATAAATGCTGCTGCAGTCTTAAACATGAATACTAAAAGGAATTTTTGCGTTGTGAACATTCTAGTATAATATTAAGTTAAATTATCTCATTATCTGACTGATTTAATAAATTTGCTGGAATCGTCATGCATAGTGATATTTTAGTACATTCATAATCTCCTTATACTCTGTGTCAATAAATGTAAATAGCAGAAGTGATGAAAGTATGTAGTAAACTGATTAGGTTCCTCACACTGAGTGTATCTTATAATTTAAAAATAATAAGCTTCAAAATTGATCTCAACTCTCAAAATAGGGGGAACTACCCCTCCTTAAAATTTTGTGAACTATCAGAGCTCTTCAATTACATAAATTAGTTTAGAGACAAAAATCAGGCATTTAATTGAACAAAGTGAACAAAATTTATTCAAGAAAAGAGAAAGTATGTTTTTAGTCTCATCAATTCTTATAAGAACATCTACACAACTTATAGGGTAAACCACAATGATTATTACTCGAAAACAAAATCGTTGATCATAGCATTAGATCATAAACACAAGAAGCCATAAAACTTATACCTGAGCACCATCACCAATGTGCTCATATTTTCTAGACAAATATATTTTGAATGGAGATAAGAGCCATAATATTCAAATAAAACCTACGTACACACACGACATTTACATAATTAATCTTATCTCATTAATGAACAAGGTATTTTCTTAACATCATTTAATACAACAATTAACTTTTTTCAACACTCACCAGACAGCCTCTAGAAGTCTCTCATAACCGTTTAATTCTCACCAAATAAGTCCATCCACATACTGGAACAGAGGTATCTTTACGGACTCTAGTTCCGGCGCCGTTTCGCTAATTTTCCACCGCTGTCTAAGCGCAGCTTCCACTGTTCTGCCCGCGGACCACGTAAGCCCCTTGCCGCATCGTGTTGAGAAAGCATCCGTCGCTGGGTCGCAGCAATATAATCTCCTCCAACTACAAGCGAAGAGGTCCCTTCTTGTTTATGCCGTCAGAGTCGGAGCATCCCTGTGCATGCGTCGCTGCCGATCTACCACGCGAATTCTATCTTCGCGAACCTTGAGTCGCCAGTCGACCAGCCTTACGACCATCGGTAAAATTTGCCCTCCAAGACCGGAGCTCTCACGTCGTTGATGCCGCTAACCCACCTTCTATATTGCCGTGCTAACTCAGCTTTTTCAAAATCAGCCGCTCCTTCTGTGCTGCCTACTTTATTATCCTGTCCTCTGTCAAAAAATCACCATTCCATCTTCATCTGCCCTGTCCGAACTGACATCCATCCCAGCCCCGTTAAATCTCTTCCATATCCCTAACCAATGAGCATTCCGTGTTTTCCCCCCTTTTTCGCATACACTTAATTGAGAGTGCCGTATTGGTCAAGGGTGCACACAGGGTCAAAGTAGACTTGCTAGGGTCCACCCCTTTACGTTTCCCACGCAGCAACCATGTGATCTAAAGTGCATGTGTGAGGTCTAACCTCTGCGAAAAGCAGTTAAATGTTTTATGTAGCTCTCTCTACAATGCATAACAGATACTGCTATTACTCTCACTTGTCATAAACATGCAATTTTTGCTGCAAAGTACCAAGTGATGACCTATTTTATGGGGCTATGACAATCTATTTTAAGGCCTGCGCCATTGTCCCCTTAAAACTCAAAGTTTCTGCTTCCCATTTCTCGTGGGAATATCTTGTATACAAGTAAAATTGTACGGGGAGGGGACTGAGATCCCTGGACAACCCATACCGTCTAAAACTAATATTATTTTGAGAGAAGGAAAAATATTTGCTATCTATACAAACTGTGGGCTAAATTTTACACAATGTTTTATTTATTTACTTATTTAAATTTTATTTATGTATTTATTACATTTTATCTATTTATTTATATTATTTTTACAAAACAGGGGGAGGGGGGAGGTCTAGAAGAAAACTGAAAACTTACATTTAAAACTATAAAACAGTTAATACTCATCTGTCATAACATATTATTCCCTATGGCAGGCTAAAAAAAGATATTTTTTCAAAACACAACACAAAATATCTTTTTTTTTTTTTAAACACACTGCACAACCTTTAAAGCTATAAAACTGAAAACCAAATAGTGATGGCCACCCTTACCATGAAAAGTTCACCCCAGATATCTCTAGACAGTAAGCAGAAGTGACACACAAGAAAAATAATATGGTTAAATCTGCCAGCCGTATCCCCCCTGCAGAGCAAAGTTGCAAAATTATCAGACACCGACACGTTTACAAGACTGAGCTCCAAAGTGAAGACAAGACCAATCTCACAGTAGCATACCGGTAGTGCAACCACAAGACCCGCATCAATATTCAACTACCTCCCGCACATCTCTCTAACCGCCACCTAGTCAATCTTTGCACTGAAACATTCTCAACTACTAAAATGCAAGACAATTATCAAACCACTGGGTATGTCATCACTCCTGACATCCATGAATGCCCAACTCCATAGCACAGAAGCCAAACTCCCTCAAACACTACAACTTACCTGCCATAACACCTAGAAAACTGTGGTGAGTGCTACCAAAAGATAGGATAGAAGAAAATTTTATGTATTTAGAGAAACATCAATTTGGACTAATCCACAGAAACACATAATATATCAACATAAAATACTCAAATGCTCCCAATGAATATAGACAGAGTGAAAATTTTATGAAACAGAGGCATATACTTTTGAATAAGATAAGAAAATGAAACATTTCTTAAACTTTTTAGGAATGCCGTACAAGGCATCACTCAATTTAAAACAAAACAAATACACATTAAATACATAATACAGTTAACACATATCAACCTGCTTCTGACACAATGAATTATTTACTAGGAAAATCAACAATTACACTTTTCATATGTTTGGCATCACAGACTTTGCCTGTCACAGTAATATGACAACTATTCACTCAGATAATCAAGGCAGTATTCAATGTTCTAACACTGTATGAATATACTACCTACATATATATCAACACATACTACATATATATCAACATTTTTACAGATGCAATATAAATAGCTGACAAGCAATATCTGAATTTTACCCGTGTGATAAGTTCCAAAGTCTTTTGTAATTGCACAGGGTAAAACAAAGTTGAGATTATTCTACATAATACTCCATTTGGTATAGAGCAGGACAAAAGTCAACAGAGCTGTGGCCGCTACAGGACATATAACTAAAAATTTCTCTATTTACTATTTTTATACATAGTTATTTTTCACATTTTTCCTTTTTTTTTTTAAGCTATCCAGAGGCCACAAATCACCTACCCAACTATTCAAAGGCATTACAACCCTGCCCCTAAACATTATACTGCAAGTCGTTAAGCTGTGAAGACTTCCATTAACCACATCCTCCGAAATTTACCATACTAAAATATTGCCTGACGATACAAGAGCATTCAATATAACATAATTTTGAAAAGTTATTTACAATTTATGTACACATACACGGAAATTTTGAAAATAGAACACTAACATACTCACACAAAACGTAATTAATTTCAAGAACATACCTTATATACTAGTAATAGACGTATCCCAACGTGAAACGTAATGATAAACATTACAAAATCCATTGTTTGTTACGCGCATAACAGAAACAAACTATCGCTTCAAATATCTAAACGCATAAAACCCGTTTTATCACCCTTCCCGTATTTAAAACATTCCCAAAGATACCGACATAAGGAGAATACTCATTGACAACAAATTAAAACTACCAAAATCATCTCCAATTATATCGCGAACAGTAATTTCTTCCAGAAGCACGCGAGAATCTCGCTCGTTTCGATTATTACTCGGAATAATATACCTCCGCGAACGCTTAATCGGCAATACGTTATCCGCTTCTCTTGTCTGCACTTGTACACTTGCAGAATTCCCACTCGTATCGAACGCTTCTCTTTCACCCAAAACGACTGATTGAGCTGAATCGAATTTCCCGACAGAATCGATCGGCGCGGGAGAGCTGTCAGCGGTAGTCGCGTCTTGTTTACAAGCTGCAGGAGGAAACTCCATCCGCGATTTCTGCTTCGTGAGACGATCAACATGGACAATTTGAGTTTTTGTCAGTTTGGACTCGAGGGCTATCTTAAAATTTACATCACCGATTTTCTCTAACACAAGATAGGGACCTACATTCGGTTTTACTAGTTTCTTACTTCTCCCTGGTTTTACAACAGGTGAAAATAACCATACTGAATCACCCACTGAAATGCATTTGTCGACCGCCGTTTTGTTTCTTAACTTCTCTTGTTTTTCTGAAACCTCTACCAACCTATTGTACACACTTGAGTAGATTTTCTGCATTGCAGGAATCAATAACTCACAAAAAGATGGGGCGTCTACATATTTACTCTCAAGTCGTGACTAAAAAATTGAGTATGGGAGCACTAAATTCCTACCATAGACTACAGCCGCCGGTGTTAATTTTGTTGAATCGTGAACCGAAGTACGCATGGCAAGGAGTGCAAATTTTAACTTTATATCCCAATCAAGTTGATTTTCATCAACCAAGTGCGAAAGGGCGTTAATTAACGTGCGATGTGCTCTCTCTAATTTCCCATTCGATTCGGGGTGATATAACGAGGTCCGATTATGCTTTACGCCAAAACGAGCATACACAGATTCCATAGCATCTGACAAGAAATTTTTCCCACGATCAGTGATTATTTTTTTACTACACCCATGTCGTGATATGAAATCTGCCAAAGTATCTGCAACTGTCTCTGATACAATGGATTGAACCGGGTATGCTTCAATCCACTTGCTAAATGCATCTATATAGGTGATGATGAATCGGTTGCCTGACATGGTTGGCGTCATGGGACCCACACAGTCACAGTGAACCACTGAAAATGGACTGGAAGGGGTTGGTATCCTTTGCAAAGGTGCTAAGTGCTTTGACTTGTGAGCCCTTCTCTGCTGGCAGCTGATGCAAGATTCTACTAAATTTTTTACATGAGCCGTCATCCCTGGCCAGTAAAAATGCTCCCTAATTCTCTCTATAGTTTTGTAGTAACCCTGATGACATCCTGCCAGAGAATCATGAGTCATCTTGAAAATTTCTGGGACCACCTCCAAAGGTACAACAACTTTTCTCCCACTGTTTATCACCATGGAGTCCCTCGTATCCTTACACACTAAGAGGTCTCCCTCCAAATAAAATTTTAGATAATTTGGAGAAATATTCAAACCCTTTTCCAGCCTTTCTACAATTTATTCACATTTTCTATCAGTTTTCTGTGCTGTACCAATAATTTTGATTAAATCATTATAAGGTTCACAAATATATACAGGATTATTATTACTATTTACATTTTGCACACAATCAACACTGTTTACACTATACACATATCTCGACAAGAAATCTGCCACACTATTGAATTTTCCTTTGATATATTGAACTTTGAAACTAAAGTCAGATAGTGTGCAGATCCACCTAGCAATTCTGGATGTAGGATCTCTAATTTTCAACACAAAAGTGAGAGGGGCATGATCGGTATAAATTGTAAAATGGGTATTAGCTAAATAGCACTTAAAGTGAGCTGTAGCCCAAACCAATGCCAAAAGTTCCCTCTCTGTTGTTGAATATCTAGTTTCTGCATCTTTGAGTTTCTTACTCGCAAAAGCAACCGGATGGAGTAAGTTATCTGTACCTAGTTGCATAAGTACTGCCCCGAGCGCTTCGCCACTGGCATCCGTGTATAACTGGAATTCTTTTGAGAAATCAGGCAAGATAACACACGGTTTGGAACTCAAAGCTTCTTTTAAATCCTCAAACTCAGCTTGGGCCTCAGGCGTCCATCTGAAAATGCCCTTTTCTTTCGTTAAATTGGTTAAATTAACTGCTCTCTTACTAAAATCAGGTATAAATCTTTTATTATACGTTAATGTGCCCAAAAAACTTCTAACTGCCTTACGGTTGTGAGGAATATTGAAGTTTTTTATAACCTCGATATTCTTGTTTATGGGGGCAACTTGATTACGACAAATTTCATATCCCAAATATTGTATCTTATCTGTGAGAATTTTACACTTACTAGGCTTAAGTCTTAAGTTATGTTCATGCAGTCTGTCGAAGACTGTTTGTAATTTTGAAAGGTGTGACTCTATGTCATTTGAGGAAATAATAATGTCATCGACATATACTAGAATTCCTAAGTTTGCTAAATCCCCAAAAATGAAATTCATCAGTCTTTGAAATGCACTGCTGGAAGTGGCTAAACCAAAAGCATTTCTAATGAACTGATGTAAACCGCGATGAGTAATGATAGCTGTTTTACGGCGATCCTCAGGTCGAATTATCTGTTGGAAAAAACCACTGGTCAAATCCAATGTTGAAAAAAAAACTGAACCTGCCAAAGAGTCAATTGAATCTGTGATATTTGGAAGAGGATAATTATCTTTAATTAAGTTCTTGTTTAATTTTCTATAATCAACAGCTAACCGGTACTGACCATCCGCTTTTCGTACCAGTATGACCGGCGATGAAAATTCTGACATAGATGGTGAAATGATGTTCGCCTCATGTAATGCATCTACCTGATTGTTTAATTCCTCTCTCAAATTTATCGGTACACGATATGCCTTTGATTTGACTGGTGTATCATCTTTAAGGTTTATTGCATGCGGAATAGTATTACACCCCGGCAAGTCACGCACTGAAGCCGCAAAAACATCTTTATTTTTCTCTAAAAATTCCCTAACTATTTTCTTATTATTCTCATCCAAGTGATCTAAATTAATATCCGCATCCCATGTCAAATCTGCATGATCAAACCTCACATCAGAGCTATCATTCACTACATTGCCACAAAAGTTGTATTTTTGAACTTCCTTTTCACAAAAATTTAATTTCGCTATAGTCATATTTTTATTTAATGCTAATTCCTCCTCACTAAAATTTATCACAGACACAAACATACCATGTTCCGCAGAACAAATAGTTCTCGAAACTAACATTTTGTCCATCAATTTGTATCTGCAGGGTTCTAACACAAAATCACAATTAAAATTAGTTAAATTCTTTCTGCATTTAAGTTCAATTAGTTGTTTAGAAAATGGGGGAATGTTTACTTTGTTTTTTGTATATGCATAAATATCAGTGTATGTACCCTGTGAAGTGTCATTACCTTTATGTATTAAATTTTGGTCATTGGTCTCTTCCTGTATATTTTGTAATTGATTAGGGGGAATAGGCTGAGGGGATTCAGTATTTTGTTTGTTTACGTCATCAAAGGTAAGTACTAAGTTATGATTTAAGGCTTCCTCCTGTATATCTGGTATTTGGGTAGACAGAACCGGCTGAGGGGAATCAACAATTTGTTTGTTTACATTTGGGCTGATTTGATTTCTCAACTTTACTGTATTATCTGCACAAAAAATCACTGCATTGTTTTTACTTAAAAATGGCATACCTAAAATTCCATTGAAACTTTTCATAAATTGCCCCGGAATAATATAAAAGGTATCTGAAAATTCTTCATTTAGGATTTTAAAGTTAATTTTTACTGAGTTATGTAAAGTAGTGGTGTCTCAATAGCAGTCAGAATTGGCATATTAACATTGATGATATCGGTACCTGTTAAGCTATCTAGCATGTTATCAGAAATTAAATTGATGGATGAACCCGTGTCCGCTAACAATTTTAAAGATGTCCCATTTAAAGTCGCTGAAATAAAAGGTAACTCGGCATTACACCCTGGGAACATGGAAAACACAAAATTCTGACAGACTTCCGGCCTAGTTTGAGTCGATTCTGTCACATAACGCTCAGGCCCTATACATTTAAAGTACTATCTCTCGTTTCATTTCTACTATTGTAGTTATTCGCATCTCCTGGCTGTGGTCTGCTATCCTCTTGATTGTTCCTCATATTTCTGTTGTCATTCCGAAAACCCCTATTTTCCTTAAAGCTGCCTCGACCATTACCCCGAAAGCTGCTATTTCCTCCTCTGAAATTATTCGATCCTCCCCTATAGTTCTGAGAACCACCTCTACCATTAGAATAACCCCTTTTATCCCTCCAGTTATCTCTGTGATTTGTACGACTAAAACAATCCCTGGCATAGTGACCTGGCCGATTGCACCGAAAGCAGAGATTTTCTTTCTTATTCGCTGTTTCTGCGGTTTTCATTGTAACAAGGCTTGCTACCTGATTAGCTAATATATTTACTTGTTCCTTAAGCTGTTCAATATCATTTTTTCCTCTCTCATCTCTATGTGAAGCCGCACAGACCACATGAGTGTCTGCCTGCTCATAAGCAGATGTAGATGGTGAAGTTAAAAGTGCATTCGAAACCGGTTCCACCCTAACTGCTTCCCACGATTTTTCTTCCAGTAATGCGAATTTTAAAATTTCGTTCGGATCTTTTGGATTTTTCGCTATTACTCCTTTCTTTATTTCCGGTGTTAAATTGTTTAAGAGCATTGACTTCAACATTTCCGTCCTTGTCTTATTGATCAAGGCTTCATCACCCCCGTCAACAACTAACGCAGATAGAGATAACTGCTTCGCCCTGTCAAAGAATTCTTGTACCGACATTCCCTGATTTTGCTTAAAGTTAATGAATTTTTGTAGTGCCACTGCTGGCGAGTCCTTTCTGCAATATCTGTGCTGTAAAATATCCGTAAGATCTTTAAATGTCTTTGCTTCCTTTTCATAGGTTCTCAATAATTGAGCAGGGGGATCTATTACTCTAGTAAACAAAATAAAGACTTTCTCCTTCTCCTCCCACTCATATAAACCCGCTAATCTGTCAAAGGAAGTTTTGAAATCTCCATAAGAAATAGAGCCAAATTCCGCACTGAATGTCGGTATTAGACCTATGTGGTCTACTAACGCCGTTTTTCTTTGAAGGCCCGCCATTGCCTTTTCTGCCTCTGTCAAAGCCATGATTTCCTAAAGTTTGATTATGAAAATAGCACTAAAATCCCAATCAATTATAAGTTAGAGTCACTGACTGGAATGCCTGTCACATGTATTGACTGTGTAATAATTCTACCTACCAATATAAAGTTTTAATACAATAAATAATAGAACATTGAAAGGGGAAACCTGAAAAGTCTGCTAACTAAATGCTTCCTAAAAGATCTCAGAACTAAAATTCACATTATATGGGGTAGATAAAAAATAGCCACCACAACCCCGTTGTCCCTTACAATATAATATTTTTACTAAAATAAATCATGTATTTTACACAAAACATACAGAAGTAACAAAAGCATATGTCTGTGTATATATGTCTGCAAAAACTACTGTCTCCTACTTACATTTCCAAACATCATACTAACAAAAATTTATTTATTTTTTTTTTGTAAAGATTTAAAGCAAAGCATATGACAATTTTTACACGAAAACCAATGAAAATTATCAAAATCCAAAATATCGTGTTTAAAACCTTAGCCACATCAGACATATTATGCACAAACACATATTTTAAATACATATAACATACATATCTAAACTTCTATAATTTGAATAGAGACTTTATTTGTTTAATTTACTTTTTACTTAAATTAATTGTTTCAAAAGTGCAGCATTTTGATTTTATAGCAATAACACAGATCTCTTTTGTCACGGTACCATTGTTGGATGTGTATTTTATTATTTCTCTTAATTTAATTATAATTGTTACTAATTACCTTTCTTTAAATTTACTTACAATTAGCAGTAGCCTTCACCTGTATGAATATGTAAGTACACTTAATATCCTCTAACAGTAGATTGAGATTACAATTTTTTCTTTTGTGTCCTTTTGTGATAAGCAACCAAGAATCCACAAGTAACATTAAAATGACAAGTGCAGTCAAGATTTTAAATTTTGAATAACCCACCTGAAATTGAGGTGACGAATATAATTAGTGGTGGCTAAAGACAGCTCCTTATCATAAGATGAACAAATCACAAAAGCACATCCAAAATTTAGAATAAATGCTGCTGCAGTCTTAAACATGAATACTAAAAGGAATTTTTGCGTTGTGAACATTCTAGTATAATATTAAGTTAAATTATCTCATTATCTGACTGATTTAATAAATTTGCAGGAATCGTCATGCATAGTGATATTTTAGTACATTCATAATCTCCTTATACTCTGTGTCAATAAATGTAAATAGCAGAAGCCATGAAAGTGTGTAGTAAACTGATTAGGTTCCTCACACTGAGTGTATCTTATAATTTAAAAATAATAAGCTTCAAAATTGATCTCAACTCTCAAAATAGGGGGAACTACCCCTCCTTAAAATTTTGTGAACTATCAGAGCTCTTCAATTACATAAATTAGTTTAGAGACAAAAATCAGGCATTTAATTGAACAAAGTGAACAAAATTTATTCAAGAAAAGAGAAAGTATGTTTTTAGTCTCATCAATTCTTATAAGAACATCTACACAACTTATAGGGTAAACCACAATGATTATTACTCGAAAACAAAATCGTTGATCATAGCATTAGATCATAAACACAAGAAGCCATAAAACTTATACCTGAGCACCATCACCAATGTGCTCATATTTTCTAGACAAATATATTTTGAATGGAGATAAGAGCCATAATATTCAAATAAAACCTACGTACACACACGACATTTACATAATTAATCTTATCTCATTAATGAACAAGGTATTTTCTTAACATCATTTAATACAACAATTAACTTTTTTCAACACTCACCAGACAGCCTCTAGAAGTCTCTCATAACCGTCTAATTCTCACCAAATAAGTCCATCCACATACTGGAACAGAGGTATCTTTACGGACTCTAGTTCCGGCGCCGTTTCGCTAATTTTCCACCGCTGTCTAAGCGCAGCTTCCACTGTTCTGCCCGCGGACCACGTAAGCCCCTCGCCGCATCGTGTTGAGAAAGCATCCGTCGCTGGGTCGCAGCAATATAATCTCCTCCAACTACAAGCGAAGAGGTCCCTTCTTGTTTATGCCGTCAGAGTCGGAGCATCCCTGTGCATGCGTCGCTGCCGATCTACCACGCGAATTCTATCTTCGAGAACCTTGAGTCGCCAGTCGACCAGCCTTACGACCATCGGTAAAATTTGCCCTCCAAGACCGGAGCTCTCACGTCGTTGATGCCGCTAACCCACCTTCTATATTGCCGTGCTAACTCAGCTTTTTCAAAATCAGCCGCTCCTTCTGTGCTGCCTACTTTATTATCCCGTCCTCTATCAAAAAATCACAATTCCATCTTCATCTGCCCTGTCCGAACTGACATCCATCCCAGCCCCGTTAAATCTCTTCCATATCCCTAACCAATGAGCATTCCGTGTTTTCCCCCCCTTTTTCGCATACACTTAATTGAGAGTGCCGTATTGGTCAAGGGTGCACACAGGGTCAAAGTAGACTTGCTAGGGTCCACCCCTTTACGTTTCCCACGCAGCAACCATGTGATCTAAAGTGCATGTGTGAGGTCTAACCTCTGCGAAAAGCAGTTAAATTTTTTATGTAGCTCTCTCTACAATGCATAACAGATACTGCTATTACTCTCACTTGTCATAAACATGCAATTTTTGCTGCAAAGTACCAAGTGATGACCTATTTTATGGGGCTATGACAATCTATTTTAAGGCCTGCGCCATTGTCCCCTTAAAACTCAAAGTTTCTGCTTCCCATGTCTCGTGGGAATATCTTGTATACAAGTAAAATTTTACGGGGAGGGGACTGAGATCCATGGACAACCCATACCGTCTAAAACTAATATTATTTTGAGAGAAGGAAAAATATTTGCTATCTATACAAACTGTGGGCTAAAGTTTACACAATGTTTTATTTATTTACTTATTTAAATTTTATTTATGTATTTATTACATTTTATCTATTTATTTATATTATTTTTACAAAACAGGGGGGGGGGAGGTCTAGAAGAAAACTGAAAACTTACATTTAAAACTATAAAACAGTTAATACTCGTCTGTCATAACAGTACCTCAGTATGAAAGTGGATAATCCGACATATGTAAAATAAAGGATTAAAACTAGAATTCTAGGTGAATTCCTGTTTATTCTTACAACGATATTACAGTGTTGATGGGTATGAAGTATTGTGATTTCCTCATCAAATTATTTGGTTGAGTAAATAATAAAGATTGTTTAAAATTAAATTGAAGAACTATAGTCATTTATAGTCATAATATAAGTAAATATTTAAGCAATTGTAAGATTATAGAAAAAATCCTACATATGTATAATTTTTACCTCATTCGATGACGAAGATTTTCAATGCGCTAGTTTGATCACCAAGGAATGAGGTAAACAGTTGGAATTATTTAGCACAGTAACAGATGTTTTCAAAATCTTATTAGCGTGATAATAGAAAATGTACCCCAAGCGATTAAAATAAGCATTAGGTGATATTTATTATAAACATATGCATTATGCAAAAAAGGGCGAGGATGTTGAATATAGGAGTAAAGGTTTTAGAATGCAAATATATTATAGAATGCAAAGTTTTAAATTTTCATTCTGTAGCCAAAAAGAAAAAAAATGAAAAATAGTAAATATTTAAATAAAATTAATTTTATTTCGTAACAACTGCTATTAAATCTATTTACAATTTCATATTTTACTGTTACTTTTTGCAATATATTAATATACTAGTATATAACCCCGTCAAAAATGACAGATTGTTGATCTGCGTTTCTTTTTCATAAGACTTCATACAAACAAACAGCATGAAGACTTTATTATTGAAAGGTTTGTACTGTAAAAAAGTACATTTTAAAATGACAAATGATTTCTACAAATAAAAATGATGAGGATATATATATATATATTTTACTCAGTATTAAATTTCGGAAGTAGTTCAACAATTGGACAAAACATTCAAATTAAATATTAACAAAAAATCCATGTGCGAAAGTTTTTGTAAAAAAGTGTTATCAATGAGTTTCTAAGCCGATTGACTCACCACATAACTTATTGTTTGATTACATAAGCAAAACTAAATGCAAATTACGTTGACTATGTATTCCTTATATTTTAATTACGTTTGATAAGAAAGAATCATTTTACAGTATATGACCCTTTATCCGGAATTCCAAAATCCGGAAAAACCCGAAATCAGCAAAAATATTTCAAAAATTTTCTAAATTTGTATATTTTTACAAAAATTTTAGAATTTTTGAAATTTTTCGAAAATTTTACAGATTTCTAATTTTTTTTTCAGTACATTGTGTTTCAGTGTGTAATCACTAAAATATTGTTACTTCGGTAGCGGGTGAACACGCCCCCACCCCCACCACCCACTTTCTTCCCGAAATTAGAAACAAATCATTTTTCTCTCAAATTTTAGTTTAAAATTAATTTATATTATGATTCGTTTTGAAACAAAAAATAGTTATATATTCATTTCATCAAGGGTGATTCTGTTCCGAATTTTCATAAAAATTTAAGGCATTCGGTTTCGAAAATTTTAGTTTTCAGTCCAAAGATTCGAACATAACAAAATCTCGAATTTTGAGCGATCGTCGCCGAAAAAAACAATTATGTGTATCGTTCAAAGAAAAAGTAGACAATTTCTTCAAAGGATTGCGGAAACAACTTGAATTTTGTAAAGGATTGACAAAAAACGCAAATTTCGTCACAGAATTGCAAAAAAACGCTAATTTTGTTAACAAATCGCAGAAAATACGCAATTTCCGTCAAAGGCTTGCGAAGAAAACGCAAATTTCTTCCAAGGACTCCGAAAAAATGTAAAATTTCTTCAAGGGATCACAAAAAAAACACAAATTTGGCTAAAAGATCGGAAAAAAAACGCGAATTTCGTCAAATAATCGTTGAAAAACATGAATTTCTCCAAAGGATCGCGAAAAAAAAAACGCAAATTTCTTCAAAGCACTGCAAAAAAATTTCTAATTTCGTTAAGGGATCGGGAAAAAAGTAGAATTTCGTCAAAGGATCGAAGGAAAAAAAAAACACAAATTTTGTCAAAAGATCACAGAAAAAATGCGAATTCCGTCAAAGGATCGCGAAAAAAAAACCCCGCTAATTTCGTCAAAGAATCTCAGGAAAAAAACTCTTGTCAAAGGATCGTAAATAAAAGGTAAATTTCGTCAAAGAATAGCAAAAAACGCAAATTTCCTCAAAGAATCGCAGAAAAATGCAAATTTCTTCAAAGGACCACGAAAAAATTATATTTCGAAAAACGCAAATTTTGTCATAGAATAGCAGAAAAAAATGCAAATTTTGTCAAAGAATCATGAAAAAAAAGCATGAATTTTGTCAAAGAATCACGAAAAAAAAAGCATGAATTTTGTCAAATAATCGTGAACTTCGGAAGGACCCAAAATCCGGAAAATTCCAAAACTCGGAAAGCCTTTGGTCCAGAGGATTTCGCATAATAGGTCCTGTACTGTATTTAAGATGGAAGCAAAAATTTCAAAATACGCCAGTAGATGGCGCCAATGTACTGGATTGATCACTCAAATTCTCCGTACGAAAGAATTCACTGCTATTTCTGAAAAGAAAAGTGCTGACAGAAAAAAATGTAAACAGAAATGTTGATATACGTGTTTTATATGAAATAGTTTTTGAAGGTTTTAAACAAAATTAAAATATTTAAAAGCTCTAATGTGCTTTTACAAATATTTTAACAACAGAATCGGATGAAGAATAGCTTTTTCATTAAGCCTAACATGGCGTTTAACTATGGTCGATTCGCAGATCAGAGTGGTCGAGCCCGGAGCCGTTACAGACACTTTCTTGCCTTCGGATTTTATTATAAGTAATATCACTGGGAAACGCGAATTTCATAAACGATCGTGAGAAAAATGTGAATTTCTTCAAAGTATCGCTGAAAAAACGCGAATTTCTTCAGAGGATCGCTGAAAAAACGCACATTTTGTCAAAGGATTGCTGAAAAAACATGTATCTCGTCAAAAGGCAGTAGAGAAAGTGCGAATACCGTCAAAGGATCACAAAAAAGCAAATTTCATCAAAGGACCACAGAAAAAACACGAATTTCATCAAAGGATTGCAGGAAAAACATGAATTTCGTCAAATGATTGCTGAAAAAACACAAATTACGTCGTAAGATTGCTGAAAAAATCATTAATTTCATCTGTCGGCACATAAATATCATGAATTTCGTCTATCAGGTGCATAAAAATGCTTTATTTCATCGGTCGGGTGCAGAAATTTTTTTTTTCATCAATCGGGCGTGTAAAAATCTGAGTTTCATTTATCGGTCACCTAAAATTCACAAAATTCTTCAAACGGGCACATAAGAATCAAGAAATTAGTTGATCGGGCACGTAAAAATTATTAATTTCCTCTATCGGCACATAAAAATCATGAATTTTGTCTATCGGGTGCATAAAAATAATTAATTTTGTCGGTCGAGTGCAAAAAAAAAAAAAAAATCGTCAATCGAGCGTGTAAAAATCATGAGTTTCATTTATCAGGCATGTAAAAATCATGAAATTCTTAAATCGGGTGCATAAAAATCATGAATTTTGTAGAACGGCCACGTAAAAATCACAAATTCATCAAGTGGGTGAGTGAAATCACGAATTAGTCAAGTGGGCACATAAAAATCACGAATTTCTTCAATCGAGTGCATACAAATCGTAAATTTTGTCCATCAGATGCAGAAAAATCATCAATTTCATCGATCGGGTGAGGAAAAATCATGAATTTTGTCAAACTGCATTCAGAAAAAACGCAAAAGGGAAAAAGAAAATCAGAAAATCCTGCATTTGGCAAGTTTTTTCCATTATTTTAATCGCCAGTTTTTCAAGTTTTATCGCCGAGTGCTTATTTTCACCTTTAGGTGGCAATAAAGTCAATCGCCAACTTACAGTATTGCTCGCTGATAGGCAAGTGCTAATTTTGTTCTGACAAAATGGTTATCGTATCAATAAATGGAAAAGTGTTTAGTGTATATAAATGAATTCTGCATTGACTGTCACCTTGTATAATGACAATTGTGTACAATTTATCGCGTTTAAGTTTCAAGTTTATATTATTATATTATTAGGTAGTTTTTTCATTTTATCTTTATTTAATTTTATTGAATCATTGAAGATAGAAACAGATATCTATTTCTGTGTTGATGATTGAGTTCTTTGGATATGTTTTGATTCTTCGTATATTGTTAGCGAAATTATTTAATGCACATAATATAATTGTAAAGCATGCTTTATATATATTCTGGTGTATTTTATTAGTTGAATTTTGTTACATTTTCCCAAATGATTGTTGAATTTTGTGATTTTTTTTCCCGCAACCAATCAATAAATTTCAAGATGTTTTATTGGTGATTGGTTGCGGGAAAATATTGTGAAATTCAACAATCATTCAGGAAAATGTAACAAAATTCTACTAACAACAGGAGCCTCTAAACAAACCAGTTCAAAATATGCATTCATATACATTAGATGCTTTACCATCTGTCCATTTACATATAAAAATGTGTACTAAATGATATAAAAAAATTTAAAAACTGAAATTTTACACTTACATCTTAATTGTAAATTTCATTGTTTACATGAGTGGATTTTAAGGAGTCTACTGCATACATATACACATATACTAAAATTATCTATAAATTGTCAATACTAAAGTTCCAAAACCTTTAAAAAAATTGTCAACAAACCAAAAAATTCCATGCAAAACACATTCATACACACTATCATAACAAAATCATCAAAATGCACAGGCAGTAAAGCTGTTTAGAAGCTCCTGTTATTAGTAGAATTTTGTTACATTTTCCCGAATGATTGTTGAATTTTGTGATTTTTTTCCCGCAACCAATTAATAAATTTCACGATGTTTTATTGTGATTAAACTATGAATTTTGTTATTTTTTTATATATAAACACAATTGCCGACTCAGCAAGTTTCTGGATTTGTCCATGTTAGTGAAAGTTCTTTTTTTCATGCAACTGCTGGTCGAATTTTTAATCAATTTTTTGTCAATTTTTACAGCCGAATGCAACTATTAAACCATCTGTAATATTATATCCAAAAAGGTAAATTTCAGCTTTATAAATCCTAATAAAAACTCGACCATTACTTTTTGGTTTAAGAAATTTAAAGTAGCAAAATAAACATACGACATAAAAAGAAAAAAAAATACACCAAACCAAATCCAAAGAATTCAATCATGAACACAGAAATACATATGTGTTTCTATGTTCATGAGCTTAATATAACAAAATAAATAAAGATAAAATGAAAAAATACCTAATATTTATAGTAATCCAAACTTTGAAACTTTGAAAATTGCTAACACCATCCACGGCCAGACTTCATCTTATAGCGAGAGCGCATGAAGTCTGGCCGTGCACCATCATAATCATCTTTCCTAAAGATCTTTAGATAGGAAATAGCCCTCACCTCATTGGCTCCAAATCTGTCTCGGGACAGTAACAACCTCTCACTTGATTGGCTGAATGCTGACGCATGCGTGTAGAACCCAATGCGACAGCAGTTTACAAATGCCTTTAGCTGATTGGCGGAATGCTCACGTATGCCTATAGAACCCATTTTCGTACGAATTGACAAAAAAAGGTTTAGCTTTAAATATATGGATTAAAGAAATCCTTTAAATTATTTAAAGACTTTAATATGCTTTTACAAATATTTTAAGAACATAATCGGATATTTTAATGAAACGTTCAAAGAGTCATTCATTTGGAATTTGTGATGGAATTTGTGTTTTTGAATGGCAACATTATTTGTTTGTTTACATCAGGTAATCGGATGTTTAATCTGTTATTTTTAATTTAAAACTTAAAACATTATAACTGGATATGATATACATGTTTTATACGAAAATATGCTGAACAGACATTATTTCAAGTAGAAGAAATTATCATTTACTGGTTATGTGTTAGCATATCTTTTTCAGTAAGCCTAACATGGCGTTTAACTACAGTCGACTCGCAGAGCAGAGTGGTACAAACCGGTACCGTTACAGACACTTTCTCGCCTTTGGATTTTATTATAAGTAAGATCTAATATTTTGTTTTAATTTTATTGAGATTCTTTATTTTCAAGAATTTACATTTTCAGAGAAAGTATTTGAAATGTAGACATTTATAAAGTTACATTTTGACATGGTGCTAAATACCTAAATTTGAGACATTCGAATGCGATTTGAATCAGAATAATTTCTAGCATCTTTAAGATTTCGGGTAAATGTTTCTAAAGTTTAGAAAATGGGTAATTAGTAGTTTGAACAAATGCTGTTAGAGAAAGAAAACATATGTTTCGACGCGAAATTTTATGTTTACAAAGGACATTACAACGTTGTATTTTGAATGTACTACGCAATAAAAGTTTTTATGATCACAGTAATTTTTTACTATCTAATTAAGTAAGGTGATTTTTCATTGCTATTCGGTAAGAGTATTTTAAAAGTCCCTTACGGAGTTTTATGAAATTTTGAAAAGATAAATCGGCTTTATGCTATGAAAATTACATTTATATTTTATCCCCTTTAATTTTTTTTACGAAAATAAGAACTAACGCGTATAAGTTATGAGCGCTTGTAGATTATGTTCAAATGTGTTGAAAATTAGGAAATATCCACAGGTAAATATTATATTTCTAAAACAATTATTCGTTGTTGTTGACTTCAGTACAAAAGTCTATGCAACGTTTTTCCAGTTTTACCTATATCATCCTATGTATTAAAACGAAAAGGGATTTCGTCAAATTCCAGTTTACGCATGAAAATGACCCATTTCCGCATGTGTAAAATTAAATCTAGAACATAACAAGTTTTAGAGTACACTCGAACGAGAAAAGGGTGACCGATTGGTATAAGGTGCGGTGTTTCTCTGTTCCGATCATCGTGTCGGTTCGATACCCGCTCCGGACAGAATGACTTTTCTTGTTTTATTGGTAATAATTCATTTTAATAATGCCACATTTAATTCAGAAGGAAAAGTTATATAATTTGTATTTTTTTTTATTCGAATGCTTTATAATTAAGTAAAAATTAACACCCCAGAATATTTTGTTTTAATTACTAAAATTATATTAAAAATATTTAAATTAAAAAGATCGTGCATGTAATTATGATTAAATAAATTGAACTGGTCTACAATTTTTATTATATTTAGTTTTACAATTATCATGATGTCCTATATATAATAAGATAATGAGATTATTTTTCGTAAAAAGGGAAAAATAAAAGGAGAGAAAACACAAAGAATGAAAAATATTCATACAGGAACTCTAAATTATCTTGATATCCATGATTTAACAATTAAACAATGTGTGAAAATGTTAGCTGCAATCAGCAAAGTTTAAATTCAGGGTTTTAGAATCAGACTAATAAAAATTAATTTAATGAAAAATTGTAAAGGTCGTGTAGTTAAAAAAAAAAGAAAGAATAATAATAATTAAAAAAATAGAAATACTAATTATTGGTATTTTTTCAAAATATTCGGACTGTGGTAAATAAAATTTAACATGTGACAATATTTTTTAATTACTTATTTTTAATTATAAAAATTTAAATTAAAATATTTTGCATCTAGTTATCGATTAAATAAAGTAACCTATTTCTTTGAAAAAATTATGCTTTAAGTAATTTTATCTTATTTAATTGCTCATAAATAGCATATTTATGTAAACTAGTCTCCTGAACACATTTTTAACCACAAATAATACATTTACATAAACTAGTCTCTTAAACACAATTGAACTTGTGCTGTTTAATTTTATGTTAAGTAGCACAAATAATGGCACAGGTTAAATGTGCCTTTGAAAGTCCTTCTCTTTTTTTAGAATTATATTTTTAAATATTTATGGTAAATATGTATACATACATTTTAAACATTTAAACATTCTTAACAATAGTAGAAATAGAGAAACAATTTGTGGTCTTGTCTGTTCCTTGGAAATTGCTTCTTTGTTAATATCAATTAATTGAAGTTGTTAAGTATTAAATTTTTATAGATTAAGAATATCAATACATAAAAATATAATTTTCTGTATATTATTTCATGAATTGGTATCAATGTTTAACTTCAAAAGAACTACTACAATTGGAAAGATGACACTTAATTCCTTATATACAGGGTGTCCTGAAATATACTGTTTTTTTTTTTATGTTACAGAAAGCAAAAGGTGACATCTATTAAAATTATTCTTGCAAGAGAATGATACTTCAAGCCCAGATATTCTTTAGTATCCTTCCTTGCTTTTGTACTAATTTCCAGTAATGGATTGCGCTTATAATGGCCTGAGGTATCTTATGCTGCAAGAATGTTGAAAATAACATCACAATATCTATGCGAAAACCTCTTCTCTTCGCGTTTCAGTAACTAAACACAACGAAGGGTAAGAATTGAGAAAAACTTGATTTAAATTTATACATTAGTTTGAGCATTACAGTTTGAGACAACGTATTACTCCCTCCCGGTGAATTTTGGCACAAAAACTAGGAATAATAATGAAAGGATTTTGGACTCTACACACTATTTATTCTCTTGAAAAAAAATTAATAAGTGGCTTCGTTTTCTTGTTATTTTATTTTAAAAACATCCAGTTCATTTTTCGACACCCTGTATATATGTTTGTTTTGACTTTATCAAATATATGTAAGTGAAACTAGATTTATTTAACACCGTTTTTTCTACTCACATTGCTTAAGTGAAAATTAGGAAATACAAATACTGCAATTTTCATTTCCATGTGTCTCTGATTTGTCAATATTTTCCTATTTGAGTTGTAGCTATTTATAATCTTTTGAAAAATTCAATATAATTTCTCCCTAGAATTGCAGCTCTTTGTACAAATATTGTCAGGTGTCAGTGACATAAATTCTCTTAAAGCAGTAATTACGGTTATTCTAAAGACATGTATTCATTTTCATATTGGAACATTTAAAATTTAGTTGTAAGTCTTTAACACTGCTTATTAGAGATTGTTCTAAGAATGGAATATATGCATTAAAAGTTGTTTAAACACTCATCTAAATTTTGAAATATATACTTTAAAGGAAGTATTTTTAAATATACGTATTTATATGAATATAAAACAAAGTAAATATTTGCTATTTTATATTCCTTTATTTATTATAAGTTTAAAATTCATTTAAAAAATGCTATTGAAAACTACCATACATGCTTTTGAAAAGTGAAACAATTAACTGGATCTAGGTTCATGATGTAGGTAACGTTACAATTTTTATGACATGTCCAACTAAATACACAAAAACAAGGAGAAAAGTTATACGAAACCACACATTTTTTTTTCAAACATGCGAAAACGATCACAGTTTTTATAACTTTAAAGTTAATTTCATCACAATATTAATTTTTAGAGCAATAACTGAAACTTCTTTAAATTTCATGACATAATGCGATGATGCGAATTATTTTGCAAATTATTTATGTGACAATATCTTTTTTGCTATTTTTGTAGGTGATGGATGGTAAATTTATTTTATTTGAGGCTTCGGGAAATACTTCATTTATGTAAAAATTGACTATATTGTATATTTTACGCAGAAATTCCAAAAAATCTCGTTTATCGCATGTTTATCATGTCTTTATTAACTTCCCGTTTTCCTTTAAACATCACGTAATTTTCACCGAAGGAAACATTTTGCCGTTTTAGGATTAGGTACAAATCTCAGTAACCATGAACGAAAAAATTATTAAAAATCAATTTGAAACAAATGAATTGAAATGTAAGATTTTTATAAATAAAATTGCATGGTTTCCTCCAAATATGAAAAAAAGACTTTTTAGCGATAATCTCGGTATAGAAGAACTAATAAACCAATCTAAATTACGTTAATAAGACGGAATATTAAGCAAACGTTCATATTGTTGAATGGAAATGCACATTTACTAGTAAAAATGGCGTAATTTATACGGGAGGAGGAATTTTGTGATTCTGAAATTAGGTTCAAATTTTATTACTAACGGAAGAAAAATTATCGAAAATCATTAAGACCCAACTAAATCTAATAGTAATAAACAAATGGACAAATTTAAGTTAATAAAATATCTTATAAACTTTTTTTCAGTAAAACGTATATGACGAAGAAAATCAGTATGCATTTAACCATAAAACTTTAAACACATATTTATTTTAATTACCACCTAATATATAAAAATTCAAACATTATATGAATATATATATAGTGCGTCCCAAAATTTATATACAACCATCTTTTTGGATTTAAGAGCTAACTAAACGAGTAAGAAAGACGAAATAAATTATTTAAATGTATATAATGATGAAATAAAAATAATAAAATACCCAAACATAACTTTTAACACTCATAGATTTAATAAAAAAAAAAAAATGCTGTCCCAAAAGTATGTAGACACCGGTGTTAAAAGCTGATTTAAATACTGCTGTAAAAAATTTGTATATTCCATGTACTTGTGACGCAATAGTTTCCCGAGAAAAAAGTGAATCTGTCTTTCCGTTCCCGACTGATTGCAAAGAAGCCTCGCAATGTGCAGTTCTCCAAAAAGGAAATTTTGCAACTTTATCGTTTAAAGGCTCGTGGATGGAAAGTTGTGGACATTTAAAAAAAAAAAATTGAACGCAGCAGGGTTGATATTTACCCAATTCTGTCAAAAGGTGACAATTTTGAAACAAAATCCCGTTCTGAACGACAAAAGAAGACAACTAAGCGAAAGATTGAGAGATTTTGAGATTAGTTTCACCCAGAACCTGTCTGTACGGCCAGTTTCTAAAGAAGTAAGCGTTCCAGTATCAAAATCCACTGTCCATCGACGGCTGCAAGCAAGCACATTTCTTGATTATCGCAAAATACGTCGTTCGCCAAAGTTGATAAAACGGCATAAAGACGCTTTTGTTGAGTGGTCCTGAAATCACATAAATTGGACAAATGAATGGTTGAGTGTTTTGTTCAGTGATGAAAATAAATTTAATTTAGACGGCCCTGATTGTTGGACATATTACTGATACGATGTTCACAAGGAACAACGAACGTTTTGCAGCAGACAACAAGGAGGGGGTTCACTCATGGTGTGGGGAGCATTTTCTTATAATGGAACAACCGATATTGCTTTTTTGAAAGGTCGTCAATGTTCCAAAGACTACCAGAAAACGCTTGAAGTACAGTTACTCTCATTTGGAAAGTTGCTATGTGGGGACAAATGCATATACCAGCAAGACAATTACTCCGCAATAGTTTCGCGGTGTTGCCACTACGTAAAAAATAACTCTAAGTTTTTATGGAATGTCCTTTGTATATATAGGTGGTTACGTAGTAAAATAAAGACAAGGAAAACCCGCAATGCAAAACCTGGCACCAAGCAATCGGCGAAAGTGGCTGCACTGTTTAACCTCATATAAAAAAAGTGTAATAAGATACTGGAAAGGTAAGAAACTCTTACAACGCCTTAAAAGAAAACTCACACACATGTTAAAAAGTATGTTTATGAAAGAAAAAGAATATTCTAAAATATAATGACTTTTGACACGGAAAAAATAAGTTACAAGGTGCAAATTACTGGAATTGCGATATGGGGGGAAAAGTATTTTAATTTGGAAATAAGTAAATTAAATGGGAAAAATATATGCATTTAAATTATATTATATAATTATAAGTGTTTTTATGTAACTTTGGAATACGCATAAAACTAATTGCCCTCATTGATAAATTATGATTATAATAGAAAAAAAGGTATTTTAGAAAAAAAATAGGATTCTTCGACATATAAAATTAGAAAAATATTTAAATATTTATTTACTGCAATGAATTGAAATTGCATCAGAATGGATATTACTATGTTGAGTATCAATGAAATTTAGAGAATTAAATGCCAAACACTACTGGTAGAAAATATATTCTATCTATTATTACGCAGATCTCTAAAGCCACACTTGTATGATTTTATGCTCGATAATGATGTTAGAGATACACTTCATAGATGCTGAGGAACAATATAATGGTATAAAATGCATACGTGATGGCACTTTGCATTTTAGTTAGCCTCTGGTTATTTAAGTAATCATTACTACATCCAACTACAAATACACAGGTTTTCGAGCCATTATGCATTTATAAGTTTATATATTTTTTTAACACAAATTATAAGTATTTTGTAAGAAAAAATTTATTAAGAAAAAATATGTGAAAGAAATACCCAATAAAAAGGATTTTCGACGGGGTTTTCATAAATGATTGTCAAAATTTAAAATTAAAAAATTCATTATAAATTTCGTTTTAACTATAATAAATATAAATAAGAAATAACTCATCAGGTAGCTCATAAAATTTGTATTACAACAATTAAAAAATATATTTTACTTTTATTAATAGATGGCATTCTCTCAAACTTTAAATATCCAAAATGCAAACCTTTTTAATGGTTAGATAGTATTCAATGTAAACACTGACAAAAAGATACATTTACATACATAAGTAATACATTTGAATACATTTCGAATTTTCTTCATATTTTGATGATTTGAAGGTTCTACCTACGTATAAAAATTTCTGTATGAAATTTGTGCTTATATGCATAATGAAACAAAGTTATAGCGGATTGAATTTTTGAGTATTTTAGGTCTATTTTAAGTTCGCTGTACATTTTTTCACCAAAATCATCTTCTTGCTTTTCTTACAATGTATTATAGGGTTTAATGTTGCTATTCATTTATTAAACTTATTTTTATTTATTGACACTTTGAAAATCTTTTACACTACATAGGGTGCCCATTATTATCGTACTAGATTTGCTAATTCTTACATCAATGCCAGCAGATGTATAGTTCCAATTACAAAAACGTTTTAGATGTTACTTATCACCATATTAATAGGCAATTGTACAATATAATTGTTTTTGGAAAAGTAACGAAATTTAAAATTTTATGTGGCCCGGTTCCTATATTTAGAAACGCTTTCTCCATGCTTTAATGTAGCAAAATCTGGTGTATGTATCTGTTTGTATAAAGATGTAAACTTTATTATTTTACTTTTTAGAACACTGAGAAAGCTTTTCTAAAAAGAATTTACCCTACAGGTGGGGTAAAAATTGTTAGATGTTTTGATGTTACATGAAATAAGAAAATATAGACTTCCTTTTTAATAAGAACGACATATGTAATTTTTCGACTTTAACTAAAGAACTAAACTAATAGTATTCCAATTATAAAACTATTCATTTAATATTTCAAGGTAAATGGATAATTATCTTTATTAAAATTTGAGAAAAAAACAGAAAAAAGATATTTGTATCAGATTTATAAAAATCAGTATCGCTATTGTACATGTAGTTTTGACTAAATTTTTATCAAACATTTTTTACAGCCTCTTCAATTATTGATTTTTAATATCCTTTAATACCTCATGCAGGATATCCAGTTTAACCTGTAGGGAGTGAAAGTCGCAACATACGTCATAAAATTGCACCTATATATGCTAGCATTAATGCCAATGTTGGAAATAAATCCCTATTAAATATGCTACACACAATAATATAAAAAGTTTCAATAACTTTAAATCTGTTCATATTTAAGAACTTTGAGAAATAGCAAAGATTAAAATATAAAATGATAAAAAAAAAAAAAACTTTTCAACACAGAAACTATACATATGTCAGTATTGATATAGCCTTACAGCTACTTCTTATTGCCTAGAGCTAAGAGTTTCACCCATTAGCCACTATAGAGATGCTGAAATTAAGTCAAACTGAGACATCCGTTTTTTGAAGGATTATACGGTTGTATCCTACTTTCCACTAAGAAATTAATTATCCTATTTTTATATAGCTTTTTTAAACTTTATTAGGAGTATATTGTCTAATCTACAAACGTATACAAGCAATTACAACTTTAATAGAAACTTCATTTTTTTAATCAATAAATCAAATATTCTACCCTAAAACTTTCACTTTTAGCTATTGATTAAAGAAACATTAAACTTTACATTTAATTCAAATTCATTATTTGGATCAGAAATGGTTATTTAAAATTATTTTAGATATTCATATCTTAAAAAAAAAAAAAAAAAAAAAAAAAAAAAAAAAATAGCACTCTGGGAGTGCCGACAGAAGTGAAAACTTGAACAATTACGTGTGTATTTTTTGAATCGTCAGGAAATGTTTTAGTGTGCAGGAAATACTTTTAAATGAAGTGTTTTTTTATTCATTATTATAATCTACTACTACACAAATTATATTACAATTTTCATTTAATGCGCTATTGTACATGAAAAAACATGCGTATTATTTTACATACAAAAATTGCAATCTATTGCTTAAAACGTAAATTTACAAATACATGAAATATGAAATTTAATTAATTGGTATTCTTTGAAATGAATACCAATGAAACTTATGAATTTTCATCCACAATTTCAACAACTCTTCCATCATCATCATTACCATCATCAGTATTATCATTATATTCCAGAACTGATACTATAGGTTTATGGTAACTAAAATAGGAAACAAACAATTGTGATTCGAATCTACTTAAATATCTTATAAAGACTGCATCAATTGCGCACAGGCAAGCCAATAGCTTAACCAATAGAGCACAAGCAAGCATGGGGCGCGCGACGCACCCGCCCCACCCTACCTCATACCGAACTATACACAATACATGTACATACTTATATACAGAGGTTTCGGTTACAGTAACAGTGTCGTGAGTTCAATGGTTTTTTCCCATCTCAAAAAATGCCCAACGCGAGTTAAATGTTTTTTTCCCATCTCAAAAAATGCCCAACGCATCTAAACAAGTTTTCACTTCAAATATACAGAGGTGTCGGTTACAGTAACAGTGTCGCAAGTTCAATTTTTTTCCCCATCTCATAAAATGCCCAACGCGCCTAAAGAAGTTTTCACAAAAAAAAAAAAAAAAAAAAAAAAAAAAAAAACATTAAATTAAACATGAATTTACTTTGTGGAATGATTTTGTTTTTCATCCATAAGAAAATAAAATTTTCCCAATGCAGTAATTCGAAATATTTAATGCAAGAAATTAATCATCACATTTGTTGTTTATATATTCTTTTCTTTTATATTATAAACAACATGTGACAATACATTAAAGTACACACATTTTATAAAAAGGAATCATGATGATTGATGTTGCTTATTTATTGACATATATGCTTTGTACTTTTTCTTAGATGTTTGAACATGAGACAGTATATCGCTTTAAAAGAGTGTTTTTCCACTCTTACTCTTATAAAATACACAAATAAAAAACTTTATCATGTTACAAAATAACCTTAAAAATTTATTAACATATAAAATTATATTTTACACCGATAAACATAGAATTCTTCTTTTTTTTTCCCCTTCACATTTTCTATAGATAAATCAAACATTCTTCTCTAAAACTTGCGCTTAGATTTTGAATAATAATTTAAAAAAAATAATAAAAATTATATCTAAGTGAGATTAGTTATTGCAATTTATTTTGAATATAATTATCTTCAATTAAACATGAAATGAATTATATTTTCTTTAGTGGAATTATATTATTTACAATAATAATAAAACAAGCACTTTAGAAATACTTTAAACAGAAATATTTGAATAGGAGAAATTAATTATCATATTTGTTACTTTCCTTTTTTTTTCGGAAAAAAATCCTGTTACAGTTTATTAAATTATACACATTTTCAAAAGTAATCATTACCTGATTCATTTTGCTTATTTATTGAAACATACATTATGAAAATTAATATTCGTATAGTTCTGTTATATTTGATATATTACTTAACAACTTGCTTAAATAGACTTCTAAAGAGCATTTCTAATTCCTTTTCTAATCTAGTAAAAATGCATATTAATAATTACATTTATCAAAGACATTTCATTTTTCTATTAAATTTTATATTAATTGCTTTTGATGAAAAAAAATATACATAATTGAGATTAATTATTGGCATGAAAAATAATTATTTTTTCTTATTTTCGATTTAATATCCTTAGTTAATGTGAAATAAATACATTTTTCTTTTGTGGGATGGTTTTATTTTTCATCAGTAAACGACAAATTTTTCTTAAAACAATAAATAGAAATATTTTAATGTAAGAATTAATTACTCTATCTGCAAACTTCATTTTTTAATATGTTTTATAGTAAATTAAACTAAACACATATTTAAAAATACTCATTAGCTGATTACTCTTGTGTATCTATCGAAACAGGTGCTTTGTCTTATTATTTCAAGTTTGAGTACGGAAATATCGTCGCTTTGAAAATATATCTTTTCTATTCTGTTGAATTACCAGAATAAAATTCAAGACAAAAAAAAGCAATCGTTACAAAATTTTAAATGCTTATAAAAATGTAAAATGATATTTTACGATGAGAAAAAATATTATATACTTTTGTACAGAATTTCAATATTTTAAAGTAATTAGTTAAAATGTTTCATCATATTGTTCTTTTGAAATTAAAATAAAAATTAGATTTTTTTCAAATTTAATTATGTAGTATTTTGTATTTTGTAATTTGTTTTATACTTGATTTTATTTTCAGAAGAGATTTTGCTCATATTTTTTTAATTAGTATTTCGGCTATAGTATGTCAGACATTTGCTAAAACTTGCATCTTTTATCCGCAGAAGCATATACTAATTTGATAAAAAATATAGTAAAATAATGTCATTATCAAAACTCAATAGCCGATATGCGAGGTAGTAAATTACTTTGCTCGATGAGACTAATTGAATGAGCTATAAAATTCGAAATTCGCCGCCACAGACTATAGTACCTTTACTCGTCAGCGCATGGAGAAAATGTTTCGAAATATAGCTTATAAGATAGACGTAAAAATTTAAAAAGCGTGACTTTTTGAAAATTAATTGCAGGATTATTTCAACTACATAATCTCAATTCCTATATTAATTTGAACATACTTGCATACGACATTGTCTACGTATCTCCAACAGCTAAAACATAAAAGCGCGTGTCAATATTTTTTGGGATATGCTGTATTTCGATAAATCACTACCTTTTGTTCAACAAAACCGGTGATTATTGTGTCGGAAAATATCATATTTTAATCTATTTATTTTAAAATATTAGAAAAGAAAAATGAAAGAACTATTAAAGAAATAAACTCTCTCATAAATTAAAATGCTCAATATCGCTTTACATGTACATACAATTTTGCGAAATCCAAAGCAATGTGCATATTTCTTTCTCTTTCCTTATGCGATTAACTTTGAGATTTATGATAATATATCACTATTTTATATCTTCCGAATAAAATATTTTGTTTTATGAAAGAGAAAATGCGGATTTATGTACTTTGAATTTCTGTCTCTGTTAATAAATTGAAAGAAATATATTTGGTAAAAGATATAAACATAAAAATGTATTTCCTCCTACTATTTTAAAAACTGCCTCTTCCATAAGGATATTTCAGAAGAAAATATATTTTGAAATATTATGAATTTATATACATATATATGATTTTTTTTAAGTATTGAAATATTTGTCTATCGATGTATAAGATTATTAGAAAAAGCTGATTATATGTATGGTATTTTCTGGGCTATATATAGGAGGAAATAATATCCTAAAGTGCATGAAATCAGTTTAATTATATATGGGTGTTTTGAATCTGGTGTTTTCCGAGTTGCTTAAATGTATAGTAATACTTTTTTTTTAGTAGTAAGAAATTTTCATAGTAAGAAGTTCTCATTTAGAAACAGACACTTACAAAGAGAACTATTAACTAATATGCAAACTAGGTAATGAGTTATATAAACAATGCAAACAAATGTTTCATACCTTTGAGTAGGAAATCAATTGTTTCTAAATAAGTTTGTAACTTCGACATTTTATGTCAATAAAAATATTTCAAGGGAAAAGCATTTACTTCTTAAATACATCTAATTCTCAAGATAATATTTCTTATATTGTCATTCAAATAAGTTTAACTTGAACAAAAGTGAATTTATGTGTTAGGTTGATTAAAATTAATTACTTCCCAATTTTTCACATCTTATATAAACTGAACTGAAATGACATGCGCATGTCAGAATATGAATTTATATTTATTTATCGTTTGAAGAATTCTGTGTTGTTTGTTATGTGTCGTGTTCGTCTTTTGTGATTGTTTTCGAATAAAGTTATTTTTAAGATGTATAAAATGATTGTGCAATTTAGTATAATCAACGGTCATCCTGACGAAAAAAAGATTTTAATTCAACGCAATAGAAAGTGTAATCTGTTACCTTCATTATTTACTAAGTAAAATACAACTTTTAAATCTTTCGAATTCTGGAGTTTACACATTTTATTAAAATGTATTATTCATCATTTTTTTTAAATTAAAACTTAACCATTCAATAACGAATTTAAAGGGTGCGTAAAGTTATAGCGCAGGTTTTGAACAGAAAGTTTCGCATTATTTTTAACCCAAGAACTTCGCACTAGTAAGAATTCGCGCCGACCAAAATTTCAAACAAAGGCATTTTTTGAAAACATGCTTTCATTAATTTGCATCTTTGATTAACAAAATTAAATTCTTGAAAAAAATAAATATCGTAGATTGATATATCATAAGATTTCGTAAAGGAATCATGCATAATATTACATTATCCCAAAATTGCCAACATAGTACTACGCAGTTGAAGTTACGGAATCCAAAATCGCATTAATGTGGAATGCATGGGTGTTAAATCGAAGTGTGGCGAACACAGGATAATCGCACAAAACTATTACCAATTGTGCGATTAATCTCACAAAAATAATAATAATTCTGCGATTAATCACACAAAAATATTAATAATTCTGTGATTAATCACAAAACGACTGTTAACCTGCAGAAAAAAATATCAAGCAAAGATTTGTTGTCTGAAATAGTGTGGAAATACTCCATGGGAATTCTAAGTAGTGAACGAACCTTGTAAATTACATTTAAAAGTCTCAGACATTGTATTGTGTCAATGAAATCGTTCTCTAAAATGTAAATAATAGGTGATTTAAAACGGAATCTAAATATATAGAAGAGAAAATTTACTAAACCCTTTACTTATAAAAAGAACATTATTCAGAAGAAATTCTGCATCTGAAATAACAACTCACTGCATTTTGAAAAAAGATATCGTGTTTAAAAATTTTGCTCAACTATCGACTTTCCATAAAAAATAAAAAAAAATGTTTATCTAACGAATCATTTTTATTAGTTACAAATAATGGTAATTGAGTATAAAAGAAATAAAGGGAATACAAAAATTAAATAAAAAGAAAAAAAAAGTAAGAAAGAAAGAAGGAAAAAGAAAAAGCACCTTGAGGGTTCCGTACATGTAATGTCATATTACCGTAAATACATACTCTCTTGAGAATATTAAAAAAAAAAGTAAGACCTGCCTACTTATATGCTTCTTTTATTTAACTTAACTAGGTAGGTAAAGATGGAATTTTGTAATCGATTATTCACTTAATATTTGACAGGCTAGAACTATAAAAATCTTTCCGTGCTATACCGGTAAGAAAAGGTAGCTTTTCAGATTCCTCGTTTTTAAGATTTCAGATACACGAAGCTAAAATGTGTGGAACCCGTTTATAGAAGATTGCCAGTTTTCGTTGAAATTAAATTTGAAAATAAATTTAAAAAAAAATTAATCAGCTAACGTCAAGTTGGTGTAATTTATGGTAACTTATTTTTGTTCCAAAATTTGACTAAAATACCCTCAGTATCGCCAAGCTTACCGAGAATTTGATGCTAGCGGATACGACTACATAGTTTTAAGGATATGAGAGTTAGAACAATGTCAACAAAAATAAAAGATAATTTGCCAGAAACCATGTTAAATAAAACTCATAATCTAAATCCGTTTATGGAGAAAACTATCGTTAGTTCCGATTACGGAAATTCACAAGTTTATTAATTAATAAATTGACATAGAATTATAAATTATAGATTTTCTGATTTCTTTTACTTTACATATAGTATAAGACCTTCTTTTGTACTAAATTTCAAGATTCTAGGGAATGAGAAGTATCCTATAGATTTTACTCTCAAAACATATAGGCTACTTACCTTTGACATAGAACAATGAAATTTGGCACGAAAGAATGTTTTATAGTCAATGTAAATGAAAAAATTCGAAAATCATTAATTTATAATTCTATGATGATTTATTACATGGATTTTCCCTAATCGAGATATAGGTAAACGTCGTTTTAAGGCAGTAACTTTTTGTTGCATTAAGTTAGAAGCTCGGAATTTATGCACAACAACGAATCATTATTATTTGATACTGATTTATTTATTGTTAATAGTTATTATTTTAATTTAAACTTGACGCCGTGGCCCGTTCCTGAGTAAAATGGTCTTGACAGACAGATAGACAACAAATCGATCCTACAAGGGTTCCGTTTTTTTTTTTTTGAGGTACAGAACACAAAATACCAAATTTTAATAGTAATGGATCAATCCGTTAGCGATTAAAATTGAAAAATTAATGTTTCTTAAGGATGCATGGGTAATAAAAAATGCTTGATATACAGAGTATCAAAAAAATATAGCGACAAACTTTTAGGGGAGGTATGACACATCATAAGAATTGAGAATTGCATAGCAACCCATGACCAGAAACATCAAGGGAAAGTGGTAAAGCAGAGGTAAAAGATTGGCACTTTGTTGCAGATTCTATTGTGCGAAACGCACAGGTTTTGCATGGTAATTGGGGAGCAGTAACTGATGCCTTTGGAGGTGAAAGGCGTGTAAGGACTTGGCCTGCAAAACCCGCTGTACACTGCAACGAGACACTCCTTAAGGATGGGGCAACGGCACGTATGCTGGTACTCGGAGTAGTTTCCGCGGCATCCAACACACTTTCTTCAATAACGACCGAACGCGACGATCGTGGCCTGCCCTCATTACGCCTGCTACTTCTTAATTACCGGAAATCGCACAAAGTTTGATGCACACGTGCAAACAAACTGTTGTGCGGCTGATGTCTGTTTGGGAAGCGGTCTCGATAAATTCGTTTAGCGGCTCGTCCATTCCATATACTAAGTGCATGTCTGCAAGCTCACCGTTCGTATACCGTTGCATGCCCTTCGTATGCTGGTTTCCGCACAAATGTGGAAATCCTTACGTTCCTCTCCAGTGCTCTCGTGCAGAGCACCACCTACCGGCGTACGATGAAGTTTCCGGTCAGGTGATGCTATGCAATTCTCAATTCTTATGATGCACCCTACCTCCACTAAAAGTTTGTCGCTACAATTTCGAAACACCCTGTAGAAAAAAACTATTTTTTTTAACAACGTTACTTTTTCTTCTTTCTTTGGTTATTTTCTTATATCCTAATTCAATTAAGGCTAACTTGATATAAAATCGAATGTTCATCCATCTTCGTCTCCTCGATTACCAATCTACTTTTTTTTTACTAAAATATATTGTCCTTCATTCTTTTGTTCTATTAACTAAAGACTTTAAATTAAACAACGAATGATTTCTACAAGTGTGAATAATTCTGTTGCTTCACAATGACCTTTTTGTGGATTATTAATAACAATTAAGTAACTTCAATTTGAAATCTGGATACAAAGAAGAGAAATTCTGCAGCTTCCTCTAAAAAACGACAACAAAACAAGAACGTTGGGTTGAGTTGAGTTGGGTTGATTATTGACGGCCAATTATCTACACTTGGGATATAGGCCGGGGGTGAGTGCCCTTCGTGGGGGTCTTTCTAAGGGAACCTAACCCGTATTTACGCATGGATAAATCCACGGCTCGAAGAAAACCACGAAAACTCCGAACGATTAGGCCGACGGGCGCGATTGGGATTGAACCCAGCACCTCCCGTCTACCAGCTTCGAGAGCAGAACCTCTCAGCCACTGGTGGGGCTCAAAACAAGAACGAAAAACCATGCATCAGGGATAGATTATGAAACACTTTCCAACACTAACAGGATATTAATAAGAAATTTCCTTTTTTTTCCTAGAGGGAAATGAAATATTTAAATAAGCAATTTAAAAATATACATAACTCAATGAAAATCAATTTTCAGTATTTTCTGTTCATATCGTAATGTGTGTGAATTTTTCTTGTGTAGCCCTGTATTCGACCTACAGAATTTATACTTACCACATAGTTCACTCAAAATTAGGTTAGGTTGAAAATACATACCACAACGCAAAACGCACATCCAGCAATTATCGATCTTAGTCTGTCCTGTGACCGAATTATTTTGTGTGTCTCTGTAAATGAATGGTAAATGCTAATGCAATCCATAAATTATATAAAACATGTTGTAACGTACTTCAGTTGTTCGATTATGTTTGAAGTATCATAACATCATTAAAACGCAACGCAAACGATTTTACCCCATCGATCATAATGGGATGGAATTATTTTGTGCATCCCTGTAAACAAACTATCAATGCTACTTAATCTATATTCCTAAGAAGACATGTTGTTGTTCTTCTGAGTAATGCATATGAACCGCTTTGTGTTTGAAATATCGTAACATCAATAAAATGCACCTCAAACGATCCCCCCCCCCATAATGATTTGCCCCATAATGTGACGCATTTTTTTATGTTTCCCTGTAAATGAATTATAAATGTTTCACGTTTCATTTTTGATACCAACGTTCTATAGTAAACCGCAATAACATATACAAATTTAATGGCAGTCCAACTATGTTTACGATAGTTACAGTACAGACAGACAGAAGGCAGACGGTAAATAGACAAACATAAATTCATAAATGCTTTTCATCTAGATTGGAAAGTTGTAAAAACTATGCTAATCAGAAGAAATTTGGGAGTCTGCGATAAAAGTTCATAAACATTGAAAACCACCAAGTTTACATATTAAAGTTTCTCTCAACAACTTTCAGATACTTTAATTTATTTTTAACGATATTAAGCACTGATTTTTTATTAGTTTTATACACTGGAAATTTATTTTAAAAGAAAGATAAAAACTAAATTTTCTTTTTTAATAGTTGTGCTTAGACTTAATTAAATATCGACTTGAAGTGAAACAATAAAGTTACTAAGGAATTCGTGGGTAATAGAAAAGTTTAACATAAAAAAACCATTATTATCTTTTTAAATAGTAGTCCTTTTTTCTGCTTTGTTTGATTTTAATTCGCTCCATTGATCACAAAAATTTGATTATTTAATTATATTAATTCGGTCACTAATTTATCTATTTTTCTCCATTCACAGTTTTTATCGCCATACGTTACTTTTCTTAGAAAAAAAATCACATGCAAATTTCCTGATTTATTTCATATTATTCTCAAATAAGTTAAACTTGGTATGAAATCGGATTTTTATCAATCTGTATTTCATTAGTTATTCCCAATTTCGCTAAAATTTTCTGATAGATAGTATGTTCAATGGTACCAAAATTAGCATGCAATAGATTGTAAATATTTCGCTGCTATAAACATTCTTACTTTCATCTATCTATAATAGAAAAAAGTATTGTAATCTGATTTTTTTTTCACTTCCGGTTTTCGATGGTTGGTTGATTTTATGACGGCCGATTATCTACACGAGGGATATAGGCCTATAAGGGGGGCAGTGCCCTCCGTGGGGTCTTTCTAAGGGATCCTAACCCGTATTTACGGCAAGGTTCGAAGAAAACCACGGAAAACTCCGAACGGTTAGGTCGATGAGCGCGACAGGGGTTTGAACCCAGCACCGCCCGACTACCAGTTTTGACAACAGAACCTCTCAGCCATTGGTGGGGCTCGGTTTTTGATGGATTTACACGTTTTAGGATCCCGAAATATATGTTTTTACAAAATGGTTGCCTGTCCATGTGTAATGCGAATCTGTGTGTTCGTTGTAACATCGAAAAATATATGACGTTATGCATAGTCTTGAACCAAATTTCGTATATATGTTTTTGACTATGGCCAGCAGGTCTCTGTTGAATTTGGGGTGATTCCGCTGGAAGGGGGCGCTGTGAGAGCGATTTTTGTGCAATTTTCTCGATTTTTACAGTCGTGATGTTTAATCGGCTGCTCGTGCAGCGAAGGTTGCTTCGCATCCAGGTGATCCGGCGATTCCAAAGCAGCTGACGTAGAACAGAATGATGAAAAATATTGATTTTTTTGGCTCTATGATAGTGAATTTTCAAGTATTAACATGTATGATATAGAAAACAGTTTTGGTATTGGCTTATATGACTAGCTCTATTTACTTATACAGCGCAGTATTCTATCAATTTTCAGACTTTATTTTTGTTCTTTTGACCCGGGAGCACATGCACTGGGTATGACATATTTTCAGCGTTTTATGGCATTAAAAACACGTTTGTCTTTTTTCAATGACATAAAACGCCGAAAATTCATAAAATTCGAAGTATTATCATAACTTTTGAAAGTTTTCGTCATAGAAGAATGCATTTTTATTGATTCACTTGTTAGAACATAAACTTTTTCTGAATAAAACATATAGGACCTAGATATCGTAGTATATTTTTTAAATTTCGTAATTATTCAAAAAGTAACTGTTTTGACGCAAACCACCTTTGTTACATTTTACAAATTGTAACTACAATTGTAATACGTCTATAACTAACTAACGGCTTAGATATTGGTAAGCGATACCCTGTATAAAAATAAAACACATTTTTAAAAATTTTAATTTTAATAAAAAGGTCAAACATTTCGTCTTTCTCACATCCATAACTGCCATAAAATGACTGCTTGAGTAATTTCATCGATTACATATGTCATCTATTAGCTTTAATTCATTTCTGTTTCTGTTTACATTGCCAAATACAAATTAATGATTTTTTCCCAAAAATGTTTAAATATTCCTTGTTTTTGCCTAAGTTTAATTGGCTATCGTCTGGTAACTGATCAACTGTTCATGAGTGTCATGTAAATATACTGGTCTACACGGGCCAGAATTTTCAGATCAGGGTAAAGAGGACAGCTACCGCTACAGACAGCTACAGATCGACAGAGTGTAACAATTATCTACATTAGGTATAATTAAAAAAATATTTTAAAAAGAATATTGCATGCATATTTAAACAAACATTTTAAAGTACTGCATTTTCCAGATTATACGTTCGCAAGCCACTGTATACGAAAGTACAATATTAATGATCACATAGACACATTCAAATGAAAATTCGGTGAAAAATTGAACATAGTTTAGAAGAAAGGAAAAATATTACTTAAAATATAATAATTTTGAAGCTCTGTGAAAGAATAAATAAATCTAGATCTTAAAAATATATTTGTCTTTTATTTATCAGAAGAAAAAAAAATCTACGATTCCGTTAACAAATGTAGAATATCACTATTGAAAAGAAAAAACTGCTAGTCTGCACAGTTCAAAAAGAATAACGCGAAAGACTTCATAAAAATCCATGACTTCAGCCCACTCACCCTTCCCCCCCCCCTTCTCAAACCCTGTCATACACAATGCCAGCAAAAACTTCCAAAGTGAGCGCGAATAACCATACACGAAAATCTTCCTATTTGTTTATTATTCCCGTAAAAGGATTTTTTCATTCTTTTATTCCAAAAAAATTCACAGAAACAGGTAGTTCTTCCATACATTCATAACTGAATTGCAAAAAGAATTTCCAAAGAACATTAGTATCTGTAATTAAACGAGTATGATTATGGTTAAAAAAAGAAAAAAAAAACATTTCGAGGAAAGAATTTTCGAAGGTCAAACAGACAATTCCGTTATTGGCAACATAATTATCTGTTGTTGATTGTGGGGAAAACATGAAGTTAGGAAGAATTTTACTTCTTTTTTTCTTGATGCATGGATAGAAATATAACGCTTGTCAGTGGGTTTTGAAAATTTCGACTTGCGTTTTTTTTTCCTTTTTGAGGCAAGACGTAAGACATTTACTTGTAAAAATAGGCAATAAAGATTAAAATTTTATCTAAACTATCCCATTTTCGTGAAAATTATGTTCTCATACACTGTGTTTTCTTTAAGGCTGATCTCAAATTCAAACTAGCTACATTCTGACACATTCCTGAAGTCATATTTATTCATAAATGCAAAAACTTTGCAAGTGTACTTATTCGGAAATTATGAAATCTAATAGCGTTTTGCATTTTCCAATAAAAGCAAAAGATATTTCAGAAATTTGTGTCTAATTGGGCTTTTGAACCGAATTTCTGGTGCATAATTTGTAAAATATAGAATTTTCAGAAACTCGTTAGGATGTATTTAGTACAGGAGAAAACGATTTCTATTAACATATACGTAGGCACTCGACTTATATATATGATAACTTATTTAATGGAAAAAAGTTAAACGAGTAATATAATAGCTTGGAAATTTGATATCACACCATTTTTTAATCACAACTTTTTTTTTTTTTTTTTTTTTGCTTTTGAAAAGTTGTTTTTGTAGATATGATTTCTTTTTTAAAATAGATTAAACATAATTTAAATAATCTAAACATGAGAAATAATTTAAAATTACATTTTACTTTCAGTCATTGTTTAAAGGGTTAGCTAGAAATACCAGTAGATTTTTCAATTAAGCTAATTACACTCTTAAAAACATCATACTAAATGCGGCTTGTTATAATACTTGTTATCCTCCGTTAAAAACTATCACTGACTTATCCATGAAATGAATAAAAATGGAATACGTGCATAGCGTGTCAGCGCTGCATTTGAAATCAAACGTGATATCACGCTCTTTTATTATTAGCACTAGTTGTCTTCGCCCGCTAGCAGGTCCCTAATTTACATCGAATCTTGTAAAACCTCGACTAAGATAAACCTCGAACCGAATGAATCTCCGACCTGGTTCTCCGCTGCCTTCGGCACCGGATAGTCCCTTAATTTGCACATCGAATAGTATAAACCTCTAACCAAACGAACCTCCGCCACAGGTCCGCGCTGCATTCAGCACCGTATAGCAGTCGTGCTGCGCACGCTCAAGTTCCATCTTCCACCACCAGGTAGCGCAATCTTTTCTGTATAAACCTCGGGCACTGAAATCGCTAAGGCTATAATTGTCGAGTTGAGTGAGCTATACCCCGTCGTGATCCAGCCCATAGAACCAGAGATAGAAAGTGCCCCCTGGTGGTGAAAAACGAACTAAAATCGGAAAGTTCTATCGATGTCGAGTCGAATGAGCCATACCCTGTCGTGATCCGATCCATCGAAACAGAGATAGGAAAGCGCCCCCTGGTGGTGAAAGCTAATCGCGTTTGGGGGGCAAAGTGGGGGGATGAACACCGGAGATGCATAATAAGATTAGGCGGTCACAGACCTTTTCAACGATGTATCACATGAGGGGTATGTGCAAAATTTAGAAAATACCCCCCCCTGCAAAATATGATTAACCCCTTAAGCGTCGTGCCCGAGACATTCACGGGCAGTGTAGGCTACTTTTTTAAAATTCAGAATGTTTGATTCCTACCAGTTTTTATAAATAGTGCAATTGGCTTTATTCTCGCGCTATTTTACCTGCCTTTAAATAAGGTAAATATTTCTACTTCAAAAAACTGGTGCCAATCAAGCAAATTGAATTTTAATAAAGTAGCCTACACATATCAGGCGCGACGATTAAGGGGTTAAGGGTTCACAGGCCTTTCCAACGATATATCACATGAGAGGTGTCGGCAAAATTTAGAAAAGTGCCCCCTTTAAAAAAAAAGTTTGTTAAAGTGGGAGGATGGACCCCGAAGATACATAATATGAATAAGCGGTCACAGGCCTTTCGAACAATATATCACATGAGTAGTGTCGGGGGGGTGCAAAATGTGGCGGTGATACTTGTGGTGCATAACATGAATAAGTGGTCACAGCCCTTTATAACGATATGTAACATGACGGATATCGTTAAAATTTAGAAAAATTCCCCCCCCCCCTTGTGTAGGCAAAACGCGCTCCGCCCCTCCCTATAATTTTTGACGCGGCTTTATTTTTAAAATTTATGTTATGTGTTATAAAATATCGTAAAGTTTCAAACAGATAGCCTTATTATACTTCCTAAATTTGTTCACGCCCCTCCCCATCTCCTCCTCGAAATGTGACGCGCCATTCTTTTTTATAAATTTTTTATCATGTGTTATAAATTATCTTAAAGTTTAAAACAGATCGCATTGGAATTTAATATATTTGCTGAAATTACTGTTATATATAGAATAATATAGAAATAAACCCTCCTTTAGCTTGTAATTAAGATATAGGAACAATTTTTAGAATTTCTGAAAGCTGATTTTTATTTATTTATTTATTTATCTATTTATTTTTCGTTTATTTATTTATTTATTTATTTATTTTTTGCGTTGCCCTGTGCATGTTTGGAATTTCTCTTGGATTTACATTATTTTATTCAATTAAACATTGTACTGTTACAATAAATTTAAATGGAAACTTCACTTCTAAAACAAAAATAATTTAAAAACTGGATTTCATTAATTTATAGGAAAATTACGTGAAAGGTATTCCTGTGAACAAAATGCCTGTCCTTTACCGTGTTTTTTTTTTTTTTTTTTTTTTTTTTTTTTTTTTTTTTTTAATAAATGAATCACATTTAATATATTTCAAAAATTTTGTTTACGTTTGGAAAGAAATTTTAAATGCCGATAGCTCTTAATGTATACATTTTAGATGGTACATCTTCCCTCAAAAACTAATTTATTTTTAAAGATCTTTCTAAAAACGTAAATTATATATTTAAAATATTTTTAAAAGCATAAACACTACGTCTGATTACTTTATTTTGCAATATTATAAGAACACGCATTTTATCAGACAATTAAATACACTGAACAAACATGAGTGAAAAATTTACCTGGGCCAGGACTCGAACCTGGGAGCTTATGCGTACCGTGCTGACGCTCTGCGACTGAGCCACCCAGACCGATATCCTTGACCGGCAATTTCTCATACTTATTCATGTTGGAAACAGTCATCTGCCACAGTTTGCAGTCATATTTAATTATCTGATAAAATTTGTGTTCTTATAATTATGAAGTTTTATTTTAAAAAAATATCTTCAGAACAAAATGGCTTATTTGCAGATAAAATCTGATGTGGTTATAACCTGTAACTGATTTGTGCTATTATAATAAAGATGGTACATGGTCGTTGGCAGGTTTTACCTCTATTTTGGCATAATTTTTTAATCGCCAAGTTAATTAACAGTTTTTTGCTAATTAAGGATAGAAAATATTTTTTTTACACTGGATTTTATAAAAGCACATAGATTACGTAATTACTTGTTTAAAATTGCAATCCTTTTTTTATTCTGCCTAATATTAAGGTCTGTAGTTTGTTTGAAAAAAAAAAGTTTGACGAAGAAAAAAGTGATCATTTTAAGTAACTCGACGTTTTTAAAAAAAATCTATATCTCTGTTTATAAATCACTTATGAAGATGAGCTTGGTCTTAAATTGAAGAAATTCTTCATTAGATTCTTCTAGTTTTGGTTTTTTTTTCTGCGACGCTTGGTTTATTTGATATCTGATATTTTAATCTGGCATGTTTTGTCGATTTAACATTGCGAAGTTTCTTTCTGTAAGTAAGCAGTAGCGGTGTTTAGTCCAGTTCTTGGCGTTGTTTGTGTGGCGTTTTTTTTTTTTTAGCTTGGCTTGGCAGAGCGACCACCCTGCTTGATTAACAGGGACTTTCAAGCAACATATTAATGCTGTAACAGGTTTCAAAGCAATAACAATGTTATTTATCCTGTTATATTAAATAATGACCATCCCTATTTCAGAGACATTTTTATGTTTAGTTAATAAAAGTTTAGCTAATTACTGACATTTTTTGAAAATGTATAAAAAATATTTTTTTGTTTCAAATAATGATAATTAAGCTAAATCAAAGATACTAAACACAAAATATTTTTTTTAATAGTGCTTGTAATGAATTTATTAGTGATTTAAAGGGAAAAAATATTTCCACATAAGAAAAAAAAAGGATAATAAAAAATGTGTGATACAGAAAATAATGAACAATTTTCCTATTTTTAACAGCGTCATCTCTTATTCCCTTTCAATTCGCTTCGCTGTTCACACAAATGTTGATCATTCTATTGCATTAATTAGGAGATTATTTCTGCGTTTGTCCGTTCGCAGTTCTTATTTTCGTAAGTCTTTTTTTATTTTCTTTTGAGTAATTGCTATTTTATGATTTTTTTATCATTGCTATTTTATGACTTTTTACTATTTTATGATTTTTTTAAAATCATAAATTTATTTAAACAATTTACTATTTGACGACGTGTTAAAATATAACACGAATGACAGTCAACTCAAAATGGGAAATTTTTAATATTACAGAAGTCAATGTCCATTT
Organism: Maratus michaelseni; assembly: GCA_963931845.1. Lineage (NCBI taxonomy): Eukaryota > Metazoa > Arthropoda > Arachnida > Araneae > Salticidae > Maratus > Maratus michaelseni. The sequence continues at coordinate 213,604,300 of OZ007593.1, forward strand.
CCGTTTTTAATTATTACAATCTTGTAATATTAAAACACTTTTAGAAATTTTAATCTGCATCATAAAGCGGTATTTTCAAACGTAAGCACAATTAATATAAAGAAATCAAAATGTAATGAAGTTTCTTCTTTTCTATGTACCGTCATAAGATCAAAAACTCCCTGCCGGCTCGGCTTACAGTCACAAGCAGATTTCGAAGATAAGTACTAATTTCACCAACAAAATCTAAATGAAGATTAGAGGTGAATGATTTTGTTCATTAAATGAACCACATACTATATTTTAAATTATGGCTTTCTTTTTATTGTGACACGCGTGCGTTTAATAATGCAGCCCTATATACAGCACCTCTGAGGGTTGTCAAAAATTTTCGTCATGCCAATGCTAGTTTTTATCGCCTTAGTGGCGGATTATAGGAGATGTGATATTTTTTTCTTCTATACCCCCCTTTTTTTTCAATTTTTTTTCTTTGCTGTAAGAGTTGGATCTATCAAAAACTTGTCAATATAAAAGTTGTAGATAATATTAAGAGGATTTATAATAAATTTAAGCAGATTTTATATATTTTGAATTGACGAAGTTATGAATTTTATTCTTCTTAAACCCCTATTTTTTTAACCCCTTGAGGCCATTTTTAATATCAAAAATCTGTCATACATACATTTTTGGCCCTTTTCTTAGAAGTAATAATAACTTTAAACTGATTCGACATGTATCATAACCAAGACATTATGGGTTTTTTTTTCTGCTTTCACAAAAATCCTCTTCATTTCCACCCCTTTTGTCCGATTTTGCCTATTAACAAACTTGACCGATAATTTCTCCCCCTTGATTTTATGTATCAGTTTGGAAGAGATTTATGTAGAATTATGGGGGTTATCGTATCCATAAAAAAGTTATATATATATATATATATATATATATATATATATATGTGTGTGTTAAAAAGATAGATAAATAGATAGACAGATATATAAAGTTATGACCTGGTGGTAATTTGTGGTTCTTGGGGTCATGACCGGCGAGATCTGCAAAAAAATTTCAGAAATTCCAAAATAGGGGAGAATGAAACAGGTAGCATTTCTTAAGAAATCTACCCAATAGTACATAAGATATTAAATTTCTGTAAGTCTTCTTTTCTGATTAAATGTCCCTAACATATTATTTAAATTTTAAAGGGATAATTTTGTAAGATTTTTTCCCTTAAGTTCATATTAAAAACGGCAGCATTTCTTCTTAATGGAAAAAAAATAGCATTACTATTATTATTTTTTTTAGATAAAGAGCGCGTTAAATTGTGAAATTCGTTAAAGCAAATTACCCTGCTTGAAATTCACTTTGCTATCGCATTTTGTAATATTTAGTGATTTACCACTTTGGGGAATAATTAAATAGTAGCAGATTAATGGTGTGTTTCATAAATAATCCCAAATAAAAAAAAATATTTTAATTTTTAAATGCAATTAAATTATCTTTTTTTCTCGACATTTTTTCACTAGGTTTTGTTCTGATAATTCCTAAGTGTCTCTGATAAGGCATAAATAATTCATCTTAAACCATTTTATCTAATGAAAGTTTATTATGTTACGAATTCAAAATCTCTCATTAAGAGAAAATTAGTGTCATTATCTGAATAATGAAATTTATTACTCTTTAAATGTAGCTACGGGAAATTAATTCTGAAACTACCGAAAAATTACTAAATGTTTTTTAACGAAAAAAAAAATGGTTGGTACATTTTGAAATATTTTATTTTATGTGTTCTCTTATAAATACTTTAAATAAATACTGTCAATATATTTGTTTCTGCAATATACATGATTGTATGTATAAACACTAACACGCCACAATCTTAGAAAAAAATTACACTACATATTGTAAATAAATTTCAACTTTCATATGAAGCATATTGTAATTATATTTATCTATAAAAAGGACGAAAAATCTTTCATTATGAAACCCCTTTCAACACTAACAGAAAATTGTTAAGAAATTTCTTTTTTTTTTCATATAATGAAATGCGGTATCTAAATAAGCAACAATTTAAAAAACACATAACACAGTAAAAATCTATTTTAAGCAATTGCTGTCCATTTCCGGTAATATGCGTGAATTCTTTCGTGCAGCCCTGTATATGATCGATAGAATTTGTACACACACCGAAAAAAATAGATGTTTAAAGATGGATATCACAACAGAAAGCGCACTTTCAGAAATTATTGATCATAGTTAGTTCTTTAACCGATTTCGTTTGTGCGGATCTATAGATGAACGATAAACGCTACGCACTTCATAATCTATACTAAGTATGTGTAGTGCACTTTAGTTATCCTATTAAATTTAATTATTTTTGAAATATCATAACAGCGCAAAAGATTTTTTTATATAAATTATAATGCAATGGAATTGAACTATAAACGCCAGTTATTCTATACTTCTGAGAAAGCATGTTCTAATTCACCTCAGGATTACATATTAATCTCCTTACGTTTGAAATAGCTCAACATCAATAAAATTTTCTGCAAACGATTTTTCTCTGTAGACCATAATATAACGGAAATGTTTTGTGTATCGCTGTAAAACAATTATAAATGTTACACACTTCATTTTCAATACCGAACATTCTACAATAAACCTCAATAACATATAAAAGTCACATGGCAATCCAAGATTTTTTACGAGAGTTAGATCACAGAAGGACAGAAGGCAGACAGACAGACAAACCGAATTCATAAACATTTTTCAAGTATGTTTGAAAGAGTTAAATAGAATAAAAGCTACTGTCAAAGGAGGCATGCAGTAGAAAAAGCGCATCAAGATAGTTTAACGCAAAAAATCCCTGAAAATTTTAATGTAAGTAACTGCATTTATTTTTAAAGTATCAAATTTTGAAATGATATAAAATATTCATTTTTTAGTGTAAATCTTTAATGTTATCATTCTATGGAGTGCTCTGTTAAAGGAGTATTTAGTGCATATTTTAAATGTACATTTAATGAAGGTATCGTTACCTTTAATGCAGTTGTTATTACCTTTAATGAAGGTAATGATTACATTTAATAAAAGTATGATTTAATTAGTATATGTTAACTGGTTTACGACAGTTATATTGAGCATTATGGTATTTAAAATATTTCTTATTTTTCTAAACATATTCAATTGCTCTTATCCAATGTTTGTAATAATAATATAATGAAAATACGTTAAATAATACCCCGTAAATATTAAAAATTTTATTATTATTTTTGTTTTTAAGTATCTAGTAAATAAGCAGTAAAATAAAGTTTCAAATGCATGAAACTTAATTAGGAGGAACAATTACTACGAAAACTTTCATAATTCTATTCCAAAACATAACAATGATTATATTATATTACATAACAAGACAATTGTCCATAATATTAAAAACAATAAGCAACTCAACAGTTAGTTTATTTAAATGTCTAATGTTTTATCTTTATTAAAGATGTGGTTTTTTCAAAAAGCTTGACATGTTTAATAATTAAATAAAAACATGAAATGGAAATATGTCTAAGTAAGATATAAAAGAAATTGTTTTACCAAATGAGTGTAATAGTGACTAATGAAGAATCTTCCCCCAATTCTTACTCACAAACAAAAGAATCGTTACTATAATTTTTAGTCGTTATTGCTGTGATTTTTAACATCTATGATAGGGCATTTTTTCGGCGATTGAAAGCAAAAGGAGCTTTATCACTAGGAAAACAGTTAATAATTATTGTCTTCCAATATTCAAAATTTTACCTTTAACTAGATTTTTCCGCGGATTAGAACAAGTAGAATGTCGCAATGTAGCACGGTGTGTTATAGACTAAAACCTTTCCCAGCATTACTTACTGACAGTGTAAGTCCCATAAAAATTCGTTTAGCAGAATGTGAGTTATAAGCGTTCCGAATGAAATTCCCATTTGCATTTTAAATATACAGTACAGAGCAGATTTTTAAAAAGCTAATCTTCCTAATCAAGTTCACCTAAGTATAGAACTTTTTCCAGTAGCCTTATAACTAAGCAAACTAGAAGGATGTGTTATACACTAAAATTATACACAGTATTTGAAGTTTTTTTTGTTGTTGTTTCAATTTACTCGCGTATAAGTCGACACCCCCAATTTGCTTGCCGAAAATTGTCAGAAATTCTTTGACTTATACGCGAGTATATACGGTAGTTAGATTTAAAAAAATCTAATCTTTCTTATTCGAGCTCACCTACTTATTTAACTTTCTCCTATATCTCTATATCTAAGCAACGTAGAACGATGTGTTATTAAACTAAAATCTTCTCGCCGGAATTACCTAACAGACAATGTATATATGATAAAAATTCGTTTAACAGAACATGAGTTATAAGATTTTGGAATGAAATTTCAATTTGCATTTTATTTATATAGTAGATAGATTACACAGCAGATTAAGAAAAAATTTAAACTTTTAGAAAATAAAATAAAAAAACATTTGAAAGGAAAAATATCTAAATAAGATTTAGAAGAATAAGGAAAAATTGCGTTTGTATAAACGGATTTAAAGTAATCGAAAAATAAAATGAAACAAACCAAGCGAGTTAGTTTTCATAATATTACGAAATTCAATAACATTCCAAACTACTTTAAAGAATCAAACAAAATAAAAATCTATTTCTCAATTCCTCTTTCTAAATATATATGCAAATCGAATTGACTCAATATTATTTGATAAGAAATCCATTTTATACTATTCTCGGAAGTGCGATGATAATTCAAAGTTAGAAGCAAAAAGTAAATATTTCATCAGAGTTTCATATATGTATAAATTTATCATTTTGTTAAAAGAGCAGAATACTTATATTTTGGTTCAGTGAATATTTAATTAAAATTTAGATTACCTTATATGTGACAAATAATTGAATAATTTATTAATAATTGAAATATGAAACAACAATGTAACGGACTAATATCGATAAGCATTTGCATGTGATCCCTTACGACATTAAGGAAAATGTTAAGGTATGTCACAGAGCAACAATTAACAAACAATACGAAGTAAAAAAGTATACGCAAAACGCTAAGTAAATAATAAATAAGGAATATTAAAATTATTTAATGTAAATTGGTACTGTATTTACTACACTAAAATACTTCATTTATTGGTACTACAAAAATATATTCATTTATTAATATTATAGAAATATATTTTATTAAAAATACGAAAAAGAAAACAGTACCGTGACAATTTTTATCATACAAAAATGTGAAAATGCTAGAAGCATAGTGGGAAGATTTGAGCGAAATTCGTTCGTGGGAAGTGAATTTAAAATGCTTTCGAAAAGTTAGTTGAAGACATGGTTATAAATAGCGATACATGAAACATCATAAATTATAAAAACGTCAAAGTCCGCTCGTCCAGCATTAATTGGCGGTAAAATGCAATTCATTTTTTGTTGTTTTGTAAAATTACCGTATTCCCACTTGAGTCTAAATGAATATTTTCTGTTGGTTTTTGTTGTAAACGTTTTATAAAATGTTCTTTTAAGATTTTACTTAAAACAGCTGAATATTTTCTCGTTAAAACATGAAAAAAAAAATGCATACTAAATATGGTACAACCTCTCCCTACACCCTCTGTTGTATCATATTTTATTAAGGTTCTGTATAGTGTATATACGTAAATGTGCTTAATATAACTGTTGATTTCTAAGAGTCAGTTACATTTCATATTTGGATTACTTTGTAGATTAATACATAAGATTGCTTCATACATTTTTAATTCACTGTTTCTATATATTAGAATATTTTACTTTATTATAAAAAAATTAGGGAACATAAAACTCATTATAATGTATCTACAGAGACATATATCTAATCGTATCAAATAATTATTAATTACATAATTGGACGCGAAAATATAAGTAATTAAATTGTAAGTTTCTCAGCGCCAATATTTGTCTTTATAAAACCATGTTAAACCTTGGTGTAGTTATTATGATAATAAATGTATAATAAGAAAAACAATACATTAATTAATTTAAACTCACTGTTAGTTGATGAAAAAGCGTTCTTCTTCCAGAAAACGCGATTTCGTAACAAAATCAGCAACAAATTTTCGTCATATAACAAAGGCAACCACAAGATTTTTATTTAAAAATGATTTTCATACTTTGTGGTTGGTTGTTTGGTGGTTTCATCGCTCTTTTAGCCTAGTTTGTTAATTTTAGCGTTAATTAACAGTTTTTTTCAAATTAAAGATAGAAATATTTATTTTTTAAACTGAATTTTATAAAAGCACGTAGCTTAAGTAATTAGCTTTCTAAAAACTCCATCCTTACTTTTTTCTTTCTTATATTTAGATCTATGTTTTTTTTTTTTTTTTTTAATTGAACTGATGAAGAAAGCGAAACGTTGATTTTCAATATCTACACAGGTTATTTAAATTTCTTTATCTCTGATTATAATTCACTCAAATTAAAGAAATCTTTCATTATTTTTTTTTTACCTTTCTTTTAATTTATTCTGCGATGCTTGGTTCTTTTGATGTCCGATATTTTATGCTGGGATGTTTAGTCGAATTAACACAGATATGTTGTCTCTTGTATAATAAGCCGAAAGAAGTTTGGCGTTTTTCTCTTGTCTTTGTTTGTTTTGTTTGTTTGCTGAGATAAGTATATATATATATATGTTTTTTAAACTTGGCTGGGCATAACGATCGTCCTACTAGATCAGTTTAAAATATATCTTTGTAATATGTTTACCAACAATTCTGCATTGGCCGTTTTAAATAGAAGCAAACTTTGTTATATTGCGGTAAATTAGATCAAAAATGTTATATTCTATTATCCAGTCATTAAACTTACTGTGCATTATCAGTTAAATATTGAGAAATACTAGTTTGTAAAAAAAGTCATTAAAAAACAAAAGGACAAAATAATTTCGTACTTTATATTTTATTGTACGCATACAATATTTCACAATAACATAAAATATAAAACTTCATTTTATAAATAAAAATAACGCTGAATTTTTTTTTCAGCTTCTTCAATATTTATATTCTATGTCTATTATATCAAGTCTCAAAAAAGTAATAATGAAAAAGAAAACACACAAAAAAAAAGCCGACAATTGAGTCTAAAAAAAAAAAAAAAAAAAAAGGTGAATGAAAAGTAAACTAAATTAAGAATAACGAATCGTTGCGAGGATTTGGCCGAAAATTGAAACTTTATTTTTTTTTTCTAAATCGAAATCCACTTTCACGTTTCAGTCACGTATTTCTTAGAGAGAATTAGACGTGATACTTTTAAATTGAAATCTACACTTTAGAAAACACAATGCGTAAATTACCTGAAAATTTTCTGAGCTAAGTTACTTTTTTTTTAACAGAATTCTATACAAGACACTCAGAAGAAGTCTAATATTTAATTAAAATGCAAATTCGAGACAGGAGGTGCAAAGTTAAAAACAAATCTTATAAGGGAAAAAACCTGGGCATTTCTTGATTTCTATGCAATGCCACGTTATTCTTTGTGATGTTTTTCACAAAGTTCACTGTCTTAAGAATATATTATGTTGTATTGTTCAAAAAAATTATGCAATTTATGTACTATTGTTTATTGAAATTTATACTTCTAAGAATAAACAGATTTTGTGCAAAAAATAAGGTTGAATATAAAATAATAGAATTTTTATATGGACGATTACATCAATCGATAAACAGAGAAACTTACAAAACCTTTCATTATATAGACATAATTGAAAGTGCATTTTATATCTATGCAATATAATTAAAATCAACTTAACAATAGCTATACATTGTTTATGTGCAATTTACAATTATGTAGTTATTCTAGGTGAGCGAAAAAATTTATTTGTTAAAAATTAGCTTAGAAATATTGCATGGTATTATTGGTCGCACATGCCTAGCTAAAATTTAATGAATGTAGTTTTTTCAAACTAACAAAAGTCGTTGTTAATAGAAATCAACGAAAAGTAATATCATATTTTACATTTTATACACATTTGTCGTTACATACTTTGCAATAAATAGAAAAATAATCTTAAGTAGATACCCACAATATTTAAAATCCTGCATTAGTAATTATTTCCTTTAACCCTCTAAGCGTGTGGAACGTAATATTCCGTTCACTAAGCTCCAGGTTTCACTGCAATATATGCAATGTTTAAGATAATATAATTCTATAGATTTAAAGAATTTTCAAAACATTCAAGAATGATTAATACTCTCAAGGGTTACATTCATATTTGTAATTAAGTTTTATTTATAATGTTGAACGAATCATATTTTTTTTTAGCATTTAAAACAAAATTCAGAGAAAAGAACATTACAATTTTACCCTTTTTCAAAACGCTCAGAGGATTAATGTAGTTAATAAAAGTAATATTATTTTTATATACAGTCATTAACAAATGTTTAACCACATGATGTTTATGACAGCATTTAAGACCATTTTCTATTCGCAATGACAATCCGAATTCCTTGCTTAAACGTACAGATACGGTCATGAAGCTTATATATCTTCCTGCTACAAGTAAAGTTGCGTTTATTTTCATACAGTAACACTTAGGTAAACGCACTGCTATTCGCTGTATGATGTGGTCGTCTAAAAACGTTGTTACTCTTGGTCGATCTGATCCTTCTTTTGTAATAAATATCCCATCGTAAGTATCCTATAGTTCATGCTTCAATCATCCTATAGTTCATCTGGCATTATGTACAATAATCTGGCTTACGTTTAGTTTATGATGGGATATTTAATGGAAGGAATCAGGTCTACCAAGAGCAAAAACGTCTCGAGACGTCTATATCATACGGCAAATACCTTCGCATAGGAGTTTCTGTAAAAATAAAATGGCAGCTTTAAGCAGCGGTAGGAAGAGATAGATGTAAACATGATGACCGTATTAATGCGTTTAAGCAAGAGATTTGGACTGTCATCGTGAATAGCAAATGGTCTCAAATATTGTCAAAAACATCCAGTGGTCTTAAACTTTTGTTAATGACTGTATTGTAACTTGTTGTCAACGCTTACAAAAATACATTTAGCCAACATTAAATTGTTTAAATTCATATACTTGAACATTATCGTTATATTATAATTTGTGAAAACGTTTTCGCTCATGTTATTTAAAAATGCGATTTTTTAACTTCTGATGCACACAAGGATGATTGTTTTTTGACTGTATATCTTTAAACCATTCATTAAAAGGACATTGGTGCATTTAATGAATCGGGTCATTTAGAAGAATAACTTTCGTAAAATTTTAATAAATGTACATTTTTAAAACTTTTCTATTTATTTGTGCAAGTTTTGTGAAATAATTTAACCTCTTCGTGATGTGCATCGCATATACGTGTTGTACAGTGAACGTACATTTCACGATTTTTCCTACCAGTGCTTTTTTATTGTAATTTTCACCTTTTTTAATCAGAGACTTTCTACAGTTAAATAAAGCAAAGATTTTAATTGTAAAATACTGATTCTAAAATTTTAAAATTTGTGTAAAATTTGTGTACAAGACGTTCGCCGCGAAAGGGTTAACATGACACATTTATTGATATCAACCGCATGCCATTGAAAATAAAAGAGAGCAATATTTCCTTAGGGGGGGATCATACTTTTTTAAATCAAAAAATGACATTTTGACATACTTGTGGTATAATGGTTACAGCTTCTTGAAAATAGTAAAATGCTTGAAAATTTAAATTCAATTAAATAATTATAGATTTTTAAAACAACATAAAGTATGTACATAAAAATATAACTGTTAAAAGAATTGCAGCTGAATCGACATCTATAAATCAAACAAATTAAATGTTGCATTTTTACTATAAACCTCAAGTTTAAAATTTATGTAACGTTTCATTATTTAAAATAAATATTCATGCAATTTTTAAATTATCAAAATTTTCATAATCAAGCATGCTCCAAAATGTTTGTAGCATGTTCTATTGTTTTTGGTTGAATAAAAAAATTGGAAGTTCACAGCATAACTGCATGCAGCATAAAAACGTAACACAGCATTTATGTTGTACCGCAACATTAACGTTATGTAACTGTATGTACTGCATGTAAATGTATGTACTATTAACAAATGTAAAATTGTAAATCTCCGCTTTGATAACTGTTTCATTAATATTGAGGGTAAGTATAAAAATTAAAAACTGAGAAAATCAAGTTTAAAAATTTACTTTTACAAATGGAAAGTCATGATCAATATTTACCCTTTTAAGAATTCCCAACATAGTTAAAAAAATATTTTATACATCCGATTTGTCGTGCCGTCTTTCCGTCTGGTAGTCTGTCGTGCTAACTGGTCGTTCTCTAACTTGCCTAAATAAACCTGGATTGAAATTCGCTTGTTATGTATTTTAGGATTCACCATACCACATTCGATAATGAAAATGGAATGTGTAGCATTTATAGTTCATTTACAGGGATGCACAAAATAATTGCATATGCACAAAATAAATGCATTGCTGTCTATGGGAGAAAAATCGTTTGCAGTGTTTTTAATGGAGTTAGAGTTTTCCAGATATAATTAAAATTAATATACATTATCCAGATGCAATACAACAGACTTTCTATAGAACATGGCGTGCATAGTAGCAATCATTACAATTCACTGACACGGACACACAAAATAATTCCGTTACATTGTTGCTTAAAGGTTAAAAATAATTCGCAGTGTATTTTGAAGATGTTAAAGAATATCAAACATAACAAAATTGATGTACGTTGCTGGGGTGCACTGCAAACTTATACAGTTGTTTATATATTATACCGTTACAGTTTATACAGTTGTTTATAAACTGTAGCATATGGACTGCATAGCATTTATTTGTTCATTTACAGGTTACAAAACAAAATTCTCTCGCAATAACTGTCTATCAGCGATAATAACTGGAAGTGCGTTTTGAGATGTTGTATGCGTTTTTAAGCTTAAACAAATTTTAGTAAATTAGGTGATGCGTTTAAGTTCTATGACTGATATACAGGGCTGCACAAAATAATTCGTAAGCGTCATTGTATATGTGCATGAACTGCTTAGAGGTATATTTCAATTATATTGCCCATTTTACAGTTTAACAACATGTAGTCTACTAAGATATGTTTGTAGAATACAAATAAATGCATATACGAACAACGCAAAAAAGCTAGATATATTGTCGCCTGTAGATGGTAATTGTTAGAAATTCCTTATTATTTGTATTATACGCTTCCTAGTTTTATGAAATTTTAGTTTTATATGTTATGTTATGTGTATAAAAATCTATACACCATATACAGACCAAAATATTTTAAGATACTTTATATGATCGGTACATTCTGAAAGGGAATTTTCCAATTTGTTAAGCATTTTCTCTATGAATTAAATTTTAGCAAACGATGTCGTATGTGTACAAATACTGGTACACTACACAGGCCTGCTCAAAAGAATTTGAATACCTTTCGTACAATTGGTGCAAATTACTGAAATGTGTTATGCTTTTTCTAAATTGTTTACAAAGCTATCTTCTTTTACTTTATTAAGCAGTGAAGTTTAGTTATAATATTCTGAAAGTGTTTCATAATAAACGTGTGTCGCTTGATTTTCCTGTCTCTTTTATTGCTGCAGATGTAACTTTTGTCGGAATTCGATTTTATCTGATTTAAAATTACTCAACGTCCGGATAATTTTGTAAAACTATTTTCGAAAAATCGATTTTTTTGAATGTGCAAACGTTACTATATCCCCTTTATCGAAGAATTTACGATGTAAAATTTTAATTTATTAGATTTTAATACTTGCCTGATTTTAAGTTTAAGTTATAAAGCATTCGGTGGAAAGTTTCTATTTTTCTACATTTTTCAGAATATTTTGTGATTTATTCATGAATGTAAGCATAGGAATAGTATTATAAATATGGAATACTTTTAATTGTGTCACTAACGTGTGATAGTTTGTAAGTAAACGATAAAGTGAATGCAATGCATCGACATACAGTATCTGTTTATTGACCGTGCATAAAAGGAAAAACTGCTGCGGTCCGGAAATATCTCTATTTCCGAATAGTAATAGTCACTTTATTTAAACACAGGATTTTTGTGATAAATAAAGTGAAAATTCCTTTATGTCAGTTGCAGTGAAGTGGAAAATAAAATTTTACACAGCCGTTTAGATGAACTGTTACGATAAAGAAATTAATGCATCTCGTTTTTTCAGTTAAAAAAATATGGAAAATATAAAAATATTTCAACATTTTGTATTTTAGTTTGTTTTAACAGCGATAGTATACGCACCTACGTGTTAAGGAACATGAAAAATATTATATGTTATATATCATCAATTTATTTCACATTTTTTACTTTAACTTCATCTTAAATTTTTTTTATATCAAATCCCTTTTGCCATTTTTCTTAGAGAACCGTTAACTTTGACTATTGGGAAAATCAAATTATACATAAAAATAAATATTTTATAGACAGCTGATTATTAAAAAAATAACTTTAGGGTAAGAAATAATGTAACAAAGTTTTTTAGTTATTCTGTTTTTATTCACTTTATTTGCAAAATATGTTGAGAGTAATAAGAAGTTTCTTATCAGTGTTATAAAGTGAAGAAAAGTATAAACACAACTAACTGCAAAGTGCTTAAAAAAAGATAAATTTAAATATTTTATTTGGCATCAAGCCTTTTTCTTTCTTGCTAAAACCACTATCTGCGATAAATAAAAGAGAAAACGTTATTACTAACCAAAAAATATTTTAAGACATGTCGAAAGTTATATCCCACGTGAGCAGACGTTACAAATTCGCAAGTGGGAGGAAGAATTTTTATGTCGATTTTTTTTCTTTGTTTTAAAAGAAAACGAACTCCTCTGATATAGTTTCAATTTCTTTTTAAGAATAGTTTGTAAAAAAAAAGTGACCCTTTAGTATTTCTTTTTACAACTTTACATTTAACCTACCTTATCATATATTCTAATACGAGCAAATCTTGTGGGTGGTTATATATATATATATATACAGTGGAACCCCGATTTTGCGTTTTTCAAGGGACCAGTAGAAAAAAACGTACGAAACGGGAAAACGTAAAATCGGGGTCAAATTGAGAAAAACACTTTAAGAAAACAAATTATACAAAAATAAACTTACCATATTAGTATTTAAAAAAAATGTGTTATTCTTTATTGCGTTTTCTTTTTAAGTTTCACATGTACTCTATTTTCAATACATGCAAGTTTTTGCAATTTTTTTCTTAATTTTCATGTCTAGTTAAAATTTCTTTAAAATTTTTAAACTCGCAATGGCCTCTGCCGATGAGGGCACGATGTGTTCTGGATCTTCATCAATATCATCCTCACTTCAATATTGTGAGATCAAATCGGAAATAGTCTGAATGTCTGTGGTAGCGATAACATCCTTATCGCAATCAATGTACTCATCAACATTGATGTCTGCAAGTATAAATTCATACTCTTTTGTGTAGTCCTCCATGGAGAGCTCTTCCGTCGGCACTTCACCGTTAATTTCGGATTTTGAAAATTCTCCCTTCAGAAAAGCATTTGACATGCATTTTTCATCTACTCAATCCCACGCCGATGAGATGAAATGAAAAGTATCCGGCACATTTAGCTTTGTTTTCCAAGCACCTTGAAGCTCACCAGAATCAAGTGAAAAAAGGCCTTTTCTGACCAGTTGCTTTCTATAATGCATTTTGGAGAATCTGTTTATTCCCAAGTCACATGGCTGAAGTAAACTGGTACAGTTGGGTGGGGAAAATTTTGTACGCACATTCTTTAAATTCAGATTAACATGAGTGCATTGGTCTATGAATAAAATAGCTTTTGTAATCTCATTTTTATATTCAATTTTCTTACAAAATCTTCGAAAAGATTTAGAGTCATCCAAGCATTGTGGTTGGCATTGAAATCTGTCGATAAACTCTTAACGTTTTTGAAGCATCGTAGCTTCTTGGATTTACCAATCACAAAGGGTGTTAACTTCTCAGTTCCGTCTGCATTCGGAAATAACAAAACTGTTAATCGCACTTTTGATAGCTACCGACTGTGACATGTTTCTCCTTTCACAGCGTATGTTCTATCAGGGAAGAGATTAAAAAACAATCCAGTCTCATCTGCGTTAAAGATGTCTTTTTTGAGTAATTACACACAAGAGAAGGCAAAGTTTTTTCCATTCATTCCTCAACGACCGCAGTATTTACTCCATCTGCCTCACCACAAATAAACTTGTAAGATAAATTATACCTCTTCTTGAATCGGTCGATCCAACCGTTGGATGCCATGAAATTCTGCATTTTAAGTCGAGAAGAAATTTCAAGAGCCTTTCTTACAAAATTGAGCCATTGATTGGAATCTTAGCTGAACGGGCTTGTTTAAACCAGTCGTACAAAATCTTTCAGAGTTTCACAAAAATAGAGGTTTTCAATGTTTTTCTTTTCTTTGACAAATTTCCCAAGTTTTCAGATTTCAATTCCACAGAGACCCCTTGTTTTAGGATGGTTTGTAACGTGGAGCAAACGACACCGAACTTTTGCGAGATCCACTTTAGTTCCTTTGGAAATTTTGGATTTTTCGATAATATCTGCCTTTTCGGCTACAGAGAAACATTTTCTTTTAGACATCCTACTTTTGACAAATAATAGTTCATCGTTACTTTCTCACGGGAGTATTAACGTGGAGGGGAAGAACTGTTTTTGATAACAAACAACCAGTTGACCAAGTGGAAATCATTTTTGTTCTTTTGAAAATTTTTCCATGAATGAAAAAAGAAAAAAAATTCCTGAGGTAGTTGGCATAAAATGACGTACCAAGCGGGAAACATTAAAAGTAAATAACGTAGAATAGAGGTACTTTTAACATTATCGGAATAGGAATTTTCTGGGACCGACGAAAAATAACGTAGGAAGTGGGATAACGTACGAAACGGGTTACGTAAAATCGGGGTTCCACTGTATATATATATATATATATATATATATATGCAAAAATTATCTTAAAAACGGCTCTAACGATTTTGACGAAATTTCGTGTCCTACCGTTTTGGGGCACCAGAAAACCATTGGGCTAGGTCACATGCTCGAGAAAATTCGATTAGTGTGTCATTTTGGGTCATTTTGGGTCATGGTCTAGCTAATTGTATCTAAAAAACGGTTCAAACGATTTTGACGAAATTTTGTATCCGACCATTTTCGGGCATGAGGAGTCAATTGGGCTGGGTCACATGTTCGAGAACTTTCGATTAGTGGGTCATTTTTGGGTCAACGCGGGTCAAATTAATTTTATCTAAAAAACGGCTCTAACGATTTTGATTAAATTTTGTGTCCTACGAGTTTCGAGCACGATAAAAGCATTGGGCTAGGTCGCATGTCCGAGAAAATTCGATTAGTGGGTCATTTCTGGGTCATTGTGGGTCAAGATCTAAAAAGCGGCTCAATTTACACTAAATTTTGCATTCAATGGTTTCCGGGCACGAGAAGACTGTTGGGCTAGGTCACATGTTCGAGAAAATTCAATTAGTGGGTCATTTTGGGTCATTTTGGGTCATGGTCAAGCTAATTGTATCTAAAAAACGGTCCAAACGATTTTGACGAAATTTTGTATCCGACTATTTTCGGGCACGAGAAGACTATTGGTCTGGGTCACATGTTCGAGAACTTTCGATTAGGGGGTCATTTTTGGGTCAAAGCGGGTCAAATTAATTTTATCTGAAAAACGGCTCTAACGATTTTGATTAAATTTTGTATTTTACGAGTTTCGGGCACACGAAAATCATTAGACTAGGTCACATGTTCGAGAAAATTCGATTAGTGGGTCATTCCTTTGTCATTGTGGGTCAATATCTAAAAAGCGGCTCAATTTACACTAAATTTTGCATCCTATGGTTTTCCGGCACGAGAAGACTGTCGGGCTAAGTCACATGTTCGAGAAAATTCAATTAGTGGGTCATTTTGGTCATGGATCATGATATTTGAACTCAAATTTAATTTTGACCGAGCATAGCTCGGTCTTCCCTGCTCGTATTATATTTTCTTTAGAATATTAATTTACATAAAATAAATCTCTAGACACTTTTCTATAAATAAATTGTCTGACTGCCGTTGTCTTAATGATCTATGTAACACTGTCCTTTTTTTACACAAAATAAGAAGGAAAACACGTCATGCCACCAGACATGGATGCTGGCATCATGATGCTGCATGCAGAGCTTGGATTCGTAAAAGACGACGTGAGACGCCATTCCTGCGTCATATACAGCATCATGATGCCAGCATCCATGTTTGGCGGCATCGGGGAAAACGCACATTGCCAGCTTGCATCACAGCCAACTTCAGTACCGGCCGAGAAAGCTCTTGTTTGTTTCTCCCGCCTTAGGACGGAGTTCATGACGTCAGATCGCGTGATCTCCACCGAACCAATCGGCCGAGAAAGCTGTCCTAGGGAGGAGGAAAACAAATAAGAGTTTTCTCAGCCGATTCTGTCAGCCGAAGATCACGTGGTCTGACGTCATGAATTCCGTCTTAAGGCGGGAGAAACAAACAAGAGCTTTCTCGGCCGCTACTGAAGTTGGCTGTGCTTGCATTCGAATCATCATACTGTCATATCACCTGGAGTGATGGTATGGAGTGCCATTTGATACACGATTCGGTAACCTCTTGTTCGCATTGCCGACAATTTCAACAGCAGCCGTTACATTTCTGATGTGTTACGGACCGTGGTTCTGCCTTATCTTCGATGCCTCCGTAACTCTACGTTTTAGCAGGACAATGCACGACTGCATACTATCTTGATTTTTTTGATACAGAACATGTTCGACTGTTGCCTTGGACGGCACGTTCTCCTGATTTCTCACCAATTGAAAATGTCCTGTCAATGGCTTCTGAGCGACTGGCCCGCCACCACTCGCCTGTCAATACGGTTGATGAACTGTGGCATTGTGTTGAAGCTGCATGGACTGATGTACCCGTACATGACATCCAATCTCTGTTTGACACCATGGATAGGCAGATAAATGCTGTTATTGAGGCCAGAGGTAGCTGCTTTGGGTAGTGTTTTCTCAGGATCTATACCTTCAAATTTTCTCAAAATGTAATCACTTGTCCTTCCCATTATAATGTATTTGTCCAATAAATATCATCCTGTTATTTTCAATCTTCATGGTGTTGCATTTTGGATGGCCAGCAGTGTATTATTTAGGATGTTTAAACTAATTCAAATATTTAAGACAAAATTTTCAAATATATATATATTACAATATGAAAAATCTTGGTGTACGTTTAAAAATCTATTATGATTTTTAGGTAAGTGAAACTCCATCTCGGAAAATTTTTGTTAGATCATTAGAAATAATAATCAACCCTTACAGTCGTCATTATGATTCCATCTGAATTTGGTCGAAATACATTGAGGATTTCTCACAAAATAAGAGAACGAAGCTTTCGAAAAACAGTAGAAAGTTTATTAATACTTTCTAATGGATGATATTTAAATACACATTCTCTACCATTCTCTCATATCGATGAATACTTTCACCGATAAAAATTAGCCGTCATGCCATCCCTTTAAACTTAGTATGGACGATGTTAATTTCATATCACATTTCGAAATATTCAAATGACTCACTCCCGGCAACAGCAGATTATCCAGGTAAGAGAATATCACAAAAATCACAGCTCCGTAACCCATGTTTCACGTTAAATATCCCAAGTGCACCAGGTTATCGTCGCACTGCGGTAGTACACATTAGCCAACGAAAGCGTTTGATGAGGTCGGAACTCTATATGTATGGCCATAAAAAACTGACGCGCTGAAGCTCTTGCAAGAAACGGCATGAATTGGACTTTCCTAATAAAAATAAGAAAAGAAAATAGCACAAATTCTAACTCTAAGTAGAATGAATTCGGCTTTTTAATAATTGAGAAATAAAAAAAAGTTTTTAAAGAAAAATGACTACGGGAAGTGTGTTTTAGAATATTTTGAAGAGGGTAAAAATATTAAATAAGCATTTTAAATAGAAAGGAATTTAAATAAATGAAATAAATGGAATATATTTTAAGATGGGAAATCATTTAATAAACTAGGGTTGTAGGATGAATTTAGAATGGAAAAAAATATGGAATAAATTTTGTGAAGTGTGGAATTTTTGTAATACAGGGTCATTCATAATCCCCTCCGGGGTTTCGAAACGTTATAGTAAAAAAACGAAGACGAATATGAAAAAAAGAAACATATGAAATTATTCCGAAACTATTCAAGTTTTACTTACATACATTACTGGTGTTCTATGTGTGAACCCTTGGTCACACGGCATACATCCATGCGATAGTCCAGTTCCTGCCATACTCCGTTTCTTTAAATTTCCGGTACCACACATGAATTGTTTCGTCAGTTGGTCCCTGTTTTCGATATTTATTGCGAAAGGCCCGTTGAACTGACACCACTGATTCAGATTTAAAGAAACGGAGTATGGCAGGAACTGGACTATCACATGGATGTATGCCGTGTGACCAAGGGTTCACACATAGAACACCTGTAATGTATGTAAGTAAAACTTGAATAGTTTCGGAATAATTTCATATGTTTCTTTTTTTCATATTCGTCTTCGTTTTTTTACTATAACGTTTCGAAACCCCGGAGGGAATTATGAATGACCCTGTATATATATATATATATATATATATATATATATATATATTTCGTTTTACCAATTTAAAAAATTACAGCTCCATGATGTGTTAACTTGTGAAAAATTATTTTATTTTGTTTTAAGTGATTTTTTTTTCTATTTTTTTCCCTTTATTTCCCTTCTGCTACTGTCTTTAACAATTGAAAAGTTCAGGAGTCTATTTGCAAAATACTGTAAGATGTTTATCTTATTTAACGAATATGATAATCTGTCGATAGGTTTTAATAAAATCAGTTTAGACTACAAAGTAATATATTTTCTCTTTCAGGTATATTTCAAAAATGGGGTAACATACTTTGAAAGTTGTTTAGATTTGTGAATAGCTACTTTCAGTTTTTTCAGTTACAGAAATGATAAAACGACATTGAAATTTGAGATGTTAAGAGAAATATTTTATTTATACTCCTGAATATATTTTTAAGGATTTAAGATAACAAATAACAATTGTTTACGCATATTATTAAATTATATTTTAGTTTATGGTTTTTAAAACGAATGCTTATGTATAATGTTTTCATATTCACACAATCTTCATATAAATTATCATGAGTTAGATTAATAAAATTTATGAATATACCCATTAAACAGAATTGAGACAAAGGGGTAGAATAAAAGTGTGTATGTATTTTAAATTATATTATTCAATACTGACATATATTAAATAAATTACGAGTTTAATACAGATTTAATATTTATGAACTTAGACACAGATAACTTATTGAAGTGTAACTCTGGCAGATTACTGTTCTAATGAACCACAAACTATATAATAAAACGAAATTACCTATATGAATTACATGTAAGAATATTCAGTTTCATAAAAGTAAATAATAGGTCATTACAACACATTATTTTTATGCAGAAATACTACATTATCCTTTTTATTTTAATCAGAATAACAATATGGCTACGCATGTTTTGTATTTCTCTGTTCATAATCACAATACATTGTTTTCTTTTCTTTTCTTTTAATTTTTAAGCATTTTATTACTATTTGTTCAAATATTTTTATATTTAAATAGTTTTACTCTTGTTTCGGCTATTTCTTTTGAAACAAATCATGTGAAAGCCCATAAAACAAGAACAGAAATAACTCCGCATAACCCGAGCACATTTAGAACTTTCAAAACAACACTACATCCGAAAAGCAATAACCAAATACGTGATACTTTACAAATATTGCTCTGTTAGTAGGTTATCAGAATAAGGCTATTTCCAGTTAGAAATTACCCTATTTCAGATCTCATGTTTAGCTATCAGAAAGTATATACAGCAAAGTAAAATTTATGAGCTGCGATAGCAAATATATTCAAACCGAACAGAAGTTTACTGTCATATATTTTAACAATAGTATTTAACCGATGAATTTATTTGAATTGTAATATATATATTTTGAAGTTTATCTAATCATCTTATTTTTGTTGAGCTGAGGTAGCGAAGCACTTATGCGTTTACCCCTTTACTCCTCCTAAACTGTCCGGCCGATGAGTATCTAAATCAGCACGGTGATAGGTGTCATGGTCGTCAGAGTTCTCAAAAACAAAATTTGACAAAAAATGTATCCTTGTGGAATATATATTGAACATCAATGCTGTAAACTTAACATTAAAAGTAACTAGCAAAAGACATGCTTTGTTTTGGATTCGCGAAGCATTATTTCATTATTTCATTTTCTTTCCTTAATTAAATGAAAAAAAAAACAGTTTTTGAGATATTTTGGTGGATTTATTTAATTAATCATGATTCTCTCAATTACTAACTCCATGATATATTTTTTCTTCTGGAAATATACGTGTTTCATTTTTTATTTGAAAAATGCATCCGTAATGGAAATACATGTAAAATAGACTAATTAAAATAATAACTTTTTTAAGGTTATTCTGTAAAAATATAATATTGTGCAAATCTACAGATCATAATTTATTTGTATGTTTTATATCAAGTCAAAATACTGAATAGTTTTTTTTTGTAAAGTGTACGACAAATTGTAATTTGTGTAGCCTAGTAGAGGATTCACTTCGCTCATCCTAATAATAAATCAGACCTCGCTCGCTACATTTTCGCATCGAATTCTGAGCAGACAATACTCATTTTTTGTGTATAAAACTTAAAAATTGTACTATAAGCGAGTTAAAATCAAGTAATCCCTAATCTACAAATATACAAATCGTGAGGTTAAACATTTTTTAGACATTTGCGTTTTCCACAACTGAATGGAAAATTGTTCAATGGACTCATTTAGCAACAAATAACTAAAATTTAGCTAAAAATCTTTCTAATCATTTAAAAATAAAATCCCATTGAAAATCTCCTTATTTACTGTTTCAATTCTTTCTATTATTTTGTTTAGAATGAGTGTATTATTTGTAAATAAAGAAAACAGCTTTTGCCACAGAAATACCCAATGTATATTTATAATACGATAGATTACCATTGTCAAAGTTTTATAAAATAAATTCAAATTCATTATTGTATGATTACGTTCCTGAATACAAAGTAATAGAATCAAAATCTTCTTCATGTAACTGCAATATTATCAATAAAATGCAAATGATTTGAAGCAACGTAATGATGTTAATATGTTATTAAGAAGCAATTTTGCGTAATGTTTCTATCAAATGCGAGTTGTTCTCGTGTTCAGATTCAGATTCAACCAAGCAGGGAGGCCTACCATATGGCTTTAGCCCCTGCAAGCCCTGCCTGGCAAGTTTATAAAAAAAATACATATTTGACAAAACAGCCCAGCTTAATTTGCAGAAAAGTCATACTCAAAAAGTCATACTCAAAAGTCATACTCAGCAGAAAAGTCACAATTAATAAGAGTTTAAAAATTTTTTCAATAAACTTCGTCATCATCAGGAAAAGCAACATCATCATCATCACCACCAATGATGTGTACTGGTGGCATTTGGAATAACAGTTGGTTTTTTTCTATTAAGCACGTGCAGCTAATTATCTTTTGAAGCAGTGAGGAATTCGCCGAGATTGATTTGAACCAATTCGACAGAGAGATGGTGTCTGTTTTCCTCAAATGTAGAGTAGCTGTCAATGGGCATGTGAGAACTTAATGTAGCGAATCCCCTCTTGCGCCACAAGTGCATCTTGAAGACAAAACTTTATTAAATTTAATTAAATAAGCCGGGAAAGGGCCATGATTGATAGCGAATATATATAGGTATCGATGACTTAGAAGATAGTCTTCTGAAACTTTTGGCTTCAATGCATAGGTATATCGCCCAGTGGGACATAAGTCCCAATCACGTTGCCATGCGTTATGTAAAGTTTGCTTTAATATTCTCTTAAGATATGAGGATGGATATGGTATGAATTATTCTGGTATTAATGAATTTGGGTCAGTTTCTTCCTTTGCTAACCAATCCACTAATTCATTACCTGTTATGCCTGAATGTCCTTTGACACATTGTAGATAATTTTTTTGTGTTGCTCCTTGCAGAGATTGGATTATTTGGCTGATTATTATATTTTTGTAGATATATCTTTTAGTGCTGATATTGTAGATTGGCTATCTGATTTTATAACTATTGTGCGATATTTTGATTGTTTTGACCATTGTATTGAGTCCAAGATCGCCAATAAACTTCGTCATCATCAGGAAAAGCAACATCATCATCATCACCACCAATGATGTGTACTGGTGGCATTTGGAATAACAGTTGGTTTTTTTCTATTAAGGACGTGCAGCTAATTATCTTTTGAAGCAATGAGGAATTCGCCGAGATTGATTTGAACCAATTCGACAGAGAGATGGTGTCTGTTTTCCTCAAATGTAGAGTAGCTGTCAATGGGCATGTGAGAACGTAATGTAGCGAATCCCCTCTTGCGCCACAAGTATATCTTGAAGACAAAACTTTATTAAATTTAATTAAATAAGCCGGGAAAGGGTCATGATTGATAGCGAATATATATAGGTATCGATGACTTAGAAGATAGTCTTCTGAAACTTTTGGCTTCAATGCATAGGTATATCGCCCAGTGGGACATAAGTCCCAATCACGTTGCCATGCGTTATGTAAAGTTTGCTTTAATATTCTCTTAAGATATGAGGATGGATATGGTATGAATTATTCTGGTATTAATGAATTTGGGTCTGTTTCTTCCTTTGCTAACCAATCCACTAATTCATTACCTGTTATGCCTGAATGTCCTTTGACCCATTGTAGATAATTTTTTTGTGTTGCTCCTTGCAGAGATTGGATTATTTGGCTGATTCTCATATTTTTTGTAGATATATCTTTTAGTGCTGATATTGTAGATTGGCTATCTGATTTTATAACTATTGTGCGATATTTTGATTGTTTTGACCATTGTATTGAGTCCAAGATCGCCAGCTGTTCCGCTTGATACGCTGAGTTTTCGTTCTGTATTCTTTGCTGATATGTATATACTATTTCTTCTTCTTTAAATACACAGTAGGCATAACCCGTGCCGATTTCAATTTTGGAGCCATCCGTGTATATTTGCACATCTGTCTCTATTTTATTTTGTGGATCCAGTATATTAAGATATTCTTTTGAGGTATCTATATATTTTTTGTAAGTTTTGTTTTGAAATGTATCAGAGTGATGTTGGTGTGATGGCACTCTCAGTCTCAGTATCATTCCTTGGTCTGCAATCTGTTTCAGTTTTAAAGGTAGTGGAGGAATTCCTGTCAGGACATTTAGAGCCGATGTAGGAGATTTTTCATATGCTCCAGAAATTAGTAGCAGACAACGGCGCTGAATAGATAAGAGCAGGCGAAAGCCATGCGACTTTTGCAATCTTGGAAACCATGTAGCTGCTGCATATGAAACTTTTTTTTCTAGAATGGAAGTGTACCAAGTTTTTATGATTTGTTTGGAAATGCCACTTGTGGTTGATGCGAATTTTAACAAGTTCTGTATTGTTGCTGACATTTCATCCCGTTTGATTCTAAGATGTGGCAAAAATGATAGGGTTGAGTCTAAATGTATTCCTAGATATGACATAGTATCTTCAGTTTTAAGATTATGTGAATCAAGTTTGAAGATTGGACGCCGTTTTAAATACTTTGGACGTCTGAGATTCAGACATTGGTACTTGTGATAAGATATTTTCAGATCTGAAGTTTGAGCCCAATCGCTAATTACTTGAAGCGCTTCATTTCCTCTCCTTTCTAGTTCGGCTCTAGTTCTTGCCTCAATGATTAACATTAAATCATCCGCATATGCTATGACTCTTATATTTTTATTCCTGAGAATATCGATTAATTGCTGCATAAACACTTTCCACAGGGAAGGACCATAGCACGAGCCTTGTGGGAAGCCTTTGGAGAACCAATGTATTTCATCCATTAGCCAGTTGAAATAGGCTCTTCTTTTAGTTAGGAAGGACCTTGTCGTGTTAATATAGGGCTGTTCAATATTTAGTTGTTGAAGTAAGATTAATGTCTGCTCCCACGGAAGATTATCAAATGCATTTTTAAAATCTATTGACAACAGGGATATATACGAGTTGTTTTGTTTAATTATTTCTATGTGTGAGAATAGTGTTTGAATTGCTGTTTCTGTTGATCTCCCTTCCGTGTATCCATGTTGATTTTCAAAGAGTATTCTATTTCTGTGTAAAGAGAAGTTTATCTTTTGCAGTAAGAGTTTTTCATATATCTTTCCGAAAACTGGGAGCAAATCTATTGGCCAGTAGGAATCAATCTCTGTAGGGGGTTTGCCCGATTTCAAAAAATACACCAACTCTCCTATTTTCCAAACATCTGGAAAATAGTTCAGTTTCAGTAGTGTTATGTACATTTGGAGTAGGAGATCTTTTTTAATTTTGAAAATATTTCTTACTATGCGATGATCGATGTCTTCTATTCCCGGCTTTGTTAGCATCAAAAGAGTAGATGACGTCTCTCAATTCTTGAATAGTGAACGGCGGCACAGTGTCCGTTGACTGTGGATGCAGATTAACTTTTGGATTAGCTGATGGACCAAAAATTCCTTTTGTGAGATCTGTGAATAGTTGCTTTTTAGTTTGGGTTATGGTAGCTGAAGAAGATAGCGCATACGATTCTTTATGATAGAACTCTTGAAAAGCTACTTTTTGTAGTTTCCCATATGGATTTTTTGTTTTTTTACAAAATTGATTCCATGCATCATTCTTAGCTTTCTTTATAAACTTTCTGTATTTAGCTTTCTCTAATTTATATTTCGCATAATGTTCAGGAGTAGACTCTGGTAATTTTGATTTCTTTCTTAAAGCTCTAACCAAATTTCTTTATTTTCTGATATCCTCCGTCCACCATGCTATTTGTGGTGTATACGCTGACTTTCTTCTTTTAAAATTTTTCTTACAGATATTGGTGAGTAATGTGATGAATTTTTCGTAAATATCATTAAATGTATCTATATCTTCTATATTATTAAAGCATATATTATTTTCTTCTATTTGACGGTGAAAAGCTGTGTTAAATTTATGAAATGATACATTTTTTGTTCTGAATCGTCGTCTGGGAAGCTTCGGAATTTTTGTATCTAATATTAAAGTTATTAAACGATGATCACCAAAATCCATCTCCTCCATCACTTCCCAGCTCGCTATGTGAGAGAAGATCGGCATTGAAGCTAATGTTACATCTGGCCAGCATTTCCTGACTTTTGACTCGTATGTCGGGGAAGCATGTGGGTTATTAACTACTAAAAGTTTGTGAGTACACATTTGATGAATTAAATGATGCCCTCTGTCATTTTCACTATTGTATGCCCATAGAGGACTGTGAGCATTAAAATCACCTAACATTAAGAATTTTGGTGATCCTCCTTTAATTTGTTCCCATTCTTGCAAGTCTTCTTGTATGTCATGGGAGGGAGGTATATATTGGCAACCTATTGTTAGATATCCTTCTATTGTCAATATATTTACAAAGACTGCATTTTGTGTTGCTTTTATTTGAAGATTTTGAATTTCCGTATTTAAAATGACTATGAAACAATTTCTAGATAACGAAGAGTAGCATGGTAGTGAGCTTGGAAGACCATGTGGCTTTTTATTTGTTATGGCGCAGTCTTGGAGACAGGCTATTGTGTAATTTTCATTTATTAATTTTTAAAAGAGGGATGATGAAGCTGGGCGTATTTTTTGCAGGTTTAATTTGCGCTATTTTAAGGTCTTCCAATTTATGAATATTAACATGAGTAGAATTTAGAAAAGGAGGTGAATTTGAGTTTGTATTTGATGAAACGATTTTAGAGGAACTATTCTTTAAGTTGAAAATGATCTAATGGTATTGTTGATGCGATATTGTCTGTTTTGGACGAAAACTATGCAAAAAGAAAACACAATTCGATGATTCCGGCTTAATTTTGACGTGAAAAAAACCATTACATTAATTCGAAGTGCGTTAGAATAGGATAATATGTAGATGACTAGTATTTATTTGTTTATTCAAATGTTCTACTCATTATGTGTTTATTGTTTCTAATAATCATTTAGATGTTCGCAAAAAGAATAACACGCCAACAAATTAGTACAGTATACTGCGTTAATTAAACGTATTTAATTTAGATTAACTTATGCTTTTTTTTAACTACCGTTATTAACCTGTTCTGGTAATTATGTATTTCAATTACGATAGCAGCATATCAATAATATTTTTTATTAATTTCGGAGGTTTCTTTATATTTATTTTCTTCCCTTATGGATTTGCATAGCTTCAATTTGGATTTATTTATCTAAAATTTTGCTTTTAATTTTTCATTACTTTTTAGATAAATGAGACGTTTTAATTAAATTGGGACTTCGTAAGTTTCTTTTAGTGAAAAAAGAATACCATATGTTTGGTATGTTGAAACAGTTAAAATACCTTTTTTTAATGAATGCATAGATACGTAACAAACTGCGTGGGACTTTATATATATCCCTCCATTAAAAGAGATGGAACAGAAATTTATTTAAGAAAAAAAAAATATTAACAAATATTTAATAAACTATGACAGTCTGAGGACAACCATTTTATTTGAAATATAAAATATTCTTCATGATTGAAGTGGAAAAGTTTTTAAAACAAATCATGCGTGATATGATAATAATTATTTTTAGCTATGTTTTGAAATTTCAGAATGGCAATATAAGGAAATAATAAGAAAAAGTCAATTTCAGTTTTTGAATAATTATATATATATTTTTTTTGTATTTTGCTTTACATACCAGATCTTCCACTAGTGGGTGATTTCTGTAAATTTCTTTCTGACGATACATCTTCAGATACAGAAACCACACACATTCAAGTATTGAGATTGAGCTAGAAATAAGCACAATATAGTGCAGTAGAGTAATGGTTGTCTGAAAAATATGTTTTTAATTTTTGTGAAGTTTCAGAGGGAGATTTAAACTTTAAATACGAGCAGTTTTTCTCAGATATCATATTGATCATAGCGCCGTTGGAGTTAACAAGCAAGTATACTTTCTCTAAATTTAATTTTCTATGTAGATTTGGAATAATTAATAATAAAAGTCTCAGTTCAGTATTTTTTTTTATAAATTTAAATTTTCTTCTGAATTCGAATCTGAACAATCTGGTTATTTTTGTTTTACAAAAGATATTGGTCATTAAAATTAAGACATGATCATACACAAACGAGCAGTGTTGCTTGAAAAATATAAAATTTTGATTTGAAAGTTTCGGTAAAATATTTATAACCTTTTTGCTGTAAAAAAATATATTAAACATTTAAAGTAAGGAAAAAAAGAAATTTAAAATAATTTTTTCATAAAACGATATTTGAAACTGTCATTCCTGTTAAAAGCTAAAATATATATCTATGAAAAAATGCACAAAAATTAAATAGGAAAAGTGATTTTGTCAAATACAGGCATTATAGCACATTTTTTACAGTTGAATCCAAATATTAATTATTAATTAAAATTATAAAAAAGTAATTTATTAAACACCTTTATATAATTTATTAAACACCTGTATACAAAATTGCACGATTTGAAAGAAAAAAGAAAATACGAATGAATGTATTATAGAATATATGGTAATATTTTGAGAATCAAAGTACCCAATCAGATATATATAACTTCAAGGACGTGATTTTTTATTCAAGGCTTGCACGTCACTCCCCTTTGTAATCGCCTAACATAGCACATTAAAAAAAATGCATAACATGGTATGATTTACCCTTGAAAAAAATTTACCTGAACCATTTTCAATAAAATGACTCTGAAAATTACACAGAGTGATTTTTGGTAGGATTTTTACACATTTTGGGTAGAGAAAACTGATTAATACACTGTAAAAACATCTCGGGAACGCTTTCGAAAATTACAGGCAGCAAAAGAAACTTTTGTTACAGAACTGTTTCTTTGAATCTCGAAAATAAAAAAATTGGTTTCAAAGACTTCTAAAGATAAAGGGGCGGTTTTCTTATTCGCGGGTAACTCAGAAAAGTCTTCGTGCTAGATTAATTAAGTACTGCATTTTGTCGCTAGGGCGATCAGAGTGGCCACAATGTGTAAAGTATATTCACTTGCGTATATTCAGACACCACTTTTGTAACTGTAGCTCTATACGTTCACAAATTAAATGGGTGGGTAAATTATACATTTTGCATCCTGTATCTTTCTAGTCTTAAAAAAAAGTGACTAACGCTGCTGCTGCCGTAGTAGAATTTATTGTGACCTTTTTCAATTTTTAAACTTATACTGTAAAAATTACTGCATATAAAAACATGAACACTGGAAGTTTTATAGAGAGATGTATCATAAAAATGCTGAAGCAAACACCCTTTAAATCGAAGAATTATTTTAATAGCTATTTATTTTTAAATCGGTTCAAAAAATTCAGTTAAATAAGTTTTATACGATCAAAAATTATGCACAGCAATTTAACCATCTTTTCTTAACACACACTTGACTAAATTGTGGTGTGCAGTGTCCAATCATGTTTTATATTTTTCTATTTTTTTTTCATTTTTTTTTAAAATTTTATTATTTGAATAGATATTTTTTTCATAGTTTGAAATAGCAGTTTTTTACCCGCTGTTTCAAGATTGTAAAAAGTCCAATTAAAAATACATATACAACACATTTCAACTGTAATATATATTTACACGTGAATATTAAAAAAGAGAGACAACTTTTGAACTATTAAATTATTACGTGCAAAAGACATTTAAAGATAAAAATCAGGTCATATTTAAATCTATATACTTAAAACGTTCGAATTAACGTATTTTCTACATTAGCGCATATATGCGCCTATTTCACGAATTTATTTTTTATTCGGAAATTCCGAATTCATACCGAAAATTCTGAAAGAAGAAATTTGTTTTATTTAATCATGAAACGTCTGTCTCGAAATAAAGGAAAAATTACTATTTAGAAATTCTTCTATGAATTCGGAATTTATGAATAAAAGGAATTCCTGAAATACATGCTTTGTATGGAAATATGTTAAAAATATTTTCTTTTAGCATCGTTATAAAAGTCTGGTAGGATGAGATATATTTTACTTAACAATTTTATACATGCGGATTTTCAAATGTGTAATTGATCTTACTTTATTAATGACGAAAACCGCCGTCAGCAGCAGCGACAGCGGTGGATGAGGGCTTGAGAACCGATAAATCCTACAGTCAAAAATAAATGAATGGTAACCCGATAACAGAAGATCGCCACTGGTCGTCATAATATAATTCAATCTTCCTTAATTGGTAATCTTTTTAACAGAGAAAATTAGTAAGTTTTTAGAGCCTGTGGGGGTATGCAGAGGGGTTGACAAGGGTAACCAGTAGGGGACAGAGTCCGCTGGTACTAGTAAATAAAATAACATAAAATGTCTCAATGTATTCGGTGTAAAATACATTCTAACAAAGTATACCAGAATACATAATATAAAAAAAGTGTTTTTTTTTTTTTTTTTTTTTTTTTTTTTTTTTTTTTTTTTTTTTTTTTGCAATGAAAACAATAAATTTTTCTGTGCAACAAAAAAACGAAGGATTTCGGTGAAGATAAGGATTCAAAATTCGTTATCAGTTGATGAATTTTTTTTAAAAATGAAAACGAATATAAACATTACTAGACAGTGAATTATTAAAGTTTAACGGTAGTAACAATTAAATTCAGGAATGAATTGAACAAACAGTCGTTAAGCAGTGACACACATAAAAGTGCAATTTTCTTAAGAATGTAAAAAAAAATATTTCAAGTTAAACACTGTATAAAATGTAAGATGATGAAAAGTTATGAAAAGTTATGAAAACAACATATATAGATTTTATAACAAATGACTAAAATTTCGCACTTAACTCTACTCTTTTGCTCAGTGAAACAAAAACAAACAAACAAGCAAACAAACAAACAAAAAACTCTTACTAATGTATTATCAAAAGACAATTTTTTTTAATACATGCTATATGTTTTTAAACACAAACATTTGATATGCATTTATAAGAAATACTGTACATCTATTACTTAATAAAAATATATTTGAATATTAATACAACTTATTGAAAAAATACACACACAAATGTGCAGCATACGAAATACTTTGGTGTTTGTGTTACAAATCAATGTGTATAAATTCAGCGATTAAAAAAATATAGATGGAATAAAAGTTTTTTTCCATTTGTAAATAACATTTCATATGGACGTTTGTGACATGTAATATGCATTAATATTGCATATAAAAGTAGCAAATCCTTTTTTTACTTAATGAGACTTTTTTCTTTTTTAGATATTCCAATAAACGATAAGTGTCTGATTAGGAATGAATAAGCATAAATCGGTATTACCATAATGATAAGAAAAAGTGCAGTTACAAAGTTAATGCCCTCATAGATTTCCAGCCTCTTAAACACAAAGCATTATTCAAGGCTTCCATTATATTAGGAACTAAACGTTAACGATGATAGCAAATAAAATTCGATAATTTAGATCTGATAAATGTTGGCTTTCGTTGGTGCATTAAGAATTTTGTTACCAATTTATCTTGTTACAAAGAATAAACGTTTCCTTATAGTTTATATTATAATGTATATATTTCTAATAGTAAGTTTTTAGCAAGTAGAAAAATTGTAAAAAAGAGCTTTAAGTTTTTCTTTATATATATATATATATATTTAGCTAAAACTGAAATCTTCTGTTAGACTAATTTAAAAAAAATATTGGTGTATTTTATTTGATTATAAATAGTTACACACTTATTGTTCGAAAAACATTTAACAATAATAAGACATTTCATCACTTATTTAATCTTTATATTGTTTATAGTTAATGGATTTTTAATTTTTAAATTAGTAGTCTTTTATAGGTATACAGATAAAAAAGGGGAAAACAATTACTAGATAGATAGATTTATGATGGGTAAGTGCATATATCCATATAAAGATAGATAGATTGATAGGTAGGTAGACAAATAATTTTTATGTTGTATTATATACAGGGTGTTTTATAAATGACTCTCTAACTTTAAATATAATTGATTAACTACAGTAG
The DNA here is from genome assembly GCA_963931845.1 of Maratus michaelseni. Lineage (NCBI taxonomy): Eukaryota > Metazoa > Arthropoda > Arachnida > Araneae > Salticidae > Maratus > Maratus michaelseni. The sequence goes on from OZ007593.1 coordinate 213,635,465, forward strand.
ACATAAAGATGAAATAATTGGCATGTTTATTAGGTAACTCTTAATTTTTTTATAAAAATAGTTCAAACTTTCGTCAACAGGTGGAGCTGTGCTTTCTCAAACTATAAGAATGCCCAAATGTACTTCCAAAATTATATAAAAAGATTCTTTGTGTTTCGTTTTTTTATTTTATTTAGCAATGGAAATGGATCATGTTCAGTGCCGAAACTAGCCTTTTTTGCACCCGGGGCAAACCTGGATTTTGGCGCTCCCCCCCTCCCCCCCCGGCCAAATAAATTTGCAAGAAGAATTTTACCAAGTTTCTAATAGCAGACTCGACTTGTTTTAAATTTAAAATATCAATTATTGATTCAATAAAACCTTCAAAACGGAATAGAAAGGAACAGAAAAAAATTCCACTTTATACAGGTTTTCGTCTTAGCAGGTATAATTGTTGATAGTCTTTCTGTTGAGAACATGTGATTTTAAAATTTAAAACTGGATTCCGTTATAGACAGATTTCATTTTCACAGATTTTACGGTATGTGTATCATTACAAATGAGGGGTTTAAAGTCCAGTGTCACACTGTCTTAAGAGCCGACACTAGTCATAGGAAGAAACACTGTAGCTAATATTAAGTCTATGGAAAGGTTCTTGACAGATTTCTCGCTCGCTTCTTTTAATATTTTTAAATGATTTTTTTTTTTTTTTTTTTTTTTTTTTTTTTTGCATAGGATAGCTGAGGCTGATACCTAACGTTGTTAGTTTTTCCTTTTTCGATTTTAGTTACATTTTTTTATATGCGGCCAATTTTAATTTCAGAACCGGTTCCAACCGGTTCTGAAAATGAAAGTACTCAAGATAAAAAAACTAACAACGTTAGGGATCGCCTCAGACATCCTATGCAAAAGAAAAAAATCATTTAAAAATATTAAAACACTTGCACATGTTAAAATCTTGTATCTAACTAAAAAGGTTAATTTAACCGTTAAGAAATAACTCATAAATTGTATCCAACGGTCTCAGAAATAATAGATATAAACCATACATGTTATTACATTAAAAGAAAACAAGAGCTAAAATACACAATATTGTTAATATTACCTAAATAAATATTATATAATATTACTGTAATAACAAAATTTAAAACTAAAAAAAATCATTTGTTTGTTATTACTGCCATCTGCCGATGAATTTATAAATACATATACATTACTTATCGTAAAAGGCATATCTAAAATTTTATATTGATCCTGCTATCTAGTGGCAATTTTATTAAATTTAAATTATTGTATTACATTTAACTATATATTTAATAAATTACTATATTATTGTATTGAATAACCATTCTATCATCCTCAATAATTGATAACACTATAAATTCAATAACTATATATTTTGGAATTAACATACATATATATTATTTATTTGCAAATCATATGCAATAAAGATTTTCCAATGCAGCAAACGTACACAAAATGAATTTATTACTTTATCTAAATATATCTACAATTAAAATGCATATTTTCTTTTCTTTTTGCGTTTCTATTCTTAATACAATACATTGACTAACCATAAATACACGTATAAACAAATAACCTTTATGAAAGTTAATTTTATATGCGCAAAATTGATGTAACCAATTAAAATTTTTATATTGATGCTGCCATCTAGTGGGAAATTTTATAAATTTAAATTCTTTTTTTATATTTAAATATATATTTAATAAATTACTATTTTATTGTATTGAATAACAATACTATCATCCTCAATAATTTATAACACCATAAATTCAATAACTATATATTTTGAATTCACATTCATATATAATATTAATTTGTAAATCATATTCAATACAGATTTTCAAATGCGGCAAACGCACACAAAGGAATTTAATACTTTATCTAAATATATCTAGAATTAAAATAAATATTTTCGTTTCTTTTCTTTTTGCTTTTTTATTCTTAATACAATACATTGACTTACCATAAATACATGTATAAACAAACTACCTTAATGAAAGTTAATTTTTTATGCGTAAAATTGATTTAACAAAAAAATATGGGCAATCATATGTGATTGGTTGTTGAAGGACGTATTTTAATTTTTGAATTTTAAATTTATTTGAACAAATATTATTAATTCTGTGTGCGAAATTTAGTAATATATTGATATATACAGATTTATGTAGACATGAAAAATAATTAGTAAATAAATTTACATGAAATGTAAAATCATTTCGCTTGTCATAAATGTCAAACATAATTTCATTATTATCACAAAGCATTATATTAAGATCAAGAAAATTTATTTCATTATTTACCATAACATTGTAACTATAATTTAAATTTTTATGATATTTAATTGGTAATAAATAATTTGATTTACTATTAAAATAAAAGACAATAATATCATCTATATATCGGTAAATTACCAGCTCAGCAAGATTTGAGTTTCTTTCATAATAATAAAGATACAATTTAGCAAGAATTGATGAAACAATACCACCTTGTGGTAGACCACAAAATTGTTGATATATATTATCATAAAAAATAATATAATTATAATATAGACCAAATCTAGTTAATGTTTTAAAGTAGTTTAAAGAAATATTATTTTTTAAATTTAGAGAATCCCTGTATTCTTTGAATAATAAATTGATAATCCTGAACATACCTGTGGTATCAATATTATTAAATAAGTCATTAAAGTCAAACGTTTTTATGCATTTAATGTTATTTAAATTTTTTACATTATTGACAAGTTGAAAACTGTTTTTTATGCTACATAAATTATTTTTTTGTTTTGTAAGATCAAACAATTTAATTAGAATATTTAATAATAAGTTACTGGCATTGTTATTATATGTATTGCAACCAATAGTTACTGTTCTAAATTTTATAGGAGTTTTATGGAATTTAGGTATAACCTGTATACATATAAACCTGCAACAAAACAAACAAAATAATAAACACTAACCAGGCTAGAGATCAACCGCAGCTATCTTAAGGAAAAAGTATTTAAAAATATTAAAATGCAAGCGAGAAATTTGAAAAGAACGCTCCCATAGGTTTAACATTAGCTTACGAGTTTCTTCACGTGACTATAGTGTAGGTTCTTAAGAACTCAAAAACCGGGATTTTCTGCAAGTATAACAATGGCGGCTTTACTAACCATGTCACCCTGGGCGAGATTTTTGTTCTGCACTCCTACAAATGATATATCCTAAAAAAAAGGTTTTACTAAGCATTTTATTTTGCTTATCTTTTAACTCCCTTTTTTTAGTATCTCGAGCAGTCGTCCGACAACTCTCCCCCACTAAGACAGGATCTGGCTGCAAAAAAAATAATTGTAGCAAAAGGAATGGGGCGGCATTTTATAGTTGTCACCTAGGGCTGCAAAACACATCGAAATGACAAAAAGACCAGAAAAGATAATTTTGGAAGATAAAGGCAGGGGCGACTTTACTAGACATGGCGGCCTGTGCGAGCTTCTTTTCTGCATCTCTACAAATGGTATATTCTTAACAAGAAAAAGGTTTTATTATTTATTTTCCATTTATTTCACCTCTGAGTTTTTAGTGTCGTTGGCAGTTACCCGACCTCGCGCCCTTTCAGGCCGCATCTGTACGTAAAAAATAATTGTAGTAAAAGACATGGGCGACATTTTTCAGTTGTCACCTTCTAGAAATGGCAAAAGAATAAAAAAAAATAATTTGGGAGGATAAAGCCAGGAGCGGTTTACCAGCCATGGCACCTTAGGCGGGATTTTTTTGTGCACCCCTAAAAATCATATATTAAAAAAAAGAAAAGAAAGGTTTTATTAAGTATTTTATTTTGCGTATATTTCCCACACCTTTGTTTTTAGTATCCTGAGCAGTCACCTGATAATAATAATTGCAGCAAAAATAATGGGCAGAATTTTGCTGTTGTCACATAGGGCGACAAAATGCATAGAAATGTTAAAAAGATGAGAAAAATAATTTTGAAGGATAAAGGCTTTACTAGCCATGGCGCCATGTGCGAGATTGTTTACTGTAACGCTAACAAATGCTATACTCCTTTTAGAAAATGGTTTTACTAAGTATTTTACTTTATGCTTTCCCCTTCGTTTTTATTGGCCCGGCAGTCATCCGATGACCTGACCTCGCCCTATAGCAAGACGGGAAAAAAGAAAGCTCCACGCTGCTCAGCGAGAAATAAAAAAGAAATAGAGCACCCTTCTTGGAATTTTTTCGCAAGGAATCGCTTGGCAACTATCCTTGTTGGACACCGAACAGTGTCACAGAGACACGAGACTGACCTTGAAAAATGTTAGTGATTCTTACTAGATGGGAGGTGATTTCCCCGATAGATAGAAGACATGGACATGGTGTATTTGGAATAGGATAAAAATAGCCTAAGAGAACAGTTCTTTCTTCTTATTTTTTTGTTATCTAGTATTAGAGGCGAATCTTTTTATCTGTTTGTCAATTTTAATGCATTTGGATTAGTTTTTTTTTTTCTTTCCTGCTACGAGACATTTTTATACAAATTTCACATATACATACATTTTGTATTAAACGACAAACAAAATCTTCATTTGGCGCCCCTTTCGGCTGGAGCACGGGAAACATGCCTCCTCTACCCCCCCCCCCCCTAGTTTCGGCCCTGTGCATGTTTTAAAATATTAAAATTGCAATCTTAAAGTTTGAAACAGCGCAGCGCTATTTATTATCGAAACTATGAAGTACTTTTTTAATTACTGTATACAAAATTTTAGAGCTTCCATATAAACATTTCATGACTTTTTTAATCTTTATATTGATTACAGTTAATGAATTTTGAATTTTAAATTTTGGGAGTCCTTTATTAGACAATCTGTAGTTTGACCCCTGTAGACTGTTTGAGAATAGAGTTACAGGCTTTCAGAATAAAAATAACCCTGTAGATAACAAACAAAAAAAAAAAAAAAAAAAAAAAAAAAAAAAACTGTGAAATATTTTTTAGGCAATCTGTTCAAATTCGCAAATAATTAAAGTATCGTGTTTAATTATATTTAATTGCAAAATATTCTTTAAAATGTTCTATATTTTTCGTAAAATGAAAAGGTAACAATAAATGTTAGTAGATTATAATTATGGGAAAAGTGGTGTTTCTTTTGCAAGTCTGTTAACATTACTGTCTTTTGAGAATGATTGAATAATATTTAACTTTTAAAATAATTTTAATGACTGTGACATATTTGTATACATTCCTTTTCTCACAACGAAATGTTTTAAAATATTGAATACTATATATATCTAATTAATTTAATTTATTTTCGCCGAGACGATGTCGTATACGATTATGCAAGATCAAATATCCATGGGTAAATGAAAACTGGAGTAATCCGTGGATGCACAGACTGCAGGCCTAACAAGAGACTTGCATATTGTTTTGCCACGAGGTTTGAAGATAAAATATTTTCAGAAACAGTATGGAGACTTTAAAAAGTGGTTCGAAATAATAGCATTGTGCACATGAGTTTATAAATTTTATAATTATTATATTAGAAAAGTCTTTTATTCGCAATAAAATTGAAATTCTCAATATATATATATCTTTTTTCTACATGTGTCTGTAAGTATGTCAAAACAGAACTTATAAGCAAATATCAGAAACAATTTAAATAATGTTTTTTTAGGAAATTATTTTGTTAAAGAAATATAAAAAAGCACAGAAATTAAACATATTGGGAAAACATATCAATTCGCTTTTATAACTTCTGATATTTCATGTATAAAATTTCGAAACATGCAATTAGCACAAAACAGTTTTGTAATAACTTTGCGTAACCCTCTGTAATAATAATAAAATAAATATTTTTATTTATCTAATAATATACTTTTATGTATTTTTAACTTTAATCAGTTTTTTCTAAACCGTCCGGATAATTAACGAAGATTGCATCAAGATTTTTCTTTAAAATCAGCAGTTAAAAATATATTAAAAATCAAAAGTAATTAATATTGTTTAGCATGAGAAAAAAATAACTATTTAACATTTTTGTTCATAATCCATTAAAATGTAACTTTTTAATCTTAAAGAGTAATTTCAGATGTAATTTTTATTAAAACCATACAATTACAGCATATTAAATAAAAATAATTTGATACTATCTTTAATTAATTTGCGTCTTTGTTGATTACATTGTTATGGAAAATAAATAAAAGCACGCAAATGTAATATAAAATAAAATTATTTAAAGAAATTAAATGATTTATGAAGCAATGATATTGTCAAAAATATATCGATTCCACCGTGTTCATAATTTGGAAAGGACAAAAAAAAAGAACCTTTTGGTGGTCAGATACGAGCCACCTCCAATTTTTAACAAAATTGGTTACAATTTGTAATGAGAAGAGATTATTATACGAATTGTTTTCCACAAATTAATTATTGAATTCATTTTGTATTGTACATATTTATGAATCGTCTGATATTAATTAAGTATTGATCTTATTTTGTAACATACATATTTCTGAGTGATTTTCTATGAACTAATTATTGATATTTTATAATGTACATATTTATTTTTTTGTAAGGGAAAGCAATAACATCTACATTTTCCAATTATTTTTTTCTACAATCGTATGGGAAAAAAGAGATGGCAACCCATATGGTAGTTTTTTTTTGCCTTTGGAGACACTGGTCTGCGAATCGAACATTGATAGCTCTTACCGAGGAGAGTTTTGTAGCTTTAAAATTTTGCAGCTGCAGATGGCAAAATTATAACTTTATGCAGATGGCAAAATGTGAGGAAAATATTTCCCAAGCATTTTTTCTTTTCAATGTTTCATTTAATTATATTGTAAAAGCGACTTGAATTTAGCTACTGTTCTTCATTTTCCCTCCCGCCAGCCGCCGTTACGGGGTTTGTTTACGTTTTTTCCTTCCACCTCGGCTCGGTTGAGCTGTTTTGCGCCGCTTCTCGATCGCAGATCGTATTCGGCATTTTTCCTTGCGATCGCATTCGCTCGCATTTATTTTTCTTTAAGTTAAAAATGTTGTTTTAAATTTAATTAATAAGTAAAAAGCCCTTTTTAAAGTCATTTTTATACTTAAAGTAGTTTTCTAAATTTTCGATAATATTTAATAATTTTTTATGTAAATGAAAGTAAAAATGTTAATTATTTTCCAACTTATGCAAATCGCATGGTCGTTCCTGATTGGCCGATAGGTTTTTCGTGCCAGTTTAAAAGGACAGCGATTTCACTTTCGGTATCTGTGAGGTCTGTGTGGTGAGATGAAGTGTCTAGCTGCTCTCCTGATGGATTTAATCAAGTTTAAGGCATATTTTCCCCCTCTTTGGATTAATTTCTGCAGAGAATATGGTATGTGAATATGTAATGGCCCTACGTTTTTCTATAAGGTTTAAAAGTCATCGATGGTTATAAATTCAAGTCACTTATTTCTGCAACTTTGTCTTTATTATTTTTCTGGAACAGCAAGTTGTGTTCTTTTTTGTCAAATAAAATTATATATGGAATTCCTCACATCTTTATTGAAGACTTATGTAAGTAGAACATTTTACACATCTTAATTACAATTTTAGAATGCATACTTATCAAGTTATTTTAAACTATTTTCAAGAATTCACTTGTTTTTTACTCTGCTAAAAATGATATCTTGAGTTTTAACCCTTCTGCCAGCAAGAGGGGCACCAGAAAAACCCAACCCACACAAAATAATGGACAGCATATTTACGATGGGGACGGCGTCCCCATGAGAACAGGTCCCTCAGGCCGTGAAAGCAATATCTGAATGCAGGTCAATCGGACCAATGAGATGCGAGGTATAGACTTTTATTCAAAAAAGGCCAAATGGAGATTAGTAGATGGGAAAAAAAGAGCACCATATTATAAAGGGGTTTAAAAAAATCCGGCAAAAGAAGTTAAGGATGCAGACATTGGTTTCTAGAAAGAGCAAGATGCAACATAAAAAAATAAGTTTGGTTCTCTACAAATTTGAAAAAAGTATAAAAATCGAAGCGGGCTTGTACTCCAAAATAAGGATAATACCTCGTAGATGTTTATGTAAACGTCGAGTCTTAATACTCCAACAAGGAAGGAACCGTGCATATCCGGTTTACTGCGAAATGATTGTCATCGTATAAGATGTGCTCCGAAGGTGACAGGTAACCAATTGACTATTTCCTTTGTTTTTCTGTATATTACAAAAAATATAAAAATCTCCGGGTTGAACGTGGAAGATATAGAGAAATTCCTCACATCTTTATTGAAGACTTATGCAAGTAGAACATTTTACACATCTTAATTACAATTTTAGAATGCATGCTTATCAAGTTATTTTAAACTATTTTCAAGAATTCACTTGTTTTTTACTCTGCTAAAAATGATATCTTGGGTTTTAACCCTTCTGCCAGCAAGAGGGGCACCAGAAAAACCCAACCCACAGAGGTCATGGGCCCAGAAGTACTTCCAATGCGAATGATTATAGTTGTGGCAATTAAATAAATGTTTTTCTTACAAGTTTCAAGTTTTCAAGTGTTTTTTGAATGTTTATTAATGGTTTAAAAAAAATTTTATATGTTTAAGTCTTGTTTTAATATTTATGTAGTAATTAAGTAAAAATTGTATGTATTCATGGCTACTGCACAAGATATAGTTATTTTAGGTAGAGATAACTACCAAAATTGGACTAGAAGTGTGAAGTGTATATTGCAAACAGAGGGTTTGTATTCCTGGGTTAATAAGTCCAATTGGTCAGATTATACTTGTTAGCCCCTCTATATAGCCCCTCGATACATTTAAATTAAAGCAGTCAAAGCAAAGGGCGGCAGGAATCTTAAAAACATATGTTAGTCCAGAAATTGGGTTAACAATAGGGCATTTAGATGATCTCTCTGAAATTTTGGATACTTTAAAATTAAACCTAGAAATTCCAGGCAGAGAACTTAAATCATTGCATGTGAATGAATTTCGAAATTTAAAAATTAACTTGGATGAAGACATCCCAACTTACATTGCTAGGTTTGAAGAGGCTTATCGCCGTGTGGTCGATTCTGGGGAAGAAATAGATGAAAAGCATCGTTGCTATCAATTGATAGAAAGTTTACCAGAAAATTATTATTACTTAGTTAGAGAATTAGACCGTCTTCCAGAGGCCGATTTTAAATTTAAAGATGTTAAAGAAGAAATATTAAAAGTATGTTCAAGGAGGGATTTGAAAGAAAGATTAAGAAATGAAACCCTTATGGCCGATAGAGCTAACCATATGCCTGAAAAAGTTTTAACTTCTCCTAAATCACGTTCTATAAATAAAATTAACTTAAAATGTGAAGTATGTGGCAAATATGGTCATCGGTATAAAAATTGTAGGCTACGAAAGCAGAATAAGATGGGCCAAGAAGTAGATTTAGATTCATATGTCACTGAATTAGACTGTAAAAATGATACATACAAAACCCCTCCCCTGTGTTGGGAATGGACATTGGATTCTGCGTCAACATCTCACGTATGTCAAACCAGACATTTTTTCACTCAGTTAAAGGAGCCACCACAAGGTGCAGTGGTTAGAATGGGAACAACTCCTCACAAGGTTAGAGGGATAGGAAAAGTAAGTTTCAAGCTGAGAGAAAATAACAAGATAACTATTGTAAATTTGCATAATGTATTATACGTTCCTAACATCCATAAAAATTTAATTTCTATGTCAAATATGGATAAAGCAGGTCTTCATGCTACAATAGATAACGGGTTTAGAGTGTTTGATCGAAACTGGAAATACTTGTATACCGCCTCTCTAAAAGATAATTTTTATGTTCTTAAAGCAATTAAAGGGTACAGTAACAAGGAAGTTAAACCTAATGATGATAATCAATGTTTAGAACTTACCGGTAAATCCGTTCTTCCAAATTATAAGTTGAGAGATCATTCTTCCAAATGTGACATTGACCCAAATAGAGTTCATTTAATACAAAATAAAAAAATTGAAAAGCAAGGGAACCCAAATATTCAAAAGCCAAATCAGTACACTGCTACATTTGCTACTGAACGTAACAATATCATGCTTTGGCATGAACGATTAGGGCACAGTAATATTAATGTAATAAAGAAAATGTTTCGAGAAAATTTAGTAGAGAACTGTGGGCCGTTACAGGGTAAAGAAACTCCATGTGAACCATGTATTCTAGCTAAAAATACTAGGTCAACGCATCCCAGACTAAATAAAATTCGGTCAAGAGAAATTTTAGAGCTGATACATAGCGACCTACGGGGTCCAGCTCCAGTTGCATCAAGAAATGGGAAAAGGTATATACTTACTTTTATCGATGATTATAGTCGCAGAGCCTTCTGCTATCCATTGCGCTTCAAAGATGAAGTTTTTGCGAAATTAAAGCACTTCATCACGTTTGCAGAAAGACAAACTAACAAGAAAATGAAAGTTATGCGTACCGATAATGGATTGGAGTACTGCAACAGGCAAATAAAAGATATGTTGGAAAAACCTGGGAATAAAACATGAAAGGACCACAGTATATAGCCACCAAATGAATGGAACCGCAGAGAGATACAATCATATATATTATTTCTCCTGTCAACATCCCTTTTTCTCAGAAAATACGAAACGCGGAACGACGGAATGAGATGGCCTATGAAAGGATTTTGAACTGGCTTCTGACATAGCACACTTAACAATTTGTTAAAACATGTTTTTGATTAAAATTTGCTGAACATCAAAAATGAAATCGGCATTATTTTCATAAAAGAAATGAAAGGTTTTCTACAAAGTATCGTTGCCACAAAAATAAAATACCACGTTATATGATTCTCAGCAATTATTATAAAAAACACCGCACGGGTTTATTTTATATTTATGATTAAAAAGCGAAATTGAAATTGAAATTTTTAGATTTATATTTCTATGTCCCATGTTTTCCCGAAGCGGATTCATCCTCTAATGCAGTTAAAATACGATTGTTAATTTTTTTTCTCACGCGTGCATTTTGCAATCTTGGATCAGTTTTTACTATAACTTTGATGGAATAAATTAGATGATATTCTAGCTTGACTAACAACTAAATGTTGTTTGCAGATATTTTTATCCTTACTTTTTCTTTAGATGTTTAACCCTCTAAGCGTGTAGAACGTAATATTCCGTTCACTAATCTCCAGGTTTCACTGCAATATATGCAATGTTTAAGATAATATAACTCTATAGATTTAATGAATTTTCAAAACATTAAAGAATGATTAATACTCTCAAGGGTTACATTCATATTTGTAATTAAGTTTTATTTATAATGCTGAAAAAATTATATTTTTTTAGCATTTAAAACAAAATGCAGTGAAAACAACATTACAATTTTACCCTTTTTCAAAATGCTCAGAGGGTTAAACCTGCATCTAAGAAATATTACATATTGATAAAAAATGGTACTTCTCTATTATCCCGTCGACCACTTTTCATAACAAAAAACTATCACCAAATAAACGTGAGAACGTTGCCATTGGAATATCAAAATAAATAAATAAATAAAATATAAGAATTTAAGGACACAATTGTTATTTTAATGAATGAAATAACTAATAAAACAGTAAAACATAATGAAAAATATACGCAAATGTCGCGTTAAAAAACACTTGATGACGTAACAAACACGTATAATGCTTCTGATATCAAGTAAATGGGACTGCATTTCTGGCGTTTAATCTTACAGTTTGGCGATAGTTTTTTGTTATGAAAAGTGGTCGACGGGATAATAGAGCAGTACCTAAAAATAGTAGATTTCAGTGTGAAATCCTCGCATGGGCCCTCTGGTAGAGTATTATTTGAGGGTACAGGGACATTTATGCAAGTAGCTAATCTTCCGGACATATTATGGGTAGAGGCAGTCATGGCAACAAATTATATCCGTAACAGGATATTTCACACAGGTATTGAAGCAATTCCTTTCGAACGATGGTATGGAAGAAAACCATCCATTCGTCATTTAAAGCGGTACGGGTGCATAGCGTATGTACATCAACCAAAGGAAAAAAGAAACAAATTTCAGTCCCGAGCAAAATGAGGGATTTTCGTGGGCTATGGATTGGGATCCTCTGGATGCAGAGTTTATCTACCCAATGAAGATACAGTAGTGGAATCAAAGAATACTACATTTCACGAAGCCCAAATAGGGAAACTTCCTGAACAGAAAGTAACACATCGTACTTTTGTAGATTTTTCAAATGATGACAATGAATTCTATACAGGTTTAGACCAGTTGCCAATTATGAAAGAGGACGAACCCACTAACCACCGTGTAGCTCTAAAGTGCCAACTGATGAAGAGAAACTGCAACAACAATCGGAATTGGATTCTCGTGACGGAAAGGGAGATGATGTATCTTCTACAACATCTGAAGAATCTCCAGAGGTGATCTTAAAGGAAGAAGAAGACGAGGGAAAAATAACATTTTACAGATTTAAGAAGAAAAGAAAGAAGGGCAGAACAAAAGGTAAAATTGATATTTATTTACTCCCTGCTACTGGATCAAGACTAAGGTCAAATCAAGAGTTGCAGGACTATTGTAAAATGCATAATATAATATTAGATGATACTGTAGCTAATTTTTCATTAGGAAATACATTTGAAGGTCCCATTAAACTAGAAAAGAAACCTGAAATTGAAGTGATAACTGAAGAAGCACTCTTAACTGAAATAATTATACCACAAAACCCCTCGCAAGCAAAACAACTTCCCGAAGCTCAAAAATGGAAAGAGGCAATGGATCAAGAGATCCAAAACATGTTAGATAGAAATGTTTCGACACCTGTCCCAAAAGTAGATCAGAGAGTCATCGGAACGAAATGGGTGTATACCGTAAAGAAAAATACTGAGGGAAGAATAGTATATGTAAAGCACGCTTGGTTGCTCTAGGAAATAATCAAAGGGAAGGTTTGGATTACAATGAGACCTATAGTCCTGTAGTGAATTTTACACTTATTCGTCTTTTTATTGCATTTTTATTAGAATAATGAATTGGGTGCATTGTCTTCTTGATGTTAAATGTGCATACTTGTATGGAGATATAGATAAGGAAATTTCCATAAGACAACACGAAGATTATATTATTCCAGGTAAAGAACTTTGTGTATTAAAAATGAAACAGGCCATTTATGGTCTTCATCAAGCAGGAAGATGTTGGTATAATGATTTGCATAATTAATTACAAATGGGTTCACTGAAGTAGAAGGATTAACTTGTGTTTATTCTTACAAAAATCAAGCATTTGTTATAGTGTATGTTGATGACTTGCCAATTTTTGCCAAGGATGAAGAGACTTTAAAAGAAGCAGTAGAGTTAATTGAATCCATTTATAAAGTCAGAGTTTTAGGTCCTATATCAATGTTACTAGGTATAAACTTTAAAGTAGAAGATAAAGAGATAGTCAATATTAACTGTGAAAATTATATTAAAAAATGTCTAAAGAAATTTGATGTTCCTGATTTTTCCAATGTTTCTCTTCCTTCTCCTCCCGTTTATAATCCTGTTCTAGTTGGTGAAGATAAACTGCCAGAGAACCTACCTTATCAAAATCTACTGGGATGTCTCCAATATATCGCACATCGATGTCGTCCAGACATAGCCTGGCCTGTTGCTTCTCTTTCCCAGTATACCGAGAGACATGGACTTACACACTACAAAGCTCTACTTAGAATCCTGATGTACCTATCTTCTGCAAAATATCTGGGACTAAAGCTGACTCGATCCGACTCTCCTATCCAGCTAGCTGTCTACGTCGACGCCTCTTGGGCAAGTGACACAACTGACCGAAAATCGTGGAGCGGATATATCGCTTCCTGAACAACATTCCGATAAGGTGCCGTGTAACCAAGCAAAGCTGTGTTGCCTTGAGCCCCATGGAAGCAAAATTTATAGCAGCTACGGAAGCTGTTAAGGACTTAAAATTTTTACACATGACCCTTGCAGAAGTAGAAAAGCATCTTAAACTAGACACCTCCATTATTCAACGTCCACTATTATTTTGTGACAACACTGCAGCCATCTCTTTTGTTGAAAATAAAGCTGACACCATAAGGAATCGCTATATCGACTTAAAATACAAATTTATAAGAGACTGGTACAATCAAGGTCTTTTTGACATTAAACATATCATGTCAAAAGAAAATTATGCTGACATGCTGACCAAATCACTTGTCAAGGACTCTTTTCTTAGATTTAGAGAAGTATTTTTGTGGTAATGAACTGTCTGAGAAAAAAAAACTTTCTGTGAATTACAAGAGCTGTAATGAACTTTGAAACAGAAGTCAAAATTGAAAGGGAGAGAGGGGCATTCTGTGGAGAAAATATTTCCCAAGCATTTTTTCTTTTCAATGTTTCATTTAATTATATTGTAAAAGTGACTTGAATTTAGCTACCGTTCTTCATTTTCCCTCCCGCCATCCTCCGTTACGGCGTTTGTTTACGTTTTTTCCTTCCACCTCAGCTCGGTTGAGCTGTTTTGCGCCGCTTTTCGATCGCAGATCGTATTCGGCATTTTTGCTTGCGATCGCATTCGCTCGCATTTATTTTTCTTTAAGTTAAAAATGTTGTTTTAAATTTAATTAATAAGTAAAAAGCCCTTTTTAAAGTCATTTTTATACTTAAAGTAGTTTTCTAAATTTTCGATAATATTTAATAATTTTTTATGTAAATGAAAGTAAAAATGTTAATTATTTTCCAACTTATGCAAATCGCATGGTCGTTCCTGATTGGCCGATAGGTTTTTCGTTCCAGTTTAAAAGGACAGCGATTTCACTTTCGGTATCTGTGAGGTCTGTGTGGTGAGATGAAGTGTCTGGCTGCTCTCCTGATGGATTTAATCAAGTTTAAGGCATATTTTCCCCCTCTTTGGATTAATTTCTGCAGAGAATATGGTATGTTAATATGTAATGGCCCTACGTTTTTCTATAAGGTTTAAAAGTCATCGATGGTTATAAATTCAAGTCACTTATTTCTGCAACTTTGTCTTTATTATTTTTCTGGAACAGCAAGTTGTGTTCTTTTTTGCCAAATAAAATTATATATGGAATTCCTCACATCTTTATTGAAGACTTTAAATAGAACATTTTACACATCTTAATTACAATTTTAGAATGCATGCTTATCAAGTTATTTTAAACTATTTTCAAGAATTCACTTGTTTTTTACTCTGCTAAAAATGATATCTTGCGTTTTAACCCTTCTGCCAGCAAGAGGGGCACCAGAAAAACCCAACCCACACAAAATAATGGACAGCATATTTACGATGGGGACGGCGTCCCCATGAGAACAGGTCCCTCAGGCCGTGAAAGCAATATCTGAATGCAGGTCAATCGGACCAATGAGATGCGAGATATAGACTTTTATTCAAAAATAGCCCAATGGAGATTAGTAGATGGGGAAAAAAAGAGCACCATATTATAAAGGGGTTTAAAAAAAATCCGGCAAAAGAAGTTAAGGATGCAGACTTTGCTTTCTAGAAAGAGCGAGATGCAACATAAAAAAATAAGTTTGGTTCTCTACAAATTTTAAAAAAGTATAAAAATCGAAGCGGGCTTGTACTCCAAAATAAGGATAATTCCTCGTAGATGTTTATGTAAACGTCGAGTCTTAATACTCCAACAAGGAAGGAACCGTGCATATCCGGTTTACTGTGAAATGATTGTCATCGTATAAGATGTGCTCCGAAGGTGACAGGTAACCAATTGACTATTTCCTTTGTTTTTCTGTATATTACATAAAATATAAAAATGTCCGGGTTGAACGTGGAAGATATAGAGAAATTGTCTAACCTGTAATTTTGTTATAGAATACTAGTAGAACATCTACTGTCTCATTTAATACAATTTTTGCTTTCACACACTATTCAGTGCGATTATGTTAAAAGTACGTGAGTGCTTCAGTAGGTTCAATAAATGGCTCATTAATCATTTAACCTTTTATTCTCGTATAATGTTTTAATTAAATTTCATAATTCTTAATTTTGATGCTTTTCCTTTTTGTGTAATTTTAAATATCTGTAAATAAATATTTTCTTTTATGTTTATTAATTCTATGCTTTTATTTTATATGGGTTAACACCCAAACTGCATCGAGTAGTTTTTCTTAACTAATTACACTTGTTTACACGGTTTATATACTTTCGCCGAAATGTGTATTTTTTCATAGATTCTAGTGCAATGAGTACGGGAAAATTATTGAAAAAAATCTGTCACGTCTAGTTAAAAAAATATTTATTAAATACTTTAAAAAATAATAACGTGAAATATAAAAAGAAAAATTTAGAAATGGTTGATTTTACTCTTCTTTTTATAATTTTCTTGATATGTTTCTCTTAAAATATACCAACAGTAGTTACCTAACATACTTTCGTCCCAAAAACCTTTGTGTATGACTTCAAAAAGTTTAAGGTTTTGGTGAAAACGCTCGCCCTGCTCGTCTCTCATGGAGGCCAAGTTTTTAGGAAAAAAATCCGGATGTAAATGGAGAAAATGTACCTTCAGAGACATGTTCACACCCATTGCATGATATTTTTGTATTAAAACAGCAATATGTTTTAAATAATTTTCATCTTTATGATTTCCTCAGATTCCATGGCGACCGTCCTTTTTGCTGAAATAACTGCTGAAAATTTGACTTCGATTTCGGTAATAAGTTAATTTTATATTTGGTGTCAATAAGTTCCACTGTTGTCGACGAGAGGCAAGAATCTCTGCCTTAGATCTACATAATTGCAAGTATCGCACAAAGTCGTTCAACTCATTTTGGTTTATTAAATATGGCATTTTACCACTCGTCATCATTTTCCATAAACAAATCGTCACTACCTTGGCAACTCGCACTTAATATACGAAATGTGGAAGAGTTTCCAAATGTGATATCGGTTTTGAGACTGATGGAATGTCTGGATATTGAATTTTTAGTTTATTTTTTGAAATAAAGCCTGCAGTTTTTGTCAAACAAAAATAACAGTCATTTTCATGATTCGAAGGTTCTCTCCACAGCATTGGTGATCCAAATTGAATATACTTTTTTTTTCTCCCGAAGCCCAGCACATAAAAGTAATTCTACAGCTTTCACAAAAAAAAACATGTGGAACCCAATTTTTATCTTGATCAATCACTGAGAATCCAAAATAATGCAAATATGCTGTTTCAGAACATTCCGATATCGGTCTTCCTTTTTGTGCGAATATAAATCGTCCACAAACGTAACAAAAACGACCAGAATTTATTTACAGACTCTATTAGACATTTTATCAAAAACAAAACCACTTTAGATCACAAAATCACAAAAAATAGAATATAGAATCCAAGTTGACAATGCGGGTAGGTTGAATTTGACGTGATGCGACGTAAAATATGTAAATATTGAAAAATGTAAAAATTTTAAAAATGTGACGTGATAGATATTTTTCAAATACCGCCTTTCATTAGTAACAGGTAGTATAATAAGAAAATAGGTGTTTCATCAAAAGTATATAAAAAAGGTTTAAATTTGTAAACTAGTGTTATTTATTTGCTTTTACCTGATTTAATAGGCAGACTAGTTTATAATGTCTAAGTATGTTTTGTATTCGTATACTTTGTCTAGTCATTCTTCTTACGACTTAGGGCGGCGGAAATATCACAACGTAATACACTTAAAATTTTCTAGTTCGAGTTACTCAATTTGGGAAATTCAGTAGTATGTGTATTAATTATTTAATTACTCTAATTTTCACCTACGTCCAGAAGCAACGATCACGCTTGTTTACCTGTTAACTCAACACCCAGTGGTTTCGGGACGAGGTATTAACCCGTGCCTTACTTGGTTAAATGTGGGTAGTTATTGTTTAATTGGGCTAAGTAACCTACTCCAATTAGAAGGCGCATAACTTACCAGCACCTTTATTTTCATTTTGTAGATAATAAAATACTTTATTTACATTAGTTTAATAAGTGAATTACAGAAATCTGCAAAATATCTAGAGGATTTTAAAATATCACTTATACTTTTGATTTAAAAGATAAATAAATTCCAGCAATTAAAAATTAATTTAAAATCATCTTTATTTTAGCTCAAATTTACATTTTTCACATTTCTAAAACTGATGCGATCCCATATATATATATTTTTTAATCATTTTTTGGATTTTCTATTTTTTTAAGTAAAGACTGTTCCTTATATACTTAATAACGAAGTATGTGTCGTGTGTGTGTTTATGCATGTATACTAAACAAAATACTAACTTTTTTACAGGGGAACATGAGATATTTTATTTCTATAATAATTAAATTATGTTCTTATTTTGTTTAAAATTAATTTTAGATTGCTGATCGTGAAGAAATTATATTTGGTATATATGTCGTAGGCTAACTGAGAAATCCGGCTCTTTTCGAAGAACCAAAGCTTTTTCTAAAGAGCGATGTTAGTTGGAGAATCATCTCCCTTTTTCCAGTCAACCTGATATTTTTCAAGCTTATTGCAAATAACCTATTCAGCTTTAGGCTAATTGGAAAATGATAATTTATTCCTCAACCAGCCTGAAACGTTTTAGGCTTGTTGCAAAGAGTCTATACAGCGTTAGGTTAAGTGAAAAATGAACTCTTGTTTCTCAATAAGTCTGATTATTTTCTGGCCAGTTGCAACGATCCTAAGCAACATTAGGGTAGTTGAAAAATGAAGTCTTGTTTCTCAATAAGTCTGATTTTGTTCTTGCCAATTGCAAAGACAAATAGCCTATGCAACGTTAGGCTAATTGACAAATGAACTCTTGTTTCTAAATAAGTCTGATTTTTTTATGGCAAATTGCAAAAAGCCTATGAAACGTTAGGCTAATTGAAAAATGAACTCTTGTTTCTCAATAAGTTTGATGTTTTTCGAGCCAATAGCAATGAGCCTATGCAGTTTTAGGCTAATTAGAAAATGACCATCTGTATGTTCAAACATCCAGTCTAGAGCCCTTCACGGATCAGGATTTACATAACCTGACCCGAAAATGTTATTTTAAATCAATCTGCATCCCGACCCATACCCGACATATTTTAATTTGAATCCAAAATGCTTCAACCCTAACATTAAATGAAAGGAAATCGATTCATGTTTTAGTGCAATTATGAAAATGAGCCTACAGTTCTATCTCTAATACCAATTTTATATTTTATATTTTATATAGAAAAATATACATAGCTATATTCTTAATATTCAAATATAGTAAAACCGCTGAATATTGGACACTTCAAGATTGTTAATAGCATCCTACATCGGATTGAATTATCCCTAATTTTATTTTCTCGGGTCGGAGTGACTAAAATTTTCTTTCTGTAGGTCGGGTTCATTCTAGAACGTTTTTTGCGAGTCATATTTCGGTTTTTGCATGTGGGGTTGTTGAGTGTTTTAAAACGTTTTGTGTGAACAGGCTTGTGTGAAAACGTTTAATAAAAATGAGCAGAACTCTGTGTCAAATAAATTGAGTTTACTGTATTGAGTTTTTAATGCTTTTGCCATAATTAACATTTTAATTTTAGTCGTATATGGTAGTTACTTTATTAATTGTTTTAAAATATGTTTTCCAACTTTAAACGACAGATTAAGTGGAACTCTGAAGCATTAATAAATGCTACTAATTTATTTAATTTAAAGTTAATGAGTTTTTCCTTAGTACTCTTTAAATGATCTGTTAGTTTCACTCCATTTATGGTGAATTTTTATATAAAAGATTTTAGTATCATGCCATCCCCACCAATTCCAGAAAAGACTTCGTTACACAAATAATTACGTACACGCAAAACACACCTATATAATAATATATATATATAATGTACCTTTGAAAAAACTTTTATATATGTACACGCCTAAGGTAATGTTTTATAAATAAAAATCTACACAAAGAAAATATATATATATATCAGAAACAAAATACTTAACTCAAAAATCATTCTTTTATTTTTATTCTACTTATCTAAGTTAATATTTTTATTAAGCTAAATACCAACTGATTTAATAATACTTCTGTAAGATTAATTATCATAAAATGTTTTTAATTTACAGGAAAAAGAGAATATTTTATGTATGAAAAAATTATTTTTACAACTTTTACGAATATTAATATATTCTATACAAATAGATTTTTTTTTCTCCAAAGGAGTGATTTTAGATATAATTAAACAGATAAAAATATTAATATTATTCGAATTTTTTTTCTATAAAAAAGAAATTAATTAGTGTGTTTAATTTCTTCCATTGTTTCAACATAATGAAGGAGACATTAATGTATTTTTAAATAAATCCATTTTAAAAAAGACTCTTAATTGTTTTCTTACTCAGATAATTATTAAATGTATTTCTTATATCAATTTGAAAATTGGTAAATAAATTCTTTTATAATATTCACTCTCATTTTTATTTCATCAATTATAAAATACTTAATTGAGTTAATTTAATCTTCGTGTTACATATCTGTCTAAAGTGTTTTTTTTTAATTTAAAAAAAAACATTTAATCTAGGAAAAAAGATTCTGTATTTTAAAAATTAGTGACGTGAAATAATATTTGGCAGATTAAAAACATTGAAATGTTCTTTGAAAATATTTTTATTTAATTAAACAATATTTGATATGAGTTTTACTAGTTTTTATATATTTCTTAGTATTGCACCAATACTTCATATATATATATATATATATATATATATATATATATATATATATATATATATATATATATATATATATATATTATTCTATACCTTTAAATCTTTATTTTAAATTCTTAATTTAATTAGAAAAATCAAACATGAATAAAACTTTTAAAATGAATATAAGTTATATATATTTTAACTGTTAAAAATATCCACTTCTTTAAAAGTTATGTCTTGAACATTGTTTTGAACACAAATATAAATTTCATGGAGTGAGTTTTCATACATATATGATTTTTTTTTTATTTAAACCGTTACACATGGAAATTATGTTTTTAATTAAGTTGTAAATTTCTTCGAATTTACAACATACATCACACATAATTTTTAATCTGGATTATTTTTATTGTATTAAAAATATGAGTAAAAATTGCTAAAACAGAAAATAGATTTATTTTAAGAAAGAAACATCTAAATGCATTTAATTTTTATTATTATTATTTTTTAGTCATCAATAATGGATGTTGTAAATTTTGTTTTTATTATTCTTATATAAACAAGCAAGCAGCGCAATTCTTCTAAGCGATATTCATTATTTGCTTTTATAGGACCGAACAATGCAATAAAGTTATTAAAATGATCATTTTCTATTAAACGTATTTTTTACATTTTTATCGCTTTACTTCATTATTAATAGCATTTTCCATTTCTTTTCAAATTGTTTGATGCTTATTTATTGATTTCGTCTTTTTAAAATATTTAAAGCAATGTTTTAACATCCGTCATTTACTGTTGTCATGGAAATTTTTAAAGCAAATTAAAAAATATAAATTGTAAATAATTGGCATAGGTGCTTGAATTCAAACTTTGCTTCAATTTTGCATTTCTGTAAATAAATTCATCTAACTCACCAATTCTTAAAATATGCATGCCGAAAACTAAGCTTTTCTTTCAAGTGTAAACTCACAAAATGTCTCAAGTGACTACGGAATTGATTTTCTATGGAAAATGATGGTATCAGTTTAGAAACTTCTCTTAAAGGAATTAATATTTCCTTAATGGAGAATTAATATTTTTATTTAAAGTTGTATTTTATATATTATGTTGTGCCAACCATTTTTTGCTTGGCAAAAATAAGACTCATTTTTATAAATACTACAAAAGGAAAAAAAATTGACATAAACCTTCATTTTTTGTTAATAATAATAATAATTATATTTATTTTTTAGAAGCAAATTTATATGTTGATACCTTTTTAAATATGAAAAAAACTATGAATAATATCTAGAAATATCTCCACTGTCTAGCTAGTAAAATGGATATTATAGTAGTCCATATTACACACTTTCACATATTTTAAAATATTTATGTTGTATGTTTCACAACAGATTTCATTGAGAAAATGTAAAATAATTCCAAACGAATTTTCAGATTTTGAACATTAACCTTTTGTACACCAAAGGAAATTATATTATTTCAGGTAATGCGCATTTCAGGAATACTAATGGGATGTCTTTTATTTTTAAAGCACTTTGTATGAGGTTGATGTTTTCTTACATTTTTTCGAATTGTTTCTAGTATTTTCTTATTTAATAAATCTGAAATCGTGGTAATTACGAATCGGAGGCACTTTTGATTTCTGAATCTATAAGCTTTTGTGGAACGAATTGGGGGGGGGGGGGGGTATTTTAAATATCGACGGGGGATCATAATTCTTCTTTAAAGGCATAAATCAACCTTAAAATCTATCTTGCGTTTCTTTTCCTTACAGGTATTGTTTATGATGCCGACCCGAAGTACAGATTAAGAATATCTCTGGAGAAACGAATCGCTTGAAAGATTTTAAAATCATTACATTCTTTTAAGAAGGATGTCTTTTAAACTATATTTAAACCAACTATCCTTGTCCACCCAGCTGATATTTAAATTTTCCACCAATGTTAAACCGAAACAGAACTCTCAAAGCAGTAACACTTAAGTAATGGCAGTATGAGTGGGACTACGGGGACACAGGTAGGCTAACACATAGTTACTTCCCAAAAGTTGACATACATAGATTAATAAGTTGCAAGTGACTATCGCAACTTTTCGCAGGGCATTGAGAGTTCCCGACGTACCTACACAGATTCAATACTGGTGGAAGCACAGAAGAGTGGTTGTTGGTCTCCAGCAACATCAAAACACTATTCCACAGCCTGCCTATTAACTCAAACAGTCCATCAGGTCGAAACAACAACAAACAAAGAGAACACTGTCGTAAACAGCTAGATTACAACCAACTTGTGCAAACAAAACATAAATCGGTGATCAGATAGTTGATAGATAACATAGATCTAATCTCATACTAACAAGTGGGAAACAAAAACTCAAAACACAGGCCCTACTAACAAACCACACTAGACCATTTCCCCCAGTAGCAAGCGATCACCTTTTTTATCCAAATTCTCCTGGATTCATAGGAAAAAAAAACAATTAGAAGAACCTTCTGTTGCACAAACAATTGTAAAAATATATAAAGAGACAAGTGCACAAAAAAATAAAACTAATAAAATCTAGGTGCGCCATAAAAATCATCAAAACAGCGCTATAGTGAGTGGAAGTCAATTAATTAACGACTTATAGCAATCGGACTTAATCACACTCCAAGTGAGAGGACTTGAAAACAGCAACAAAATGGACTGGTAGCCACTAAGTTTAATTATACAGAAAATCAACTTCTAATAAAATAGTGATAACAGCCATAATATCAGAATGAACTGATAGCCGCCGAGCTAAAAATAACAAACTGTAAACAAAATAAATGCACATTGGTGATAGCAGACTTCATTAAAACATGACGAACTAATGGATAACTAACAGGCGCCACTCTATTGCACACAAAGCAGAAAAAACATCCATCACGACAATAAGCATCACTTAAAATGATAGGAACAACCACGATGTTTAACAACTCAACTATTAAGCGAGAAAAGTGAAGCAAAGAAGTGAAAATGACACATACCCGTGATAGAGGCAGCAAATAAATAAATAAATATATATATGATTAGCGTAATTATGATCGGTGTCAACTCATCCTGACAAAAGAGAACCAACCATAAGGCTAGAGTCAAACACTTAAGAACACAATATGAGTGCAAATTATAAATCCAATTGGGGGCGACGAATAATACTATCTACCAAAAGAATGTCAGTAAGTACTCCAGTATTTCACATCAGCCTAGCATGACTTCGCTGCGCTGTGAAGTGCTGGATCCACTCAGATAAAAATCAGTTAACAGTGTCCAATTTAGAATAAACAACGAAGGCAACAAGCGGCACTGCAGCCACGACTGTCTGGAGGCTTGTAAAGTAGATTTCCGCCAGCCGGCAATTAGGCGAATCTTCGCCCCGTTGCTAGGCATCAATCCGTTCAGCTGTGGAATAAACTGGCAGGTAGGAGCCTGGTCAACGGTAAAAATCATAAAAAGACCCACCCATCTTCAAAAGGTTAATTTAACCCCTTCGGCACTGACGTTCTACTAATAGGACATATCTTTTATTGAGTATTATTTTGTCTTAAACATTATTTTTATTAATTGCAGCACCTAATAGTGATAGTATGAATCTCTACATTTCCTATTATGACTTCACTTATGTTTAGCATTTAGTAATAATAATAATAATAATTTTCATAAGTATTAGCAAGCCGTTGGCATTTCTTTTAACTAAAACACACGTTTCACTCTTTAAATGAAAATTTGGGAATCCTTTTCCGAATTGGTTATTTGTGATAAAAGATAAAAAATATTACAAAATTTTTATTCTTGTTTAATTTAGTTGTAATGCGACATTTTCCAAACGTTTTCAAAAATTCTTCCTTAGACTATTGTTATATTAAAAACACACAAAATAACTACATTAGTGAGGTTTTGGTAAATAACGCATTCGTTAACTTTCATTAAACCCTAATTTCTGTGATTCCGATAGCTATTTTTGATTTTGTTAGCGTAACAGTAATTTTTGCCCAAAATTGAAAAAAAAATCAGGGCCGAAGGGGTTAACATGTATCAGCACAAGTTTGTCGGTTTGCATCACACAAATCGAGATCGGCTACGTGTGTGTCGGTTGCCGATAGCTAGGAATAGCTATCCTAGATTATAATCAATAAAATAAGGTAAATATTTTGAAAAAGCTTTAAACATGTTTTTGTATATAAATTTAGACAAGCTGATTTATGTTAGAAAAACAATATTGCTAAAAAGTACAGATATAAAAAAAGCAACAAAAAAGCATGCGTCATGCATAGATTGTGTACCACTTTCCGACGCTTCCAACATAATTTTACAAATCTTTAGCGTTTAATAAGATGAAAGACATAAAGTATTTAGACACAATTTCAGGAATTACCAACAATTTTATGAAAAATATCCAAATTATTTTGTGCAACCCTGTATATGATCCATAGATTTGTATATAGAATGCTTAATATGCATATATGTATAATGTATATAGAATACTTAATATGCATATATGTATAATGTATATAGAATACTTAATTTTAGTTCAGTTAGTTTCACAGTTTAAAATTCCCCTTCTGGAATTTCTGTCAATACACGCAAACGTACTCGAGAACTTAAGTGTTGCCCTGTATGTGATCTATAGAATTTATACACATCAACTAATAGACAAAAAATTTGTTAAATTTAAAAATGCACTCAGCAATTGAAAACGCACTTCCAGCAATTATTGTTAACAGACAATACTGAATTCTTTTGTTTGTCCCTGTAAATGATAAATGCTATACAATCAAAATTCTGTAGTAAGCCTTTGGTAATGCATCTTCGGGATATATATCAATTTCAATATGTTTCAAATTGTGAAACAATATCACAATAAACCACAAATGATTTTTCTGCATAGACCGTAATTTAACAGAATTGTTTTGTGTGATCCTGTAAAGGAACTGTAAGTGCAATGCACGCCATATTCTATTGTAAGCCTGTTGTTGTGCATTTCAGTGATATATATAAATTTCAATATGCTTGAAATTGTGTAACATCATTAAAATAAGCCACAAGTGATTTTTCCCCATAGACCGCATTGTAACGGAATTCTCTCAAGTGTCCCTGTAAAGAAGAACTATAAGTGCTACACACTTCATTTTCAATACCGAACATGCCATAGCAAACCTCAATAACATATATAAATTGCATGGCAATCCGTATACATTTACGCGAATTAGAGTACGGACAAACAGACTCACAGACAGACAGACGGCAGAGAGACAGACAAACCGAATTCATAAACACTTTTCAACTATGTCGGAAAGAATTAAAACTTTAATTTACCTAAAAAATTTATTTTACATAAATTTAAGTAACATGGAATTATAAAATTATAGTTGTTATTTTCAATAAATTAAATATTTGTATATATATATATATATATATATATATACAGTGGAACTTCCCTTTAACGAAGTTTTCTACTTAACAAAATTTTCTGCAGAACTTTGACTTTGAACACCATTAGCATGTAAATTAATCTCCATATTACGAAAAATATATTCTATATAACGAAGTTTATTCCACTTTTGTACGTGTACAGAATCCAAACTATAAGGTTGCTTTTGCGAATTTATTTCAGTGGATTGTATGAAAATGAACACATTTAAATAATTTCCATTCTGCTTGGCGTTAAATGAAAGAATTTTTTTTTCAAACTAAGGAAAACACTTGTTATCATTACTCTCCTACACCGAGTTTCTAGTTAGGGGAGGTTAAAATCCCCTTTTTACATTCAATGATATAGAAGATGCAGGTACGCAATGGCGTCAGATACATTGAAGTAAAAAATATCAATTAGAGTCAGACAGTTACCATTGCTGATAGACATCTGCTTTGTACATCCACAAGAACGTGTTTCAAAATTCAAATCAAAGAACATCAAAGTTATTTTTGTTCCTACCAATACAATTTCTAAAATTCAGCTATTAGGAAGTCTAATGGTGCTATCAAAAGTACTCTCATATCATAGTCAATATCAGATATTTCATCCGAAACACGTTTTTCAAGAGGAAAAAGCTCGAATTCGTCCCGTTTGATAGATTGCCTCTCGTAATTTCTTAAAGATCTAACTTACATTAGTTTGTATCCTCTACGATAGGTATCAGCTCGAAATCTACCAATCAGAGCTCTCTAAAATTCCAAGATGGCCACCGTCAGTAAGCCAACATCTTACGTTTAGGTCGTCGCAAATATTGAAACCAAAAATACAGAAGAATTAAGAAAAAAGCAAATCTTTAGTAACACAGGGACCAATTATACACGAAAAGAACTTTAAAAATGTGCAGTTATTTTGTAATTAACGAATTACATATGCATCGATTGCCTCTTCGGAGTTCGTCGTTATTTACACTCCCGATAAGCACTTTATTTACAAATTTAAAGTTATTTTTTGATTATTTTATTTCAATTCCTTATATTATTTGCTATATGTTATAATTGTACTGTCGTAGTCACTTATTTACTTCTCAAACTGTACTAGTTTAACTATTTTCAGCAGCTATATTTAGCGTTATTTCGTACTTGTTGCCAAATTATGTCGCCAAAGATAAAAATGCAAGCAAACATGCATCAAGGTATTTTATTGCAATACAAATTATTGCCTCCTTTTAGCATGAATCAGAATCCAAAATAATTCCAAATTTTGTAGTGGACGGGGGGGGACAGAAAATTTTCTTATACTTTTAGAAAAATAAAATTTAATAAATGAAAATTTAATCTAGCAGCTATTTATAGTTAATTATATTTTACCTTTTAATAATTTTCTTTTAAAACAATCTTGATAATCTTTTTTAAAGATATACAACTATTATACAGACACACATATTTATTTGTAAATCGGTGGAATAGTAAAAATATATTCACAGTTGTTCGATCATCCAAGGCTGTCTGCTAGATGGTTGGCGACTTTCTCTCCAACATGTTTTATTAGTGAAAAATTGCAAGTTCAGTATCAGCCGGAGTAGCTCAGTGGTCAGAGCGTAACCTGGAACGCTGTGGACCCAGGTTCGATTCCTGGCTCTGGCTAATTTTTCACTTCATGTTGGATTATTGTATTTAATGTATGTGGGTGATAATGTCCTTTTCAGTCTATTTTTCCTTTTTAATTATTGAATTTCAACCACCCTAAAGTTTTGTTTCCCCCCTCCTAGCGGTGTATAAATTTTAAACCTTTATATGTGTTTCAATTTGTTAAGTAAATTGTGCCCTTTTTTTATTTTGTATTAATAATAAATAACGCATATAACCCCCCCCCCAAAAAAAAAACCCCTCCAGTTAAAATATTTTGCTTCCCTTAAAAACAAAAAAAGAATTAAAATTTATATATTTTCGAAAACAAAAACGAATTGTAACGTAAAACTTTCCTAACAGAAGTAGATTTCTAGAATTTTCAAATATGCAAACCCAAAATTAAAACTCATTCCGCCAAATAATTTTTAAGTTTTGCTTAAAAAGCACTTGTCTTGTAATCTGTTTTGCGACGATCGAACATTTATTTAAGGTATCTGACTACGTTTAAAAAGTGGTTTTCAGCCAAAATTGTCAAATCGATTTTATTACATTTTATTAAAGTCCAACTTTTTATCTTTCTAAAACTGTATTTATTTTTATTGTACTATAAATAGAGCCAGAGTTGCAGCGGTTTTTAAACTACTCAACAGCTATCACTGAAACCGGAAGTACTGTTTAAAGGACCGGAAGTACTATTTAATGGTACTAACTAGGAGGGGGAAAGCAAAACAGAGTTCGTACGCATCACGGGATTCAGGAAAATTTAAGTGTTTTAGTACCAGAAATGTCATAGAGTCTAGTCGCTGTATGTGAAGATAGAATTTCTTTTCCTTAAATAAGTCAAATATTACTTTACGAAAATTCTGGTAAAAGGTGCTTGAAAGTCCTTGAAGCGTACGAACCCTGCAAAACTATGGCCTTCTAGAAATAAACAAAGGCTCATTACTTGAAAAAAGAGTATGGTTCATAAAAACAGTGAAGTTTAGATGCATATTACTGTGGAAATTCTTGTAGTAAAACATAAAACTAAACTTTAAATGCATTTTTTGGAATATGTAATTTTTGGAGAAAATTCCATACGCAAAGCATGATTTCTCAAAAAGTTATTAGAATATCTCTATGAAATTTAAAGTGCACGTTGTTTACACTATTGTGAATGAACTAAAAATTTAATGTTAGAATAAATATTTTTTGTTTTATGGGTGTTTTCGTGGAATGACATCAATGAATTTTATGAAAATCAGCATGTAAAAAGGTGCGATATACTATAAATTTTGAAATATTTAAAATATCTCTTAGATTTTAGTTCATTGCCTTCCCCAATGTCATAAGTATTATGTGTAAAACGAAAATTAAGATGCATGCAGTAGAATATTCTGTAGCGTGTTTTGCGTATTGGGCCAAATTTCACTAAATTTTACCACAAAATCCCCCATTTACCAAAATTTCATCAATGAATGAAATATTTTTTGCTTTTTTTCATAGTTTCTAGTCATATTCTTAATAAAAATATGATCAAAAATAATGAAACAGCTTTTTTGAAAAAAAATGATCCGTAGGTAGTCAGGCACCTTAACATTAGGAGGTACAAACATAAAATCTGCGTAATTTCTAAACTACTTTAACGAGTGACTTTAAGTTTGATACACGAAGGTAAAATTTACCGAAAAATATGATGTCGAAATTAGGGTTTAGTACTAAAAGTTTTAGAATATGTTACAATTGCTATACGTAACTTCATCCTCCCCCCCCCCCGCAGCAAAATGTATGTACAGCATTATTATTAGATGTTATTACTAATCTATTGTTACTTGTGACATTTTTATAATGATTTGCGGCAGAGTTAGTAGAGGGTATAACTACCCCCCCCCCCAGGACTGTAGACAATATATATGAAAAAAAGGATTGTGTTTTTGAATTGAAAAATATCAAATTCATTTAAACTTTCGAAAAATGATTAAAATCATCAAAACCAAGGAAGAAAAAACTGCAAAATAGTGGTAACTACATCTAAATTCTATTACGTATTTCATTTTTATATTACATTCAATATGTAACATGAATTACATTTAAAATATGTAAAATATATTAACTAAAAATGTCATAATAGCAATTTTGGCAAAATAACTAAAACTTAATTTAACATCTTTCTTTGCGTTACAGATTTCGGCTTAGCGATAAAATGCGGTTCCAATACACGTGATAAAAAACTAGTTTTAATATACTATTTTTTTCTAAATCACTTAATACTAATAGTTCAGAATTCTTAACATTTACAGGTAATGAAAGACGTAATGAAGATATGGACTCTATAATTTAGAATTTTAATGTTATATTAGTGAGAGTATTGTTTCTATAATCTTGAAATTTTAAGTAAAATGATCACAATATTATATATATAGAACAGACACAAAAAGAAACTGCAATATACAAAATGTGAGTACGCGATAATGCTTCCTGTGTATCAATCGAACGATACACTAAATATTAAAACACCTGCCGCAATTACTCGCCAAATATTACGCCCTCTCCTTACATTAGCAGATAACTTTCAGTAGGGAAAACAACCCTAGTTGCAGCGTGAAAGTGTAGCTCGAGAGGCAATAGCATATACTTCATATCGTATGGTCGTCCGTGTGATAATAGCTTTAGGAACAATACAAAATCTTGAAGTACATTATCGGAAAAGACAGAGAAAAGACAATATAGTGAAAACATTAGTTTTGGAACCTGTGTATTAGAGCCGATGAAAGCTTGAACCGAAGTTTGAGAATGTGACGTGATTTCATCGACCGTACACAACTGTTTTGTAAGAGACGGCTACACAATTGAAACTGAACCAAATGCAATACCTGTTTGTCATATTAAAAAAAATTTCATGAATATAAGTTGATTTCGATTTAACGAATTTTCTTCATAACGAAGTTTTTAAGTGTAACGATGAGACTATATATATATATATATATATATATATATATAGTATATATATTATAAAGTATTTGCTTTTATAAAAACAACAAATATGTTTAAAATATAATAAGTAGATTTTTTCCATTGTCAGTAATGGATTAAATTAACCTAAAGGAAAGTTGTGATGGCATGTCCATCCTCTTCCATTTAGTTCTACTTGTGTCGTTTCTTCAGGAGTCAGTAAGCTTGACATAAAAATAATAAAGTATATTAGTGATGTACTTGTTGATTTATTCAACTGATACATCGGCAAGTAAAAATACCATTGTTTTTAGAAAATTTATTTATTTTTATTTGCTATAATAGTATCTGGTGATTAACAATACAACAGTGATTGCTCTATGACGGCAGTTGCGCACAAACATTTCACGACGCTAGTTGCGGGTTAATTTAAAATGTTGTTTCTTTTAAATGTAAATAGTATTTTTAACACTTTCCAACACATTTGAAAAGTGTTTATGACTTGGGTTTTTCTGTCCGCTGTCATTCTGCCATTGTTTTAACTCTCGTAAATATACTAGGATTTTTCTGTAATTTTTATAATTTTTTTTTATATTTACTATAGCACCATCGTTATTGAAAGTAAAGTGTGCAGCATTTATAGTTCGTTTACAGGGACAGTCATCGATGTGCATTTATGAAGTGCACTAGAACATGCTTTCTGTTGAATATAGGCTGCAAAGCATTTATTACTTATTCATAGTGTCACACAAAAGAATTAATTTTATTTCATAATGCTTTACGGGGAAAATTGTTTGCAGTATACTTTAATGATGTTACACTGTTTCAAGCATAATGAAATTTTAAGGAGTTAATGCAGTGCACTATATGTTGGTTACTGAAAAGTAAGGTGTGCATTGCTTTTATAGTTCCCAGGGAGACACTAAATAATTGAGGAGCCCTCTGCAAGGCTCCGATTTTTCATGACCCTGTATTTCATTCAAATTTCTATTCAAAGATATATTTTAATTGGAAATGATACGCTTAATCATACGCAGTAAACTGTTAGATAATATGATTATCATTTTTGGAGTTATAAGGATTTAAGAGTTATCTAGAGATTAAGAGTTATCTTGATTCCTGGAAAACCATTTAAAAATAAGGCTTATTGGCCTACCTTGCTCTTCCTTAAATTCTATTGCATATTCGAACCATCATGGCTTGTAAAAACTCTTTCAACTCTCACATGTCTCAGTTTCCCAATTCTGATAACAGGTCTGAGGGCAGTATTATGACGTTTTTAAAGAAAAAACGATTATATTTTGTAAATTCTTGTGCTGCACTGTATATAACTTATAAAAAAAGTCATTATGTGTTCCGAATGTACTTTTCCTTTTACCCTAAGCCATAGGATATGCAATAATAAGGTAAGCGTTCATTTTTCATTTTTATATAATGTATTATACAGCATATAAGGAAATATAAATTTTATGATCATAAGCAAAGAAAAGATGCTAGAAAACTCTTCTTAACAGGAATATATGCAAAGAAGTTATATTCTAATTAAAATGCTGAAAGTAAATTAAAAAACCTTCCAGCTGAAAACCCCATTTTACTTTCCCATCATACGCAGTATAGGGTAAGTATTGTGATCTTTTAAAAATCGAATTAAAAAAATTGACGGATTTACACGTTTCAGATTCCGAAAAACATATTTAAGAAAAATTGCCGTCCGTCTATCTATGTGTCTGTAAACGCTCTATCTCCCGAACAAATTGAGATAGAGACTTAAAATTTGGTATGTTCTTAGTAGTATGTAATATTGAGAAGAAGGTTATTGAATTTCTGTAACATCGATTATCCGGAACTATTTTTTTCGGACTCTCGAAATATTCATTCTGATAAAAGGTATATAAAATTTTTCAAAATTGTTTATTTTAAGGAGTGAATATAAAAGACAATAAAAAAATATAAATTTTGCATAAAAAATGAAGTTGATCGGATAATGAGTTGCCGATATATTTGTAATCCAATTTCCACACTCTTCGATTTTTCATGACCCTGTATTTCATTCAAATTTCTATTCAAAGATATATTTTAATTGGAAATGATACGCTTAATCATACGCAGTAAACTGTTCGATAATATGATTATCATTTTTGGCGTTATAAGGATTTTTCTTTTACGCAATTCAGTAATAGAGCATTTAAAGTTTATGACGTCAAGCTGGGATTTTATTCGAATTGCAATGCATTTTATAAATAGTTTACACATGTTTTATTTTCATATTTTATATTATGCATACCCATGATGGGTAAGTATTACGGGGGCCCCCAACGACTAGTTTCACTTGCCTTGTTATTTCATAGGGCCTCTCAATTCAGTTTCAGTAATGTATACGAGCGATAATTGCTGGAAGCGCGTTTTCAACTTTTGTTTGCGCTTTTAATGTTAACAAAAATGCTTGCATAGTATGTATAAATTCTAAATTAACACTATTTATTTAATTTTTATTTCCTGATTAACATATCCTGAACAGGTGAACTAGATTTGTTCTAAAGTTTGTATTAGGAGAAAAAAATTAAGTTATGTACACAATATTGAAATGGTACTTGTTTAGTAGATAAACTACAACCTTATTTAGGAGACTGATGTCTCGAAAAAACGTGTATCTTTAGGATTTTACCTTTTTTACTGAATTTCAATAAAATATTTTCCCTTAAGAATTTTGGAAATAGCATTTTTAATGTATTCCACTTGTTATAAAAATTATCTTTATCCTAAAGTATAATTTAAATCAATATTAAAGTTGAATGCCATTTAAAAAGTAGTGAAAAATAAACAATCGTTGCAGAACAACATTTCTAAAGAAAATCACGCAGCTAGAAGAAATCGAGTTTTTTGCCAAACTTTATGTCACATTAAATACATGCCGGTGGCTACTATTATATTTTTGCCACATGTAAAAAATTGAAAAATGGAAACCATTTATGCAATATTAAACTTTTGAGGTTCTATCAAAATGTATACTTAAAGAATTATTGTATTTTTCATATGTAAATTGAGTTTGAAAAAATCTACATGTAATGCTCAAAAAGATTACATTATTCTAAAATTTATACAAGAAAAATGTGCCCTTTGAATACATAATGTATTAACAATTCCTAAAATTAGAATCCTGAGAGACAAAAAAAGATAGTTATGTTTAATGATTAGAATAAAAATAGAATGCTAGAGTAAGTAAAATAATTAAAATAGAAGAAAACTATTGTATGTTAATGATTTTCCTTTTTATAGTCTCGGAACAGATTGTACAAAATCCTTTTTCTTGCAGACTTTTTTTTAAAAGAAGTAAACAATGCTGATAAATAACAAAACTTACATTCTGAAAGTAAAAGAAACAGCATCATTGTACAATATTTAAACAACAAGCATTACAGAATATTTAAAAAGATGCATTGCAGGATATTTGTTTTTATAAAAGAATCTTGAGAGCGTAAAATAAATTAAAAATGTAAGGCAGAATGTGATACTTTTTTACATTTTTCTTTCTCTACTAATTCAGAATTTATTGTTTTTCACTGTGAAGATTTGTGTGAAACTATATTATAAAATACTAGCAACCTGTTCCGGCATTGCACGGGTTCCAAGATGTTTTAAAGATACCTCTAAATACATATATCAGGTAAAGTTCAAACTCAATATAATTTTTAATTTGAACAAATAAAAAATTACTGATTGCTTTTGAGTTTTTTTTTAATTCTGTCAAGTAAAAGCACTGTCGACGTCACACATAAAAAGTTACTCGAAATTCAAAAATAATCTGTAAATAAGAGATAAAATTTACAATACACATAAAAAAATATTTAAAAAAATCGTCTGCAGCGACTTACACGGAAATCATAGTAATAGTTTTTTTTTTTTTTTTTTTTTTGAGGTGTTTGTATTTTTTTAATCTCTAACTGATATAGTCATTTTCCAAAGAATGGTAACCAAACGATAGAATTATAAACCGTTGCCAAAATGAAAGACATATACCAATGGCGTAAAAAGTTATTTATTATATAATACAAGGATTTGCTCGTAGTTCGATTTCATATCTGTTAAATTTGTGTTTCATTGAATTATTAGTATATTTATTTATTTATGAAATTTTAAGGTCGTTGTGGAATATTACATGGAAACAAGTATTTTAAAAAAGTAAACGGATTTATTTATATTGTTTTAATTGCAAACGTGCCAATCTTCCGTAAGCGGACTTCAAATAATAAAGATATATTTTTAAAAAATCATGCTTAAAAGTTATTTTGTAACTAATAAAATATCAGTAAATTGAGATAAAATTTTCAAACAAATTGCAGTATAAAGTACATTTTTCCCTTTATTCGACGGTGAATACATTTAAATTGTACGATGATTACAAGTTAATACATTTGAAAAATAAAATAAAATTTATTGCTCAGTTTGTTGCAATGGTCAGTATGACGTCAATGTTACACACGGATATATATATTTTTTTTACTTTATAATACAGATATTGTCCATACTCAGTTTTGATTGTGTCAACAGGAAAAATAAAATGAATTTGGAAATTTATAAAAAGGGATAATGACTTTTAACATTATGTCTATGACACTTAGGATCTAATTTGTTATTCCTGAAACGCACGATTTTTTAAGATATTTTTTATGTAAACCATGATGGCCATGTCATCTAGCACCGTATTGAATTAGATGAACATTTACCGAATAGTTTAAGAGGGGTAGAAACCACTGTATTCACAGAATAAGAGCACCGCTTCGCTCAGCTAAATAAAACATTTTTCAAACGGAAGATTTCCTCTTAATACCTTTCACCATTAATCAGGAAAGTTAAAGAAAGCTTTACTGTTATAAATGGAAAATAAATTATATATTTAAAAATATATTTGCTACACAATCAATAATGAATTTCGAACATGATAAATAATATTCTACAGAAATCGTACTAAAATTATTACTGTGAATCGATTTGTCACTTTTTTTTTTATTCATAAAAAAATGAATATCCTTTAATTATATGCAAAATAATATTATTGCAATCGTATAATTTAATTGTCTGGAAGTATCTTCATTAAGTATAAATTATAATTATGTACATTAGATTTTGAGACGATAATAATAGAAATTTGTAAAAATGCAAAACTTACGCAGTTTTCGAGAAAATTCTGTTTGATTTTTTCGTTTAATAATCATATAAAAATGAAAATTACAAGATATCAGAGTGAAGCAGCTGTATCTAAGGGGGAAAAAAACTGTGTTATTTCTGGTTTCTTAAAAAGACATTCTGGGTTTATTTCTATCCTATCCTTCTGAGCAAATAGTGACATTTTAAATATTAATATTAACATACAATTTTTTAAATTGCCATTTCATGAATTCTCTTAAATATATTTCGTTTGATTCATTACTTCTTCAAAATTTCTAAAATAAAATGAATTGTTTCGTTTTTATAAATTCGAAATAAAACAGACTGGGAATCAAATAGTCTATTATATAATTTGCTGTAATATCAATGAAATGCATGTTTCTACCATCTTGATGATGTTAACACATTATTAAATACGAATATTGTATAATTATTTTATCAAATTCAAATAATTTTCATGTTTACTCAAGAATTAACACAAATAGATAATTTCGGCTCTGTAATTTGAATTTCATTCAGACATGCAGAAATCAATCACACTAATACGAAAAGCAATTTCGCTTAATACCTATTAAGTAATTCAATTATTTTTCGGAAAGATTAGATGTTCTACTGATTATATACTAACTGCTTTCTAATCATGATGGAGATTTTTTCAGAGCTGCATAATGCATTACAAATATAT
This sequence comes from Maratus michaelseni, assembly GCA_963931845.1. NCBI lineage: Eukaryota > Metazoa > Arthropoda > Arachnida > Araneae > Salticidae > Maratus > Maratus michaelseni. Next base: position 213,671,912 of record OZ007593.1, read on the forward strand.
ATATATATATATATGTATATAAGACGTTAGATATATGTAATCATTTTAGCTCAATGCATGCTGATTTTACATATATTATCGATGTTTTATATTTCTTTTATGCTCATTCCTTAATCTAGATAAATCATTTACTAAATCTTACAAAATCTGTGATTCAATACTACAAAGAAACAAATTAATAGTATATATTATTATTACGAAATAAATTAATTATTTACTAGTGATTAGCTTTATTGAAGATAAAGCGGCTGAAATTTAAATGTATTGCAATTACTAAAACATATTAAATAAAAGCAACCGCAATAATGTGATAACTGTAGAATTATGTATAATAAATAATTTCTATGTCGAAGGTGATTAGAGGATTAGATTATAAATTTTCATTTTTCTTTTATATTGTACCATATTTCACAATAGCTCTACGGCAAGTGTATTTTCTTGTACCTAATATGCAAGTCGTTTCTTCGAGATTTGACAGTAGAATCTAGACAAATTTAAGCAAAATGTCTGTATGGATATTTACAAATTTCTTCTGATATGTAACGAAATTTTTCTGCACTACTTTTTAGCAGTATATTATTTTATCTTTCATGTAATTTTGCCCAAAGAGGGCCATTACTTTTAAGTATTTTGAGAAGTTTTGTATTTTATCACACACAAGATAAACAATTAAATACTATGCTTTATATAGAAACAATAAATATATGACAGAAACATAGCAAGCAAAAAAATCATACATCAAAAATAGATTATGAAATATTTTCCATCATTTCCAGAATACTTTAATAAAACTTATCTGTTTAATAAGGTGAAAAAAAAGTATGTAATTAAAAAACTTAGAAAACCCACAAAACATTTTAAACCCAGATTTCTGCTATTGCCGTCCATAGCTGGAAAGGTACTTCAAGTATTTTGTACAGCCCTATATATGATCTATGAATATGTATTAGTGATGGGCCGATTCGAGATCTTTTAAGAATCGATACCTTAGTTTTCGAAAACGTTTCAGAATCGAAATCAGAATCGATTCTTTGTATTCAAATGTTGTACACTAAGAACAGACTTCATTCAAACTAAATGAGGGGCGACATTTCGTTTGTTTCATTCTTCGAATGTTTATTCTACGTAAAATCATTTGCTTTTTTTATGATCACGTGTCAGATTCACACCAGTCTATTAGAAAAGTATGAGTAGCGCCTCTTTCAGCTAATCAAATGTTTATTTTTCGTACAAACGCTTCTCTTTTGTTTATGATAACGTTTTATAATTTATAGCTCTGAGAACAATTTCTTTTCTTTTTAATGTTATTCAGTTTTGACATAAATATTACGATTGTCATAATGATTTGTTTTTCGCAAATTGTTTGAATGCTGAAAATTTCGTTAGAAATTTAAATGGTAAATGTTATCTTATTTTAAGTTGTGTTTACTTTAAAATTTTATTTTCATCAATCAAGTTATTATAATATGTAAAAAAAAACAAAAAAAAAAAAAACAGTGAAACCAGGCAGCAAAAGATTAGATGTTTGGAATTACTTCAAAAAATGTGAGAGTGGTAACTTTGTTCTAACCCCTCCCAAGGTAAGACAATTTTTAATTTTGTTTTCCTCTTAATGTTCATGCGTTTCAAACTTATCTTAAACAAATGATTCAGGTTGGCAATACTCTTTGACGGAAAAAAAAGAACTGCTTCAATTTTCCAATTAAAATCATGTTGTTAAAAAAAAAAATAAAAAAAAAAAAAAAAAAAAACTTTTTTATATTTAATATTTCTTAATCGATAACTTCTTGTATTGCTTTTTGATATGTTTAAAAAGTGTCTTGCATGAGAGTTCTAACAAAAAAAAAAAAAAATCTTAGTTTAGATTATTTCATGTCTAGATTATAATATTAAGATTATGTTTAGATTATTTTATTCTGCAGACTAGACTGTGGACCATTGCTACACGTATTTTAAAATCTTGCCCCTCCCAAGATATAATTCTGCCGACGTCCATGTTTCTTAGTATTGCAAGTTATATCTTATTATTTTCCAAGATTTAGAAGGCGAAGAACCGGCCTTCCCCTGCATATGCCCGTAAAAGTAAGCAATTTGTCTTTGATTAGCGAAATCAAGAAATTTTTTTATTTCTTACGAGCGTATAATTTTATTTTCCATTATAAATAATTATTTTGATAGTTGAATTTTTAAAAATTCAATAAAAAATTTGATATTTATAATTTTGAAATACAAATTCACAGAATTTTATCCATTATAATCGTTTGCTTACATTTAAATTCATATCAATTTAACTAAAAATGTACATCTATATTAGTTAAATTGATGGCATGCTTGAAAAAATAAAACAAAATTTCAAAACTAAAATAGCGCTGTTCATCCTTCTAACTACAAGATTATGGAGAAAAGTCTGAAACAGCGCCGAGTAGTCTAGTAGTATTTGAATACCATTCGCTGGCGCATCTTATGAAATCGTAGAAAACTCCAGCTATGAGAACTGAATACAGTCGAAAACCGCAGTTTTCGTCGCTGACACAGATGCGAGGTGACTTGTATTCGAATACTCCCGTATGAAATCGAGACCACTTGAATACATGGCTGAATCGAAAACACAGACATTTTGTATTCGAATACTCCCATCACTAATATGTATACATTCTATATAGGATAATAAATTTAGTTTCGTTATGAATGCCATAACACAGTTGAAAATTCACCTTCAGTAAGTTACGGAAATGTACCCGAATACTTTCATACTGCCTTGTATATTATCCACATATTTTTATGCATGGTGCATATTAAGATAAAATTTATTTCCGGCAAAAACTTCTAAAAACACAATTAAGAAATTTAACATCCATAGACAGTAATGTATTCATTTTTTGCGTAGCCCTGTATATGAATTTATTTATATTATACAGACATGTTTTATAAAAAATATCACTTAACTAGAAAATGTGTTATTTAATCAAAAACCAATTTTAAGTAATTCACATCCATATACATAAAAGCTACAAATTCTTTTGTGTAGCCCTGTATATGATATAAACAATTTATATACACCATGTAGAAACGAAAAACTTAGTTGAACTCAAAAATGCATAACATAACTGAAAACGAACCTCCATCAATTTTTCACTAATAGACAGTAGCCGAAATATTTTGTATGCCCTAGTAAATGATTGATAAATGCTTTATTTACAAACTTATCATTTTCTACAGCAAGCATTTTGTTGTAAACCTCAGTAATGCCGATAAATTTTATTACGTTTGAAGTAGTGTAATATCATTAAACCACACATCAAACAGTTTTTTGGTCATAGACCGTTATGTAACCGAATTATTTTCTATGACCCAGTAAATGAATAATAAATGCTTTGCACTCAGTATCCTGCAGAAAGCATGTTTTAATGCACTTCAGAAATTGATATAAAATTCACTATATTTGAAATCCTGCAACAGCATTAAAAATCACAATAAGCGATTTTCTTCATAGACCATAATGTGACGAAAATATTTTGAGTGTCCTTGTAACTGCCCACAAATTTTGATTTCATACAACCACACATCAAAACACTTCCTGGATGCGTCATCGTATGTGTAATAGGATGAAAATCTTCTCCTATTCTTCTCCTTTCGCATTTTATGCCATCGCTACCAAAGAGGGTGAATTTGATCTAGGCAAGGCAGAACAAATAACAACATCTCATTGTTCCGCTGTCCAATTAAAATGCGTTTTAGCCCAGTTTAATCTTTTCGCCCCTTGTTGGAGAGATAAAAATAGCTTTTTTCGTGGAATTCTAGCATTTAAACCAAATCCTTTTCAATCTGCGCCGAACAGACCTAGCATTAAACATGACATTGGCTTGCAGCATTTCATCTTGTATACATTCAGATGATTTTCTTCTGACACCTATGCATCGTCTTTTAATTTTTCTATCGTAACTTGCTGTTGTACACCTTTATCTGCCTTTACCAGTTTAGATTTGGAGAAACGTAGTCTCTTTATACCGCTTCAAAAATGTATAAATGTCCCCTTTGTTTACATTTTCACCAATTTGCCGTCACATTTCTTCATAATTGTAACCTTGTTCACTTAATAGTACTATTTTATATCGCTTTCGTTGTGATCATCAATCTGTTTGTGCGCTTCATTTAATTTTCTTATGTTTTACATCCAACCCTATTATAAATCACATAAAGTACCGAAAAATGCCCTCCTCACAGTTCCAAAACATAACAACAACAGTTGAATCCCACTGTTACTTCATTTTTTATTCCACAAAAAATGGCAGTTTGTTCAAGAGGGTGAATGATTGCAGCCGATATCAAGAATCATGGCGAAGAGGTGAGGCAATGATGAGACACCACAAGAGTTTCGTCAATAAAGAGCAGCCGATTTTCAGACAAATCGTTTATTAATAAACAGGAGCGATGCCAGGAACAGTTCCCACAGTATCCGGTATAAACTTATAGCCCTCAGGCTTGACGATGGCTTACTACATCGTTTAATAGATGTTAAAGAGCTGATATGAAAATTCTACGTGACTTCAACACCAGGTAACCATTTGGCTTAACCAACTTCCAAACACGACAAAAATCTGCTCTCCAAATCTTGCAAGCGAGTTTTGTTCACGACGCGCAGAGTTACTGAAAACGACGTCACGAGCGCACAAACCAATGAGTGAGAGGCGAGTTCAAGCCAAGCGAATGAGGCGCGAGGGAGAAGATTTAACACGAAAGAATCCCCAACACAACGGCGCATTGTTTTTGAAGTGAAAACTACATAGCGCGCGAAGCAAAGCATGTAATAAAATTAAAAAAAAAATGACTTTTAAAAACATTCGAAATGACAAAAGCGTCTCTCAGAATTTTATAAATTGGAGAGTTGATAAAAGTTACGAATGAACTTAAAATTTTAGATTAAGATTTGGAATAAGATAATTATTACTATACGTGTTATTACTTTTAATAGGACATTAAATAGGAATAAATATTATTAAGAATTAAGGAAATACTGACTATGTCAGAAGTTAGATTAATTTAAAGGACTAATGCAAAATAAATGCAAAGGAAATAAATTTTTATATAACATATATATATGTATTTGTGTAGATATATGTGTATATATAAATGTATATATCTATCACTGGCCCACGGCAAACCGAAGAGTACCAAAAAAAATACTGCAAAAATTCAGTCGTACACTTGAAAAAACACCTTTTGGCTTAAAATCTCTCATCAAAACTGTTCTTCTTTTTTTTCTTTCTTTCTTTTTTTAAATAAAATTATTAACAGTTTTTTCTTTTATTTTTCCAGATGTATAGCCATTTCAATTCTTTCTGCAACAAAGAAAACACCTTTTGGCTTAAAATCAAATTGTTTGGGGTCAAAAGTAAAATCAAAATCGCCAAAAACAAAAGATAAATCGCCAAATTTTGTTTCAATAGCAATCTAGCCCCTTGAATAATTTTTTAAGCATTACGAACATTCCTAATCATGTTTAAATTTAATATTTTCGTTTTATAATATTATCTCTCATCAAAACTCTTTTTCTTTTCTTTACTTTCTTTTTCTTTTTTTTTTTTTTTTATAAAATTAGCAACAGTTTTTCTTTTATTTTTCGAGATGTATAGCCTATTCATTTCTTTCTGAAACAATAATGGTCGCCAAACAATTAGAAATGGTAAACTTTTTGGCCAAAATAACAGAACTTTCTATCATAATTCTGTAACTAATGTACGTAGAACAATATGTTATATACTAAAACCTTCCCTGAAAAATTATCTATCGAGCAACTTAAGTTCCATCAAAATCCATTCAGTGGAACTCGAGTTATAAAGGAACGGAACGAAATTTCTGTTTGTGTTTTATATATATAGTAGATTGACTAAAATCACTTGACGTAAATGCTTTTCAAACAAATAATTAAACATGAAAAAATACGAAAGAAAAATCATGCATCAAGCATTGATTAGGAAACGCTTTCCAACACATTCAGAAAACTACCGAAACCTCACCGTTCAATAAGGTGAAAGAAAATATATCAGTAAACAATTTCGAAAACATATAACATATTTAAAAATCCACTTTTATCAGTTACCGCCCATAGTTAAAAAAGTATTCGGATTATTATGTGGAGCTCTGTATATGATTTATAGATTTGAACATATACTACATAACATGGTTTAATTTACGTAGTTCAGTTAGAAAATTCACGTTTAGCAATTTTCGCCAATCGATGGGAATGCACTCGAATTCTTTTGTACAGCCCTGTATATTATCTGATAACTTTTGTGCATACCATATATATACTCTAAAATTTAATTGAGGTAGAAAACGCATAACACAATTTGAAACACACTTCCAGAAATTACTAGACATGAACGATCATGTATCATGTTCTTTGAGTAGCCCTGTGTATGTATTTGCTTATTTTTCACAAACTTCTATGAGTCTAGTAAATATAGTTCCAGAGGAAAATGCGTAACACAATTAAAAACTACCTTTAAGCAATTCACTGTCATAGTCAATAATACTTAAGAATTTCTTTGTGTAGCCCTGTAATTAATATAATATAATTAATTTAAATGATCAATATAATTTATTCACACCATGTAATATGCAAAAATTTAGTTAAAATTCAAACCAACGTTGCAAACCCACTTATCACACATACAATATAACTATGACACATAGACTGTAACCGAATTCTTTTGTGTGCCTCTGTAAATGTACGATCCACACCATACTTTTCAGTGAGCAATTTATAGTGCACCTGAGTAATGTATATAAATTCCATTATGTTTCATATATTGTAGATTATTAAATTACATCAAAGTATTTTCCCCGTAGAACATTGTGTAACAGATCTCTTTTGTGTGACCCTGTAAATGAATAATAAATGTGTTTCACCCCATACTCTAAAAAAAGTTTTAATGCGCTTCATAAATGTATATAAATTTCATTATGTTTGAAATGATGTAACACCATCAGAATGCACCAAAAACGACATTTTTCCCATTCACTGTAATGTAATAGAAAACTTTAGAATGTCCCTGTAAGCAAAATGAAAATGCTACACACTTCATTTTCTATAGGGATCGAGCTACAGTAAACGTCAATAACTCATCAAAATTACCGAGAAATCCGAGTATATTTACGAGAATTATGGTAAGGCCAGCCGAACTGACGGGCAGACGAGCAGACAATCCGAAGTTATAAACGCATTTCAACTAGGTTGGAAAGGATTAAAAAGGTATATACAAAAACGTAATCAATAAACCAAAATTTTTCCATTTAGACAAAAATATAAGATAATGTTGAAACAATGGAACATAATTTCCATTCTCCCTTTTTAAACCATCTTATTTAATTCAAATTGGTTCATTTATGTAAAAATGGAATTTAGTAATAAATTTTTCAGTCACTTCCTGATATGATAGAATGATATAGAAAATTTTGTGACAATACAATATTTTAATACCTTTAGAACTTAATTATAAAATAAATTGATTTTAAGGCATTTTTCCGTTAACCCACCACAGAAGATAAACCGCCAAATATGTTTTAGGGTTATAATTGTATACGAGTTAAACAACAATGTATTTAAGATGTTCCCAACTGGGCTAAAAATTCCGGGTCAGGATTCGAATCCGGGATGCCTTGGCTGAAGCTGCCAATGCTCTACCAGCTGAGCAATCCCGGACGAATATGGCTGAACTAATTTACCTAATTAACCTTAATGATCATAGCGTCTGGTCTGAAATATGAATCAGCACAACAGAATAAATCACAGGTAATGGGACCTACAGTATACGCTGGAAACGTGATTACACTAGATTAATTTTGACACAATCCCATTACATGTGATTTATTCGGGATTGCTCAGTTGGTAGAGCATTGGCAGCTGTAGTCAAAGGAATCACGGCTTCGAATTCTGGCCCGGACTTTTTCGTCCAGTTGGGAAGATTACGTCTCATATGATTTCTTTACTAATTTGAATAATTATGTCAAAATTAATCTAGAACAATGGATTTATTGATGGATTAAATCACGCTTGCCAAAGAAGACTAACTTGCTGTGAAATTGCTATAATGAAATACGGGTACTTTTGGGTTAGCCGGGCGCCAGTGAAATATATATATATATATATATATATATAGTTACTCAAAATAATGTATGTGCCTTAATTGACTGTTTCACACTTCGACGCTTCCTCGATGATAAAAATGATAAGACTGGCTTTTTTTCAAATTTTGAAGGAATTCAAACCTTGATCTCCAAAACTTTTATAACTCGTGCTTTGAAATAATGGATAATAAAAATACCAGAGCGTCAGTTAATTTTACGATCACGCACGTCATAAAGGAAATGAAGTATGTTTAATTCAAATCCTATAAATCGGTCATCCTGACATGATTGCGTCTCGACATCAGCATCTTGGCTTAATATTTTTTTCGTGCCTAAACAGTTAAACTTTTAAGATTTTTAAATTTTTTTCGTTTACATAAAATTTTGATTACATGTTCAACATACATACACGTATACTTAATCTATTTGACTTATCCAGGAGTTTAACCCATAGACCACGGCTTCATGTATTCGGCCCGGTTGACGTTTTTCCTAGACCTTCGTGATCTCTATCTTTAGAAGATGTTTTTCCTGTAATTTCCCTCCGCATATTGATTTTTATCTTTGGAATCTACATACCTAATATCCCTGTAATTTCTTTCTGAATATTGATCTCTATCTTTAGAATAAGTATACTTTTTTCCCTTGTAATTTCTTTCTGGATATTGCTCTCTATCTTTAGAATAAGTATACCTATTTCCCCTGTAATTTCTTTCCGGATATTGCTCTCTAGCTTTAGAAGCTGTATACTTATTTTCTCTGTAATTTCTTTCTGCATATTGATCTCTATCTTTAGAATCTGTATACCTATTGCTTCTAGAATTATAAGAATTTGATTAAGCATCTCTCCCACTATAAGCTCCTTTAAAACCATGGTGAGAATTATTCCTACTGTCATTATACTATTGTTTTGCATAGTACCCATTATCACGTCTGTTACTTCCAGACCTATAATCTGATTTGTAATTATCATGATCATGAGTTCTGAGATCATTTACAAATCTCTTTTCAAAATTGCTAAATGGGTCTTCAGTTCGCTGTACACTATACCTATGTAATGGTTGTGAATTTCTTTGTTCATTATAACTAGCCTTTTGCTTACTGATGATTTCCTGCTCAACTAGAGGAAATCTCCTTGGCCGTTCGCAGATAGGTTTTTCATCTGCCAGTAGTATTTTTATCTTTAACCCCGTATCTTTCGTTTTATTCGGCTTATATGATTTCATTAATTCTCTTATTTTTTCTCTGTTTGCTAAATTTGTAATATGAGTCAAATCCACCTCGTCATTTACTCGTCATTTATCAATTTGCATACATTTTCCTTTGTTTGGATACTATGACGCAAAATAATCATTTACATAAATTTTACTTATGATTTTGGATAGCGTGGCACAAAACATAAATCATTTTATTGAAATAAATACATTTCAATACATAATATAGGCTCAGTGAAAGTAATATATTTAACAGTGTATTGAAAAATTAAAAGTATTGTTTGTATGTGTAAATATACTTTAGAAGAGAAACGAAAAATAATTTAAATTGAAATTTAAAACAATCCTATTAAATTCACGTCAAGGTGTCACTCAAATTTTGATAACATTTCTTTTAAAACCCATATTTTGAATTCCTGAGAGATCTGAATGAAAAAGCTTTAGCGAATAAATTTTATATGTATTTTCATGTTAAGATAATAATTGCACCTGTGAATATAAATAAACTAAAAAGAAAAGTATGATTTAAAAAAAATTAACATAGCGTCACTCAAATTTGATATCATTACTTTTAAGACCCATATTTGAAATTCTTAGAGCCAAAAGAAAGTGCTGCGTCACAACTTTTAACCCGTTAAGGGTTTTTGTACTGATATCATTACTTTTAAGCGGTTATTGATGAAAATTTCATTCAGTCGAAATTAAGCATTAGGGTATAAATTTATAAGAATAAAACTTAGTGGCTTCGCCCGCTAGTGGGTCTTGGGGGGGCAAAGTAGGGGTATGGACACAAGAGATGCATAATATGATTAAACAGTCACAGACCTCTCCAACAATATATAACATAAAGGGTGTGTGCAAAATTTAAAAAAGTACCCCCCTCGTGGGGGGGGGGGTGAAAGTGGGCGGATAGACACCAGAGATGCATAATATGACTAAGCGGTCACAGACCTTTCCAACAATATATCTCATGAGGAGTATTAGCAAAATTTAGAAAGTATCCCCTTGGGGGGGGGGGTCAAAGTGGGGGCATGGACACCGGAGATGTGTAATAGGATTAAACGGTCACAGAACTTTCCAACAATATATCACATGAGGGGTATCAGCAAAATTTTGGAAAGTATCCCCCTTAAAAGGTGGGGGGGCAAAGCAGGGGATGGACATTATCATTAATTTCGTCAATCGGGCATGAAAAAATCATGAATTTCGTTGATCATGTGTTTAAAAATCATGAATTTTGTTGATCGGGTGTGTAAAAATCTGTGAATTTCATCAATCGGGCACAGAAAAAACATGACTTTTGTCGATCGGCGAAGGTGGGATCATACATTTTGTCAAACGGGCATGTAAAAATCATGAATTTTGTTTATCGATCGCATAAAAATCGCGAATTTCATCAAATGGATACATAAAAACCAAGAAATTCTTCGATCGGCACATTAAAATCATTAATTTCGTCAAACGGATGCTTAAAAATCAAGAAATTCGTGAATCGGGCACATAAAATTTATCAATCGGTGAGTAAAAATTATGAATTTCGTCGATTACGTACGAAAAAATCATGAATTTTGTAGAACGGACGCATAAAAATTACCAGTTCGTAGAGTAGTCGCATAGAAATCACGAATTCATCAAGTGGGTGGTTAAAAATTACAAGTTCAACAAGTAGGTGCATAAAAATCACAAATTTCATCAAACGTTTGCATAAAAATCAATAATTTTTGTCGATCGGGTTCAGAAAAATGAAATTTCGTCGATCGAGTACGAAAAAATCATGAATTTCGGTGATCAAGTGCGTAAAATTCATGAACTTTAATGACCGGTGTGTAAAAATCATGAATTTTGTCGATCGGGTGTGTAAAAATGATGAGTTTCATTAATCAGGCACAGCAAAAACATGAATTTTGTGGATCAGGGAGGGGGAGATCATAAATTTTGTCGAACACAGATGTAAAAATCATGAATTTCGTTTATCGGTGCATAAAATTCATGAATTTTGTCAAACAGGCACATGAAGATCAAGAAATTTGTTGATCGGCATGTAAAAATCATTAATTTCATCCATCGGGCATGCAAAAATCATGAATTTAGTCGATCAGGCATGTAAAAATCACAAATTTTGTCAACGGGGCACATAAAAATCAAGAAATTTATTGATCGGCATGTAAAAATCAGAAATTTTGTTGAACGGGCACATAAAAATCACGAATTTCGACCATCTAGTGCAGTAAAATCATTAATTTCATCGATCAGGTTCAGAAAAATCTGTAGTTTCGTCGATCTGGCGAGGAAAAATCATGAATTTTGTCAAACGGACATGGGTAAAAAAGAAAATCCTGCATTTGTCGGGTTTTCTCCGTATTTTTAATCGCCAGTTTTTCAAGTTTTATCGCCGAGTGCCTATTTTCACCTTTACCCAAAAATGAATAACATCGAATTAAAAGGGGCAAGTTATTAACTATTTATGGGAAAAAAAACTTTAACGGCCATGTACTACGCCAAGGTCTTAACTGGAGCGTAAAACTGAGGAACCGTGTTTCCTTACGGATGCTCAACTACTGTATAAAGCGTCGACAAAAAGGGGTGACAATCCCGTGCAAATGAACTATGAAAACTTCCAAAAATGTGTGTTGGAAAAACTTCTTCAAAATTTGCAACCGAATAGTGCCCTATATATAGAGAATGCTCCACATCACATGCCTGTTGAAATCCGCACTCCTGCAAAGAATTCTATAATAAAAGTTATGAGAGACTGGCTGAAAAACAACAAAATATACTGTGGCGAACAAATGCGAAAAGTAGAACTTTTCTCTCATAGAGAGTAATCGTCCGAAGAAAATCGTCTATAAAATTGATAATAAAATTCTAGTTTAGAAGGTATTATTATTTTTTATAATATTTTAAATGATAAAATTTTATCCGCCCTTCCAAATTGTTTGAAAATACAAGCTGCAATTTATAATAGATAAAATACTCCCTCCCCCAGGTATTTGGTTTATTTATTTATTGTTTTTTATTTATTTTAAATTGATGGTTCTCCATTTCAAAATTTTCATTTAATTTGATACTTTGATGGTCTATAGTATATTGTGTATACTACTACTATGTATTGTGTACACAATATATATAGTATATATTGTGAAGCTTCATGCATGTTTTGCTGTTACTGTATATTAATTTTTCAAATTCATTTTTAATAAACTTATGCAAGTAAATAGTTTTAGAGCCCTATGTTGTTTTCTACATATTCAGACAATTTCAAACTTTGCACTCACCAACACTTAATTTATAAGATCTGACTATTAAAAAACATTGCGAAATAATTAACAGTGGTTTTCTCTAAAAAAAAATTTTTCTTTCTTCTATATGTTTTCAAAATACACCGCTGTACAAGAAACCGTGCTTGGCTGCAATAAAATTTCAATTGTGTCGAAATTGTATAAAAACAATCCCTATGTAAAATATTGATATTTATGTAAGTTGTAATCAAAAAATTAAATGTATTAGCAGCAGTTGAAATTTAATAAATTTTCAGAATTTACTTTGAAGAACAAACACTTATTACAGTCAACAGTAAACAGTATTTTATACAAAAATTGAGAAAAGTTTAAGATGATTAAATTTGTGAAGAGTTAATTTTTGGTAGGAAAAACTTTTGTGAAGTGTCCCGTTTTAATATGAAAAGAAATGTGAAATAACCTGTTTAAAATGAAAAAAATTGTGAAGGATACTGTTTTAAGATTTAAAAAAAAATGTGAAGGATCCTTTAAAGCTCTTCTTAATTCTTCTTAAACAGAGCCCTGTAATATACTTACTAAAGTTGTATTTTTTCTGTGATTTAAGCACATATAAGGTATTTCATACCTCTAAATTAGTAATTTTAAATGATTTTTAAAGTCACAGGTAAATGATAGAAAAATTGAAAAATAAAATAGCTATTTGTTTACTTTTCAAACTCTGAATTTAAAGTAAATAAGAACTTATTTATTCATTGTATAGTAATATTTTAGAGCTAAAAAAACCTATGTGGTTTAAAATGATTATATTCTTAAGTTTCACAAGCAAATAGCAATTTTTTTACTGTATTTTTTAATAATTTTTAATGTAACATTTGACATTAAAACAATATAGTGCTCGAAAACTATTTAACAAGCTTATTAAAAAATGAATGTGAAAAATTAATATAAAGTAAATGCAAAACATTCATGAAGATAGAAGTTTATCACACAATTGTTTGTAAATGCAATGAGAAAAAAAATGTAATAATACTGGTAACAATGTAATAATACTGGCAATATGAATGCAATAAGGTAATGCAATGAGAAGGAAAAAAAAAAAGCTATTTGTTTACTTTTCAAACTCTGGATTCAAAAGTAATTAAGAACTTATTTATCCATTGTATAACATAAAACACTTAATTCAAAACTAACTTTCTGCATTTTGTTTTACAAAATAACATAAAAGTAATATTTTAAAGCCATAAAAACATGTAACTGGCAGTTGCTCTGACAAAGACTACCTAAGCACCTTACCAAAACGAAAATTTTTAAAAGAACCATCAAGTCATATAAAATAAAAAACAATGAATAAATAAACGAAATACCTAATAGTAAGTATAATATCTTTGATTTTCTGTGCCTATCTTTTCCCCAATTGCTCAATCTCCATGTTGTATACTCTCGCTCTCGCTAATTTGAGTTGGTTGGTTGTCTTCGTTGCGAAAGAAACAAAGAAATGAAAAATATTTTATCATTAGAAAATGAAAGATTTATTATATTTAGCAGTAAAATTGAATACATGTAATTAAAAAATATTTCCTCATTTTGAAAAAGGAATCGAAATAATTTTTCGAATATATGCATGTTTAAAATCTGAAATTATTTCTTTGTAACAAAAAGAGAAAACATATAAACCCCAATTGAATGTAATACATATGTTTTACATGTTTAGAGTATATAATTCATTGTTTTTGCATTTAAAAAAATCTAAATAATTAGCCCGGTCAGAAGCTTTATTGAAAACGGCAACCGTACATCAATTTTTAACTGTAATGCCCCGCGGAAGAAGGGAGTGAACACTCCATTGCATTTGTACAGCTTGGCTTAAGAAAATAGTCCCATTTTTAAATCGGATTATATAAAAAACTAGAGTTTTCCTATTTAAGTGGATAGGGGGATTCGCTTCATCTAAAACCGATTAGTATCATATATTAATTTTAAAGAAATCCTTCGGGCGGATTTCGAGATAAGCGCCTTTACACCATGACACCATTACATGCAGAGCGAAACACTTCCCATTTTACTTAAAAATGGATTTCCAGATCTTAAAATCTACTGCATGTAGAAATCTATAAATTTCAGGATAGAGTTAGACCGGAGATATAAGACAGCTGACAAAAAATCAAAATGATGTGCCTCATATTTGCTGAGATATTAAATGTCGGCTTTTCGCTTTTCCTTTGAACTCAAACTAGCTGTATATATAGAGTGACGGAAATCTTCGGTTTTGGGCTTTCGGTTTTCGGTTTTTGCTCCGTCACTCGAGAAACTACCGTCTCTCATGATCGTCTACATAGACTTTATACCAGAAAAAACCCGTTGGCTTAATTTATTTTCCACCTCTGCCCGATATAGATGTATTGTCGCTGGTTAGTTTTGGCGCGTTTATTGCAATATGATATCTTGAATTGGCGATTGAAATATCACTCCCTGTATCGATTATTACGTTTGTCTTTGTTCCGTGAATATCTAGAATTCTTCCTTTTTTACCATTTAACCTGCCCATATTAACTATTTTTCTTTGCATGTTACGGGTCCTATCTCGGTATTTTGTTTCTCGCCAATTTTGATTACGTTGCGGGTTAAAATTTCAATATTCTTGTTGTGTTTTACTCGCCATGGTACATTTCGAACTCACGTGACCAGGGTTGCCACATGTAAAACATATTATATGCGACTCTTTTCTTCCGTGATTCACACTGTGCCTATTGTCAACTTGGCGTCTTTTCGAATTGACGTAGTCAGCCGCTCTCTATCTTCTGTACTCAAAATTGCCGCTTGTATTCCTAACTGATTGTTTATTGCAAACCTTTCGTGCTGTTTCGTAAATATCTAATTTACTAACTAAGTCATCAATTTTCTTTATTACTAATAATTCCTCTACGAAATATGTTTTTGTTTCCGCAGGTAAATTACGCCTAATTTGATTAACTACAATTAATTCCGATAATTTCTCAAACTTATCTATTTGAAGACCTTCAATCCATTGTTGAAAATACACCTTGATCTCATAAGCGAAATCGCGCCAATTAGCCGATGGCTCCTTCTTCGATGAGAAAAATTTCAGCCTAAACTCTTCTGGCGATAGTTTGTACCACTTTAGAAGAATATTTTTTATGTAATCATAATCGTGAATTTCGGGTTCGTTTTCGCTAGTTATTATATTAATCACATCTAATGGCATTAGATTAATTAAATAGTTTAACCATTCTTTTTTATCAATGCCCGTTTGCACCATTTGCCTTTCGTACATAACCAAATATATACTAATATCTTTCGAACTTTCATATTTTGTTAAAGGGTCTCAGGAGTCTTACTTTTCCTCCGAAGATCCAAGTTTGCATCATGTCACTATTTCTTATTTCATATAACACACAATAAAATGATTTTTTTAACACTTATAGATCAACACTTGCTTGATTTAACATAATTATTTCAATGTTGTACAATTCATATTTAATTATTTATAAAAATTTAAAATTTAAAAAAAATAAAATAACTTTTTCGCATGGTATCCACTGCGCGCAAGGTTGTAGAAAAAATAATGCTAAAAATAACAAACAAAACTGATAATGATATAAAATAGTTGTATCTTTAACTTGCACTTCAATTTCAAGCAATTCAAAATTTATTTATTTTTTAATTGGCCTTTTTTCAACAAAAAAATGAATTTTTTAAACATTTTACAATTTAAATTAATTTTTTTTTTAATTAAATTTTTAATTGCTTGAAATTGAAGTATAAGTTCAAGATACATCAATTTTACATCATTATCAGTTTTGTTTGTTATTTTTGAAGCATTATTTTTTCTACAACCTTGCGCGCAATGGATAGCACGTAAAAAAGTTTTTTTACTTTTTAAAAAAAAATTAAACTTTTTTTAAATAATTAAATACGAATTGTACAACATTGAAATAATTATGTTAAATCAAGCAAGTGTTGACCTATTAGTGTTAAAAATTTCATTTTATTGTGTGTTATATGAAATCATTAATAAAATAAAATGTGACATGATGCAAACTTGCATCTTCGGAGGAAAAGTAAGACGCCTGAGACCCCTTAATAATCTAAGCAATTCAAATTGCTTTCCTGGATTTGTCCTTGGATTCAAATCGATGTGTTCTCTTGAATTTTCTTGCATTTGTATTTTCTTAATCTCAAAATCTCCTTCGCGGTCTTTTTGCTCCAATTCTACTTTCCATTTTCTCTCTGGCGGGTCCTCTCGGTGGTCCTGACCCGACTCCTTGAGTGGAGAGCCGAACACTGTGCGGACACTCCATGGTTTGCGTTCGTTGACACGATGGGGACAGGAGATGACCGGACTGGCGACCTCATCGTGGTCCGCCAGGGGAAGGGATTTCTGGAAACCGGAGACACCGCGCTACAGCCCGTATGGGGACTGCGGGCCGTGGGTCTCCCCCTCGTAAGCGCAGGTTTTCTGCGACGCGAGGATTGGCCAATGTTCGGAGCCTCCTCCGTAGGTGGTGGAAAGAAATCCCACACGGATGATCCCAGTGACGTTCGAGTACTCTGGGTAAAGGCCGGAGCTAATGCCAGCCGGATCTCTCCAAAACTTGACCGAGGAATTGACGGAGGCAGGATCGAGCTCTGTAGAGCAAGACGTGTGGTGCTCTGTAGTGCGATGGGGGTCGGGAGATACGGCGTGTAGCAAATATCTGGGACGTTCCACCGCCAGAGGTGAGATAGTCGTCGCCACGGAGCCACAGGACTTGGCCGACGACCCCACACCGTCCTCTGCAGCTGGAAGAGTTGTGAGCCGACCTCAATGGTCTTTGCAGGAAGTGCCCGAATCAGAAGGACATTCACTATCCAAAGGTAACCCGTCAGGTTAATGCGGACGAGACCGCTCTTTCTGAGGAGGGGGTTCCAATCGCCTTCTGCATATGATTACTAGGAACCGGGCCGGAGGCTCGCCGACTAACGCGGCATCGATCAGCCAAAACTCGAGACCTTGGCCCGAAACCCAGTCCGGCACGTCTCTCGTACAGTCAGGCGTTTCCACATCTGGCGGGTGGACGAGTGGCACGCCTACTAAGTTTCTCTCATTAATCTCAATCGGACCTGTCTCTTTGGCGCGCTTAGAGGGAGTTTCCACGTCCTCTAGAGTCCGATAGTGGTGTCTTAGGATTCTTCCGTTTTTTGCATGCTTGAGTGATATATTTATGCGGATGATCTCGTTGATTGGGGGTCGTTGGGCTATCACCTAGTTCCGCTTAGAGTGTTCCAGCCTTGCGGGAAAACCAATTGGTGAGGGACAACCTAACCGAAACCCTCCTATGGGAAAGGACCGAGTTTCCTCGTGGTCCTGGGTCGGTGAGAGGCGCCTTCGTCACCCGTAGTGACAACCCACGGAAGATGAGACTAGTTGCTTGCCCTTCCATGCATGTCAACGTTCGGACGTCGTGAGAAAGAAAGAGCCGTCGTGGTAGCTCGGCATACGACCTAGGGACCGATTCCCCCTATGGGGTTTCGCGAACGAAGTCGCCGTGTGTCCCTCGGCGGTTCATCAGGAGTCTGTCCCATGCGGAAGTTTTCCCAGAGTGGGGTTGCTGTCGTAACGACCTATGTCGTTGACTCTTGGTAAAGTGGCTTGGGGGTCCGCAGTGGGGAGCGGCCCTAGGCCGGCCGAAAGCTGCTGGTGCAATATAAGTATTTTAGGACATGGGCGCTACGGTCGGAACGCGCGAAGGGCGCCCCGTGGGTGCCTAGCGGCACAGCCTAGTTTTCCCGTTTTCTCTCTTCCATTTCCATTTCCATTTTCAATTTCTTTTCTTCAATCGCTGCTTGTAATTTCTTCTCTTCTATCTGCAATCACCATTTCTTTTCTTCTAGTTATGCTTGTAAATTAATCACTTCTCTTTCTCTTTCTCCTTCTGTTTCCTCTTTTCTAGTTGCTGTAACTACTTCTAAGCGATTCTTTATAAAATCTGCATCATAATTCTCTCAGCTTTTAATCGCAGCTTTATTAGAACAGGTATTGTCGGGTTTTTTGTTGATTCAATTCCGCATTCCTCGCAGAGATTTATTAGATCAATTCTTTTAGCTTTATTTAGGGTTCCCATGTCTATCTTTCAAAATTGTACTTGAGTAATACGATTACGGTTTTCAAACTTGCCTTGCTAATTCATAACCCAACTTTTGATACTGGCGGTTTACAACACTATAGCTTTGATTCCTATTTCACTATTTATTCTACTACTATTTGCTTTTCCTTTTAATATCCTGGCATCGAGCCCCCAAATTTGTAATAAGTTGATATGCAAACAATTAATTTACTGGAATTATTTGAACAACTAGACGTTGAATAACAAAATATAAACTTTAATACAGTCCTAGAAAGACAATTCTACAATACTTCGTTAGTAATTTCTTTACATGTAATACACTTCTCGCCCAAAATATACAATACGCTTATTTTCGAAAAGTCCAATTAAGCCTAACAGTGCCTTAATTGACTATTTCACACTTCGACGCTTACTTTATGATACAAATTATAAGACTGGCTCTTATTCCAATTTGGAAGATATTCAAACCTTGATCTCGCGATCCAAAACTTTTATAACTAGTGCTTTGAAATCATGGATAATAAAAATACCAGAGCGTCAGTTAATTTGACGATAGTAGTAGAAGAATGTATGTTTCACGTCAGCAGGCTAAATGCTAATGGAGCCGGAGCCGGAAGTAGCAGGTGTGGACACCGGAAGTTCTGCGAACGGTGAAGGTCACCGGAAGTCGCAGGTGTGAATAACAAACAGGTTAAGACAGGAAGTGAACCGGAAGTGTTGGAAGATAAGAGAGGAAGTGAAGTAGGGGAGGGCTTAATTTTTTTTAACTGATAAGGGAGAGAGGGGAGGGCTTATTTTTAGGGGGCTTAATTTTTTTTGTAAAAAATAAAGGGTTTTAATCAGATTCTTTCTTGTCAGGGAATTTTTTTTTTTTTTTTTTTTTAAATTGGGGGCCCACCATAACCAACCGCTATGAAAACAATTCATAACGCCACAATTTTTTTTTTACCTATTCTTTTACACCAGTCATCTGCGTGAGACCTGTAACGAAATAAAAGGGTTTAATTATTATTATGCTTCAGCAAAGTCGAGTGGAGTTGAGGGGTAGGAAGCCTGCTTTAAAAATAACAGAATGCGAACAGTGCGAGTAGAGTTGAGGGGTAGGAAGCCTGCTTTAAAAATAATAATGTTAACAGAATGTACAATATTTTTTTTTTTTATTGTGGGCCCACCATAACCACCCGCTATGAAAAACAATTCATAACGCCACAATTTTTTTTTTTAAATCTGCCAATCCTGCTTCATCAGTCATCTGCCAGAGACCTGTAATGAAATAAAAGGGTTTAATTATTATGTTTAAGCGACAGTTGTGTCATACAGGAAATCAGATGTGTGACGTCTGCTAAAGATGTAGAGTGTCTATGAGGAAATTCAGCTTCACGGAACCTAGAAAAAAAAAAAAAAAAAAAAAAAACAAGTCTTGCTTGATATATGTGATAGCTAAAGGCCCCCCAACCTATACAAAATTTTAAATAATTTTATATAGGTTGTATTATCTGACTAAGCAGGGGTCGCATGGCCGCCACACCACTCATTGTTACCTTCGATTCGCATACAACAAACAATACTTTTTGTATTTCGCGCTCGTCGATCTAACTGTTCAGAGTTTAACATGAAATTTACTTATAATTCACCTGTAGAAGAATTTTTTCCCTTCTTTAAACATTAACTTAAATGTGAATGAGATTAAAATAGATGTAATGGCTAAATTTATAAGGATTTAAAATGAAAATTGTGATAGTCATATAAATGAAATTAAAATAGATGTAATGGCTAAATTTATAAGGATTTAAAATGAAAGTAATGCGATTACTTTGCTTCATAAAAATATAACACGAAAATAGCTGGTAGACGTTTACCTTTCGCACTCGTCGACCTAACCGTTCGGAATTTTGTGTCAATACCAGTTAGGATCCCTTAGAAAGACCTACATAGAGACACTTATCCCTAACGTATATAATCAACCCTATATTTAACTAACCATAAAAATATAACACGAAAAAAGCTACCAGACGTTGAAATTTAAACTTCTTGCGCTCGTCGACCTAATTGTTCAGAGTTTAACATGAAATTTACTTATAATTCACCTGTAAAAGAATTTTTTTCCCTTATTTAAACATTAACTTAAATGTGAATGAGATTAAAATAGATGTGAAGGCTAAATTTTTAGAGAGTTAAAATGAAAATCCACTGAGGGTTGTGTTAAATAAAAGGCGATGATCGACTTTGACAGCATTTTTCTAAAAGTTTATTTATCGAAAAAGGAATCATACGTTTCGATTATATTTGTTAACTATTATAGTTTAACATTAAAAAGCAGGTAGACATTCACATCTTTAGCGCTCGTCGACCTAACTGTTCGGAATTTTCTTCGAACTTTGTGTCAATACGAGTTAGGATCCCTTAGAAAGACCTACATAGAGACACTTATCCCTAACGTTGATAATCAACCCTATATTTAACTAACCAGTTACAACACACAAGACATAATCGTTACATTCAGTTAATAAGTAATTTGACATGTAAAATATTAGATATAAAAACATACAATATGATATATACAACACACAAAAAAATTTTAAAGATTTTTTTCCCTACAATTTTTAACAAGAATTTAGCAATAATTTAACTTGAGAGCAAGTATTTTGTTTAGAGTTATACGATTATAATAAATTTTAACCCTATTTTACTTAATACAACTAACATTTAAAAAAAAAAAAGAGAAAGACATCTAGTTTTTATAACGTCACATGTTTGAATTATTAACCTACTTTAGTTAAAAGTATGATACTTAAGTGATTTTATTTGAAAAATCAATTCAACATTTTAAAAGCAGTCGAAAGATTTTTACTTTTAAAAAATAACTAACAGAATTTTTTAAAGCAGTAAGGTAGATGACACTAACTTTAAATTAATTTTTAATAGGTCACTTTAAATAAAATACATATTTTTTATTATTATTAAAGAAATATAAACTACTCACACATTATTATGCTGCATTTTAACATAACAACATTCACAGTAATAGACATGCGATTAAGACCATTGGAATTCTACAACTTTTCTGTTGTCATGTGTTCACAGAGGAAATCTTTTCATATAGAAGGCAAAATAAGATAATGATAAACATGATTCGTTATGCATATGTTTAATCAGGAAATTATTTAAGACCATTTTACATGGTATTACAGAATAAATCTTTTCATAGGATGCAAGATAAGATAATATCACATAAGGTATTGATAAACGCGATTCGTTATGCATATGTTTAATCAGGAAATTATTTAAGACCATTTTACATGGTATTACAGAATAAATCTTTTCATAGGATGCAAGATAAGATAATATCACATAAGGTATTGATAAACGCGATTCGTTATGCATATGTTTAAACAGGAAATTTGTTTAAGAGATAACATTACTTTATTTATATAAAGTGTCCAATTATAAATTTTGCTGATTTAATTAATTTTATTTCGAATTTGAAAATAGTATTGACAGAACATTCAAATTTTACTTTTGCACAATATTTAAATAAGGGAAATTGTATACAATATTTAAAAAAAAATTAATTAGGAATGTTAGAAAAGGAGAGTGCTTTAAGGAAAATACGTTACGATTTTAAAACTTTTTTTTAATACATTTCTAAGTTTTATAAACTTTATCGAAAAAAAAAGAAAAGAAACTTTTTGCATGTGACTTTTTTTAACCAATAAAATGCTAGTATTTTGAAACAAGCACCCCCTACATGAGAATGTTATTTTACGAGCAAAGTGTTTAATGCTATACAATACTTTGTGATTGATGTAAAAGGTTGTGATTTTCGTCTAAGTATTAAAGTTGATATGGAACGCGCGATGCAATCTTGTATAGCGGATAAAGCCATGTCACATAAAGCAATTAAAAAGGTACCCTATTTCTGCAAGTCGTGTAACAAAACATTTTCTCGAAAAGTTCACTTAGTGTTTTTTATGAAAAATCATCTAAAGGAAAAGTGTTTTCGCTGTGAGGTGTGTGGTGAAGTTTTTTCGCAAAAGATTCACAAATCGCCCAAACAATTCAAGTGTAGTGATTGCAACGAATTGTTTTCAAGAAAGACAGACTTATTGAAAGATAAGAAAACTCACAACTTAGCAAAACAACATTCATGTACAAAGTGTTGTGAAATATTTAATTGTGAATCTGATTTTTTACAACATTGTGATACATTTCATAAAGCTTTACCTAACATTGCGAAATCACCCTGTTTGAAAGATTTGTTATTTGAACTGATAGTGAAGCTTATAGATTAGTTCGAACTTATAGTGAATTAAAAGACAAAATGATATGCGAAATATGTGAAGTGGAATTAACAGATCAAAACGTGCATGTATAGAATGCCTTTTTCAAGTTGTTTAACTGATTTTAAGATTTCACTGAACGAGTGACTTATTGGACATTACAAAAATTTTGAAATTAGAATTGTATACATCTTAATATGACAGAATTATTTTAAATGATGAATAAAATAGTTTGATTGCGAAAAAAGTGTTTTCTTTAACCCACACTGTTAAAACTGATGTTGTGTATTTTGAATGACTTAGACAAAATGTTAATTTAAAAAAAGATTTTAACATGAGATAAGAGTTTTATAATAAAAATTGACTCACCTAAAATTTTTTCAAGATAGTCTATCTACGTTTCCAATCTAAACTTGTTATCAGCTTGCTATATGCATGTTTGAGTGACTCATTTTTACCTGTGTCGAACTGTCTGTTGGGAAAATGATTGCCATTTTTAACGCGTGTAGACGATTTTTACCCGGAAGCTGTTTGAACTATTAAATTTCAGATATCACCCATTTTTCTACAACATTTAAATATTTTAATGTATTTTCACTTGTATATTGGAAACTTGGGATTATCGCCTTTATATCGGAACATGGAAGATAGAAAAAATAATAACTTTACACTGAGACAATATTTTAATCTAACAAAAATAGACTTAACACATTGTTAGAGGTTTTGGAAAAATATATAGTTGGTTAAAAATTTTAGAAAATTTAACATAAAGTAACAAATTTTAAAAAATAAACATTTCGATAAATGAAAAAAATTAAATTTTGGTAAACTTTACACTTAGACAATACTTCAAACTAAGAAAAATAATAACTTTACACTTATACAATATTTTCAACTAAGGAAAATTAATAACTTATCACATTGTTAAAGTTTTTTTGAAAACAACGCAACATTTTCAAAGCAGTGGAAATTGCATACCTGTAAAAAATTCAACTTAGTGGAATTTAATAGTGAAATTTTTAATCTCACTCAATTAAAAAATAAAACTTTATAAAATTTTCACCTTTTTTAAAATAAACAACTGTTAAACATTTTGAATGTCTTAGACAAAGTAGGAATAAATTTGTTAAAATTCTATAAAACATGAAAAATTTCATAACTTTTAAAGGAAATTTTATTTATGGTGAAATAAACTCGAGGTATTTATTATATGTTACTTAAACTACAAGAGAATTGATTGAAAATGTGTTACTTTTAATCACTCACAAGATAAGACATGATGTTAGGAATTATATATGGGGTTTTCCCCCACACATGACGTCACTGGTAACATATTTACTGATCAAGTCATAAAATTATAGTTTAAAGTAGGTTTTTGAGCACGAAGTTTAGATTTAAGATATTTGAGAAATATAAACTACAACTTTGACTACTTTTTGAAATTTCCCCCTACATAAGAAAAAGGACATAGGAAAATAAATTGAAAAGTCGTATTTGAATGGAATCGAATTATTATCCTTTCACTTAACAGCTGAATGCGTTGGCAATTACACCACAAAGGTACTGATTGAATATATTGTGTTTCTTTTTTAAGGCTAAATTGATTTAATATTCAAGTTATTTCTTAATGTTACACTTAAAAACAATAAATTTAATTAGCATTCAAAAAGCAAACGATCACATTATTGTATAAATCAAATGTTTTAAAAGTCACGAGTTAAAATTTGAAATGACTTAGAGTTTAATTAGAATTTAGATGTGAACCTTTTAAAATGAAATAATAGTTTTTTTTTGTATCGCCCTCTATCGGTGGGTAATAGAATTAAGAGATAATTAAAAGTTTTAACTTGAATTCGAACCCACAACCAAAATTATTGTTCGGTTTTATAATTTAGGGTAGGTTTAACTGAGCAAGCCATGATATAACAGTATTTATAGACGATTTAAGATATTCGATAAAGGAAATCATCTAAATTTTTAATTTAATTGAAGGGTTTACTGCTTAAAGTACTACAAAATGAGTACAACACGATGCATAGTTTTTTAATTAATTATATTTTTCGAAAGGTTAAATTGAATTATTGATAAACTTAGGATTTATGTTTAAAGTGAATAAATTTGATATGTTAGGTTCACTTAATAACAGAGGGTTGAATAAGTTATTTTTAATAAAAATAAAGTTTACTAAAAGTTTTTAAAGTTAAAAAAAATGTAAGTTACGTTAAAAAAGTTAACAAAAATATAGTTTTAAAAAATTTAAAGTTTACAAAAAGTTTAAAAATCTTTAAGTAAATCAAAATTAACTTTTTAATTTTAACTAATGAGAGACTATAATCTAACTGTTTATCCTTGTAACCAACTGGTGCATATCAACTATCTGCACATGTGCAGTAAAAACATACACTAACTTGAGTCCGATTTTAAATTATTTGCTAATTTTTATACAGCTCGATTACCTTTCAGAAACAAAACAGAATGAAATACTTACCAAAAAATACGTCAACGTCTTATACTTGCTTTCACTTAACTAATCTTTCTACATTAGCTTTGCTAGGGGGCGCTGCAATCGCCGCTAGAGGCGCTACTAGTTTCCGGTTTGTGACGTAGTTTCCGGTTTGCGATAAGAACAAGGTTAAAATAAAACCCACGTGCATTCAGTTGGTGTTGTTTACCTGTACCTTGTTATAAGCCGTTTGCCTTCTCTTGGTCACTCGCTTGTCCAGACTTGTTTATGTGCTGCACGCCTGTTTTGCTGACTCATCTCTTGCTTTAACTGTTTGGACTTGTCTGATGTCAACTATCTCAGGTCTTTTATCATAGCTTGAATGTACTTTATGTCGATCACTTTAATATAAAAATTATGTCCCAACTTACTTAAACTTTGATAAAAATATTATTTATTTATAAATTATATCAAATTCTTATTTTCTAACACATTTACTAAGTCACTTTCGTTCAAAAATATGGTAAAGACCGATTTTAAATTGAAGTTTAGGATAAATTCCCCAAATTTTGTAACATTTTAGCACTAATAAGAAATATTGTAAACACCCTGTACATAAAAAATAATATTAAATTCCCAAATTTTGTAACATTTTAGCACTAATAATAAATATTGTAAACACCCTGTACATACAAGTTTTGTAAAAATAATATTACTTATAGCTAACTTGTTTAGTCGCATGATAAGAACCTTCAATATCGCTAAAATCAGTGTTAAACGAAAATGCAACCATAGGTTTTACTGTCTAATTACATGTCTTTACATATTATTTTAAAATGTAAAGCATTATATCTGAACGAATGATATAAGAAAAAGTTAGAATAGATCACATATTTTTGTTATTAAAAAAACTTATATGCAAACACACACTTACTAGGTTACAAGACTCGACAAACGATTCACCATGTTTTTTAAACTTAGTAAAATATTTTAAATTTATAAATTTAAATTAAAAATAAAATATTTTTAAATAAGAATTTTTAAGAATTTTTAAAGTATTTTAATTTAAATTTATAAATTTAAAATATTTTACTAAGTTTAAAAAACATGGTGAATCGTTTGTCGAGTCTTGTAACCTAGTAAGTGTGTGTTTGCATATAAGTTTTTTTAATAACAAAAATATGTGATCTATTCTAACTTTTTCTTATATCATTCGTTCAGATATAATGCTTTACATTTTAAAATAATATGTAAAGACATGTAATTAGACAGTAAAACCTATGGTTGCATTTTCGTTTAACACTGATTTTAGCGATATTGAAGGTTCTTATCATGCGACTAAACGAGTTAGCTATAAGTAATATTATTTTTACAAAACTTGTATGTACAGGGTGTTTACAATATTTATTATTAGTGCTAAAATGTTACAAAATTTGGGAATTTAATATTATTTTTTATGTACAGGGTGTTTACAATATTTCTTATTAGTGCTAAAATGTTACAAAATTTGGGGAATTTATCCTAAACTTCAATTTAAAATCGGTCTTTACCATATTTTTGAACGAAAGTGACTTAGTAAATGTGTTAGAAAATAAGAATTTGATATAATTTATAAATAAATAATATTTTTATCAAAGTTTAAGTAAGTTGGGACATAATTTTTATATTAAAGTGATCGACATAAAGTACATTCAAGCTATGATAAAAGACCTGAGATAGTTGACATCAGACAAGTCCAAACAGTTAAAGCAAGAGATGAGTCAGCAAAACAGGCGTGCAGCACATAAACAAGTCTGGACAAGCGAGTGACCAAGAGAAGGCAAACGGCTTATAACAAGGTACAGGTAAACAACACCAACTGAATGCACGTGGGTTTTATTTTAACCTTGTTCTTATCGCAAACCGGAAACTACGTCACAAACCGGAAACTAGTAGCGCCTCTAGCGGCGATTGCAGCGCCCCCTAGCAAAGCTAATGTAGAAAGATTAGTTAAGTGAAAGCAAGTATAAGACGTTGACGTATTTTTTGGTAAGTATTTCATTCTGTTTTGTTTCTGAAAGGTAATCGAGCTGTATAAAAATTAGCAAATAATTTAAAATCGGACTCAAGTTAGTGTATGTTTTTACTGCACATGTGCAGATAGTTGATATGCACCAGTTGGTTACAAGGATAAACAGTTAGATTATAGTCTCTCATTAGTTAAAATTAAAAAGTTAATTTTGATTTACTTAAAGATTTTTAAACTTTTTGTAAACTTTAAATTTTTTAAAACTATATTTTTGTTAACTTTTTTAACGTAACTTACATTTTTTTTAACTTTAAAAACTTTTAGTAAACTTTATTTTTATTAAAAATAACTTATTCAACCCTCTGTTATTAAGTGAACCTAACATATCAAATTTATTCACTTTAAACATAAATCCTAAGTTTATCAATAATTCAATTTAACCTTTCGAAAAATATAATTAATTAAAAAACTATGCATCGTGTTGTACTCATTTTGTAGTACTTTAAGCAGTAAACCCTTCAATTAAATTAAAAATTTAGATGATTTCCTTTATCGAATATCTTAAATCGTCTATAAATACTGTTATATCATGGCTTGCTCAGTTAAACCTACCCTAAATTATAAAACCGAACAATAATTTTGGTTGTGGGTTCGAATTCAAGTTAAAACTTTTAATTATCTCTTAATTCTATTACCCACCGATAGAGGGCGATACAAAAAAAAACTATTATTTCATTTTAAAAGGTTCACATCTAAATTCTAATTAAACTCTAAGTCATTTCAAATTTTAACTCGTGACTTTTAAAACATTTGATTTATACAATAATGTGATCGTTTGCTTTTTGAATGCTAATTAAATTTATTGTTTTTAAGTGTAACATTAAGAAATAACTTGAATATTAAATCAATTTAGCCTTAAAAAAGAAACACAATATATTCAATCAGTACCTTTGTGGTGTAATTGCCAACGCATTCAGCTGTTAAGTGAAAGGATAATAATTCGATTCCATTCAAATACGACTTTTCAATTTATTTTCCTATGTCCTTTTTCTTATGTAGGGGGAAATTTCAAAAAGTAGTCAAAGTTGTAGTTTATATTTCTCAAATATCTTAAATCTAAACTTCGTGCTCAAAAACCTACTTTAAACTATAATTTTATGACTTGATCAGTAAATATGTTACCAGTGACGTCATGTGTGGGGGAAAACCCCATATATAATTCCTAACATCGTGTCTTATCTTGTGAGTGATTAAAAGTAACACATTTTCAATCAATTCTCTTGTAGTTTAAGTAACATATAATAAATACCTCGAGTTTATTTCACCATAAATAAAATTTCCTTTAAAAGTTATGAAATTTTTCATGTTTTATAGAATTTTAACAAATTTATTCCTACTTTGTCTAAGACATTCAAAATGTTTAACAGTTGTTTATTTTAAAAAAGGTGAAAATTTTATAAAGTTTTATTTTTTAATTGAGTGAGATTAAAAATTTCACTATTAAATTCCACTAAGTTGAATTTTTTACAGGTATGCAATTTCCACTGCTTTGAAAATGTTGCGTTGTTTTCAAAAAAACTTTAACAATGTGATAAGTTATTAATTTTCCTTAGTTGAAAATATTGTATAAGTGTAAAGTTATTATTTTTCTTAGTTTGAAGTATTGTCTAAGTGTAAAGTTTACCAAAATTTAATTTTTTTCATTTATCGAAATGTTTATTTTTTAAAATTTGTTACTTTATGTTAAATTTTCTAAAATTTTTAACCAACTATATATTTTTCCAAAACCTCTAACAATGTGTTAAGTCTATTTTTGTTAGATTAAAATATTGTCTCAGTGTAAAGTTATTATTTTTTCTATCTTCCATGTTCCGATATAAAGGCGATAATCCCAAGTTTCCAATATACAAGTGAAAATACATTAAAATATTTAAATGTTGTAGAAAAATGGGTGATATCTGAAATTTAATAGTTCAAACAGCTTCCGGGTAAAAATCGTCTACACGCGTTAAAAATGGCAATCATTTTCCCAACAGACAGTTCGACACAGGTAAAAATGAGTCACTCAAACATGCATATAGCAAGCTGATAACAAGTTTAGATTGGAAACGTAGATAGACTATCTTGAAAAAATTTTAGGTGAGTCAATTTTTATTATAAAACTCTTATCTCATGTTAAAATCTTTTTTTAAATTAACATTTTGTCTAAGTCATTCAAAATACACAACATCAGTTTTAACAGTGTGGGTTAAAGAAAACACTTTTTTCGCAATCAAACTATTTTATTCATCATTTAAAATAATTCTGTCATATTAAGATGTATACAATTCTAATTTCAAAATTTTTGTAATGTCCAATAAGTCACTCGTTCAGTGAAATCTTAAAATCAGTTAAACAACTTGAAAAAGGCATTCTATACATGCACGTTTTGATCTGTTAATTCCACTTCACATATTTCGCATATCATTTTGTCTTTTAATTCACTATAAGTTCGAACTAATCTATAAGCTTCACTATCAGTTCAAATAACAAATCTTTCAAACAGGGTGATTTCGCAATGTTAGGTAAAGCTTTATGAAATGTATCACAATGTTGTAAAAAATCAGATTCACAATTAAATATTTCACAACACTTTGTACATGAATGTTGTTTTGCTAAGTTGTGAGTTTTCTTATCTTTCAATAAGTCTGTCTTTCTTGAAAACAATTCGTTGCAATCACTACACTTGAATTGTTTGGGCGATTTGTGAATCTTTTGCGAAAAAACTTCACCACACACCTCACAGCGAAAACACTTTTCCTTTAGATGATTTTTCATAAAAAACACTAAGTGAACTTTTCGAGAAAATGTTTTGTTACACGACTTGCAGAAATAGGGTACCTTTTTAATTGCTTTATGTGACATGGCTTTATCCGCTATACAAGATTGCATCGCGCGTTCCATATCAACTTTAATACTTAGACGAAAATCACAACCTTTTACATCAATCACAAAGTATTGTATAGCATTAAACACTTTGCTCGTAAAATAACATTCTCATGTAGGGGGTGCTTGTTTCAAAATACTAGCATTTTATTGGTTAAAAAAAGTCACATGCAAAAAGTTTCTTTTCTTTTTTTTTCGATAAAGTTTATAAAACTTAGAAATGTATTAAAAAAAAGTTTTAAAATCGTAACGTATTTTCCTTAAAGCACTCTCCTTTTCTAACATTCCTAATTAATTTTTTTTTAAATATTGTATACAATTTCCCTTATTTAAATATTGTGCAAAAGTAAAATTTGAATGTTCTGTCAATACTATTTTCAAATTCGAAATAAAATTAATTAAATCAGCAAAATTTATAATTGGACACTTTATATAAATAAAGTAATGTTATCTCTTAAACAAATTTCCTGTTTAAACATATGCATAACGAATCGCGTTTATCAATACCTTATGTGATATTATCTTATCTTGCATCCTATGAAAAGATTTATTCTGTAATACCATGTAAAATGGTCTTAAATAATTTCCTGATTAAACATATGCATAACGAATCGCGTTTATCAATACCTTATGTGATATTATCTTATCTTGCATCCTATGAAAAGATTTATTCTGTAATACCATGTAAAATGGTCTTAAATAATTTCCTGATTAAACATATGCATAACGAATCATGTTTATCATTATCTTATTTTGCCTTCTATATGAAAAGATTTCCTCTGTGAACACATGACAACAGAAAAGTTGTAGAATTCCAATGGTCTTAATCGCATGTCTATTACTGTGAATGTTGTTATGTTAAAATGCAGCATAATAATGTGTGAGTAGTTTATATTTCTTTAATAATAATAAAAAATATGTATTTTATTTAAAGTGACCTATTAAAAATTAATTTAAAGTTAGTGTCATCTACCTTACTGCTTTAAAAAATTCTGTTAGTTATTTTTTAAAAGTAAAAATCTTTCGACTGCTTTTAAAATGTTGAATTGATTTTTCAAATAAAATCACTTAAGTATCATACTTTTAACTAAAGTAGGTTAATAATTCAAACATGTGACGTTATAAAAACTAGATGTCTTTCTCTTTTTTTTTTTATGTATTAAGTAAAATAGGGTTAAAATTTATTATAATCGTATAACTCTAAACAAAATACTTGCTCTCAAGTTAAATTATTGCTAAATTCTTGTTAAAAATTGTAGGGAAAAAAAATCTTTAAAATTTTTTTGTGTGTTGTATATATCATATTGTATGTTTTTATATCTAATATTTTACATGTCAAATTACTTATTAACTGAATGTAACGATTATGTCTTGTGTGTTGTAACTGGTTAGTTAAATATAGGGTTGATTATCAACGTTAGGGATAAGTGTCTCTATGTAGGTCTTTCTAAGGGATCCTAACTCGTATTGACACAAAGTTCGAAGAAAATTCCGAACAGTTAGGTCGACGAGCGCTAAAGATGTGAATGTCTACCTGCTTTTTAATGTTAAACTATAATAGTTAACAAATATAATCGAAACGTATGATTCCTTTTTCGATAAATAAACTTTTAGAAAAATGCTGTCAAAGTCGATCATCGCCTTTTATTTAACACAACCCTCAGTGGATTTTCATTTTAACTCTCTAAAAATTTAGCCTTCACATCTATTTTAATCTCATTCACATTTAAGTTAATGTTTAAATAAGGGAAAAAAATTCTTTTACAGGTGAATTATAAGTAAATTTCATGTTAAACTCTGAACAATTAGGTCGACGAGCGCAAGAAGTTTAAATTTCAACGTCTGGTAGCTTTTTTCGTGTTATATTTTTATGGTTAGTTAAATATAGGGTTGATTATATACGTTAGGGATAAGTGTCTCTATGTAGGTCTTTCTAAGGGATCCTAACTGGTATTGACACAAAATTCCGAACGGTTAGGTCGACGAGTGCGAAAGGTAAACGTCTACCAGCTATTTTCGTGTTATATTTTTATGAAGCAAAGTAATCGCATTACTTTCATTTTAAATCCTTATAAATTTAGCCATTACATCTATTTTAATTTCATTTATATGACTATCACAATTTTCATTTTAAATCCTTATAAATTTAGCCATTACATCTATTTTAATCTCATTCACATTTAAGTTAATGTTTAAAGAAGGGAAAAAATTCTTCTACAGGTGAATTATAAGTAAATTTCATGTTAAACTCTGAACAGTTAGATCGACGAGCGCGAAATACAAAAAGTATTGTTTGTTGTATGCGAATCGAAGGTAACAATGAGTGGTGTGGCGGCCATGCGACCCCTGCTTAGTCAGATAATACAACCTATATAAAATTATATTTAAAATTTTGTATAGGTTGGGGGGCCTTTAGCTATCACATATATCAAGCAAGACTTGTTTTTTTTTTTTTTTTTTTTCTAGGTTCCGTGAAGCTGAATTTCCTCATAGACACTCTACATCTTTAGCAGACGTCACACATCTGATTTCCTGTATGACACAACTGTCGCTTAAACATAATAATTAAACCCTTTTATTTCATTACAGGTCTCTGGCAGATGACTGATGAAGCAGGATTGGCAGATTTAAAAAAAAAAATTGTGGCGTTATGAATTGTTTTTCATAGCGGGTGGTTATGGTGGGCCCACAATAAAAAAAAAAAAATATTGTACATTCTGTTAACATTATTATTTTTAAAGCAGGCTTCCTACCCCTCAACTCTACTCGCACTGTTCGCATTCTGTTATTTTTAAAGCAGGCTTCCTACCCCTCAACTCCACTCGACTTTGCTGAAGCATAATAATAATTAAACCCTTTTATTTCGTTACAGGTCTCACGCAGATGACTGGTGTAAAAGAATAGGTAAAAAAAAATTGTGGCGTTATGAATTGTTTTCATAGCGGTTGGTTATGGTGGGCCCCCAATTTAAAAAAAAAAAAAAAAAAAAAATTCCCTGACAAGAAAGAATCTGATTAAAACCCTTTATTTTTTACAAAAAAAATTAAGCCCCCTAAAAATAAGCCCTCCCCTCTCTCCCTTATCAGTTAAAAAAAATTAAGCCCTCCCCTACTTCACTTCCTCTCTTATCTTCCAACACTTCCGGTTCACTTCCTGTCTTAACCTGTTTGTTATTCACACCTGCGACTTCCGGTGACCTTCACCGTTCGCAGAACTTCCGGTGTCCACACCTGCTACTTCCGGCTCCGGCTCCATTAGCATTTAGCCTGCTGACGTGAAACATACATTCTTCTACTACTGACGATCACGCACGTCATAAAGGAAATGAAGTATATTTAATTCATATCCTAAATATATATATTTCACTGGCGCCCGGCTAACCGAAAAGTACCGAACGATAATTTGGATAATTAGGATAGGAAAAGTACCGAAAAGATACGGCGACGATCTTTTGTAATGGATTTCCCATATTTTTCCGCTAGACTGGGGCATTTCTCGGTTCCCATGGCTTCATTCACTACCGTCGCGACAATTGACGGCTATTTTTGGGATTGATAAGTAAGATAAATTACACACTAGAAATTCAGCTTGTATAAAATTGTTAAGTAAAAAATGTCGCTGCCTCTCAGACTCTTATAACAACGCCATGGACAATATTCTACCTTTGGGTTCGAGGCTACAAAGGTCTGCATTAAAATAACACCCAGAACCACGACATTGAAATACACTATGTATAGAAAATTTACGCTTATGTTTTAGGTTTATATCCTAAACTTAAACTTTTTTTAGATACTTTCAGGAACAGGTATAGCTTATGCATGCATTATTTTCTCTATTTTAATAGATCTTCAGGCATATTTTTAAAATGTAAATTGTTTACTTTAATTAATAAATATATATGAATTTTTTAATATGTATTTATCGAATAGTAATTCGTACAAAATAAATCTAAAGTATTTTACGCATGCATTTACAGGATCTGTGGTTATGCTGCATCAAGTGATGAAATATATAAACAAATTTGCTAGCCGAACTTCTTTTGCGTCATATGATTCCCACTATGACGTCACATGAATATTGTCCACAAGAAAATCGTTTTAAATGTATCGTTTTAATATTTGACGTAATTTTCAATATTAAATGCGTTTCTCGTAAAATAATTTATTTATTTTAAGGTTTTCTTTCTTTTTTAATATTCTCGTTCACATACATTATTTACTATTTAATTTTTTTCTATTCAATCAGATCCATTTCAGATCATTTAATTATTATTTTAGAGTTTTCTTTCTGTTTTTAATACACACGTGTAAATACATTTTTGCATTGAAAGGAAATTTTATTGCTTGCGCTGTTTTAGAATTCGGCAACAATTTAAAATAGGATCTTTTTTCTAAATATGAAATAAATTTCTATTGAAATAATGGAAATTTAAATAAAAAATTTAAACAAAAACCTAAAAAAATTAGACAAATTAAAAAATAATTACAAACTGCACACCACAAGCTTGTCAACGAAGTACATGCAAAATATGTTTAAATTCCAAGGCATAGTTTTTGTTCCAATTAAAAATTTTTAACGGAACTATTTTTACCGACTTCAACATTAAATACCTCTTAAAATAATTCTTCCATTTAAAAACTGTCTATATCAGAATGTTTATCAAACATTTCTGTATAAAACTACCAATTTTCATATTTTTATACACAATAGTTTTCTTAATATTACCCGAGAAAGACCTCCAGTTACAAAAAAATCATTTACGGTGGTGGCAGAGTTGATTATTATTTTTTAGAATAGAGAGAAACAAATGTTTATCAGTAGTGTTTTTGATATTGGCATTTCCCTAGATAGGAAAGAAAGACACGTGTCTACAGATGATGTTTTTTTTTAACGTAGTGCTTAAACACAAATTTAGCAAGGAATTGAAAAAAAATGAGAAAAACATTATCAGATTTATTGAAACAAAAAATGTATTGAAATACCAATCTTTCTTAATTGATTAATCACTTGCATAAAATATCATAGGACAATTAATTATACATGATTTTAAAGTATTTTCAACATGATACTGTGTGCACAAAGTAAATTATAATAAATAAACATAGAAATAATCAAACACAATCAAATTTGCAATTGAAACAATCCTTTGTTTAAACTTTTCGAAGGGAAATTTTATTTTGAATAGAAAGCCTTTAATGCTGTATTTCTATTTTTAACAAATGAAATCTACATTTAAATTTTTAAACAAAGCAGTGTTTGAATAGCTTGTTTCTAATTCAAGAAATGTATTAAAATAATTTCATTTTTATTTAAATGATGTCTTTCGAAATATATTTCAATGCATTTAATAAAATAAAATGTATTCAGATAAAATTCACCGGGGAAATTATTCAGTTTACAAATGTAAAGTTTTCCTGTTCAATATTTTACAAAGAATATGATAAAGCTATTGTAATCCTACTTTCATAGGAGAAGGAAATCAATATGTGATAATAAATATCTATACTAATAAAATAAAGTTGTTTGTCTGTTTGTGTGTCTGCTTGCGACGGTTAGCGAAATCTACCGCACGTAGAAGTGTAAAAATCGGAGTGCGGATAGTCCAAGGCCGGTCCTGATGCACCTGAGGCGGAGATTATTACTTTTTTGAGACCCGGGCCCCCTGGGGCACCTTTAAAATTTTTGCTCTAAATTGTTAATAACTTGCACCATTTTTATCTGAGCCTCTTCGTTTTTGGGGCACTTTCTCCATTTAGCTCTTCTCACATTTTTACGTTCCAGTTAAAACCCTGTCCCCCTGGGGCCGGTATTGGGCCCGTTGAAATTTTTGTTTCCTAAACTGTTAATAACTTGCCCCCTTTTAATCCTATTTTCTTAGTTTTTGGGCATTTTCTCCATTTAGTTATTCCCCCATTTCTACTTACCAATTAGGACCCTTCGTCTTTGAGCCCTGTTCAAAATTATCAGCTGGCCCCTTTTGAGCCCCCTACTAAAGTTCCCTTAAAAATCGTTCGATTCACTAGCTTTTTTTCCTAACAACTTCTTAGTACTTTCACTTACTCCATGAACGACGAAAAACATTTTCGGAGAAGATCCGGGCTTCCTGGGCCCCTTGAAGTTTTTGTTCCCTATATTGTTAATACCTTACCCCCTTTTAATCTGATCTTCATTTTTGGGGCATTTTCTCCATTTACTTATTCTCCTAGTTCTACATTCTAGTTAGGACCATTCATCTTAGGGCACTGCTCAAAATTATCAGCGGCCCCTTTTGTACCCCCTACTATAGTTCCTTTAAAAATCGTCCGATTCGCTAGCTTTTTTTTTCTAACATCTTCTTAGGCCTTCCAGCTACTACATGGATGGCAAAAAAAATTATCGGACAAGACCCGGGCATTTTTGTGCCCTAAATGTTTAATAACTTGCCCACTTTTCATCTGATATTATTCGTTTTTGGGGTTCATTTCTCCATTTAGTTATTCCTCAATTACTACATTCCAGTTAAGCCCCTGACCCCTTCGGTCCCGGTACAAGGCCCTTGAAGTTTTTGTTCCCTAAAATGTTAATAACGGGCCCCCTTTTAATCCGATCTTCTTCGTTTTTTGGTTCCTTTTCTCTGTTTCGTTATTCCCCCATTTCTAGATTTCAGTTAGGATCCTGGCCCCCTGGGGCCCTTGAAATTCCCCTCCCCCTCTCCTAATTTTATCACCATCTCGGTGCATAACTTGAAAGTTGAGTATTGAAGTACTAGCCTCGGGGCACCACCCCGATATTTTTATTGGAACCCTAGGGCCCTTTTTTAACCATTTCTTTAAAATTTTATTCTAATGATTAATTTATACCCTATGCTTAATTTCGACTAAATAAAGATCTAAAGCGCTAAGTGATTTTAAGATGTTTTCCTTTTAAGGTCCTTCCCAAAACTATCAGAAACCCCATTTGTGCTATTATAGCCTATTATAGCTTCCTTAAAAATCGTCCGATTCACTAGCCTTTTTTTCTAACAACTTCTTTGGACTTCCAGCTACTATCTGCACAACAAAAAAATTTCTAGGACTTCAGCTGCCACCAATTTTGAATAGTATTATTCTTCTTGGAGCACTTGGTGCAGCTTGTTTAAAAACGATCCTGTTTTCTCTTACAATTTTCATTAACAAAATTCTAACGTATTCCAGTTACTTTAAAAATTAACGAACATTTCCCTAGATCCCCAATTACCACCTTTTTTATATTAATCTTCTTTTCGGCATTAACTTACGTTTACTCACTACAGCCGTAAATTAAAAATCGCGTTCCAGTTAAAGATAAGTAGTTAAGTCTAGAGAGTAGCGGTGGGAATTCTACAGTAAATTAACTATCGCAGTAATGTTAAAGGAAATTCGTTACATTTACAGAGGGCTGGGGGCACATTCCCCGCCTGGGGGCTCAGTCTTTTCTTGGGTCCTATGGGCTCGATTTCAACAGGGTTTGAGTCATTCCACTTGATATCCAAAAAACTTGAGGTTATTTTTTAAATTTATTATCACGGGCCCGGGAAACACCGGGCGGGTGTCTGCTAGTACTTATATAAAATATTTAAACAAAATATCAATTGAAAAAAATATTGAATCAAACTGAAACATAAGCAATTTTCTCTTTTTTAGGGTTCCGTACTTAAAAAGTAAAAACGGAACTATTATAAGATCACTCCTGTGTCTGTATGTCCGTCTGTCAGAGCCCTTCTTCTCGTAAACTATGGGACGTAGAAAGTTCACACTTCGGAAACTTATAAAGCCTTTTTACCCACATATTTTACAGATTATTAGCCATTTGTAAATATGTTTAGAAAAAATTTAGGGAACTATACCTGCAAAAAAAGTTTTCTTTTTGTATATCATGTGGGGTATCATGTGAAAGATCTCGTAATATCTAACTGAAAATATATTTATTTTAATTTCAGGTATTGTATTTTGAGAAATATCGTCGGAAATGCACCTCAAAAATATTCCCCCCACCCCCACCCTCTATTTCTGAATATACTTAAACTAAAGTTATGAAAAACTTAGAGAGAGTATGACTTTATTATTTATTTTTTTTTTTTTTTTATACCGCTAACCAGGCCCCTACCTGCCCGGCAGGAATGCCTAGCTTAACGGGTTAGTACCTGGGTGCGGGGCGGAAATCGCCTGATCACAGCATGGCTGTGATCCACCTGACTATTGATTTGTTCACATCGCTGCTGTGCTTGCTCTCTTGTGATTTGCTACCGTTATCTTTGTTTGCCGGTTCAAGGTTTCTGTTTAACTTTGTTGAATTGACAGATTTAATAGGTCTCGTAATTTAGAACCTTGATCAGGTGACGAGACTCTCACCTGACTAGGCACCCCCAGAGGTATTATTCACAGGTAACTTGGAGGGCTTTGCACCCACGACGGATTTTACATGCACCAGGTGCCATTAGCGTACATAGATTTACATATTTACCATGTCTGTTGGCTTGTCACGTTCATGGTGGGTTGTCGTTGTAGTGTTTATCGCATCTTTTATGGGCTGATTTCCCTTCTTGTTGTATTTGTCTCTGTCAAGGCTTTTTGGCGTTTTTATAGGCTCGCCCCTGTTGTGGGTTGTTTTTTGTCTATCATTCATTGGTTTTTTGTCTCTTTCTTGATATATTTTTACCTCTAGCTTGTGCTAGAGCTGGTTTTCACATTTTGAATCTTGGTCTTCTTTCGAGAGTTTCACTGGATATTATGTCACTATCGTGGGTTTTGTCACGTTGTAACTTTTGTTACTGGTGGTTGTCACATTGTAACTTTTGTTACTGGTGGTTGTCACATTGTAACTTTTGTTACTGGTGGTTGTCACATTGTAACTTTTGTTACTGGTGGTTGTCACATTGTAACTTCTGTTACTGGTGGTTGTCACATTTCTGGATGTTGCACACTCATTTTTGTTGCCTTTGTCACTTTATCTCACCCAAGCATTGGGGATTTTGATTTTTTTTTTCCCTTCGTGAATACGCTTTTTGCGATCAGTCCATTGAATCCTAATGGCTGTTATCACTGCTTTTGAATTTTGTGCAACTTGTTGATTTGTTGTTTGAGAAACTTGTCGCACTAATGGAGTGGGGCTTGTTCCGTGGCCGTTAGTCCGTCATGTATCTATGAGGCTCACTTGATTTTACACTGTTTTTTTCCCCATTAACTTTCTTTGGCAGGTGTGCTTTGTGCATTCACCATTTAATTATTTTGTTCACTTTTTGTTGGCTATTTGCCTTCATCAGTTGGTGAAATTCAGTCCGTCACAGATGACTTCCACTTCTCACTAGTGCTGAAAAAAATCGATTTTTTTTGGCGTAGCAAAGAGGTTCCATTGCTACTTTTTTTTTTTTTTTTTTTTTTTTTTTTTTTTTTTTTTTTTTAATTTTTTTTTTTTTTAAAGATATATTAGAAAATATACTTACCAAATGGATGGCTTTTGAGAGTGGGATATGCTTTTGAGGAATCTCGCTGCTGGGAAGGTATGACTTTATTTAAACCTTACAGGGAAAGTATAGCGATTTTTCTAGGTAAAATAGTATTTTAGAAAAGCGCATTTTTCTGTTATACACAAACTTTACTTTTCTCGTGGTCAGCATGGGAGTTGACCGGCACTCGAAGTATTTATTGACGCAAAATCATCCAAGGATATTTTATAATGATTTTCGAAAACATTTGTCGGTAATTATCCAAGATACTAATTAAGTTACTTGAAAAAAAAAACTTTATTTCTATGTATCGTGTAGGGTATCGTTGGAAAGATCTCGTAACGTTGAACTCAAAAATATACTATATCTTTTATTTTTAGGTATTTCATTTTCAGAGATATCGTCGAATGTATACTGGAAAAATATGTCCCCCCCCCCCTATCCTATTTCCGAATCTACTGAAACTAAAATTATGAAAAAATTCGAGGTAGTAGAAGTTTATTAATTAAAAATGGTAATTAATAAATGTAATGTACGGAACCCTTTGAACGCGAGTTATGCTTGTACTTTACGATTTATTTCTATCATACAAAACTTTGACAAAATGTATCATTATTATTTCAGAGAAAGCTCGAGAAAAATAACTTTTCAAATCAGATTTATTTGATAACAAAATTTAAAAAATGTTTATATCTACTAGAAGGAATTAGGCGGGCAAATATTATTAGAGAATACGTTGCTTTTTAAAGCTTAGTTCCAATTGAAGATGACTGAATCTCTCGTATTTCTATTTCTACAAAATTTATCTGGATTTTGTTTTTCCATCTTTTACGTTATTTTCTATCGATTCAAAATATACCAATTAGAAGCGCATAAACAACTAAATTCGTAAATTTGATAGGACATTTTATTGTTTCCATTCAATATCAGCGAAATTTTCTCTGAAAAATTAAAATTTTTTAAATAAATAAAAAAATTATATTTTTGATATGTCTTCTTAACTACCTAACAGTGTTGCCCAAACCCCGCTCGGGTAAGAAGAGTTTGCTTGCTTCGTTAGTAAAAGCTTTTGGATACCGCTAATTTTTACCTGTAATATGTGCTTTATTAGCTGGCAGACATTTTTCGATCATATAAAGCAAATATTTTAGTACGGAAAAAGTGGTATTACATCCCTATTTTTAGTTTATTGTGTCAATAAAACGGACTGTTAAGGGGTTAATTCAATATGAGCCTTCTTATATTGAAGTAGTTCTAAGATATGCACCGGTGATCGTTTCATGTTTTTATGCGTGTGCAAAATCATGTATTATAACACGTAAATCAAAGCAAGAATAAAGACATGTCAGCTAGCGTTTGACGAAAACATTTAAAATGAAACTTTTTATCGCTATACCGCGAAAAAGGTTCAAATTGGAGAAATAAAAGAAAATATAAGAAAAGCTGCGAAATATACTGGGTGAATCAGAAAAATGTATACACACTCTGCTTAACGGATCCCAATTTTCTGCTTTTTCTTGCTTTTCAATGTGTAATTAATTGGAAATAATGAGTGGGCCAAGATTAACTTTTCAAAATTTATTATTTTAAAATACTATTGTATGTATGAAAAGATAGTAGAAGTACAAAAACAATATCGGAGGGAGTTTCAGGCAGTTTCACCTATGCGATTTACAATTCATGGGATAAAAGATAAGTTTGAAATGAATGGATGTTTATAGATAACGTTCCGGAATCGCAATTGAGCAAGAATGCGCAACAACACCAAATAAAATGTTTGTTGAAGTTTGTGAATAGCCCACCGTTACATGCAGTGTATTGACCAGAACGGTAATAATTTTGAGCATCTGCGGTAGGAGGAAAAGTTTTCATTTTATGTAGATCCTGTTGCAGTTTCAATATTAATTATGTGTGAATAAAACTAGAGTTATTATTTTATACATTATTTTATATTATTTTTTATGATTATTACACTTTTAGGATCTTAATGCTTATAAATGTTTGACATATTCAACCGAATAAGGCGGTCTACCAAGAAGGTGTTAGCAATTCAATTCAATTCAACCAAGCAGGGAGGCCTGCCATATGGCTTAAGATCTACAAGCCCTGCTTGGCAGGTTTATTAAAAAAAAGTTTTACAAATGAGGCCATTATGCTTTTGCATAATTACATTATAATAGGTTCACATTATTTAAAATAGGTGGATTTTAACTTTAAGCCGTTATATTAAAAAATAAATGAACAACGTAAAATAGCACAAATAAAAATATATAAAATGGCAAACAGCTGTTTCGGAACCCCTAAAGCTTCATCATCAGTGCCAAATTTGAAAAAATAAAAACTGATTAAAACGCTCAAGCCATGTAAATATGCTTGCGTCTCCTGCACGCACCCAAGATTGAATGGCGGTGATTTTCAAAAATAACAGCGGAGTCAAGAAGCACATGCGACGCAGGAGACCAATAGAATCGCCCAACCAGATTGGACGAGTTTAAATACGAAGGAGAAAAAAAGGGGGGGACGAAGAGAATGAATTAAATGAAAGGTAGCCAGACATTTGAAAAATTTAGTGTGCTGGACATATACTTAACTAAACTGCCTGAATTCTTCCATATATGATAAGCTCTCCAAAAATCAAGATCGTAAATAGATGAGCATTTCTGAATTATTGAATCCCCTGAAAAATTAAAACTGTGATTGTCAGACCAACAATGGTTAGCAATCGCAGATCGTTTAGCTTTACAATTTTTAGCATAGTTTTTATGTTCCCCCAAACGAAGCTTAAGGGGTCGCATAGTTTGACCTATGTACATTCTATCACACTCGCAAGATATCTTATAAATTCCCCCATGTGAAAATCTGTCAATTGGATGTTTGAGTTTAGAAAATTTGATTTTGTTAAACGGTGCATAAATTACTTTAAAATCGACTATTTTCAAATTTCTAGATATTTCATGGCTTATTTTCGGAAAATATGAAAGTATAATTAAATTTGTATTGCGAACATTGTTAACGTTGGAATGTGTACGTTTAATTAGTTTATTATGAATTGGATAAATGATT
The DNA here is from genome assembly GCA_963931845.1 of Maratus michaelseni. Classification (NCBI taxonomy): domain Eukaryota; kingdom Metazoa; phylum Arthropoda; class Arachnida; order Araneae; family Salticidae; genus Maratus; species Maratus michaelseni. Next base: position 213,714,781 of record OZ007593.1, read on the forward strand.
TCAACAGGATAACCCCGGTCAACGGCTATTGTTTTAATGTGGTCTAAATATGCTTTAAGTAAACTCCCAGATGAATAAATTATTAAGGCGCGATGAATATAGGTATTAAAAGCAGCCAATGTTTGATTAGGGGGGTGAGACGAAAGACGATGTGGTGATAAGGAAATTGCGAATGGTTTACGATAAACAGTGGTTTGGAATGAGTTATTTTCGCGGTAAGCCATAACATTAAGGAAAAGTAGTTGATTATTATTTTCAAATTCAGATGTAAAGTGTATATGTTCATCTACAGAGTTCATAACAGAAAAAGAATGCGGGATATCTACATCACTAGAATCCAGTAAAGCGAATCAGTCATCGACATAGCGGGTGTAAAATGGAAAATTTAACTTATTGAAATAGAATAAATCAAATTCGATGGAATCACTCGAAATAATGCATATAAAAATAGATTCGGTTTGGGCTCAGGGGCGAGTAGCCATGTGATTCCCCTCTCCCTACTGTTCTCAATTATTTCAATGCTTAGGAACTAGAGAGTAACTCCATATTTCTAAAAATCTGACATTGAGAAACTTTTGAAGGCTTGGATGTAACACAAAACGCTACATTTTTTGAAAATTTTGTCATAAATATTTAGATGCATTCTGTTCAGAGTAGAATTGTTTTTGTCTGCAGATAGGAAACATATTAATATACAAAAGTATGCATTCACATGTGGGAATTTAAATGCCTTGTATTCAGTGTTGAAACGATTGTATTTTCTTCCTCTTAAACAGTTGGACATTTATCTACTTATTTAAAAAAAATAAAAAAATAAAAAATGTTTGTATGTGTGTGTGTGTTTGTGTGTCTGATGGCGATGGCTAGGAAAATCTGTAGATAATAATTCAGATAAATATTATGAAAATGTTTTCAATACGCATTTTTATCTACAATGAGAAACGTTGATGTAAGGTAGAAGAAAAATATTGCTAAAAAGTATAGCTATATTAATAAAACTTTTAATTTACCTAAATATATCACAATTTAAGTAACATGGAATTATCTCTATAATAAAATCGTAAGTCATGTGACTGTCATCAACAGTTCCGGGATGCCGCTTCACTTTTTCATATGCCAGGCGGCCATTTTTATTCAAAATTATTTTTTCGAATAAAACTGCATAAAATTTACATTTTTAGAGAGATCGTTCAAAATAAATTAATATTTGAGAGATGACTTACGTTCAATTATGCATACATTCTGCAATAACTTCAGTTTAAATTAGGTTCGCAGTTCAAATTCTCTATCCATGAAAGTAAAAAAAAAAAAAAAAAAAAAAAAAAAAAAAGATTCGTTGTGAACGTTTAAAATATTAAACCATGAATTTTTGGACCGGTGTACAAAAAACAATGCGCACAAGTGAGACTGTCAAAGTTTACCATAATTCTGTTCTAATTCTCAACTTTCTTCCGGATCTTTTCTTGACGTAAGTTGAACTCATGTAATAATATTTAATGGATCAAATTTCGAAACGAATTGTCAGCTTTTATTTTTCGCGTGTGCAAATTAGAAACGATACTTTAATTTTGAAATCAAATGTTTTGATTTAAGATATTATTTCTTATTTATCTATTTTCTATTTTAAAGAAAAATGTGAACGTCATGTATTTTAAATTGGAACAGCTGTCACGGACGCACCGGGGTTGGCGCAATTTTTGTTTTGTGCCATTTTGACGAGAAAATCCCACTTTCAGATACCTATTAGAGATTACTAAAACAGCATGTACTTTTATTTTATTATGAAATAGTTTATTTTACATTAAAAAAACAGACAATTTTATTATAAAACACACACAATGATTAATTTATTATAAAGTGGGTTAAGCGGTTTTTGTCAAGAAAGATGAAATACATAACAACAAAAAATATGCGAAATGCTACCACGATCGCAAAAGCTCTTGATTTGGCTATTAGATTTTTCCGGTTTGGCGAAGGATTAAGGATAAAAAATTATGAATAAAAATAATTTGTTACAATGCTTAACATACATTTAAGAGCGACCAAACTGGTCGCCAGTGGCGGCTAGTAACATTATAGTTGTTGTTTTCAATAAATTATATATATATATTAAAATGACTTTACTTTTAAGCATTTCATTAGCTTTAACTAATGTTGTTGTACCATTTATTCCCTACGTATTTTTCTACTTGTGTGATTTTTCCCTCAATCAGTAAGATTGAGATAAAAATAATAATGGTGATATACTTACATATATTAGTGATATATGTACTGATTTATTCAACTGACAAATACAATCACGTAAAAATAGAAGCGTTTTTATGCGTTTTTTATTAAAAAAAAATCATTTTATTTGTTATTTTATGATCTATATAACTAGCTTGCTGCTAAATGACTCCATGGCGCCAGTTACGGGTTCGATGAAAATGTTGGGAATTTTTTTAATTTTGTTTTATTTTAGATTTAAATAAAAGTAAAAACATTTTTTTAAACACACCCCTTTTTTAACTATGCAATATTTATCCTGAAAATTAGGCGTAGTTTCATGTGTAACAACTCATGATTTTTTGCAAAAAATTCCGTTGCAATACATTAATTTGTTGTAAGCAACGAATTCAATTATTGAAAATACAACGCCTTTTTTAAGCTTGTAAAAACGCCCAAGGAGGTGAATTTTTAGTAAAAAATTATAATTTTTCCTCTGTTTCATTTTTAAGATTTCATAACAGGAAAGAAAACAAGTGGGTAAGTGTGATCGAAGATCGCTCAAAGGGTTTCGTTTAATATTCCTTTCAAAACACTTTATCCCTTCTTTAATAAATTCAAACAAATTTCATTTAGCAACAACAACAAAAAAAAGTCATGTTTTTTATAAAGTAAAAATTTACCGGTCTATTTTTTCCTTTTTTCGAATATCTAAACAAGTCGGATAGCGGTCGAAGCCCGCTATTATATTCTGTCATACTAATATCCGTCATACGGACTAAATGCAATATTTAAAAATATAATTTCAAAATTAAACAAATTGTACACCTTCAAAATGTTAAACTATGCGAATATTTCCATAATCGGATTTTTATCACGATTCAATATGTTTCTCAAACTCATATATTTACTATTCTCTATTATTTATATTGATACTCGCTTTGTATTATTCTCAAACATTTGAAAAATTAGTTAAAATTCCTATATGACGTCAGATTTTCTTTTTAATTCTCTAATGACGTGATATTAATCTGCTTTGTCCACTTACACATACTCATACTCCTTGTATTATTGAGAAATCTTAGACATTTTCCGTTTTATTACGACTATGACGTCAATCAATTTTATTTCATATTTATCTATTTTTCAATTGGTGAAACTTTTTATTTCATTTTCATTTTTCATGTGAAAATCGTCTGATAGAAAATTAATTATTGTAGAAAGAATTTCATTGTGGATTTTTAGTTCTTGGCATCGGCTATAACGAAAAATGTTTCAATTTAATAGGAAACGGCTGTTAGAATTTTGGTTTGTTATCTCTATTTATTAAAATAATACGAATTTTTCAAATTTTAATATTTTGAGCTCTTTACAGCTGCTGTTCAGATTTATACACTAAGTTTCAACTCTGTAAGTTACATACTGTTTGAGAATGGCTCTGTGACGGACAGACAACGGAGCGGGGGTAATAGGGTTTCGAAGATGAACGTTATTATCTCTGTTTCTATGGCCCGGATTATGACGGGGTGTGGCTCATTTGACCCTAAAATCATTGTTTAAACTATCTATTCAAAATTTTTAAATTCTTTTCTTAACATTAGTCATAATTTATTATTAAACTATTAAATGATAAAAGAGTATATATATTTTAAATGATTACACGCTTTATTTTTTATTTTCATTTTCTACTTTATAGTATTTAAAATATTTCGTTTTTGCAGCTTCACAGCCAGTTGGAGTTTTTTTGGCTCATTATTAAGTGCATTAGCTGAATTCGCCCACCAGCGGGCCCCTAATTTACATCGGTGCCTCGAAACATTTGTATTCTCAGGCTCGCATCCCCCTCGATCCGAACGAACCTCCGACCCGGGTACCCGCTGCCTTCGGCACCGTATACCGGTCGTGCTACGCACGCACCGGATAATCCCTTAAAGGATTTGCACATCGAATAGTATAAACCTCTAACTGAACGAATCTCCGACACTGGTCCCCGCTGCCTTCGGCACCGTATACCGGTCGTGCTACGCACGCACCGGATAATCCCTTAAATTGCACATAGAATAGTATAAACCTCTAACTGAACAAACCTCCGGCTCGGGTCCCCGCCGGACGGATAATCGTTAAGACTTTCGATGTCGAGTCGAATGAGCCATACCCCGTCGTTTTCATGCCCGTAGAACCGAAGATAGGAAAGCGCCCCCTGGTGGTGAAAAAACGAAATAAAATCGGTAAGCTCTATCGATGTCGAGTCGAATGAGCCATACCCCGTCGTGATCCTTCCCATAGAAACAGAGATAGGAAAGCGCCCCCTGGTGGTGAGAGTCGGAAGAAAATTGATAAGCTGTAGTATCCTCTATCGACGTTGAGTCGAATGAGCATACCCCGTCGTGATCCGTGCCATAGAAACAGATAAGTAAACGAGCCCTGGTGGTGAAAAACGAACTAAAACCGATAAGCTCTAGTCGAATAGTATAAACCTATAACTGAACGAACCTCCGGTTCGGGTCCCCACTGCCTGCGGCACCGTATAGCATTCGTGCTGCGCACGCGCTGCAGTATACGTTAGTTCCACCTTCCACCACCAGGTGGCGCAAACTGTTTATACGATCATAACTGAAATCGTTGAGGCTTTCGATCTCGAGTCAAATGAGCCATACCCCGTCGTAATCCGGGCCATAGAAACAGAGATAATAAAACGCCCCCTGGTGGTGAAAAACGAACTAAAACCGATAAGCTCTAGTATCCTCTATCGATGTCGAGTCGATTGAGCCAAACCGCGTCGTGATGTGACCCATAGAACCCGAGTTGGCTGAAAAATCCTTTGATTACACCTTCCACCACCAGGGGGCGCAATGTGTTCTATACGAATGTTATAGAGGGTCCTTATTACTTTAATTCTGATGTTTGGAATCAGTTTGGGGGAAATTCGTAACATAGTTTCTGAGTTATAGAAACGGACCACAGTTAAGATAAAAAAACTTGAAGGGGGGGGGGGGCGAGGACACTGCTTTTCCTTAAACAACTGAATTAGACTGCCGGAAAAAAAAATCTGATGTCTTAATTACATTAACCGTCCGGATTCGATAACGGGCGAAGCCCGCTTTTTACTAATCGAAAATAGTGGTTATTTTTCTATACATATAAACAATCAAACGTTTAAAAATGTTAAATTTGTTGAAATGGAATTACGAGGTATTGGTTTCCTCAAAAATAATACAAATGTACAAATATGTCTTATTTACACCAACCGTCCCGATTCGATAACGGGCGAAGCCCGCTTTTCCTTATCATAATATCTGGTTGCGACTCTAAAAGAAAAACGTAAAATACTCGTCATGCAGTTTTTGGACGCGGCCTACTTCTTAAAATCGTAATATATAGCGGGCGCTGTGATGGAAATCTTTCTTTTGCGTTAATTATACGAATGTTGATTAATTATACAATTAAATAATATATCGGCTCGTAATGGAGATATGAGAATAATTTTTAGATATTCTGAAAGCAGAATCAATTTTGCGTCGTCCTGTAAAAGTTAGGAATTACTGAGCCCCTTAGATTCTGAGTTTGGCCACCCCTCTGAAAAAACCCACTTGAACGTCACGTGACCTCCGTCTAAAAAATGCTCCTCGCCTCTGGAAAATCGATCCAGACAATCGTCTGGGCGCGTGTCTGCGTTCTCGCATTCCCGGCACGGAAAGAAATGAAAAATCATTTTTTATCGATCGATTTTTAAAGGATTTTTTCGGTTCAATTGTAGTACGGAAATGATTTTTCGAATTTATGAAACCGGACGCTGTCCTGCTTCCGTCCGTACGACTTCCGAATTTCTGGCCCTCCGACTTCCGTAGATACGGGTCGGACCTGCACTGCGGTTTGCGGCTTAAATTGCACCCTGGGAACCCGCTGCCTTTTCCTTCCCCGTCCGGAGAGAGACCGGCAACCCCTTTCGGAGACGAAAATTTGTGGTTTTCCTTTCTTTTCCAAGTTCGGTTTCGGTCCGTAATTAAAACACTTTCGTTGATTAATAATTCCCCGGGTCCGGGTCGGAAGCCCGACCCGATCGAAACTTGAGCACCGCGCTATTTTTCCGAATTTTTCGGTCCGCGTCCGCCACCGGTGCGTCGATTAGTCCCGGAGCCTTTGCGTGTACAGCGGGGAGTGCACAGACAGACAGAAACACACACAGACGTTTACCGTTCTTAATATTAGGGACTAGCTGGCTTCGCCCGCCAGCGGGCACCTAATTTACATCGGTGCCTCGAATTGTAGAAAATCTCGAATCTTGTAAAACCTCAAACCGGACGAACCGCCGACCCGGTTCCCCGCTGCCTTCGGCACCGTATACCGGTCGTGCTACGCACGCACCGGGTAATCCCTTAATTAGCACATTGAATTGTACAAACCTCTAACCGAACGAACCTCCGACCCTGGTCCCCGCTGCCTTCCTGATAAATCCATTATAATAACATGGACTAAATCTCATGTGGGTGATACTGGCAACGAAAGAGCTGATCTCCTAGCAAAGCAAGCCATCTTACAAGACCAATATCAATCAAGAAAAGATCTGTTGTTCCCCATTTCAATAGCAAAATTGTATTTTAAAAAGAAAACCATCTCTGACTGGCAAGCCATTTGGGACTCATGTAATAAGGGCAGAGATACCTATAAAATTATAAATAAAGTCGATCCAAATTATCTCTGCAAACAGCCAACACTGCCGTATTATCTGAGTAACCATGGCAGTTTCCCACAATACTTACATAAAATAAGAAAAAGAGCCTCACCTAGATGTCCATGCGATAAAGCAGAAGGAGATGCAGTTCACTACATATTCGGATGCTGCCCTCTTATGATCCATCACTTCCCTTTTGATAAGAACGAAACTCTCAGATATAACCTTCGTAATATCATTTTCAATCCTTCAAACTCTCAAAAGTTAAAAGAGAATTATAATATTCTCAATAAAAATTTCTCTTTCATTACGAAAGAATTTTAAAAAAAAAATTGACTGAACTGACCATTGACTTTCTGAACTAAAATACCATAAATTTAGGACATCGAAAATATTTTATATTTAACTTTCAATTTGCAAAAAATTGTTATTTTTTACCTTCTATACTTTATTATTGTTATGTAATTATATTCATTGTTTCAAATCTAATAAACAGGCGCCTCCTGCGGTGGGCGTTGGAACGGATAGGTGCTATCGGTGTCGGGTAGCGTTTATTTTTCCCCTCGTGGACTTATTGTTCCTATACCTCACGGGTAGCTGTCCACGAGTGGGTGATTTCGGTCCCCGCTGCCTGGGCAGAGATACCTATAAAATTATAAATAAAGTCGATCCAAATTATCTCTGCAAACAGCCAACACTGCCGTATTATCTGAGTAACCATGGCAGTTTCCCACAATACTTACATAAAATAAGAAAAAGAGCCTCACCTAGATGTCCATGCGATAAAGCAGAAGGAGATGCAGTTCACTACATATTCGGATGCTGCCCTCTTATGATCCATCACTTCCCTTTTGATAAGAACGAAACTCTCAGATATAACCTCCGTAATATCATTTTCAATCCTTCAAACTCTCAAAAGTTAAAAGAGAATTATAATATTCTCAATAAAAATTTCTCTTTCATTACGAAAGAATTAAAAAAAAAATTGACTGAACTGACCATTGACTTTCTGAACTAAAATACCATAAATTTAGGACATTATGAACTTATAGTACTTCGAAAATATTTTATATTTAACTTTCAATTTGCAAAAAATTGTTATTTTTTACCTTTTATATTTTATTATTGTTATGTAATTATATTTATTGTTTCAAATCTAATAAAGAGGCGCCTCCTGCGGTGGGGGTTGGAGCGGATGGGTGCTATCGGTGCCGGGTAGCGTTTATTTTTCCCCTCGTGGACTTATTGTTCCTATACCTCACGGGTGGCTGTCCACGAGTGGGTGATTTCGGTCCCCGCTGCCTTCGGCACCGTATACCGGTCGTGCTGCGCACGCACCGGATAATCCCTTAAATTGCACATAGAATAGTATAAACATCTAACTGAACGAACCTCCGGCTCGGCGCCTCCTGCGGTGGGGGTTGGAACGGATGGGTGCTATCGGTGTCGGGTAGCGTTTATTTTTCCCCTCGTGGACTTATTGTTCCTATACCTCACGGGTGGCTGTCCACGAGTGGGTGATTTCGGTCCCCGCTGCCTGCGGCACCGTATGACGGTCGTGCTACGCATGCACCGGATAATCCCTTAAATTGCACATGGAATAGTATAAACCTCTAACTGAACGAACCTGCGGCTCGGGTCCCCGCTGCCTGCGGCACCGTATAGCAGTCGTGCTGCGCACGCGCTGCAATATACGTTAGTTCCACCTTCCGCCACCAGGTGGCGCAATCTGTTTATATGATCATAACTGAAATCGTTAAGACTTTCGATGTCTAGTCGAATGAGCCATACCCCGTCGTTTTCATGCCCGTAGAACCGAAGATAGGAAAGCGCCCCCTAGTGGTGAAAAAACGAAATAAAATCGGTAAGCTCTATCGATGTCGAGTCGAATTGATTTAGACTACCTGAGTTCTAGTTCAAAAACAGGGACCTGTAGAAAAACTTAAAACTGAAAAAAAAATCGATAACGGGCGAAGCCCGCTTTTCCCTATCATAATATCTGGATAGGGGGTCCTTATTACTTTAATTATGATGTTTGGAATCAGTTTGGTGGACATCCGTAACATAGTTTCTTAGTTATAGAAACGGACCACAGTTAAAAGAAAAAAGCGGGGGGGGCGGGGGGGTTGGCGATGACACTGCTTTTCCTCAAACAACTTATGTAGACTACCTGTGTTCTAGTTCAAAGACAGTGAGCTGTAGAAAAACTTAAAACTAAAAAAAAAAAAAAAAAAAAAAATCGATAACGGGCGAAGCCCGCTTTTCCCTATCGTAATATCTGGTTGCCACTCTAAAACAAAAACTTAAAATACTAAAACTTAAAATAATAATGCAGTTTTTAGACGCGGCCTACTTCTTAAAATCCTAATATCTAGCCGGCACTGTCATAAAAAGCGGGGGGAGGGGGGAGGGGTTGGCGATGACACTGCTTTTCCTCAAACAACTTATGTAGACTACCTGAGTTCTAGTTCAAAGACAGTGAACTGTAGAAAAACTTAAAACTAAAAAAAAAAAAAAAAAAAAAAAAAAAAAATCGATAACGGGCGAAGCCCGCTTTTCCCTATCATAATATCTGGTTGCCACTCTAAAACAAAAACTTAAGATACTCGTTATGGCAGTTTTTAGACGCGGCCTTCTTAAAATCGTAATATCTAGCCGGCACTGTAATAGAAATCTTTCTTTTGCTTTAATTATACAAATAACGATGATTAATTACACAAAAAAATAATATATCGGCTCCTAATGAAGATATGAGAATACTTTTTAGATATTCTGAAAGCAGAATCCATTTTGAGTCGCCCTGTCAAAGTTTGGAATTAATGCGCCCCTTAGATTCGGAAATGCCCCCCCCCCCTCTGAAAGAACGCAGTTGAAAGTAACGTGACTATTTTATCTCTTTCAGAAATGACTTATCCACAGACGATTCGTCTGCGTTGAATGTTGAAATAAAAAAGAAGCTGTCTCTTCGGAATAGAAATAAATTCATTTGCCGTGTCATTAATGAGTTTTAATTGATATCTTCAAAAATTACTGGTCGATTTTTACGAATTTTTTTTTGTTGAATTCGCGATTTTTTTATACACGTGTTAGCAAATTTTCGCGAATGTAGAGTCGTTATTTCCACTTGTTTCAAAAAGGAGTCGGGCGATTTGATCTCGGATCTGTCGACCCCGCATTCTTTACGGCAACCTCTTTTTACGTCTGGGGTCGATGTTGGATGTCTGGTCAGTTTTTGGCCGAAATAAAGAAAAGTTACGGTCCGAATTTCAAAAAATTTGACGTTTTGGAACGACAAAAATCGGCCGCGTGTGTACCCCGATTTTCGGATCGATACCTCCGGTACATTTTTTTTATTCGATGATGCGTTAAAAAGCGACGATTTGGATGTCTGCGATTATCAAAACGGAAGGCGAACTTTTCGCTGTTTTGACTTCTCTTCCAACTTCGGTTTCGGTCGGCAATTAAAACACTTTCGCTCATTAATAACTCCCCGGGTCCGGGTCGGAATCCCGACCCGATCGAAACTTGAGCGTCGCGCCTTTTTTGCGAATTTTTCGGTCCGCGTCCGCCGTCTGTGCGTCGCCTCGTCCCGGAGCCTTTGCGGGTACAAAGGTGGAGTGCACAGACACACACACAGACGTTTACCGCGCTTAATATTAGGGACTAGCTGGCTTCGCCCGCCAGCGGGCCCCTAATTTACATCGGTGCCTCGAAACTTTTGTATTCTTCGGCTCGCATCCCCCTCGAACCGAACGAACCTCCGACTCGGGTCCCGCTGCCTTCGGTACCGTACACCGGTCGTGCTACGCACGCACCGGATAATCCCATAATTTGCATAATCCCTTAAGTTGCACATCGAATAGTATAAACCTCTAACTGAACTAATCTCCGACCCTGGTCCCCGCTGCCTACGGCACCGTATACCGGTCGTGCTACGCACGCACCGGATAATCCCTTAAATTGCACATAGAATAGTATAAACCTGTCACTGAACGAACCTCCGATTTTTTACCTTTTATATTTTATTATTGTTATGTAATTATATTCATTGTTTCAAATCTAATAAACAGGCGCCTCCTGCGGTGGGGGTTGGAACGGATGGGTGCTATCGGTGCCGGGTAGCGTTTATTTTTCCCCTCGTGGACGTATTGTTCCTATACCTCACGGGTGGCTGTCCACGAGTGGGTGATTTCGGTCCCCGCTGCCTGCGGCACCGTATAGCAGTCGTTCCGACCCTGGTCCCCGCTGCCTTCGGCACCGTATACCGGTCGTGCTACGCACGCACCGGATAATCCCTTAAATTGCACATAGAATAGTATAAACCTGTCACTGAACGAACCTCCGGCTCGGGTCCTCGCTTTCTGCGGCACCGTATAGCAGTTGTTCCGACCCTGGTCAACGCTGCCTTCGGCACCGTATACCGGCCGTGCTACGCACGCACCGGATAATCCCTTAAATTGCACATAGAATAGTATAAACCTCTAACTGAACGAACCTCCGGCTCGGGTCCCCGCTGCCTGCGGCACCGTATAGCAGTCGTGCTGCGCACGCGCTCCAGTATACGTTAGTTCCACCTTCCGCCACCAGGTGGCACAAATAGAAAAAATAAACCTCGAATAAGATAAACCTCGAACTGAAAGAACCTCTAGAACCCCACAGTTAAGATAAAAAAACTTGAAATGGGGGGGGGGAGGACACTGCTTTTCCTTAAACAAGTGAATTAGACTGCCGGAAAAAAAAATCTGATGTCAAACAACTTATTTAGACTACCGGACTTCTTGTTCAAAGACAGGGACCTGTAGGAAAACTTAAAACTGAAAAAAAAAATCGATAACGGGCGAAGCCCGCTTTTTCCTATCATTATATCTGGTTGCCACTCTAAAACAAAAACTTAAGATACTCGTTATGGCAGTTTTTAGACGCGGCCTACTTCTTAAAATCGTAATATCTAGCCGGCACTGTAATAGAAATCTTTCTTTTGCTTTAATTATACAAATAACGATGATTAATTATACAATAAAATAATATATCGGCTCCTAATGAAGATATGAGAATAATTTTTAGATATTCTGAAAGCAGAATCCATTTTGAGTCGCCCTGTCAAAGTTTGGAATTAATGCTCCCCTTAGATTCGGAAATGCCCCCCCCCCCCTCTGAAAAAACGCAGTTGATATTTTATCTCTTTCAGAAATGACTTATCCACAGACGATTTGTCTCCGTTGAATGTTGAAATAAAAAAGAAGCTGTCTCTTCGGAATAGAAATAAATTCATTTGCCGTGTCCTTAATGAGTTTTAATTGATATCTTCAAAAATTACTGGTCGATTTTTACGAATTTTTTTTTGTTGAATTCGCGATTTTTTTATACACGTGTTAGCAAATTTTCGCGAATGTAGAGTCATTATTTCCACTTGTTTCAAAAAGGACTGGGGCGATTCGATCTCGGATCTGTCGTTCCTGCATTCTTTACGGCAACCTCTTTTTACGTCTGGGGTCGATGTTGGATGTCTGGTCAGTTTTTGGCCGAAATAAAGAAAAGTTACGGTCCGAATTTCAAAAAAATTGACGTTTTGCAACGACAAAAATCGGCCGCGTGTGTACCCCGATTTTCGGATCGATACCTCCGGTACATTTTTTTTTATTCGGTGATGCGTTAAAAAGCGACGATTTGGATGTCTGCGATTATCAAAACGGAAGGCGAACTTTTCGCTGTTTTGACTTCTCTTCCAACTTCGGTTTCGGTCGGTAATTAAAACACTTTCGCTCTTTAATAACTCCACGGGTCCGGGTCGGAATCCCGACCCGATCGAAACTTGAGCGTCGCGCCTTTTTTGCGAATTTTTCGGTCCGCGTCCGCCATCCGTGCGTCGCCTGGTCCCGGAGCCTTTGCGGGTACAAAGGCGGAGTGCACAGACACACACACACACACACAGACGTTTACCGTGCTTAATATTAGTGATTGTTGTTGTAACACGCATACAATTTTGTAAACTTAAAAATATTTGGTGATTTATCACCTGCAATGGGCTAACAGGACAACATTTTAAAGAGAAATTATTAATTTAAAATTAAGTTAAACAAGAACGAAAAATCATGCGTCAAGCATAGATTATGTAACACTTTCCAACGCTTCCAAAATAATTTTACAAATCATGCCGTTTAATAAGTTAAAAGATAACATCTAAGTAAACAATTTGGAAAACGCATAACATATTTAAAAACATAATTTCAGGAATTTCCAACATATACAATATTCGGAAAAATATCCGAATACTTTTATTCAGTCCTGTATAGGATCTATAGATTTGTATATATACTACATAGGGTGCTAAATTTTAGTTCAGTTAGGAAACGCGTAGCACAGTTTAAAATTCTCCGTCTTTAGTTTCTGTCAATAAACGGAAATATGTTCGCGAACTTTTGTGCTTCCCTGTATAGGATCTACAGAATTTATACACACCACGTAATAGACAAAAAGCGAGTTAAAATTAAATTCGCGTTCAGTAACTTAAAACGCACTTCCAGGAATTATTGTTAACAGACAGTAGAGAATTGTTTCGTGTGTCCCTGTAAATGAACGATGACTGGTATACACACAATATTCTGTAGTAAGCCTCTTGTCATGCACCTTAGTGATATATATAAATTTCAATGCGTTTAAAATAGTGAAACATTATTTAAATAAACCGCAGACGATTTTTCTCCATAGACGTAATGTAACGGAATTCCTTTGACTGTCCCTGTAAAGTAACTATAAGTGATATGCACACCCTATTCCATATTAAGCTTCTTCTAATGCACCTTAGTGATATATATAAATTTCAATGCGTTTAAAATAGTGAAACATTATTTAAATAAACCGCTAATGATTTTTCCCCATAGACCGCAATGTAACGGAATTCTTTTGAGTGTCCCTGTAAAAAAACTATAAGTGCTACACACTTCCGTTGAAATAGGGAACATGCTATAGATAACGACAATAACATATAAAAATTGCAGAGAAATCCGAGCATATTTACGGGAGTTAGAGCACGGACAGACGGCCAGACGGCCAGACGGCCATCCGGCCAGACAAACCGAAGTCATAAACACTTTTCAACTAGGTTGGAAAGTGTTAAAAAAATGTAACAATGCTCTGTTGTCATCGGAAACACATCTTTGTGTATAATGTTTATAATTCTAGCATGTCATGAAGTGAGTTAAAAACCTATTACAATATTCTATCTTTACGTGAATTAATTTTTAATGTTTTTGCAAGAATTTACTATGGAAAAGATTTGCATTATAGTTTAGGACGTTAACAAGAATTCTAAAATTTCTAGACTCTTCATTTTTTAAAAAAAACAATGGATACTTTCGATGTAAACAAATCTAAATTAACGCTACTTATTTAACTTTTATTTCCAGATTAACGTAACCTGAAAAAATAAACCAGATTTGCTTGCAAGTTTAAGTTATATATATACAATATTGAAATTGGAGTTGTTCAGTCGATAAACTACTTTTTATTCAGAGGCCAGATGTCTTGGCAAAAAAGAGAGGAAAAAAAACCTGTATCTTTAGAATTTTTTGTATTTATTCTAAATTTGAATAAAATAATTTCTCTTTAGAGTTTTTGAAATATCGGTTTTTATAAAATATGTTACGCTTTCAAATTTTCATAAAAATTATCTTTATCCTAAAGTATAATTGAAATCAATATTATAGTTGACTTCCGTTTGAAAAAATATATATTGAAAAATAAACAATCGTTTCGAAACCGCATTAGTCAAGAAGATGTCGCGGCTGAAGAAGAAATCGATAGTTTGCTTTTTTTTTTGTAGCATAAAATACATGCCGGTGGCTACTATTCTATTTTGCCACATGTAAAAAATGTAAAAAAGTAAGCCTTTTATGTTATATTAAACTTTTGAAATTTTGTAAAGATATATGTTTAAAGAATATTTCTTTAATTGAATTTTTTGTATGTAAATTGTGTTTTGAATAAGGAAAAAGTAATATGTTAGAAAAGTTTAACATTATTCAAAAATTTATGTATCATAAACAATTTTCTATTTGAATTCATAATTTTTTAACAATGTCTAAATAAGAGAATACAAACGACACAAAAAATATTTAAATTTAATGAATATAATATAAATAGGTTGCTACAGAAGAGAAAAAGATTAAAATAGAAGAAATAAAAATTGCATGTTACCGCTTTTCATCTTTCTTCCGAAATTGTGATTTGTTTGAAACAAAAGCAAAGAATGCAGATAAATAACAAATCTTGCATTGAAGATAAAAAAAGAAGAACATGCACTACAGAATATTTTGAAAAAATAGATTGCAGAATAATTCTTTTGTGAACAGATGGGAAACAATATAAGATAATTTAAAAATGTAAGATATAATGTGAAACTTTTTTCTTATTTTACTACACTGCTCAAAACAATTAAAGGATATTTGAAGTTTTATATAAAATAAAGATATAAACGAAATTTTTTTTTGCCGAAAATAGAAGAAGAGAATCACAAATGCAAATTTTTCTGGTTTTCAAACTGTGGAGTATGCAAATTTTGAGTTCGACGTCAAAAACGTCGCTTCAGCGGCAGCGAATGAAATTTGACTTTCAACTGGATAAAAGAGAATGAAGATAAGGATGATCGGCATTCAGTGATTGCTTTGTTTCGATGAGTACGATGTCTCAGCGAAGTCATTTGACAGATTCAGAAGCTTGGAGAATTGTTGATAGGTTAGAAGAGGGCCAAACTCAAGCCGAAGTAGCGCAAGCCATTGGAGTGTCACAAAGTGTCATTGCCAGGATCTGGAACCGTTTTTTGGAGAGTGGATGTGCAGGCCGAAGACCAGGGAAAGGTCGTAGACGGGCAACAACGCCCAATGAAGATCGGTATTTAGCGTTAACAGCTCGGAGACACCGAAACATGAACGCTACTCTTCTCCAACAACACCTTCGCTCGGCTACAGGCACCACGATTTCAACTCAGACTGTCCGAAACCGGCTCCATGCTGTAGGTCTGTATGCTCGCCGACCGATGGTATGTGTTAGATTAACATCAAGGCATCGTCGCGACCGCAGGGAGTGGGCAACCGAGCATGTCAACTGGAGGAGAAATGAATGGAGCAATATTCTGTTTTCTGACGAGTCCCGTTTTTCTGTGCATCCGGATAATAGGCGTATTTTCATCTGGAGGGACCGTGGCAGTAGGAATAATCCTGCGTTCGTGCACGAAAGTGTCAGATTTGGCGGTGGAGGAGTGTTGGTGTATGGTGGCATCTCCATTGACGGGCGCACTGACCTCTACATCATTCGAGATGGAGCTCTGACTGGTCGCCGATATAGGGATGAGATCCTCAGACCTATTGTAATCCCTTACGCTGCAGCAATCGGAGATAACTTCATTTTAATAGACGATAACTGCAGGCCACATCGTGAAAACCTGGTGGAGGATTTCCTTTTCGAGGAAGGAATCGTTCGAATGGAATGGCCAGCGTGTTCTCCAGACATGAATCCAATCGACCACGTTTGGGACGCTCTAGGAAGACGAGTTTCTGGCCACCAACAACCCCCACAAACTCTCCAAGAACTGGAAAGGGCTCTTCTGGAAGAGTGGGGCAGAATACCCCAACTCGTCATTAATAGCCTCATTGAGTCCATGCCTCAAAGGTGTTCAACGTTGCTGGCCGCCCGTGGAAACCATACCCCCTACTGAAAATGATTTTCTTTGAAGAAAACACCTTTTCTTATTCTTTTTTTCTCATATGCGCAAATTGTGTTTTTTTCCTTTTGTACACAAATGCGCAATAAAATGCATTTTTTTCTGCCAACCATGTGTAATTTATTCTCATATAACCTACTATGTCTGTCGACCATGTATCAATCAGCTAAAAAGTTTCCCAGATACAAAATCCACCTAAAACTGCAATATCCTTTAATTGTTTTGAGCAGTGTACTTACAAACGTATTGTTTTTTACTGCAAATATTTGTGAAAAACTGAATTAGAAAATACTAGAATCGTCCTAATGAAATAAGTTTATATTGTTACTGTTTTTACTATTTTATTCATTAATACTGAGTTACATCACTAAAACGTGTTTGAGTCTATTTGTACAGAGGGTTGCTCGCACAATTTTTGTGATGATAGACGCGGCTAATACGAAAGTATCGCTTTAACCCATTCGGGACCATGGGTGCATATATGCACCCTCAAAAAGAGCATACAGAATTTGTTTTCGGCACCAGTAAAAAATAATAGTAATATTTGCTTTCTCTAATTAGAGCAGTTTTGTGATAGTTTAAGTAAAGGTAGCATTTTTTTAAAAAGTGGTGCCAACCGAATAAAATTTGTGTAAAAGCCGCCGGTCCCGAAGGGGTTAAATGAATTTAAAAACTGTTGTGTTTTTGTCTAGGTTTAATAGTTTTTGTTTAGGCCCTGTCTGTAGATGACAGCATCAAACTTAAAGATAAGCCTACATACACCATTCTTTTAAACAAGAACGAAAAATCATGCGTCAAGTATAGATTATGAAACAATTTCCAACACATTCAGAATAATACAACAAAACTTCACAGTTTACTAAGTAAACAATTTAGAAAAGGCATAACACATTTAAAAGCCGGAATTTAGCAATTACTATCAATAGTAAATATATATATATATATATATATATAAATAATCCGAATTATTTTGTGCAGTCTTGTATATGAACTATAGATTTGTATGTGTACTACACAGCATGCTAAGATTTACTTCAGTTAGGAAACAGCACATTTGAAAGTTCTTCTTCAGCAATATCAATCAATAAACAGATAAGTACTCGAGATCTTTTGAGCAGCCCTGTATATGATCTATAGAATTTATATGCACCAATTAATATGCAAAAAAATAGTTACATTTAAAAACGCGTACCCCAAATGAAAACGACTTCTTTTAAGTGTCCCTGTAAATGAACGATACATTCTATGCATACCATATTCTACAGTATGCGCATTGTAATGCACCTTATGTATCAATTTGAATGTGTACAATACTGAAACACCATTAAAATACGCTGGAAGCGATTTTGTCCCATAGACCGTAATGTAAAGGAATTCTTTTGAGTGTCCCTGTAAATAAACAATACATTCTATGCACACCATATTCTACAGTAAGCACCTTGTAGTGCCCCTCAGTGATATGTATCAATGTGAATATGTTTAAAATAGACTAATATCATTCAAATACGCCGCAAACGATTTTTCCCCATAGACCGTACTGTAACGGAATTCTTTAGAGTGTCCCTGTAAAAGAACAATAAGTGCTACAAACTTCATTTTCAATGCCAATCATGCCATGGTATACCACAATAACATATATCAATTTCAAGGCAATCGGAGTATGTTTACGTGAGTTAGAGTACGGACAGGCGACAGACAGACAGACAAACCGAATTCATAAACACTTTTCAACTATGTTGGAAAGTGTCAAAAACTTGTGATAAGTTCTCAGAATGTTTTGATGTGTGTTTACGTCTCGTGGTGATATTATGTAATAAATGTATATTAGTGTGACTTACCAGTGCTACCTTATTGACATATGTGCTTCGTTAACATAATTAATTTTTATTATATTATAAACACTGTATTATTTAATACATTATGAATATTTTCCATATAATAATGCTCTTTGGTGTTGTTCGTGGGGAATCTAAAAAAATATATTAAATGTGATTAATCTATTAGTGTTTTCAATTAAAAGAAAATGGTTCTAACCATAAAATATGTAACTCGAAAGCCTGGGTTCTATCTCCTATTTTTATTTATGCTTTTAAAATTAAAATTTTATTTATTTCGAAACAATTATAGTACCATCAATGGTCGAAAAATATCCGAATTCCTTTGTGCTTTCAGTATATGATCTATAGATTTGCATATATATTACATAGAGTGCTAAAAATTTAGTTCAGTTAAGAAATGCATAGCACAGTTGTAAATTTATCTTCAGGAATTTCCGTCAATAAACAGAAATTTACTCGAGATTTTTTGTGCTGCCATCTATATCATCTATAGAATTTATACACACCAAGTAACTGGCAAAACATTAGTTTAATTTAAAAACGTACTGTTGGCGCCACTCTTGGCTTCTAATATCGCTTGGCGATAAATGTAATTCAGAAGTTGTTTTGTTCTTCGCTTATTCGGGAGTCTCATGGGGAGCTCCGAAGTAAATAAAAAAATGGTTCGTTTGTAAACAGTTGAAATTTTATCGATAGTTGTTTAAATTACAGTCCACTTCTAATTTCGTAGTCGTCACCATGGTACCGCTCGCGGAGAATAATCAGTCATCATAGGATTATATTTCGTTTTTGTTTAAAAAAAAAAAAAATCGGAACAATTGACGTAAAAGTGTTAAATCGAAGGAGGGGCAATATAAAGGCCCAATTGACAAAATTAGCAAACTTTATAGCCGATGGGGCACAAGAAATAGACTCAGTAGATATTCTGAACAAAATTGAGAATTTGAACAAGTTAGAAGATAAATTAGATGACTTGAAAATGGAGTTCTATAAAATTTTGAAAGATAAAGAAATCGATAAGTGTGATGCTGAATTTGAAGAAATCGAACAAGATCTCCAAAATCTCAAGGTAAGATTTAAAAAGCTTATTGAGAATTCTAAAATTAAAAATGTTGATAATAATGTTGAAAATAATGGTGTTAACAAAATAAAAAATTTAAATGTGAAATTACCAGAAATTTCATTGCCGAAATTCGATGGTTCGTATGAAAATTGGAATAACTTTAAGACTCAATTTAATAGTATAATTGATTCGAACGAATTGTTAACTAATGATCAGAAACTTTTTTATTTGCAATCCTCTCGTGTGGGGACAGCGAAACAAATACAAAGTACTGATGACACATATGAGTCATTATTTGAAGCACTTAAAAAAAGATTTGATAATAAAGATTAATAGTTAACAGTCATATTAAATCTTTATTAATCTTAGATAATATTTGTACTGATTCAGCTGAAAAGGTAAGAATGCTGCTTGATTGTATTTTAAAGCATGTAAGAGCTTTAAAGGTTTTAAATGTCGAAATGAACAATTTTTGTGAAAATTTATTGATTAATATTATTTTGACAAAATTGGATAGAACAACATGTAAGGAATTCGAAATGACATTAAAAAAGACAGATTTTCCCAGTTGGGACAACTTTATCGAATTCTTGCAAAATCGTGTTCAAATATTGGAAAACCTTCAAGGAACACAAATAAATTCGCAAAAATTAAAACCCAGAACAAACAAAAAACTTTTATTTTGAAATCTAATACATGCCCTGTTTGTAAAAAATTACATGCAATTCACCAGTGCCCTGTTTTTCTAAAAATGACTCCAATTCAAAGATTTGATGAAGTAAAAAAGAATAAACTTTGTATAAATTGTTTAAATGATTCGCATATGCTTTTGAAATGCGGTTCAAAATATAATTGTCAGCAGTGTTTTCTCAGACATAACCTATTACTACATCGAAATAAAAATAAATCATTTCAAAATAAAACGTCCGAACGAGCCGAACACTGTGCGGACACTCCATGGTTTGCGTTCGTCGACACGACGGGGACAGGAGATGACCGGACTGGCGACCTCATCGTGGTCCGCCAGGGGAAGGGATTTCTGAAAACCGGAGACACCGCGCTACAGCCCGTATGGGGACTGCGGGCCGTGGGTCTCCCCCTCGTAAGCGCAGGTTTTCTGCGACGCGAGGATTGGCCAATGTTCGGAGCCTCCTCCGTAGGTGGTGGAAAGAAATCCCACACGGACGATCCCAGTGACGTTCGAGTACTCTGGGTAAAGGCCGGAGCTAATGCCAGCCGGATCTCTCCAAACCTTGACCGAGGAATTGACGGAGGCAGGATCGAGCTCTGTAGAGCAAGACGTGTGGTGCTCTGTAGTGCGATGGGGGTCGGGAGATACGGCGTGTAGCAACTATCTGGGACGTTCCACCGCCAGAGGTGAGATAGTCGTCGCCACGGAGCCACAGGACTTGGCCGACGACCCCACACCGTCCTCTGCAGCTGGAAGAGTTGTGAGCCGACCTCAATGGTCTTTGCAGGAAGTGCCCGAATCAGAAGGACATTCACTATTCAAAGGTAACCCGTCAGGTTAATGGGGACGAGACCGCTCTTTCTGAGGAGGGGGTTCCAATCGCCTTCTGCATATGATTACTAGGAACCGGGCCGGAGGCTCGCCGACTAACGCGGCATCGATCAGCCAAAACTCGAGACCTTGGCCCGAAACCCAGTCCGGCAC
Organism: Maratus michaelseni; assembly: GCA_963931845.1. NCBI lineage: Eukaryota > Metazoa > Arthropoda > Arachnida > Araneae > Salticidae > Maratus > Maratus michaelseni. The sequence continues at coordinate 213,735,952 of OZ007593.1, forward strand.
GTCTCTCGTACAGTCAGGCGTTTCCACATCTGGCGGGTGGACGAGTGGCACGCCTACTAAGTTTCTCTCATTAATCTCAATCGGACCTGTCTCTTTGGCGCGCTTAGAGGGAGTTTCCACGTCCTCTAGAGTCCGATAGTGGTGTCTTAGGATTCTTCCGTTGTTTGCATGCTTGAGTGATATATTTATGCGGATGATCTCGTTGATTGGGGGTCGTTGGGCTATCACCTAGTTCCGCTTAGAGTGTTCCAGCCTTGCGGGAAAACCAATTGGTGAGGGACAACCTAACCGAATCCCTCCTATGGGAAAGGACCGAGTTTCCTCGTGGTCCTGGGTCGGTGAGAGGCGCCTTCGTCACCCGTAGTGACAACCCACGGAAGATGAGACTAGTTGCTTGCCCTTCCATGCATGTCAACGTTCGGACGTCGTGAGAAAGAAAGAGCCGTCGTGGTAGCTCGGCATACGACCTAGGGACCGATTCCCCCTATGGGGTTTCGCGAACGAAGTCGCCGTGTGTCCCTCGGCGGTTCATCAGGAGTCTGTCCCATGCGGAAGTTTTCCCAGAGTGGGGTTGCTGTCGTAACGACCTATGTCGTTGACTCTTGGTAAAGTGGCTTGGGGGTCCGCAGTGGGGAGCGGCCCTAGGCCGGTCGCAGCGCCGTTGCGAGACAAAGCTGCTGGTGCAATATAAGTATTTTAGGACATGGGCGCTACGGTCGGAACGCGCGCAGGGCGCTCCCGTGGGTGCCTAGCGGCACAGCCTAGTTTTTCCGTTTTCTCTCTTCCATTTCCATTTCCATTTTCAATTTCTTTTCTTCAATCGCTGCTTGTAATTTCTTCTCTTCTATCTGCAATCACCATTTCTTTTCTTCTAGTTATGCTTGTAAATTATTCACTCCTCTTTCTCTTTCTTCTTCTGTTTCCTCTTTTCTAGTTGCTGTAACTACTTCTAAGCGATTCTTTATAAAATCTTCATCATAATTCTCTCAGCTTTTAATCGCAGCTTTATTAGAACAGGTATTGTCGGGTTTTTTGGTGATTCAATTCCGCATTCCTCGCAGAGATTTATTAGATCAATTCTTTTAGCTTTATTTAGGGTTCCCATGTCTATCTTTCAAAATTGTACTTGAGTAATACGATTACGGTTTTCATACTTGCCTTGCTAATTCATAACCCAACTTTTGATTCTGGCGGTTTACAACAAACACTATAGCTTTGATTCCTATTTCACTATTTATTTTACTACTATTTGCATTTCCTTTTAATATCCTGGCATCGAGCCCCCAAATTTGTAATAAGTTGATATGCAAACAATTAATTTACTGGAATTATTTGAACAACTAGACGTTGAATAACAAAATATAAACTTTAATACAGTCCTAGAAAGACAATTCTACAATACTTCGTTAGTAATTTCTTTACATGTAATACACTTCTCGCCCAAAATATACAATACGCTTATTTTCGAAAAGTCCAATTAAGCCTAACAGTGCCTTAATTGACTATTTCACACTTCGACGCTTCCTTTATGATACAAATTATAAGACTGGCTCTTATTCCAATTTGGAAGATATTCAAACCTTGATCTCGCGATCCAAAACTTTTATAACTCGTGCTTTGAAATCATGGATAATAAAAATACCAGAGCGTCAGTTAATTTGACGATCACGCACGTCATAAAGGAAATGAAGTATATTTAATTCATATCCTAAATATATATATTTCACTGGCGCCCGGCTAACCGAAAAGTACCAAATTATGTTATACATTATAAAAAGTAAATCTAAAAGAAAAATTAAGAGTGTAATAGATATATTTTAAATAATCTTTAAACAATTAATAGTTTCATATTGTTAAATTATGATTATACGTTGAAAAGAACAATTTACAAATCCTAAAAAGGTAAAGTAAATATTGCTTTTTTGTTTTCCTGTTGCCATATCTTAAAAAAGAAATGGGGCACAAATTATATATTTTTTACGCAAATTCACCAGCTCGGGCTTTCTACCAAACGTATAAAAAAACGATGAATTGTCCATAGTCGGATTCGGTGCTTGCGCTAAATTAACGTAATGTAACCGAAATGATTTGAAAAAACTTGAATTGCGGTCATGAAATTAGGCGCGATTTTCGAGATACCCATTGAATGCTTATAAAAGAGTGTTTAAAAAAAACTATTTTTAATCTTACATTTAGTTAAAGTCAAAATTGGGTTGTAATTTGACTATAATAAATTACACTGTTAAAGCATATAAAAAAACCAAGCACAAGCTAAACAGACCGCGTTCTTTATTTATTATTATTAGGGTGCTCCGCCCCCTGCAAGCTGCGCTTGCTAACCCTCGTTCAGACTCTAAAAACATACTAATGTTCTCTGTTTTCAAAAGGTTATCTGGTTACGGAATGATTGAATGATATTATCATGAACGGCGACGATCTTTTGTAATGGATTTCCCATATTTTTCCGCTAGACTGGGGCATTTCTCGGTTCCCATGGCTTCATTCACTACCGTCGCGACAATTGACGGCTATTTTTGGGATTGATAAGTAAGATAAATTACACACTAGAAATTCAGCTTGTATAAAATGGTTAAGTAAAAAATGTCGCTGCCTCTCAGACTCTTATAACAACGCCATGGACAATATTCTACCTTTGGGTTCGAGGCTACAAAGGTCTGCATTAAAATAACACCCAGAACCACGACATTGAAATACACTATGTATAGAAAATTTACGCTTATGTTTTAGGTTTATATCCTAAACTTAAACTTTTTTTAGATACTTTCAGGAACAGGTATAGCTTATGCATGCATTATTTTCTCTGTTTTAATAGATCTTCAGGCATATTTTTAAAATGTAAATTGTTTACTTTAATTAATAAATATATATGAATTTTTTAATCTGTATTTATCGAATAGTAATTCGTACAAAATAAATCTAAAGTATTTTACGCATGCATTTACAGGATCTGTGGTTATGCTGCATCAAGTGATGAAATATATAAACAAATTTGCTAGCCGAACTTCTTTTGCGTCATATGATTCCCACTATGACGTCACATGAATATTGTCCCCAAGAAAATCGTTTTAAATGTATCGTTTTAATATTTGACGTAATTTTCAATATTAAATGCGTTTCTCGTAAAATAATTTATTTATTTTAAGGTTTTCTTTCTTTTTTAATATTCTCGTTCACATACATTATTTACTATTTAATTTTTTTCTTTTCAATCAGATCCATTTCAGATCATTTAATTATTATTTTAGAGTTTTCTTTCTGTTTTTAATACACACGTGTAAATACATTTTTGCATTGAAAGGAAATTTTATTGCTTGCGCTGTTTTAGAATTCGGCAACAATTTAAAATAGGTTCTTTTTTCTAAATATGAAATAAATTTCTATTGAAATAATGGAAATTTAAATAAAAAATTTAAACAAAAACCTAAAAAAATTAGACAAATTAAAAAATAATTACAAACTGCACACCACAAGCTTGTCAACGAAGTACATGCAAAATATGTTTAAATTCCAAGGCATAGTTTTTGTTCCAATTAAAAATTTTTAACGGAACTATTTTTACCGACTTCAACATTAAATACCTCTTAAAATAATTCTTCGATTTAAAAACTGTCTATATCAGAATGTTTATCAAACATTTCTGTATAAAACTACCAATTTTCATATTTTTATACACAATAGTTTTCTTAATATTACCCGAGAAAGACCTCCAGTTACAAAAAAATCATTTACGGCGGTGGCAGAGTTGATTATTATTTTTTAGAATAGAGAGAAACAAATGTTTATCAGTAGTGTTTTTGATATTGGCATTTCCCTAGATAGCAAAGAAAGACACGTGTCTACAGATGAGGTTTTTTTTTTAACGTAGTGCTTAAACACAAATTTAGCAAGGAATTGAAAAAAAAAATGAGAAAAACATTATCAGATTTATTGAAACAAAAAATGTATTGAAATACCAATCTTTCTTAATTGATTAATCACTTGCATAAAATATCATAGGACAATTAATTATACAGGATTTTAAAGTATTTTCAACATGATACTGTGTGCACAAAGTAAATTATAATAAATAAACATAGAAATAATCAAACACAATCAAATTTGCAATTGAAACAATCCTTTGTTTAAACTTTTCGGAGGGAAATTTTATTTTGAATAGAAAGCCTTTAATGCTGTATTTCTATTTTTAACAAATGAAATCTACATTTAAATTTTTAAACAAAGCAGTGTTTGAATAGCTTGTTTCTAATTCAAGAAATGTATTAAAATAATTTCATTTTTATTTAAATGATGTGCTTTCGAAATATATTTTAATGCATTTAATAAAATAAAATGTATTCAGATAAAATTCACCGGGGAAATTATTCAGTTTACAAATGTAAAGTTTTCCTGTTTAATATTTTACAAAGAATATGATAAAGCTATTGTAATCCTACTTTCATAGGAGAAGGAAATCAATATGTGATAATAAATATCTATACTAATAAAAGAAAGTTGTTTGTCTGTTGGTGTGTCTGCTTGCGACGGTTAGCGAAATCTTACGCACGTAGAAGTGTAAAAATCTGACTGCGGATAGCTCAAGGCCGGTCCTGATGCACCTGAGGCGGAGATTATTACTTTTTTGAGACCCGAGCCCCTGGGGCACCTTTAAAATTTTTGCTCTAAATTGTTAATAACTTGCACCATTTTTATCTGAGCCTCTTCGTTTTTGGGGCACTTTCTCCATTTAGCTCTTCTCACATTTTTACGTTCCAGTTAAAACCCTGTCCCCCTGGGGCCCGGTATTGGGCCCGTTGAAATTTTTGTTTCCTAAACTGTTAATAACTTGCCCCCTTTTAATCCTATTTTCTTAGTTTTTGGGCATTTTCTCCATTTAGTTATTCCCCCATTTTTACTTACCAATTAGGACCCTTCGTCTTTGAGCCCTGTTCAAAATTATCAGCTGGCCCCTTTTGAGCCCCCTACTAAAGTTCCCTTAAAAATCGTTCGATTCACTAGCTTTTTTTCCTAACAACTTCTTAGTACTTTCACTTACTACATGAACGACGAAAAACATTTTCGGAGAAGATCCGGGCTTCCTGGGCCCCTTGAAGTTTTTGTTCCCTAAATTGTTAATACCTTACCCCCTTTTAATCCGATCTTCATTTTTGGGGCCTTTTCTCCATTTACTTATTCTCCTAGTTCTACATTCTAGTTAGGACCATTCATCTTAGGGCACTGCTCAAAATTATCAGAGGCCCCTTTTGTACCCCCTACTATAGTTCCTTTAAAAATCGTCCGATTCGCTAGCTTTTTTTTTCTAACATCTTCTTAGGCCTTCCAGCTACTACATGGATGACAAAAAAAATTATCGGACAAGACCCGGGCGTTTTTATGCCCTAAATGTTTAAAAACTTGCCCACTTTTCATCTGATATTATTCGTTTTTGGGGTTCATTTCTCCATTTAGTTATTCCTCCATTACTACATTCCAGTTAAGCCCCTGACCCCTTCGGTCCCGGTACAAGGCCCTTGAAGTTTTTGTTCCCTAAAATGTTAATAACGGGCCCCCTTTTAATCCGATCTTCTTCGTTTTTTGGTTCCTTTTCTCTGTTTCGTTATTCCCCCATTTCTAGATTTCAGTTAGGATCCTGGCCCCCTGGGGCCCTTGAAATTCCCCTCCCCCTCTCCTAATTTTATCACCATCTCGGTGCATAACTTGAAAGTTGAGTATTGAAGTACTAGCCCCGGGGCACCACCCCGATATTTTTATTGGAACCCTAGGGCCCTTTTTTAACCATTTCTTTAAAATTTTATTCTAATGATTAATTTATACCCTATGCTTAATTTCGACTAAATAAAGATCTAAAGCGCTAAGTGATTTTAAGATGTTTTCCTTTTAAGGTCCTTCCCAAAACTATCAGAAACCCCATTTGTGCTATTATAGCCTATTATAGCTTCCTTAAAAATCGTCCGATTCACTAGCCTTTTTTTCTAACAACTTCTTTGGACTTCCAGCTACTATCTGCACAACAAAAAAATTTCTAGGACTTCAGCTGCCACCAATTTTGAATAGTATTATTCTTCTTGGAGCACTTGGTGCAGCTTGTTTAAAAACGATCCTGTTTTCTCTTACAATTTTCATTAACAAAATTCTAACGTATTCCAGTTACTTTAAAAATTAACGAACATTTCCCTAGATCCCCAATTACCACCTTTTTTATATTAATCTTCTTTTCGGCATTAACTTACGTTTACTCACTACAGCCGTAAATTAAAAATCGCGTTCCAGTTAAAGATAAGTAGTTAAGTCTAGAGAGTAGCGGTGGGAATTCTACAGTAAATTAACTATCGCATTAATGTTAAAGGAAATTCGTTACATTTACAGAGGGCTGGGGGCACATTCCCCGCCTGGGGGCTCAGTATTTTCTTGGGTCCTATGGGCTCGATTTCAACAGGGTTTGGGGCATTCGACTTGATATCCAAAAAACTTGAGGTTATTTTTAAAATTTATTATCACGGGCCCGGGAAACACCGGGCGGGTGTCTGCTAGTACTTATATAAAATATTTAAACAAAATATCAATTGAAAAAAATATTGAATCAAACTGAAACATAAGCAATTTTCTCTTTTTTAGTGATCCGTACTTAAAAAGTAAAAACGGAACTATTATAAGATTACTCCTGTGTCTGTATGTCCGTCTGTCAGAGCCCTTCTTCACGTAAACTATGGGACGTAGAAAGTTCACACTTCGGAAATTTATAAAGCCTTTTTACCCACATATTTTACAGATTATTAGCCATTTGTAAATGTGTTTAGAAAAAATTTAGGGAACTAATTAAGTTACCTGCAAAAAAAGTTTTCTTTTTGTATATCATGTGGGGTATCATGTGAAAGATCTCGTAATATCTAACTCAAAATATATTTATTTTAATTTCAGGTATTGTATTTTGAGAAATATCGTCGGAAATGCACCTCAAAAATATTCCCCCCACCCCCACCCTCTATTTCTGAATATACTTTAACTAAAGTTATGAAAAACTTAGAGAGAGTATGACTTTATTTAAACCTTACAGGGAAAGTATAGCGATTTTTCTAGGTAAAATAGTTTTTTAGAAAAGCGCATTTTTCTGTTATACACAAACTTTACTTTTCTCGCGGTCAGCATGGGAGTTGACCGGCACTCGAATTATTTATTGACGCAAAATCATCCAAGGATATTTTATAATGATTTTCGAAAACATTTGTCGGTAATTATCCAAGATACTAATTAAGTTACTTGAAAAAAAAACTTTATTTCTATGTATCGTGTAGGGTATCGTTGGAAAGATCTCGTAACGTTGAACTCAAAAATATTCTATATCTTTTATTTTTAGGTATTTCATTTTCAGAGATATCGTCGAATGTATACTGGAAAAATATGTCCCCCCCCTATCCTATTTCCGAATCTACTGAAACTAAAATTATGAAAAAATTCGGGGTAGTAGAAGTTTATTAATTAAAAATGGTAATTAATAAATGTAATGTACGGAATCCTTTGAACGCGAGTTATGCTCGTACTTTACGATTTATTTCTATCATACAAAACTTTGACAAAATGTATGATTATTATTTCAGAGAAAGCTCGAGAAAAATAACTTTTCAAATCAGATTTATTTGATAACAAAATTTAAAAAATGTTTATATCTACTAGAAGGAATTAGGCGGGCAAATATTATTAGAGAATACGTTGCTTTTTAAAGCTTAGTTCCAATTGAAGATGACTGAATCTCTCGTATTTCTATTTCTACAAAATTTATCTGGATTTTGTTTTTCCATCTTTTACGTTATTTTCTATCGATTCAAAATATACCAATTAGAAGCGCATAAACAACTAAATTCGTAAATTTGATAGGACATTTTATTGTTTCCATTCAATATCAGCGAAATTTTCTCTGAAAAGTTAAAATTTTTTAAATAAATAAAAAAATGATATTTTTGATATGTCTTCTTAACTACATAACAGTGTTACTCAAACCCCGCTCGGGTAAGAAGAGTTTGATTACTTCGTTAGTAAAAGCTTTTGAATACCGCAAATTTTTACCTGTAATATGTGCTTTATTAATTGGCAGACATTTTTCGATCATATAAAGCAAATATTTTAGTACGGAAAAAGTGGTATTACATCCCTATTTTTAGTTTATTGTGTCCATAAAACGAACTGTTAAGGGGTTAATTCAATATGAGCCTGCTTATATTGAAGTAGTTCTAATATATGCACCGGCGATCGTTTCATGTTTTTATGCGTGTGCAAAATCATGTATTATAACACGTAAATCAAAGCAAGAATAAAGACATGTCAGCTAGCGTTTGACGAAAACGTTTAAAATGAAACTTTTTATCGCTATACCGCGGAAAAGGTTCAAATTGGAGAAATAAAAGAAAATATAAGAAAAGCTAAGAAATATACAGGGTGAATCAGAAAAATATATACATAAATACACTGCTTAACGGACCCTAACTTTCTAATTTTTCTTATTTTACAGTGTAATTAATTGGAAATAATGAGTGGAGCAAGATTACCTTTTGAAAAAAGAAAATTAATTTTAAAATACTATTGTAAGTATGAAAAGATAGCAGAAATACAAAAACAATAATCACAGGGAGTTTCAGGCAGATCCACCTATGCGATTTACAATTCATTGGATAAAATATAATTTTGAAACAAATGGTTTGAGCAACAATGCGCCACAACACCAAATGAAATGTTTGATAAAGTTTGTGAATAGCCCACCGTTACATACAGTGTATTGACCATGAAACGAATGGTTTGAGCAACAATGCGCCACAACACCAAATGGAATGTTTGATGAAGTTTGTGAATAGCCCACCGTTACATGCAGTGTATTGACCATGAAACGAATGGTTTGAGCAACAATGCGCCACAACACCAAATGGAATGTTTGATGAAGTATGTGAATAGCCCACCGTTACATGCAGTGTATTGACCATGAAACGAATGGTTTGAGCAACAATGCGCCACAACACAAAATGAAATGTTTGAAGAAGTTTGTGAATAGCCCACCGTTACATGCAGTGTATTGACCAGAACGGTAATAATTTTGAGCATCTGCGGTAGGAGAAAAAATTATACATTTTATGTAGATTCTGTTGCAATTTCAATATTAACTATATGTGAATAAAACTAGAGTTATAATCCTCGAAGTGGGTATACATTTTTCTGACGCACCCTGTATTAATATTTTCCGATCACACATAGACCTTAAACTTTATGAAAATGGGTGAAATTCCATTATTTTACATCAATTTTTATGATTATTACACTTTTAAGGATCTTAATGCTTATAAATGTTTGACATATTCAACCGAATAGGGCGGTCTACCAAGAAGGTGTTAGCAATTCAATTCAGTTCAATTCAATTCAACCAAGCATGGAGGCCTGCCATATGACTTAAGATCTACAAGCCCTGCTAAGCAGGTTTAAAAAAAAAAAGTTTTACAAATGAGGCCATTATGCTTTTGCATAATTACATTATAATAGGTTCACATTATTTAAAATAGGTGGATTTTAACTTTGTGCCGTTACTTTAAAAAATAAATGAACAACGTAAAATAGCACAAATAAAAATATATAAAATGGCAAACAGCTGTTTCGGAGCCACTAAAGCTCCATCATCAGTGCCAAATTTGAAAAATTAAAAACTGATTAAAAAGCTTAAGTCATGTAAATATGCTTGCGTCTCCTGCACGCGCCCAAGATTGAATGGCGGTGATTTTCAAAAATAACAGCGGAGTCAAGAAGCACATGCGACGCAGGAGACCAATAGAATCGCCCAACCAGATTGGACGAGTTTAAATACGAAGGAGAAAAAAAGGGGGGGATGAAGAGAATGAATTAAATGAAAGGTAGCCAGACATTTGAAAAATTTAGTGTGCTGGACATATACTTAACTAAACTGCCTGAATTCTTCCATATATGATAAGCTTCCTAAAAATCGAGGTCGTAAATAGATGAGCATTTCTCAATTATTGAATACTCTGAAAAATTAAAACTGTGATTGTCAGACCAACAACGGTTAGCAATCTCAGATCGTTTAGATTTACAATTTTTAACATTGTTTTTATGTTCCCCCCAATTGGACCTTAAGGTGTCGCTTAGTTTGACCTATGTACATTCTATCACACTCGCAAGATATCTTATAAATACCCCAATGTGAAAATCTGTCAATTGGATGTTTGAGATCTGTAAATTTGATTTTGTTAAATGGTGCATCGAATCTTTTCAAAATTCTAGATATTTGATGGCTTAATGGCTTCGGAATGATGGCTTCGGAAAATATGGAAGTATAATTACATTTTCATTGCGAACATTGTTAACGTTGGAATGTGTACGTTTAATTAGTTTATTATGAATTGAATAAATGATTTCAACAGGATAACCCCTGTCAACGGCTATTGATATAATGTGGTCTAAATATGCTTTTAGTACACTCCCAGATGAACAAATTATTAAGGCGCGATGAACATAGGTATTAAAAGCAGCCAATTTTTGATTAGGGGGTGAGACGAAAGACGATGTGGCGGTAAGGAAACTGCGAATAGTTTACGATAAACAGTGGTTTGGAATGAGTCATTTTCGCGGTATGCCATAACATTAAGGAAAGGTAGTTGATTATTATTTTCAAATTCAGATGTAAACTGTATATGTTCATCTACAGAGTTCAAAGCAGAAAGAGTATGAGGGATATCTACATCACTAGAATCCAGTAAAGCGAAAATATTATAATTTTTTAATAAAAATTCACATTTTCAGGCGTTTTTACAAGCTTAAAAAAAGCGGTGTATTTTCAATAATCGAATTCGTTGCCTACACCAAATTAATGTATTGCAACGGGATTTTTTGAGAAAAATCATGAATTGTTAGCCATGAAACTACGCCTAATTTTCAGGATAAATATTGAATAGTTATAAAAAGGTGTGTTTTTAAAAATTATTTTTACTTTTATTTAAATCTAAAATAAAACAAAATGAAAAAAATTCCCACCATTTCCATTGAACCCGTAACTGGCGTCATGAAATGTTTGTGCTCAGCGGGCGTCATGGAGTCATTTAGCACCCAGTTAATTATATAGGTCATAAAATAACAAATAAAATGATTTTACATATATATATATATATATATATAATTTATTGAAAACAACGACTATAATGTTATAATTCCATGTTACTTAAATTGTGATTTATTTAGATAAATTAAAGTTTTTATTAAAATAGCTATACTTTTTAGCAATATTCTTCTTCTACCTTACATCAACGTTTCTCATTGTATATAAAAATGTGTATTGAAAGCATTTTCATAATATTTATCTCAATTCAGTCATCGACATAGTGGGTGTAAAATGGAAAATTTAATTTATTGAAAAGGAATAATGCAAATTCGATGGAATGACTTGAAATAATGCATATAAAAATCGCTTTTTTTATTTGGGCTCAGGGGCGAGTAGCCGTGTGATTCCTCTCTCCCTACGGTTCTCAATTATTTCAATGCTTAGCAACTAGAGAGTAACTCCATATTTCTAAAACTCTGACATTGAGAAACTTTTGAAGGCTCGGATGTAACACAAAACGATACGTTTTTTGAAAATTTTGTCATAAATATTTAGATGCACACTCTTCAGAGTAGAATTGTTTTTGTCTGCACATAAGAAACATATTAATATACAAAATTATGCATTCACATCTGTGGGAATTCAAATGCCTTGTATTCAGTGTTGAAACGATTGTATTTTCTTCCTCTTAAACAGTTGGACATTTATCTACTTATTTAAAAAAGAGATGTTTGTATGTGTGTCTGATGGCGATGGCTAGGGAAATCTGTAGATAATAATTGAGATAAATATTATGAAAATGCTTTCAATACACATTTTTATATACAATGAGAAACGTTGATGTAAGGTAGAAGAATATTGCTAAAAAGTATAGCTATTTTAATAAAAACTTTAATTTATCTAAATAAATCACAATTTAAGTAACATGGAATTATAACATTATAGTCGTTGTTTTCAATAAATTATATATATATATATATATATATATATATGTAAAATCATTTTATTTGTTATTTTATGACCTATATAATTAACTGGGTGCTAAATGACTCCATGACGCCCGTTGAGCACAAACATTTCATGACGCCAGTTACGGGTTCAATGAAAATGGTGGGAATTTTTTTCATTTTGTTTTATTTTAGATTTAAATAAAAGTAAAAATAATTTTTAAAAACACACCTTTTTATAACTATTCAATATTTATCCTGAAAATTAGGCGTAGTTTCATGGCTAACAATTCATGATTTTTCTCAAAAAATTCCGTTGCAATACATTAATTTGGTGTAGGCAACGAATTCGATTATTGAAAATACACCGCTTTTTTTAAGCTTGTAAAAACGCCTGAGAATGTGAATTTTTATTAAAAAATTATAATTTTTCCTCTGTTTCATTTTTAAGATTCCACATTAGGTAAGAAAAAAAAGCATTGTTTAAACTATCTATTCAGGATTTTTAAATTATTTTCTTTACGTATAGTCATAATTTATTATTAAACTATTAAATGATAAAAGAGTATATATATTTTAAACGATTATACACTTTTCATTTTCTACTTTATAGTATTTAAAATATTTCGTTTTTGCTGCTTCACAGCCAGTTGGCCTTTTTTTGGTTCATTATTAAGTCCATTGTTGTTGTAACTCGTATACAATTTTATAACCTTATAAATATTTGGAGATTTGTCGTCTGCAATGGGCTAACAGGATAATACCTTAAAAAAGAAATTATTAATTTATAATTAAGTTCAAAAATGTAAAAATATTCTGTTGTCATCGGAAACACATCTTTGTGCATAATGTTTATAATTCTAGCATATCAGGAAGCAAGTTAAAAATCTATTACAATATTCCATCTTTACATGCAATTATTTTTATTGTTTTTGCGTGAATTTACTATGAAAAGGATTCGCATTATATTTTAAGAAATTAACAAGAATTCCAAAATTTCTAGACTTTTCATTTTTTTTAAATAAAAACAATGGATACTTTCAATGTAAAGAATTCTAAATTAACGCTATTTATTTAACTTTTATTTCCAGATTACCGTAACCTGAAAAAAAAAAACTAGATTTGCTTGCAAGTTTAAGTTATATATATACAATATTGAAATTTGAATTGTTCAGTCGATAAACTACTTTTTATTCGGGAGCCAGATGTCTCGCAATAAAAAAAAATCACCTGTATCTTTAGAATTATTCTTATTTTTTCTAAATTTGAATAAAATAATTTCTCTTAAGAGTTTTTGAAATATCGGTTTTTATAAAATATGTTACGCTTTCAAATTTTCATAAAAAATATCTTTATCCTAAAGTATAATTGAAATCAATATTATAGTTGACTGCCGTTTGAAAAAATATATATTGAAAAATAAACAATCGTTTTGAAACCGCATTAGTAAAGAAGATGTCGCGGCTGAAGAAGAAATCGATATTTTGCTTATTTTTTTTGTAGCATAAAATACATGCCGGTGGCTAGTATTCTATTTTGCCACATGTAAAAAATGAAAAAAAGTAAGCCTTTTATGTTATATTAAACTTTTGAAATTTTGTAAAGATATATGTTTAAAGAATATTTCTTTAATTGAATTTTTTGTATGTAAATTGTGTTTTGAATAAGGAAAAAGTAATATGTTAGAAAAGTTTAACATTATTCAAAAATTTATGTATCATAAACAATTTTCTATTTGAATTCATAATTTTTTAACAATTTCTAAATAAGAGAATCCTAACGACACAAAAAATATTTAAATTTAATGAATATAATATAAATAGGATGCTACAGAAGAGAAAAAGATCAAAATAGAAGAAATAAAAATTGCATGTTACCGCTTTTCATCTTTCTTCCGGAATTGTGATTTGTTTGAAACAAAAGCAAAGAATGCAGATAAATAACAAAACTTGCATACTGAAGGTAAAAAAAAAAGAACATGCACTATAGAATATTTTGAAAACATAGATTGCAGAATAATTCTTTTGTGAACAGATTGGAAACAATATAAGATAATTTAAAAATGTAAGATATAATGTGAAACTTTTTTCTTATTTTACTACTTACAAACGTATTGTTTTTTACTGCAAATATTTGCGAAAAACTGAATTAGAAAATACTAGAATCGTCCTAATGAAATAAGTTTATATTGTTACTGTTTTTACTATTTTATTCATTAATACTGAGTTACATCAATAAAATGTGTTTGAGTCTATTTGTACAGAGGGTTGTTCGCACAATTTTTGTGATGATAGACGCGGCTAATACGAAAGTATCGCTTTAACCCATTCGGGACCATGGGTGCATATATGCACCCTCAAAAAGAGCATACAGAATTTGTTTTTGGCAGCAGTAAAAAATAATAGTAATATTTGCTATCTCTAATTAGAGCAGTTTTGTGATAAAGTAAAGGTAGCATTTTTTAAAAAAATGGTGCCAACCGAATAAAATTTGTGTAAAAGCCGCCGGTCCCGAAGGGGTTAAATGAATTTAAAAACTGTTGTGTTTTTGTCTAGGTTTAATAGTTTTTGTTTAGGCCCTGTCTGTAGATGACAGCATCAAACTTAAAGATAAGCCTACATACACCATTCTTTTAAACAAGAACAAAAAATCATGCGTCAAGTATAGATTATGAAACAATTTCCAACACATTCAGAATAATACACCAGAACTTCACAGTTTACTAAGTAAACAATTTAGAAAAGGCATAACACATTTAAAAGCCGGAATTTAGCAATTACTATCAATAGTAAATATATATATATATATATATATATAAATAATCCGAATTATTTTGTGCAGCCTTGTATATGAACTATAGATTTGTATGTGTACTACACAGCATGCTAAAATTTACTTCAGTTAGGAAACAGCACATTTGAAAGTTCTTCTTCAGCAATATCAATCAATAAACAGAAAAGTACGCAGCCCTGTATATGATCTATAGAATTTATATGCACCAATTAATATGCAAAAAAATAGTTACATTTAAAAACGCGTACCCCAACTGAAAACGACTTCTTTTAAGTGTCCCTGTAAATGAACGATACATTCTATGCATACCATATTCTACAGTAGGCGCCTTGTAGTGCACCTTATGTATCAATTTGAATATGTACAATACTGAAACACCATTAAAATACGCTGGAAGCGATTTTGTCCCATAGACCGTAATGTAAAGGAATTCTTTTGAGTGTCCCTGTAAATAAACAATACATTCTATGCACACCATATTCTACAGTAAACACCTTGTAGTGCCCCTCAGTGATATGTATCAATGTGAATATGTTTAAAATAGACTAATATCATTAAAATACGCCGCAAACGATTTTTCCCCATAGACCGTACTGTAATGGAATTCTTTAGAGTGTCCCTGTAAAAGAACCATAAGTGCTACAAACTTCATTTTCAATGCCAAACATGCCATAGTATACCACAATAACATATATCAATTTCAAGGCAATCCGAGTATGTTTACGTGAGTTAGAGTACGGACAGGCGACAGACAGACAGACAAACCGAATTCATAAACACTTTTCAACTATGTTGGGAAGTGTTAAAAACTTGTGATAAGTTCTCAGAATGTTTTGATGTGTGTTTACGTCTCGTGGTGATATTATGTAATAAATGTATATTAGTGTGACTTACCAGTGCTACCTTATTGACATATGTGCTTCGTTAACATAATTAATTTTTATTATATTATAAACACTGTATTATTTAATACATTATGAATATTTTCCATATAATAATGCTCTTTGGTGTTGTTCGTGGGGAATCTAAAAAAATATATTAAATGTGATTAATCTATTAGTGTTTTCAATTAAAATAAAATGGTTCTAACCATAAAATATGTAACTCGAAAGCCTGGGTTCTATCTCCTATTTTTATTTATGCTTTTAAAATTTAACTTTTATTTATTTCGAAACAATTATAGTACCATCAATGATCGAAAAATATCCGAATTTCTTTGTGCCGCCCAGTATATGATCTATAGATTTGCATATATATTACATAGTATGCTAAAAATTTAGTTCAGTTAAGAAATGCATAGCACAGTTGTAAATTTACCTTCAGGAATTTCCGTCAATAAACGGAAATTTACTCGAGATTTTTTGTGCTGCCACCTATATCATCTATAGAATTTATACACACCAAGTAACTGGCAAACCATTAGTTTAATTTAAAAACGTACCACAACTTAAAGCACATTTCCAGCGATTATTGTTGTTAGACAGTACTCTAGCCGAATTCTTTTGTGTGGAACGACCTGTATATGAACGATGGATGCTATGCGCACCATCTTCTATAGTAAGACTCTTGTAGCGCACATGTGTGTTAGATATCAATCTAAGTATATTTGAAAGAGTGTGATATCATTAAAATTCAGAGCAAACGATATCTCCTTATAGACCGTATTCTAACGGAATTCTTATAGGTGTCCCTGTAAAGGAAATATAAACGCTACATACTTCCTTTTCAATAACGAACACGCCATAGTAAACTTAACAAATATTTATAATAACAGGTAATAACAAATATTTATAAAAATGTATAGCTTATTTAGTAATCGAAATAATTTTGTTTGATATTTATGTTCGTTAACCCTTGATATAAAAATAAAAATTACACTTCACAGTATTATAATTATACAATGCTATATAATGAAAAAAAAACTGTTTAAGTTTCACTGCTGTTTCCTTAGAAAGACAACCAGGCTTCATCAGTACACTACAAAAAAAAATTGATTTTACGTTATAATAATGGCATGCCAGCTGTCAGTGTTATACCGTAAACTTAACAATAATAAACAGTAAAATAAGCAGTAATACACTACCGCGCAAGCTGGAATGTCAGTATTATACCGAAAAATCGATTTTTTTTTTTTTTTTTTTTTTTTTTAACACTGTAGTGATATTTTATATTTATTATTAGTATACTATCTTTTGAATAATTAAATGATAAAATGATTAATCCTTATTTCATGAATTGTATTAAATATATTTCGTTAGCTTCACTACTTCTACAAATTTTCCCAAATTAACTAGTCTTTTATTAATTCAAAATATAAGTGACTGGGCATCAAATTATCTGGTTTGTAATTTGTCGTAATATCAATGAGATGCAAATATTGAACATTTTGATGATGCTAATACATTATTAAATACGAATCTTGTATAATTTTTCTATCAAATTCAAATCATTTTCATGTTTACACAAGAATTAACACAAATAGGTAATTTCGATTTATTTCAGACACACAGAAATCAATCACATTAATACGAAATGCATTTCCCCTTGATACCTATTAAGTAATTCAATTATTTTGAAGAATTAGATGTTCTGATTATGTACTAATCGCTTCCTTATCATTATTGAGTTTTTTCAAAGCTGCACGATGCATTACAAATAAAAGAAAATGTATAAGACATATAAATGTAATCATTTCAGCTGAATGCTTGCTGATTTTACATGTATTGTTGAGGTTTTATTCTTCTTTTATGCGCATTCGTTAATATAGACAAATCATTTACTAAATCTGTGATTCCAATAACATAAAGTAACAGCTTAATATTTTATGTCATTGTTATGCAATAAATTAATCCTTCGCTAGTGAAGGTATAAACATGAAATTTAAATCTGTCGCAATTAATAAAATGTTATTAAATAAAATCAACCGCAATAAAATGACGACTGTAAAATTATTTCTAAATCGGAGGTGTTAGAGTATTAGATTATAAATTGTCATTTTTTTCTAGTTCCAAATTTCATTTTAACACAATGGCAAGCGTATTCTCGTATATCTAATGTACAGGTCGTTCTTTCTATATTTGACAGTTCAATCTAGACAAATTTAAGCAAAATGTCTATAACACTATATACAAATTTCTTCTGACATATCACGAAACTTTTCAGCCCTACCTTTAGAAATATATTTTTTTTCTCTTCAAGGTAATTCTGCCCAAATGGGCCCATTACTAATAAGTATTTTGATAAGTTTTGTAATTTATCTGTAACCATTTTCAAACACGAGATAAATTATTAAATACCATGCTTTATATAGAAACAAAAAATCTATGACAGAAACGTAAACAAGAAAGAAAAATTATGCATAAAAATAGATTATGAAACATTTTCACACATTTTCAGAATACTTTAATGAAACTTCTAATTAATCAACATAGAAAACACATAACACTTTTGAAAACCAGATTTCTGCTATTACATTCCATACTCAGAGAGGTGCTTAAATACTTTTGAACAGTCCTGTATATGTTTACATTCTATGTAGAATGCTAAAATTTAGTTTAGTCAGATTCACAGTTGAAAATTTATTTTCAGCTATGTTCGGCGAATATTCGGAAATGTACTCGATTTTTTTTTACTGCCCTGTATGCTAACCATGTATTTTTTACGCATGCCAAATATTAAGCTAAAATTTCACTCAGGCAACCAATGCATAACATGTCTGAAAACACGCTTATAGAAATTATCATGCATACATACAGTAATATATCTAGTTGTTTACTTAGCCCTGTATATGAATTTATATATATTCTACAAACATCTATTTGCATACTAAATGTAGTTCAGCTCAAAAAGGCATAATTTAATTAAAAACAACCTTTAAGCAATTCCGTTCCCTATACATTAATACTAGATTATTAATATTATAACAAATATTTTTGTGTAACACTGTATATGATTCATAGAATTTATAAACACCACGTAGTATGAAAAATTTAGTTACATTTAAAAACGCATACCATAACTGAAAATAGAATTTCGACGATTAGGTCTAATAGACAAACCTTTTGTCTGTCGCTATAAATGAACGATAAATCCTAAATACATCATATTTCGCATCAAGCATCTTGTAGTGAACCTAAGTAATATCTTTAAATTTCATTACGTTTGAAATAGTATAATATCATTAAAACACGCTGCAACCTTTTTTACTCTTTCCCCATGGACCATATGGAACCAAATTCTTTTCTGTGACCCTATAAATGAACGATAAATGCTGCATACTCTACAGAACGCATGTTATAGTGAATCTTACAAATTTATATCAATTTCATTATGTTTGAAATTCTGTGATATCATTACAACACAACGTACATGATTTTCTCTTATAGACCGTATTTAGACGGAATTCTTTTGAGTGTTACTGTAAACGAAATATAAATTTTACATACTTTATTTTTAATAGCGATCATGGCATGTTGAACCTCAATGACATATATCAATCACACGGAAATCCGAGTATATTTATGAGAGTTGGATTACGCAGAGACAACAGACAGTAGACAGACAAACCTAAGTCAAAGACAATTTTCAAGTATGTTCGATTGCTTTAAAAAATCAGTGTACGTATAAATGTATTCATACTAGTGATAATATATTTTGTAGAAAATGTGGTGGCGTGATTCAAGGAATTTTCTTGTATTTGCCGAGTTTCTCATAAGTAAACTCAGAAATATTTATATTTAACTCAACTTATTTATTCATACGAAATTTTTAGCTTCACCCCATTTCTCGAAGCAAATTTACATTTGGTGGGAAGTGAAAATAATTGTTCAAATGCTTATAATCCATTCTATAGATATAAAGAATTATTTGTCAGCAATTTACTTCTTATTCTTATTTTTTTTGCATATAAAATTGTTGCTATTAAAACGTTTGTTTTTGAAAGACGGACAGTAAAATCTTTCATATCATACAGACATAATGGTCTATTTTATTAACATTTCTGCACTTTTATTATTTCCATCTTAAGCACACTAATTGATAACGATATCATAAGAGAACTCTTTCTTGGTTGCACAATTTATACTCGGATAACACTTCTATATATCTTTTTGTAGGTTTCTGACAGGTTCATTCCATGTTTCTGTGTTTATAAAATCTGTGCTCCTATTGGGTTTCGAGCACCAGACTCTGCCAAGTGATGCATGCCGATCATTACACTATTGGAGTAATCGTCTATACATTTTATCCTCCTCTATATCCAATCAAGCCCTTACAAGGTGGAATCTCATCCGATATTTTTCAAACTCATTTCTCTTTCATTGCACAAGTAATGAGATATGAAGTAAAATTCACCATTAATCATGATCATATTTCCATGTGCAATATATCACAACAACAATTTATATTTATCGGATGACGATTTGAGAAAAAAAAGGGACTAGGTGATAAAGCATAAAGTGAAAATAAAATCTTATCCTACGCCACAGAACATTTATGTAATGTTTGAGCAAAAAAGAATTATATCAAATACTTTTAAAACAAAAGCTTAAACATAAACTAAAAAGGTTTATACCCCAAATATGAAATCCACAAACCAAAAATTATTCATGCATACCAAGAGATATCACAATATTGAAACAGCTAAACGAAACAGCTAAACGTTATCTCCCACATATTTTTTCTAAAACCAAAATTGTGCTATAATCCAAAGATAATTAATGACACACACTGTTAAAAATAGCCGTTGCTTTACGGTGCTTTACTGCATAATTTACTGTACATTACCGTATTACTGTAAATATTGCCCTTACCCGTTAAAAATCAGTTATTGGCTGTAAAATTCTGTCATTGACCGTAACTGATCATTTTTACAGGATTATCCCTGGTCCAACAGTCATTTACGGCCAAGAGAGAAAGAAATACAGGTTGTTACAGTCTTTTACGGCAGATCACGGGCAATTTTAGTAAATCACCGTTATTCGCTACCGCAAACCGTAAAGGAACAGTGGATTACAGCCATCTCATCTGAGTAGTTTGATTTTGGAAAATGGCAACGAACGCGCGGCGCCATGTTTGTTTATTTTCGCACGAGGAAAGAGGAAAACGCGATGAGGAAGCACGCCTGCCCTGGCTGTACCAATACCGGATTTATTCAGGTATTTATTTATCTGGTTATCTAACCTTATTAATTTAAAAATGAATTTTAATATCAAAGTTTATGTAGAGTAGACAGTGTTCGAAATTTGCAGTCGTTAGTCGTCAAATGCAACTAATTACATTATAGCATTTGACGACTACAAAATTATTCCTGGATGTGAAATTTGACGCCTAGGCCTAGCTTTTTTAACACTTAGTTTTTGCCAATCACCCGATTTTGAAAATTTGGTCTCACACCAAACATAAATTCTAATGTGAGACAGTTAGACGGTGAATTTTAGCAGAGTGTAAAAATCCAAATGAATTTATTAATTTATGCAAACTTCTAAACTTTATAGTGAACCTGCCATTTAGCACTGCTGAATGTGAAAAGGGATTTAGTCTGTTTAATTTAATAAAAAACTAGCTGACCCCCGCCCGGCGTTGCCCGGGCCCGTGATAATAAATAAATAAATAATAATAATAATCAAGTTTTTATTATTTTACATCTTTAACCCGATTTTGTATGAAATTATATTTTAAGAAGAAAAATTCGCGAAAAAATATTGATATTTAGTGATTAGCACTCATTTTCTTGTTTTTTTTTTTTACGCAGTATCGTTTCATAGTTTTAAAATAAAAAGTTATTTTTGTCCTAACTCTTTAAAATCTTTATGGGTGATAAATAAAACGGTTTTACAGCCCGTGTACAAATTTCGGGAAAAAATATTGTTATCCAGTTGTAAAAGAGATGCTTTCTTCTCGCTTTTTTGTTTGTTTTCTCGTCGGCTCCTTTAACATAGCAATAAAAAATAGTCTTCATCTTCCGAACTCTTTGACATTTCAATCAGTTATAAATACAACCATCTCCAAGCTCTCTTTAAAATTTTGTGAAAAATATGCATATTTAGTAGTGAAAACATGAGTTCTTAAAAAAAAAAAAAAGCTTTTGCTTTTAACCTCAGAGCAAAAATATATTTCCATCCGTTTTCAATCAACCCATTTCCATCCCCCTAGGCTAAACAGGTTAATCAATCAGTCTTATCGTTTTTGAGGGGAGAATCCTTCAAAAAAAGTTGACGCATGCGTAAAGAGACGATATTCGTGTGAAATTTTGACAAAATGCGCTTTCTGTTTTAAATTTATAGATGATACACGTAACCATTTATCCACTGATACTGTTAATGATTTATTAATGGCAAAACTGTACGTACCCAATTTAATAGATTTTTATCCAGACACAGCTATAAATCCCTGTGAAATGATGCAGCTGAAGGACGGTTAGACGTCCTGATTTTAGTATCTAACTTATTAAAATTACTGGGTATTGTTTGAGATTCGGCCAAACAACACCATGATGTAGAAAAATTATTCTCCAGTCAGACAACACACAAAGTTACGAATCATAGTAAAGGCGAATTCGTGTCAAAAACCAATAAAGCGAACGATCTAGAAAATGAAAATCGTTGGTTTAAAAATTCTCTAAAATGTCGCAAGAACGATAAAATGTTGTCACAATATATGGCTCTTCATTTTTATCGCTGCCTCAAACTAGATCATTTAGAAACGACGGGCCAGAAAATGCAAGTCCTCATAAATGATATTATTCAAGTCTACCCAGGGTACGGAAATGAGGCGCTAAAGCTTTTGGATTTTCAAAGACCAACGGCAGAGTCTGAAAACATCGAGGGTGCATTACCAAAAGTCTCTCAAAATTTAAATTCTTTTCAGTTAGAAGGTGAAGTGCCTTACATTGACGATGTTTCAGACCCTGACTGGGATCCCTTTTGGTAAACATTAAATTATTTTTAATTAATTAATTAATTAATTTTTTTTTTTTGCAAATATTAACTTTTTTTATGTGTAATTATTTATATATTTTTTGTATGCAATTTCCCTTTTTTCTGAATCGCCGTCTCATTTATTGGCATTTATTATATTTATCCTTTTACTTTTACTTTGAAAAAAAAAAAAAATTTGGGCAGTTGTGAGCGAGATTATAAGTTAACATTGTTTTGAATTTAGTGTAATCAAGATTGACAAAAGATTTCTGGTCAGTTTTTTTTCTCTTTTTTATTGTCCAAAATGTTTTTAAAACGGTGGTTTAGGGGGGCAGAGCCCCCCTGACAATAACAAATATTCATCTGAAAAATCACATTTCTTTAGCTTTTTAATCGTTAGTTTATTTAGAATGTTGTTAAAATTTGCGTAATTGGATCGTGATAAATTTTTCAAGATGGCAGAAAAACTTAGTTTTTAAATCTTTGTTATTTATAAATCAATGTTTTTGCATCATTTTCTACTTTTAAAAATGTTGCAAAAAGCAAAATCATTGATTTATAAATAACATACAGATTTAAAAATGATGTTTTTCTGCAATCTTTGAAAATTTTTTCATGTCGCCAAAACGCATTTTGGCGCAATTTTTTCTGCCAAGCAGCACAGGATACAGATCTCTTCCCACAAAATTCATTATCGCAGAAAAATTAAAATGTCATTTAATGTAACACCGCACTTCATTCATCATGCAGAAACTTATGGTTGGGCAATTTGCCGGCAAAATGGTATTTTTGCCAGGACAGTGGCAAAAACTGGTAAAAACCGGCAAAAACTGGCAAAAAGGCTGGATTTAATAAATATATTAAAATAACATAATTTTGTATATATCATAATTGAGACTTAAATCAGAATATTAATTAGATGTTTCATTAATATTAATTTGATTAATTAAAATAATTTTCATTGGTAATATGAATAAAAAAATATCAATAATCAATCATAATCAATTTTGTAGATAAATTTATGTGATGGTGACAGGTAAAAACTTTTTACTTTTCTCAAATTAATGTAGTAATGTTGCCTTTAAAATAAATATATATTAAAAAAAATTTAAATCAACAGTTTCTACATTTAAAAAATCTATAACAAAAAACAATATTAATGCATAAACATTGCCAAATCAATCTTCATTTTATCTTTATTTGAGCCTTTAGGTATAACTTTTACAAATACTTTATAGAACTTCTATAAAGTATTTGTAAAAGTTATACCTAAAGGCCCAAATAAAGATAAAATGAAGATTGATTTGGCAATGTTTATGCATTAATATTGTTTTTTGTTATAGATTTTTTAAATGTAGAAACTGTTGATTTAAATTTTTTTTAATATATATTTATTTTAAAGGCAACATTACTACATTAATTTGAGAAAAGTAAAAAGTTTTTACCTGTCACCATCACATAAATTTATCTACAAAATTGATTATGATTGATTATTGATATTTTTTTATTCATATTACCAATGAAAATTATTTTAATTAATCAAATTAATATTAATGAAACATCTAATTAATATTCTGATTTAAGTCTCAATTATGATATATACAAAATTATGTTATTTTAATATATTTATTAAATCCAGCCTTTTTGCCAGTTTTTGCCGGTTTTTACCAGTTTTTGCCACTGTCCTGGCAAAAATACCATTTTGCCGGCAAATTGCCCAACCATAAGTTTCTGCATGATGAATGAAGTGCGGTGTTACATTAAATGACATTTTAATTTTTCTGCGATAATGAATTTTGTGGGAAGAGATCTGTATCCTGTGCTGCTTGGCAGAAAAAATTGCGCCAAAATGCGTTTTGGCGACATGAAAAAATTTTCAAAGATTGCAGAAAAACATCATTTTTAAATCTGTATGTTATTTATAAATCAATGATTTTGCTTTTTGCAACATTTTTAAAAGTAGAAAATGGTGCAAAAACATTGATTTATAAATAACAAAGATTTAAAAACTAAGTTTTTCTGCCATCTTGAAAAATTTATCACGATCCAATTACGCAAATTTTAACAACATTCTAAATAAACTAACGATTAAAAAGCTAAAGAAATGTGATTTTTCAGATGAATATTTGTTATTGTCAGGGGGGCTCTGCCCCCCTAAACCACCGTTTTAAAAACATTTTGGACAATAAAAAAGAGAAAAAAAACTGACCAGAAATCTTTTGTCAATCTTGATTACACTAAATTCAAAACAATGTTAACTTATAATCTCGCTCACAACTGCCCAAATTTTTTTTTTTTTTTCAAAGTAAAAGTAAAAGGATAAATATAATAAATGCCAATAAATGAGACGGCGATTCAGAAAAAAGGGAAATTGCATACAAAAAATATATAAATAATTACACATAAAAAAAGTTAATATTTGCAAAAAAAAAAATTAATTAATTAATTAATTAAAAATAATTTAATGTTTACCAAAAGGGATCCCAGTCAGGGTCTGAAACATCGTCAATGTAAGGCACTTCACCTTCTAACTGAAAAGAATTTAAATTTTGAGAGACTTTTGGTAATGCACCCTCGATGTTTTCAGACTCTGCCGTTGGTCTTTGAAAATCCAAAAGCTTTAGCGCCTCATTTCCGTACCCTGGGTAGACTTGAATAATATCATTTATGAGGACTTGCATTTTCTGGCCCGTCGTTTCTAAATGATCTAGTTTGAGGCAGCGATAAAAATGAAGAGCCATATATTGTGACAACATTTTATCGTTCTTGCGACATTTTAGAGAATTTTTAAACCAACGATTTTCATTTTCTAGATCGTTCGCTTTATTGGTTTTTGACACGAATTCGCCTTTACTATGATTCGTAACTTTGTGTGTTGTCTGACTGGAGAATAATTTTTCTACATCATGGTGTTGTTTGGCCGAATCTCAAACAATACCCAGTAATTTTAATAAGTTAGATACTAAAATCAGGACGTCTAACCGTCCTTCAGCTGCATCATTTCACAGGGATTACGTACAGTTTTGCCATTAATAAATCATTAACAGTATCAGTGGATAAATGGTTACGTGTATCATCTATAAATTTAAAACAGAAAGCGCATTTTGTCAAAATTTCACACGAATATCGTCTCTTTACGCATGCGTCAACTTTTTTTGAAGGATTCTCCCCTCAAAAACGATAAGACTGATTGATTAACCTGTTTAGCCTAGGGGGATGGAAATGGGTTGATTGAAAACGGATGGAAATATATTTTTGCTCTGAGGTTAAAAGCAAAAGCTTTTTTTTTTTTTTAAGAACTCATGTTTTCACTACTAAATGTGCATATTTTTCACAAAATTTTAAAGAGAGCTTGGAGATGGTTGTATTTATAACTGATTGAAATGTCAAAGAGTTCGGAAGATGAAGACTATTTTTTATTGCTATGTTAAAGGAGCCGACGAGAAAACAAACAAAAAAGCGAGAAGAAAGCATCTCTTTTACAACTGGATAACAATATTTTTTCCCGAAATTTGTACACGGGCTGTAAAACCGTTTTATTTATCACCCATAAAGATTTTAAAGAGTTAGGACAAAAATAACTTTTTATTTTAAAATTATGAAACGATACTGCGTAAAAAAAAAAAAAAACAAGAAAATGAGTGCTAATCACTAAATATCAATATTTTTTCGCGAATTTTTCTTCTTAAAATATAATTTCATACAAAATCGGGTTAAAGATGTAAAATAATAAAAACTTGATTATTATTATTATTTATTTATTTATTATCACGGGCCCGGGCAACGCCGGGCGGGGGTCAGCTAGTTTTTTATTAAATTAAACAGACTAAATCCCTTTTCACATTCAGCAGTGCTAAATGGCAGGTTCACTATAAAGTTTAGAAGTTTGCATAAATTAATAAATTCATTTGGATTTTTACACTCTGCTAAAATTCACCGTCTAACTGTCTCACATTAGAATTTATGTTTGGTGTGAGACCAAATTTTCAAAATCGGGTGATTGGCAAAAACTAAGTGTTAAAAAAGCTAGGCCTAGGCGTCAAATTTCACATCCAGGAATAATTTTGTAGTCGTCAAATGCTATAATGTAATTAGTTGCATTTGACGACTAACGACTGCAAATTTCGAACACTGTCTACTCTACATAAACTTTGATATTAAAATTCATTTTTAAATTAATAAGGTTAGATAACCAGATAAATAAATACCTGAATAAATCCGGTATTGGTACAGCCAGGGCAGGCGTGCTTCCTCATCGCGTTTTCCTCTTTCCTCGTGCGAAAATAAACAAACATGGCGCCGCGCGTTCGTTGCCATTTTCCAAAATCAAACTACTCAGATGAGATGGCTGTAATCCACTGTTCCTTTACGGTTTGCGGTAGCGAATAACGGTGATTTACTAAAATTGCCCGTGATCTGCCGTAAAAGACTGTAACAACCTGTATTTCTTTCTCTCTTGGCCGTAAATGACTGTTGGACCAGGGATAATCCTGTAAAAATGATCAGTTACGGTCAATGACAGAATTTTACAGCCAATAACTGATTTTTAACGGGTAAGGGCAATATTTACAGTAATACGGTAATGTACAGTAAATTATGCAGTAAAGCACCGTAAAGCAACGGCTATTTTTAACAGTGTGAAGCAAATATAGAAAAAAAATATTTTGTGGACAAAAATTTGTGACGGCAGTTGAAACTAATCTGTTATATTTTTTCTTTTTTAATATCATGAGATATCATTTATTGACATAATTTTCACTTTAAATAACAAAAGGAAAAACAAATTAGTATAACTTTAATTAAAATACAAATAAAATAAAATAAAATTCACATGATGATGTAACAAACATGCATAACGTGTTTAATGTCAAGTGAAAATGACATTTACGATGACCCATAATTGGCATTTAATCTTATAGTTTGGCGATAGTTTTTTGGTCGACGGGATAATCAAGTAGTACCAAGTAAACTTTTAAATTCCTTCAACTTTTTTTTTTTTTTTTGGGGGGGGGGGGGGAGAGGAGAGTTATAAAAAAAACACATGGATTGGATGACATTAATATGTATAAGAGAGGAAAGGGTAGAATAATTTTAATTGATTTAATGTTGCAAATATAGGCAAATTAATCTTTTAGGTAATTTTTCTTACAATTTTCCCCATTGTCATTATACAAGCTACAGACTTGAATCTTGATTTGATCTTAGGAAATGAGAATGTTCAAATCTCAATGAGAATCTTTCTCATCTCAATGAGAATCTTTCAAAATGTTTTGTTTCTATTGTTTTTACTTTAACTTCAAATTACTGTTGTTCTCATAGCATAGCAAAATTGGTAAGTGCTATTTCTCTCTCAGACTTTGCTACAAAATTAACTGAAGCATAAGGATTGATTGTTTAATAATTATGACAGTTTAAACCAAAGCCAATAAGTTATTTACTAAAAACTACAAACTACTTACATTACTGTTTTAATGATGCATTGAATATTCTAAGGTAAATAAAAAAAAATAAAATTACATATTATTGGAGTTGAAATTATTAAAAACTAAAATATAATAATTACATCGCTGTAAATAAAACATATCTATTTTTGCCACTTTGGCAAAAAGTGGCAAAAATGTATTTTTGCCAGGACGGTTTTTACCGGTTTTTTCCATGGTTTTTACCACCTTTGGCAAAAACGTGCCAACCCTACAGAAACTCTTAAGAATGACTTTTGTTCAGTATTATACCTTTACTATAAATAATATTTGCAATGTCAACAAACTTAGATACTTTTGAGGTAAATATATATTCAATGTTTGATACTGTAATTTTGAGTAAAAAAAATTCTAAACAATAAAATTTCTTGTTACAGTAAGTAAAAAAAGGATTAATTTTCATCTAAGTCATATGTGAAACTTTATTTTACAATATTGTTATGTCTGTGCATTTTTTAAGCACTCTTTTTTAAAATACTCAAAAAAATACCAAATGACAAAATACATAATCACAGAAAAATGAAAATTTACTTAATGTAACATCTGTGCTTCATTTATCCTTCAGAAACTCTAAAAATGATTTTTGTTCAGTATTAATAGCTTTAGTACTATAAATAATTGCTATGTACAGCAATGTTAGGCCCTTTTGAGGTAAATATTTAATGTTTGATACTTTAATTGTGAGTAAAAAAAAAGTTGTAAATAATTTCTTGTTAAGCAAATATATTTTTTTTTAATCATACCAAATATTAGAAAACAAGAAATATAATAATTGAAAATGAATTTTTTCGAACTTATATATAAATATAAAACTATTTAAATCTACAAAACACGGTAATATGTGGCCGTTAACTTAACAGAAGTGGATACTAAACATACAGTCTCTACCGACCAGCCACTGCATACTAATGCAAATATTGAAATTTAACCTTTAATTGACATTATTCAAATAAATATTTCCTGGTATATATATAGATATATATTGTATCATTTTAGGTAGAACCACTCTTTCCATGAACATCGTAGCATCGCTGTACATTTTGATCATCAATTGAAGACTAATATCCGGATTGGGGTAAGCTGGAAACCTGTTCTACATGTCTATCTCTTCCTTATTAAATTTTGTTTAATTTGACTACTCATACCAGGGGTTGATACAGACAAAATTTGGGCCTATTTAGGGCTCCTTCACAAAAATCAATTTAATAAAATGGGTCCCTTTACAAAAACCAATTTGATAAAATGGGCACCTTCACAAAATTCTTTTTACTAAAATAGGCCTTTTCACAAAATTTTATTCCATAAAAACTTACTATTTATTATTTAATTATTATTTTGTGATGTTCTAAAATGTGTAATTTGTGAACAACTTCACTAGAGAGAAAAACTTCAGCAAAAGGATTTAAAAAAGTTTTTGTTATTAAATGCTTGACTCGAATTTGAGTAACTGGATTTCAACTTTCATTAGAAAATGTTATTTTTCATAAAAATATAATAAATTTCACAAAAATAACCTTTATTTTTCACAAAATGGGCCCCAAGGGAAAAAACCCTGCATCGACCCCTGCATACATCTCATTCGGTTCAGGAGTTATGACTCAAAAACCATCCTCTACTTTAGATTCTCATATCTCTAACGAATTAGACTTTTGTCAACTGAACCAGCCCCTCCCATGTAGAAATCTACAATTTTTTGTGCATTCTTGCCTTAATATAAATAGCTTGTACTTTAATGAACAATTTAAGACTTTTTTATGTAATTATGTCAATTACTTAATGAGTTATTCACATTCTAACATATGCTGTTTTAGTTTCTGTTTTATACCATTTTCTAAATTTTGAAAAATTCCATGTTCTTTGCATATATTTTTAATACTTTTAACTTATTGAAAACTATGTAAAACATAAAAAAATTAATGAGGATTAATTTAGTATCATTGTTTTTAAGTTTTTATTAAGTTTTGTACATGTATTGATTATAGGTGCAGATTCACGGCCGCCAGTCGCCACGTGGCGACTAAATTTTTTGCTGTGGCCACTAACTTTTGATGTTTAAGTCGCCATGTGATTTAAAAGTAATCTATTTCTGGTATTCCCAGTCCCCATCGTGAAATGTTGATATTTTTTTTTAAGATTAAGACCAAAACACACACATTATTGTTATCTTTTATTAACCATTCAGAATGATCTGTTTAACACAGCAAACTATTAAATATATTCAAATAGCAATGTTATTCGTAACATCTGATAATTTTATTTTACATAGACTGTGATTTAAATATATATATATATAAACAAATGTTTGAAGTGTGTTTTTATTTTTATAGTGCAAAATATTCTCACAAATTCAGATTTTCTGTCATATGTACTTTTGTCTGGCAAAATCAAAATAAGAAATATTGTTTTTCTGATATTCCCCGCTATCATGATTGCTTAGCTTATCTACATATTGTTTTTTAAACCGTATCTTGCCCAACTTTATCTTCTGACTGTACATGATTTAAGATTTAATTAATATTCAAATTTTGTTGTACACGTGTTTATATTAAATAAATTACTTTACACTTTGAATTAATTATTATTATTATTATTATTTAGTTTTTTACCCTATATAAATACTATTGTTTTTATGCATTTGTTTTACAATTGTGGCCACTGGATTTTTTGGGTTTAGGAGCCAGTGACTCCTTCCAAATGTTGGGTATCTGCACCTATAGTATTGATGCAATTTTCAAAACTTCATTTTTTCCTCATGTTTTTCCAGTGGTGTTTTCATTTAACATCCTCCTTTTGTGCACCCACTTTTTAATATGTTTTCATACTTTTAACAACTTTAAACATTAATGGCATCTTAGCTTATAATACGTAGGGTAGATGTGCCAGTAATGGACACCCTTAAGGAATTTCTTTAAAAAATATTTTTTAGTTAATAGTTATAATTGTTATATTCCATATTTTTTAATATTATATTAATCTACCAACAATATTTAAACATGCTCATAGTCACATTTCCCAATGTGAATCGAAATTTAATTATAAATAACAAAAATAAATCAAAACACCCTAAATTCCAGTAATGGACACCCCACAAAAAATAATAGATAATTGATATTATGATTGTATTTAAAACTAGAATTTTAAAAAAGCATATTAATGAAATAAAAAAAGCTGAATTTTTATTATTTATTTTTTTATAAACCAAAAATGTTGAAGGTGGCCCATTACTGGAAGGCGGTCCATTACTGGCACATCTACCCTACATGGTTTTAGTATTCATTATTTTTAGTTTTGATGGGTTTTAATATGTATAAGTTATATTTTTGTAAACGCTGTTTTTATTCTAAATTGCAAATGGCGCCCCATAGACTTAACATTATATTGTTTACGTTAAATTTTCATTGTTTTTATAATCTTTAATATAATCTTTTTTAGTATATATATTTTTTAATTTAGTTAGGGTAACCTTTTACTCATCTTACTTGTCTAAAATTTTAATTAATGGAACCATTTTAATATTTTAAATAAATTATTTTTTGAGTATCGCTTTGTAAAGTTGTTTACATTTGCACTTAACATTGATTTCGATGTTTTTTAATAAATTAATTAAAAATACAAATTTTTAATTTTTTGGTTATTTTAGGAATTTAAATCATGCTTGAATTAAACTTTTATTTTCCTTTGGATTTTTTAAAAAAAATTAATATTTTGTATTTTTAATTGTTAATTAAAATTTGTTTTGATAATTCAAAAAGGGCAACTTAGTTCATTTCTGCAATAACCAGGAGTCGAGGCAGGTTTTTTTTCTTGGGGCCCATTTTGTGAAAAATAAAGGTTATTTTTGTGAAATTTATTATATTTTTCTGAAAAATAACATTTTGTAACGAAATTTGAAATCCAGTTATACTCAAATTTGAACCAAGCATTTATAAACAAAAACTTTTTAAAATCCTTTTACTGAAGTTTTCTTCTCTGGGGAACTTGTTTGTTTACAAATTACACATTTTAAAACATCACAAAATAATAAATAAATATTAAATGGTAAGTTTTTATGGAACTGAATTTTGTGAAAGGACCTATTTTAGTAAACGGAATTTTGTGAAGAGGTCCATTTTATCAGATTGATTTTTGTGAAGGGGCCCATTTTATTAAATTGATTTTTGTGACGGGGCCTTAAAAAGGCCCCAAATTTTGCCTGGATCGCCCCCTGATAACATATATCTCCAGTCAGATAGTTTAGTTGTTTTTTGCTTCAAATATTAATAAATATTCTATTTAAAAGAACCCGATATGTATCCAAGCACTTTTCACAGATAGAGGAAAACTTTTATGAATCTTTCCTGACCAATCGTATTCCATCTTTTCATTATTTGGGTTTTAAAGCTGATTTTTAATTGGCCATTGATAGTAATGATTTATAATATGAGTTTTAGTACAATTAGCGCTTGGACAATGGAAAATTGGGATGTATATGGTAGACATGGTAAAAAAGAGAATGTTATTTATGAGTCACAAGTAAAGTTACAGTTTAAATAGATCTTAATTTCTTTTGTTTATTGTTTATCCTATATTAAATGTCAATTTTATGTAAAGTTATGGGCACATAATTTAATTATCTTTTATACTGGTTTGTAAGCATTCATATAGAGTATTAATACCCTTGATATAATTTACAGAGTTATAATACCTTTAAATTCAATTTAATTTTAATTTGCTTTTAATTAAACTCATTGTATAATTATTGCTTTCCTCCCAGCATATAAACAATGCATATAAACAATTTTACAGGGCTTGAAATTCAATTTTAACAAGGAGGGGAGCCTCCCTACCAACATTTTTAAATGGAGGGGAGTTGTAATGTTTGGGAGGGAGAAAAAAATCTTTAAACCCCACTATTATTTTACGTTCTCTTTAAAGAATTACATTAATGCAGACATGACAAAATACCGTTGAAAATATTAAGTCAACTGAGAATGATTATGTAAAATGTTTATTTTTATTATAAAAAAGGGAAGAAAGTTAAGTTTTATATATGCAGTGTATTTTTCAAGTTCCATTAAATGTGTTAAGGACCCTTAACAATTAGGTTGTTAAATAAATTTCTGAATTTAGATTTTATTTGATTGAGATTCACCTATCGATCGCGGAAAAGAAGCAAAGTTTGTCGATCTGTCACCAAAAAATGCAAAGTTCCTCGATCAGTCGTGGGAAAAAAGCAAATTTTGTCGATCGATTGTGGAATAAATGCAAAGTTCGTCGATCTGTCCCCCAAAAAACGCAATGTTTGTCAATCTGTCACAGAAAAAACGCAAAGTTCGTTGATCAGTCATTTAAAAAATGCAAAGTTGGTTGATCAGTCATTTAAAAAACGCAAAGTTCGTTGATCCGTCGTTTAAAAAATGAAAAGTTTGTCGACCAGTCGCTTAAAAAACTAAAAGTTCGTCAGATAAGTCACTTAAAAAACCTTAAGTTCGTCGATCAGTCGT
The DNA here is from genome assembly GCA_963931845.1 of Maratus michaelseni. Classification (NCBI taxonomy): domain Eukaryota; kingdom Metazoa; phylum Arthropoda; class Arachnida; order Araneae; family Salticidae; genus Maratus; species Maratus michaelseni. The sequence goes on from OZ007593.1 coordinate 213,769,675, forward strand.
GAAAAAAAAAATGCAAAGTTCGTCGATCTGTGGTTGAAAAACAAAAGTTTGTGGATCTGTCGCAGAAAAAATGCAAAGTATGTCGATCTGTCGCGGGAAAACCCCACAAAGTTCGTCGATCTGTCGCGGGAAAAAACGCAAAGTTCGTTGATCTGTCACCAAAAAATGCAAAGTTCGTCGATCTGTCACCAAAAAATGCAAAGTTTGTCGATCAGTTGCGGGGAAAAAAAGCAAATTTCGTCGATCGATTGTGGAATAAACGCAAAGTTTATCGATCTGTCTCCAAAAAACTCAAGGTTCGTCGATCAGTCGCTTAAAAAACACAATGTTCGTCGATCTGTCACAGAAAAAATGCAAAGTTCGTTGATAGTCGTTTAAAAAATGAAAAGTTCATCGATCTGTCCCCAAAAAGTGCAAGGTTCGTCGATCAGTCGCTTAAAAAATGCAATGATCATCAATCTGTCGCAGCAAAAACGCAAAGTTCGTTGATCAGTTGTTTAAATAACGAAAAGTTCGTCGATCAGTCACTTAAAAAAACCTTAAGTTCGTCAATCAGTCGTTTAAAAACCTTAAGTTCGTCGATCAGTCGTGAAAAAAAATGCAAAGTTCGTCGATCTGTGGTTGGAAAAACGAAAGTTCGTGGATCTGTCGCAGAAAAAATGTAAAGTTTGTCGATCTGTCGCGGAAAAAACCCCACAAAGTTCGTCGATCTGTCACGGAAAAAACGCAAAGTTCGTTGATCTGTCACCAAAAAATGCAAAGTTTGTGGACCTGTCACCAAAAAATGCAAAGTTCGTCGATCTGTCACCAAAAAATGCAAAGTTCGTCGATCTGTCACCAAAAAATGCAAAGTTCGTCGATCAGTCGTGGAAAAAAAGCAAATTTCGTCGATGGATTGCGGAATAAACGCAAATTTCGTCGATCTGTCCCCAAAAAACGCAAGGTTCGTCGATCAGTCGCTTAAAAAGCACAATGTTCGTCGATCAGTCGTTTAAAAAATGCAAAGTTCGGCGACTAGTCGTTTAAAAATGCAAAGTTCAGCGACCAGTCGTTTAAAAAATGCAAAGTTCGTCGACCAGTCGCTTAAAAAATGCAAAGTTCGTCGACCAGTCGCTTAAAAAGCGAAAAGTTCGTCGACCAGTCGCTTAAAAAGCGAAAAATTCGTCGACCAGTCGCTTAAAAAGCGAAAAGTTCGTCGACCAGTCGCTTAAAAAGCGAAAAGTTCGTCGACCAGTCGCTTAAAAAGCGAAAAGTTCGTCGACCAGTTGCTTAAAAAGCGAAACGTTCGTTGACCAGTCGCTTAAAAAGCGAAAAGTTCGTCGATCTGTCACCAAAAAAAGCAAAGTTCGTCGATCAGTCGCGGAAAAAAAGCAAATTTCGTCGATCGATTGCGGAATAAACGCAAAATTTGTTGATCTGTCCCCAAAAAACGCAAGGTTCGTCAATCAGTCGCTTAAAAAACACAATGTTCGTCAATCTGTCGCAGAAAAAACACAAAGTTCGTCGACCAGTCGACGAAAAATGCAGAAAAATGCAAAGTTCGTCGACCAGTCGCTTAAAAAGCGAAAAGTTCGTCGACCAGTCGCTTAAAAAGCGAAAAGTTCGTCGATCAGTCGTGAAAAAAAATGCAAAATTCGTCGATCTGTGGTTGAAAAAACACAAAGTTCGTCGATCTGTGGTTGAAAAAACACAAAGTTCTTCGATCTGTCGCGGAAAAACTGCAAAGTTTGTCGATCTGTCGCAGAAAAAACCACAAAGTTTGTCGTGAAATTCGTTAATCGAAAAAAATCTTTAAACCCCACTATTATTTTACGTTCTCTTTAAAGAATTACATTAATGCAGACATGACAAAATACCGTTGAAAATATTAAGTCAACTGAGAATGATTATGTAAAATATTTATTTTTATTATAAAAAAGGGAAGAAAGTTAAGTTTTATATATGCAGTGTATTTTTCAAGTTCCATTAAATGTGTTAAGGACCCTTAACAATTAGGTTGTTATATAAATTTCTGAATTTAGATTTTATTTGATTGAGATTCACCTATCGATCGCGGAAAAGAAGCAAAGTTTGTCGATCTGTCACCAAAAAATGCAAAGTTCCTCGATCAGTCGTGGGAAAAAAGCAAATTTTGTCGATCGATTGTGGAATAAATGCAAAGTTCGTCGATCTGTCCCCCAAAAAACGCAATGTTTGTCAATCTGTCACAGAAAAAACGCAAAGTTCGTTGATCAGTCATTTAAAAAATGCAAAGTTGGTTGATCAGTCATTTAAAAAACGCAAAGTTCGTTGATCCGTCGTTTAAAAAATGAAAAGTTTGTCGACCAGTCGCTTAAAAAACTAAAAGTTCGTCAGATAAGTCACTTAAAAAACCTTAAGTTCGTCGATCAGTCGTGAAAAAAAAATGCAAAGTTCGTCGATCTGTGGTTGAAAAACAAAAGTTTGTGGATCTGTCGCAGAAAAAATGCAAAGTATGTCGATCTGTCGCGGGAAAACCCCACAAAGTTCGTCGATCTGTCGCGGGAAAAAACGCAAAGTTCGTTGATCTGTCACCAAAAAATGCAAAGTTCGTCGATCTGTCACCAAAAAATGCAAAGTTTGTCGATCAGTTGCGGGGAAAAAAAGCAAATTTCGTCGATCGATTGTGGAATAAACGCAAAGTTTATCGATCTGTTTCCAAAAAACTCAAGGTTCGTCGATCAGTCGCTTAAAAAACACAATGTTCGTCGATCTGTCACAGAAAAAATGCAAAGTTCGTTGATAGTCGTTTAAAAAATGAAAAGTTCATCGATCTGTCCCCAAAAAGTGCAAGGTTCGTCGATCAGTCGCTTAAAAAATGCAATGATCATCAATCTGTCGCAGCAAAAACGCAAAGTTCGTTGATCAGTTGTTTAAATAACGAAAAGTTCGTCGATCAGTCACTTAAAAAAACCTTAAGTTCGTCAATCAGTCGTTTAAAAACCTTAAGTTCGTCGATCAGTCGTGAAAAAAAATGCAAAGTTCGTCGATCTGTGGTTGGAAAAACGAAAGTTCGTGGATCTGTCGCAGAAAAAATGTAAAGTTTGTCGATCTGTCGCGGAAAAAACCCCACAAAGTTCGTCGATCTGTCACGGAAAAAACGCAAAGTTCGTTGATCTGTCACCAAAAAATGCAAAGTTTGTGGATCTGTCACCAAAAAATGCAAAGTTCGTCGATCTGTCACCAAAAAATGCAAAGTTCGTCGATCTGTCACCAAAAAATGCAAAGTTCGTCGATCTGTCACCAAAAAATGCAAAGTTCGTCGATCAGTCGTGGAAAAAAAGCAAATTTCGTCGATGGATTGCGGAATAAACGCAAATTTCGTCGATCTGTCCCCAAAAAACGCAAGGTTCGTCGATCAGTCGCTTAAAAAGCACAATGTTCGTCGATCAGTCGTTTAAAAAATGCAAAGTTCGGCGACTAGTCGTTTAAAAATGCAAAGTTCAGCGACCAGTCGTTTAAAAAATGCAAAGTTCGTCGACCAGTCGCTTAAAAAATGCAAAGTTCGTCGACCAGTCGCTTAAAAAGCGAAAAGTTCGTCGACCAGTCGCTTAAAAAGCGAAAAATTCGTCGACCAGTCGCTTAAAAAGCGAAAAGTTCGTCGACCAGTCGCTTAAAAAGCGAAAAGTTCGTCGACCAGTCGCTTAAAAAGCGAAAAGTTCGTCGACCAGTTGCTTAAAAAGCGAAACGTTCGTTGACCAGTCGCTTAAAAAGCGAAAAGTTCGTCGATCTGTCACCAAAAAAAGCAAAGTTCGTCGATCAGTCGCGGAAAAAAAGCAAATTTCGTCGATCGATTGCGGAATAAACGCAAAATTTGTTGATCTGTCCCCAAAAAACGCAAGGTTCGTCAATCAGTCGCTTAAAAAACACAATGTTCGTCAATCTGTCGCAGAAAAAACACAAAGTTCGTCGACCAGTCGACGAAAAATGCAGAAAAATGCAAAGTTCGTCGACCAGTCGCTTAAAAAGCGAAAAGTTCGTCGACCAGTCGCTTAAAAAGCGAAAAGTTCGTCGATCAGTCGTGAAAAAAAATGCAAAATTCGTCGATCTGTGGTTGAAAAAACACAAAGTTCGTCGATCTGTGGTTGAAAAAACACAAAGTTCTTGGATCTGTCGCGGAAAAACTGCAAAGTTTGTCGATCTGTCGCAGAAAAAACCACAAAGTTTGTCGTGAAATTCGTTAATCGAAAAAAATCTTTAAACCCCACTATTATTTTACGTTCTCTTTAAAGAATTACATTAATGCAGACATGACAAAATACCGTTGAAAATATTAAGTCAACTGAGAATGATTATGTAAAATGTTTATTTTTATTATAAAAAAGGGAAGAAAGTTAAGTTTTATATATGCAGTGTATTTTTCAAGTTCCATTAAATGTGTTAAGGACCCTTAACAATTAGGTTGTTAAATAAATTTCTGAATTTAGATTTTATTTGATTGAGATTCACCTATCGATCGCGGAAAAGAAGCAAAGTTTGTCGATCTGTCACCAAAAAATGCAAAGTTCCTCGATCAGTCGTGGGAAAAAAGCAAATTTTGTCGATCGATTGTGGAATAAATGCAAAGTTCGTCGATCTGTCCCCCAAAAAACGCAATGTTTGTCAATCTGTCACAGAAAAAACGCAAAGTTCGTTGATCAGTCATTTAAAAAATGCAAAGTTGGTTGATCAGTCATTTAAAAAACGCAAAGTTCGTTGATCCGTCGTTTAAAAAATGAAAAGTTTGTCGACCAGTCGCTTAAAAAACTAAAAGTTCGTCAGATAAGTCACTTAAAAAACCTTAAGTTCGTCGATCAGTCGTGAAAAAAAAAATGCAAAGTTCGTCGATCTGTGGTTGAAAAACAAAAGTTTGTGGATCTGTCGCAGAAAAAATGCAAAGTATGTCGATCTGTCGCGGGAAAACCCCACAAAGTTCGTCGATCTGTCGCGGGAAAAAACGCAAAGTTCGTTGATCTGTCACCAAAAAATGCAAAGTTCGTCGATCTGTCACCAAAAAATGCAAAGTTTGTCGATCAGTTGCGGGGAAAAAAAGCAAATTTCGTCGATCGATTGTGGAATAAACGCAAAGTTTATCGATCTGTCTCCAAAAAACTCAAGGTTCGTCGATCAGTCGCTTAAAAAACACAATGTTCGTCGATCTGTCACAGAAAAAATGCAAAGTTCGTTGATAGTCGTTTAAAAAATGAAAAGTTCATCGATCTGTCCCCAAAAAGTGCAAGGTTCGTCGATCAGTCGCTTAAAAAATGCAATGATCATCAATCTGTCGCAGCAAAAACGCAAAGTTCGTTGATCAGTTGTTTAAATAACGAAAAGTTCGTCGATCAGTCACTTAAAAAAACCTTAAGTTCGTCAATCAGTCGTTTAAAAACCTTAAGTTCGTCGATCAGTCGTGAAAAAAAATGCAAAGTTCGTCGATCTGTGGTTGGAAAAACGAAAGTTCGTGGATCTGTCGCAGAAAAAATGTAAAGTTTGTCGATCTGTCGCGGAAAAAACCCCACAAAGTTCGTCGATCTGTCACGGAAAAAACGCAAAGTTCGTTGATCTGTCACCAAAAAATGCAAAGTTTGTGGATCTGTCACCAAAAAATGCAAAGTTCGTCGATCTGTCACCAAAAAATGCAAAGTTCGTCGATCTGTCACCAAAAAATGCAAAGTTCGTCGATCTGTCACCAAAAAATGCAAAGTTCGTCGATCAGTCGTGGAAAAAAAGCAAATTTCGTCGATGGATTGCGGAATAAACGCAAATTTCGTCGATCTGTCCCCAAAAAACGCAAGGTTCGTCGATCAGTCGCTTAAAAAGCACAATGTTCGTCGATCAGTCGTTTAAAAAATGCAAAGTTCGGCGACTAGTCGTTTAAAAATGCAAAGTTCAGCGACCAGTCGTTTAAAAAATGCAAAGTTCGTCGACCAGTCGCTTAAAAAATGCAAAGTTCGTCGACCAGTCGCTTAAAAAGCGAAAAGTTCGTCGACCAGTCGCTTAAAAAGCGAAAAATTCGTCGACCAGTCGCTTAAAAAGCGAAAAGTTCGTCGACCAGTCGCTTAAAAAGCGAAAAGTTCGTCGACCAGTTGCTTAAAAAGCGAAACGTTCGTTGACCAGTCGCTTAAAAAGCGAAAAGTTCGTCGATCTGTCACCAAAAAAAGCAAAGTTCGTCGATCAGTCGCGGAAAAAAAGCAAATTTCGTCGATCGATTGCGGAATAAACGCAAAATTTGTTGATCTGTCCCCAAAAAACGCAAGGTTCGTCAATCAGTCGCTTAAAAAACACAATGTTCGTCAATCTGTCGCAGAAAAAACACAAAGTTCGTCGACCAGTCGACGAAAAATGCAGAAAAATGCAAAGTTCGTCGACCAGTCGCTTAAAAAGCGAAAAGTTCGTCGACCAGTCGCTTAAAAAGCGAAAAGTTCGTCGATCAGTCGTGAAAAAAAATGCAAAATTCGTCGATCTGTGGTTGAAAAAACACAAAGTTCGTCGATCTGTGGTTGAAAAAACACAAAGTTCTTGGATCTGTCGCGGAAAAACTGCAAAGTTTGTCGATCTGTCGCAGAAAAAACCACAAAGTTTGTCGTGAAATTCGTTAATCGAAAAAAATCTTTAAACCCCACTATTATTTTACGTTCTCTTTAAAGAATTACATTAATGCAGACATGACAAAATACCGTTGAAAATATTAAGTCAACTGAGAATGATTATGTAAAATGTTTATTTTTATTATAAAAAAGGGAAGAAAGTTAAGTTTTATATATGCAGTGTATTTTTCAAGTTCCATTAAATGTGTTAAGGACCCTTAACAATTAGGTTGTTAAATAAATTTCTGAATTTAGATTTTATTTGATTGAGATTCACCTATCGATCGCGGAAAAGAAGCAAAGTTTGTCGATCTGTCACCAAAAAATGCAAAGTTCCTCGATCAGTCGTGGGAAAAAAGCAAATTTTGTCGATCGATTGTGGAATAAATGCAAAGTTCGTCGATCTGTCCCCCAAAAAACGCAATGTTTGTCAATCTGTCACAGAAAAAACGCAAAGTTCGTTGATCAGTCATTTAAAAAATGCAAAGTTGGTTGATCAGTCATTTAAAAAACGCAAAGTTCGTTGATCCGTCGTTTAAAAAATGAAAAGTTTGTCGACCAGTCGCTTAAAAAACTAAAAGTTCGTCAGATAAGTCACTTAAAAAACCTTAAGTTCGTCGATCAGTCGTGAAAAAAAAAATGCAAAGTTCGTCGATCTGTGGTTGAAAAACAAAAGTTTGTGGATCTGTCGCAGAAAAAATGCAAAGTATGTCGATCTGTCGCGGGAAAACCCCACAAAGTTCGTCGATCTGTCGCGGGAAAAAACGCAAAGTTCGTTGATCTGTCACCAAAAAATGCAAAGTTCGTCGATCTGTCACCAAAAAATGCAAAGTTTGTCGATCAGTTGCGGGGAAAAAAAGCAAATTTCGTCGATCGATTGTGGAATAAACGCAAAGTTTATCGATCTGTCTCCAAAAAACTCAAGGTTCGTCGATCAGTCGCTTAAAAAACACAATGTTCGTCGATCTGTCACAGAAAAAATGCAAAGTTCGTTGATAGTCGTTTAAAAAATGAAAAGTTCATCGATCTGTCCCCAAAAAGTGCAAGGTTCGTCGATCAGTCGCTTAAAAAATGCAATGATCATCAATCTGTCGCAGCAAAAACGCAAAGTTCGTTGATCAGTTGTTTAAATAACGAAAAGTTCGTCGATCAGTCACTTAAAAAAACCTTAAGTTCGTCAATCAGTCGTTTAAAAACCTTAAGTTCGTCGATCAGTCGTGAAAAAAAATGCAAAGTTCGTCGATCTGTGGTTGGAAAAACGAAAGTTCGTGGATCTGTCGCAGAAAAAATGTAAAGTTTGTCGATCTGTCGCGGAAAAAACCCCACAAAGTTCGTCGATCTGTCACGGAAAAAACGCAAAGTTCGTTGATCTGTCACCAAAAAATGCAAAGTTTGTGGATCTGTCACCAAAAAATGCAAAGTTCGTCGATCTGTCACCAAAAAATGCAAAGTTCGTCGATCTGTCACCAAAAAATGCAAAGTTCGTCGATCTGTCACCAAAAAATGCAAAGTTCGTCGATCAGTCGTGGAAAAAAAGCAAATTTCGTCGATGGATTGCGGAATAAACGCAAATTTCGTCGATCTGTCCCCAAAAAACGCAAGGTTCGTCGATCAGTCGCTTAAAAAGCACAATGTTCGTCGATCAGTCGTTTAAAAAATGCAAAGTTCGGCGACTAGTCGTTTAAAAATGCAAAGTTCAGCGACCAGTCGTTTAAAAAATGCAAAGTTCGTCGACCAGTCGCTTAAAAAAGCAAAGTTCGTCGACCAGTCGCTTAAAAAGCGAAAAGTTCGTCGACCAGTCGCTTAAAAAGCGAAAAATTCGTCGACCAGTCGCTTAAAAAGCGAAAAGTTCGTCGACCAGTCGCTTAAAAAGCGAAAAGTTCGTCGACCAGTCGCTTAAAAAGCGAAAAGTTCGTCGACCAGTTGCTTAAAAAGCGAAACGTTCGTTGACCAGTCGCTTAAAAAGCGAAAAGTTCGTCGATCTGTCACCAAAAAAAGCAAAGTTCGTCGATCAGTCGCGGAAAAAAAGCAAATTTCGTCGATCGATTGCGGAATAAACGCAAAATTTGTTGATCTGTCCCCAAAAAACGCAAGGTTCGTCAATCAGTCGCTTAAAAAACACAATGTTCGTCAATCTGTCGCAGAAAAAACACAAAGTTCGTCGACCAGTCGACGAAAAATGCAGAAAAATGCAAAGTTCGTCGACCAGTCGCTTAAAAAGCGAAAAGTTCGTCGACCAGTCGCTTAAAAAGCGAAAAGTTCGTCGATCAGTCGTGAAAAAAAATGCAAAATTCGTCGATCTGTGGTTGAAAAAACACAAAGTTCGTCGATCTGTGGTTGAAAAAACACAAAGTTCTTGGATCTGTCGCGGAAAAACTGCAAAGTTTGTCGATCTGTCGCAGAAAAAACCACAAAGTTTGTCGTGAAATTCGTTAATCGAAAAAAATCTTTAAACCCCACTATTATTTTACGTTCTCTTTAAAGAATTACATTAATGCAGACATGACAAAATACCGTTGAAAATATTAAGTCAACTGAGAATGATTATGTAAAATATTTATTTTTATTATAAAAAAGGGAAGAAAGTTAAGTTTTATATATGCAGTGTATTTTTCAAGTTCCATTAAATGTGTTAAGGACCCTTAACAATTAGGTTGTTAAATAAATTTCTGAATTTAGATTTTATTTGATTGAGATTCACCTATCGATCGCGGAAAAGAAGCAAAGTTTGTCGATCTGTCACCAAAAAATGCAAAGTTCCTCGATCAGTCGTGGGAAAAAAGCAAATTTTGTCGATCGATTGTGGAATAAATGCAAAGTTCGTCGATCTGTCCCCCAAAAAACGCAATGTTTGTCAATCTGTCACAGAAAAAACGCAAAGTTCGTTGATCAGTCATTTAAAAAATGCAAAGTTGGTTGATCAGTCATTTAAAAAACGCAAAGTTCGTTGATCCGTCGTTTAAAAAATGAAAAGTTTGTCGACCAGTCGCTTAAAAAACTAAAAGTTCGTCAGATAAGTCACTTAAAAAACCTTAAGTTCGTCGATCAGTCGTGAAAAAAAAAATGCAAAGTTCGTCGATCTGTGGTTGAAAAACAAAAGTTTGTGGATCTGTCGCAGAAAAAATGCAAAGTATGTCGATCTGTCGCGGGAAAACCCCACAAAGTTCGTCGATCTGTCGCGAGAAAAAACGCAAAGTTCGTTGATCTGTCACCAAAAAATGCAAAGTTCGTCGATCTGTCACCAAAAAATGCAAAGTTTGTCGATCAGTTGCGGGGAAAAAAAGCAAATTTCGTCGATCGATTGTGGAATAAACGCAAAGTTTATCGATCTGTCTCCAAAAAACTCAAGGTTCGTCGATCAGTCGCTTAAAAAACACAATGTTCGTCGATCTGTCACAGAAAAAATGCAAAGTTCGTTGATAGTCGTTTAAAAAATGAAAAGTTCATCGATCTGTCCCCAAAAAGTGCAAGGTTCGTCGATCAGTCGCTTAAAAAATGCAATGATCATCAATCTGTCGCAGCAAAAACGCAAAGTTCGTTGATCAGTTGTTTAAATAACGAAAAGTTCGTCGATCAGTCACTTAAAAAAACCTTAAGTTCGTCAATCAGTCGTTTAAAAACCTTAAGTTCGTCGATCAGTCGTGAAAAAAAATGCAAAGTTCGTCGATCTGTGGTTGGAAAAACGAAAGTTCGTGGATCTGTCGCAGAAAAAATGTAAAGTTTGTCGATCTGTCGCGGAAAAAACCCCACAAAGTTCGTCGATCTGTCACGGAAAAAACGCAAAGTTCGTTGATCTGTCACCAAAAAATGCAAAGTTTGTGGATCTGTCACCAAAAAATGCAAAGTTCGTCGATCTGTCACCAAAAAATGCAAAGTTCGTCGATCTGTCACCAAAAAATGCAAAGTTCGTCGATCTGTCACCAAAAAATGCAAAGTTCGTCGATCAGTCGTGGAAAAAAAGCAAATTTCGTCGATGGATTGCGGAATAAACGCAAATTTCGTCGATCTGTCCCCAAAAAACGCAAGGTTCGTCGATCAGTCGCTTAAAAAGCACAATGTTCGTCGATCAGTCGTTTAAAAAATGCAAAGTTCGGCGACTAGTCGTTTAAAAATGCAAAGTTCAGCGACCAGTCGTTTAAAAAATGCAAAGTTCGTCGACCAGTCGCTTAAAAAATGCAAAGTTCGTCGACCAGTCGCTTAAAAAGCGAAAAGTTCGTCGACCAGTCGCTTAAAAAGCGAAAAATTCGTCGACCAGTCGCTTAAAAAGCGAAAAGTTCGTCGACCAGTCGCTTAAAAAGCGAAAAGTTCTTCGACCAGTCGCTTAAAAAGCGAAAAGTTCGTCGACCAGTTGCTTAAAAAGCGAAACGTTCGTTGACCAGTCGCTTAAAAAGCGAAAAGTTCGTCGATCTGTCACCAAAAAAAGCAAAGTTCGTCGATCAGTCGCGGAAAAAAAGCAAATTTCGTCGATCGATTGCGGAATAAACGCAAAATTTGTTGATCTGTCCCCAAAAAACGCAAGGTTCGTCAATCAGTCGCTTAAAAAACACAATGTTCGTCAATCTGTCGCAGAAAAAACACAAAGTTCGTCGACCAGTCGACGAAAAATGCAGAAAAATGCAAAGTTCGTCGACCAGTCGCTTAAAAAGCGAAAAGTTCGTCGACCAGTCGCTTAAAAAGCGAAAAGTTCGTCGATCAGTCGTGAAAAAAAATGCAAAATTCGTCGATCTGTGGTTGAAAAAACACAAAGTTCGTCGATCTGTGGTTGAAAAAACACAAAGTTCTTGGATCTGTCGCGGAAAAACTGCAAAGTTTGTCGATCTGTCGCAGAAAAAACCACAAAGTTTGTCGTGAAATTCGTTAATCGAAAAAAATCTTTAAACCCCACTATTATTTTACGTTCTCTTTAAAGAATTACATTAATGCAGACATGACAAAATACCGTTGAAAATATTAAGTCAACTGAGAATGATTATGTAAAATGTTTATTTTTATTATAAAAAAGGGAAGAAAGTTAAGTTTTATATATGCAGTGTATTTTTCAAGTTCCATTAAATGTGTTAAGGACCCTTAACAATTAGGTTGTTAAATAAATTTCTGAATTTAGATTTTATTTGATTGAGATTCACCTATCGATCGCGGAAAAGAAGCAAAGTTTGTCGATCTGTCACCAAAAAATGCAAAGTTCCTCGATCAGTCGTGGGAAAAAAGCAAATTTTGTCGATCGATTGTGGAATAAATGCAAAGTTCGTCGATCTGTCCCCCAAAAAACGCAATGTTTGTCAATCTGTCCCAGAAAAAACGCAAAGTTCGTTGATCAGTCATTTAAAAAATGCAAAGTTGGTTGATCAGTCATTTAAAAAACGCAAAGTTCGTTGATCCGTCGTTTAAAAAATGAAAAGTTTGTCGACCAGTCGCTTAAAAAACTAAAAGTTCGTCAGATAAGTCACTTAAAAAACCTTAAGTTCGTCGATCAGTCGTGAAAAAAAAAATGCAAAGTTCGTCGATCTGTGGTTGAAAAACAAAAGTTTGTGGATCTGTCGCAGAAAAAATGCAAAGTATGTCGATCTGTCGCGGGAAAACCCCACAAAGTTCGTCGATCTGTCGCGGGAAAAAACGCAAAGTTCGTTGATCTGTCACCAAAAAATGCAAAGTTCGTCGATCTGTCACCAAAAAATGCAAAGTTTGTCGATCAGTTGCGGGGAAAAAAAGCAAATTTCGTCGATCGATTGTGGAATAAACGCAAAGTTTATCGATCTGTCTCCAAAAAACTCAAGGTTCGTCGATCAGTCGCTTAAAAAACACAATGTTCGTCGATCTGTCACAGAAAAAATGCAAAGTTCGTTGATAGTCGTTTAAAAAATGAAAAGTTCATCGATCTGTCCCCAAAAAGTGCAAGGTTCGTCGATCAGTCGCTTAAAAAATGCAATGATCATCAATCTGTCGCAGCAAAAACGCAAAGTTCGTTGATCAGTTGTTTAAATAACGAAAAGTTCGTCGATCAGTCACTTAAAAAAACCTTAAGTTCGTCAATCAGTCGTTTAAAAACCTTAAGTTCGTCGATCAGTCGTGAAAAAAAATGCAAAGTTCGTCGATCTGTGGTTGGAAAAACGAAAGTTCGTGGATCTGTCGCAGAAAAAATGTAAAGTTTGTCGATCTGTCGCGGAAAAAACCCCACAAAGTTCGTCGATCTGTCACGGAAAAAACGCAAAGTTCGTTGATCTGTCACCAAAAAATGCAAAGTTTGTGGATCTGTCACCAAAAAATGCAAAGTTCGTCGATCTGTCACCAAAAAATGCAAAGTTCGTCGATCTGTCACCAAAAAATGCAAAGTTCGTCGATCTGTCACCAAAAAATGCAAAGTTCGTCGATCAGTCGTGGAAAAAAAGCAAATTTCGTCGATGGATTGCGGAATAAACGCAAATTTCGTCGATCTGTCCCCAAAAAACGCAAGGTTCGTCGATCAGTCGCTTAAAAAGCACAATGTTCGTCGATCAGTCGTTTAAAAAATGCAAAGTTCGGCGACTAGTCGTTTAAAAATGCAAAGTTCAGCGACCAGTCGTTTAAAAAATGCAAAGTTCGTCGACCAGTCGCTTAAAAAATGCAAAGTTCGTCGACCAGTCGCTTAAAAAGCGAAAAGTTCGTCGACCAGTCGCTTAAAAAGCGAAAAATTCGTCGACCAGTCGCTTAAAAAGCGAAAAGTTCGTCGACCAGTCGCTTAAAAAGCGAAAAGTTCTTCGACCAGTCGCTTAAAAAGCGAAAAGTTCGTCGACCAGTTGCTTAAAAAGCGAAACGTTCGTTGACCAGTCGCTTAAAAAGCGAAAAGTTCGTCGATCTGTCACCAAAAAAAGCAAAGTTCGTCGATCAGTCGCGGAAAAAAAGCAAATTTCGTCGATCGATTGCGGAATAAACGCAAAATTTGTTGATCTGTCCCCAAAAAACGCAAGGTTCGTCAATCAGTCGCTTAAAAAACACAATGTTCGTCAATCTGTCGCAGAAAAAACACAAAGTTCGTCGACCAGTCGACGAAAAATGCAGAAAAATGCAAAGTTCGTCGACAAGTCGCTTAAAAAGCGAAAAGTTCGTCGACCAGTCGCTTAAAAAGCGAAAAGTTCGTCGATCAGTCGTGAAAAAAAATGCAAAATTCGTCGATCTGTGGTTGAAAAAACACAAAGTTCGTCGATCTGTGGTTGAAAAAACACAAAGTTCTTGGATCTGTCGCGGAAAAACTGCAAAGTTTGTCGATCTGTCGCAGAAAAAACCACAAAGTTTGTCGTGAAATTCGTTAATCGAAAAAAATCTTTAAACCCCACTATTATTTTACGTTCTCTTTAAAGAATTACATTAATGCAGACATGACAAAATACCGTTGAAAATATTAAGTCAACTGAGAATGATTATGTAAAATATTTATTTTTATTATAAAAAAGGGAAGAAAGTTAAGTTTTATATATGCAGTGTATTTTTCAAGTTCCATTAAATGTGTTAAGGACCCTTAACAATTAGGTTGTTAAATAAATTTCTGAATTTAGATTTTATTTGATTGAGATTCACCTATCGATCGCGGAAAAGAAGCAAAGTTTGTCGATCTGTCACCAAAAAATGCAAAGTTCCTCGATCAGTCGTGGGAAAAAAGCAAATTTTGTCGATCGATTGTGGAATAAATGCAAAGTTCGTCGATCTGTCCCCCAAAAAACGCAATGTTTGTCAATCTGTCACAGAAAAAACGCAAAGTTCGTTGATCAGTCATTTAAAAAATGCAAAGTTGGTTGATCAGTCATTTAAAAAACGCAAAGTTCGTTGATCCGTCGTTTAAAAAATGAAAAGTTTGTCGACCAGTCGCTTAAAAAACTAAAAGTTCGTCAGATAAGTCACTTAAAAAACCTTAAGTTCGTCGATCAGTCGTGAAAAAAAAAATGCAAAGTTCGTCGATCTGTGGTTGAAAAACAAAAGTTTGTGGATCTGTCGCAGAAAAAATGCAAAGTATGTCGATCTGTCGCGGGAAAACCCCACAAAGTTCGTCGATCTGTCGCGGGAAAAAACGCAAAGTTCGTTGATCTGTCACCAAAAAATGCAAAGTTCGTCGATCTGTCACCAAAAAATGCAAAGTTTGTCGATCAGTTGCGGGGAAAAAAAGCAAATTTCGTCGATCGATTGTGGAATAAACGCAAAGTTTATCGATCTGTCTCCAAAAAACTCAAGGTTCGTCGATCAGTCGCTTAAAAAACACAATGTTCGTCGATCTGTCACAGAAAAAATGCAAAGTTCGTTGATAGTCGTTTAAAAAATGAAAAGTTCATCGATCTGTCCCCAAAAAGTGCAAGGTTCGTCGATCAGTCGCTTAAAAAATGCAATGATCATCAATCTGTCGCAGCAAAAACGCAAAGTTCGTTGATCAGTTGTTTAAATAACGAAAAGTTCGTCGATCAGTCACTTAAAAAAACCTTAAGTTCGTCAATCAGTCGTTTAAAAACCTTAAGTTCGTCGATCAGTCGTGAAAAAAAATGCAAAGTTCGTCGATCTGTGGTTGGAAAAACGAAAGTTCGTGGATCTGTCGCAGAAAAAATGTAAAGTTTGTCGATCTGTCGCGGAAAAAACCCCACAAAGTTCGTCGATCTGTCACGGAAAAAACGCAAAGTTCGTTGATCTGTCACCAAAAAATGCAAAGTTTGTGGATCTGTCACCAAAAAATGCAAAGTTCGTCGATCTGTCACCAAAAAATGCAAAGTTCGTCGATCTGTCACCAAAAAATGCAAAGTTCGTCGATCTGTCACCAAAAAATGCAAAGTTCGTCGATCAGTCGTGGAAAAAAAGCAAATTTCGTCGATGGATTGCGGAATAAACGCAAATTTCGTCGATCTGTCCCCAAAAAACGCAAGGTTCGTCGATCAGTCGCTTAAAAAGCACAATGTTCGTCGATCAGTCGTTTAAAAAATGCAAAGTTCGGCGACTAGTCGTTTAAAAATGCAAAGTTCAGCGACCAGTCGTTTAAAAAATGCAAAGTTCGTCGACCAGTCGCTTAAAAAATGCAAAGTTCGTCGACCAGTCGCTTAAAAAGCGAAAAGTTCGTCGACCAGTCGCTTAAAAAGCGAAAAATTCGTCGACCAGTCGCTTAAAAAGCGAAAAGTTCGTCGACCAGTCGCTTAAAAAGCGAAAAGTTCTTCGACCAGTCGCTTAAAAAGCGAAAAGTTCGTCGACCAGTTGCTTAAAAAGCGAAACGTTCGTTGACCAGTCGCTTAAAAAGCGAAAAGTTCGTCGATCTGTCACCAAAAAAAGCAAAGTTCGTCGATCAGTCGCGGAAAAAAAGCAAATTTCGTCGATCGATTGCGGAATAAACGCAAAATTTGTTGATCTGTCCCCAAAAAACGCAAGGTTCGTCAATCAGTCGCTTAAAAAACACAATGTTCGTCAATCTGTCGCAGAAAAAACACAAAGTTCGTCGACCAGTCGACGAAAAATGCAGAAAAATGCAAAGTTCGTCGACAAGTCGCTTAAAAAGCGAAAAGTTCGTCGACCAGTCGCTTAAAAAGCGAAAAGTTCGTCGATCAGTCGTGAAAAAAAATGCAAAATTCGTCGATCTGTGGTTGAAAAAACACAAAGTTCGTCGATCTGTGGTTGAAAAAACACAAAGTTCTTGGATCTGTCGCGGAAAAACTGCAAAGTTTGTCGATCTGTCGCAGAAAAAACCACAAAGTTTGTCGTGAAATTCGTTAATCGAAAAAAATCTTTAAACCCCACTATTATTTTACGTTCTCTTTAAAGAATTACATTAATGCAGACATGACAAAATACCGTTGAAAATATTAAGTCAACTGAGAATGATTATGTAAAATGTTTATTTTTATTATAAAAAAGGGAAGAAAGTTAAGTTTTATATATGCAGTGTATTTTTCAAGTTCCATTAAATGTGTTAAGGACCCTTAACAATTAGGTTGTTAAATAAATTTCTGAATTTAGATTTTATTTGATTGAGATTCACCTATCGATCGCGGAAAAGAAGCAAAGTTTGTCGATCTGTCACCAAAAAATGCAAAGTTCCTCGATCAGTCGTGGGAAAAAAGCAAATTTTGTCGATCGATTGTGGAATAAATGCAAAGTTCGTCGATCTGTCCCCCAAAAAACGCAATGTTTGTCAATCTGTCCCAGAAAAAACGTAAAGTTCGTTGATCAGTCATTTAAAAAATGCAAAGTTGGTTGATCAGTCATTTAAAAAACGCAAAGTTCGTTGATCCGTCGTTTAAAAAATGAAAAGTTTGTCGACCAGTCGCTTAAAAAACTAAAAGTTCGTCAGATAAGTCACTTAAAAAACCTTAAGTTCGTCGATCAGTCGTGAAAAAAAAAATGCAAAGTTCGTCGATCTGTGGTTGAAAAACAAAAGTTTGTGGATCTGTCGCAGAAAAAATGCAAAGTATGTCGATCTGTCGCGGGAAAACCCCACAAAGTTCGTCGATCTGTCGCGGGAAAAAACGCAAAGTTCGTTGATCTGTCACCAAAAAATGCAAAGTTCGTCGATCTGTCACCAAAAAATGCAAAGTTTGTCGATCAGTTGCGGGGAAAAAAAGCAAATTTCGTCGATCGATTGTGGAATAAACGCAAAGTTTATCGATCTGTCTCCAAAAAACTCAAGGTTCGTCGATCAGTCGCTTAAAAAACACAATGTTCGTCGATCTGTCACAGAAAAAATGCAAAGTTCGTTGATAGTCGTTTAAAAAATGAAAAGTTCATCGATCTGTCCCCAAAAAGTGCAAGGTTCGTCGATCAGTCGCTTAAAAAATGCAATGATCATCAATCTGTCGCAGCAAAAACGCAAAGTTCGTTGATCAGTTGTTTAAATAACGAAAAGTTCGTCGATCAGTCACTTAAAAAAACCTTAAGTTCGTCAATCAGTCGTTTAAAAACCTTAAGTTCGTCGATCAGTCGTGAAAAAAAATGCAAAGTTCGTCGATCTGTGGTTGGAAAAACGAAAGTTCGTGGATCTGTCGCAGAAAAAATGTAAAGTTTGTCGATCTGTCGCGGAAAAAACCCCACAAAGTTCGTCGATCTGTCACGGAAAAAACGCAAAGTTCGTTGATCTGTCACCAAAAAATGCAAAGTTTGTGGATCTGTCACCAAAAAATGCAAAGTTCGTCGATCTGTCACCAAAAAATGCAAAGTTCGTCGATCTGTCACCAAAAAATGCAAAGTTCGTCGATCTGTCACCAAAAAATGCAAAGTTCGTCGATCAGTCGTGGAAAAAAAGCAAATTTCGTCGATGGATTGCGGAATAAACGCAAATTTCGTCGATCTGTCCCCAAAAAACGCAAGGTTCGTCGATCAGTCGCTTAAAAAGCACAATGTTCGTCGATCAGTCGTTTAAAAAATGCAAAGTTCGGCGACTAGTCGTTTAAAAATGCAAAGTTCAGCGACCAGTCGTTTAAAAAATGCAAAGTTCGTCGACCAGTCGCTTAAAAAATGCAAAGTTCGTCGACCAGTCGCTTAAAAAGCGAAAAGTTCGTCGACCAGTCGCTTAAAAAGCGAAAACTTCGTCGACCAGTCGCTTAAAAAGCGAAAAGTTCGTCGACCAGTCGCTTAAAAAGCGAAAAGTTCGTCGACCAGTCGCTTAAAAAGCGAAAAGTTCGTCGACCAGTCGCTTAAAAAGCGAAAAGTTCGTCGACCAGTTGCTTAAAAAGCGAAACGTTCGTTGACCAGTCGCTTAAAAAGCGAAAAGTTCGTCGATCTGTCACCAAAAAAAGCAAAGTTCGTCGATCAGTCGCGGAAAAAAAGCAAATTTCGTCGATCGATTGCGGAATAAACGCAAAATTTGTTGATCTGTCCCCAAAAAACGCAAGGTTCGTCAATCAGTCGCTTAAAAAACACAATGTTCGTCAATCTGTCGCAGAAAAAACACAAAGTTCGTCGACCAGTCGACGAAAAATGCAGAAAAATGCAAAGTTCGTCGACCAGTCGCTTAAAAAGCGAAAAGTTCGTCGACCAGTCGCTTAAAAAGCGAAAAGTTCGTCGATCAGTCGTGAAAAAAAATGCAAAATTCGTCGATCTGTGGTTGAAAAAACACAAAGTTCGTCGATCTGTGGTTGAAAAAACACAAAGTTCTTGGATCTGTCGCGGAAAAACTGCAAAGTTTGTCGATCTGTCGCAGAAAAAACCACAAAGTTTGTCGTGAAATTCGTTAATCGAAAAAAATCTTTAAACCCCACTATTATTTTACGTTCTCTTTAAAGAATTACATTAATGCAGACATGACAAAATACCGTTGAAAATATTAAGTCAACTGAGAATGATTATGTAAAATGTTTATTTTTATTATAAAAAAGGGAAGAAAGTTAAGTTTTATATATGCAGTGTATTTTTCAAGTTCCATTAAATGTGTTAAGGACCCTTAACAATTAGGTTGTTAAATAAATTTCTGAATTTAGATTTTATTTGATTGAGATTCACCTATCGATCGCGGAAAAGAAGCAAAGTTTGTCGATCTGTCACCAAAAAATGCAAAGTTCCTCGATCAGTCGTGGGAAAAAAGCAAATTTTGTCGATCGATTGTGGAATAAATGCAAAGTTCGTCGATCTGTCCCCCAAAAAACGCAATGTTTGTCAATCTGTCACAGAAAAAACGCAAAGTTCGTTGATCAGTCATTTAAAAAATGCAAAGTTGGTTGATCAGTCATTTAAAAAACGCAAAGTTCGTTGATCCGTCGTTTAAAAAATGAAAAGTTTGTCGACCAGTCGCTTAAAAAACTAAAAGTTCGTCAGATAAGTCACTTAAAAAACCTTAAGTTCGTCGATCAGTCGTGAAAAAAAAAATCCAAAGTTCGTCGATCTGTGGTTGAAAAACAAAAGTTTGTGGATCTGTCGCAGAAAAAATGCAAAGTATGTCGATCTGTCGCGGGAAAACCCCACAAAGTTCGTCGATCTGTCGCGGGAAAAAACGCAAAGTTCGTTGATCTGTCACCAAAAAATGCAAAGTTCGTCGATCTGTCACCAAAAAATGCAAAGTTTGTCGATCAGTTGCGGGGAAAAAAAGCAAATTTCGTCGATCGATTGTGGAATAAACGCAAAGTTTATCGATCTGTCTCCAAAAAACTCAAGGTTCGTCGATCAGTCGCTTAAAAAACACAATGTTCGTCGATCTGTCACAGAAAAAATGCAAAGTTCGTTGATAGTCGTTTAAAAAATGAAAAGTTCATCGATCTGTCCCCAAAAAGTGCAAGGTTCGTCGATCAGTCGCTTAAAAAATGCAATGATCATCAATCTGTCGCAGCAAAAACGCAAAGTTCGTTGATCAGTTGTTTAAATAACGAAAAGTTCGTCGATCAGTCACTTAAAAAAACCTTAAGTTCGTCAATCAGTCGTTTAAAAACCTTAAGTTCGTCGATCAGTCGTGAAAAAAAATGCAAAGTTCGTCGATCTGTGGTTGGAAAAACGAAAGTTCGTGGATCTGTCGCAGAAAAAATGTAAAGTTTGTCGATCTGTCGCGGAAAAAACCCCACAAAGTTCGTCGATCTGTCACGGAAAAAACGCAAAGTTCGTTGATCTGTCACCAAAAAATGCAAAGTTTGTGGATCTGTCACCAAAAAATGCAAAGTTCGTCGATCTGTCACCAAAAAATGCAAAGTTCGTCGATCTGTCACCAAAAAATGCAAAGTTCGTCGATCTGTCACCAAAAAATGCAAAGTTCGTCGATCAGTCGTGGAAAAAAAGCAAATTTCGTCGATGGATTGCGGAATAAACGCAAATTTCGTCGATCTGTCCCCAAAAAACGCAAGGTTCGTCGATCAGTCGCTTAAAAAGCACAATGTTCGTCGATCAGTCGTTTAAAAAATGCAAAGTTCGGCGACTAGTCGTTTAAAAATGCAAAGTTCAGCGACCAGTCGTTTAAAAAATGCAAAGTTCGTCGACCAGTCGCTTAAAAAATGCAAAGTTCGTCGACCAGTCGCTTAAAAAGCGAAAAGTTCGTCGACCAGTCGCTTAAAAAGCGAAAAGTTCGTCGACCAGTCGCTTAAAAAGCGAAAAGTTCGTCGACCAGTCGCTTAAAAAGCGAAAAGTTCGTCGACCAGTTGCTTAAAAAGCGAAACGTTCGTTGACCAGTCGCTTAAAAAGCGAAAAGTTCGTCGATCTGTCACCAAAAAAAGCAAAGTTCGTCGATCAGTCGCGGAAAAAAAGCAAATTTCGTCGATCGATTGCGGAATAAACGCAAAATTTGTTGATCTGTCCCCAAAAAACGCAAGGTTCGTCAATCAGTCGCTTAAAAAACACAATGTTCGTCAATCTGTCGCAGAAAAAACACAAAGTTCGTCGACCAGTCGACGAAAAATGCAGAAAAATGCAAAGTTCGTCGACCAGTCGCTTAAAAAGCGAAAAGTTCGTCGACCAGTCGCTTAAAAAGCGAAAAGTTCGTCGATCAGTCGTGAAAAAAAATGCAAAATTCGTCGATCTGTGGTTGAAAAAACACAAAGTTCGTCGATCTGTGGTTGAAAAAACACAAAGTTCTTGGATCTGTCGCGGAAAAACTGCAAAGTTTGTCGATCTGTCGCAGAAAAAACCACAAAGTTTGTCGTGAAATTCGTTAATCGAAAAAAATCTTTAAACCCCACTATTATTTTACGTTCTCTTTAAAGAATTACATTAATGCAGACATGACAAAATACCGTTGAAAATATTAAGTCAACTGAGAATGATTATGTAAAATGTTTATTTTTATTATAAAAAAGGGAAGAAAGTTAAGTTTTATATATGCAGTGTATTTTTCAAGTTCCATTAAATGTGTTAAGGACCCTTAACAATTAGGTTGTTAAATAAATTTCTGAATTTAGATTTTATTTGATTGAGATTCACCTATCGATCGCGGAAAAGAAGCAAAGTTTGTCGATCTGTCACCAAAAAATGCAAAGTTCCTCGATCAGTCGTGGGAAAAAAGCAAATTTTGTCGATCGATTGTGGAATAAATGCAAAGTTCGTCGATCTGTCCCCCAAAAAACGCAATGTTTGTCAATCTGTCACAGAAAAAACGCAAAGTTCGTTGATCAGTCATTTAAAAAATGCAAAGTTGGTTGATCAGTCATTTAAAAAACGCAAAGTTCGTTGATCCGTCGTTTAAAAAATGAAAAGTTTGTCGACCAGTCGCTTAAAAAACTAAAAGTTCGTCAGATAAGTCACTTAAAAAACCTTAAGTTCGTCGATCAGTCGTGAAAAAAAAAATCCAAAGTTCGTCGATCTGTGGTTGAAAAACAAAAGTTTGTGGATCTGTCGCAGAAAAAATGCAAAGTATGTCGATCTGTCGCGGGAAAACCCCACAAAGTTCGTCGATCTGTCGCGGGAAAAAACGCAAAGTTCGTTGATCTGTCACCAAAAAATGCAAAGTTCGTCGATCTGTCACCAAAAAATGCAAAGTTTGTCGATCAGTTGCGGGGAAAAAAAGCAAATTTCGTCGATCGATTGTGGAATAAACGCAAAGTTTATCGATCTGTCTCCAAAAAACTCAAGGTTCGTCGATCAGTCGCTTAAAAAACACAATGTTCGTCGATCTGTCACAGAAAAAATGCAAAGTTCGTTGATAGTCGTTTAAAAAATGAAAAGTTCATCGATCTGTCCCCAAAAAGTGCAAGGTTCGTCGATCAGTCGCTTAAAAAATGCAATGATCATCAATCTGTCGCAGCAAAAACGCAAAGTTCGTTGATCAGTTGTTTAAATAACGAAAAGTTCGTCGATCAGTCACTTAAAAAAACCTTAAGTTCGTCAATCAGTCGTTTAAAAACCTTAAGTTCGTCGATCAGTCGTGAAAAAAAATGCAAAGTTCGTCGATCTGTGGTTGGAAAAACGAAAGTTCGTGGATCTGTCGCAGAAAAAATGTAAAGTTTGTCGATCTGTCGCGGAAAAAACCCCACAAAGTTCGTCGATCTGTCACGGAAAAAACGCAAAGTTCGTTGATCTGTCACCAAAAAATGCAAAGTTTGTGGATCTGTCACCAAAAAATGCAAAGTTCGTCGATCTGTCACCAAAAAATGCAAAGTTCGTCGATCTGTCACCAAAAAATGCAAAGTTCGTCGATCTGTCACCAAAAAATGCAAAGTTCGTCGATCAGTCGTGGAAAAAAAGCAAATTTCGTCGATGGATTGCGGAATAAACGCAAATTTCGTCGATCTGTCCCCAAAAAACGCAAGGTTCGTCGATCAGTCGCTTAAAAAGCACAATGTTCGTCGATCAGTCGTTTAAAAAATGCAAAGTTCGGCGACTAGTCGTTTAAAAATGCAAAGTTCAGCGACCAGTCGTTTAAAAAATGCAAAGTTCGTCGACCAGTCGCTTAAAAAATGCAAAGTTCGTCGACCAGTCGCTTAAAAAGCGAAAAGTTCGTCGACCAGTCGCTTAAAAAGCGAAAACTTCGTCGACCAGTCGCTTAAAAAGCGAAAAGTTCGTCGACCAGTCGCTTAAAAAGCGAAAAGTTCGTCGACCAGTCGCTTAAAAAGCGAAAAGTTCGTCGACCAGTCGCTTAAAAAGCGAAAAGTTCGTCGACCAGTTGCTTAAAAAGCGAAACGTTCGTTGACCAGTCGCTTAAAAAGCGAAAAGTTCGTCGATCTGTCACCAAAAAAAGCAAAGTTCGTCGATCAGTCGCGGAAAAAAAGCAAATTTCGTCGATCGATTGCGGAATAAACGCAAAATTTGTTGATCTGTCCCCAAAAAACGCAAGGTTCGTCAATCAGTCGCTTAAAAAACACAATGTTCGTCAATCTGTCGCAGAAAAAACACAAAGTTCGTCGACCAGTCGACGAAAAATGCAGAAAAATGCAAAGTTCGTCGACCAGTCGCTTAAAAAGCGAAAAGTTCGTCGACCAGTCGCTTAAAAAGCGAAAAGTTCGTCGATCAGTCGTGAAAAAAAATGCAAAATTCGTCGATCTGTGGTTGAAAAAACACAAAGTTCGTCGATCTGTGGTTGAAAAAACACAAAGTTCTTGGATCTGTCGCGGAAAAACTGCAAAGTTTGTCGATCTGTCGCAGAAAAAACCACAAAGTTTGTCGTGAAATTCGTTAATCGAAAAAAATCTTTAAACCCCACTATTATTTTACGTTCTCTTTAAAGAATTACATTAATGCAGACATGACAAAATACCGTTGAAAATATTAAGTCAACTGAGAATGATTATGTAAAATGTTTATTTTTATTATAAAAAAGGGAAGAAAGTTAAGTTTTATATATGCAGTGTATTTTTCAAGTTCCATTAAATGTGTTAAGGACCCTTAACAATTAGGTTGTTAAATAAATTTCTGAATTTAGATTTTATTTGATTGAGATTCACCTATCGATCGCGGAAAAGAAGCAAAGTTTGTCGATCTGTCACCAAAAAATGCAAAGTTCCTCGATCAGTCGTGGGAAAAAAGCAAATTTTGTCGATCGATTGTGGAATAAATGCAAAGTTCGTCGATCTGTCCCCCAAAAAACGCAATGTTTGTCAATCTGTCACAGAAAAAACGCAAAGTTCGTTGATCAGTCATTTAAAAAATGCAAAGTTGGTTGATCAGTCATTTAAAAAACGCAAAGTTCGTTGATCCGTCGTTTAAAAAATGAAAAGTTTGTCGACCAGTCGCTTAAAAAACTAAAAGTTCGTCAGATAAGTCACTTAAAAAACCTTAAGTTCGTCGATCAGTCGTGAAAAAAAAAATCCAAAGTTCGTCGATCTGTGGTTGAAAAACAAAAGTTTGTGGATCTGTCGCAGAAAAAATGCAAAGTATGTCGATCTGTCGCGGGAAAACCCCACAAAGTTCGTCGATCTGTCGCGGGAAAAAACGCAAAGTTCGTTGATCTGTCACCAAAAAATGCAAAGTTCGTCGATCTGTCACCAAAAAATGCAAAGTTTGTCGATCAGTTGCGGGGAAAAAAAGCAAATTTCGTCGATCGATTGTGGAATAAACGCAAAGTTTATCGATCTGTCTCCAAAAAACTCAAGGTTCGTCGATCAGTCGCTTAAAAAACACAATGTTCGTCGATCTGTCACAGAAAAAATGCAAAGTTCGTTGATAGTCGTTTAAAAAATGAAAAGTTCATCGATCTGTCCCCAAAAAGTGCAAGGTTCGTCGATCAGTCGCTTAAAAAATGCAATGATCATCAATCTGTCGCAGCAAAAACGCAAAGTTCGTTGATCAGTTGTTTAAATAACGAAAAGTTCGTCGATCAGTCACTTAAAAAAACCTTAAGTTCGTCAATCAGTCGTTTAAAAACCTTAAGTTCGTCGATCAGTCGTGAAAAAAAATGCAAAGTTCGTCGATCTGTGGTTGGAAAAACGAAAGTTCGTGGATCTGTCGCAGAAAAAATGTAAAGTTTGTCGATCTGTCGCGGAAAAAACCCCACAAAGTTCGTCGATCTGTCACGGAAAAAACGCAAAGTTCGTTGATCTGTCACCAAAAAATGCAAAGTTTGTGGATCTGTCACCAAAAAATGCAAAGTTCGTCGATCTGTCACCAAAAAATGCAAAGTTCGTCGATCTGTCACCAAAAAATGCAAAGTTCGTCGATCTGTCACCAAAAAATGCAAAGTTCGTCGATCAGTCGTGGAAAAAAAGCAAATTTCGTCGATGGATTGCGGAATAAACGCAAATTTCGTCGATCTGTCCCCAAAAAACGCAAGGTTCGTCGATCAGTCGCTTAAAAAGCACAATGTTCGTCGATCAGTCGTTTAAAAAATGCAAAGTTCGGCGACTAGTCGTTTAAAAATGCAAAGTTCAGCGACCAGTCGTTTAAAAAATGCAAAGTTCGTCGACCAGTCGCTTAAAAAATGCAAAGTTCGTCGACCAGTCGCTTAAAAAGCGAAAAGTTCGTCGACCAGTCGCTTAAAAAGCGAAAAGTTCGTCGACCAGTCGCTTAAAAAGCGAAAAGTTCGTCGACCAGTCGCTTAAAAAGCGAAAAGTTCGTCGACCAGTTGCTTAAAAAGCGAAACGTTCGTTGACCAGTCGCTTAAAAAGCGAAAAGTTCGTCGATCTGTCACCAAAAAAAGCAAAGTTCGTCGATCAGTCGCGGAAAAAAAGCAAATTTCGTCGATCGATTGCGGAATAAACGCAAAATTTGTTGATCTGTCCCCAAAAAACGCAAGGTTCGTCAATCAGTCGCTTAAAAAACACAATGTTCGTCAATCTGTCGCAGAAAAAACACAAAGTTCGTCGACCAGTCGACGAAAAATGCAGAAAAATGCAAAGTTCGTCGACCAGTCGCTTAAAAAGCGAAAAGTTCGTCGACCAGTCGCTTAAAAAGCGAAAAGTTCGTCGATCAGTCGTGAAAAAAAATGCAAAATTCGTCGATCTGTGGTTGAAAAAACACAAAGTTCGTCGATCTGTGGTTGAAAAAACACAAAGTTCTTGGATCTGTCGCGGAAAAACTGCAAAGTTTGTCGATCTGTCGCAGAAAAAACCACAAAGTTTGTCGTGAAATTCGTTAATCGAAAAAAATCTTTAAACCCCACTATTATTTTACGTTCTCTTTAAAGAATTACATTAATGCAGACATGACAAAATACCGTTGAAAATATTAAGTCAACTGAGAATGATTATGTAAAATGTTTATTTTTATTATAAAAAAGGGAAGAAAGTTAAGTTTTATATATGCAGTGTATTTTTCAAGTTCCATTAAATGTGTTAAGGACCCTTAACAATTAGGTTGTTAAATAAATTTCTGAATTTAGATTTTATTTGATTGAGATTCACCTATCGATCGCGGAAAAGAAGCAAAGTTTGTCGATCTGTCACCAAAAAATGCAAAGTTCCTCGATCAGTCGTGGGAAAAAAGCAAATTTTGTCGATCGATTGTGGAATAAATGCAAAGTTCGTCGATCTGTCCCCCAAAAAACGCAATGTTTGTCAATCTGTCACAGAAAAAACGCAAAGTTCGTTGATCAGTCATTTAAAAAATGCAAAGTTGGTTGATCAGTCATTTAAAAAACGCAAAGTTCGTTGATCCGTCGTTTAAAAAATGAAAAGTTTGTCGACCAGTCGCTTAAAAAACTAAAAGTTCGTCAGATAAGTCACTTAAAAAACCTTAAGTTCGTCGATCAGTCGTGAAAAAAAAAATCCAAAGTTCGTCGATCTGTGGTTGAAAAACAAAAGTTTGTGGATCTGTCGCAGAAAAAATGCAAAGTATGTCGATCTGTCGCGGGAAAACCCCACAAAGTTCGTCGATCTGTCGCGGGAAAAAACGCAAAGTTCGTTGATCTGTCACCAAAAAATGCAAAGTTCGTCGATCTGTCACCAAAAAATGCAAAGTTTGTCGATCAGTTGCGGGGAAAAAAAGCAAATTTCGTCGATCGATTGTGGAATAAACGCAAAGTTTATCGATCTGTCTCCAAAAAACTCAAGGTTCGTCGATCAGTCGCTTAAAAAACACAATGTTCGTCGATCTGTCACAGAAAAAATGCAAAGTTCGTTGATAGTCGTTTAAAAAATGAAAAGTTCATCGATCTGTCCCCAAAAAGTGCAAGGTTCGTCGATCAGTCGCTTAAAAAATGCAATGATCATCAATCTGTCGCAGCAAAAACGCAAAGTTCGTTGATCAGTTGTTTAAATAACGAAAAGTTCGTCGATCAGTCACTTAAAAAAACCTTAAGTTCGTCAATCAGTCGTTTAAAAACCTTAAGTTCGTCGATCAGTCGTGAAAAAAAATGCAAAGTTCGTCGATCTGTGGTTGGAAAAACGAAAGTTCGTGGATCTGTCGCAGAAAAAATGTAAAGTTTGTCGATCTGTCGCGGAAAAAACCCCACAAAGTTCGTCGATCTGTCACGGAAAAAACGCAAAGTTCGTTGATCTGTCACCAAAAAATGCAAAGTTTGTGGATCTGTCACCAAAAAATGCAAAGTTCGTCGATCTGTCACCAAAAAATGCAAAGTTCGTCGATCTGTCACCAAAAAATGCAAAGTTCGTCGATCTGTCACCAAAAAATGCAAAGTTCGTCGATCAGTCGTGGAAAAAAAGCAAATTTCGTCGATGGATTGCGGAATAAACGCAAATTTCGTCGATCTGTCCCCAAAAAACGCAAGGTTCGTCGATCAGTCGCTTAAAAAGCACAATGTTCGTCGATCAGTCGTTTAAAAAATGCAAAGTTCGGCGACTAGTCGTTTAAAAATGCAAAGTTCAGCGACCAGTCGTTTAAAAAATGCAAAGTTCGTCGACCAGTCGCTTAAAAAATGCAAAGTTCGTCGACCAGTCGCTTAAAAAGCGAAAAGTTCGTCGACCAGTCGCTTAAAAAGCGAAAAATTCGTCGACCAGTCGCTTAAAAAGCGAAAAGTTCGTCGACCAGTCGCTTAAAAAGCGAAAAGTTCGTCGACCAGTTGCTTAAAAAGCGAAAAGTTCGTCGACCAGTTGCTTAAAAAGCGAAACGTTCGTTGACCAGTCGCTTAAAAAGCGAAAAGTTCGTCGATCTGTCACCAAAAAAAGCAAAGTTCGTCGATCAGTCGCGGAAAAAAAGCAAATTTCGTCGATCGATTGCGGAATAAACGCAAAATTTGTTGATCTGTCCCCAAAAAACGCAAGGTTCGTCAATCAGTCGCTTAAAAAACACAATGTTCGTCAATCTGTCGCAGAAAAAACACAAAGTTCGTCGACCAGTCGACGAAAAATGCAGAAAAATGCAATGTTCGTCGACCAGTCGCTTAAAAAGCGAAAAGTTCGTCGACCAGTCGCTTAAAAAGCGAAAAGTTCGTCGACCAGTCGCTTAAAAAGCGAAAAGTTCGTCGATCAGTCGTGAAAAAAAATGCAAAATTCGTCGATCTGTGGTTGAAAAAACACAAAGTTCGTCGATCTGTGGTTGAAAAAACACAAAGTTCTTGGATCTGTCGCGGAAAAACTGCAAAGTTTGTCGATCTGTCGCAGAAAAAACCACAAAGTTTGTCGTGAAATTCGTTAATCGAAAAAAATCTTTAAACCCCACTATTATTTTACGTTCTCTTTAAAGAATTACATTAATGCAGACATGACAAAATACCGTTGAAAATATTAAGTCAACTGAGAATGATTATGTAAAATGTTTATTTTTATTATAAAAAAGGGAAGAAAGTTAAGTTTTATATATGCAGTGTATTTTTCAAGTTCCATTAAATGTGTTAAGGACCCTTAACAATTAGGTTGTTAAATAAATTTCTGAATTTAGATTTTATTTGATTGAGATTCACCTATCGATCGCGGAAAAGAAGCAAAGTTTGTCGATCTGTCACCAAAAAATGCAAAGTTCCTCGATCAGTCGTGGGAAAAAAGCAAATTTTGTCGATCGATTGTGGAATAAATGCAAAGTTCGTCGATCTGTCCCCCAAAAAACGCAATGTTTGTCAATCTGTCACAGAAAAAACGCAAAGTTCGTTGATCAGTCATTTAAAAAATGCAAAGTTGGTTGATCAGTCATTTAAAAAACGCAAAGTTCGTTGATCCGTCGTTTAAAAAATGAAAAGTTTGTCGACCAGTCGCTTAAAAAACTAAAAGTTCGTCAGATAAGTCACTTAAAAAACCTTAAGTTCGTCGATCAGTCGTGAAAAAAAAAATGCAAAGTTCGTCGATCTGTGGTTGAAAAACAAAAGTTTGTGGATCTGTCGCAGAAAAAATGCAAAGTATGTCGATCTGTCGCGGGAAAACCCCACAAAGTTCGTCGATCTGTCGCGGGAAAAAACGCAAAGTTCGTTGATCTGTCACCAAAAAATGCAAAGTTCGTCGATCTGTCACCAAAAAATGCAAAGTTTGTCGATCAGTTGCGGGGAAAAAAAGCAAATTTCGTCGATCGATTGTGGAATAAACGCAAAGTTTATCGATCTGTCTCCAAAAAACTCAAGGTTCGTCGATCAGTCGCTTAAAAAACACAATGTTCGTCGATCTGTCACAGAAGAAATGCAAAGTTCGTTGATAGTCGTTTAAAAAATGAAAAGTTCATCGATCTGTCCCCAAAAAGTGCAAGGTTCGTCGATCAGTCGCTTAAAAAATGCAATGATCATCAATCTGTCGCAGCAAAAACGCAAAGTTCGTTGATCAGTTGTTTAAATAACGAAAAGTTCGTCGATCAGTCACTTAAAAAAACCTTAAGTTCGTCAATCAGTCGTTTAAAAACCTTAAGTTCGTCGATCAGTCGTGAAAAAAAATGCAAAGTTCGTCGATCTGTGGTTGGAAAAACGAAAGTTCGTGGATCTGTCGCAGAAAAAATGTAAAGTTTGTCGATCTGTCGCGGAAAAAACCCCACAAAGTTCGTCGATCTGTCACGGAAAAAACGCAAAGTTCGTTGATCTGTCACCAAAAAATGCAAAGTTTGTGGATCTGTCACCAAAAAATGCAAAGTTCGTCGATCTGTCACCAAAAAATGCAAAGTTCGTCGATCTGTCACCAAAAAATGCAAAGTTCGTCGATCTGTCACCAAAAAATGCAAAGTTCGTCGATCAGTCGTGGAAAAAAAGCAAATTTCGTCGATGGATTGCGGAATAAACGCAAATTTCGTCGATCTGTCCCCAAAAAACGCAAGGTTCGTCGATCAGTCGCTTAAAAAGCACAATGTTCGTCGATCAGTCGTTTAAAAAATGCAAAGTTCGGCGACTAGTCGTTTAAAAATGCAAAGTTCAGCGACCAGTCGTTTAAAAAATGCAAAGTTCGTCGACCAGTCGCTTAAAAAATGCAAAGTTCGTCGACCAGTCGCTTAAAAAGCGAAAAGTTCGTCGACCAGTCGCTTAAAAAGCGAAAAATTCGTCGACCAGTCGCTTAAAAAGCGAAAAGTTCGTCGACCAGTCGCTTAAAAAGCGAAAAGTTCGTCGACCAGTCGCTTAAAAAGCGAAAAGTTCGTCGACCAGTTGCTTAAAAAGCGAAACGTTCGTTGACCAGTCGCTTAAAAAGCGAAAAGTTCGTCGATCTGTCACCAAAAAAAGCAAAGTTCGTCGATCAGTCGCGGAAAAAAAGCAAATTTCGTCGATCAATTGCGGAATAAACGCAAAATTTGTTGATCTGTCCCCAAAAAACGCAAGGTTCGTCAATCAGTCGCTTAAAAAACACAATGTTCGTCAATCTGTCGCAGAAAAAACACAAAGTTCGTCGACCAGTCGCTTAAAAAGCGAAAAGTTCGTCGACCAGTCGCTTAAAAAGCGAAAAGTTCGTCGACCAGTCGCTTAAAAAGCGAAAAGTTCGTCGACCAGTCGCTTAAAAAGCGAAAAGTTCGTCGATCAGTCGTGAAAAAAAATGCAAAATTCGTCGATCTGTGGTTGAAAAAACACAAAGTTCGTCGATCTGTGGTTGAAAAAACACAAAGTTCATGGATCTGTCGCGGAAAAACTGCAAAGTTTGTCGATCTGTCGCAGAAAAAACCACAAAGTTTGTCGTGAAATTCTTTAATCGAAAAAAATCTTTAAACCCCACTATTATTTTACGTTCTCTTTAAAGAATTACATTAATGCAGACATGACAAAATACCGTTGAAAATATTAAGTCAACTGAGAATGATTATGTAAAATGTTTATTTTTATTATAAAAAAGGGAAGAAAGTTAAGTTTTATATATGCAGTGTATTTTTCAAGTTCCATTAAATGTGTTAAGGACCCTTAACAATTAGGTTGTTAAATAAATTTCTGAATTTAGATTTTATTTGATTGAGATTCACCTATCGATCGCGGAAAAGAAGCAAAGTTCGTCGATCTGTCACCAAAAAATGCAAAGTTCGTCGATCAGTCGTGGAAAAAAAGCAAATTTCGTCGATGGATTGCGGAATAAACGCAAATTTCGTCGATCTGTCCCCAAAAAACGCAAGGTTCGTCAATCAGTCGCTTAAAAAACACAATGTTCGTCAATCTGTCGCAGAAAAAACACAAAGTTCGTCGACCAGTCGACGAAAAATGCAGAAAAATGCAAAGTTCGTCGACCAGTCGCTTAAAAAGCGAAAAGTTCGTCGACCAGTCGCTTAAAAAGCGAAAAGTTCGTCGATCAGTCGTGAAAAAAAATGCAAAATTCGTCGATCTGTGGTTGAAAAAACACAAAGTTCGTCGATCTGTGGTTGAAAAAACACAAAGTTCTTGGATCTGTCGCGGAAAAACTGCAAAGTTTGTCGATCTGTCGCAGAAAAAACCACAAAGTTTGTCGTGAAATTCGTTAATCGAAAAAAATCTTTAAACCCCACTATTATTTTACGTTCTCTTTAAAGAATTACATTAATGCAGACATGACAAAATACCGTTGAAAATATTAAGTCAACTGAGAATGATTATGTAAAATGTTTATTTTTATTATAAAAAAGGGAAGAAAGTTAAGTTTTATATATGCAGTGTATTTTTCAAGTTCCATTAAATGTGTTAAGGACCCTTAACAATTAGGTTGTTAAATAAATTTCTGAATTTAGATTTTATTTGATTGAGATTCACCTATCGATCGCGGAAAAGAAGCAAAGTTTGTCGATCTGTCACCAAAAAATGCAAAGTTCCTCGATCAGTCGTGGGAAAAAAGCAAATTTTGTCGATCGATTGTGGAATAAATGCAAAGTTCGTCGATCTGTCCCCCAAAAAACGCAATGTTTGTCAATCTGTCACAGAAAAAACGCAAAGTTCGTTGATCAGTCATTTAAAAAATGCAAAGTTGGTTGATCAGTCATTTAAAAAACGCAAAGTTCGTTGATCCGTCGTTTAAAAAATGAAAAGTTTGTCGACCAGTCGCTTAAAAAACTAAAAGTTCGTCAGATAAGTCACTTAAAAAACCTTAAGTTCGTCGATCAGTCGTGAAAAAAAAAATGCAAAGTTCGTCGATCTGTGGTTGAAAAACAAAAGTTTGTGGATCTGTCGCAGAAAAAATGCAAAGTATGTCGATCTGTCGCGGGAAAACCCCACAAAGTTCGTCGATCTGTCGCGGGAAAAAACGCAAAGTTCGTTGATCTGTCACCAAAAAATGCAAAGTTCGTCGATCTGTCACCAAAAAATGCAAAGTTTGTCGATCAGTTGCGGGGAAAAAAAGCAAATTTCGTCGATCGATTGTGGAATAAACGCAAAGTTTATCGATCTGTCTCCAAAAAACTCAAGGTTCGTCGATCAGTCGCTTAAAAAACACAATGTTCGTCGATCTGTCACAGAAAAAACGCAAAGTTCGTTGATCAGTTGTTTAAATAACGAAAAGTTCGTCGATCAGTCACTTAAAAAAACCTTAAGTTCGTCAATCAGTCGTTTAAAAACCTTAAGTTCGTCGATCAGTCGTGAAAAAAAATGCAAAGTTCGTCGATCTGTGGTTGGAAAAACGAAAGTTCGTGGATCTGTCGCAGAAAAAATGTAAAGTTTGTCGATCTGTCGCGGAAAAAACCCCACAAAGTTCGTCGATCTGTCACGGAAAAAACGCAAAGTTCGTTGATCTGTCACCAAAAAATGCAAAGTTTGTGGATCTGTCACCAAAAAATGCAAAGTTCGTCGATCTGTCACCAAAAAATGCAAAGTTCGTCGATCTGTCACCAAAAAATGCAAAGTTCGTCGATCAGTCGTGGAAAAAAAGCAAATTTCGTCGATGGATTGCGGAATAAACGCAAATTTCGTCGATCTGTCCCCAAAAAACGCAAGGTTCGTCGATCAGTCGCTTAAAAAGCACAATGTTCGTCGATCAGTCGTTTAAAAAATGCAAAGTTCGGCGACTAGTCGTTTAAAAATGCAAAGTTCAGCGACCAGTCGTTTAAAAAATGCAAAGTTCGTCGACCAGTCGCTTAAAAAATGCAAAGTTCGTCGACCAGTCGCTTAAAAAGCGAAAAGTTCGTCGACCAGTCGCTTAAAAAGCGAAAAATTCGTCGACCAGTCGCTTAAAAAGCGAAAAGTTCGTCGACCAGTCGCTTAAAAAGCGAAAAGTTCGTCGACCAGTTGCTTAAAAAGCGAAAAGTTCGTCGACCAGTTGCTTAAAAAGCGAAACGTTCGTTGACCAGTCGCTTAAAAAGCGAAAAGTTCGTCGATCTGTCACCAAAAAAAGCAAAGTTCGTCGATCAGTCGCGGAAAAAAAGCAAATTTCGTCGATCGATTGCGGAATAAACGCAAAATTTGTTGATCTGTCCCCAAAAAACGCAAGGTTCGTCAATCAGTCGCTTAAAAAACACAATGTTCGTCAATCTGTCGCAGAAAAAACACAAAGTTCGTCGACCAGTCGACGAAAAATGCAGAAAAATGCAAAGTTCGTCGACCAGTCGCTTAAAAAGCGAAAAGTTCGTCGACCAGTCGCTTAAAAAGCGAAAAGTTCGTCGACCAGTCGCTTAAAAAGCGAAAAGTTCGTCGATCAGTCGTGAAAAAAAATGCAAAATTCGTCGATCTGTGGTTGAAAAAACACAAAGTTCGTCGATCTGTGGTTGAAAAAACACAAAGTTCTTGGATCTGTCGCGGAAAAACTGCAAAGTTTGTCGATCTGTCGCAGAAAAAACCACAAAGTTTGTCGTGAAATTCGTTAATCGAAAAAAATCTTTAAACCCCACTATTATTTTACGTTCTCTTTAAAGAATTACATTAATGCAGACATGACAAAATACCGTTGAAAATATTAAGTCAACTGAGAATGATTATGTAAAATGTTTATTTTTATTATAAAAAAGGGAAGAAAGTTAAGTTTTATATATGCAGTGTATTTTTCAAGTTCCATTAAATGTGTTAAGGACCCTTAACAATTAGGTTGTTAAATAAATTTCTGAATTTAGATTTTATTTGATTGAGATTCACCTATCGATCGCGGAAAAGAAGCAAAGTTTGTCGATCTGTCACCAAAAAATGCAAAGTTCCTCGATCAGTCGTGGGAAAAAAGCAAATTTTGTCGATCGATTGTGGAATAAATGCAAAGTTCGTCGATCTGTCCCCCAAAAAACGCAATGTTTGTCAATCTGTCACAGAAAAAACGCAAAGTTCGTTGATCAGTCATTTAAAAAATGCAAAGTTGGTTGATCAGTCATTTAAAAAACGCAAAGTTCGTTGATCCGTCGTTTAAAAAATGAAAAGTTTGTCGACCAGTCGCTTAAAAAACTAAAAGTTCGTCAGATAAGTCACTTAAAAAACCTTAAGTTCGTCGATCAGTCGTGAAAAAAAAAATGCAAAGTTCGTCGATCTGTGGTTGAAAAACAAAAGTTTGTGGATCTGTCGCAGAAAAAATGCAAAGTATGTCGATCTGTCGCGGGAAAACCCCACAAAGTTCGTCGATCTGTCGCGGGAAAAAACGCAAAGTTCGTTGATCTGTCACCAAAAAATGCAAAGTTCGTCGATCTGTCACCAAAAAATGCAAAGTTTGTCGATCAGTTGCGGGGAAAAAAAGCAAATTTCGTCGATCGATTGTGGAATAAACGCAAAGTTTATCGATCTGTCTCCAAAAAACTCAAGGTTCGTCGATCAGTCGCTTAAAAAACACAATGTTCGTCGATCTGTCACAGAAAAAATGCAAAGTTCGTTGATAGTCGTTTAAAAAATGAAAAGTTCATCGATCTGTCCCCAAAAAGTGCAAGGTTCGTCGATCAGTCGCTTAAAAAATGCAATGATCATCAATCTGTCGCAGCAAAAACGCAAAGTTCGTTGATCAGTTGTTTAAATAACGAAAAGTTCGTCGATCAGTCACTTAAAAAAACCTTAAGTTCGTCAATCAGTCGTTTAAAAACCTTAAGTTCGTCGATCAGTCGTGAAAAAAAATGCAAAGTTCGTCGATCTGTGGTTGGAAAAACGAAAGTTCGTGGATCTGTCGCAGAAAAAATGTAAAGTTTGTCGATCTGTCGCGGAAAAAACCCCACAAAGTTCGTCGATCTGTCACGGAAAAAACGCAAAGTTCGTTGATCTGTCACCAAAAAATGCAAAGTTTGTGGATCTGTCACCAAAAAATGCAAAGTTCGTCGATCTGTCACCAAAAAATGCAAAGTTCGTCGATCTGTCACCAAAAAATGCAAAGTTCGTCGATCTGTCACCAAAAAATGCAAAGTTCGTCGATCAGTCGTGGAAAAAAAGCAAATTTCGTCGATGGATTGCGGAATAAACGCAAATTTCGTCGATCTGTCCCCAAAAAACGCAAGGTTCGTCGATCAGTCGCTTAAAAAGCACAATGTTCGTCGATCAGTCGTTTAAAAAATGCAAAGTTCGGCGACTAGTCGTTTAAAAATGCAAAGTTCAGCGACCAGTCGTTTAAAAAATGCAAAGTTCGTCGACCAGTCGCTTAAAAAATGCAAAGTTCGTCGACCAGTCGCTTAAAAAGCGAAAAGTTCGTCGACCAGTCGCTTAAAAAGCGAAAATTTCGTCGACCAGTCGCTTAAAAAGCGAAAAGTTCGTCGACCAGTCGCTTAAAAAGCGAAAAGTTCGTCGACCAGTCGCTTAAAAAGCGAAAAGTTCGTCGACCAGTTGCTTAAAAAGCGAAACGTTCGTTGACCAGTCGCTTAAAAAGCGAAAAGTTCGTCGATCTGTCACCAAAAAAAGCAAAGTTCGTCGATCAGTCGCGGAAAAAAAGCAAATTTCGTCGATCAATTGCGGAATAAACGCAAAATTTGTTGATCTGTCCCCAAAAAACGCAAGGTTCGTCAATCAGTCGCTTAAAAAACACAATGTTCGTCAATCTGTCGCAGAAAAAACACAAAGTTCGTCGACCAGTCGCTTAAAAAGCGAAAAGTTCGTCGACCAGTCGCTTAAAAAGCGAAAAGTTCGTCGACCAGTCGCTTAAAAAGCGAAAAGTTCGTCGACCAGTCGCTTAAAAAGCGAAAAGTTCGTCGATCAGTCGTGAAAAAAAATGCAAAATTCGTCGATCTGTGGTTGAAAAAACACAAAGTTCGTCGATCTGTGGTTGAAAAAACACAAAGTTCATGGATCTGTCGCGGAAAAACTGCAAAGTTTGTCGATCTGTCGCAGAAAAAACCACAAA
This sequence comes from Maratus michaelseni, assembly GCA_963931845.1. Lineage (NCBI taxonomy): Eukaryota > Metazoa > Arthropoda > Arachnida > Araneae > Salticidae > Maratus > Maratus michaelseni. Next base: position 213,806,057 of record OZ007593.1, read on the forward strand.
GTTTGTCGTGAAATTCTTTAATCGAAAAAAATCTTTAAACCCCACTATTATTTTACGTTCTCTTTAAAGAATTACATTAATGCAGACATGACAAAATACCGTTGAAAATATTAAGTCAACTGAGAATGATTATGTAAAATGTTTATTTTTATTATAAAAAAGGGAAGAAAGTTAAGTTTTATATATGCAGTGTATTTTTCAAGTTCCATTAAATGTGTTAAGGACCCTTAACAATTAGGTTGTTAAATAAATTTCTGAATTTAGATTTTATTTGATTGAGATTCACCTATCGATCGCGGAAAAGAAGCAAAGTTCGTCGATCTGTCACCAAAAAATGCAAAGTTCGTCGATCAGTCGTGGAAAAAAAGCAAATTTCGTCGATGGATTGCGGAATAAACGCAAATTTCGTCGATCTGTCCCCAAAAAACGCAAGGTTCGTCAATCAGTCGCTTAAAAAACACAATGTTCGTCAATCTGTCGCAGAAAAAACACAAAGTTCGTCGACCAGTCGACGAAAAATGCAGAAAAATGCAAAGTTCGTCGACCAGTCGCTTAAAAAGCGAAAAGTTCGTCGACCAGTCGCTTAAAAAGCGAAAAGTTCGTCGATCAGTCGTGAAAAAAAATGCAAAATTCGTCGATCTGTGGTTGAAAAAACACAAAGTTCGTCGATCTGTGGTTGAAAAAACACAAAGTTCTTGGATCTGTCGCGGAAAAACTGCAAAGTTTGTCGATCTGTCGCAGAAAAAACCACAAAGTTTGTCGTGAAATTCGTTAATCGAAAAAAATCTTTAAACCCCACTATTATTTTACGTTCTCTTTAAAGAATTACATTAATGCAGACATGACAAAATACCGTTGAAAATATTAAGTCAACTGAGAATGATTATGTAAAATGTTTATTTTTATTATAAAAAAGGGAAGAAAGTTAAGTTTTATATATGCAGTGTATTTTTCAAGTTCCATTAAATGTGTTAAGGACCCTTAACAATTAGGTTGTTAAATAAATTTCTGAATTTAGATTTTATTTGATTGAGATTCACCTATCGATCGCGGAAAAGAAGCAAAGTTTGTCGATCTGTCACCAAAAAATGCAAAGTTCCTCGATCAGTCGTGGGAAAAAAGCAAATTTTGTCGATCGATTGTGGAATAAATGCAAAGTTCGTCGATCTGTCCCCCAAAAAACGCAATGTTTGTCAATCTGTCACAGAAAAAACGCAAAGTTCGTTGATCAGTCATTTAAAAAATGCAAAGTTGGTTGATCAGTCATTTAAAAAACGCAAAGTTCGTTGATCCGTCGTTTAAAAAATGAAAAGTTTGTCGACCAGTCGCTTAAAAAACTAAAAGTTCGTCAGATAAGTCACTTAAAAAACCTTAAGTTCGTCGATCAGTCGTGAAAAAAAAAATGCAAAGTTCGTCGATCTGTGGTTGAAAAACAAAAGTTTGTGGATCTGTCGCAGAAAAAATGCAAAGTATGTCGATCTGTCGCGGGAAAACCCCACAAAGTTCGTCGATCTGTCGCGGGAAAAAACGCAAAGTTCGTTGATCTGTCACCAAAAAATGCAAAGTTCGTTGATCTGTCACCAAAAAATGCAAAGTTTGTCGATCAGTTGCGGGGAAAAAAAGCAAATTTCGTCGATCGATTGTGGAATAAACGCAAAGTTTATCGATCTGTCTCCAAAAAACTCAAGGTTCGTCGATCAGTCGCTTAAAAAACACAATGTTCGTCGATCTGTCACAGAAAAAATGCAAAGTTCGTTGATAGTCGTTTAAAAAATGAAAAGTTCATCGATCTGTCCCCAAAAAGTGCAAGGTTCGTCGATCAGTCGCTTAAAAAATGCAATGATCATCAATCTGTCGCAGCAAAAACGCAAAGTTCGTTGATCAGTTGTTTAAATAACGAAAAGTTCGTCGATCAGTCACTTAAAAAAACCTTAAGTTCGTCAATCAGTCGTTTAAAAACCTTAAGTTCGTCGATCAGTCGTGAAAAAAAATGCAAAGTTCGTCGATCTGTGGTTGGAAAAACGAAAGTTCGTGGATCTGTCGCAGAAAAAATGTAAAGTTTGTCGATCTGTCGCGGAAAAAAACCCACAAAGTTCGTCGATCTGTCACGGAAAAAACGCAAAGTTCGTTGATCTGTCACCAAAAAATGCAAAGTTCGTCGATCTGTCACCAAAAAATGCAAAGTTCGTCGATCTGTCACCAAAAAATGCAAAGTTCGTCGATCAGTCGTGGAAAAAAAGCAAATTTCGTCGATGGATTGCGGAATAAACGCAAATTTCGTCGATCTGTCCCCAAAAAACGCAAGGTTCGTCGATCAGTCGCTTAAAAAGCACAATGTTCGTCGATCAGTCGTTTAAAAAATGCAAAGTTCGGCGACTAGTCGTTTAAAAATGCAAAGTTCAGCGACCAGTCGTTTAAAAAATGCAAAGTTCGTCGACCAGTCGCTTAAAAAATGCAAAGTTCGTCGACCAGTCGCTTAAAAAGCGAAAAGTTCGTCGACCAGTCGCTTAAAAAGCGAAAACTTCGTCGACCAGTCGCTTAAAAAGCGAAAAGTTCGTCGACCAGTCGCTTAAAAAGCGAAAAGTTCGTCGACCAGTCGCTTAAAAAGCGAAAAGTTCGTCGACCAGTTGCTTAAAAAGCGAAACGTTCGTTGACCAGTCGCTTAAAAAGCGAAAAGTTCGTCGATCTGTCACCAAAAAAAGCAAAGTTCGTCGATCAGTCGCGGAAAAAAAGCAAATTTCGTCGATCGATTGCGGAATAAACGCAAAATTTGTTGATCTGTCCCCGAAAAACGCAAGGTTCGTCAATCAGTCGCTTAAAAAACACAATGTTCGTCAATCTGTCGCAGAAAAAACACAAAGTTCGTCGACCAGTCGACGAAAAATGCAGAAAAATGCAAAGTTCGTCGACCAGTCGCTTAAAAAGCGAAAAGTTCGTCGACCAGTCGCTTAAAAAGCGAAAAGTTCGTCGATCAGTCGTGAAAAAAAATGCAAAATTCGTCGATCTGTGGTTGAAAAAACACAAAGTTCGTCGATCTGTGGTTGAAAAAACACAAAGTTCTTGGATCTGTCGCGGAAAAACTGCAAAGTTTGTCGATCTGTCGCAGAAAAAACCACAAAGTTTGTCGTGAAATTCGTTAATCGAAAAAAATCTTTAAACCCCACTATTATTTTACGTTCTCTTTAAAGAATTACATTAATGCAGACATGACAAAATACCGTTGAAAATATTAAGTCAACTGAGAATGATTATGTAAAATGTTTATTTTTATTATAAAAAAGGGAAGAAAGTTAAGTTTTATATATGCAGTGTATTTTTCAAGTTCCATTAAATGTGTTAAGGACCCTTAACAATTAGCTTGTTAAATAAATTTCTGAATTTAGATTTTATTTGATTGAGATTCACCTATCGATCGCGGAAAAGAAGCAAAGTTTGTCGATCTGTCACCAAAAAATGCAAAGTTCCTCGATCAGTCGTGGGAAAAAAGCAAATTTTGTCGATCGATTGTGGAATAAATGCAAAGTTCGTCGATCTGTCCCCCAAAAAACGCAATGTTTGTCAATCTGTCACAGAAAAAACGCAAAGTTCGTTGATCAGTCATTTAAAAAATGCAAAGTTGGTTGATCAGTCATTTAAAAAACGCAAAGTTCGTTGATCCGTCGTTTAAAAAATGAAAAGTTTGTCGACCAGTCGCTTAAAAAACTAAAAGTTCGTCAGATAAGTCACTTAAAAAACCTTAAGTTCGTCGATCAGTCGTGAAAAAAAAAATGCAAAGTTCGTCGATCTGTGGTTGAAAAACAAAAGTTTGTGGATCTGTCGCAGAAAAAATGCAAAGTATGTCGATCTGTCGCGGGAAAACCCCACAAAGTTCGTCGATCTGTCGCGGGAAAAAACGCAAAGTTCGTTGATCTGTCACCAAAAAATGCAAAGTTCGTCGATCTGTCACCAAAAAATGCAAAGTTTGTCGATCAGTTGCGGGGAAAAAAAGCAAATTTCGTCGATCGATTGTGGAATAAACGCAAAGTTTATCGATCTGTCTCCAAAAAACTCAAGGTTCGTCGATCAGTCGCTTAAAAAACACAATGTTCGTCGATCTGTCACAGAAAAAATGCAAAGTTCGTTGATAGTCGTTTAAAAAATGAAAAGTTCATCGATCTGTCCCCAAAAAGTGCAAGGTTCGTCGATCAGTCGCTTAAAAAATGCAATGATCATCAATCTGTCGCAGCAAAAACGCAAAGTTCGTTGATCAGTTGTTTAAATAACGAAAAGTTCGTCGATCAGTCACTTAAAAAAACCTTAAGTTCGTCAATCAGTCGTTTAAAAACCTTAAGTTCGTCGATCAGTCGTGAAAAAAAATGCAAAGTTCGTCGATCTGTGGTTGGAAAAACGAAAGTTCGTGGATCTGTCGCAGAAAAAATGTAAAGTTTGTCGATCTGTCGCGGAAAAAACCCCACAAAGTTCGTCGATCTGTCACGGAAAAAACGCAAAGTTCGTTGATCTGTCACCAAAAAATGCAAAGTTTGTGGATCTGTCACCAAAAAATGAAAAGTTCGTCGATCTGTCACCAAAAAATGCAAAGTTCGTCGATCTGTCACCAAAAAATGCAAAGTTCGTCGATCTGTCACCAAAAAATGCAAAGTTCGTCGATCAGTCGTGGAAAAAAAGCAAATTTCGTCGATGGATTGCGGAATAAACGCAAATTTCGTCGATCTGTCCCCAAAAAACGCAAGGTTCGTCGATCAGTCGCTTAAAAAGCACAATGTTCGTCGATCAGTCGTTTAAAAAATGCAAAGTTCGGCGACTAGTCGTTTAAAAATGCAAAGTTCAGCGACCAGTCGTTTAAAAAATGCAAAGTTCGTCGACCAGTCGCTAAAAAAATGCAAAGTTCGTCGACCAGTCGCTTAAAAAGCGAAAAATTCGTCGACCAGTCGCTTAAAAAGCGAAAAGTTCGTCGACCAGTCGCTTAAAAAGCGAAAAGTTCGTCGACCAGTTGCTTAAAAAGCGAAAAGTTCGTCGACCAGTTGCTTAAAAAGCGAAACGTTCGTTGACCAGTCGCTTAAAAAGCGAAAAGTTCGTCGATCTGTCACCAAAAAAAGCAAAGTTCGTCGATCAGTCGCGGAAAAAAAGCAAATTTCGTCGATCGATTGCGGAATAAACGCAAAATTTGTTGATCTGTCCCCAAAAAACGCAAGGTTCGTCAATCAGTCGCTTAAAAAACACAATGTTCGTCAATCTGTCGCAGAAAAAACACAAAGTTCGTCGACCAGTCGCTTAAAAAGCGAAAAGTTCGTCTACCAGTCGCTTAAAAAGCGAAAAGTTCGTCGACCAGTCGCTTAAAAAGCGAAAAGTTCGTCGACCAGTCGCTTAAAAAGCGAAAAGTTCGTCGACCAGTCGCTTAAAAAGCGAAAAGTTCGTCGATCAGTCGTGAAAAAAAATGCAAAATTCGTCGATCTGTGGTTGAAAAAACACAAAGTTCGTCGATCTGTGGTTGAAAAAACACAAAGTTCATGGATCTGTCGCGGAAAAACTGCAAAGTTTGTCGATCTGTCGCAGAAAAAACCACAAAGTTTGTCGTGAAATTCGTTAATCGATAGTCGATAAATCACGAAATTCAACAATTAATAGCAGAAAACTCGCAAAATTCATCAAATTGTCTCGGGGAGGGGGGGGGGGTGTGAATATCGTCGATTGGCTTCGAGAAAAAAGAATCTCAATTCGTCAAATGGTTTCAGGGGAAAAATCATGAAATTCGCCAAATGGTTTCGATATTCGACGAGCGACAGCAGGAAATAAAATCTGTTTCCATTCAATCATCACAGTTGGTGAGTGTGGCTATTAAGTTTGGCCAGTGGTAATATAATAAAGTCAGTCGCCAAATTTTCAGTATTACTCGCCGGATGGCGAGTGCTAATTTTGTCCTATATTACTTTACAGCTCTATATACTTTATATTTGGCATAATAGTGTTTAAGATACTAAGACAAACTAAAAACTTTGGAAAATTCCAACAAATCAAAAACTTTAATTTTTCTTTTTTTTTTTATGACCAGATCAGTTGATGGAAAATATCTCAAAATTTGCCAATCAGTTGAGGGTAAAAAGGCATGATTATGGCGAAAAAATTTTCGAAATTCCTCGATTGGTACGACAAAATATCGGAAAAATTGCTAGTTAATTGAGGAGAAAATCTAAAAAATGTTGCGAAATTCGTCAATTGAATGCAAGGAAAAATCACAAAATTCTTAAATCAGTCACATGGAAAAAATACAAAAATTGTCGATTTATCGTGAGAGAAAGTCACGAAATTTGTCAGTTGATTGTGGGGGAAAATCATGAAATCCTTTAGCCAGTTGCAAAAAAAAAAAAATGCAAAATTTGTTGATCAGTTGCAGAAAAAAATGCAAAATTTGTCGATCAGTTAAAAGAACTTTTGGTCTAGTGTCAACACTATTTTCTTCACATACTTTGCAGATCTTGGTAATCAAATCAAAAAATTTAAATTCATGGTGCAGTGTAGTTGCCTACAACAAATGTTACTTATAACCTGTTAGATAACATGTATTCAGTAATGAATGAGCTCAAATGAAATTTCTTACCACTTATTGACACTAGTGGGCTATTGAGTTCTGTCATATATGCTAATTAATCCATTTTGTTCTGGCTTTAAAGATAAGAAAAACAATAAAGGGTTTATAAAGCACAAAAAGTTTTTCTTCATGAATGTTATTTTGTAGACATTCTATGCACGTGTTATTGAGGAGTTTAATATCTGCTATCTGTTATAATTTGATAATTACGAGATTAGTTGTTCATTCGATTATGGCTTGATGTATTTACAGTAATGTTATTTTTTAAAAGATGTGATACTATTAATATTTTTTTCTTTATTTTCAGAGCTTTTTTGGACATCAATCCTGAAAAAAGTTCAAAAGCAAAGAAAAATCCAAAATCATGTAATATAAATAAAGTCAGGAAGTTGATGACAAAATTAGCAGCATTTAGATGTATTGTTTAAAACCTGTCGTATCTTATGTAAAATATGTACAGAATAAATAATTTCAGAGTTCCTGAATTAAAATTTTTATTTTTGTCTGTGAATTTTTTTAAATTATTTAAAAAAATGCTTGTTTTTAATATGTGTGATGACATATTTTAAAGATTTTTCTTGAACAGTTCTTAGAAGATCATTCCTTGTTATATTAAAATTTTTCCTGAAATTAGGATTTAGAGTTTCTTTAGTTTTTGAAAATTGATGAAATTGTTCATTATTTCAGGGTGTTCTGGACATTGATAAATTAGTCACAGAACAAAAGGCAGGATGTTACTGAAATATGAAATTGATGACTCAGCATTCTATCCTGTCCTTCCCAAAACACGAAAATCTGTATAGTACTTCCCAGTATGTAAACATTCATTATTTAACCACAGTAGCTGACCCGAGTTAAATCGGGGGTAATAACACTGTTTCCCTATCTAAACGGCCGTTGAAGTGGTTAAGTTATTTGCATTTTTACAAATAGTTTATTTTGGCTGTAGTATTTTCAACCAAGAATTTTTTTTTCTCCGGTGATCCTGAACAATTTCCCATTTTTACAGATAAATCCATGTTTTATACTATCTCCAAGTAAAATGTTTAACACAAAACTGAAGTGTTTTTGTGATTTTTTAAAAAGGCAAATATTATACTCTATTCCTGCATTATTAGCTAAAACGACATTAATCTCACTTGGGTTTGGGTAGAAACCAAAAGAACCCAGGCATCAAAATGCAAAAGAATGTGCAAGTAGATAAATACCGAAGTGATTCTTAAAAAACTTAAAACAAAAGTTATATTGAAAGAAATAGAAATAATTTTAACATTTTGATATTCATTAAATTATGTCTTTGATACATTATTATGCAAAAGTTTATTATAATCACCTTCCTCATTACATTAAAAAAAATCATGAATAAGTTCATTTGTTGTTACGAATACATAATCGTAAATATTCAGAGTATGATATTAAATAAGAGATAAGTACTAAAAAAATTTCTGATTTTTTCTATATTTTTCAAAGGTGTGCATTGTTGAGTTAAGAGTTATACTTGATATTGTGTTAGGGTTTGGACAAATTTAGCCTGTGATTTGTAACAAATTTGATAAGTGTTTGTTACTCTGCCTGGTTAATATTGCTTAAGTTAATTTTTATTTTACTTAGATGTTGGCAAAAATTACTACACTTGTATATGAAGTTTTACGTAATTTTTTTTTTCGGAAATATGAAACAATCATGTTTAATAAAACTTATACACATGTCATTTTTCAATGCTAAATATAATTTTATTTTGTAAGCTGTATAGTGTTGTAAATAGAAAAAATATGTAATATTGAGAAAGTCTCTAATTGTTTAAAAAAATTATATGCAAACCACCATATATATGTAGTGGTAGAATAATCTTAGAAATATTATCAAGTTTTAAATATACAGGCTGTCTAAAAAAAGCTATACAGTTTATTTTTGTATCTATATGAGATGGATAAATAATGTAATCTGCAAAAATGTGGATTGGTTTTAATCATCTCCAAACATTATGAAGTTGCAGAGAGTCAAAAATTGTAACTTGCTTCACTTTGCATGCAATTTGAAAAGTGAAATCTGTTCAAGCTTGGCGAATGTTTACAAACTCAGATTTAATGTGCCATCAATTACATCAACACATTATTATTAATCAATACATTTAAATATCAGATTTGTAGACATTATTCTCCAATAATGATTAGATTCCATGTTTCGAATTGCATGGCAAAGTGAGATAATTCCTGATTTTTGGAGGTACTGAAGCCACCTGTTTGGTTACAAAGAATGTATAAAAACTAATTTTGGAAATATCTCCATGGAGATGAAAAGTATAGAATTGAAATTTTGTACCTTATGGACATTTTTGCAATTTATACTATTTATCTCTTATACAGAAATAAAATGTTGCATTTCTTGACATCCTATGTATAAATATACAGTTACTGTTGGAAGTAATCATGCAAATTCTTGAAATAACTATTTCATGGTCATTTGCAGTTCTGATAACTACTGCAATTTACAGCGATATATGTAAATGAGTAGAAAATGATGGGCATTTATGCTTATTTACAATCTTGATATTACAGTCATATACGATAATTTATAATCTACAGGGTGTCCCAAAAGTCTCCGTACAACTTCATAAATTTATTTTAAAAAAAGTAATAGGCCTACAGCAAAAATAATTAGAACAGTGCATAGAGTAACTTAAAAAGTTTTTTGTTACAGCCTTAGTAAACTTCAAAATGAGATACTTGCGTAGCACGAAGAATATCAAGACTGTATTTCAATTCAATCCACAAATGTTTTTCATGCTAACATCAACAGTAGCTACTGCTGTTTGGATCTTTTGTTTCAACATTTTATTTCATCAAACAGTTGTAACTACTGTTGATGTTAGCATGCTGAAACGCACGTGAAGGGAATTGGAATATCGACTTGATATTCTTCGTGCAACGAAAGGATCTCATGTACAAGTATACTAAGGTAGTAGAAAAAAACTTTTTAAGTTACTCTGTGTACTGTTGTAAATATTTTTGCGGTAGGCCTATTATTTTTTTAATCAATTTTTGAAGTTGTACGGAGGCTTTTGGGACACCCTGTATATTACTGTGATTTACAGTCAGACACATTCTTGAAAGTAACGGTTATTTACGGTCAGATACATTCTTGAAAGTAACGGTTATTTACGGTCAGATACATTCTTGAAAGTAACGGTTATTTACGGTCAGATACGTTCTTGAAAGTAACGGTTATTTACGGTCAGATACGTTTTAGAAAGTTACTGTGGTTTACGGTCAGATACGTTCTTGAAATTTACTGCCATTTACGGTCTAATACAGTCTAAATAGATTACGGTACAAACTGTAATATTACAGGAAAATCTTGGAGTCTGTGCTGCCAAGCTTTTCCCGTAATCCAACGGTGAAATTTTTATCAGTGCAGTTAAATCTCTCCCACAAACAAAATAAACCAATCATGTAGTTTATTTTAACCAAAATTTATAGAAAATGATTTTGATATTCACATATGCCTACATAGCAAAGAAATAAACGTACCTATGTAGTGCTTTAAGGCAAGGTCAGCACATTTAAATAAATACTAGCAGGATGCGCCCGATTCACTGGTCAATTTTTCCAAACGAATGATTAAAACATCTTTTAATTCCTCCTTCCACCTCCAGGGAGCTCATTCTGTTCTAAAGAAACTTCTTTTCAAACGAAACTTTTGAACGAGTCCCCGCTGTCAACTGGACCGTATAAAGAAAGGGCATGTTTACAAACAAACAGTTCAATCAACCAATCTACCACTGCATTTTTGTCGCAGCTATCATTGCAGGAATCGTCATGGCGACGTAGGCCAATCATATCACAGACCAGTTTAACGTAGACCAATCAAATCGCTCCATCTCATGTGTACTGTAGGAGTCGAAAAGAACGAGCAGGTGTTTCTCCCAAACCAACATTAATTTAACCAACAGTGACGTCAGTTGCCCTTTCCTTATAGCAGGCGTGAAATCTTTTGTTCCGCCTTCCACCACCAAGGAGCGCATTCTATTCTGAACGAACCCCCTGCACGGGTCCCCGCTGCCTACCGCACCGAATAGCAAGTGCGCTGCGCAAAAATAAATTAGTTCCACATTCTGTCGCCAGGGGGTGCCAGATGAATATACTTTTAACAGTAACGCGATGTTTATATTACGACCGAACTGGTCCCCACCCTCAAAATTTAACCAATGACTTTTAACATTAACAAATATCGGTAACTTTTGAAAGTGTAACAGAACGGTGCGTTTGTTTGATTTGATTTCGAACTTTATTCGCTTTCTTTTTCTTTTTTGGAACAATTTTTTGCAAAAAAAAAAAAAAAAAAAAAAAAAAAAAGATACCGACCAATTTTTATAAAAATTTAATTTCTGGATGCAGAAAAATTTTCTACATATGTGTGGTGAGTTTTAAATCGATACCTCAAACACGTTTCTTAATATCTGCAAATTAGTGAAAACAAACCACTAGTTGCCATCGGCAAAAGAGAAATAACCGCTTTTTCGCCGCCACGTACCTTAGCATTCTATATATACAGATAAGAAAGACCTTATGCGATTTACGATAAAAAATGTATTGCAATTCCAATGATTTTTGATTGATTAATCACTTTCATAAAACGCCATAGGAATATTTTACATGATATAAAAGTATTTTCAACAAGATACTGGGTACACAAAGGGAATTATAATAAATAAACATAGAAACAATAAAATCAAATCAAATTTGCAATTGAACCAATCCTTTGTTCAAACTTTTCGGAGAGACATTTTATTTTGAATAGAAAACCTTTAATTCTGTACTTCTATTTTCAACAAACAAATGCTACATTTTAATATTCAAACAACGCAGCACTTGTATAGCCTGTTTTTGATTCAACAATTGTATTAAAATCATTTCATTTTTATTTAAATGCCATGCAATTCGAATATATTTTGATCCATTTAATGAAATAAAATTCATCCAGATAAAACTCTCCGGGGAAATTATTCAGTTTAGTTCAAATGAAAAGTTTTCCTATTGAATATTTTAAAAAAGAAATAAAATGTTATTTTAATCATAATTTCATAAAAAAAGAAATCAATATGTAATGAGAAATATTCTTATTTATAAAAAATGTAGACACAATATCAAGTAGAAAAAATTTCGAAACAAAATTAATACAAACAATTTCTTTCTATAATTAAAAATTAGACAAAAAGTATCATTATTGTTTCAAAGAAAGCTCGATAAAATCAACTTTCAAATCAGATTTATTTGATAACAATTGTTTAATATGTTTTGATATTGTAGGAAATATTGAACGGGCTAATATTATTAGAGAAAATGTTGCTTTCATAAGCTTAGTTCAAATTGGAAATGACTATCTCCCGTATTTCTATTCCAACAGAATGTATCTCGATTTTCTTTTAAATTTTTGCGTTATTTCATTTCGATGTAGTAGGTCCCACTTAGAAGCTTAAAATAACTAAATTCATAAGTTTGATAGGATATATATATATATATATATATTTTTTTTTTTTTCCATATAGTGAAAAAAAAAAAATGCTGATTTTACAGTATAAGATGTTTTCTTTTAGAGTCCATCCCAAAGCTATCAGTTGCCCCTTTTGGAGCTTCCTTAAAAATCGTCCGATTTACTAGCCTTTTTTTCTAACAACTTGTTAGGACTTCCAGCTGCTATCTGCACAACAAAAAAATTTCTCGGACTTCAGCAGCTACCAATTTTGAATATTATTATCTTTCTTGGAACCCTTGGTGCAGCTTCTTTAAAAATGATCCTATTTTCTAACGTATTTCAGCTACTTTATAAACTACCAAACATTTTCTTAGAGCCCCAATTTCCACCTTTTTTATATTAATCTTCTTTTCAGCATTCACTTACGTTTAACCAGCCGTAAATTAAAAATCGCGTTCCAGTTAAAGATAAGTAGTTAAGTCTAGAGAGTAGCGGTGGGAATTCTACCGTAAATTAACTATTGCATTAATGTTAAAGGAAATTCGTTACATTTACAGGGGGCGGGGGCACATTCCACCGCATGGGGGCTCATTCTTTTCTTGGTTTCTATGGGCTCGATTTCAACAGGGCTTGGGTCATTCGACTTGATATCCAAAACTTGAGGGTTTTTTTCAATTTATTATCACGGGCCCGGGAAACGCCGACCGTGTCAGCTAGTACTTATGTAAAATATTTAAACAAAATATCAATTGAAAAATAAAATTTTAATCAAACTGAACATAAGCAATTTTCTCTTTTTTAGGGTTCCATACTTAAAAATTAAAAACTGATATAAGATCACTCCTGTGTCTGTATGTCCGTCTGTCAGAGTCTTTTTTCTCCTAAACTATGGGACGTAGAAAGTTCACACTTCGGAAAGTTATAAAGCAATTTGCCAACATATTTTACAGATTATTAGCCATTCTTAAATATATCTTGGAAAAATTTAAGGGACTAATTAAGTTACTTGCAAAAAAGTTTTCTTTTGTATATCATGTGAGAGGTATCGTGTGAAAGATCTCGTAATACCGAACTCAAAAATATATTTATTTTAATTTTAGGTATGATATTTTGTGAGATATCGTCGGAAATGCACCTCAGAAATATTTCCCCCCACGCTCTATTTCCGAATCCACATTGACTAAAATTATGAAAAAATTAGAGGTAGTTGGACTTTATTTAAACCTTACAGGGAAAGTATAGCGATTTTCCTAGGTAAAATAGTTTTTGGGAAAAACGCATTTTTCTGTTATACACAAAATTTACTTTTCCCGTGGTCAGCGAGAGAGTTGACGGGCACTCGAAGTATCTATCGACGCAGAATCATCCAAGGATATTTGATAATGATTTTCGAAAACAACTGTCGGTAATTAGCCGAGATACTAATTAAGTTACTTGAAAAAAAAAACCACTTTATTTCTATACATCGTGTAGGGTATCATTGGAAAGATCTCGTAACGTTGAACTTAAAAAAATATATTTTTTATTTTTAGGTATTTTATTTTCAGAGATATGTCGTCGAAAGTATACTGGAAAAATACGTCTCCCCCTTCCTATCATATTTCCGAATCTACTGAAACGAAAATTATGAAAAAATTAGGGATAGTAAGAGTTTATTAATTAATAAATGTAATGCACGGAACCCTTATAACGCGAGTTATGCTCGTACTTGACGATTTATTTCTATCATACAAAACTTTGACAAAATGTATCATTGTTATTTCAGAGAAAGCCTGAGAAAAATAACTTTTCAAATCAGATTTATTTGATAACAAAATTTAAAAAATGTTTATATCTACTAGAAGGAATTAGGCGGGCAAATATTATTAGAGAATACGTTGCTTTTTAAAGCTTAGTTCCAATTGAAGATGACTGAATCCCTCGTATTTCTATTTCTACAAAATTTATCTGGATTTTGTTTTTCCATCTTTTACGTTATTTTCTATCGATTCAAAATATACCAATTAGAAGCGCATAAAAGAACTAAATTCGTAAATTTGATAGGACATTTTATTGTTTCCATTCAATATCAGCGAAATTTTCTCTGAAAAGTTAAATTTTTTTAAATAAATAAAAAAATGATATTTTTGATATGTCTTCTTAACTACCTAACAGTGTTGCCCGAACCCCGCTCGGGTAAGAAGAGTTTGCTTGCTTCGTTACTAAAAGCTTTTGGATACCGCTAATTTTTACCTGTAATATGTGCTTTATTAATTGGCAGACATTTTTCGATCATATAAAGCAAATATTTTAGTACGGAAAAAGTGGTATTACATCCCTATTTTTAGTTTATTGTGTCCATAAAACGAACTGTTAAGGGGTTAATTCACTATGAGCCTGCTTATATTGAAGTAGTTCTAAGATATGCACCGGTGATCGTTTCATGTTTTTATGCGTGTGCAAAATCATGTATTATAACACGTAAATCAAAGCAAGAATAAAGACATGTCAGCTAGCGTTTGACGAAAACATTTAAAATGAAACTTTTTATCGCTATACCGCGAAAAAGGTTCAAACTGGAGAAATAAAAGAAAATGTAAGAAAAGCTAAGAAATATACAGGGTGAGTCAGAAAAATGTATACACACTCTGCTTAACGGATCCCAATTTTCTACTTTTTCTTGCTTTTCGAAGTGTAATTAATTGGAAATAATGAGTGGGCCAAGATTAACTTTTGAAAATTTATTATTTAAAAATACTATTGTATGTATGAAAAGATAGTAGAAGTACAAAAAAAATATCGCAGGGAGTTTCAGTCAGATCCACCTATGCGATTTACAATTCATTGGATAAAAGATAAGTTTGAAATGAATGGATGTTTATAGATAACGTTCCGGAATCGCAATTGAGCAAGAATGCGCCACAACACCAAATAAAATGTTTGTTGAAGTTTGTGAATAGCCCACCGTTACATGCAGTGTATTGACCAGAACGGTAATAATTTTGAGCATCTGCGGTAGGAGGAAAAGTTTTCATTTTATGTAGATCCTGTTGCAATTTCAATATTAATTATATGTGAATAAAACTGGAGTTATAATTACATTATTTTATATTATTTTTTATGATTATTACACTTTTAGGATCTTAATGCTTATAAATGTTTGACATATTCAACCGAATAGGGCGGCCTACCAAGAAGGTGTTAGCAATTCAATTCAGTTCAATTCAATTCAACCAAGCAGGGAGGACTGCCATATGGCTTAAGATCTACAAGCCCTGCTTGGCAGGTTTATTTAAAAAAAAAGTTTTACAAATAAGGCCATTATGCTTTTGCATAATTTCATTATAATAGGTTCACATTATTTAAAATAGGTGGATTTTAATTTTGTGCCGTTACATTAAAAAATAAATGAACAACGTAAAATAGCACCAATAAAAATATATAAAATAGCAAACAGCTGTTTCGGAGCCCCTAAAGCTCCATCATCAGTGCCAAATTTGAAAAATTAAAAACTGATTAAAAAGCTTAAGTCATGTAAATATTCTTGCGTCTCCTGCACGCGCCCAAGATTGAATGGCGGTGATTTTCAAAAATAACAGCGGAGTCAAGAAGCACATGCGACGCAGGAGACCAATAGAATCGCCCAACCAGACTAGACGAGTTTAAATACGAAGGAGCAAAAAAAGGGGGGGGGGGACGAAGAGAATGAATTAAATGAAAGGTAGCCAAACATTTGAAAAATTTAGTGTGCTGGACATATACTTAACTAAATTGCCTGAATTCTTCCATATATGATAAGCTTCCTAAAAATCGAGTTCGTAAATATATGAGCATTTCTGAATTATTAAATACTCTGATAAATTAAAACTGTGTTGTCAGACCAACAACGGTTAGCAATCTCAGATCGTTTAGATTTACAATTTTTAACATTGTTTTCATGTTTCCCCCAAATGGACCTTAAGGGGTCGCTTAGTTTGACCTATGTACATTCTATCAAACTCGCAAGATATCTTATAAATACCCCAATGTGAAAATCTGTCAATTGGATGTTTGAGATCTTTAAATTTGATTTTGTTAAATGGTACATCGAATCTTTTCAAAATTCTAGATATTTGATGGCTTAATGACTTCGGAATGATGACTTCGGAAAATATGGAAGTATAATTAAATTTTCATTGCGAACATTGTTAACGTTGGAATGTGTACGTTTAGTTAGTTTATTATGAATTGAATAAATGATTTCAACAGGATAACCCCTATTCAACGGCTATTGATTTAATGTGGTCTAAATATGCTTTGAGTAAACTCCCAGATGAACAAATTATTAAGGCGCGATGAACATAGGTAATAAAAGCAGCCAATTTTTGATTAGGGGGGTGAGACGAAAGACGATGTGGCGGTAAGGAAACTGCGAATAGTTTACGATAAACAGTGGTTTGGAATGAGTCATTTTCGCGGTATGCCATAACATTAAGTAAAGGTAGTTGATTATTATTTTCAAATTCAGATGTAAACTGTATATGTTCATCTACAGAGCTCAAAGCAGAAAGAGTATGAGGGATATCTACATCACTAGAATCCAGTAAAGCGAATCAGTCATCGACATAGTGGGTGTAAAATGGAAAATTTAACTTATTGAAAAGGAATAATGCAAATTCGATGGAATGACTTGAAATAATGCATATAAAAATTGCTTTTTTTATTTGGGCTCAGGGGCGAGTAGCCGTGTGATTCCCTCTCCCTACTGTTCTCAATTATTTCAATGCTTAGCAACTAGAGAGTAACTCTATATTTCTAAAACTCTGACATTGAGAAACTTTTGAAGGCTCGGATGTAACACAAAACGCTACGTTTTTTGAAAATTTTGTCATAAATATTTAGATGCACACTGTTCAGAGTAGAATTGTTTTTGTCTGCACATAAGAAGCATATTAATATACAAAAGTATGCATTCACATCTGTGGGAATTCAAATGCCTTGTATTCAGTGTTGAAACGATTGTATTTTCTTCCTCTTAAACAGTTGGACATTTATCTACTTATTTAAAAAAGAGATGTTTGTATGTGTGTCGGATGGCGATGGCTAGGGAAATCTGTAGATAATAATTGAGATAAATATTATGAAAATGCTTTCAATACACATTTTTATATACAATGAGAAACGTTGATGTAAGGTAGAAGAAGAATATTGCTAAAAAGTATAGCTATTTTAATAAAAACTTTAATTTATCTAAATAAATCACAATTTAAGTAACATGGAATTATAACATTATAGTCGTTGTTTTCAATAAATTATATATATATATATATGTAAAATCATTTTATTTGTTATTTTATGACCTATATAATTAACTGGGTGCTAAATGACTCCATGACGCCCGTTGAGCACAAACATTTCATGACGCCAGTTACGGGTTCAATGAAAATGGTGGGAATTTTTTTCATTTTGTTTTATTTTAGATTTAAATAAAAGTAAAAATAATTTTTAAAAACACACCTTTTTATAACTATTCAATATTTATCCTGAAAATTAGGCGTAGTTTCATGGCTAACAATTCATAATTCTTCTCAAAAAATTCCGTTGCAATACATTAATTTGGTGTAGGCAACGAATTCGATTATTGAAAATACACCGCTTTTTTTAAGCTTGTAAAAACGCCTGAGAATGTGAATTTTTATTAAAAAATTATAATTTTTCCTCTGTTTCATTTTTAAGATTCCACATTAGGAAAGAAAAAAAAGCATTGTTTAAACTATCTATTCAGGATTTTTAAATTATTTTCTTTACGTATAGTCATAATTTATTATCAAACTATTAAATGATAAAAGAGTATATATATTTTAAACGATTATACACTTTTCATTTTCTACTTTATAGTATTTAAAATATTTCGTTTTTGCTGCTTCACAGCCAGTTGGCCTTTTTTTGGTTCATTATTAAGTCCATTGTTGTTGTAACTCGTATACAATTTTATAACCTTATAAATATTTGGAGATTTGTCGTCTGCAATGGGCTAACAGGATAATACCTTAAAAAAGAAATTATTAATTTATAATTAAGTTCAAAAATGTAAAAATATTCTGTTGTCATCGGAAACACATCTTTGTGCATAATGTTTATAATTCTAGCATATCAGGAAGCAAGTTAAAAATCTATTACAATATTCCATCTTTACATGCAATAATTTTTATTGTTTTTGCGTGAATTTACTATGAAAAGGATTCGCATTATATTTTAAGAAATTAACAAGAATTCCAAAATTTCTAGACTTTTCATTTTTTTAAAATAAAAACAATGGATACTTTCAATGTAAAGAATTCTAAATTAACGCTATTTATTTAACTTTTATTTCCAGATTACCGTAACCTGAAAAAAAAAAACTAGATTTGCTTGCAAGTTTAAGTTATATATATACAATATTGAAATTTGAATTGTTCAGTCGATAAACTACTTTTTATTCGGGAGCCAGATGTCTCGCAATAAAAAAAAATCACCTGTATCTTTAGAATTATTCTTATTTTTTCTAAATTTGAATAAAATAATTTCTCTTAAGAGTTTTTGAAATATCGGTTTTTATAAAATATGTTACGCTTTCAAATTTTCATAAAAAATATCTTTATCCTAAAGTATAATTGAAATCAATATTATAGTTGACTGCCGTTTGAAAAAATATATATTGAAAAATAAACAATCGTTTTGAAACCGCATTAGTAAAGAAGATGTCGCGGCTGAAGAAGAAATCGATATTTTGCTTATTTTTTTTTGTAGCATAAAATACATGCCGGTGGCTAGTATTCTATTTTGCCACATGTAAAAAATGAAAAAAAGTAAGCCTTTTATGTTATATTAAACTTTTGAAATTTTGTAAAGATATATGTTTAAAGAATATTTCTTTAATTGAATTTTTTGTATGTAAATTGTGTTTTGAATAAGGAAAAAGTAATATGTTAGAAAAGTTTAACATTATTCAAAAATTTATGTATCATAAACAATTTTCTATTTGAATTCATAATTTTTTAACAATTTCTAAATAAGAGAATCCTAACGACACAAAAAATATTTAAATTTAATGAATATAATATAAATAGGATGCTACAGAAGAGAAACAGATCAAAATAGAAGAAATAAAAATTGCATGTTACCGCTTTTCATCTTTCTTCCGGAATTGTGATTTGTTTGAAACAAAAGCAAAGAATGCAGATAAATAACAAAACTTGCATACTGAAGGTAAAAAAAAAAGAACATGCACTATAGAATATTTTGAAAACATAGATTGCAGAATAATTCTTTTGTGAACAGATTGGAAACAATATAAGATAATTTAAAAATGTAAGATATAATGTGAAACTTTTTTCTTATTTTACTACTTACAAACGTATTGTTTTTTACTGCAAATATTTGCGAAAAACTGAATTAGAAAATACTAGAATCGTCCTAATGAAATAAGTTTATATTGTTACTGTTTTTACTATTTTATTCATTAATACTGAGTTACATCAATAAAATGTGTTTGAGTCTATTTGTACAGAGGGTTGTTCGCACAATTTTTGTGATGATAGACGCGGCTAATACGAAAGTATCGCTTTAACCCATTCGGGACCATGGGTGCATATATGCACCCTCAAAAAGAGCATACAGAATTTGTTTTTGGCAGCAGTAAAAAATAATAGTAATATTTGCTATCTCTAATTAGAGCAGTTTTGTGATAAAGTAAAGGTAGCATTTTTTAAAAAAATGGTGCCAACCGAATAAAATTTGTGTAAAAGCCGCCGGTCCCGAAGGGGTTAAATGAATTTAAAAACTGTTGTGTTTTTGTCTAGGTTTAATAGTTTTTGTTTAGGCCCTGTCTGTAGATGACAGCATCAAACTTAAAGATAAGCCTACATACACCATTCTTTTAAACAAGAACAAAAAATCATGCGTCAAGTATAGATTATGAAACAATTTCCAACACATTCAGAATAATACACCAGAACTTCACAGTTTACTAAGTAAACAATTTAGAAAAGGCATAACACATTTAAAAGCCGGAATTTAGCAATTACTATCAATAGTAAATATATATATATATATATATATATAAATAATCCGAATTATTTTGTGCAGCCTTGTATATGAACTATAGATTTGTATGTGTACTACACAGCATGCTAAAATTTACTTCAGTTAGGAAACAGCACATTTGAAAGTTCTTCTTCAGCAATATCAATCAATAAACAGAAAAGTACGCAGCCCTGTATATGATCTATAGAATTTATATGCACCAATTAATATGCAAAAAAATAGTTACATTTAAAAACGCGTACCCCAACTGAAAACGACTTCTTTTAAGTGTCCCTGTAAATGAACGATACATTCTATGCATACCATATTCTACAGTAGGCGCCTTGTAGTGCACCTTATGTATCAATTTGAATATGTACAATACTGAAACACCATTAAAATACGCTGGAAGCGATTTTGTCCCATAGACCGTAATGTAAAGGAATTCTTTTGAGTGTCCCTGTAAATAAACAATACATTCTATGCACACCATATTCTACAGTAAACACCTTGTAGTGCCCCTCAGTGATATGTATCAATGTGAATATGTTTAAAATAGACTAATATCATTAAAATACGCCGCAAACGATTTTTCCCCATAGACCGTACTGTAATGGAATTCTTTAGAGTGTCCCTGTAAAAGAACCATAAGTGCTACAAACTTCATTTTCAATGCCAAACATGCCATAGTATACCACAATAACATATATCAATTTCAAGGCAATCCGAGTATGTTTACGTGAGTTAGAGTACGGACAGGCGACAGACAGACAGACAAACCGAATTCATAAACACTTTTCAACTATGTTGGGAAGTGTTAAAAACTTGTGATAAGTTCTCAGAATGTTTTGATGTGTGTTTACGTCTCGTGGTGATATTATGTAATAAATGTATATTAGTGTGACTTACCAGTGCTACCTTATTGACATATGTGCTTCGTTAACATAATTAATTTTTATTATATTATAAACACTGTATTATTTAATACATTATGAATATTTTCCATATAATAATGCTCTTTGGTGTTGTTCGTGGGGAATCTAAAAAAATATATTAAATGTGATTAATCTATTAGTGTTTTCAATTAAAATAAAATGGTTCTAACCATAAAATATGTAACTCGAAAGCCTGGGTTCTATCTCCTATTTTTATTTATGCTTTTAAAATTTAACTTTTATTTATTTCGAAACAATTATAGTACCATCAATGATCGAAAAATATCCGAATTTCTTTGTGCCGCCCAGTATATGATCTATAGATTTGCATATATATTACATAGTATGCTAAAAATTTAGTTCAGTTAAGAAATGCATAGCACAGTTGTAAATTTACCTTCAGGAATTTCCGTCAATAAACGGAAATTTACTCGAGATTTTTTGTGCTGCCACCTATATCATCTATAGAATTTATACACACCAAGTAACTGGCAAACCATTAGTTTAATTTAAAAACGTACCACAACTTAAAGCACATTTCCAGCGATTATTGTTGTTAGACAGTACTCTAGCCGAATTCTTTTGTGTGGAACGACCTGTATATGAACGATGGATGCTATGCGCACCATCTTCTATAGTAAGACTCTTGTAGCGCACATGTGTGTTAGATATCAATCTAAGTATATTTGAAAGAGTGTGATATCATTAAAATTCAGAGCAAACGATATCTCCTTATAGACCGTATTCTAACGGAATTCTTATAGGTGTCCCTGTAAAGGAAATATAAACGCTACATACTTCCTTTTCAATAACGAACACGCCATAGTAAACTTAACAAATATTTATAATAACAGGTAATAACAAATATTTATAAAAATGTATAGCTTATTTAGTAATCGAAATAATTTTGTTTGATATTTATGTTCGTTAACCCTTGATATAAAAATAAAAATTACACTTCACAGTATTATAATTATACAATGCTATATAATGAAAAAAAAAACTGTTTAAGTTTCACTGCTGTTTCCTTAGAAAGACAACCAGGCTTCATCAGTACACTACAAAAAAAAATTGATTTTACGTTATAATAATGGCATGCCAGCTGTCAGTGTTATACCGTAAACTTAACAATAATAAACAGTAAAATAAGCAGTAATACACTACCGCGCAAGCTGGAATGTCAGTATTATACCGAAAAATCGATTTTTTTTTTTTTTTTTTTTTTTTTTTTTTTTAACACTGTAGTGATATTTTATATTTATTATTAGTATACTATCTTTTGAATAATTAAATGATAAAATGATTAATCCTTATTTCATGAATTGTATTAAATATATTTCGTTAGCTTCACTACTTCTACAAATTTTCCCAAATTAACTAGTCTTTTATTAATTCAAAATATAAGTGACTGGGCATCAAATTATCTGGTTTGTAATTTGTCGTAATATCAATGAGATGCAAATATTGAACATTTTGATGATGCTAATACATTATTAAATACGAATCTTGTATAATTTTTCTATCAAATTCAAATCATTTTCATGTTTACACAAGAATTAACACAAATAGGTAATTTCGATTTATTTCAGACACACAGAAATCAATCACATTAATACGAAATGCATTTCCCCTTGATACCTATTAAGTAATTCAATTATTTTGAAGAATTAGATGTTCTGATTATGTACTAATCGCTTCCTTATCATTATTGAGTTTTTTCAAAGCTGCACGATGCATTACAAATAAAAGAAAATGTATAAGACATATAAATGTAATCATTTCAGCTGAATGCTTGCTGATTTTACATGTATTGTTGAGGTTTTATTCTTCTTTTATGCGCATTCGTTAATATAGACAAATCATTTACTAAATCTGTGATTCCAATAACATAAAGTAACAGCTTAATATTTTATGTCATTGTTATGCAATAAATTAATCCTTCGCTAGTGAAGGTATAAAGATGAAATTTAAATCTGCCGCAATTAATAAAATGTTATTAAATAAAATCAACCGCAATAAAATGACGACTGTAAAATTATTTCTAAATCGGAGGTGTTAGAGTATTAGATTATAAATTGTCATTTTTTTCTAGTTCCAAATTTCATTTTAACACAATGGCAAGCGTATTCTCGTATATCTAATGTACAGGTCGTTCTTTCTATATTTGACAGTTCAATCTAGACAAATTTAAGCAAAATGTCTATAACACTATATACAAATTTCTTCTGACATATCACGAAACTTTTCAGTCCTACCTTTAGAAATATTTTTTTTTCTCTTCAAGGTAATTCTGCCCAAATGGGCCCATTACTAATAAGTATTTTGATAAGTTTTGTAATTTATCTGTAACCATTTTCAAACACGAGATAAATTATTAAATACCATGCTTTATATAGAAACAAAAAATCTATGACAGAAACGTAAACAAGAAAGAAAAATTATGCATAAAAATAGATTATGAAACATTTTCACACATTTTCAGAATACTTTAATGAAACTTTTAATTAATCAACTTAGAAAACACATAACACTTTTGAAAACCAGATTTCTGCTATTACATTCCATACTCAGAGAGGTGCTTGAATACTTTTGAACAGTCCTGTATATGTTTACATTCTATGTAGAATGCTAAAATTTAGTTTAGTCAGATTCACAGTTGAAAATTTATTTTCAGCTATGTTCGGCGAATATTCGGAAATGTACTCAATTTTTTTTACTGCCCTGTATGCTAACCATGTATTTTTTACGCATGCCAAATATTAAGCTAAAATTTCGCTTAGGCAACCAATGCATAACATGTCTGAAAACACGCTTATAGAAATTATCATGCATACATACAGTAATATATCTAGTTGTTTACTTAGCCCTGTATATGAATTTATATATATTCTACAAACATCTATTTGCATACTAAATGTAGTTCAGCTCAAAAAGGCATAATTTAATTAAAAACAACTTTTAAGCAATTCCGTTCCCTATACAATAATACTAGATTATTAATATTATAACAAATATTTTTGTGTAACACTGTATATGATTCATAGAATTTATAAACACCACGTAGTATGAAAAATTTAGTTACATTTAAAAACGCATACCATAACTGAAAATAGAATTTCGACGATTAGGTCTAATAGACAAACCTTTTGTGTGTCGCTATAAATGAACGATAAATCCTAAATACATCATATTTCGCATCAAGCATCTTGTAGTGAACCTCAGTAATATCTTTAAATTTCATTACGTTTGAAAGTATAATATCATTAAAACACGCTGCAACCTTTTTTACTCTTTCCCCATGAACCATATGGAACCAAATTCTTTTCTGTGACCCTATAAATGAACGATAAATGCTGCATACTCTACAGAAAGCATGTTATAGTGAATCTTACAAATTTATAACAATTTCATTATGTTTGAAATTCTGTGATATCATTACAACACAACGTACATGATTTTCTCTTATAGACCGTATTTAGACGGAATTCTTTTGAGTGTTGCTGTAAACGAAATATAAATTTTACATACTTTATTTTTAATAGCGATCATGACATGTTGAACCTCAATGACATATATCAATCACACGGAAATCCGAGTATATTTATGAGAGTTGGATTACGCAGAGACAACAGACAGTAGACAGACAAACCTAAGTCAAAGACAATTTTCAAGTATGTTCGATTGCTTTAAAAAATCAGTGTACGTATAAATGTATTCATACTAGTGATAATATATTTTGTAGAAAATGTGGTGGCGTGATTCAAGGAATTTTCTTGTATTTGCCGAGTTTCTCATAAGTAAACTCAGAAATATTTATATTTAACTCAACTTATTTATTCATACGAAATTTTTAGCTTCACCCCATTTCTCGCAGCAAATTTACATTTGGTGGGAAGTGAAAATAATTGTTCAAATGCTTATAATCCATTCTATAGATATAAAGAATTATTTGTCAGCAATTTACTTCTTATTCTTATTTTTTTTGCATATAAAATTGTTGCTATTAAAACGTTTGTTTTTGAAAGACGGACAGTAAAATCTTTCATATCATACAGACATAATGGTCTATTTTATTAACATTTCTGCACTTTTGTTATTTCCATCTTAAGCACACTAATTGATAACGATATCATAAGAGAACTCTTTCTTGGTTGCACAATTTATACTCGCATAACACTTCTATATATCTTTTTGTAGGTTTCTGACAGGTTCATTCCATGTTTCTGTGTTTATAAAATCTGTGCTCCTATTGGGTTTCGAGCACCAGACTCTGCCAAGAGATGCATGCCGATCATTACACTATTGGAGTAATCGTCTATACATTTTATCCTCCTCTATATCCAATCAAGCCCTTACAAGGTGGAATCTCATCCGATATTTTTCAAACTCATTTCTCTTTCATTGCACAAGTAATGAGATATGAAGTAAAATTCACCATTAATCATGATCATATTTCCATGTGCAATATATCACAACAACAATTTATATTTATCGGATGACGATTTGAGAAAAAAAGGGACTAGGTGATAAAGCATAAAGTGAAAATAAAATCTTATCCTACGCCACAGAACATTTATGTAATGTTTGAGCAAAAAAGAATTATATCAAATACTTTTAAAAGAAATGCTTAAACATAAACTAAAAAGGTTTATACCCCAAATATGAAATCCACAAACCAAAAATTATTCATGCATACCAAGAGATATCACAATATTGAAACAGCTAAACGTTATCTCCCACATATTTTTTCTAAAACCAAAATTGTGCTATAATCCAAAGATAATTAATGACACAGTTAAATCACTCCCACAAACAAAATAAACCAATCATGTAGTTTATTTTAACCAAAATTTATAGAAAGTGATTTTGATATTCACATATGCCTACATAGCAAAGAAATAAACGTACCTATGTAGTGCTTTAAGGCAAGGTTAGCACATTTAAATAAATACTAGCAGGATGCGCCCGATTCATTGGTCAATTTTTCCAAACGAATGATTAAAACATCTTTTAATTCCTCCTTCCACCTCCAGGGAGCTCATTCTGTTCTAAAGAAACTTCTTTTCAAACGAAACTTTTGAACGAGTCCCCGCTGTCAACTGGACCGTATAAAGAAAGGGCATGTTTACAAACAAACAGTTCCATCAACCAGTCTACCACTGCATTTTTGTCGCAGCTATCATTGCAGGAATCGTCATGGCGACGTAGGCCAATCATATCACAGACCAGTTTAACGTAGACCAATCAAATCGCTCCATCTCATGTGTACTGTAGGAGTCGAAAAGAACGAGCAGGTGTTTCTCCCAAACCAACATTAATTTAACCAACAGTGACGTCAGTTGCCCTTTCCTTATAGCAGGCGTGAAATCTTTTGTTCCGCCTTCCACCACCAAGGAGCGCATTCTATTCTGAACGAACCCCCTGCACGGGTCCCCGCTGCCTACCGCACCGAATAGCAAGTGCGCTGCGCAAAAATAAATTAGTTCCACATTCTGTCGCCAGGGGGTGCCAGATGAATATACTTTTAACAGTAACGCGATGTTTATATTACGACCGAACTGGTCCCCACCCTCAAAATTTAACCAATGACTTTTAACATTAACAAATATCGGTAACTTTTGAAAGTGTAACAGAACGGTGCGTTTGTTTGTTTTGATTTCGAACTTTATTCGCTTTCTTTTTCTTTTTTTGGAACAATTTTTTGCAAAAAAAAAAAAAAAAAAAAAAAAAAAAAAAGATACCGACCAATTTTTATAAAAATTTAATTTCTGGATGCAGAAAAATTTTCTACATATGTGTGGTGTCGTGTAATCGATACCTCAAACACGTTTCTTAATATCTGCAAATTAGTGAAAACAAACCACTAGTTGCCATCGGCAAAAGAGAAATAACCGCTTTTTCGCCGCCACGTACCTTAGCATTCTATATATACAGATAAGAAAGACCTTATGCGATTTACGATAAAAAATGTATTGCAATTCCAATGATTTTTGATTGATTAATCACTTTCATAAAACGCCATAGGAATATTTTACATGATATAAAAGTATTTTCAACAAGATACTGGGTACACAAAGTGAATTATAATAAATAAACATAGAAACAATAAAATCAAATCAAATTTGCAATTGAACCAATCCTTTGTTCAAACTTTTCGGAGAGACATTTTATTTTGAATAGAAAACCTTTAATTCTGTACTTCTATTTTCAACAAACAAATGCTACATTTTAATATTCAAACAACGCAGCACTTGTATAGCCTGTTTTTGATTCAACAATTGTATTAAAATCATTTCATTTTTATTTAAATGCCATGCAATTCGAATATATTTTGATCCATTTAATGAAATAAAATTCATCCAGATAAAACTCTCCGGGGAAATTATTCAGTTTAGTTCAAATGAAAAGTTTTCCTATTGAATATTTTAAAAAAGAAATAAAATGTTATTTTAATCATAATTTCATAAAAAAAGAAATCAATATGTAATGAGAAATATTCTTATTTATAAAAAATGTAGACAAAATATCAAGTAGAAAAAATTTCGAAACAAAATTAATACAAACAATTTCTTTCTATAATTAAAAATTAGACAAAAAGTATCATTATTGTTTCAAAGAAAGCTCGATAAAATCAACTTTCAAATCAGATTTATTTGATAACAATTGTTTAATATGTTTTGATATTGTAGGAAATATTGAACGGGCTAATATTATTAGAGAAAATGTTGCTTTCATAAGCTTAGTTCAAATTGGAAATGACTATCTGCCGTATTTCTATTCCAACAGAATGTATCTCGATTTTTTTTTTTATTTTTGCGTTATTTCGTTTCGATGTAGTAGGTCCCAGTTAGAAGCTTAAAATAACTAAATTCATAAGTTTGATAGGATATATATATATATATATATATTTTTTTTTTCCATATAGTGAAAAAAAAATAAAAAAAAAATAAAAAAAATGCTGATTTTACAGTATAATACTTGCATCCCAGCTGCCAGTATTATGCCGTTAAATTAACAGTTATAAACAGTAAAATAAGCAGTAATACGCTACCGCGCATGCGCGGCATTTGTTTCTCCATTTTGTTACTTTTTGTCCGGTTTAGAGATGAAAACAATTGATTTTTTAATGTTTTTGGACCACCTTAATGCTCACTGCTGCAAACAACACACTATTAATATGGCAGAAATTTTCAGATATTAAACAAGAACGAAAAATCATGCGTCAAGCATAGATTATATAGCACTTACCAACGCTTCCAAAATAATTTTACAAATCATACCGTTTAATAAGCTAAAAGCTAACATCTAAGTAAACAATTTAGAAAACGCATAACATATTTAAAAACATAATTTCAGGAATTTCCAACATATACAATATTCGGAAAAATATCCAAATACTTTTATTCAGCCCTGTATAGGATCTATAGTTTTGTATATATACTACATAGGATGCTAAATTTTAGTTTAGTTTAGGAAACGCGTAGCAGAGTTTAAAATTATCCTTCTGGAGTTTCTGTCAGTAAACGGAAATGTGTTCGCGAACTTTTGTGCTGCCCTGTATAGGATCTACAGAATTTATACACACCACGTAATAGACAAAAAGCAAGTTAAAATTAAAATCGCGTTCAATAACTTAAAACGCACTTCCAGGAATTATTGTTAACAGAGAGTAGATAATTCGTTTGCGTGTCCCTGTAAATGAACGATGACTGCTATACACACAATATTCCGTAGTAAGTCTCTTGTAATGCACCTTAGTGATCTATATAAATTTCAATGCGTTTAAAATAGTGAAACATTATTTAAATAAACCACAGACGATTTTTCTCCATAGACGTAATGTAACGGAATTAGTTTTACTGTCCCTGTAAAGTAACTATAAGTGCTATGCACACCCTGTTCCATATTAAGCTTCTTCTAATGCACCTTAGTAATATATATAAATTCCAATGCGTTTAAAATAGTGAAACATTATTTAAATAAACCGCAAATGATTTTTCCCCATAGACCGCAATGTAACGGAATTCTTTTGAGTGTCCCTGTAAAAAAACTATAAGTGCTACACACTTCCGTTGAAATAGGGAACATGCTATAGATAACGACAATAACATATAAAAATTGCAGAGCAATCCGAGCATATTTACGGGAGTTAGAGCACGGACAGACGGCAGACGGCAGACGGCCAGACGGCCAGACAAACCGAAGTCATAAGCACTTTTCAACTAGGTTGGAATTTTTTTTTTTATTCAATAAAATATTAATATATAATAACGTTTTACGTTTATAGTAACGTCTGTCATAGAAATTCAGCGATGAAATTATTTGACACAATATTAATAATAATAAATTAATAATTGCACGCTGCATCGTGCTTGGCTGCTCGATGACTTCCTCAACAACGATGGAACCACGGGAATCTTTTGATCAGCATGTTTTCGGGGCATGAACCCAATATACCACACACGGTTTGAAAGCTGAAAAGAGATCTTCAGGTGGAGATGAACGAATACCCCATTCGTTCATTGATAATATCATAGAATGTATGCCGCACAAGTCTTCAACATTGGTGTCCTTCAATGGAAATCACTCATTTCTATTAAAATGAGTTTCCTGTTAAGAAAATAAACTTTTTTGTTTGGTTATAAGACCCACAATTGCATATTTTTTGTTTTTACAGAAATAAGCAAACAAACAAAAAATGCTTAATAAAATGCATTTTTTTTTCTCTCATCGCTGTGTGACTGCATGTGTTTAGATCACCACGTCTACTGATAATATGTCAGTCATCAATTATCTTAATTTATCTGCAATCTAAAGAATCTCCGTATCCATTAATTAGTTTCAGCAATATAACTGCGTATATGTATATATTAATTTACAGTTAAATTAAGAGATTATTACTTCAGTCATTTTGTAAGTCATCTAAATTTACCTGATTCATAAATGAAAGAACCTTTACATAAATTAAACAAGAATTCCATATTAATATCCATTAATTTTAATTTTTAAAGTCTAACAGTATATGTATCATTATTCAAAGAAAACAATTGCATTTATTACGTAATGCTACACAAATGTAGCATTATTCATGATTTTGTTTTTAAACATTAATGAAAACATAGTTTTTCAAATTATAAATAGTTCTACGTCCTAATTGATTTCTGCACTTGAACATCTAGCCTGTATTTTTCATATATATGTTTTTTCAATTCTACGAAAATTGCAGAGTAAGCGTTAAATAAATTAAATAACCTTTCTTCAAGTACTTGATTTCTCTTCTTAACAAAAGCTTTAGGGAAAATCTATATCGATTACATGATCTGTAAAGTGATCCATTTAGCCTTAGGAACAGTACATCAATTTACCTTAAAATCTATTAAGAAAAAACAGCTCTAACTGTCAACAACATTTATCATCGCAAAGTTTCAAGAGTAAAGGAAAATTGTTCACAATTTCTGTTAATCGAATTTTTTTTAGATTATCATCTTTTGTATTTTATAAAGGCAATTTATTAATTATACATAAAGTCCGGTTTTTGTTTAATATTTCACTTTTTAGGAAATGGCAGAAATAAATTATAATAAAAAAAAAAGTTCTTAGATTATTATTATTTTTTAAATTTACATTCTGTCGAACGAAATTTATTCGATATTTTGTTCCTATTTATTCATTTAGATTTAATGTAGTTTTATAAATATCACTGATTCGAATTTATTGCTTTTTTTCGGTGTCTTCCGTCTAAAAAATGTATGAAAGTCACCTCATTAACAACACTTTAATAACAATACATAATTATATTTCTATGTTGTTAATTCATTGAAAAAATACAATGACGTCGGATGAAAAATCGTCTTATAAAGCAAAAAACGTGGTTTTCAAAATTTAATTCCTCCAAAATACCTTTAGCTCAGACATCAATCTAAACAAGAGTTAAAGTTATTGTAGGAAGGACCCGATAAAATATTTTTGTTTCTGTTTTCATTAATATATTGTAAATTTAGTACTTTCGTGTTATAGCGGCCCCAAGGATGAATCGTCAAGCGACCAAGATCGCCAAATTATAAAGCATGTATGACATTATAATAATATATGATATTATAATAATATATGATATATATGTAACATTTCTTGATGTATGTGATCAAGTTATAGTCATATACGGTGCATATATGATGCATCTATGATGTATATATATGACATGTGTATATGATGTATATGTTACGGTCAATATGATTAATCCGCTCATTATTAATAATAACCTGTTATTATTAATAATGACCGGACATAATGGCAAGTTATTATTAATAATAACTGGATTAATCATATTGACCGTAACATATATACGACATATAAGACGTAAATAATATGTGTATAATGACGTATATGGCACATATGTTTGGAATATATATATATGCGCATATAGGATGCATATATAAGATTTGCGATGATCTTGGCGAAATCATAACTGTAACCTTGGCATAATCGTAATTGTGGGGGCCGCTATAACGCAAAAATACGTTTTTTTTTTTTTTTTTTTTTTTTTTTTTTCTTTTTTTTTTTTTTAAAGCTTTCGGAACATTTTTCCAATGGTTAATGTAATTTATTAAATTATATTATTACTTTTTTTTATAAGTATAAGTTTGATTTGGCCAGTTTTAAACTTTTTTTCTTCTTTTTCATGTACACTTATTAAGTCACCCTTTATTTCACAAAAGCAATATGGTCACAAGTTTTATTTTCTTTTATTTTCTTTTATTATTATTATTATTATTTTAATGCATTTGTCCGACTGGAGGTAAACACAATCCAATAGCAGTTTTTCACTTCTATGTTACTTAATGAAAGAAAAGTTCTGTACGGTATTAAAAACAATTTTCTGATTTTCTGACATACTATATTAATCAACGTGTCAAAAAATGTCCTTTTTTACTCTAAAAATGTTTTCTGGTATAATGTAATACAAATTTTATTTTATTTTATATGTAACATAACAAAAAAATATTGTAGTAATAGAAAAACAGAAAATGATCTTAAAGCTTATTTTTTTGACGTACATATTTTATATATTGTCTTTGTAGAAAATATTTTTCATGTGAGTCAATAATTTGTGAATCACTAATTTCAGATAAAGGACATTGTTTTCAACGGAATTGTTTAATAACTCTATTATTCTAGAGAACAAAACAAGAAAAAAACATTCACTGTGCTATATTTTTTGTGTTAAAAATAATTAACACAATCTATAATTCATCGTAAAAAGTGCATATGGAAAATATACGTGTTTTGAAAGTCATATAAATAGTACATAATGTGAAAAATAAGAAGTTTTATGAAACAGGTGTAACTTCCGGTAATGGAAGAAAAATTGATAATTTTTAAAATAAACAGGGTGCCCTCTAAATCCCTGTCCCCCATTAACTTCAGAACGACGACAACTAAAGCCATAAACGTGGTGTATAGGTATAGTAAAGTGTATATACGCAACTCGATGGGGCTGCTTACAGCGCCGCATAGCGTTAAACTGTACAGTTAGCGATCCTGACTCGATAAAATAAGGATGTACCGAGAATAGTGAAATACAGTAGTAATAATTCAGATGGAAAGAGAGATAACAGACTAACTTATGTTTTGTGAACATGTTTGAAAGTAATAATACATATAAAAAGTCGAGACTATTATCTGTCATGATATTTTTTTAACTGGCGTTTTAAACAGTATTTCAGCCGTTTTAAAATACTCAAAGTTTTTGAAAAAGATGGAGATAAATATGCAACATTTACGTGACATGATAATATTTTGTAGATTTCAGATATTTTCGAGTTATTTGTTTATCTTTATTAGGCTAAAACATATTAAAGGTTTTATAACCATTTAAATTTTGCAAAAACGTGAAACTAGCAGTTGCAACTATCGAAATTTTGTGGAATAAATCAAATCTGATTTTTATTTTTCAAATGTCTGAAATTTCTTCAAACAAAAGTTCAGTCATTCTGATCTCCTCAGATATTGTTGAATTTACACTGCAGATGCTTTGCGTCATATATTTCTTATTATTGTTTACAAAAATATCTTTCTTTAAATCCCAGATATAAATAGATATTGAAGAAACATTCCCAGTAATTGCTTTTCAAATGTTTAAAAAAAAAAAAAAACATAATTTGTTAACTTTTGATAGCAGAGATTCCTTAAAAAATTTTCGCTACATGTAATAAGTATATAAGCACTTTCCCGAACTTAAAATTGCTTTACTTAATCTTATTTCTGAAAAAAAAAAGATTTCTAAAAAAAGATTTCATTGATTCTAAATGTAAAATAAAAGTAAACTAGATTTATATATTTTTTAAATAAGAAGTAATGTTTGTTTTGAATAGTTCGCTAACGGAAAAATTATTTAAATCTTTTGATCTTTAAAAAGCTTGTTAAAATTGCAGTTTCATGAATGCTATTCTTTTTTTTACATATATTTATTTTTAATTTTTCTTTAAAAATATTTTGAAAAAATATTTTGAATATATTTATTTATTTTATTTTTATATGTTAGTATATGATAAAGAAAAAAAAAAAGATTATTTTCAGCTTTCTTTATTCATATATAAACATTGAATTCCACTATAAAATAAACTACTAAATTAAAATATTACTAGTTTTTATTACTCTAATATAACTAGGGCATCCAGACCTGGTTTAAAGGTTACAGAACACATTGACCGGTGTATAGAAAATAGGTGAAAATTATCTTTAATTGAACACTCCAATAGATATTTTGCAATTAATAGATTTTTTTTTTAGTTTATCCACTTAGCAATACCAAAAAAGCATTTTTATATGAAAAACTAGTCGGATGTGCCAGTCCCAAAACTTTCTTCTATCTCGCACATGTTAATATTTAAAAATTATCTAACACAGCGACAATAAAATATGTATTTTTCCTTAATTTATTGTACGTCAGCTGCTTGCGAAGCGCCTGTTCATCTTCGCTGCACAAGCAGTCGATGTACATCAAAACTACAAAGAAATTGGGAAAACCGCTATAAAAAGGCGGTTTTACAGCGTCTCCTTTCGTCGGAATAGCAGTAAATACAATTGGGACCTGCAGGCAATAATAAAAAATATACACTTAAAATTTGGTTCAATTCTATGCATAACTTCATAGACCTTTTGTTGATACTATAATGAAAATGGCATAAAAATCGCTATTACAGCGCCACCTTCCGACGAAATATCTCCAAATTCATGTAGGACCTATTGACCATAGCCAAAAACTTATAAACTAAATTTGGTTCAGTTCTATGCACACTTTTCGATGATACAACGAGGACCGACAAACGGACATATGACAGACAAACATAACATATTTTTCGGGATCTCTGACCCCTAAAACATGTAAATTCGTCGTAAACCGAAAGTTGAAAGAAATTTTTATTACAATCCTTTTTTCTATTATAGATAGAAGAAAATAATAACAATTATGTATTCAAATAAAATTTTGAAATGTATTAAAATCAGTACCTTTGTATTAGCCACATACCGGGAATTAATAGCCAAAGAAATCACCAAAGATTTCAGTATTTACAGCAGCCTAATTGATTCTGGATATTTCAGTGTTTAACCGCGGAACTCGATTGTTTTTATTTATGTGTGAAGATTGAGCTTTATTAATTATTATTTTTTTTTATTTTGGCAAAGTTTTAATTTTGTTATGAGATACCAGTCTGAAAAAAGTCTGACACATTTATACCTTGTTTTATGTGCAAACGGGTTACTTTTCAGGATCGTTTTTTTTTTTTTAAATCATTCTTGAAAGTTATTTAAAATTCGTATTTAAAATCAGTAAATAAAAATAGAATTTTAAAACAAATTGCATTTGAAAGTGCACTTCTTTACCTATTCGCCGGTGTAAAAAATGAAATTGTGCAACGTTTAGAAGTTAACAAATATGCAAACAACAAACAGCAAAAAAAAAAAAAATTACAACGACCATTGGGAAAATGCAGAGGGATAGCGGGGCAGTATTCGGACTCTACCATAACCGTTACCTCGTAATATAAGACATTTAAAATTTAATTAATTTACCCCCCCCCCCCTAAAATACATACTCTTATAGTAGACCTATTCGCCCCACCCTACTATAACATAGCTTCCCTACGCTAGCTAATCCACCTACCTACTATAGTATGATCTCAGCAGCAGCGGTGTTACCACCGCACCGCCTGCTGCTGACTCAGAAGTCCCATCCCCTATCTACTAACTTCCCGTTTGGTATCCAAAGGTAGAATAAACCGAAATATCCAAATATGATGCCAACTTTAGGTGTGAGCATATATATTTTTAAAGTTTGGTACAATTTCTATTTGTAGACCATCCCCTAAGCAAAATTTAAGTATTGCTTTAACTCTTGTTTAGATTGATGTCTGAGCTAAAGGTATTTT
The DNA here is from genome assembly GCA_963931845.1 of Maratus michaelseni. Lineage (NCBI taxonomy): Eukaryota > Metazoa > Arthropoda > Arachnida > Araneae > Salticidae > Maratus > Maratus michaelseni. Next base: position 213,841,504 of record OZ007593.1, read on the forward strand.
GAGGAAATTAAAGTTAAATACCACGTTTTTTGCTTTATAAGACGATTTCTCATCCGACGTCAATTTTTTAATTCTTTTTTTTTCATATCTGATAGTTTGCATATATCCCTTTTGTAAGATTAACATTTTTGTAACGATTTTATGCATTTCTATTGCCTATTCTAAGACAAATTCTTCTAAAGTGACAGAATTTCGTTAAAAACGCTTAAAAAACTCTTCTAAAGTTACAGAATTTCGTTAAAAACGGTTAAAATAGTAAAATGCGAACATCATTTGGACCATTCCCGACCGAAAACAACAACCATTTTCCCAATGGTTAAAAAAAAAAAAAAAAAAAAAAAAGATTTTTAGATTATTGCCACCGTTAATATGACGTGAGCGTAACACATGGACAAGTTTTTGCTGTTTAATAAAGATATTTGTATATCTGGTGATATTAATTATTTAAGGTAATATTTCATTCTAATATTGAAAACGGTATAACCAATACAAATAGCATTGTTTCCATATATTTTTGCTAGTAGTATACAAAGATTTTGAATGACCATGGTACAATAGACGATTAAAGGTTCTTAATAATATAGTATTTACACAGTGTGCAGATTTGAAATTAAATTTTAATATAACAGATTAATTATTGGTTTTCGTTAAAAACAATTTTTTGTCTATATATTAGATGAGATGTGCTTTCAGTGAAAAAAATTTCTAAAAAGAAACCTTTTTCAAACTGCTCCTTACAAGAATGTACTCACGTTTGCATTTATAATATATTTGTTTGATATTTGGAAATAAAATATGCCTTAACAATACATAAAACAATTTAAAATTTACATATGTTTCTCACAACTCAGCATAACATTTGATCAGGATCTAGTATATTTTTTAATTTATAAATACATCTCGTCATTTGATACTCAACCAGAGTTTCATTCAAAATTGGTTTAGAAAAGGTACTTTGGGTACAATCACTCGATCATACCTGAAAAGGATAAATTCTTTGAATAGGCGAAATGTTTGTAACTACGAATGAAATGTTTGTAACTTCAAGAGACGAATTTTTCCATCTTTGTCAAGAATGAGTTCTGTGACATGTCCTAAAGGTGAATTATTCCTCTTCTTTTTATCTGCTCCCGCCCTGACTTGACTATATCTCCTACAGCAACTGGACGTTAGCATTGTCTTCCATTTGGCCGTGGATAAGAAAATCCAAATGTTCTAATCTTAATCAATTTCTTTAATCCTTTTGCTGTTCTTGCCTATATTTAAGTGATAATTAAAAAGACAAAATTAAAAAAAAGCAAGGCTGGATCGAAAGATCTGCATTTAGTTACACATACAATGACAACTGAACAAAACATAGAACATTACGCGTATTTATAAACTTAGGTGGCATTCTGCCAGCAAATCAGCGGACCTGGCAGAAAGCTAGATAAAAGAACCACTCATAGCTAAACAAAAATAATATATTTTCTGCACACCGAGCTGTGTTTGTGTAATGCTGAGATTACAATATTCTAACATCCTCCCATAATCTAGCATTAAATCAGAAAAACTGAAAGAAAAATTCTAAATAACAAACAATCATAAAAAATAATATGACACAGTTTAAACATTACTTATACAAACAGCAAATAAATAACAATCCATGAAATTTAGCTTTATAGGTAATACCTTTGTAAACATATCAGCAATTTGCATACTTGTAGGAATATATTCAATTTTGATATTATGTACTTTTATAACATTACGAGTAAATTTTCGTTTTATTTCTGTAAGTTTCATTCTATCATAATTGCACTCATTACTGATACATGCGATGCATGAATGATTACCCGCAAAAATAATTAAATCCTTAATATTTAAAATTTCAGAAGCAATGTTTTTAAACCATAACAAGTCTCGCAAACTTTTAGTTAAGGCAATATTTTCAGCTTCAGTTGACGATAATGCAACTGAATTTTGTTTATTGCAACACCACAGAACAGGTATGTTACAGAACATCAAATTATAATCTGATAATGATTTCCGGTCATTTTTGTTTGCCCCCCAATCGATATCAACATACATGGGTAATATAGGACCAAAATTATGTTTTTCATACACAAGTTTTAAAGACAAAGTTCCTTTTAAATATCTTGATTTTCTTTAGTTCAATCCGTGCAACTTCAGAAGGATTTACCTGCATTTGACTCAAACAGTTAACGGCATAAAAATATCAGGTCGTGAAACATATCATGAGAGACGGTAGTATCTCGAGTGACGCAGTAAAAAAACGAAAACCGAAAGTCCAAAACCGAAGATTCCGTCACTCTTATATATACAGCTAGAAGAACATCAAAGGAAAATCTAAACGCCGACATTTAGTATCTCAGCAAATATGAGGCATATCGTTCTGATTTTTTCACATTCGTCTTATATCTCCGGTCTAAGTCTATTCTGAAATTTAAACATTTTTACATGTAGTAGATTTTAAGATCTGGACGTCCATTTTTAAATAAATTTCTATAAATGTAAGGGCGTCATACCTGTGATCTCAAAAAGGCTCGGACAATTTTTTTAAAATTAATATATTATATTAATCGGTTTTAGATGAAGCAAATATAGTTTTGCGGTAACATAGGAAAACTCTTGTTTTTTATATAATCCAGTTTTAAAATCGGACTCTTCTCCTACGCGTTTTACCATAGATTATCATTAGACTTTTTCCTTTTAAATATCTTGATTTTATTTAGTTCAATCCGTGCAACTTCAGAAGGATTTTCCTGAATTTGACTCAAACAGTTAACGGCATACAAATATCAGGTCGTGAAACATATCATGAGAGACGGTAGTATCTCGAGTGACGTAGCAAAAAAACGAAAACCGAAAGTCCAAAACCGAAGATTTCGTCACTCTTATATATACAGCTAGAAGGACATCAAAGGAAAATCTAAACGCCGACATTTAGTATCTCAGCAAATATGAGGCATATCGTTCTGATTTTTTCACATTAGTCTTATATCTCCGATCTAACTCTATTCTGAAATTTATACATTTCTACATGCAGTAGATTTTAAGATCTGGAAGTCCATTTTTAACTAAATTTCTGTAAATGTAAGGGTGTCATACCTGTTATCTCCAAAACGGCCCAGATGATATTTTAAAAATTAATATATTATATTAATCGGTTTTAGATGAAGCGAATGGGGTTTGACGTTAACGTAGGAAAACTTGTTAAACTCTTGAAAACTCTTTGTCTATATAATCCAGTTTTAAAATCAGACTCTTTTCCTACGCGTTTTTCCATAGATTAACATTAGACTTTTTCCTTTTAAATATCTTGATTTTCTTTAGTTCAATCCGTGCAACTTCAGAAGGATTTTCCTGAATTTGACTCAAACAGTTAACGGCATACAAATATGATGTCGTGGAATATATCATGAGAGACAGTAGTATCTCGAGTGACGCAGCAAAAAAACGAAAACAGAAAGCCCAAAACCGAAGATTTCGTCACTCTTATATATACAGCTAGAAGGACATCAAAGGAAAATCTAAACGCGGACATTTAGTATCTCAGCAAATATGAGGCATATTGTTCTGATTTTTTCACATTAGTCTTATATCTCCGGTCTAACTCTATTCTGAAATTTATACATTTCTACATGCAGTAGATTTTAAGATCTGGAAGTCCATTTTTAACTAAATTGCTGTAAATGAAAGGACGTCATACCTGTTAATTCCAAAACGGTCCGGACATTTTTTTTAAAAATTAATATATTATATTAATCCCTTTTAGATGAAGCGAATATAGTTTTGCGGTAACATAGGAAAACTCTTGTTTTCTATATAATCCAGTTTTAAAATCGGACTCTTCTCCTACGCGTTTTTCCATAGATTAGCATTAGACTTTTTCCTTTTAAATATCTTGATTTTCTTCGGTTCAATCAGTGCAACTTCAGAAGGATTTTCCTGAATTTGACTCAAACAGTTAACGGCATACAAATATGAGGTCGTGAAATATATCATGAGAGACAGTACTATCTCGAGTGATGCAGCAAAAACACGAAAACCGAAAGCCCAAAACCAAAGATTCCGTCACTCTTATATATACAGCTAGAAGGACATCAAAGGAAAATCTAAACGCCGACATTTAGTATCTCAGCAAATATGAGGCATATCGTTCTGATTTTTTCACATTAGTCTTATATCTCCGATCTAACTCTATTCTGAAATTTATACATTTAAACATGCAGTAGATTTTAAGATCTGGAAGTCCATTTTTAACTAAATTTCTGTAAATGTAAGGGCGTCATATACCTGTTATCTCCAAAACGGCCCAGATGATATTTTAAAAATTAATATATTATATTAATCGGTTTTAGATGAAGTGAATATGGTTTGACGTTATCGTAGGAAAACTCTTGTTAAACTCTTGAAAACACTTTGTCTATATAATCCAGTTTTAAAATCAGACACTTTTCCTACGCGTTTTTCCATAGATTAACATTAGACTTTTTCCTTTTAAATATCTTGATTTTCTTTAGTTCAATACGTGCAACTTCAGAAGGATTTTCCTAAATTTGACTCAAACAGTTAACGGCATACAAATATCAGGTCGTGAAACATATCATGAGAGACGGTAGTATCTCGAGTGACGCAGCAAAAAAACTTAAACCGAAAGTCCAAAACCGAAGAGTCCGTCACTCTTATATATACAGCTAGAAGGACATCAAAGGAAAATCTAAACGCCGACATTTAGTATCTCAGCAAATATCAGGCATATCGTCCTGATTTTTTCACATTAGTCTTATATCTCCGGTCTAAGTCTATTCTGAAATTTATACATTTTTACATGTAGTAGATTTTTAGATCTGGAAGTCCATTTTTAAATAAATTTCTATAAATGTAAGGGCGTCATACCTGTGATCTCAAAAAGGCTCGGACATTTTTTTAAAAATTAATATATTATATTAATCGGTTTTAGATGAAGCAAATATAGTTTTGCGGTAACATAGGAAAACTCTTGTTTTTTATATAATCCAGTTTTAAAATCGGACTCTTCTCCTACGCGTTTTTCCATAGATTATCATTAGACTTTTTCCTTTTAAATATCTTGATTTTATTTAGTTCAATCCGTGCAACTTCAGAAGGATTTTCCTGAATTTAACTCAAACAGTTAACGGCATACAAATATCAGGTCGTGAAACATATCATGAGAGACGGTAGTATCTCGAGTGACGTAGCAAAAAAAACGAAAACCGAAAGTCCAAAACCAAAGATTTCGTCACTCTTATATATACAGCTAGAAGGACATCAAAGGAAAATCTAAACGCCGACATTTAGTATCTCAGTAAATATGAGGCATATTGTTCTGATTTTTTCACATTAGTCTTATATCTCCGGTCTAACTCTATTCTGAAATTTATACATTTCTACATGCAGTAGATTTTAAGATCTGGAAGTCCATTTTTAACTAAATTGCTGTAAATGTAAGTACGTCATACCTGTTATTTCCAAAACAGCCTGGACAATTTTTTAAAAATTAATATATTATATTAATCCGTTTTAGATGAAGCGAATATAGTTTTGCGGTAACATAGGAAAACTCTTGTTTTCTATATAATCCAGTTTTAAAATCGGACTCTTCTCCTACGCGTTTTTCCATAGATTAGCATTAGACTTTTTCCTTTTAAATATCTTGATTTTGTTCAGTTCAATCAGTGCAACTTCAGAAGGATTTTCCTGAATTTGACTCAAACAGTTAACGGCATACAAATATGAGGTCGTGAAATACACTGCTCAAAACAATTAAACGATATTGCAGTTTTAGGTGGATTTTGTATCTGTGAAACTTTTTAGCTGATTGATACATGGTCGACAGACATAGTAGGTTATATGAGAATAAATTACACATGTTTGGCAGAAAAAAATGCATTTTATTGCGCATTTGTGTACAAAAGGAAAAAAAACACAATTTGTGCATATGAGAAAAAAAGAATAAGAAAAGGTGTTTTCTTCAAAGAAAATCATTTTCAGTAGGGGGTATGGTTTCCACGGGCGGCCAGCAACATTGAACACCTTTGAGGCATGGACTCAATGAGGCTATTAATGACGAGTTGGGGTATTCTGCCCCACTCTTCCAGAAGAGCTATTTCCAGTTCTTGGAGAGTTTGTGGTGGTTGTTGGCGGCCAGAAACTCGTCTTCCTAGAGCGTCCCAAACGTGCTCGATTGGATTCATGTCTGGAGAACACGCTGGCCATTCCATTCTTTCGAACGATTCCTTCCTCGAATAGGAAATCCTCCACCAGGTTTGCACGATGTGGCCTGCAGTTATCGTCCATTAAAATGAAGTTATCTCCGATTGCTGCAGCGTAAAGGACTACAATAGGTCTGATGATCTAATCCCTATATCGGCGACCAGTCAGAGCTCCATCTCGAATGATGTAGAGGTCAGTGCGCCCGTCAATGGAGATGCCACCATACACCAACACTCCTCCACCGCCAAATCTGACACTTTCGTGCACGAACGCAGGATTATTCCTACTGCCACGGTCCCTCCAGATGAAAATACGCCTATTATCCGGATGCACAGAAAAACGGGACTCGTCAGAAAACAGAATATTGCTCCATTCATTTCACCTCCAGTTGACATGCTCGGTTGCCCACTCCCTGCGGTCGCGACGATGCTTTGATGTTAATCTAACACATACCATCGGTCGGCGAGCATACAGACTTACAGCATGGAGCCGGTTTCGTACAGTCTGAGTTGAAATTGTGGTGCCTGTAGCCGAGCGAAGGTGTTGTTGGAGAAGAGTAGTGTTCATGTTTCGGTGTCTCCGAGCTGTTAACGCTAAATACCGATCTTCATTGGGCGTTGTTGCCCGTCTACGACCTTGCGCTGGTCTTCGGCCTGCACATCCACTCTCCAAAAAACGGTTCCAGATCCTGGAAATGACACTTTGTGACACTCCAATGGCTTGCGCTACTTCGGTTTGAGTTTGGCCCCCTTCTAACCTACCAACAATTCTCCAAGCTTCTGAATCTGTCAAATGACTTCGCTGAGACATCGTACTCATCGAAACAAAGCAATCACTGAATGCCGATCATCCTTGTCTTCATTCTCTTTTATCCAGTTGAAAGTCAAATTTCATTCGCTGCCGCTGAAGCGACGTTTTTGACGTCGAACTCAAAATTTGCATACTCCACAGTTTGAAAACCAGAAAAATTTGCATTTGTGATTCTCTTCTTCTATTTTCGGCAAAAAAAATTTCGTTTATATCTTTATTTTATATAAAACTTCAAATATCCTTTAATTGTTTTGAGCAGTGTATATCATGAGAGACAGTAGTATCTCGAGTGATGCAGCAAAATAACGAAAACCGAAAGCCCAAAACCGAAGATTTCGTCACTCTTATATATACAGCTAGAAGGACATCAAAGGAAAATCTAAACGCCGACATTTAGTATCTCAGCAAATATGAGGCATATTGTTCTGATTTTTTCACATTAGTCTTATATCTCCGGTCTAACTCTATTCTGAAATTTATACATTTCTACATGCAGTAGATTTTAAGATCTGGAAGTCCATTTTTAACTAAATTTCTGTAAATGTAAGGGTGTCATACCTGTTATCTCCAAAACGGCCCAGATTATATTTTAAAAATTAATATATTATATTAATCGGTTTTAGATGAAGCGAATGGGGTTTTACGTTAACGTAGGAAAACTCCTGTTAAACTCTTGAAAACTCTTTGTCTATATAATCCAGTTTTAAAATCAGACTCTTTTCCTACGCGTTTTTCCATAGATTAACATTAGACTTTTTCCTTTTAAATATCTTGATTTTCTTTAGTTCAATCCGTGCAACTTCAGAAGGATTTTCCTGAATATGACTCAAACAGTTAACGGCATACAAATATGAGGTCGTGGAATATATCATGAGAGACAGTAGTATCTCGAGGGACGCAGCAAAAAAACGAAAACCGAAAGCTCAAAACCGAAGATTTCGTCACTCTTATATATACAGCTAGAAGGACATCAAAGGAAAATCTAAACGCCGACATTTAGTATCTCAGCAAATATGAGGCATATTGTTCTGATTTTTTCACATTAGTCTTATATCTCCGGTCTAACTCTATTCTGAAATTTATACGTTTCTACATGCAGTAGATTTTAAGATCTGGAAGTCCATTTTTAACTAAATTGCTATAAATGTAAGGACGTCATACCTGTTATTTCCAAAACGGCCCGGACAATTTTTTAAAAAATTAATATATTATATTAATCCGTTTTAGATGACGCGAATATAGTTTTGCGGTAACATAGGAAAACTCTTGTTTTCTATATAATCCAGTTTTAAAATCGGACTCTTCTCCCACGCGTTTTTCCATAGATTAGCATTAGACTTTTTCCTTTTAAATATCTTGATTTTGTTCAGTTCAATCAGTGCAACTTCAGAAGGATTTTCCTGAATTTGACTCAAACAGTTAACGGCATACAAACATGAGGTCGTGGAATATATCATGAGAGACAGTAGTATCTCGAGGGACGCAGCAAAAAAACGAAAACAGAAAGCCCAAAACCGAAGATTTCGTCACTCTTATATATACAGCTAGAAGGACATCAAAGGAAAATCTAAACGCCGACATTTAGTATCTCAGCAAATATGAGGCATATTGTTCTGATTTTTTCACATTAGTCTTATATCTTCTAACTCTATTCTGAAATTTATACATTTCTACATGCAGTAGATTTTAAGATCTGGAAGTCCATTTTTAACTAAATTGCTGTAAATGTAAGGACGTCATACCTGTTATTTCCAAAACGGCCCGGACAATTTTTTTAAAAATTAATATATTATATTAATCCCTTTTAGATGAAGCGAATATAGTTTTGCGGTAACATAGGAAAACTCTTGTTTTCTATATAATCCAGTTTTAAAATCGGACTCTTCTCCTACGCGTTTTTCAATAGATTAGCATTAGACTTTTTCCTTTTAAATATCTTGATTTTGTTCAGTTCAATCAGTGCAACTTCAGAAGGATTTTCCTGAATTTGACTCAAACAGTTAACGGCATACAAACATGAGGTCGTGGAATATATCATGAGAGACAGTAGTATCTCGAGGGACGCAGCAAAAAAACGAAAACAGAAAGCCCAAAACCGAAGATTTCGTCACTCTTATATATAGAGCTAGAAGGACATCAAAGGAAAATCTAAACGCCGACATTTAGTATCTCAGCAAATATGAGGCATATTGTTCTGATTTTTTCACATTAGTCTTATATCTTCTAACTCTATTCTGAAATTTATACATTTCTACATGCAGTAGATTTTAAGATCTGGAAGTCCATTTTTAACTAAATTGCTGTAAATGTAAGGACGTCATACCTGTTATTTCCAAAACGGCCCGGACAATTTTTTTAAAAATTAATATATTATATTAATCCCTTTTAGATGAAGCGAATATAGTTTTGCGGTAACATAGGAAAACTCTTGTTTTCTATATAATCCAGTTTTAAAATCGGACTCTTCTCCTACGCGTTTTTCCATAGGTTAGCATTAGACTTTTTCCTTTTAAATATCTTGATTTTGTTCAGTTCAATCAGTGCAACTTCAGAAGGATTTTCCTGAATTTGACTCAAACAGTTAACGGCATACAAACATGAGGTCGTGGAATATATCATGAGAGACAGTAGTATCTCGAGGGACGCAGCAAAAAAACGAAAACAGAAAGCCCAAAACCGAAGATTTCGTCACTCTTATATATACAGCTAGAAGGACATCAAAGGAAAATCTAAACGCGGACATTTAGTATCTCAGCAAATATGAGGCATATTGTTCTGATTTTTTCACATTAGTCTTATATCTCCGGTCTAACTCTATTCTGAAATTTATACATTTCTACATGCAGTAGATTTTAAGATCTGGAAGTCCATTTTTAACTAAATTGCTGTAAATGTAAGGACGTCATAACTGTTATTTCCAAAATGGCCCTGACAATTTTTTTAAAAATTAATATATTATATTAATCTCTTTTAGATGAAGCGAATATAGTTTTGCGGTAACATAGGAAAACTCTTGTTTTCTATATAATCCAGTTTTAAAATCGGACTCTTCTCCTACGCGTTTTTCCATAGATTAGCATTAGACTTTTTCCCTTTAAATATCTTGATTTTCTTCAGTTCAATCAGTGCAACTTCAGAAGGATTTTCCTGAATTTGACTCAAACAGTTAACGGCATACAAATATGAGGTCGTGAAATATATCATGAGAGACAGTAGTATCTCGAGTGATGCAGCAAAAAAACGAAAACCAAAAGCTCAAAACCGAAGATTTCGTCACTCTTATATATACAGCTAGAAGGACATCAAAGGAAAATCTAAACGCCGACATTTAGTATCTCAGCAAATATGAGGCATATTGTTCTGATTTTTTCACATTAGTCTTATATCTCCGGTCTAACTCTATTCTGAAATTTATACGTTTCTACATGCAGTAGATTTTAAGATCTGGAAGTCCATTTTTAACTAAATTGCTATAAATGTAAGGACGTCATACCTGTTATTTCCAAAACGGCCCGGACAATTTTTTAAAAAATTAATATATTATATTAATCCGTTTTAGATGACGCGAATATAGTTTTGCGGTAACATAGGAAAACTCTTGTTTTCTATATAATCCAGTTTTAAAATCGGACTCTTCTCCTACGCGTTTTTCCATAGATTAGCATTAGACTTTTTCCTTTTAAATATCTTGATTTTGTTCAGTTCAATCAGTGCAACTTCAGAAGGATTTTCCTGAATTTGACTCAAACAGTTAACGGCATACAAACATGAGGTCGTGGAATATATCATGAGAGACAGTAGTATCTCGAGGGACGCAGCAAAAAAACGAAAACAGAAAGCCCAAAACCGAAGATTTCGTCACTCTTATATATACAGCTAGAAGGACATCAAAGGAAAATCTAAACGCCGACATTTAGTATCTCAGCAAATATGAGGCATATTGTTCTGATTTTTTCACATTAGTCTTATATCTTCTAACTCTATTCTGAAATTTATACATTTCTACATGCAGTAGATTTTAAGATCTGGAAGCCATTTTTAACTAAATTGCTGTAAATGTAAGGACGTCATACCTGTTATTTCCAAAACGGCCCGGACAATTTTTTTAAAAATTAATATATTATATTAATCCCTTTTAGATGAAGCGAATATAGTTTTGCGGTAACATAGGAAAACTCTTGTTTTCTATATAATCCAGTTTTAAAATCGGACTCTTCTCCTACGCGTTTTTCCATAGATTAGCATTAGACTTTTTCCTTTTAAATATCTTGATTTTGTTCAGTTCAATCAGTGCAACTTCAGAAGGATTTTCCTGAATTTGACTCAAACAGTTAACGGCATACAAACATGAGGTCGTGGAATATATCATGAGAGACAGTAGTATCTCGAGGGACGCAGCAAAAAAACGAAAACAGAAAGCCCAAAACCGAAGATTTCGTCACTCTTATATATACAGCTAGAAGGACATCAAAGGAAAATCTAAACGTGGACATTTAGTATCTCAGCAAATATGAGGCATATTGTTCTGATTTTTTCACATTAGTCTTATATCTCCGGTCTAACTCTATTCTGAAATTTATACATCTCTACATGCAGTAGATTTTAAGATCTGGAAGTCCATTTTTAACTAAATTGCTGTAAATGTAAGGACGTCATAACTGTTATTTCCAAAATGGCCCGGACAATTTTTTTAAAAATTAATATATTATATTAATCTCTTTTAGATGAAGCGAATATAGTTTTGCGGTAACATAGGAAAACTCTTGTTTTCTATATAATCCAGTTTTAAAATCGGACTCTTCTCCTACGCGTTTTTCCATAGATTAGCATTAGACTTTTTCCCTTTAAATATCTTGATTTTCTTCAGTTCAATCAGTGCAACTTCAGAAGGATTTTCCTGAATTTGACTCAAGCAGTTAACGGCATACAAATATGAGGTCGTGAAATATATCATGAGAGACAGTAGTATCTCGAGTGATGCAGCAAAAAAACGAAAACCGAAAGCCCAAAACCGAAGATTTCGTCACTCTTATATATACAGCTAGAAGGACATCAAAGGAAAATCTAAACGCCGACATTTAGTATCTCAGCAAATATGAGGCATATTGTTCTGATTTTTTCACATTAGTCTTATATCTCCGGTCTAACTCTATTCTGAAATTTATACATTTCTACATGCAGTAGATTTTAAGATCTGGAAGTCCATTTTTAACTAAATTTCTGTAAATGTAAGGGTGTCATACTTGTTATCTCCAAAACGGCCCAGATTATATTTTAAAAATTAATATATTATATTAATCGGTTTTAGATGAAGCGAATGGGGTTTGACGTTAACGTAGGAAAACTCCTGTTAAACTCTTGAAAACTCTTTGTCTATATAATCCAGTTTTAAAATCAGACTCTTTTCCTACGCGTTTTTCTATAGATTAACATTAGACTTTTTCCTTTTAAATATCTTGATTTTCTTTAGTTCAATCCGTGCAACTTCAGAAGGATTTTCCTGAATATGACTCAAACAGTTAACGGCATACAAATATGAGGTCGTGGAATATATCATGAGAGACAGTAGTATCTCGAGGGACGCAGCAAAAAAACGAAAACCGAAAGCTCAAAACCGAAGATTTCGTCACTCTTATATATACAGCTAGAAGGACATCAAAGGAAAATCTAAACGCCGACATTTAGTATCTCAGCAAATATGAGGCATATTGTTCTGATTTTTTCACATTAGTCTTATATCTCCGGTCTAACTCTATTCTGAAATTTATACATTTCTACATGCTGTAGATTTTAAGATCTGGAAGTCCATTTTTAACTAAATTGCTATAAATGTAAGGACATCATACCTGTTATTTCCAAAACGGCCCGGACAATTTTTTAAAAAATTAATATATTATATTAATCCGTTTTAGATGAAGCGAATATAGTTTTGCGGTAACATAGGAAAACTCTTGTTTTCTATATAATCCAGTTTTAAAATCGGACTCTTCTCCTACGCGTTTTTCCATAGATTAGCATTAGACTTTTTCCTTTTAAATATCTTGATTTTGTTCAGTTCAATCAGTGCAACTTCAGAAGGATTTTCCTGAATTTGACTCAAACAGTTAACGGCATACAAACATGAGGTCGTGGAATATATCATGAGAGACAGTAGTATCTCGAGGGACGCAGCAAAAAAACGAAAACAGAAAGCCCAAAACCGAAGATTTCGTCACTCTTATATATACAGCTAGAAGGACATCAAAGGAAAATCTAAACGCCGACATTTAGTATCTCAGCAAATATGAGGCATATTGTTCTGATTTTTTCACATTAGTCTTATATCTCCGGTCTAACTCTATTCTGAAATTTATACATTTCTACATGCAGTAGATTTTAAGATCTGGAAGTCCATTTTTAACTAAATTGCAGTAAATATAAGGACGTCATACCTGTTATTTCCAAAACGGCCCGGACAATTTTTTTAAAAATTAATATATTATATTAATCCCTTTTAGATGAAGCGAATATAGTTTTGCGGTAACATAGGAAAACTCTTGTTTTCTATATAATCCAGTTTTAAAATCGGACTCTTCTCCTACGCGTTTTTCCATAGATTAGCATTAGACTTTTTCCTTTTAAATATCTTGATTTTCTTCAGTTCAATCAGTGCAACTTCAGAAGGATTTTCCTGAATTTGACTCAAACAGTTAACGGCATACAAACATGAGGTCGTGGAATATATCATGAGAGACAGTAGTATCTCGAGGGACGCAGCAAAAAAACGAAAACAGAAAGCCCAAAACCGAAGATTTCGCCACTCTTATATATACAGCTAGAAGGACATCAAAGGAAAATCTAAACGCGGACATTTAGTATCTCAGCAAATATGAGGCATATTGTTCTGATTTTTTCACATTAGTCTTATATCTCCGGTCTAACTCTATTCTGAAATTTATACATTTCTACATGCAGTAGATTTTAAGATCTGGAAGTCCATTTTTAACTAAATTGCTGTAAATGTAAGGACGTCATAACTGTTATTTCCAAAACGGCCCGGACAATTTTTTTAAAAATTAATATATTATGTTAATCTCTTTTAGATGAAGCGAATATAGTTTTGCGGTAACATAGGAAAACTCTTGTTTTCTATATGATCCAGTTTTAAAATCGGACTCTTCTCCTACGCGTTTTTCCATAGATTAGCATTAGACTTTTTCCTTTTAAATATCTTGATTTTCTTCAGTTCAATCAGTGCAACTTCAGAAGGATTTTCCTGAATTTGACTCAAACAGTTAACGGCATACAAATATGAGGTCGTGAAATATATCATGAGAGACAGTAGTATCTCGAGTGATGCAGCAAAAAAACGAAAACCGAAAGCCCAAAACCGAAGATTTCGTCACTCTTATATATACAGCTAGAAGGACATCAAAGGAAAATCTAAACGCCGACATTTAGTATCTCAGCAAATATGAGGCATATTGTTCTGATTTTTTCACATTAGTCTTATATCTCCGGTCTAACTCTATTCTGAAATTTATACATTTCTACATGCAGTAGATTTTAAGATCTGGAAGTCCATTTTTAACTAAATTGCTATAAATGTAAGGACGTCATACCTGTTATTTCCAAAACGGCCCGGACAATTTTTTTGAAAAATTAATATATTATATTAATCCGTTTTAGATGAAGCGAATATAGTTTTGCGGTAACATAGGAAAACTCTTGTTTTCTATATAATCCAGTTTTAAAATCGGACTCTTCTCCTACGCGTTTTTCCATAGATTAGCATTAGACTTTTTCCTTTTAAATATCTTGATTTTCTTCAGTTCAATCAGTGCAACTTCAGAAGGATTTTCCTGAATTTGACTCAAACAGTTAACGGCATACAAATATGAGGTCGTGAAATATATCACGAGAGACAGTAGTATCTCGAGTGATGCAGCAAAATAACGAAAACCGAAAGCCCAAAACCGAAGATTCCGTCACCCTTATATATACAGCTAGAAGGACATCAAAGGAAAATCTAAACGCTGACATTTAATATCTCAGCACATATGAGACATATCTTTCTGATTTTTTCACATTAGTCTTATATCTCCGATCTAACTCTATTCTGAAATTTATACATTTCTACATGCAGTAGATTTTGAGATCTGGAAGTCCTTTTTTAACTAAATTTCTGTAAATGTAAGGGTGTCATACCTGTTATCTCCAAAACGGCCCAGATGATATTTTAAAAATTAATATATTATATTAATCAGTTTTAGATGAAGCAAATATGGTTTGACGTTAACGTAGGAAAACTCTTGTTAAACTCTTGCAAACTCTTTGTCTATATAATCCAGTTTTAAAATCAGACTCTTTTCCTACGCGTTTTTCCATAGATTAACATTAGACTTTTTACCCCTTTTATTCTTGAGCGCAAATCTCGATGTAAATTCTTCGATTATGCTTATATTTTTTTAGAAATCGTTGTGAATCTTAAGAAACCTTCACTTGAATTTGCATTATTATAAGAGCATTTTAAAAGAAACTATATAACTTTGAAATTTTTTTCAATGTAAACAAAATGATAATTATTAATATTTTTCAAAAAATTTTAATTTAGTGTTATCAATTTTTAAAAACTTAGGTTATATCGACTTAAATTTTGCTTTCATTGTAAACAAAAAGGAATAATTTCTTTTCAAATGTAATTAAAATATTAAATGTTGTAATGTGTAAAATAATTTTCAGCCATACTAATGTAATTAATAGTTGTAATTAATAATTTAAATTATATTAATATTAATAATTATAATAATTAATATAATAAATTTAATTATAAGTTGAAATTATATAAATTTATATAAAATGAAATAGAATGAAAATAATATTATTATTATTGTAAATAAAAATCCAAATTGTGATTTTTTTTCCAACTTTCACCTTTTAATTATTTAATGTTTTTCATTATGTTTCCATTATAAATAAAATAAGTGCTTTTTAAATGTAATTAAAAAATATATAAGGAATATATAGACTCCTATTTTTTCTTATATTTTTTAATTACATTTAAAAAAAATACTTATTTTATTTATAATGGAAACGTAATGAAAAAAATTAAATGGATTAAAAAGTGAAAGTTGAAAAAATACATATATCACAATTTGGATTTTTTATAGTTAATGAATATATTTACAAAATATTCTCATTAACTAATGAAAAATCCAAATTGTGATTTTGTTTCCAACTTTCACCTTTTAATCCATTTATTTTTTTTTCATTATGTTTCCATTGTAACTAAAATAAGTGTTTTTTAAATGTAATTAAAAATATAAAGAATATATAAAACATTTTCTGATATATTAATACAGATAAAAGTTAATTTTAATAACATCTTCAAAATGCAGTTATAACATCCATCTCTCATACACACTAATGTTGTTTTTTGTGTTTATATGTGCGCTTTTAAGTTAATTAAACACTCATAAAAACGAAAACCCCTTTCCCCTCCCCCCCCCAAAAAAGATAAAAAACTTAGTTCAGTTAATTTTATGTTTATATTCTAGACTGTTAAAAAAATCTCCCCCCCCTCTCCCAGATTTTATTTTGCCGGTGTCCATATTTCTTAGTATTTGTCCCCAACAAAATTAACTCTCAATTCATTGTGTCTTGTTTCATTTTTAGCTGTATATTTAAAATTATCACAATATTGTTATAAATTGCTAAGCATCAGTAACAGTACATTTACATTTTATATGCACTAAAAAGTAATAAACATGTTGATTAAAATAGCGCATCTGCAAATAATTCTAATAATTGTCTCACATCCAGTGCCATTAGTTTTTGGAGAGAATAAGCAATTGCATATCATTTTAAAAAGGACTTAAATAAGGTGAATATATTGAAAAGCCTCAATAGGTGTGTGTGTGTGTGGGGGGGGGGGGCGTTGTAAAAATAATATAATCAATCTATCAGAGAAATTTTTGTTAAAATATCATATCAATAGCAATAATTTAAATATGTAGCATCGAAGCAATAATAACAATAATAGAATAGTCTTTTGAAACTACTTTTATTCTAAAATAAAGGAGGAAATTATAAAAGCATAGATAATAATGTAACTGCGCAAAAACGCAATTCTAAGATGGATCTTTAAATTATTGATAGGTTATAAAGTATTTGTTTCAAAAATAAAAATCCTAAATATTGTTGAAATATTTAAAAAACTTATCTTAATCGAGCTCTTATATTATATCTAGTAGTTTACTAATAAGTAATTATTTTACACAATATGAAATTTTTATTAAATAAATAAACACTTGTTTGCGATGAGACTTTAATTCTCAACATTAAATATGTTCTTTTCACCAGTTTAATCCATCCTGAATAGAAATATATGCTAAAAATATTAATAAACAGAAAACATTATTAAAGTATTTAAAGGGAAAAATCCGGAATGTTGTTGTATTATTTCACGCTATCTGCCAGCATACGCCGGAGAAATTGGCACGTTTTTATGAATGGAAAGTCGGCGAATGGGCGGGTCGTTAGTATCACATGTTGGTCTAGATAATAACAAATAATATTAAAAACAGAAATATCTATATAATTTTCCAGTAAATGGAGACAAAACAACAAACATAATCAATGGTAGGAAGGAAGCGTAATCGATGAGCCCCAAATAACTGCTGCCTTGATCCACTCCTTGAAATTTTGAGTGCGGATAGCCCAAGGCAGGTCCTGATGCACATGAGGATCAGATTTTTAATTTCTTAAGTCATTGGCCACTTGGAGCCCGTTTTAGATTTTTGCTTTAAATTGTTAATAACTTGCCCCATTTTTATCCGATCTTCTTCGTTTTTGGGGCTCCTTTCTCCATTTAGTTATTCCCCCATTTCTGCATTCTAGTTAAGATCCTAGGGTCCTCTTGAAGTTTTTGTTCCCTAAATTGTTAATAACTTGACTCCTTTTAATCCGATCTTCTACGTTTTTTGGGATCTTTTTTCCATTTAGTTATCCCACCATTTCTACATTCCAGTTAGGACACTGGCCTCCAAGCGACCGGTGCCATGGCCCTTGAACTTTTTGTGCGCAATGCATTTTCATCCTCCTAATTGTGTCACTCTCTCACTGCATAACTTTAGATTAGAGTCTTAGACTCCTCTCCCCGGGCTACAACCCTCATATTTTTATTGGGGCCTTAGGGGTCTTTTTTGGCATTTAAAAAAAAAATTATTCTAATGATTAATTTATACCCTCTGCTTAATTTCGACTAATTCAAATTTTCGTCAATAACCGCAAAAAAGTAATAATATCAGTACAAAAACCCTTAACGGGTTAAAAGTTGTGACGCAGCAGTTTATTTTGGCTATAGGAATTTTAAATATGGGTCTTGAAATCAATGATATCAAATTTGAGAAACGCTATGTTAATAATTAAATATATATCATCATTTTCTTTTTAGTTTTATTTATATACACAGATGCAATTATTATTTTTGACATGAAAAAATATATTAAATTTATTCGCTGATGCTTTTTCATTCACATATCTCCTGACTTCAAAATATGGCTTTTGAAAGAAATGATATCAAAATTCGAGTGACACCTTCACAGGAATTTAATAGTATTGTTTTGAAATTCAATTTAAATTATTTTTGGTTTGTCTTCTAAAGTATATTTACACATACAAAAAATACTTATAATTTTCCAATACTGTTAAATATATTACTTTCACTGAGCCTATATTATGCATTGAAATGTATTTATATCAATAAATTGATTTATCTTTTGTGTCACGCTATCCAAAATCATAAGTAAAATTTATGTAAATGATTATTTTGCGTCATATTATCCAAACAAAGGGAAATGTATTCAAGTGGATAATATGACGCAAAATAATCATTTACATGAATTTTACTTGTGATTTTGGATAGCGTGGTACAAACGATAAATCAATTCATTGAAATAAATACATTTGAATGCATAATATAGGCTTAGCTTGACTTTCTCGCTGAGAAAAATTAGAAGATATGAAATTTTTAGAATTAAATTTACAAATGATATATTTGCATAAAACAGAGATCCCAGTTCTTCTTCCATTAAGAATTCAGTATTTTTCTCCGCGCAATTGTAAAAGAATTTGACGATTGGATGTACAAAATTCCGTACCAAATTAAAAAAAAAATACAGTAAGCAAGTTTTTTTTTAACGAAACATCTCATAAAATGTATCAAAAGAATTAAATATGTGAGGATAATAATAACAATATATCTATATCATCCAATATACAATATACAATAATAACTATATCATCCTGTTTTTTGATCATTTGATATTCTAAAAAATAAATGAAAATCCAAAGAACAATGCTTATTTCTAAAATAATGGCAGTAATAGTTTAATGATAAAGTAAAAGTTAAATAAAAAAACTTACAAAGCCTGTTGCTTATCGAGTAGCGTCAACTACATGAACCATGACAAAACAGGTTAAGAAAGTTATATGTTTCTATAAAGTTTAAATTTATTTACTTAATTAATATATATATATATATATATATATATATTTCGTTTTACATTTTCATACAAATAGCAATCAAAATGCATATAAGTTGATAGTAAACTTTATGTTATTTTTTTAAGTATGTGAGAAAAAGAAAAGTCAGATTTTACGTAATATACTTTCATAATCATACTTTCATAAAAAATTTTTAGATACAGGAACCTCATTGAATACATTTTTTATGTATATTATTTTGTCAATTTTTCTTCATTTATAGAAGAATTTTCTAAAATATAATTGGTATTAACCGCAAAAATGTATTTTATTTAAATAAATTAAAATTATAAAAATTAGTTTATTTTTAACATGTTAAGAAATTGGCGTCAATTTTTAGTTAATAATCATAGAGCTGAAAGCTTCTAAAAAATATTCATCAGAAAAACACAAACTAATTACTTTTATGATTACTTATCTTCTTATAAAAAAGACAATATAATTACAGTGCAGTGGGGATTGAAAGTGGATGTTCTGAAAGAGAAAAAATTGTATAAAAAAGGAGACATCTTTTTATGTCAAAAGATTTTGAAAAAAGCATTAATTAATTTCTTCGTAGTTAAAATGGAACAAAAAAAATAAATGTTTGAAAAAATAACTATTCTGGAACTATACGTATTTATTTGAAAATAACTTTTTTAGAAAAGTGAAAAAAAAGAAAAAATAACAAAGAAAAAGATCGAGAGTAAGACGGAATTAAAATTAAAAATTTACCTGCTAATTAGAAGTTTAAGATATTTACAAATATTTACATAGTTTTTGAACAGTATGATATTTTCTGAAATTCATATTCTTTTTTAAAAATTGAAAATCGAAAACAGAAAAATTTTAATTACTTTTACGCAAAGTATAAATAAATAAAGATAATATTTAATTAACCTAATGAAATTTTATAATTTGCTAAATTTAACGAGAACCCTGAAATTTTGAAATTAGGAAATCTGTTTCGCTGAAGTCATTACATTTTTTTAATAATTGAAAATAATTACAGTAATGGTTTTTAAAAGCAATTCCAGTTATTGGATGCATTGCATAATATAGGGTGCCTCGAAAAAGATGCGAATAACTTTAAGAGATGAAGAGCGCATTAGAAATATAATAATTTTGAAATATTTTGCAATTTCTTTAAAATATTTTATAAGTAAAAATTATATACATAAATTAAACTTAGCTGATCATAAATATTTCATTACAGTTGATATCATAAGAACAACCCTATTGAAAAAGTTAGTTTATGCGCATATGTAGGCGTTAAAAAACCGCACAATTCTATTCAATTTTATCAACAAATTGTCACAGATAGATGCGAAAACTACCATTCTAGGTAACACATAGTTGTTATAGAGTTACAAAGAAGTCTGAGCTGTTGGAAATTTTTTGCTCTCTTTTTTGTTCGTTGAAAATGTACTTTTTCCATAATAATATAAACTGTTTAATTTTGAAACGTAACCAGTCTGTGAAAGATCTTTTAAGAGACATTTTTTATTGGTCGTGATATTTTCATTTTTGTCTGACTTAATTGCAACGATAAAGTGGTTCTTTTCCACAAATAAAATTTGACGAATTATAAACTTCTACTCTAATTCGCCACTATTGCCATCTTGATTACGCAACAGCGAGTACTTGTCTTATAAACAAGTACGCTTGTGAAGCATCTCTAGGAAAGAATTGCAAATATATTCATCAAATTTAATGATAACTATGTCTATAACCAAATTTCGCCAAATAGTCGATCGTAAACAAACTTTGTTTACGATTAGCTACTCATGCTAGCAAAGCCGAAAATGATCTGTCTGGATCATTTATAACAAGAAACTGCTAACATGTATGCAGAATTGGATCGTGGGAAAATGAATTCTGGATTATTAGGATAAAAGGACTTGTAGATATACATCTCAATTGTGCATGCATTGCAATACAACAAACGACAACAACAACACGTCTAAAATGTCGCTGAAGCAAACAATGTGAATATACAGCTGCAAAAATTACAAGGGTTTCTTTAGTTCTAGAGTTAGAGAAAAATCTTTTAGATTGAATCTATATAATAAAGCAAAAACAAGTCCTTGAGTAACTTCTGACTTGAGTAACTTATTAGATCGGAGGTGGCAACGATCTAAACAATCCATTTTCTTTTTTTCACAAATTTATTGCTTCTAAACATTGCATAATTTTAACTTTCACACCGTCGAATAGACGAAAAAGTGTATTTTCAAATGTAATTTGTTTAAAAAATTTAACTCAATTTATTTAATTTTTATATTAATCATAATCAGTTTCAAGCATTATCTTTTGTAAAAATCCGTCTCTATCGCACCAGGTCGATAACGGGACATTAGCCCGTTTGGATATAAAACATTATAAATACTTCAAACTTTTTTTCCGTCTAATATTCCAAAAGGAAATTCATACTTCATCAATAAATAAATAAATAAAATAATATAAATCAAACACAAATTTAACAGATATGTAATCGAGCTGTGGGCTTAAACATTGAAAGAAACAGAATTTAAAAAAATCTACTTTTAGTAAAAAAATCTTCTGCGATTTCTCCGGCTATTAACCTCTGGCATGCGTCAAATACGATCTAAGTATAGCTTTTAATAAGTTCGAAAACTTTATTTAAATGCATAATTGATATTTTAATATAATTTTTTTTGCTGTTGTTAGAGGAAAATCTAAAAAATTAAATAAATCTACTTGAATTTTCATTAAAAAGAGAAAGATTTTTTCCTATGTTCTGTGCACCGAGCAGTTTGTTCAGAAATAAATGAAGCCCAACTTAGATCTTCTGCTTCAGAATAAATCAATTATGTAAATCAAATAATAATTGAACACTGTACACCGAAATCTAGTCCAGTATGTGCCTGTAAAAGATGGTTAAATTGCTATGCATAATTTTTTATCCTATAAAACATTTTTAATTGAATTATTTTAACCAATTTTAAAATTAAATAGCTCTTAAAATAACTTTTTGATATAAAAACTGTCTGTTTCAGCGTGTGTTATGATACGTTTCTCTGAAAAACTACTAGTTTTCATAATTTTATATGCGATAGTTTTTTTTAATATAAGCTGAGAAGCAGCCCGCGTTACAATAAATTCAATTACGGCAGCGACAGTGACATCAGCATTATATATATATATTATATTTAGAATGAAAAAGGAAATTCCGATTTTCTAGACAATTTCATCATATTTCATCCGGTTTCTGAAAACTTTCCAAACTTTCAGTTTACTGCACAGCACAAGTTCATAACACGATGATTTTAAAATAAAATTTAAACACGTTTAACACTCGTACTCACCATCTAACTCAACTGCTTTTCGAGGGAAAACTTCATTAGAACGCTCAAATGGTATTCGCCATTAAGTTTTTTCGAAATGATATCTGCTGAAGTCGTCCAATCAGATTAATCGTAAATACAATTTGAGCTTTAGATGAGGTTCTCGTAGTTAATCGGCAGCTGAGGTAAGATGGTGAATAGGAGCGTAATAGAATTGAGCACTTTAGTTAATGAAGTAAACATAAAATGTTACTTAAGTTTCCAATTTCTTCATAAAAAGAAAGACAACTGAAAATTTTATATTCATTGTTTTATTATATATTCCATTTAAAAATACATAAATTCTATGCAAGATCTTTTTTCTTTTTTTACTTATTAACAAAAAATGTCCAACTTTAGGTTGACCACCTTGCCAGCACATATGCTGCATTGTACCTCAGGGCCCATGGTCAAGAAGATAGGGTTGTGCATTGTAGGGTTGTGCACTGTAGGATCCTTAATTCATTGTAGTGTCGTAGGTTCAGTTTAGTTTCATTAACAAAAAGCATGTTTCTAGTATGAATTGAAAAAATGAAAACCAGAGAGAAAAAAAAAAAAAAAAATCTATCGAAATTAAAATCTTGCTTGCAAATCAAAAACCCCAAGTCATGTTTGTTACATAAATTTTTTCTGTTTAAATTCTTGGGAGTAAACTTAAAACTGTTTCTTGTTCAAAAATACAAACTTTTAAGTGAAATTTTTGATAAAAATATTTTTCGGAAATTTTGATTTATGATGAGATAGCTCAAAAATGTTTACAAATACAATACATTTAGAAACTTTTTGCAACTGTTTTTTGTAAGTATATCGGTAGCTGTTCAAAGAACCAAAAGTTGAGCTTAAAGTGATAAAATGTGATTTTACAGATATTTACTTTAAAAAAAAAAATCTGATTTTCTGTAAAATTCAACATGTTTCGTCTAATTTTTGAAAATTAAAAAAAAAATCAGTTTATTGAACAACTTAAATTCATAGTAGCATGGTTTGGAAATAAAATTTAAGCATGTTTAGTAGGATTTAGTGTTTTAGTTGATGACGTAAAGGTAAAATTTTATGTAATATTTTTTCAAAGTTTCTTCAGAATTTTGATACATTATAAGAGAAAATTTTATTTTTATTATTTTATTATATATTCTATTTGAAAGTACATATATATTTAAAAATACATAAATTTACATCCACCCACACTGTTTTATGTTTATTATCAAAGATTGCGCACACATACTTATTGCAGAAGCGATACAAGAAAACATTTTATTCTGGCTTGAGTATATTTTAAATTTGAATTAGATGGTAAGTCTCCGTATAATTGCAATAATTTAACTATAAGTACTGAGTTTATAATTAAGTTATAACTAAGTTTATAATTAAATTACTAAAAAGTCTAAAACTGCGAATACATTTTTTTTAACACAAATTGCACAAGTTGTGCCTGTTAGTTGCTAAAATCAGTGTAAAAATTGGTTTAAAACTCATAAAAAGTTAAAATCCTACATGTTTCGGCTTTAAACCCAAAGCCATCATCGAGGACAGAAACAAAACAAACAGAGTCGTTTGTTTTAAAATAACTAATCAACAGTGTAGTGTCCAAATAGATTTATATTTTTACTTGTAAATTTTTTTAAGTTAATGATTTTCTGTCTCGATTTTCATGAAAGAGTTAAAGACACATAGTGTGTATAAAGAATGCTCGGAATCCCTCTGTAACCTTTTATGGCTACAACTATATCGTAATAATAATCTTCGTGGTAGAATTTTGCAACTTTTGGAATGCATTTTACCATGATTATGATTGTTAAGAAATAACGGTAGCCAAAAAAGTAACCAGTGAGAATTCTAAGATTGATTTCAGATAACAAAAATAAAAATGAATTTATTTAAAAAAAGAATTTAGATAAAATCAAAATATTTATTGATTACTTTTTTTCCCTTTGCGTTAGAAATGCAGCTAAAAATATAGATGACAAATACTAGAACCGACGTGAAACATTTTCGAATTTATTACATCTGTCGTCAAGAAATATTTTTTCAACTGTTTAATAATGAAATTTTGTATTCTGGGATTCGACAGGGAATTGCATCTCCTTTCAGAGTATTAATGCAATTTTGAAATACGGTCTACGAAAAAAAAATTACAAACTGTTATTTTTAAAATTACATCAAACACTTTTGACACCATACCACACTTGAGTTCGGGACATCAAATCAGCCCAAGAAAAGGTATATTTTATATCTTGTTCCTTAAATCTTCATAGCGTTTAAAATAGGTAAATCTTTGGGAATGTTAATGTTAAAGCAACCTGAAATACTTTAGTTTATATCTTCTCAATGAAGCATGCCATTTGTATGTTTCTTTTTTAATGAGATACATTTAAGGGGTCAAAACATAGTCCAGTCAAATATTTAACTGAAAAACATATTTTTAATTATGAAACTTAGAAATACATCCGTGTTAAAAAATATTAATTATAATCTGCTATAAGTTCTAGAATGAAAAAAAGAATGCGTGTCTTACAATACTATGTGCTTTTACAGCTTATTACTATCATTATTCTTTGACATATGGAGAAATTTTACATTTGGACGGTCACAAGGGAACGTCTCTTTTCATCAAATGATAAAAATAAATAAATAAATAAATAAATAAAAACACGTAACCTAATAAAATCGACAGAATATCCTTACATATAAAATAGGTTTATTTTATATTTAGATAATCTGTATAATTTTACTGGTTACTAATTGAATGTTACCGTTATTTTTTTTTATTTGATCGTACTTTTATTATTTTTAATTTATCGATAAACCTCTAACACGTTTTCTTTTATTTTTGGAGATTTAAGAAAATGACATAAACTATACATTTTTGCGATCTTATTCAAAGAACTCGAAAATTAAATAGTGACGTCAAGTGTGTATGTATACGATTTAAAAAATCAAGGTTCGTACCATTTTTATATGCTGACGACTATTACCTTGAAAATTGTTGAAATATTCGCAAAGAAAACATGATTTCCAATTGAATGGCAGCTTTTGCACACCACTGTGATAATTGGCTGATAAAATAGCATGGGTTGGTGCTTTCCTTTTTCACAACTGTAAATACAAAAAGTCCATCTGGCCTGTACCGGAAGAAAAAGGCAGCTTTCATAATCCATGTTTTTAAAAAATCATCCCATTTTACTCAAACACCCGAAGCTAAAATTCTTGGAACTCGATTATAGAAAATTCAATCCCGGTTTTCATTAATACTTAATTTAAATGCGAATTTGAGCATGAGAGTTACGACATAACACAAATCAGATTATTTCAAAATGTCAGCCACCCTAGAATTTCAAACTGGCATATCTCTGCCATTTTTTGAGATAAAGCCGAAACAAAAAATGTTTCGGAATACTTGTATCACGTTCTAACACTTAACGGAAAGAACTTTTTCAATTTATAATTTTTTATACATCTTTTTGAATGTTTAAAAAAATTAAAAAAAGATTAACTTGCCGCCATTTTGAAACAAGATGGCGCATAAAGCTGGCCAACGAACTCGGTCGTGACCTTGGCATTTTCTGTACACATGATCAGTCACATTCATATCGGTTCATATATACGAAAGTTACAGCACAACAAATATCAGATTGTTTATAAATCCCAAGCCACCCTAGAATTTCAAACTGCCCTATATCAGCCATTATTTAAGATATAGCAAAAACAAAAAATGTTCCAGAATCCTTGTATTACGTTCTAACACTTAACGGAAACAAAATTTTTAATTTATAATTTTTTTGTACATATTTTTGAATTTTTTAAAATTTTAAAACTTTAACTAGCCGCCATTTTGAAACAAGATGGCGGATGAAGCTGGACAACGAACTCGGTCGAGACCTTGGTACTATTCACATATTCAGTCACATCCAAATCGGATCATAAATGAGAAGAGAGTTACAGCATGATATACCTCATATATATCTAACTTTCTCTCTCTCTCTCTCTCTCTCTCTCTCTCTCTCTATATATATATATATATATATATATATATATATGGATATATGTATATATATAAATCAACATTTGAACGGATGGGGGTTTGGGGGTCTGGGCTCATGATCGGTGAAAATATACCAAAATGTTTTGGAATTGCTTTCCTCCGATGGCTGCAATAGGTAGCATTTAGGTTGCTTTCAATACAAAAAAGTATAAAGCTACCTATTGCAGCCGTTTGGAGGAGAGCAGTTCCAGAAAATTTCGATGTATTTTCACTGATCATGACCTTCAGACCCCAAAACCACCCTCCGTTCAAATGTTGATTTATATATATAGATATATCCATATATATATATATATATATATATATATATATATATATCACCTATGTCATGCGATAACGCTCGTATTTATAAATTAATTTCGATGAAACTAATTGTGTGTGTTAAGCTCACCAATGTCTCGACCGAGTTCGTTGGCCAGCTTGGTCCGCCATCTTGTTTCAAGATGGCGGCCACTTAAAGATTTAAAACTAAAATAAATATACAAAAATAAATTTATTTTTTAATTATGTGTTAGGCCTTGATACAAGGATTCCAGAACATTTTTTGCCTTACCTCTATCTTAAAAATGGCTGAGATAGAGCAGTTTAAAATTCTAGGGTGGCTGACATTTTGAAACAAGACAACACATTACAAAAATTTTCATTGTTGTAATCATTTTCCCAATCATACGTATAAAACTATATATTCATATCCGTTAGCGCCAAATTCTCGCCAAACTTGGCGACATTAGGCAAAATATCACCAAATTTGGCGACCAAAATAAGTCTTCATAAAGGAAGCCAATTTGGCTATAGCTCAATAATTTGGCGAATTTCTTATTCAAATTCAGTATTAACGAATCTTTTGTAAACGTTTTCAATGCATTTTAGCTTGCTGATTTCGTGTAACATTAGCTAAAATTTTAAAACGAAGATACAGGAAAGCTACCTTTTCTTCCCGGTGCCGGCCGGAAGGACTTTTTGTAATGAAAGCTACCTAAAATAGCATTACAGAGAAATTATTACGATTGGAAAATGTTCTGCATTATTTTATCTATATTATAATAGCGCAAGACATGTGACTGATGAAAACAAATACAGGCTGACCGCTTCAAAATAATTGAATTGCATTTAATTTTTATCGTTCTCAGACTATGATGAACAATATAGACTTTGATTGCCTACAGACAAAATCAGAAAAGACTTTTGATGTCATTTGTCTGTGAACCAATTAAATTAGTTTCTGTTTTAGAAGAGTGCCAAACATAGTGACTCGCTATTTATTGAAAGGGAATAATTTTATTATTATTATTTAATCGGCGGGGGGGGATAACCACGCAAAATCTTAATTTGCTATTTTTCGAATTTAAACTATTATCTAAGTTATAACTTTTTCATTAACGCTGAGATGGATTTAACCATTTGGCAGTTACCTGATTATGAGGAAGCTGCAGTAAAATTGTTTTAGGGCTATGGAATTATACATATACTAGATGACATGCCCGGCGTTGCCCGGAACGGTGATAATAACCTTAAAAATACCTAATATCAATGCTGAATGATTTTATATTTTTAAATGAAAATCAATGCAAACGAACTGAAGTACAGTCGTTATAGTTATTGCCGATTTAATGTCGATTTAATTTCTGACGTTTTGATATATTAAACTTTCAATTCTGACCAAAAGTTCCTGAGGAAACCTAAATAATATAAAGAGCCTCCTCCTTTCCTCTTTTAAACTCAAAAGATGATTATATTAAAATTTAATAAAAATCATGCACTCCTGGCATCATAATTCACTTTTATATTTTAACAGAATAGTAAGGCTACTATAATTTGTGACTCGTGCTATAGCCAGTATACGTCAGTACTTACGGCCATTATCATTATGTTTTACACGTGAAGATTTCTCTATGGTACTCCATTGTGATATTTTGCAATTTTTTTAATTCAATATTTGCGAAACGTCCTAACCATTAGATTTGAAATTTATATCAAGAAAAATACAATTTTTTATTTTTCTAACGCAGTTTGTCTAACAATTTTTTGACAAATACTTTTCGAGCTATTAATTTTTTCAGCAACTTCAAATGTTTCATTTTTCGAGATTAATCTGTGGCAACGATTATCGAAAATCCCAGTCGTCAGCAACGCATAGCTGTTTATTTAAGAGGATAAAGTTTTTCTGCGATATGCCAGCTACGAATATTTATTAGAAAATCACAAATATAATTTTGTTGAACGTAACACTAGATGTCATACCCAATCTGTTGGGAGATTATAAGGCATCGCAAAAGGGTGCAATAAAATATAGTGCGGCATTTTTCGCCATTATTTACAATTATATCTCAGAGTTCAAGTGGCGACAACCTTTTTCGAAAAATGAAATGCTTATTGCAGTGCCACGAAAAATGCACATTTTTATACCTGCATTTTAAAATGAGTTTTATTTCATTATGTTATTGTATAATATTTATTTTTCTTTCACTTTAAATATATAGTTAACATGATTTTAAAAATTAGTTAGGGAATTACTGTAATTTCAAATGATGATTTATTTAAATGATCACTTTCGTACCAATAAAGTTAATTTTTTTCAAATGTATAATTTAGAGCCAACTATCATGCTTGGCGACAATGGTTTATCTGTAACAGAAAAGTGCCGAATCGGTTTCAATGATGCAAAGAAAAAAATGTAAGGTATATTTCCATTCACTGTTGTTAAGGAATATATTATGTCTGTATATCTATGTGTAACCGATTGATCAACTCACAGACGAAACTATTGAAGCTAGAAACTTGAACTCGTATGTATATATACGTAACAAATAATAGGGAACCCTTAAGAAAGGATTTTTTTAATTCAACTTTTAAGGGGAATAAAGGGGGTGTAGAAAGTTATTGGTCATTTCGACATATCTCAGCAGCAGTTAAAGGCAAGAGCATGAAATGCAGCATAACAAATCTACTAAAAAATTATTAAAGCTTCATTTCAGCGATTTTAGAAATTCAACACCCAAGAGGGTGAAAAGGGATATTGAAGATCCAAAACTAAAGATTTTTCCCTTATCGAGTCTGTACCCAACTTGCGTATTTCAGTTTGCGTGGTTTGGCTCAAGACTGATTATATTGCTGTAACAATTGTTGTCACTCTCATAATCTTGAAACCACACTGTTGCCAGCATCGATCATGGTTGTCTCCAACCTTGATTATGAATCAGACTATGGTACATTTGACGAATAAGACAACTATTGCTGATTTTTAATTAGATATTTTACGCGTAATTTTCAAATGAAAAATTTGTTTAGCCCTTTTTTTTCCTATTTTCCGAATTGTTTTACCGTTTTTCGTCTTTTAGCGATCGTATATCACCCTTTGTACAAAATGTAGTACATATCATACTCTTCTCTAAAAGCATTTTTTGGAAATAGAGGTATACGATTTAAATACTGATTGCCATATATATGGACTCAAGTATGCAGAAGGTTTCGTTATAACCAGTTTATAGGCATGAAACCCACAGGGCTCTGTTAAAATGATCGCCGTTTTAAAGATATCTGTACGCAGAATTCAGCCACGGTGATGGCCCGTGGTTCGAATCCCGGTAAGGCATGGATGTCATTGTGTGTGTGTTTTCGGTGATGTCTACTTCCTTGTGTCGATCCCGTCCAAAAGAAGAATATTTATGTAATTTGTCAAGGTCCTGTATGTATTTCTGTGAATAAAAAATATGGATAATTCGAGACAACAACCTTGTAGCTTATAGGTCTGAAAGCAATCTCCGTCAAATGTCAAATGATTTATGAGGAGCGAAACACACAGAGCTATGTTATAGTTATCGCCGTATTAACGATATATGGCAGACACACAGTTTGGACGCCAGCCGTTAGGTGGCTGTGAAGCGCACAGGTTCTGTTATTTTTATCACTTTATTAACAATTTATGGGCGCGAAACCTCATAGGGCCCAATTTCAAAGATCGCCATACATCACAGGTTTTCCCATTTTTGTCTATTTCATTCGGAAGGATTCCCATTTCATTTCTCCTTTCTCCCTAGATTTACACGAGCGGATCTTTGTCAGGGGGCTCGTAAATAAAATTTATTATTTATGTCCCGAAAGCTTAATTTACATGTTTTTTTTATATTTTCATTAGTTAATTTCGTATAATTTAAAATAAGGTGTTTTATTTTATTTATTTTTGGTTTGTATGTAAAATTCACTTTGTGGGTCCTGGAAAAAGCCCTGTCTATACGCTGCAGGAGATGCCTTAACCCCCAAAGCGACAATCTAGACTGCCGAAGACTGGCTAGTCGTATAAGAGAAAAAAAAATTTGAATGAAAATAAATTAAAAAATTTTGTGCTTATCTTTTAATAGAAATATTATAATTGGCATGAACTGCAAAAATACTCATTCTTGTGTACTATTTAATGCTACTTTTATGTTCGAGATTGATGTTCAATTTTCCTATTGTAAATATAAGAATCATGTAACACTTTTCAATCCACATTAAAGATATGTATTTAAAAAAAAATATGCTCGAATAAAATTTCATTTTGAAGAATGTTTTGAATTTTTTTTTTTTTTTTTTTTACTTTGTTTGCTATTGTGATAACTCAACTGTAAATTGAAAACTTGGGTGTTTTCCAAATTAATGACTTTTTGCTTTAAATGTAAAGACCGTTTTGTCTTACAGTAGAACTACAAAAACAATGAAAGAATTTTATCAATTATTTATTTTATAAAGGATAAAATAAAACTTTTATTTGGGAAACCAATCGTTTTTTGTTGCAAAAGATAAACAGTTATGTTAAAAATCATGGAAGTCTTTGATAAAAGAGCAAAGTACTGTTTATCCATTTCCCTTGACAAATTATGTACTCTTCAGAGAAATAAATCTTAAGAATGTTTATTTACTGAAAAATACTTTTAAAGCATAAAACAAATCCCTTGATTTTAACACAATATAAAACGAAGAAAATTAGATGAAAGCGTACAGAAGAAATTACATTTGTAGTATGGAGAATTTTTTATTTTAGAAATTATTTCGTACAAAATCATTTTTTATTTAACCTGTAAATTTGCAAAACTGAAATGTGCATTAATTTAAAGATGTCTAACGCATTTTAATATGTTCTTAATTAATTTTTAATTTGTCAATTGTTATTGGAAGATATTTAGATGATATTTGTTAAAGGAATGACACATACAATGTATTTTTTATTAATTAAATATGGGTAGCAGATAAGCATGGTAAACAACCTTATTATTAATCAGCTATATTATTAGTAAATCTTTAGATAAGGGCTGAACGTCAATTTTGCAAGAAATTTTATTTTTAACCTCACTTCACGCAAAATCGGAAATCCTGAAATCCGCTACTTACAAGGAAGGTTCCATAAGCGCGTACTCAGAAAAATTTAAAACAAATGCAGAATATTTTTTTCATAAGGATATATACATTTATATAAAAAAAAAGAAATGCTGCGGAACCTCAATATAACGTTTCATAAAAAAATGAGGAAAATTTCGTGTTTTTGGCGATTTATTTCTGATTGGCGACACAATGAAAAAAAAAAAACGCTTTTATGACAAATAATCTTTTAGGAAAAACTTTTCCTGCTCTTTATACTGAACTAGTTTAAGTAAGTTTAACTTAAATAAATACACTTTTACAGCTACGGCTTCGCCATACAATTATATGTATATGTTACGGTAAATATGATTAATCCGGTCATTATTAATAATAACCGATTATTATTAATAATGACCATGGTTATTATTAATAATAACCGGTTATTATTAATAATGACCGGATTAATTATATTGACCATAACATATACATAAAGAAAATTAACGATTGTATTGTATGGTTTAGAACAAAATTTAAAATAATTGAAAAGGATTTAAACTAAAAATTAAGGTCAGATTCTGAGCACTGTCAATTTAACTTCGATATTTTTAGTGTCGGAGACAACAAGAGAAAGGTACTGTTCCCATGGAAACAGCGACTTATTCAACATTGAAATATATATTGAGAGTATAATGAAATGTATTTTTAATCGGGCAGTTACTGTTTTAAAAAAAATATCTAGCCGGAGAAACCGAGTAAAATTAAATAACTTCAGCAATACACAACTTGTATATATATTATATAAGTTTAAAGAAAAACGATAAATTATTTAATCGTTTAAGTTTAAATTCATAATGTACTACGCATTTAAACACTCACCTAAAAACGCAATTTCCAAATGCATTCAAATCGCTTGCATTTGGCGAGAAAAAAGTGTTGCTAGCGAAATCGCGTCTTTTAGCTCCAAATGTTCGAAAGTTTTTTATATTTTCTTGCAGATTTTCTACTAGGATTCCGCAGCTAAATTTGTCTGATCCTTTATTACTTACACGAGTAGCTCCATTAGCATTTTTTTCAAAATATTCTGAGTATGTGCTTTAAGGAGACCTTCCTTGTTAGTAATATTAGATTACATTTACATTTTTGCACAAATCGGGACAAACCAATAGCGACACTAAGGTTACTTTTCCATTATGAACGAATTCTGCACATTTTATATTGTTATATACTTCAGCTTTCTAGTTCAATAGCTTAAAAAAAAAACTTTATTTATTCACTCCGTAAGTGATGATCCAAAATGTCCATTTGCAATTTAGTTTCAACACACTCACTTATGTGTAGACATGTAAACCTTTTGCGTAATTTTCCGTAATTCGTTCCGTTGCCAAAAGGCGTAGTGTCATTTCACAATTGAATGGTTTTTGTGACAGTCCTATAATTATTAATGTCCGTGAACGTCTGTGAGTGAGTGAGTGTGTCTGTGCATTCCCGGTCTGTACACTCAAAGGCTCCGGGACAAATCGACGCACTGACGGCGGACGCGGACCCGGGGAGTTATTAATCGACAAAACTGTTTTAATTACCTACCGAAACCGAACTTGAAAAAGAATCGAAAACCACAAACTTTCGCCTCCGAAAGGGGTTGCCGGTCTCTCGGTCGAGGAGAATGCAGGGTGGCCGCGGAGCAAATTAAGCCCCAAACCGCAGTAGGGGTTTTTAAAACGACCCGGACCTACGGAAGTCGGGGGGCCAGAAATTCGGAAATCGGACAGACAGATTCAGGAGAGCGTTTGCTTGCATAAATTCGAAAAATCATTTCCGTACGACAATTTGAACCGAAAAAATCCTTTAAAAATCGATCGATAAAAAATAATTTTTTTATTCTCTGGGCGTGGCATGTGGAGACCGCAGACTGCCTGGAGCGACAGATGTTTGGAAGGAAGAAAGAGCAAATTCACGTGACAACTTTCATGCAATCACGGTCCGTTTTCGAAAAACAATGACGGAATTAATCTCTGGACCCCCAAATCGGCCATCACACGTAAAAAAAATCCTGATTTCAACAAAAAAAAGATCGTACAAATCGACCAGTAAAATCAGAAGATAATCAATTAAAAACAGGTTAATGAAGGAATTTATTTCTAATCATTTGTAACCTACGCAGAAAAACGACACGTGACCGCATATTTTCAGACAAGGAAATATTTCTAAAGGAAAACCTACTCTTTATTTTGAGCGGGGTATAAACATTTTTTAAATATTGCTTTTACCGATTTGAAAATCATGCGACCTAGAGTTTTTTTGCGTGAGGATCAAGAATATGTTTTTTTTTTTTTTTAAGCTAGGGTGATTAGTTTACGAGAAACGATTTTTAATTTTTAATTAATTCCATCGCTTTCCTACTGTCTTTTAAACAAGTATTTTTAATGCCAGACATAAAGGCAACACTATCCCCAGATTTTCAGCTAAGATGTCTAAACGGCAATACGCGTAATTAGTTTTTTGTATTAGAGTGCCAACCAGGTAAAAAAATTTCGATTTAGTACCATAAGTTTTGATTTTAGCAAAATCTCGATTTTTGAATATGAAAAAAAAAAAAGGAATTATCAATTTCTTTTCAAAATATCTCCTGTCGTATGGGTCCCATCGCGACGCGGTTTGGCTCATTCGACTCGATATCGATAACGCTTGCATATTTTAGTTCCAAGTTTCACCACCAGGGGGCGCTTCCGGAAATCGGGTTCTATGGGCCCGATTACGACGGGGTTTGGCTCTTTCGACTGGACATGGATAGCTTTACAGATTTCGGTCATGTTCGTATAGAACACATTGCGCCCCCTGGTGGTGGAAGGTGTAATTAAAAAAAATTCAGCCAACTCGGGTTCTATGGGTCACATCACGACGCGGTTTGGCTCAATCGACTCGACATCGATAGAGAATACTAGAGCTTATCGGTTTTAGTTCGTTTTTCACCACCAGGGGGCGTTTTCTTATTTCTGTTTCTATGGCCCGAATCACGACGGGGTACGGCTCATTCGACTCAACGTCGATAGAGGATACTACAGCTTATCGATTTTTGCTCCGTGTCTCATCACCAGGGGGCGCTTTTCTATCTCTGTTTCTATGGGAAGGATCACGACGGGGTATGGCTCATTCGACTCGACATCGATAGAGCTTACCAATTTAGTTCGTTTTTTCACCACCAGGGGGCGCTTTCCTATCTCCGGTTCTACGGGCATAAAAACGACGGGGTATGGCTCATTCGACTCGACATCGAAAGCCTTAACGATTTCAGTTATGATCGTATAAACGGATTGCGTCATCTGCTGGCGGAAGGTGGAACTAACGTATACTGTAGCGCGTGCGCAGCACGACTGCTATACGGTGCCGCAGGCAGCGGGGACACAAGCCAGAGGTTCGTTCAGTTAGAGGTTTATACTATTCGATGTGCAATTTAAGGGATTATCCGTTGCGTGCGTAGCACGACCGGTATACGGTGCCGAAGGCAGCGGGGACCGAAATCACCCACTCGTGGACCCGTGAGGTATAGGAACAATAAGTCCACGAGGGGAAAAATAAACGCTACCCGACACCGATAGCACCCATCCGTTCCAACTCCCACCGCAGGAGGCGCCTGTTTATTAGATTTGAAACAATGAATATAATTACATAACAATAATAAAATATAAAAGGTTATAAATAATGTAAAAAGTAACAATTTTTTGTAAATTGAAAGTAATATATGAAATATTTTCGAAGTACACTAAGTTCATGATGTCCTAAATTTATGGTATTTTAGTTCAGAAATTCAAGGCAGCGGGGACCGAAATCACCCACTCGTGGACAGCCACCGCAGGTTCGTTCGGTTAGAGGTTTGTACTATTCAATGTGCAAATTAAGGGATTATCCGGTGCCAAAGGCAGCGGGGACCCGGGTCGGAGGTTCGTCCGGTTCGAGGTTTTACAAGATTCGAGATTTTCTACAATTCGAGGGACCGATGTAAATTAGGGGACCGCTAGCGGGCGAATCCAGCTAGTTCTTTATCAATTTCTGCATTAACTTTCATCGATATAGTTGCTAGCGTTGTTTATGTTTGACGTTAACCCTATTTGTTGAGTCGATTACGAAAGATTGATTATTTTATGTTATATTTAAGCTTTAAATCTTTTGTAATCGCTAAAGTCACAATGAATGAAATCATTTTTTAAAAATATTCAGAAGACATCTTTGTGATAGTAAAAAGTAAAATTCAAAATATTAAAAGCCTAATAATCTATTAATGCGTTTAATCTGTTAGCAAGCATTTTTCAAGATCTGTAAGTAGAAAACGTTTTCTGCTAGAATGTCTTTTACATAGACGAAGAAAATGTGAGTTCAAGTAAAAATATTAGTCGTGTCTATTTAAAAGTCCGTTGAACAAAATTAATCAGGGTGAAATAATTTTCTTAGATAACCTACCAATTAAGGATAGTTTTCGAAAAAAAAAAGCTTAAGTTTGTGAAAAAAGAGTTTTGGGTTCCTTTCCTTTTCGACTACTGAAAAGAAGACTATGCAAAATTATCAGTTGTGCCCATTGAGCTGACATGTAAATTACAAAAATAAAAATAAATTAATGATTTATAATGAACATACTAAAAACTTAATAATTAATTAACAATTGAACTTAATAATTAATTAACAATTGAACTTAATAATTAATTAACAATTGAACTTAATAATTAATTAACAATTGAACTTAATAATTAATTTAATTTACTAATAAATAATACAAAAAAAATATCTATACAATATAGAAAGAAAAATGTACATTGTAATCATTAATCATCTATTTGTTTTCTCTCAAATCTCCGTGTATAGAAGACGTAAAAGTGAACATAGATTGCGTTCGCATAAAATGATTTCAGACAATCATGAAGTTAAGTAATCTAGCAGAACGAAGAGGAAAGGTTTTGAATTTAATTTGGATCCAGGTTCCATAAATAATATGTTATTTATTTATTTATTGTATTTAAATCTGGGACACGCAGATGACAGTTTAAAACTGCAGAAAAAATAAAGCATAAAAAATAATACGAAATCAACCTTCAGAAAAAAATATTTTTTTTGAAATAGTAACTGTTTATATTTTCGTAAAACAAAAGATACTGTTACAACTGAAATGTCCCCCTAATAATATTTAGAATTTTCTTTTTTGTTTTTTTAAAACTGCATAAGGGACCAGGCGAATGAAAATTCAAAATGCGAAAATACGAAATAATTTTATCATCGTCTGCTTGAAAAACTGAGGATTTCCCGGACATTTGCGGAAATAATCTTAACACATGCTTGCTGCAGAAATTTGAAGTGCTCGTACAATAAAGTTTTTAAATAATATATCTGCTATTTATCAAAAAATGAAAAATCTGAATTTCTAACGTGTTTATACTTATCCAAATTTGCAGATACGATAGATTTCAGCCTTCATCGATATCAAAAGATATACAGACAGACAATAACTTTCTTTTATTAATATAGATTTAATAAATGAATATTAACTATAAGGCATTTCCTCATGTTTTGTCATTTACAAACAAATATTCAATTTCTTAAAAATAACTTTTCGTTTTTGAAATAATAACTGAAAAATACTTTAAATTTGTATTATAGCCGTGCAAACAAAATCCCTTTTAAAAGTAATTGCAAGAAACATTTTAAATTTACTTGTCGCTCTTAATATAAAACAGACGAATATAAATCCTAAACGCATAGAAAATATACCCTAACGTAAAACTAAACAACCAGCTTCACATAATTCAATTACTTTCACCAATAAAGTAACAGCGCTTGAAAAATGCTTCCATAATTACTTTGACCGTTTTAACATTGTATAAAAATTCGCAGGAGCATAAATTTAACGAATTTTTGAGAAAACAAGACATTGATAAGAAAAATAACCTTGTTAAACTTAAATCTTCACTACTTGTATGAATAAAGTTTAGTTAAAACATTTATATTTGTTCTTTCCCAGTAATCATTTAACAAAAGAATTATAAAGAATTATAATTCAGCTTATGTTACAGATGGTTTATAAAAAATATTTAAGTCGAACGATACAAGAAAAGTTATTTAAATCATACTTATTCTTATTTGAATCATTCTTTTTTAATCATTATCTATATATTTAAAACAAAAGGCTGTTTTTTTAGTCATCTGCCCTAAGCTTTCTACTGAACCAATTTTGATAATTATTTTTAAAATGAAATCAGTTTATTTCTAGATATGTCCGCAATTGCTATTTTTTACAATATTCCTATTTTTATGTTTAAATTTTAAATTTTAAAGTTTTTAATGAAATTTCTTCAGAATGGTGGCAATTAGGTTTCTTCCATTGTTACAAAGAAAAAGGAAATAATGGGAATTATTATATATTTACTGATGACATTGCCTCAATACAATTTACAATATATACATTTATTTTATTGTGAACAGAATATGATGTTACGTTAAAAAAAAGAAAAACTCATTTGACCTCATAAAGCTGTTACATTTCAATATTTTTTAATTGCGCTGATACTGGGTTTGAGACGATAATCTCAGAGAGAAGCGAAATCCTTCAGTGAGTGAAAATGACGTCATAGTAAAAAGGAAACGAGTATTTTATTTGATAAAAATAAATATTTTATTACGAATAAATCTAAAACGATAAATTTTATGATTTTGACGGTGAGTACGAAATCCTGAAGTAAAGAGTGTGAATGTCCACATGCAAAGTTCTAGCTGGCTTACGTAACATCAAGTTTGGAAATATATTCATTTAAAAAATAATCTATTGCACGTTAAAATATCTTTTAAAATAGTAAATAGGAATACGAAAGCACGCATGTAAAGTTTGCGACGGTGAAAATGATGTTATGTTTAGATCTCGTTGAAAATAAAACTTATGATTGTGTCAAAATGGCACAATCTTCGCTGAATTTTTATTCCGTAATACCAAAAATTTAAGAATCAATTGATAACAACGTAATTAGTTACCTTCATGCTACAGATTACTTATATGAATAAAGTTTAGTTTTTTAACAATTTGAAAACTTGTAATTCATGGAAACATCGGTTTGGTAACTTTAGTTTAAAATCATATTTGTTTTAAGAGTTAGGTGAGCCAATGTAAGAGTGATTTTTTATTCTAATTATTTGTTAAGTGTCTGATAAATTCAATTTACGAGATCTTTTAAACATTTTCATTTGTCTAAATCGATGGGTTCTGTCTCGTTATGTATAATATTCTAAAGATGCTTTTACTTTTTATTATACGATATGTTTCAGTATACTGTTTACAAACTTTAAGGGGTGGTAGAGTAAACTACAACAAACGATTTTAGTATAGGGAGCCTAGGTCGAAATCTACTTATTCTGTCAAAATTACAGGGTGTTGCACTTCAATCTTATGCCAGATTTTTTTTAATTACTTTAATAATAATGAAGATGTTCTAGAGCGGATGTAACTTGCTGTGTGAAAAATGCGATGAAATTCTGAAAAGTCATAGAAATAGACAGTAATTAAATCAGTGCACCAAATGTAATGCCAATTGAATTCCGAGAAGAGTATCATATAATTTAGCATTGATTGGATGGCGGTGATTGACACTCTCATCCCCTTAAATGAGACAATGTCACAAGGTGTGGTGAAAGGGTCCACCATCCGCATCCAATTAGCTCTAATCTAAACGATTTCAAATTTCTTAGACCTCTAAAAAATAAAAAAATAATAAATCTGTCAAAAATTAACTACCATGTACCAGAAAATTATTGGTTTTTCTAACATTCCCCATAAGATCGTAGTGAGATCTTGTATGTGTATTGCACAAATTATTGTAATGGAGAATTTATCCAAGTGTATCTTATTATCATACATAAATATCGATAAGTTGATATTGTATAGAGTTATTAAAGTTTACTTAATTTAATTACTAATATTATACATCATGCAGCTGACATTTTTGTGTATTTTATTAAAATAAGAAAACATGTTACATGCACCTTTTTGCTTATTCAACATGTTGCATTAAACATCAGTAACATATAATTAGTTTCCTTGATTTTGAAGTATACTTTATTATTATTAAAATTCGCTTTAAACTATAACTGAAGAAAGACCGTATAGTGTACGAAGGCTCTTCTGAAGCAATTCTGGAGTGTTTCTCTGGAGTAATTAATACAATCACACTCTAAAATAAGACAAATGCTTCGTAATCTATCAAAATGTAATACCACCACCTACAAAAATATACAATAACCTCTTCCGAATTCATCACGATTCCGAAAAGATTTTTTTATCGTTAGAAACCTCAGAAACCAGTATGTTTTCGAGATTCAAAGAAGCATTTATACAAAACAAAGTTTCTCTTGGAAACGTTTTCGAGTAGTTTTTATAGTATATTATTAATCAGTTTCTTAACCCGGAATATCTATTTGTAGACTACTCTCTAAAATAGACCAACCTCTCTTAAACATTTTTAGCTACGTATTTAAAATCTAAGCATGTAAGAGTAAAAATTAATATTAATTTTAATGTTAATGGGAATGCTGTTAATTTATCACGTGTGTCGGTAAAACCTGTTGATTGAGCATTGAGAATTGATAGCATCCGTAAAACTGTATTCAAGGTTGACACTTTAAAAAATTATAAAATGATTAATGCACTACAAAACTGCTCGAAAACATTTCCGAAAATCAGTGGCAGAAAAAGGTTTTATACAGTCTTCTTTAAATCTCGAACTATATTCGTTTCTGACGTTTCTAAAGATAAAGAATGATTTTCGGAATCGTGAGTAAATCGGGGGATGTTGTTCTATATTCTGTTCGTGGTTATATTTTATTTTCCTAGATTAAGAACATTTGGCTTTATTTATTTATTTATTTATTTTTATTTATTTATTTATTTATTTTTTTTTTTTTTGCTGTTTAAACAATTTTTATCAGACGGCATGAAGTTGTAAATATCTATAACATAAACCAGTTTTGACTTGAGTGAGACAATTTAAAATACCAAAATTCTTTTCATTCCATTGCTATCTAGAGACTATAACATATTCGAGTTTTTTTCTGTCCCTGTAAAAGTTGGATTGAACTTATACACACACATGATGATGTAAACAATAATATTATATTTAATTTTGAGCAATCCAAACTTGTTTGCAGCAGCTATTATACAGACAGATGGGTACTCATAATCACTGTTAAACTATGGTGGAAAGTTTTTCTAAAAACAGTCATATTTTACAATAAATTTAATCTGTATGAAAGGTTTGTGATAGCTGGAATAATTATATCGAATATATATAATATTAGATTATTTTTTAACACAATTTTTTTAAAATTGGTAAAGCAATCATACAAGTTGTAAATTTCCAACTGGACGAAAAATGTCCGGACCAGGATTCGAACCTGGGATCGCTTGGCTGAAGCCGCCACGCTCTACCACTGAGCTATCCCGGTCGAATCTGGAGGGCATAATTCATCCAGTTAACCTGATTGATCAAAGCATCTGGTCTGATATTTTAATCAGCTCAACAGAAAAGATCGCAGGTAATGGAACTCCAGTAAACGCTGGATACGTGAATACACTAGATTATTTTTTAACACAATTTTTTTTTTAAATTGGTAAAGCAATCATACAAGTTGTAAATTTCCAACTGGACGAAAAATGTCCGGGCCAGGATTCGAACCTGGGATCGCTTGGCTGAAGCCGCCACGCTCTACCACTGAGCTATCCCGGTCGAATCTGGAGGGCATAATTCATCCAGTTAACCTGATTGATCAAAGCATCTGGTCTGATATTTTAATCAGCTCAACAGAAAAGATCGCAGGTAATGGAACTCCAGTAAACGATGGATACGTGAATACACTAGATTATTTTTTAACACAATTTTTTTAAAATTGGTAAAGCAATCATACAAGTTGTAAATTTCCAACTGGACGAAAAATGTCCGGGCCAGGATTCGAACCTGGGATCGCTTGGCTGAAGCCGCCACGCTCTACCACTGAGCTATCCCGGTCGAATCTGGAGGGCATAATTCATCCAGTTAACCTGATTGATCAAAGCATCTGGTCTGATATTTTAATCAGCTCAACAGAAAAGATCGCAGGTAATGGAACTCCAGTAAACGCTGGATACGTGAATACACTAGATTATTTTTTAACACATTTTTTTAAAAATTGGTAAAGCAATCATACAAGTTGTAAATTTCCAACTGGACGAAAAATGTCCGGGCCAGGATTCGAACCTGGGATCGCTTGGCTGAAGCCGCCACGCTCTACCACTGAGCTATCCCGGTCGAATCTGGAGGGCATAATTCATCCAGTTAACCTGATTGATCAAAGCATCTGGTCTGATATTTTAATCAGCTCAACAGAAAAGATCGCAGGTAATGGAACTCCAGTAAACGCTGGATACGTGAATACACTAGATTATTTTTTAACACAATTTTTTTTAAAATTGGTAAAGCAATCATAGAAGTTGTAAATTTCCAACTGGACGAAAAATGTCCGGGCCAGGATTCGAACCTGGGATCGCTTGGCTGAAGCCGCCACGCTCTACCACTGAGCTATCCCGGTCGAATCTGGAGGGCATAATTCATCCAGTTAACCTGATTGATCAAAGCATCTGGTCTGATATTTTAATCAGCTCAACAGAAAAGATCGCAGGTGGCGGCTTCAGCCAAGCGATCCCAGGTTCGAATCCTGGCCCGGACATTTTTCGTCCAGTTGGAAATTTACAACTTGTATGATTGCTTTACCAATTTTAACAAAAATTGTGTTAAAAAATAATCTAGTGTATTCACGTATCCAGCGTTTACTGGAGTTCCATTACCTGCGATCTTTTCTGTTGAGCTGATTAAAATATCAGACCAGATGCTTTGATCAATCAGGTTAACTGGATGAATTATGCCCTCCAGATTCGACCGGGATAGCTCAGTGGTAGAGCGTGGCGGCTTCAGCCAAGCGATCCCAGGTTCGAATCCTGGCCCGGACATTTTTCGTCCAGTTGGAAATTTACAACTTGTATGATTGCTTTACCAATTTTAAAAAAATTGTGTTAAAAAATAATCTAGTGTATTCACGTATCCAGCGTTTACTGGAGTTCCATTACCTGCGATCTTTTCTGTTGAGCTGATTAAAATATCAGACCAGATGCTTTGATCAATCAGGTTAACTGGATGAATTATGCCCTCCAGATTCGACCGGGATAGCTCAGTGGTAGAGCGTGGCGGCTTCAGCCAAGCGATCCCAGGTTCGAATCCTGGCCCGGACATTTTTCGTCCAGTTGGAAATTTACAACTTGTATGATTGCTTTACCAATTTTTAAAAAATTGTGTTAAAAAATAATCTAGTGTATTCACGTATCCAGCGTTTACTGGAGTTCCATTACCTGCGATCTTTTCTGTTGAGCTGATTAAAATATCAGACCAGATGCTTTGATCAATCAGGTTAACTGGATGAATTATGCCCTCCAGATTCGACCGGGATAGCTCAGTGGTAGAGCGTGGCGGCTTCAGCCAAGCTATCCCAGGTTCGAATCCTGGCCCGGACATTTTTCGTCCAGTTGGAAATTTACAACTTGTATATATAATATATATATATATATATATGAACTGCTATTATCACATTCATTATTCGTTTTAATTTTTCTTTGAAAACACTTTAACAGAATCTTCTCTCTCTGTATACAACAGTTATTATTTTTAAGTTATTATTTATACAGTTATTATTTATAAATAAATTTATGGAAAATTTATATTAATTTTTATATATTATTATATTATTTAGCTTTTAAGAAACAATTAGTAATTGAATTTCCATACAAACATATACTAAATCTATGATCGGTTAACGAAGAATTCGGTTAGCGAACATTGTTTAGGAACGGATTAAGTTCGTTAACTGATCAACCACTGTATAATTAAAAAAAAATGAAAGTTATAGAAAGTTATTAATTTATCGACATGAGAGAGAGATGAATACTATTTCCATAAAATTAAATATTTGTTTTCTTTTTTCAGTTGTAGACTACTCAAATGTTTAACATACACGAAATGATTGAATATCAATTTCAATAAAAAACAAATGTCGGTCTTTTATGACTGAAACAACAGTATTTTTTTAAACACTGG
Organism: Maratus michaelseni; assembly: GCA_963931845.1. NCBI lineage: Eukaryota > Metazoa > Arthropoda > Arachnida > Araneae > Salticidae > Maratus > Maratus michaelseni. The sequence goes on from OZ007593.1 coordinate 213,885,927, forward strand.
TTAAATGTTCTAAAATTACCTTTTCTCTAAACTCCACACATCTCAGGATGGCCAGCGAGCAAGTAATTTGAACACCACTATTTATGCATACAAATATTCCCGTTATTAAATCCCTTTTTCCTGCGATTAAATAAGGCGGATATTTATATATGAAAATTGTAGTATTAAAATTCCTTAACCGCTGGCCACCCAGTTACTTCTTTGCGCTTAATTGTGAAATTTTCATGACAAATTTAAATACGAATTACAGTATTAAAAATATATTTTCATAAAATTATATTAATTTAAATTTTTACACATTAATAGGAACTACATTATTTCGTTACATACAATGCATAAAAAACATTAGATTAATTTTAACACAATTATTCCAATTTGAATAATTGTGTTAAAATTAATCTAATGTAATCACGTATCCAGCGTTTACTAGAGTTCCATTACCTGCGATCCATTCTGTTGAGCTGATTAAAATATCAGACCAGATGCTATGATCAATAAGGTTAACTGGATGAATTATGCCCTCCAGATTCGACCGGGATGGCTCAGTTTGTAGAGCGTGGCGGCTTCAGCCAAGATATCCCAGGTTCGAATCCTGGCCCGGACATTTTTCGTCCAGCTGGGAAATTACAACTCGCATAAAAAACATATTTGAAATAATATTTTTAATCACATATACCCACAAATGCATTTCATCAATTAAAATAAAATTGATATTTGGCCATCGTCATGTGTTATATATAAAAAGCTTCAAACATTTCATAACGCAAATAAAAATATTTTAAAAAGAATTCTTCATTTTACAAAAAAGTTTCATTGTTTATAAGAAACCGAAAAATCATATTATTATTTTTTGTTACTCATATACAAATGGCTATTTGCCAAATGTAAGAAGATGTGCTTTAAGAATGGAGAACTAGTTGTGTAATATATTACTCTAAAATTGAAAAAACAGAAGAGTGGAAATAGTTTTTTATATGTTGCAAAACAATACTTTTCCATACAAAAACCAATTGTCGCTTTGTAACAAGAAAAAACTCTTAAGCATAAAAACATACAATGTGGTGGCAAAAAGTATGATATATTTTTGTCTCTTGATAAGTAATACACATTATTTTTAAATCAAAAGATATCCTTCAGATACTTATTTACTTTAATAATATATTTTAAAGGATATATATTTATTTATATATATTACAAAATTTAAATTTTTTCCGCAATTATTCTATAAAATTTGTCCATTCAATAATATTCGGTATATAACCCAGCTTATTAAAATAATTCTCATTCTTAAAATAGCCTTTTACTATCCATATGTAAAGCCAATTATTCCTAATCCACTTAATAATATTTATTCGAATGTAGTTATTCTAAAAATGGCGATAGCTTTTTTAATTTATTCTTTAAATAGAACATCTTTATTTTAATCCATTATTAAAACTCATTAGTATTATTCCCGTGTGGTCAAATTGCTATAACTTCTTTATTTAAATGCTAAAATATCGTATCTCTTAAAATATTCCGCTCAAAAAACCTTATTTCATAAAGTTATCCTATTATTAAATATCAAATGTCTATTAAAATATTTCCGAAAAACTTTAATTCTTTCTTTTTTTTTTCCCTTTTATAAAGATTCATTTTCTTTTCTTCTTATTATTTTTATTACGTATTAAATTCGAAGTTTAGCTACAGCCTCAAAAACAGATAAGCTCGTTTGTTGATATGACAGGCATCTGGTACGAGATTATGGAATATTCTGGAAGGGCGTAGAAAGTTTTTGCATTTTACAACAAAATAAATCCACCGGAAATATTGATAAAGTTCCAAAAGAGACCTTTTGATTCGATAGAAGTGGGTCACGTGACGTATTCTGTATTATTACGCAAGCTAGTTTAAAAACACGATCATCCTGATTCGGAGAGGATTTTTTGACGCTGGTGTTTGCTAAAAGAATCGGGACGGATTCTAGTAAATAATGGAACGTTGTATTTTTTTTTCGTTTAGCGTTGGTTAATGAGCATTTTCCCTGAAGAGATGTCTTAAACTGGAAATAAAAGGTTCTTCGACAAAAATATGGACTGACATTTCTTGTGTTGTTGATGATACCACACGGCCGCCTGATGCGAGCTAAAAGGGAAACCAATCACATAGCTAATTATGATTACTCCCTATTTATCACGAGCACGACTGCCTTTTTCCCGGATTTGAACTTGGAAACACGACATATATATATATATATTACCCGGTATTGATTTTAAATAATACAAGTAAAGAAAATATTTGGCTAAGTAGTGACTCAAATTACACTAAGAAAGTGTTTATTTCGCAAATTACTTTAAATAAATTCGCTGTTACGGCTTCCCTTGGCCATGCAGACGACTGCAGCGCATTCTATCATAATTTTGTTTTCGCCGCATGGCAACAGTTAGTGTCTCCCGCATTGTTGTGATATCAGCACGAAAAATTCAACATGGAATACCGCATAATGGAGCTATTTTATTAGCTAAAATGACCATGGGGTCATTAAGTATAGTAATAAGAAGTCATTTCTTAATCATAGTAAGAATAATATAGTTATGTCACTTCTTAATCATAGTAAGAATAATATAGTTATGTCACTTCTTAATCATAGTAAGAATAATATAGTTATTATGTTCTTCAAGTGGTACTGTCCACTCATTCATTCTGCTATTGTTCGAAACTGACTATAGTGTCAGCACTTTATATTTAAACCGTAATGTACTGTATATATATGTATATAAACATTTTAGTAATTTAGAGACTCTTCGCATTATTCACATCAACGCATTACATATTTTCTCAATACAGTTCACTCAGTTAATAACTTTAACGCAGCTTCAACAATCGCCTTTGCTCTAATTTGCTTATTTGTAATTTTTTTGCTAAAATTAAGGTTAAATTGCGATTTCAATTCATTAATTTTACTTAACAAATATTTGCTTTTGACATAGTTATGTTTTCTATGAAAAAAATTATTAATATTTTTTAATTGCAGTTTTAATACCGTGTGGTTTTTATATTTAAAAATAATAGACGGCTTGCAATTTTTATCAGGTCAAAAATCAACATTTGAAATTATTTTTTATTTTAAACTATTATTATTTTTTAACGTTTAAATATCTAAAAATGATACTTTTTTTTGGTCACTTTGTTAGCTTGAAAATATTTTTCGGTATTTTGGAAGTTAGTGTTTTTAACTTAAATGTCAATAATATTTTGTTGCTTGGTAAACATATTTTGATAACATATAGATATTAAAATTGAAATTTACATAAATTATTTTTCCTTATTTATAAGAAGATTTAAGCCATGTTTAATGAATATTTTATCGAAGAGTAATAAAAATAATGTGAAAGTGTTTCATATTTCCTAAATATTCGTGAGATGAATTTAAAATGTTAAGTTACTGAAACATCGATGTACCAGATCCAAAAACATATCGATTAGATATTATCAAATTGTTTCCACCTACCATTGTTTCTTGAGAAAATTGATATTTTGTTTCTTAGAAAATTTAAAATTAAGAATAACTCTGGTCTGTAATTATAGCTGACTGAGCCAATTTCATGTTGTATATTAATTAAAAAAACAAACACAAAGTACAAACTCAATGACATCCAAAAGTCATACAATTGCTTTAATACTAACAATGTGTTTGATGTGAAGTCAATAATTGAAGTCATAAAACATTCAGAGAAAGTATTTTTTTGTAACCACCCAGATTTAAGATATAATACAGCACACTTGAGTAAATGCTTTTTTTTTAATTAAGACAGCGGCTAAGGATAGTATTGTAATCATAGTGTATTCTGTTTGTGTGAGTAGACACGATAATGTTCAACCAGTACGTCCAATTAAACATTTATTTGGTGAAAATGTTATAGATCGCTGTTGCAAGAACTGTATAAATTATCGTACAACTCAGCATAAGGATTAGATATTTAAATCATTTTCAAGCTATTCTCAATCCATTTTTCGATCAATTACATATGAAAAATCACCAAGAAACGACATCAAGAAATCACCAAGAAGTGACAGAATATAACAGATAAATGTTGGAATCTCTACAGCATCAAAACGGGAGTTCCAGTGTTTAGGGGTCTTCCAGATCGTTAATTGTCAAGAATCTGCCTGTAGACAACATCAGGACTCATTGATAAAAAACACGGTATCTTGTTGTTATTGTGCCCAGGTGAGTACATTTCGTGACCACTTTAAGCAGCTTGTTCTATGCGAAGAACGTCAGTGGAATGTTGAAGTCTTTACAGAAAATAATACTTTACACTTCAAGGGGTGGGCTGGGGGGAGGGGCGCGTGATGTGCAGTCATTGATCTGTAATGTCTTGATTAGAGACACAGAAAACGGCTTCTTATGAAATGGGCATCACTATCAACCGACTTGCATCAAACTGAACATTAATAAAACATTCTAGAAATACATTTAAATTCATTCTTTAACTCTCCTCGAAACCTATTCGAGCTAAGAGAGTGCCTTATCCGAAAGAGGCACAAATATCCTAAACCGCCTTGAATGATCGTATTCTCGGCTTGAATCAGAACTGTCGGGCGTGTGTTACCAGCTGAGATAATCACATTCCGTATTGACAAACCTTCCCATTGAATTTTTTGCCATCAAAAAACCTGCTGTTGTAATGCCCGATGATCTACAGTAGGGTCACTAATTTCAAATAAATAATTTTCATGTTATTACTTTTTCTAATTTTTTGTTTAACTTTTGGACACCACTGTATTAAGGGAAACAAACGTTTATCCTATTTAGAGCTTACTCTATTAAAAAAAAATTTTAATAATATTAATTTTACGTGTTTTATAATGGAAGAGAAAATTATTATTTATTCTTTACAACGGAAATTAATTTAATTCTTTAACTTAAGAAAATAATAGAAGGGTTTACAAATGTTCCGTGTTTTGAATACCACTTTTTTGAAAGAAAAGTCTTGTTTTAGATTTTATTAAAAAATTATTTAGAACGTATCCTGAAGGTTATTTTGGTTGAAAATGTTGTAGAAATCTACCACAAGAGTTTTTTTAGAAAATACCTTGTATTCCAAAATCGGACCATTTGGTCTGTACAAAAATTACTATAAAATTACTGTAATAGAAAAGGGGTTAAACTACCAAATAATAAAGACTAGTTTCAACTTCCTCTTTTAACATTAGCAAGGGATTGAATTGTGTGAGAAAAATGGGACGTATAACGATATCAAAGCAAAAACATGAACATAATTATTTCTATAACAAATATCTTCTGTAATAATTTTACTGACAAAAAAAAAGGGAAAATATCGTGTGTTATGTGATGCTTATCTGTTTATTAAATTAAACAACAATGTTATGCGAGCAGTACTCGATATCTTTGGACCCATCGGATATACCACAGAAATAATTTATCATGACAGTTTCATGACATGAATCTATGTTCAAATTTTATAAAATAAAAAATAATTATTTCCTTTCTTACATTTCTTTTTAAATGAAGCATTTAAATTTTCTATATAGAAAACCTACGACAACGCAATGTTTTAAATAACTACTCATTAAAAAATTCATAACGCTTGCTTAGTAATTTAATCTAGTACTAGATAGAGCCCGTCAAAACTTGATGGCAAACAATTTGATATGAATTTCAAATTTTTATATGAATATTTTATCAGTACAGCATTGCTCCGGCTATGACAAAAACCTTAGATATGTTTAAAATCAGTGTTGATTTCTGAATTTTTTTTTTCATGCAGGATTCCTGCATCTATATATGTAAAAAATCAAATTGATAAAGTGTGAAAATAAAAATTATTATTACTTGCGGTATACCCAAGACGTGTAGTGAACTCTAACCCTTTATTAACCTTTCAGTGGCTATATGCGTTGAAAAGTTTTAGACAAACATGGTTTTAAAAAAATTTCTTCTTACAAACAGTATTGAAAATCAATTTTTACTATCGACATATGTAAAAGTGCATATTTGTACTTGACGTAGTATGGGAAGAGTTTCATATCCTGTGCTGCTTGACGCGATTGGCCAAAAGATCCAAAACAGTGCCAAAAAGGGTGTGACTTCACGTAGATAAAGTTCATTCCAGTAGTTAAAAATGCAACTCAGACTTAAGATCTCAACAATCACATCAAACACTTATCGCCAAAATCAATTCGCCAAAAAAAAAAAAAAAAAAAAAAAAAAAAACAGAACAGGATACGGAACTCTTCCCTGAAATATTTTCTTACAATTATTTTTCTTAGAAAATATAAAATAAACAATTTTAGGCTTATGGTACATGAATTACTTTAATTGTACATAAATATGTTTAAAATAAAATATGATTTTTACTATTAAAAATTTAGTCTGAGTCTCAGATTTTTCACACAAGTTTTTCTTGCTTAATTAAACGCCATTGAGCCATTAGGGATATTTCCAAGATCAGCAAAAATGCGAAAATATATATATATACCCAATACGGTGCTTTTAAATAATACGGAGTAATAAATACATACAACAATAAGTATTCACAATGTTAGTAAAAATGTTATAATATGCAAGCTGAATGTAGAAATTTATTTTTATTAAGATAAATATTATTTCATTATAACTCAGTCATATATAGAACTGTATATATAAAAACTTTAATATATAGCTAACATAAAAGTACCGTAAAATAATATAAAAATAATTAATTAATATAATTAAATTCGTGTGTTTAATAAAAATAATGTGTGAAAATAGGTTTTCTCGCGAAAATGTCACAAAAAAATCGTGCCTATGAAGGTGCGTTTGCGACATATGTTCCATTAAATCATTCAATGGTATTTTTCTAATAAATAAAATTTATTAATGTTTAAAAACAAATTTATGAGTAATTTAATATATTTTAATCTTTTTTGTATTAGTTTTATTGTTTCAGCAAATGTTAAAAGTATATAAATTGGTGACATTGATATTTTTTGAAGGTAATCGATCTTTGTTCAGAGTTCTACTTTGCCCAGATAGTTTGAAATTACGGTCAGAGTCAGAGTTGCAGCGTCCTCTTGCAACTGACTGTATGACGTCATACGCAGATGTAAAATTTTAATTTAAAGTTACGGCTAATTAATAAAATTTTCGAACAAACGAATGTAACGATAACAAATATGTGTCCAAATATCTTTCATTAAAAAAAAAAGAATGATGTAATTTGATGTAGTATTTTGTTCTCACGGATTGTCGAAAGAAAGCGCTCAGCGTTTTAAATATATAGATATCATTATTCCAGACATAAAATTTATCGAAGGAAACATCATAAATATATTTAATATTTTTTACATTTCCTTTTGTTTACAGTTTTTTGCGTATTTTAATCTATTAACTGTATAATATTTTGGGGGTAAAAATAATTTTAATACAAAAAGTTTGAATTAAAAAAAAAAACATAACACTTTATATAAATTAAAATTAGTAATAAAAATACATAAATATACAGCATTGTATGGAAGAAGGAAACACAAATATAAAGGAAATTTCTGTTTGAGGAAAAGTTTCTTTTCCTAATCAATAATTACCAATTTTTGTTATGCTTTGCTCTAAAGAAGCTATTTTTTCTACTGATTTATATTTAATACTACATTTTACATTACGTCTTGAATTAAATTATCTTCAAAACGTCTGAATTAAAGGTAATTAGTTTTAAAATGAATCTTAAGTACCTAATTTGCTAAATCATTTACTAGAAAATATTTTTTAGACATTGATAGCAAACGCGACCTTGTGAAACAGGTTCCTGATAATTTCATGAATAAAAGTTGAAACGTTTGTTTTTTCTTTTTAATATAATATTTTAAGAAAAGATAGATCCAATGTAAGAATGGCATCCAACTTTTTATTTTAAAAAAGCAGACAGACACTTAAAATATTATAATGCAGGAGCTTTGAATTCAGTATAAAACATTTTGGGTTAAAATATTTAGTTTCATTTTAAAATAAACTTTTGAAAGAAAAAATGGAAAGAAACAATGTTAACTTAGAAGTTCTTATTGCTCTTGTTTATCTATTTTTGTGCGTGTTTGTAAATAACATAACTTTTGATTTTATTTCGGATATTAATGAATTAAAAATATATTATTGCAGCAGATTACCAATAATTTTTGTTAGATCTGTTATTTTTTAATTTTTAAATATTATTTGGCAATGAAAAAAATGAGCTGAGTAATAGATTTTTTAAACAGTGTTAAAACGAAAATGATAATCTCAATATTTACCGAATTTTATATTTTCGCATATTCAAACACTCTAATTATAACAATTCCTCTATAAATTTAAAGGTAATCATAAATTTCTATTTAAATTACTTTCAGTTTAAACTGAATACCAGTAATATTTTTAAGCTTACTTATCAAAAAGTATATCGAATGAACGAAATTAAACATGAAACGGTAGCAAAATAAGTTTCAGCGTAACACTGAATAAAATACTTTGGATGATCCAGTTACTTTGACTAATGAAGTTAAAACACTTGAAAAGCGCTTTCATAATTACTTTGACCGTTTCAACATCACATAATAATTTGCATTTACATAAGCTTAACGAATTTCTGAGAAAACAATAATAATAAAAAAATAACCTCGTGAAACTAAAGTTTCTGAAGTTTTAGTTTCTTTTATGAATGAAAATTTTATTTTTGTTTCTACTTAATGTAATCTTTAAACAAAGATAATTCTTCTATAGGATTATGATTCAACTCTTGTTTTAAATAATTTAGATAAACTCTTAAAAGATTAAGATGCAGGAGGTTTGAGATAATTTTCAAACTTTTCAGCTAGAATATTTATTTTACTAGAGTAAGACCATTATTCTTTTAAAATAATATTTACAATTTACTATAAAAGGCAATGTTTCCAGAATTCAAAGTGTTTCTCTTTTCTCATCCGTTTGAATGGATACGAATTTTGCAAAATTGATTAAAGAAACATGATTTTAAACCAGAATTTAGGTTTAGTTTTAAATATTTCTCAATTTGTTTACATTAAAATAAATATTAAGTAATAGAGATTTTTTACAATGTTGTTTATCCTCTGTGTCAGGTAAAATATATACAGTGTGATAAAATTTAGCTTGATAAAAGACAATTAATTTATTTTGACGAAACACTTGCCCCAATTTTTGATCGTGATGCTATTCTGTATAATCTTCTACACTGACGGCAAAAAAATACCAACACCAAGAAAAAATTATTGTAGAGTAATGAAATTTGGACAATGCATTTGTCTAGTTAACATGGTTAATTGATTAGATTTTCAAGATCACAGGTTAATTTAAGCTCAAGAAAATGCATTTCAAATGCGAAATTCTGTTACATTAATAACCGGTGTAACCTCCAGAATTTTAAATGCAAACCTGCAAAAGGGCATGCATTGTGTCATACAGGTGCCGAATGTCACTTTGTGGTATAGAGTTCCATGCTTGTTGTACTTTTTGTGTCAATACTGGGACGGTCAGTGCTGGCTGTGGATGATGCGGGAGTTGTCGTCCAATGATATCCCATACGTGCTCAATTGGAGACAGATCTGGTGATCTCGCAGGCCCGGGTAACATGTTGACACTCTGTACAGCACGTTGCGTTACAACAGGGGTATGAGGGCGAGCGTTATCATGTTAGAAAACTCCCTCTTGAGTGCTGTTCATGAATGGCAGCACTACAGGTTGAATTACCAGACTGACGTACAAATTTGCATTCAGTGTGTTTGGGATAACCACTAGAGCGCTCCTGCTGTCATAGGAAATTGCTCTCCAGAATGACTCCAGGTGAAGGTCTAGTGTGTCTAGGCCGCAGACAGTTTGTAGGCTTTCCCCTGACCTCCTTCTGACCAACACACGGCCATCACTGGCACCAAGGCAGAACCTACTTTCATCAGAAAAGACAACAGATCTCCACTCCGTCCTCCAGTGAGGTCTGGCTTGACACCACTGGCAACGCAAATGACAATGACTTGGAGTCAGTGGAATGCACGCTACAGAACGCCTGGCTCGGAGCTTCCCTTGAAGTAACCGGTTTCTAACAGTTCGTTGTGTCACTGTGGTACCAACTGCAGCTCGAATTTCTTCCGCAGACGCAGTAAGATGCACCACAGCCGTACGCCGAATACGGCAGTCTTCCCTCTCAGTAGTGCCACGTGGCCGCCTGGAACACGGTCTTCTTGAGGCAGTACCATCTCACGACCACTGCTCCCAACAATCATGCACAGTGTATACATTCCGGCCAAGTCTTTCTGCAATATCGCGGAAAGAAAATCCAGCTTCTCGTAGCTCTATTATGCGACCTCGTTCAACTTCGGTGAGTTGTTGATAATGGCTTCTCCGTCTTCTTAAAGACATTTTTGGTTAACATCAACTCATTACATCAAATTTCGAAGATAAATAATTCTCACGAACTTTACAGAACGCATTTAAAGAAAACCTGATTTGTAAGTTCTGGGTGGCGCTATTAGCACCGCACTTATGCGCGAAGCGCGAAATTTGAATCAATGTCATCTTTCAGATGTATAAACCCGCCTATCAAATTTTGTTTATCTAACACAAGTCTTTCTTGGTGTTGGGATTTTTTTTTCCTCCCGTGTATATATGCTGGTATTATTATATTTTAAAATTAATTTAAAGCAAACATAAAAATTTTCTCGGTTAGTTATGCTCGGAAAATGAGCCGCAAATTATATCCTTAACTAAAGTGAAAAACATTTACTTTTTAAAAAATATATAAACTGTGAGTGTTCTAATTGGCACAAGATTAGTGAAAAGATTAGTGAATTTGGAAGAAAAGAAACCATTGGATGGTTTCCATCCAATCATGCGTTTGGTTAAAGGAATACTGAGCGCTAGTGCAAGACACTCCAATGTAATATAGAGATCTTAATTTCACTGTGGCAACATAAAATGATTTTGGTCATTAGCAAAGTCATTAAAATGTTAGTATAAAATGGGGATGTAGATGTCCCAGAAATAATTCAGTGGCAGAAAATAGCTCTTTGTAGCAATGATTCAAATGGAAAGAAAATGCGGATGACTAACATTATGACAGCTAGATTAACATATCTCAACTAGTAAAAGAAAGCCTCATACTCCAGTAAACGATTTAATGTGGACTTTATGAAGATGGTCTTATTCTGCAAGACAACCTACTGCTTGTGTTCATTTATCAAGATTTCAAGTGCAAGTCCGGTTCAAAACAGTCGAGAAAAAAAGAGTATCAGTGAAATTAAGTTCTGTTAATAGATCACGTTAATAGATCAGTTAATAGAATATTACTATAGCTCTCTGACTGCCCCACAAAAGGGAAAAAGTGCAATGTTGTTTTCTATGTAATTTTCTTTTTTAATGTTAAAAAAAGACGAGTTTTCCAACATGATATAAAAAACTTAATTACGTATATGAATATTATCCTTGATAGTATTAATCATTACTTAATGTTTTAAAACTGCATTATTTGTGTAGAATTATGTTAATTTAAATAACGTTTCTATTGCAGTGAAACCTATAGCTTAGTAAACGTATATATCAGTTCATGGTGCTGAGAAGACTAGAATTATTGCTGAAGAGATTAATAAGGTTAGACACCGATACTAGATACATGCCAAATGTCGGGAAGATTACAGGTGAAACAGTTTGAAAAAGGACATTCTCCGCTGCCGAGTGTTAAATTACTCACTTACGAGTGTTTCGCACGCATGGATATATTTAGTTTTTCTAACTTAACAAAATGTATGCGACTGAGCGAATCTACCCTTTTGGAGTATTTAACTTCAGTATGTGTGAGAGGGCTTGGCGAAACTTGAGTGTTCCTTTGTAGATAATGAATTTATGATAATTAGTTTTCTCATGTAGTTGTTTTCTGAAAATTTTGAAGTTTTTGCTATTCAAGAGGATTTTGGAGCACAAAACTGTTTTAGCTTGTTGAGAAAAACGGTATCAGTAGAGCATTTCTGTTGGTAAGCTTGAAGAACTTTTTAAATTAATATAGTAAAGTTGATCTCAAAACTCCATAGAGTTTCCGCTAAATTAGAAATATTTTTAATCTTAAGTTTGAAGGCCTTGTCTAATCTTATTTTTTAGTCAAAACGGTTTGACTTTTGCAGGACTACTCGAGGTATCATATGTGGAAAACAGTTCAGCTTTTGCTTCAAGTTAAAGCTGGTTAGTTAGAAGTTAGCTTTCATCTTTTCTCAAATCACAACCTGCAACTTACTTATTTTCTTTTTAATAAACTGCTATTGTTCATTTTTTCTAAAAGAATGAGTTTCAATTATGGACTGCAACGTTAATTCTGCTGTTATGCTTTTAGTTGTAAGGGCAAAAATAACAACTGAAGACCGCGCATTCCTACATTCCTTTCTAGTTGTTATTTAAGATTAATTCAATATCGCAACGAAATTTAACAATTATTGTTCTTTTGTTCAGTGATATATTTAGTATATAATTAGCATTTTAGGATGATATTGCATGGCGAAATAGAACTTGATTGGTTTAGAGACACATAAAGAAGGAAAAAACTCTACATATGCAACAACCCGCAGACGCATTGTACCTGAAATACATTGGACGAATTAGTGGGATTGGTTGCAAATCGCACTGTTCGATCTAATATCCTCCAAACGCTTTATATTCATCTATATTAATAGATAAAAACATATCCGTAAGTAACGCGATGTTAAATTGTGCGATGTATAGGAGCTACAATATTGCAGTAATAGTGGATATACTTTATAATGTAGATTAAAATATTATACTGCATTAAATAGGATAAAATATTTAATTGTATTTTTTAAAAGAATTATAATTTTCCTGCTTTATCATGTACTATTTTGTTATAGCACATGAATGAAATTTTGTAGAAAGCTTTGTTAAAAACAAGATACATATATTTTTCTTTTTTTAAAATCTAAATGTAAGTATTTTTAAGCCGGTCATATGAAATTTAAAATACTACACTTAAAAAAAGTGTTGATTTTAAAGTATAATACTGCCACGCCAGCTGCCAGTATTATACCGTAATATTAACTGTACTACACATTAAAATAAACAGTAATACGCTGCCGCGCATATGCCAGTATTATACTGTAAAATTAACACTCTTTATTTGCAGTGTACTCTGAAATACTGTGCATAAAGCAATGCGTTTCAATCCGTTGGTTGGGTATTAATCCATGGCAAAATATTTTTAATAAATTCTTAAGTTTACTTATATTAGAAAACATAAAAAATGAGAAAAACAAAAATAATTATAGGCTAGTTTAATTGTTATGTTTATTCGTACATGTTGCGACAATTTTGTGTGAAAATTATATTTTCGATTTATATTTAAGAAGTGCATTTTTAAAACTTACCCTGAAAAAAAAAATCCCGTTTTTGGTTTTAACTGAAATTTATTTTCCATTTCTTTGTTATTGCGGAAATAAACACGCAATAAAGTATTACAACAGTATTGAATGAAACTTTTTTATCCATATAGAAGGTGTTTCTTTTTTTAACACTTCCCAACATGCTTGAAAAACGTTTATGAATTCCGTTTGTCTGTCTGCCTGTCTACCGTCTGTCTGTTTGTACATACTCTAACTCGCGCAAATATACTCGGATTGCTATGCAATTTATATGTGCTATTGAGATTTACTGTAGCATATTCGGTATTAAAAATGAAGCGTTTAGCATTAATAGTTCATTTACAGGGACACTCAAAAGAATTCCGTTACATTACGGTCTATGGGGAAAAATCGTTTGCGGTGTATTCTAATGGTGTTACACAATTTCAAACGTATTGAAATTGATATATATCACTGAGGTGCACTACAAGAGGCTTACTATAGAATAAGTTGCACATAGCATTCATCATTTATTTACAGGGACACACAGAATAATTTGGTTACAGTAGTATCTATTAACAGTAATTTCCGATTGTACGTTTTCAGTTATAGTGTGCATTTTTAAATTTTACTATTTTCTGCCTGTAACTTGGTATGTATAAATTCAAAAAATATATATACAGGACAGCACAAAAGATCTCGAGTACATTTCTGTTTATTGACGGAAATTGCTGGAGGGGAATTTTCAACTATGTACAATGCGCTTCCTAAATGAACTAAATTTTAGCATACTATGTGGTATATATGTTACGGTTAATATGATTAATCCGGTCATTATTAATAATAGCCGGTTATTATTAATAATGACTGCGGTTATTATTAATAATAACCGGCTTTTATGTCCGGTCATTAATAATAACCGGTTATTATTAATAATGACTGGATTAATCATATTGACCGTAACATATATACACATCTATAGATCATATACAGGGTAACACAAAGGAATGCGGATATTTTTATGACTATTGATGGTAATTCCTGAAATTGAGTTTTCAAATGTGCTATTCATTTTCCTAGTCGTTTACTTAGACATCATCTTTCACCTTGTTAACGGTGAAGTTTTGTTAAAATATTTTTGATGTGTTGGAAAGTGTTTCATAATCTATGTTTGACGCATGATTTTTCGTTCTTGTTTATGCTGATTTTGAGGAAAAAATATACTAAAAAAATTCTGTCACATATAGTTGAAAATTTCTATCATCTTATTAAATTACGTGATAAATCGCAAATACACCAGTTCTTTATAATATAGATAATAATTAAAAAATACATTTTTTTTCGTAATTTCAAACATTTCTGGTCCTTTTAAGAATACTAATATAATTTTGGTAGACAATTAAAACCCGAAGCCAGTAATAGAATTGTTTATAATTTTTTAAATAAAGACTTTACAAAAAAGGGAAAAAATAAAATAGAAGCTCAAAAAGTGATTTCATATTACACAAACTAGATTTCCAGAGGGTGTTTATGCTTCACTTTAATGCTTTTAGATCTTTTACTGACGTAATGCTATTTTAGAATGTAGTTGTTATTCAATGGGAAGCAAACCTGAGTATATTAAAATGATTTCCCAAAAGATGTGAAAGCTTTTTAGCTAATACTTTTGAGACTGTCAAATTATAGCGATTTAAATGTTTAAAAAGAAATCGATCCTCTTTTAATTTGAATAATTTTCCTACTTACGAACTAATATGAAAACTGCATTGCTTTTTGTTATTTCTGTCTGCTGCTGGAAAAACACTTTCTGTTTTATTTAATATTCAATTTTGATTTACTTTTATTTTAAAATCATTTTACTGATTTTTACATATTTATCCCTAGTACAGGGTGTCACAAGAATTACATCAGCATTTTAAGAGTCAATCATTTAATAAATAATTTTCTTTCTGCATAAAATTTTTTTAACTGGATTTTTATTACGCGTTTATCTTTTAAATTACACATTTTATTGTATTCTTATAACTGTTCAATGAGTGGGCTAAAAATATTCGCACGAGAGAGCAGGGGGGGGGGGGGCATCGTACATTGCACGACACTGGTGTTTCGTTTCGTTACGCTGTTACAAATACAAGATGTTTTATAATAATAATAATTTCGGTAAGTTAATTAGAAATTATACATATCAATACAGAAAAAATAATTTGAGCAGTATTTACATGAAAAAAAAAAACCATTCAGAAAATTAGATTTAAATAATGCAAGTACCAGTTATGAATTATATAACAATAAAATTAATTGGTAAAATCGCATATCAAGCATGATTTAAGGCAAGAAGACAAAGATAAGAAAACCTCTTACATAGAAAACATCTTCCGCATCGCACATTTCACGACACTGGTGTTTCGTTTCGTTACGTTGTTACAAATACAAGATGTTTTAGAATAATAATAATTTAGATAAGTTAGATAATCAATTATACATATCAATACAGAAAAAACAATTTGAGCAGTATTTACATGAAAAAAAACCCCATTCAGAACTATACATTTAAAGAGAATGTAAGTACCAGTTATGAATTATATAACAATAAGATTAATTGGTAAAATCGCATATCAAGCATGATTTAAAGCAAGAAGACAAAGATAAGAAAACCTCTTATCTAGAAAACCTCTTCCGCATCGCACATTTCACGACACTGGTGTTTCGTTTCGTTACGCTGTTACAAATACAAGATGTTTTAGAATAATAATAATTTAGGTAAGTTAGATAATCAATTGTACATATCAGTACAGAAAAAACAATTTGAGCAGTATTTACATGAAAAAAAAACCCATTCAGAACTATACATTTAAAGAAAGTAAGTACCTGTTATGTATTATATAACAATAAGATTAATTGGTAACATCGCATATCAAGCATGATTTAAAGCAAGAAGACAAAGATCAGAAAACCTCTTATAAACACTTTCTTTAAATAAGATGTATAACAAACTTACCAGAGACAAATTTATGTCATGGCGACGCCAACGCATCTAAAAGTTAAACAACGATGGCTACTCTATCCTGTACATAGTCCGGGAATCCAGCCAAGCCGATACTATTTCAACTCTTCTGATTTCCCGCAGCTGGATTCAAGCGTTTGTTTTAAAATTTCAATCAAGCTAATAACATTTTTACGTGTAGGACATATTAATTGCATTGGCGAAAGTATCATCAGACAATTTATAAGTAAATGCATCTAAGTAAAAGTATTATAAAATTAAACTGTACACTGTAAAAAAAATCGTAAAATGTCAGTAGATGTACCGTAAATCAACGGTACTTGTGCCGTTTTCACTCTTTACGGCATGAGTACAATACTCTTAATGTATATTAAGCATAAAAAAGCCGTATGTGTGCCATTTCGATTATAAACGGAGTTTATACCGTAAAATGATTGTTTTTCAGCAAAAAATAGCTATTTATACCGTAAAATAATTATTTTTCATTAAGGAAAAAGCTGGTAGCCCCGCCTCGATGTACGGCAACCTCTGAAGTGATGCTCTTGCTCTTGTTACGTAATGCGTGCATGCCTGAGGAAAGGGGGGAGTGTAGCCGGTACATATCTGTACTATAATATTATAAAGTAGTAAAGATTGTTTTTTGTTTGTTTGTAGGGGTAATCTCCGGAACTACTGAAGCGATTTCAAAAGTGATGGTGGCAAATTGATCGTGACAATCCCTGCTCCAACATAGGCTTTATTTTATGTCGATGCCACTACCCCCAGGGGGTGCAGGAGGGAAAAACGTTCTAAAATTTCCATTTTTTGTATACTAAAGGAGCTAGAAACATGAAATTTGGCATGGTAGTTACTTATAAGATGTAAATGCGCTATAAGAACAAATTCTAAAAAAAAAAATCGAAATTTAAAAGGGTGAGATGGGCGAACACCGTTCTAAAAACATTCTAAATTACAATTTCTATAGAATCTCTGGAACTACAGAACCGTTTTCAAAAGTGATGGTGGCAAATTAATTGTGACAGAACCTGCTCCAACATAGGCTATATGTTATGTCGGTGCCACTACCCCCAGGGGGGTGCAGATGCGAAAAACATTCTAAAATTTCGATTTTTTTTTATACTGAAGAAGCTAGAAACATGAAATTTGGAATGGTAGTTACTTATAATATGTAAATGCTCTCTAAGAAGAAATTCTAAAAAAAAATCGAAATTTAAAAGGGTGAAATGGGCGAAAACCGTTCTAAAAACATTCTAAATTACAATTTCTATGGAATCTCTGGAACTACAGAACCGTTTTCAAAAGTGATGGTGGCAAATTGATGGTGACAGAACCTGCTCCAACATAGGCTATATTTTAAGTCGGTGCCACTACCCCCAAGGGGGGTGCAAGAGCGAAAAACGTACTAAAATTTCGAATTTTTTATACTGAAGGACCAGAAACATGAAATTTGGTATGGTAGTTACTTATAAGATGTAAATGCTCTCTAAGAAGAAATTCTACAAAAATTCGAAATTTAAAAGGGTGAGATGGGCGAAAACCGTTCTAAAACATTCTAAATTACAATTTCTATGAAATCTCTGGAACTATAGAACCGTTTTCAAAAGTGATGGGGGCAAATTGATGGTGACAGTCCCTGCTGTAGCATAGACTATATTTTATGCTGGTGCCACTACCACAGGGGGAGGGTTCAAGGGCGAAAAACGTTCTAAAATTTCGACTCTTTTTTTATATTGAAGGAGTTGGAAACTTGAAATTTGGCATGGTAGCTATTAGAAAGAAGTAAATGCTCTCTAAGAACAAATTCTACAAAAAAAATTAAATTTAAAAGGGTGAGATGAAGGAAAAGCGGTCTAAAAACATTCGAAATTACAATTTTTATGGAATCTCTGGAACTACAGAACCATTTTCAAAAGTGATGGTGGCAAATTGATGGTAACAGTCCCTGCTGTAACATAGACTATGTTTTATGCCGGTGCCACTACCACAGGGCGGAGGGGTGCAAGAGCGAAAAACGTTCTAAAATTTCGATTTTTTTTATACTGAAGGAGCTAGAAACATGAAATTTGGCATGGTAGTTACTTATAAGAAGTAAATGCTATCTAAGAAGAAATTCCAAAAAAAAAAATCGAAATTTAAAAGGGTGAGATGGGCGAAAACCATTCTAAAAATATTCTAAATTACAATTTCTATCAAATCTTTGGAACTACAGAACTGTTTTCAAAAGTGATGATGGCAAATTGATGGTGACAATTCCTGCTGTAATATAGGCTGTATTTCATGTCAGTTCGACTACCCCCAGTGGAGTGCAAGAGCGAAAAACGTTCTAAAATTTCGATTTTTTTATACTGGAGATGTTAGAAACATGGAATTTGGCATGGTAGTTACTTATAAGATGTAAATGCTCTCTAAGAACAAATTTTTAAAAAAAATCGAAAATTAAAATTGTGAGATGAGCGAAAAGCGTTCTAAAAACATTCTAAATTACAATTTCTATGGAATCTCTGGAACTACCGAACTTTTTTCAAAAGTTATGTTAGCATATTGATGGTGAGAGTCCCTGCTGTAACATAGGCTATATTTTATGTCGGTGCCACTACAACAGGGAGGTGCAAAAGCGAAAAACTTTCTAAAATTTCGATTTTTTTATACTGAAGGAACTAGAAAATCGAAATTTGGAATGGTAGTTATCTATAATATGTAAATGCTCTCTAAGAACAAATTCTATAAAAATTCGAAATTTAAAAGGGTGAGATGAGCGAAAAGCAGTCTAAAAATATTATAAATTACAGTTTCTATGGAATCTCTGGAACTACAGAACCATTTTCAAAAGTGATGGTAACAGTCCCTGTTGTACCATCTATGGCTACATTTTGTATCGGTGACACTACCACAGAGGGGGGGGGGGGTGAAAAAGTTCTAAAAGTTCTAAATTTTTGATTTTTTTTTACATTAGCGTGGCTTAATTAGTAATTTCTGAATTATCTGTGACAGTAAAATTTCATCTGATGAAAATAGGCGAACGAATACCACTTGGAAATTTTCAAGAATTACGCGAGCAAAGTCGCGGGTTTTGCTAGTACTTTAAATATTTTACGGTACATTTACCGTCCAGTTAAATTACGGTATATCATATATACTGGTCACAAAGATGCCAGTATATGTACCGTAAATGTTGACCAAAATTTTTTACAGTGTAGATGTTTTTCCTAAATCGTTTGTACCAGTCACATGTCTTACGATGATTTTCAACATATTTAGTAGAGGTAAAATGTACTTTTTATTTATTTATTTTTTGTTTTTGACATGGAATGTACATAATATGTTCTTACACTAATAATAAACAAATATTTTGATGCACAAGTGGAAAAACATGTTATGTGCGAAAAATTGTTATAATCCGTCTTAATTGAAAAGCTATAGCTAGGTCAGTTAAACCGCAATATTCTAAATGTTATTTCATCGGAAGACCAACTGAAAATATTTGATCGAGTGAAGTAACAGAAAACATCATCCTATAAACATTAAAGTATTTTTTCTGAAATTCACAAAATTGTCTCTTAATATGTTTATCCACTGTATGCTTTTCATTTATTTATACCTTTTATATCATGTTGAGAAAAAAAAGTATATTTTTTGACAAGAATAAATCTTATAACAAATATCTATGGATAGGATATGCATTACAAAATACATGGTACTTGTCACCTATACCCTCGACTACTTTATAAAAAAAATAAATGCCACCGACCAATAAGATTTAACGCAAAAATGCATAATCGTTACATTCCATTCTTTACACATTCACGATTTTCGACCAAGAATGGGATATCCTGAATACGGAAGATTGTCGATAAATTACCCGACCTAAGATTTAAAAAAAAATCTCTTTGTAAAAAGATTTTTGTCAATCTCTACAATGGTTTTAGAACCTCCGAGTTTTTTCGGAATATCCTTCTAGAAAGTTAGACGTACAAACATCTCGAAGGTAACTATTTCAATCTTTCACTTTACTCTTATGCTTAAATACAATTTTCTTTTTTTGTACCCATATGAATGATGTCAGTTTAACTTACCAGCCATAAATAAAACTTTATGCAGTTAGTTACAAATGCTTTTGGATGCACCAAACAATGTATCTTTTTTAACATTAGATCGCGATTGCTTATCCGTTTGTAGATAAGTCTCATATCATGCCTATTAATGCACACTATTTATGGTAGAATCCCATAACCTTCAAAATAGTTTACCGCTTCAAGTTCTGTAGATGGAAGATTCTTAAATCGTTAGAAAACTGAGAAATAACATTTAACTCATATTCTACATTAAAAAAATTAAACTGGCTCATCCATAAAATATCTGAAAATGGAACGCGTACATCGTGTGCTAGCGCTGTATTTTAAATCAAACGTGATATCCAGCTTTCTGTTACTCGCGTTAAAATCCATTATTTGACTTAGACAAGTACGAAATACAGTTTGTTACGGTTCAGTATAAATCACAGCAATAATTTAAGCCAAGATTTTCTGATATTGACTTTTTTTCCTAACACTTTTTGTATTACCTTCTGATAAAACAATATTTTGGTACACAAACTTCTTCAACTAATAAGAAGATAAAATATACGATGTTGTAAATCTTTGATATTATTTGAAGAAATATATCTCAAAAGCTTTTTTTTTAAAAATGCACCTTCATATATTTTTAAAACATATTAAGGAAATGGCTTTTCTTACAAAAATATTCTTAAGAGATTTCAAAATTGATTTCTTAAGTGCCTTTTAACGGAGCGACAGACAGCTATCACATTTCTGAATACGATAAGAGAATATAAAATGGGTTTATTCAAAATCGCATAAGTCTTTTAAATATGTATTTTGTGGATATCTTTTCATAACAATGAAAACAATTTAAAAATTTTCATCGTTACAGAATTAATATTAGAAACATCTTTGTAATTGAATTTATATTTTTATAATATTGACTAGGAGACTCTACCCCATGCGTCGACAACCGGAGTAATGAGTTCTTAATACTCCGGGAGGTTCTGTCTGTCTGTCAACCTATCTAACTGCCTGTATGTAAGTCTTTTTATATGCCTCTCCATCTGTTTATCATTCTGTCTGTCTGTTTATCTATCTATCTGCCAATCCCCTATCTATCCATCTATCTATCTGTCTGTTTCTGTATCTATATCTATCTATCTGTCTATCTGTCTGTCTCTCTACCTATCTATCTATCTGTCTGACTCTGTCTGTTGGTATATCTGTCTATCAAAATTGCTAGAAATCGTGAATTTAAACGTTTCATAAATTCGTTTCATATATTCGTGTTACATATTCGTTGTTTCATATATTAGCTTCAAAAAATCGTTACACAAATTCGTTTCATAAAACTGTTTCATTAGAAATTTATATATATATATAGGGTAGCTGAAATTTATGTAACTCTACTAGTTTAAGTATAATACGTTTAGAAAACGATAATTTTTATTATTTATTCAGCATCTTATGATTATACATTTAAAGCAATATTTAATATACTGTTTATTTTATTTTCATACAATGTGTGTATCATAAAACAATTGGCATCAATTACTTTTTAAATTATAAATATTACTCAAAGTCTTTGACACTGGCATATTATTATTAATTTTACATTCTTTACGTTTAGGATAAGCGATGAATAATATTTCTATTTATTCGAAGAAAGTTGTCGTTCTAGACTTAATTAATGCCAATCATAGGTTGTTAATGACTTATGCCTGGTTGTTATTTCCAAAATAATGAGAATGGAAAAGACAGAATTCATTCCAGTGTACTAATTTCTTTCAGTTTAGGTAAGTGGGATGTTAAATTACATTTCATTTGTGGATGCTAATAGAAATAGAGAACATATTTATGTTTGAAAGATAACGTTTCATATTAATAGAATGTGATTGGGGGTATCTTATTATTTTCTTGTTATATTGAATATATTTCTTATTTCATATTTTAATTATTTATATTAATAATTTCGATAAATACTACTGAATTTTATCGACAAACATTATTGATAATAATTGATTGGTAAACTTATGAATCGTTAATTTGTTAAGATGAAATGTATATGTATTTTTTATTTAATATTTAGTTATTTATTTTAATATTTTTATTAATAATTATTATTCATCTTTTATCAAAAATCCTTATTCCTATTAAATTTATTTATATATTTATTGATAATCATTATTCATTTTCAATATTCTTTTTAAATTTGCGTCGTTCCTATTTTATCTTGGTTTTATAAAGTCTTAGATAAATCCACAAAAGTTCGAACAATTAAGCGAGTTTCAAAATTTTTTCACAATGAATAAATTACATGTGATTCTTTTTTCCAGTTTCACAAACAAGATAAAACGTCAGGGTGTTTCATAAAAATATCTCGAATTTTTAAATTAAAAAACTCGTATACTTTACAAAATTCTAAAGGTGAAATGTATGGAAGTTCAGTGTGTGACTTGTCAATTTTCTATACAAAAATCTAAGCAATTGTTTAAAGTTTCACCGATAGATTTTTCTGCAATGCCACAACCTGTAAGAATTTTGAAACAAACGTGTAAAGATGTATAAAAAAAATAAATATTAATTTATCATTCTGTTTAGAGATTGGAAAGGGGAAAACTTGCAATTGGGTGTTTTGGCTTTAGTTTAAGCATTATTTTTTTTACGTACAGAGCCGCCCGTTACGGAAAATTTGAAATATTATTCTTTTATTTCAGTATACAATGTATAAGCTATCTGATAATCATCTAACTTATTTTATTCATAAAATTTTATGTTTTTATTTTCTTTCAAAATTAGGGTGTACTTTACGAAACGCCCTACATACAATTCTAATAAATGCATCAGATAACATTGTGACTAAAAAACAAAAAACATAATATGACCAATGTTTTTCAAAACTAGTTAATTAAAAAAACAGTATGTGTGCGTAACTAAGTGAAAACTTCTGTGGCGATCGTAATCTATTTGGAATAATATATGCACTGTAAAAAAAAATCCTTATATATGCGGGTGACTTTACGTCTTTACGTGTCTTTTAGCGGAAACTTTTTATTTTGAGTAGAAATCGCGTATTTTCTCAATATAAACGGGGAAATTCCTTTTTATACTCACTCGCGGAATGTTAAAAAATGTCCCTTCCAGAAATATTCTTTTATAGTTAAAAGGAAACGGAAAATATCGAGTTAAATTTTCGTAATTGATGTTTTATTCTATAAGTACGTCCTTGGATATTGTAAAAATCCCCTTTCTGTTGATTGGATTAGCGAAATTACGCGTCGCCAATAATAATTATTGTAACCCTTTCTTTTACTGTTTTTCAGTTTTAATTCTGATTTAGATGTGATGTAATTTTGAACCGAGTTCTCGGCGGTATATCCGAGTTTCTGAACCAGGCTTTTGCTTGGTAATAATAATAAATTTGTTAGTTGTATCTATCTGAACTTTTTATTGATGTGTAAATTAACGAGAAATTCTTAGTATGAAAAAAATCTTATTTGAAGAAGCAGCCAGTAATTCGTTTTGGAATTCTTCATTTTTGGCGTCCCGCGACCTGATGTCTGGATTAAATTTATGATTTTGTTTTTGATAAGTGATTCTCTGAAGACTTGAGGTAAGCTCAGTCTAATTTATATTTTTGTTGAACTGTAAAATAAAATTGTAATGGCTACTATCGATACGTTAAAAAAGAAGCTTTCTGGTTTATGAACGCAAACCACTAAGCTGTGTACTAAAATATGTACAATTCTTGAAGATGACTCCATGTCATTAGAAAATAAATTTGATATGTTAAACATTTGTAAAGATCAGTTAAATGAAAAATATGAAACATTAAAAAAACTAAATTCTGACATACAAGATGAAATCGCCGATGCAGATTTCGAAAAGGAAATTGAAAGCTCAGAAAGCTATAGTGAAAAAATTATCAAATCGCGTTACAAAATAACGTAGTTCTTAAATGAACGCAACTCCCAAAACCAAAATAATGCTTTTCAAAATTTTATGAAAAATGATTCCGTTTCTCAAAACGGAAATATAGAGAAATCTATATGAACTTGCCGAAGCTGACAATAAACAAATTTTATGGTAATTCTTGTTTATGGCTCGAATTTTGGAGTCAATTTTAGAACACAATTGATAAAAATGAGCACTTAACTCCAATTGATAAATTTTCCTATTTGAAGTCACTTTTAGGTGGTAGTGCTGCCAATACAATTGCAGGTTTTTCGCTGACTAAAGAAAATTATGACCACGCGATAGAACTGTTAAAAAACCATTTTGGTCGTAATGATCTAGTGATAAATGGCCATATGACGAAATTATTAAATTTGAAACCTGTTAGAAACGCTAGTAATATTAAAGCTCTAAGAGAGCTATATGATGAATGTGAGATTCAGATTAAAAATCTCAATGCTTTAAGCGTAACGTCGGGTTCATATGGACATTTGTTATGTCCGATTCTTCTTAAACTTATTCCATCTGATATTGCATTAGAATTTAACAGAAAACGTACGAAAAATGTCGACTGGGACATTAAAGAACTGATTAATTTTATTAAAGAAGAAATTGAATCGCGTGAAGCAACTTTACAATTAAATGGCTTTGAAAAACCTGTTTCTAATAAACACGAAAATTACAAGAAAATTTATCAAAATTATAAAAGAACCACTCCTTCAGCCTCTGCATTGGCTGCTAATGTAAAAAGTGTTTGTATATTTTGTGAAAATGATCACGATTCAAAAATATGCAAAGACCGTACTATTCATCAAAAACGTGATAAATTGCGAATCCACGGTCGTTGCTTTGTTTGTTTTCGAAAATTTCATGTGTTGGCCAAGTGTAAATTCTGAACAGTGCAAATTTTGTAATAGCAATTTTCAACATTTTTTGGTTTGTTTAAATAGGAATTCTAATCAAACTATCCCGAAAGAAATCAAATCAGCAGACTCTATAATCACTTCTATTTCTCATTGTAAAGTCAATTCAAATGAAAATTCTTTTAAAGAGGTTATTTTACAAACAGATTGCGTAAAAGTGGAATCTGGAATATCTCTGAACTTTCCTTATGTTTATATGATTTAGGTAGTCAAAAATCTTTTGTGACAAAACAATTAATTTCAAAATTAAATCCATGAATTATTCGTAGAGAAAAACTTCAGATTTTCTCCTTTGCAGCTACTAAGCTGCAAATAAAAACTTATGACGTCGTGCAATTAAAATTATCCCATGTTGAAAACAAATCGCGTTTCATTTTTATTGAAGCTTTGGTTACAGACGTAACTTCTAATGCAACGATTCATCCCCCACTTCTCAACAAACAGCTAACAGACAAATTCGTGCCCTACAAGTTGTCGAATTTTGCTGCACCATGCGATTCTCAAATAAATATATTAATTGGAGCGGATTATTTTTATCAAATCTGTCACGAAGGAGAGGTACAGAAAATAACTAAGTCTCTATTTTCATGTGAAAGTTTATTCGGACACTCATCATGTGGGTTCTATGAGGATGAAAAGAGGAATTTGAAATACGCATCTGTTTTAAATCTGTCCGTTGTAAATCTAGAGAGAGAGGATTTGAAATTTTTATGGGAAATTGAATCTTTGCGTATTACGCAATCAAATGAAAATATTTCAGATATGGATAAGGAAATTGTGAATAAATTTGAGAATAATTTAAAATTTGTAAATAATAGGTACGAAACGGGTTTATTGTGGAAGGATGAGAAAACTAGAGTAGATAATAATTTTGTAATAGCAATTAATCGTTTTAACGAATTAAATCGTAAACTCGAAAACGATAAGGACTTATGTAAAAAATATAAGGCTATTGTATTGGAACAAAAAACTACCGGAATTGTAGAAGACTGCCCTGATAGAATAATTGAGAATGGGTATTTTATGCCACATACACCAGTTTTAAGAGAGGATAAATTAACTACCAAAGTGAGGAGGGTTTTCGATGCTTCTTCTAAAGAAAAGCATTTAAATTCTTTAAATGACTGTTTATACCCAGGTCCTAATCTTAATCCGAACATACTTGATGTTATAATGAATTTTAGAAAATATAATATTGCATTTTGCGCTGATTTAGAAAAAGCCTTTTTGCAAATTGGGATTTCAGAAGAGGATCGGGATTATTTAAAATTTTTGTAGTTTGGTGACGAAAATGATAACTTAACTTTTTTGAGATATACTCGTGCTGCTTTTGGGGTAACTTGCAGTCCCTTTATTTTGGCTGCAACGATTAAATATCATATTCGGAAATATATTGATCATCCCGAAGTCGTTAAGATCTTGAATTCATCTTTGTACGTAGATGATTTAATAACGGGGTCAAAATCTGATGAAGACGTTTTTTATCTATCATCAACCGCTTCGGATATTTTTAGGGGAGCTGGAATGAATTTGCGAAAATTCAATACTAATTCTGTTAAACTTAGAAAAATATGGGAGGAAAATAAATTATGTGACTCAGAAGAAAATTCGAATAATTCTTTGAAGATTTTGGGATTATTATGGGATACTAATTGGGATATTTTACGTTTTGATGTACAATCCTTTTCTGATGAATGGAAATTTAATCCAACGAAACGCGTTGTTCTTAAAGTCATGTTAAAAATCTTTGATGCGATTGGATTCATCGCACCATTTTCTATTCGTGTGAAAAGTTTGCTACAGGAAACATGGAAAAGGGGTTTGGAATGGGATGAAAAATTCCCTGATGATTTAAAAATTGGTGTTCAGAAATCGAACATTTAGATAAATTTGAGGTTCCCCGCAAATATTTTCCGCAGGGCTTCCGATGCCAGCCCTAAGGCTTATGGGGCTGTAGCTTATTTTCGATATATCACAAGTAATAATGAAATTATGACCAGTCTTATTTGGGCAAAATGTAGAGTTTCCCCGATTAAGTGTTTGAAAATCCCTCGTCTTGAATTAATGGGGGCATTAATAGCTGCTAGGATGTCTAAATATTTAAAAAATGTATTTAATTTTCAAAATTTGGAAATGCATATCTGGTCAGATTCCACTATTACGTTATACTGGATAAAAGGATCAGCCAATAATTGGAAGCCCTTTGTGGCTAACAGGGTTGTAGGAATACAGTCTTTAACTGATCCAAAATTGTGGAAGTATATTCTTGGTAAGGACAACCCGAGTGATATTTTTACTAGAGGCGAGAATTTACATAACCTCACTAAAAATAAATTATGGTACTATGGTCCTGAATGGTTATCATTACCAAAGGACAGTTGGCCAAAAACTGAAAAGGTACCATTTAACGTAAACATTCTAAATCAAAGCACTTTGAATGAAAGAAAATCATCGAAGTTGAGTTCTGACCAAATATCTTGTACAGTAGTGTTGTACCTCCAGAATCATTGTTAAAATTAGAAAATTTTAGTAATATTTCCAAATTACTAAACATCACAGCATGGATCTTTAGATTTCTAAATAATATCAACAAAAGTAAAATTAAAATTTCAGGTGAGCTGACAGCTCCAGAAATTGAAAAAGCAGAAATTTATTGGATAAAACAAACTCAGCTATCTGTATTTAATCGTGAAATTGACTGTTTGAAAAAGGGAAAGCTCATCGATAAAGATTCTGCACTGTATAATCTGAATCCAAAATTAGATGAGAATGATTTACTGATTGTATCTGGCAGATTACAATTTTCAGAATTTTTTCAAAGGGAAAAACATTCTTTTATACTTCCGAATGGGAGTACTTATACAAAATTATTGATTCAGAATGCCCATGAAAAGGTTTTCCATTATGGAATGGCAACTACATTAGCTCATCTACGAGAAAAATATTTTATAATCAGAGCACGAAAATTGATAAAATCCGTACTTAAAAAATGCCTCATTTGTACAAAATTTAAAGCTTCTCCTGGAAAGCAGGAAATTGCACCTTTACCAAAAGATCGTATAATAGAATCCCCCCCCCCCTTCCAGACCTGTGCTGTGGATTTTGCAGGTCCTATTTATGTCAAAGCAAAAACTGGCCAAGAAAAGGCTTACATCGTTCTTTTCACGTGCGCAGTCACTAGAGCCGTACATCTCGAATTGTGCTCCAATTTATCTACTGAAACCTTCCTTTTAGCATTTAAAAGGTTTATAGCGCAAAGAGGAATTTGTAAAACAATGTATAGTGACAATGCGAAAACGTTTATTAAAACAGATAATTTACTTAGAGAAGTTTGGAGCCGAATATCAAAAGCTGAAGTTTTACAATATTTTAATAAAAATAATATCGTTTGGAAATTTATTATTCCAAGAGCCAGTTGGTGGGGGGGGGGGGGGGGGGGATTTTGGGAACGAATGGTTCGTTCGGTAAAAACTCCGTTGAAGAAAGTTCTTGGTAGATCTTGTCTTTCATTTGAAGAAATTCAAACCACTTTGACTGAAATTGAGGCTGTGATTAATGGTCGCCCATTTACGTATGTCTATGAAGAAAACAGTGAACCGCTTCCACTTACACCTTCTCATTTTTTGATCGGCAAGCGAATAAATTCTCTACCAGATCTTCATTCTGTTTCAGAAATTAAATTGAATAAAATAACACTGACAAAAATTTTGAGATATCGAGTTCAAGTTTTAAATCATTTTTGGAAACGTTGGAGATAGGAATATTTGCTAGAACTTCGTTCTGCCAATTTTACAGTTCCGGTCAAAACTCTAACTGAATTCGAAGTTGGAGATGTTGTGTTGATTAATGAGTATAAAACGCCAAAGCACATGTGGAAATGTAGACGAGTAACAGAGCTGTTTTTAGGAAGAGATTCAAAAATTAGATCATGTACCATTCAGACTGTTTCCGGTGTGATAAGAAGACCAGTCCAATTAATTTATAAACTGGAACTAGATATTATGGACTAATGAAAATTATAATGAACATTTTATTTACATTTTCTTACTATTAACGCTTTCTAATCCTATTATTTTGTATATTTTAGTTTTAGTATTTACTCATCTGAAAATCATGATTTTGTGTAATCTCCTTATTGTAAGTATGTTCTATTTTTATCTTATCAATGTAGTTCAAAATTTTTTAGAAATTTAATTTGAATTATGAACAATAGTAATTGTTCATCCGGGGGCAGTGTGTAAAAATCCCCTTTCTCTTGTTTGGATTGGCGAAATTACGCGTCGCCAATAATAATTAGTGTAACCCTTTCTTTTACTGTTTTTCAGTTTTAATTCTGATTTAGATGTGATGTAATTTTGAACCGAGTTCTCGGCAGTATATCCCAGTTTCTGAACCAGGCTTTTGCTTGGTAATAATAATAAATTTGTTAGTTTTATTGAAATTATTCAATTAGCCTACTTGTAAATATATATATATATATATATTTAGAGTGTAGGCTAATTGAATAATTTCAGTACAAAAAATTGCAGCAGGGTCTTAAAATGTTTATACAAGAACTGTACAAGAAACCTGTCTTATTGACAGATTTGACTTACGCGTCCGAGTGTCGAAGATATTTTAATGCTTTGTTTTTATTATAATGGTATATTTTTTGCAAACATCCCACATCAACCAAATCTAAGGATAGGCAGATTGTTAATGTATGTAGAGAAGATGTGTTTCTGAATAAAAATGTCTTTATAAAATATATAAAATAAAATATTTATTACAGATTTGGTATACCCACAGGAGTGAATACTTTTTTCGTATATTTTGTCAAAATACCACCACGCGTAGATGTATCAATATAATATGCAGATGGGATAGATTTTTAATGTTTTCCCAGCTTTATATAAAGGAGATAGATTGCTAAATGAAAATACTTGTACAATATACAATAAGAAAACCGTTTTATTGGCGAAATTCATTCACATACCTGAGTGCCTAAAATTAGAGAATAAATAGGCATATGCATATTCTTAACTGTGTAAGCCTGTTTTAAATTTTTTTATTTTACAATCACGTTACAATTTTCAATATAGTTGAAAAGTTTGTATGATTTAGGTTTGTCTGTCTGTCCTCCCGTCCGTGCTTTAACTCTCGTAAGTGTACTCATGATTGCCCTGAAATTTTTGTATGTTATTGACGTTTACTACAGCATGATCCGTATTAAAATGAAGTTGTAACCTGTAAAGTCTGTTTAAATGTACAGTCAAATGTATTCCGTTACATTACAGTCAATGGGAAAAAATCGTTTTAAATGCATTTTGATTATGTTATGCCATTTGAAACATGATGACATTGATATACAATTATGCATCGCACTACATAATGCTTTTTGTAGAGTATGGGCTCCAAAACACTTATTATTCAATTAAAGGGTCACACAAAAGAATTCTGTTACAGAAGGTTCTATGGCAGAAAATCGTTTGCAATGTAATTTAATGATGTTTTACTAATTCAAACATAATGAAATTCATATGCATTACTCAGTAGAACTATAAATTACTCACTGAAAAGTATTGCATTTATAATTCATTTACAGGTACACACAAAATAATTCTGTTACAATGTACGTGCGATAATTACAGTATATGTGTGATAAATGTGTTTTCAACTTTGGTTTGCGTTTAAATTTTAACTACATTTTTGCATAGTGCGTGATGCGTATAACTTCTGTTTATCATATACAGGGCTACACAAAGGAATTCATAAGTATCACTGACTATGAGAGTAAATTGCTTAATTTTTAAATTTGTTACGCAATTTCTACTGAACTATATTTAGTAAATTAAGATAAGTTCGTGGAATATAAATATTTTCATACATGCTGTAAGTGAGTTTTAAGTTGCCTTATGCGGTTTTTACCCGAATTCAATTTTAGCTTAATATCTGGTATGTACAAAACTCTTTAGATAATATACAGGGTTGTACAAAAGATTTCGAGTGCATTTCCATCATTAGCAAAAATTTCTAAATGTAAATTTTCTAATTGAACTAAATTGTATCCTGCTATGTAGTATATAACGAAACCTATAGCTCATATACAAGGCAGCAGAAAAATTTTCGGCTACTTTTTTAACTACTGAAGGTAATTGTTAAAATCTGATTTTTAAATGTGTTGTATGTTCTCTAAAGTATTTACTTACATATATTCCTTCACTTTTTTTAAAGATGAAATTTCGTTACAGTTTTCTGGATGTGTTGGAAAGTGTTTCATAATCTATACTTGACGCATGACCTTTCGTTTTTGTTTAGTTCACTTTGCATAATTTGGGTGTAAGTGTCTTTGTTTTTATTGCACTTTCTTCTCGTCTTAATACAAAACAGAAAATAAAAGCAATTTAAAAGGAAAATAAAAGTAAATATTATTATGAAATAAATCTAACAAAAGTATATTATCTTAAACAAAAATCTTATTTCATTCAAAATTTTATTTGATTTCTCGTTGTTTAGTTTGCGTCTAAAACCATTCTGACTATGCTTAATAAATATATATATACATTTAAAAAAATCTTCAATGATCGGACACTCCTATAAATTCTGGAAATAATGTGCTTTTGCTAAAATAAATAAAAAGGAAGTGACATCATAAATAAGCTTTCTGTCTTTGTTGATATATTTTTTTTATATAAAATTTCATTACCTTAAGCTCGATGTAATAACAATTTGTAAAAACAGGATGTTTTTATTAGCAATTGCACATTTTTAAATTTGTCTAAAGCCGTATAAGCTCTTTACAATGAGCCTAAAAATATTAGGCTGCTTGCAAAATTGCAGGCAGTTTTTCAATCAGTAGATGTCTTTTTAGATCATAGTAGATGTCTCTTCTGATCTCAGTAGATGTCTCTTTTAGACAGACTCTTTACTATATCCAAGACTTCTAAATTGACCCACTACATTTGAAGAAAATCGGATAATTCTGCATGAAAAACCCATTTATCTAAATTAGGCGGGGGTGTTATCCCCCCTTTTCCCCTTTATACTTAACCAATAAACCCCCAAAACTATTGACAGAAGTGCATTATCAAAATGAACCTATATACAAAATTTAAAGAAAATGGGATAATTCTGCAGGAAAAAGCCATTTATCTAAATTAAGGGGGAATTAGCCCCCCTTTCCCCCTTTATACTAAACCAATGAAGCCCCAAAACTATTGACAGAAGCACATTATCAAAATGAACCTATATACAAAATTTGAAGAAAATGGGATAATTCTGCATGAAAAACCCATTTATCTAAATTATGGGGGGTTAGCCCCCCGTTTCCCCCTTTATGCTTAACCAATGAACCTCCAAAACTAATCAGGGAAGCTCCTTATGACAAGGAACCTATAAACAAAATTTAAAGTAAAACGGTTAGTTCTATCAAGAGTTATCGCGTTACGTACATACATACATACAGAACCGGCGGGCACATAAGCTCTCAGGCTTTGATAGCCTGTGAGCTAAAAAAAAATCATTATAAAAAATTTTCTAAATTGAAAATATCAAAAATTTGTTTATCTGTTGACTTTATTGATAAATGTACGGGCAGGATGTAGTAAAATATTACGTTAAAACGAAGAAAATATTTATTAATCTTAATTATTAATCAGGTGCTTAGTGAGTTATGTTACATGTATTTTATAATTTTTATTTTCATTCTGCAATGCATCATCTTACCTAATGCTGAGAAAATAATAAAAATCTATCTCATCTGCATATTTCTTATAAATTTTTACGGAGTTTAGAGAAACATATAATTATAAAATAAATGTAAAGTATTTATTTATCTCATTATAAAGCAGGTGCGTAAATCATATCTACCAATAAAACAGTTTTCGTATATAGGTTTTGTAATATTTTTCATCAAAATATCTGGTTTTCATTAAATGTGGTAGTCGTCACGTAAAATGTCTAGTTAAGAAGGCTAAAAGCTTTTAATTAAACAAATGTAAATACACAAACATTATATTTATTTAAATAAGATTTAATTCTTTAATTCAGTGTAATTACTATGTTAAAGTTTACGCTTTTGAAGATTTTTACTTCATTAAAAATTTTGTAACATTAATCTTTAATTTAATGATAAAAGCATTTAATGTATTTGCATTTTCGTTTTTAAACTTTATTGACGTTTTTTATGAATATTGGATAACTTCGTTTTGCTAAAATATTAAATTGTGACTGCAAAGAATGTTTAATATATATTTTGCAGATTGGTTGATTTGCATGTATTTTGAAAATCTTTCTATGGTACAACAGTTATTAATTTATGTAGAAATAAAAAAATCCAGATTCCGATTAAAATACAAAAGTAGTTAAAATGATGTATCTTTACTTTTATTAAAGTAAAAATATTAAATTTCAGCATTAAGTAATTATTTTATTTAAAACATTCTGGTACTAATTTGCTTCAATTTAACAGAAGCGAAAAATGAATGCTGCTAGGCTTTCTCTCAAAGTATATGAGCAATTTTGATGAGAACAAAGATTTAATAATTACTTCGAACAAAATCTGTTAGTTTTTTTCTCTTTCAAATAGAAAAAATAAAGAGATTTACTTTGCATTTGAATTAAATTGAAATTGATTTTATTGTACTCTAATATTAATGCGTGCGCAATTCTTTAGCTGCTTGTATATATACTGACTCAAATAGTTCTATTGATGCAATAATATCTTTTAAAAAGCATCCTTTTGTTTCAGCCATCCTGGATTTTTATAATAAATTGACTAGACGTGATTATAACATTTTATTTTTCTGGGTACCTGGACACATGGGTATTCCTGGAAATGAAAAAGCAGATGAGGCGGCAAAACTTGCTCTTAATCCGTTATGCCATAAAATTCCATTCTCAGATATTAAACTACTTATAAAAGACTTTATTTACAATAAATGGCAAGAAAGTTGGAATTTAGAATTCCATAATAAACTCCATCATATAAAACCTACAATCATGACCTGGCCTCCGAGTTATCCAAGGAAAACTGATGTTCTTCTGACTCGTCTGAGAATTGGACATGCAAGGATGACTCATAAACATCTGTTACTTCGGGAGGATGCACCCATGTGTCCACATTGTCATTTTGATACCCTGACTATTTATCATGTTTTAACTGACTGTCCGGGTCTCCGGCACTTGTATAGAATATATTTTAATTCATCATCACCGCTCTTGACAAACCTCATTGGGGAAACACCTCATAGAGCACTCTTTACTTTTTAAAAACATGCAGGATTTTACTTTGAAATCTAATATTTTATTACTTTTATTGGTTTAATGACACAGTTTTATCTTTTACACTTTTGTGATCTGAATGGGGGATCCCATCCAGATTGCACTTTTTTAATACTTTTATTTCTATTCTGCTGTTTTGGATTTAAAATTTTTCAATTTGCTACAATTTTCTGACGATATCTGGATGGGAACCCCATCCAGATTGCTTTTCCCATTGTTCTTAAAATATTCCTGTCTCACTTTTTCTCGTTTATAGTCTTTTTTTTGGTGCAGCATGTCCCTTAAGGGACTTTGCGCCATAAAAACTCATACAACCAACCAACATTTAGCTGCTTGCGCTCTAATCCTGTTGCCTACGAAAATCGTCCACTGCTGAAAATGACGTCCGCATTTAACTTTTGGGATCTCTGTCAAAAAAGGCAGTTAATTTGCATATTTATTTTAGCTTTTTTTGATCCACTTTTTAATATAATTTCAAATGATTTGAAACTTGTTCTTATTAATAAGAAGTTTTTGTTGTCATTCTCACAAGTATATCCTGCGAAAATTCCATCAAGTTTTTTTTTAGTTACGTAGTATATGTAGGGAGCGAAATAATGTTGCGTTTTCGCTTTGCTCAGTTAATTACTGACGAATTATTAATGAATATAAAGCATATACATATATATATAGGGTGGTCATAAAGTCTTTCTCTGATTACAATAATTTAGTGCAGAAAAACTAACAGAATTAGGCATATGCTTGTGTCAATCTATTGTAAAGACATTTATGAAGTTTTTAATACAAGTACTTACGTCACTAAATTTTGATGTGAGCAGCCTTTGTAGCTCGTAGAATGTCAAGGTGATATTCCATTTCTCCTACGTATTGCCCAATATTTGGGCTGTCACACTTGACACAGCATCTGTGATCCAGACCTTGAGTGTTCCAATATATTTTACTGGTGTTGCAAACACTCTGTCATTTATGTACTAACGAAAGATAAAAAATCTAGAGCAGTAATATCGGGTGAGCGAGGAGGACATGGTACTTTTTTATAACAATGGAAAGAAATTTCTGCAAAATTGGCACCATCTGATGGACTAAAAAACTTAAGAATATGACTTTTCCATAATAAAAGTTTTACAGTGTTACATTCAATGGTTATTTTTTTGTAATAATTTACATATGAGTACAAATAAATATCATAAGAATATCGTGTTTGTATTGATACATTTAAATTCTTACGTAATAATAAAATAGAACATTTATTATATATATATATCTGAGAAATGTATAGAAATACACTTTTCCTACAAATTTATATGCTTCTGAATTCCAACAACAACCATACAGTGAGTATCTTTACATAAATCTTTTTGTTTTGACATTTCATAGAGTAATTTCATTTGCGCTGATAGTTTATGTTATGAGATACAATAAAAAATTTGTAAAAATGTATCATTTAAGTTTCACTATAGTAAAAATGTAGTTAAATAATCCAAAACATTTCCTTTCTATT
Organism: Maratus michaelseni; assembly: GCA_963931845.1. NCBI lineage: Eukaryota > Metazoa > Arthropoda > Arachnida > Araneae > Salticidae > Maratus > Maratus michaelseni. The sequence continues at coordinate 213,921,963 of OZ007593.1, forward strand.
GCATTCCCTGTGGACGAAATGGCAAGTCTCTCAACAGATTGTTGATACTCCCATGTGATATAACCTACATCTGTAATGTATGAACTTTAAAATATTTTCCTTCAACCAACAGATTTAAAAATTTTTAAGCAGAAGTTGAAGCGATGTATTAACGTTTCAACATTATGTTTAAAATGCTAGTGTAAATAACTCTATCTTTTAAAAATAATCCTATCTTCTTAAAGTGATATTTTAACTCATGCATATACAGTTTTATGCATTTATAGTTTTAGTAATATTATATTTTTATGCATTATATTAAATCAGTGCCCTCAAAACGTTTGGCAAAACTGTAGGCCAACTTAAAAATTGCGTAATTGTTACTTAAAATATATCGCCAGCATATATCGTTGTATCGGCAACATCATAACATGGTAATATCGCCAAAAATCTAAGTTTCCGAGAGTTCATCTTGGTCAACATACTTTTGTCCCTAACTGACCTTTTTCTTCCCAACTAATATTCATCAATCAGCTGCAAGTATTATATGTAAATAAAATGTAAGATAAATAAACTAGATTTTATTTTATTCTTTGGAATTTAATTTATAATATTCTATTGTATAACTATAATTTATCTTTGTTTAGAAACTTGACCATAATTTAGAAAAGCCTTTATTTCATTATTTTGTGAAACTATTAAACGATGTTCCGTTTATACAATTCCGTTTATAAAACAAATTTAAAAATTCAATAATCGTATTTCATGCTTCCAAATGTATTAATATTTATCTAAATTAACCAAAAAGGAAAAAAAATCATATATTTATAAGCCTGTGTGTTTAGTGAAAAAAAAGTCTTTATATGTTTCTGAAAGTCATATATTTACAATGATAAAATGAGAACAAACTTATTACAAAAACCGTTTCTGTATTTAATGTATAAAGTTTCTTTTCATTCCTTTTTTGCATCATTTTCTTAAATACGGAGTTGTTTAAAAATATACACACAGTTTATTTTCTAATAACTGACTGTGCATATTATTTTCCTTTCAGTTTTAACAATTATTTATATTCAGAGAATCTAAAGCTATCATTAGAGCTGCAAACTAAAATTCTCTAGTTCTTTATAGCTCTACGGATGCGCGTGGTGAAAATCAGAGAAATATTGTAAAACTTTGCTCTGCATCAACGCAGGCAATGTCTGCATAACACTTGGATGGAATTATCATATTCAAGCAAAACTGAGTACTTTGAATTTCATTTATTAAACTAAAATATACAGTATAAAATCTATCGGGTTAATATATTTTCTTAAAACAAATCATAAAGAAAGAAAATACTGATGTTATTTTAATAACAGTAAATTCAGACTAAATGACAAAATTATACAAAATTCAACAAAGGTGTAATTACTTTTCCAAATCCCGTTTCACCCTTTCGTACATTTTCGTACGTACAAGTATGTACGAATGGATTACGTTTTATTCTATTCGTACCACATTTTGATATCTAATCTCTGCAATACACGTATATTAAGATACTTTCAAGAGAAATCTACCACTAAGAAAACTTTTTGTAAAATGTGGTACGATTAAATATAAAAATAGTCGCTAATAGTGGACCGTACCTAAATGGTTAAACTATTTTCATAGGTAATAATGTCAATTTGAAAGCCATATTAACAGATTAAAAACGTTTCTCCAATATCGTGAGGGCACTTGGATGGAATACTCTGATTTGCCTGAACGTTGCTCGGGCAGATTATTTCATTGCAACAATTTACTTATTTGCCCGTATTTGTCACTGCTTTTATTTTGAATGTTCTGATATGGGATCAAATAACGTTTTTCATAAAACAATGGTAGTAGAAAACTGGTGAGATGAGAAACCATATAATTTGTATATCGATTGAAATTTACAAGTTTTCTTACTTGTATTTTTCAAAATTTATCATACAAAAGCTGATTTTTTGAAAAGATACTAAATGTAGATATTTTAAATAAATATAAAAGTAAAAATAGTTTTCTATATATACATATACACTCTTTTACAGGCATTATCATGAAAATCACACATAATTTGATAACTGCGATTCATGATTTTTTAAAATAATAATAAAAAAAAATCTGTTACAATACGTTAATTAGTCATAGGCTCTGAACTCGGTTACGCAAAATTTCTGGCTTTTCTTTACGCTTGGCGGAAAGAAAGAGCTGGTGAATTAAATGAAATATATATATAAAATTTCCTCTATTTATTTTTTAAGATATGGCAACATAAATTACAAAAGCATTATTAAATAATCATTTTAAAATATCTAAAGTTATTTTTCAACGTATAAGCATAATTTATTTAATACAAGACTATTACAATATAATAAATTATAACACCTTGTAATAGTATATTACTTTTAAATGCTAAAGGTGTAAAATTAACAACTATAATATAAATTAAAATAACTTTTATTAGTTATTTTACATGTTTCGACTCTTTCCGAGTCATTTTCAAAAACAAAATGAGAATATTCTAAAGCTGCACGGGCTTTGAGGTTATTATTTTCATGTACTTTGTGGGAGTAAGTGCAGGAGCCAGGTTTGAACCTGGGAACCCACGGGCAGTAGGTGAAGCGATCGAGCTAGCCTTTTGCTCGGCTCTTAAGATCTCACCTACTGCCCGTGGGTTCCCAGGTTCAAACATGGCTCCTGCACTTACTCCCACAAAGTACATGAAAATAATAACCTCATAGCCCGTGCAGCTTTAGAATATTCTCATTTTGTTTTTGAAAATGACTCGGAAAGAGTCGAAACATGTAAAACAACTAATAAAAGATATTTTAATTTATATTATAGTTGTTAATTTTACACCTTTAGCATTTAAAAGTAATATACAAGACTATTAATTGGTTAAAGCGTATTTTATGTCTTTATTTTGTATTTATATATTTTTCTTTTCAGTATTTAAAATATTTCGTAGTTGCAGATTTACAGCCCGTTGGCCTATTCTGTCGAGTATGGTTTGACTGCCTAAGAGGGATTGCTCAGACGAGAAAACCGAGTCTGTAGAGCATGGATGTCCCTCCTAGTCCCATTTATGAAGGTTTAAAAAAGAAAAAAAGAAAAAAATTTAGCCGGAGTTGAATGCACTTTTAAACGAGACAGGGGCAGGAGTGGAAAATAAGTAAACTATGGTCTAAGACCAGATCACCTAAAGCGCGACAGAAGGCGAAACGATTTAAAACTGAAGCAAAGAATAAAAATTCGACGAATGAAGAAGCGCATCATTAAATCGATTATTTCTGTAACTCGCATACAATTGTAACCATAAAGAATATTTGGTGATTTATCACCTGTGGCTGACTAAAAAAAATGCCTTAAAATTAAGTTATTAATTTATAATCAACTACAGTGAAACCCCGATTTTACGTTTTTCACCGGACCGACGGAAAATAGCGTACTAAGCGGGAAATCGTAAAATAGGGGTTTAAAGAAAACTAACACAATGAAAAGAAAATAAATGAAACAGACACTCATTTTGTTACACTAAAAATAAACTCTGTTATTTTACCTTGTTTTTTGTTTTTAGACACAATGTCATTTACAGCATTTTCAATACTTGCAAGTTTTCGTAAATTCAGTTCTTGGTTTACATTAGCAGATAAAAAGTTTTTTACAATTTTCAAACTTTCAAGAACTTCTTTTGATGAAGGCACACTATCTGTTGGTTCATCGTCTTCATCATCTCCACTGTCATAACATGGAAAGAAATCAGATATGGTCTGAATTACTGAAGTGGCAACATCTTTATTGCATTCAACATATTCCTGACCATCGATTTCTGGATGACCAAATTCAATATTTAAAATAAAATCTTCCTCTTTTGTCTCGTCTGGATATGATTCACTGGATCCTCCATCGGTTGACTTCGGAAATCTCGCTTTTACAAAGCATTAGAAATGCACTTTTTTCCAATATTATCCCACGCCGAACAGTTCAAATGAAGGCTTTCTAACGCATTAATCTTTTGCTTCCAGGTATCTTTGAGATCACCAGAGTCTAGTGCAAGAAGTGCCTTTTTTATTATTGCCTTTCTGTCATGCACTTTGAATGCTCGGATTATTCCTAAATCACACGGCTAAAGTTTGCTTGTACAGTTCGGAGGGAAAAATTCCACACGCACATTCTTTAATATGAGATCAACATGAGCGGTACATTGGTCAAGACATAAAATAATTTTTCGAATTTGTATGCGAATCTTTTTATCCAATTTCCAAAGAAAATCTTCAAAAAGGGATTGGGTCATCCATGATTTGGTGTTGGCGTCGTAATCAGTTGGTAAACCTTTTACATTTTTCAAAAAGCGAGGTTTCTTGGATTTCCCGATTACAAATGGCGTCAGCTTTTCGCTTCCATCTGAATTTGCACACAGCAAAACGGTCAAGTGCATTTTTGACAGTTTTCCACCATGGCAATTTTCTCCTTTAACTGTGTATGTCTTGTCCGGAAACAAGTTAAAAAATAACACAGTTTCATCTGCGTTAAAAATGTTCTCTTTTGAATAACCATCCACCAGAGAAGGCAATGTTTTCTCAATCCACTCTTGAACGGTAGCATGCTCTACGCTATTCGACTCTCCCCAGATAGATTTGAACATAAGTTATTTCTTTTTTTTAAACGATCTATCCAACCGTTTGATGCTGTGAAATCGTTCAGTTGAAGTCTAGCTGAAATTTCAAGTGCTTTTTCCTTCAAAATGAATCCATTTATCGGAATGTTAGCTGCCCGCACGCCATTGAACCATTCAAGTAAAATTTTTTCAAGTTCTTCGTATGGAGATGTTTTGAGAGTTTTTCTTTTCTTAGCAAACTTTCCCAGTTTTTCGGAATGTAATTCCAATGTTACTTCTTGTTTTAAAATTGTTTGTAATGTGGAATAAGACATATTCAACGATTTTGCCAGATCAACTTTAGTGCGGTGAAAATATTTAGCCTTTTCGATAATTTCTGCCTTTTCGGCAACAGAAAAACACTTTCTCTTAGACATTGTTACATTAATAGCAACAGAATAAGACTGGCGCCCACCCTTCAAAAACTGATCTGACCTCGCTTGAACTGATTGTCTCGCCTTCTGTCAGGGGAACAAAAATAAATACGAAAATCTATTTTAATCTATTTTCCCTAAAAAAGGTGACGTGGTGAAACGTCATCTCTAATCTTTTAGCTGTCCGTTGTTTGTCAGTGGAAAAAAAAGAGAAATGTGAAAAACAATTTTTTCCCTAAAAGAGATGATGGGACGTCATCTCTTAATCTGTTAGCTACGAAACGCATTCGTTGTTCTAAAGACAAAGAGAAATATCCAGAAAGAAATAAAAATCTTAAGAAAATAACTGTTAGGCATGAAAAAACATAACAAATCAAGATGCTGATGTCCAGACGCCATCACGTCAGGATGACCGATTTGTAGGATTTCAGTTTGAACACTTCACGTAAATGGTCATCAAATGAACTGACACTCTAGTGCTATTATCCATAGTTAGACAAGCGCGAATTGTAAATAGTTGGGATCGCGAGATTTGGCAAAGAGCCAGTCTTCTAATTTTTGTTATGAAGCAAGATATAAAATTAATATAGCCGGTAAAGGCGCTAGTAGGCCTAGTTGAATTATTGTAAGGTAAATTTATTGTATAGTTTTGACCAAAAGTGTATTAGTTGACATTAAAGTTCGTATTTTGTTGTTCATCGATTATTGGTTCATATAATTCCAGTAAAGCTACTATTTACATATCATCAACTTACATATATATGTTAAAGAAGTTACGACAGAAGAAACAGATATTTATTGTCTAAGCTCCAACTGTTTGCCATTTGCCGTAACTATTTGTTTCTGGTGCGGAGCAATGACATAAACCACTCCAACTGACATTAGAACTTTTCGTTTTCTGTTTAGGCCAGATATGCGCATGATTGGACTACTAAATCTACAGACTTGAACATATTTCTAATTGACCTTTTCTCTCATATCTAGAAAAGATTTTGAGATAAAATTGCTAATTTCACTATTTAAGTGTTAGAAGAGCTGAGCATGGTCTTATTGTGTTGCACATACTCACACACTTATCTGAAGGGAACCACTTTTATAATTGCACTTGCATCCATTCTCAGATTAAATGACTGCGTAATATACGATTTCCGCCTTGTTTATCTGAATTCTGTCAAGTGAACGTAAAATCATGCCTGTTTACTTCTTTCAGGCCTTATATCCTTTACTTACCTGTGGTATAAAAAAATCTGATTTCTAGCGTAAAATTGACCTTTTTTGAGCATCTGATTTCTGCAAGGATGTTTTACATAATAAACAAGAAAAAATGTATTAACCCAACTCTAGGGACTTTTGAATTGTTTTAAACAGGTTGGAGCAATTTAGACTTCAGAAAGTGAAATTTGTCGCCAAATGATATAAACAGCTATGAAAACAAACACGATGAACTTTTATGCTTGTTTATATATATATATATATATATAATTATAATATCTATGAATTTCAAAATACATATCAAGTTCTAATATCATTCTACATTAATCTACAAAGAGATAAATAATTATATTGTGTATATATATATATATATGTATATATATATATATATATATATATATATATATATATATATATATAAACATTTTATTTATTTATATATTTTATTATTATTGTTTTTTATATAAAATTTATTTCGGTTTGTATGTAACAATAAATAAATGCTTACTTTATATTAAATAAATTGTATAAATATTAAAAAAATTGCTTCTATGTATCAAACAGGGAATAGATTGTTAGAAATTTCTTTCTCTCACCAATGCCACTTTCTCTATCTTGCTAAGGCACGGCTAAACAAGATTTCATATCGATTAAAAATCTATTTTGTATAAAGAACAAATTCTCTTACTTTTATTTTTATTTTAACGTATTTGTTAAATGATTAAAATAGCAAAATAAAATTATTTTAATGAAGAATCAATTTATTGTATAAGAATTCAGTTTTCAGAACGATTTTTTAAAATTATAAACTTTCATCATAATTACTTCAACGTAGATGTATAAGTTAAAATATCTTTCCCTTCATACAATATTTTAAAAATAAAATTTACGTACCATATTTTAAACTTTCAAACGTATATAAAACAGGTATTAAAGAAATAGTTTTGATACTTTCAGGAGAAAAAAAGTTTGTTAGAAAATTGATGGACAGGAAATTAATATTTATAAAGTAAGTTTTGATTCTTTACATTTTAGCATGCATCTAAAAAGAAAGAAGTACTTCAATAAACTTCATGTGAGATCGGATGTCCGTTCCAAATTGAACAAATTTTTAAAATAAAGTATAAATTTTAGACACGTTTCTGAAGTTAAGAATATACTCCGTTTTTTTTTTAATTTTTAATTTCGCCTCATATTTTTCTTATGTTTCCTGAAAACGCATATAAATTAAATATCCAATTTCTGAAACTTCTGGCGTATTTCTTTAAGAGGTCATCCTTTTGACTCTTTTGTTACTATGGATAAATTTTTCTAAAATTCAAGCAAAATATTGAACTTGGTTGATAGTAACGGAAAGCTTTTTATCCAATAAAGTAAATTAGAAGATCTTATAAATTCCTGCATAATTTTATTTTCTTTGTGGAAAATTTTGCTTGAAAGTAACTAATAAATTTAAGGAAATATGTCAATAATTCTAACAAGATGTTTATTCCTAATGAAGAGACGTAAGTTTTATTTCCACCTAGGTAAATCATATTCAATAGTTGGAGTATCATAGTGGGTGTTTATCCCAAATGAGCGAAAAGTGTCCGGGCTAGGACTAGAACCTGGATATTTTGTCTTACCGTGCTAATGCTCTTCCTACTGAGTTACACGAACGATATATCCTGACTGGCACAATTCACTCTTATTTGTTGAACATGGCGACGAACTGCAGCTCTAATTTCATTCAAATATTCGAGTCATTTTTACTTTCTTCTATCTTTACCAGAAGAAAGTATTGGATTCATGAAAATTTTCGATTTCCGGTTTTCGACGGATTTATATGTTTTAGAAGGTCCTGATCACGATTTGAGTGATTTTAGAAAACGTCTGTCTGTGAGTCTGTGACTATGTCTGTCTGTCTGTTTTTTTGTGGCAACACTTTTGTTGCCACTCTATCTCAAGAACTAATACACGGAATTTAATAAAACTTTATATTCAGTTAGTTCCTGATATAAATTAGTGCTGATTAGAGTTTGGTAAAAATCGCCCAGCAGGTGTCGCTGGTATGCAGCATTTTTCGCGATTTCCGCAATAGCTCTATCTCAAAAACTAATGATTTTATTTTCATCAAACTTCAGATTCAGTTAGACCTTGACATAAATAGACGCTGATTACGTTTTGGTGTAGATATCCTAAAAGGTGGCGCTGCTATGCTACTTTTTTATGATTTTCACGATAGCTGTATCTCAAGAACTAATGCACGGAATGTCATCAAACTTCAAATTGTGTTAGGACCTTGACATGAATAGACGCTGATTACGTTTTGATGTAAATAGCCCAACAGGTGGCTCTGCTATGCTACTTTTTTCACGATTTTCACGATAACTGTATATCAAGAACTAATGCACGGAATTTCATCAAACTTCAGATTCAGTTAGACGTTGACATAAGTGTTTGTTGATTAGGGTTTGGTCTAAATCTCCCAAGAGGAGGCGCTGCTATGCAGGACTTACACGATTTTAGCCTATCTCAAGAACTAATGCACGAAATTTAATAAAACTTTAGATTCAGTTAGACCTTGATATAAATTGGTTGATTGCTGATTCTTTTTAGTGTATGCGAAACCTGTTTGAGATAGAAGAAAGTTTTGGGATTGGCACATCCGACTAATTCACTCTGTTGGAATAAAACCCAACTATGATACTCCAACCATTGAATATGATTTACCTAGTTAAAAAACACGTTTCGTTCTTCGTTATGAACTAGGTACATGACATTCAGAAGTTTCCATGTTATGTCACATTTTCATCATGTAAATGCTATAGTTATAGCTCGGATGAATGAAACTAGCGCTGTAGTTCACAACCATGCCCAACAAATAAGATTGAATTATTACAGCCAGAATATCTTTCGGGTAGCTCAGTAAGAAGAGAATTGGCACGGCAAGCCAAGGTAACCAAGTTTGAGTCATGTCCCGAAGATTTTTCGCTCTGTTGGAAAAACCTTCTACTGTGATACTTCAACCATTGAATAAGTATTTATTCTTTCAACTATTTAAGGGGACCAGAAAGATTTGAAATTACAAAAAAATGATTGAAATTTTATTCTGGATTAGAAAGTCTGTAATTAAATTAGACTATTACTTCTTTTTTTCATTTATTTAACTAAGTTTTATAAAAAAAAAAGTAAATCTTCAGATCAGGGGCCTTAATTCAATTTGTCAATATATTTTAATTTTCATCTCACTTAACACAAATCTATCATACTGAAATCCACAAATTAATAGTGTCAGAATTTTCGCATTATTTCTAAGTAGTACATAAGTTTTCCAAATATTCAGAAAATCTACTTTTTAAGAATTGTTATATTACAAGATTATATTCTTTAACTGCTTATTGTTATAATTCTTTAGAATAGAAATGTACATCTCTTCAGGGGACAGAGCTCACCTCAATCCTCCGTGGTCTCATTGAATTTATGTTTGCAATTGCCAATAATTGTACTATATCACGTTTGTAGTGTATCTACAAATACGTTTTAAACAGTATGTTATTACTATAAGTGTTATACAGGAGTGTTTACCCTTTCCTATGAAAATACTGACATATCTCTCAACCACGAAACATCGGCATTTGATAAAAATTGGATACAATCCCATGTAAATACCATACAAAAAAAATACAAATAAAAAGGATATTTCCCTTACGAGAATTATATCTATAATTTAAAAATCCAATGTTTTTAACATTTTTGTATGAAACAAAAAAGTTTTGCTGGTTATTATAGAGTTTTTTTTTTTTAATTTATCTAAATTTATTTTTGTACAAGGTGCATGCAAAAAGAACCCAAAAAATGCTTTTTCTGGAAATATTATGTTGTAATTTTAATTTAAATATCATCTGTGTTCACCAGCTTAATCACTCTTTAATGTACACTATGCATTTCTACATGATAGTTTCTATGATAAATTTAGTTATCGTATCCTCCACTAAATCGGGGCAAACCAATAGAAATAGGGCAGGATATGTTTCCATTATCGAAGCATTTCATACATTTTGTATTTTATGTACTTCTGCTTTCTTGTACAGAGTCAGTCCCCTTGACGAAAACTGCATTACTTATTCAATAAGTCAGTGATGCTCCAAAATGTTCATTTGCAATTTTGTTCAACACATTCACTAGCATTTAGATATTTAAACCTATTGCGCAACCTTTCGTAACCAGGTCTACTGACAAATAGCGTATTTTAACAAGTATGATTTGCACTTTTTGCGACAATTCTTTAATAGTATCTACATTCAATTTAAACTATATTGGTACTAGCATTGCCCATGTTTGACGCTAACCTTGTTAGTTGATTCGATTAAGAAAAATTAGTAATTTTATATATTTTTTATTTTTTTACCAAATATTTCGTAATCGAACAAGCCATTATGAATGCATTATTTTTTTTTCGTACACGCTATGAAATAGAGTTGCTACGCAACTCCTAGATTAAAAGTGCAAAAAAAAATATTTATGATAACGAAATATTAAATTGAACAGTTAAAATACTTTCTGATTTTCAAACATATGCACAAACTTTCATCAAAATATACATATATAGATAATTTAGAATGTCTGACATATGTATCGATAAAATTTTAAACTGATCGGGTCAATTTAAGATCCTCCTCCCATGCTACATTTTAGCATCTATAATTTAACATTTTTATATCAATTATCCAAAGGCGCCATTTTCTTTTCAATCTATACTAATAAAATAAAGTTTCGCTCACTGTGTGTGTGTGTGTCTTTTGGCGATAACTAGCAAAATCTAGCCCACCTAGAAGGCTGGAAATTTGGATTTAGGTAGTCCAAACCCTCTCCTGGTGCACCTGAATGTCAGAATTTTAATATTTTAATTACTTTCTGAAATATTAATTAAAATGCACAAAGAACTCATTAAAAATAAGCTTTTTTTCTTCGGTTAGTTAGTTGTGTAGAATATCTTCTCAGAACACATTAAATAAATCAGAGTAATGATGCATAGATAAGGACTTATAACGAAATAGTGCCAATATGGATTGCAGTTACCTGCATACAGCCAAGCTAATGTAGCGCCATCTACTCACGGCAAATTACACAAACGCCACCTGTTTAAGACAGGCACGTTTTTCTTCATTATAACTATTTGGGTTTAATGTTTTTATAAAACAGGACATATATTATTATGATAGAGACTATTAATACAGAAAACTTTATTTAACAGATTATTTATTATAGATTTGCGGGAATGGTGAGGGGTTAGGGTCTAATTACATTTAACAATTTTAACATTTTTAGCTTCAACCGTAGCGTTTAATTGTTGTTTTATATACAGAATACCGCTATTTTAAATCTCAGTTTCTCAGTAATATCTCAGTAATAATGTTCCGAACTTCTCCATTTAGTTCCATTTTCACTAAATTATCGAAAAAATCAGCATCCATTGCTTCAAGGTGTATTTCTAAAAAGCAATTACCAGTATTTCCGAATAATAGCCTAAGGCAAATTTCAAATTAAGTTTCTAGCTTAACCAAATGAATCAATTTTTAAAGATGTATAGTGATCCTCCTAATTAGTTATTTGCTGAAGGTCACTTGAACATCCGCCCCCTCCGGGGCTCTCCTTCAAAGTTTTCTCTAACTATTTCCCGTTTCCATATCTCACCAACTATATTTCCGATTTCAACGCAAGTGATTCCAAACATTATAATTAACTTAATAGTCACACTTTATAACATTAAACTAAATTTATGAGTAGCGGTTACCACTATTTCTGAATAATAGTTTAAGCCAAATTTGTAATTAAGTTTCTAGCTTAAGCAATTGAACGGATTTTTAAAGATGCATAGTGGTCCTCCTAATTAGTCATTTGCTGAAGGGCACTTGAACATCCCCTCCCCCCCCGGCCCCTCCTTCAAAGTTTTTTCTCTAACTATGCCCCGTTTCCGTATCTCCGCAACTATCTTTCCGATTTCAACACAACTGATTCCAAACATTATAATTAACTTAATAGACACCTTCTATAACAATAAAGTAAATTTATGAGTAGAAGCTGCCACTATTTACGAATAATAGTTTAAGCCAAATTTGTAATTAAGTTTCTAGCTTAAGCAATTGAACGGATTTTTAAAGATGCATAGTGGTCCTCCTAATTAGTCATTTGCTGAAGGGCACTTGAACATCCCCTCCCCCCCGGCCCCTCCTTCAAAGTTTTTTCTCTAACTATGCCCCGTTTCCGTATCTCCACAACTATCTTTCCGATTTCAACGCAACTGATTCCAAACATTATAATTAACTTAATAGACACCTTCTATAACATTAAACTAAATTTATGAGTAGCGGTTGCCACTATTTCCGAATAATAGTTTAAGGCAAATTTGTAATTAAATTCCTAGCTTAAGCAAACGAACGAATTTTTAAAGATGCATCGTAGTCCGCCTAATTAGTCATTTTTTGAAGGACACTTGAACATCCCCTTCACCCGGCACCTCACTCATGATTATTTTCTCTAACTGTGCCTTATTTCAATAACTCGGCTGATAATGTTCCCATCTTCTCGAAACCAGCTCGATTTTGTTGCAGGCCTACTATACAGTACCGTAGGCAAAGTTGACCTGTCTCAGAGGTTCTTCCCGAAAGAGGTTGCTCCCATGGCGGTGGGAGGGGGAAATTAAAGATTTTCCGGGGCGTGCGAGCGTGCCCGGTATACGGCGTCGAAGCCATCGGAGACCTAGGCCAGAGTTTCGTTTTTAAAAAGATTTGAGCTTATACCGGCAACGCCGGGCGAGTCAGCTAGTAAATGATAAAATATGAAAACCTTCTGAATTATCATTGAAAGAATTATGACTGAAAAGAAAATTTTCCTTATTTTCCGAAGGAATGAACCAAATTTAACCAAACACTATACAGCTAATTCCGGGTACCTCATGAACATAGATACCCAACTACAGCCTAATCGGATGCTTTTTGTGGCAGTTATCGCAAGACATATACACACATAATGTCTTCAGCGATTTTCAGGGCGATTTTTAGTGTTTTCTTGCGTTTCGTGCTGATTTTTTAGCATTTATGAAAGAATCCCGGTTACAATGTTTTAGCTCTGCAGTAAATTTTGTCTTCTGCAATTTTCAGCATTTTATTTTTTCGTTTCGCGACGATTTTTTCACATTAGTAAAATAAATCCGGTTTTAATTTTTTTGAGTTTAGCCCTATATAGTAAATTTTATACTCTTTTCAATACAGTTTTTTCTGAATTTGTACCGTGATTTTGAATTTTTTGCTAATTTTTTACTAGATTCTTAGATTTTTTTCGCGTTTCGCGGTGATTTTTCTATATTCGTAACATAAATCCCGTTTTAATCTATTGGCCCAGAATTTTAGTTGAAAAAAAGTTGAGACTAACTTTTGTCCTCTGCGATTTTTGAAATACGTTTTAGCGATTTTTTATGCGACATTTAGCATTTTCTTTGCCATTTTCTGCAATTTTTCCACATTAGTAAAAGAAATCCGGTTTCAATCTTCTAGCCAAATATAGTAAATTTTATTCACTTTTCAATAAAGTTTGGAATACGTGCAGTGAGTTTTAAATTTTTAACGATTTTTTAATGCAGTTTTTGGGGGTTATTTCGCATTTTTTGTTATTATTTGGAGGGCTCGGACAACGCCGAGCGGGTCAGCTAGTACCAAATAAATTATGAAAATATTGAAAAAAAAACTAGAAACAGTGAATAAGGTTGCCATTTTTTTTACCAAATTTTCTTCTTTTTCCAAGGTTATTTTCTCTATCTCCCCTAGGCCATTGTACTTTAAAAGTACTAGAAATAATATATACAGAGTGTTTTATAAGTGACTTATGGTTTTTCAAATTGAGTAATATGCAAATGGTGACAACTGTTGTAGGTACTCATGTAAAATAACAATATCTGTGTAGTCGGGAATTTCTTCACTGTTCTTCTTTGTTTTAGTCACATATATCTCCAATAAGTGACCTGTTTTAACACTAGAATTACCGTGTTTCTGGTATACCTAGAACTACAGGTGTCTGTCCCATGGACTTTAGTGATGTTATTCTTGTTTTGTATGGGAAATACAGACACACAATAAGGTTTGATGTTTTATACAATGATTTTTTTCTTTAATGATTAATACAATTTTGCTTCTAGAATATTGCATAATATGAAATATAATGGATCCGGATATCATCAAAGAAAATTGAAATTTCTTATTTCAGAATAGATATTTTGAGATTTTAACAACTCGTGTGAAATGTAAAATAAGAAAATCTTGTGTTAATTCATTATACTGAATATTTACGAAAAGTGAAGCAATTTCAAGTTTTTATTCTGAAAACCAACAGTGATACGAACGAAAAATCACGTCTCGGGTCACAGATGACACTCCTCGGTAGTTCTAGTGTTTACAATAGAGATACCACCACCAGTTTTTATATTGCTGGCACACAAACAAGTTGCCTGAACTAAACAAATTATACTTGTGTAGCAGGAAAATAAAGCTTTTTTATTATTGATACTTCATTCCTAAAAAACAGCTACTTTTTGACCTTCCAAAGGAAAAACGCTTTTCTTAATTTGGTATTTATAGGTTTTTTGGTGGAATATTTACAACACATAGATTACTAACAGATATTATTGACTGTTTTGAAAATAATAAATGTAAATATATTCCAATTTCATCTGTAAATAGAGGTAGTATTTTGAGTGGAAAATTTTCTAAGAAGACGAAGGAAATACATCACGAAGATTGGTGTTTGGAATTAGTGGTATACAAAATGTGACCGAAACGACCCCTGCATTATGCATGAATAATATTTTTAATATGATAACATTCAACAAAATACGTCGTTTATCATCCTAGAATGCATAAAAATAATATTATCCGCTTCTATTCCTCTTCCATAAAAGTTTATGTTTCCTAGTAAATATTTCGTCCCTCTTTACTCATAAAAATGCTTGCGTAATCAAAAATGCAAGTCAGGACCCCTTATAAAATATGTTTTTCTTTTTGAGATGAACTACCTCCAGTGAGTTAAAGACAAGGCAGTTTATTTCCATTTTTATATCATTTAATGATCAACTGGAGATTAATAAAACATAAAAAGCTGAAGACTACTCTTTCCAGATGCATATTTTATTACAGTTATTGTCAATATAAAATGATTTATGGTATTTGAATGATAAGAAAATGGAAAACAGATTTATTTAAAGCTCTAATTTTCTATTTCTGTAAGACTTAGTGTTGTAAGATTTATGTTTTGTTATTATTGAATCTTAATGTTCAAAATGTTTAAAAATATTATGGTCAGCAATGAGGAATTAATGTGTGATAATTTATATTTATACGGTAGCATATGATTATGAATCAGTGTTAAAAAAATCATCTAAAAAGAGATTAAAAAATAATTAAACTATATTCATAAAAATAAATCCACAATTGTGCTTAATTATGTTTATTACTAATTATTTTTATTACACTTAAAGATTTAGTACTAACATTGTAAAGTGATAATATAAGTAAAAAAAAAAATATATATATACAGTGAATTAGTGTCACAATTCAAAATATGTTTCAGTCAAAAACACAAGGTATCTCATTCCAAAAGTAACCCGATATTTCGTTCATAAACAACAACACATTAATGGGAAAAGAAGAGACCATTTATTATATTGAGCTAAACGATTAAAACCGGACTCCTTTTATTAATGGGGGAAAATCGCAGCTAATCGTGAAAAAACGCTAAAAATCGCATAAAAATTAAATACAAAAATATCTAAAAAAAAAAACCAAACCTTTGGATTGTTTTTGAAGTGCCTAATTTCAGACATACACGTACTTCACTTCGAAATCGTGCAGTTCTACACGCAACGGTCTTTTCTGAAAACAACACAGAACCGCAGATAAAGATACATCTGTCTTTATTATTATAGATAACGCTAGTGAAATATTTAAAATTAGACATAATAAAAATGTGTTTATATATATATATATATATGTACATATATATACGTATATACGTTATTTAAAAATAAATGAAAAAATAGTTGAGATGCTATGATGAAGATGTTTAAGTATTATATATATATATATATATATATATATATATTCTTTATGTTTTACGATACTTTGTTTTTCTTGTTAATATTGTTACATCATGTATTTAGAACGTCATAAACAAAGAACTTCACTTTTTATTTCAAGTGAAACAATACTTTAGCTAATCCCCTTAGGGAACAATTATTATTATCTGGAAAAGAATTTTCCTTTTAAAATAGTTTGATGTTTTATAGAGAAAGATTGCGTCGCTTTACTCAAAAATGTCCCAAAAAGGATTACAATTGTGTTTTACGACACGTGTCTTTATATCATCTCATTTTACGTTAAATAATATTTAGTACTTTTTTCTTGAATCAAATAGAAGGAAAAATAATGTTTTAATAAAATTAGCAAGCTACGTATGTACATTTTAATTTTATACATCATCGTATA
Source organism: Maratus michaelseni (assembly GCA_963931845.1). Taxonomy (NCBI): domain Eukaryota; kingdom Metazoa; phylum Arthropoda; class Arachnida; order Araneae; family Salticidae; genus Maratus; species Maratus michaelseni. Next base: position 213,938,705 of record OZ007593.1, read on the forward strand.
TACATGCGATACAGACTGACTTTTGAATATATAGTGTAACAAGTAATTTTGGAACAGAAAATCAAAGTGAATTTAAGGGACTGTTTCGTAATACGCAACGTGATGTAAATTTTATATAAATACTCATATTTTATCAACATTGCCAATATTTTTTATTTATTCAGCACCCGATAGAGTATTTTAGTGAGAGTAGTTTGACATGACAGATGTTTTTTTTCGAAGATCCCTATATGTTAATTAAATTCATTTTAATATATGTTGTTTCCAGTTGGGTACATTTATAAATGAGACTGTGGCGACATACACATATAGTGTGTGCTCAGATCAAAAGTTTTGGTATAAACTAGTGCAACCTACAGGGTGGTCATAAAGAAATTTTGCCAGTATATGAATACTTAGCGGCAGCTCTTTTTGACCAACAGAAATGAAATGAGAGATATAGTTATTCGAAGTTATGCCCTCGAGATTGTATTCAACAAAAACAATACAGCCTGCAGGGTTACGGCTGTAGTGTATAAGTTTGAGATATTCGAATAGAAACATTTACTTTTCAAATCCGAAATAACCAGCGCATCGAAAACCGATATATGGCGTTAGAAAGGCACATGTATTACGAAAACGACAACATAGGGAACATGCGTAAAGTACATCATTGTAAAATACCAATAGCGACAGAGGGACGAGACGCACAAGCACAAATCATAGAACAGCATCATCAATTATGGGTAACCTTGAAGAAGCAGTGTGGGAAACTTATAATCTCAGTAACACTTTTTCTTTTTCTCTCTTCTCTGTTGCTGTTTGTTTACAATGTTGTTCTTTGCATGTGTCCTACGTTGTCGTTCATAGTGGTATATGCAGATCTTAATTTGCGCCGGAGATCACCAGAGCTCAGCTCCGGTACCTCTCTGTATTTAATAAAAAATTAAATATTGGCCAGAATTCACCGGAGCTCACAAACACTGCGCTCCGGAGCCCTGAGCAATAACGCTTCCGAAAAACGAATCCTAAATTACCCTTTCCTTTCCCTCCCATCTCCATTCTTTTGCCTTCTTTTGTATCAAAACACTTATAAGAGACGTAATGTGTCGCTCACGTAAGAGCTGGAGATGAAACAGGCTCAATTTTTATATCAGTCTTCGGGTTTTTTGCAGGCTCGAGCTCAATCTGTCTTAAATTCAAAATTTTATTTATTTCCATTTCAAATCATTGTAACGCTATTTTGATAAGAATGAAGAGTAAACATAAATAGTCTTTTTCTATTGTGCATAGCTGCGAACTATTCATTTTTTGTGTTAACGCTATTTCCGAATCATAATCCTGAGCTTATTGAATCGCTTAATTCTGCGATTAATTAAAATTAAGATTAGGCAAAGGTTTCTATTTAGAAGTAGTAACACCTAAAAAGTTGAATAGTTGATAGCTAAGTATATGCAGATGTATTTATTTTTTTTATTTTGCTAAATAAAAAAACAATGCTTCAAATTTTGAAAATAATGTATGAAATATAAATATGCAGATTGGAGTGACGACGGAGGGAAAGGGGGGGGGGAGGTGCGGGTGCGCTACGGGTGTTAGTACTGCAACATATTAGGGCTCGGGTACTTTTTTTCCTAGAAATTAAGCCCTGGGTATATGTGCCGTACTAACGCCATTTACGTTTTTTAGTGTGCTGATCATTTTGAGATGGAAGAAAGAAGGTGTTGCTATTCGAAATTTTCGAAATTTTTCCACTGTAACCGTAAACGTGCAAGCTCCCTTTTTTTGTTCACCACATTCCCGAACGAATATCTTCAAATAACTATAACTCTATAATAACTATCTCTAATAACTATAACTATAATAAATAATGTTTCCTTTCGGTTGGCTGAACGAAACGACCATTAGCGATGCGTATATCGTCAAAGTTTCTACATTAGCACTTTGTACGTATATTGAATACTTGATTAGACCACTTTGATTAGACGAGTTAGACAAATCAATGAACAATAGTTTGGCGATAATCGCGGTTCAATTAAGTTTTTGTGAAAAATTCTCTTAAATCGAATCTCCCAATCAAATTTTATTTCTTCTATATCATTAATGTGTTACTTTTATGGATACTCTAACTATCTGCATCCATCCTGTTTGATAGGCAGTTGACAATCGTATATTCAACTATTTGTCGTGTCCTCTAAAATAAAATCTGTGCACGATACAATGGATTTTTTAAATTTAAAATCTTTGCAGTTATACTGACATTTTTATACATGAATGCACACTTACATACATAAAGTCCAAAATAGAAGCTTCAGTTTTTAAAAGTTATTTAACAAGACACTTCCGCCGAAAAAAAGTACGTTAAATATAAAGAGTAACAATAACTTTAGATAATCCTTTTCGGGATCAGTTATTATTATCTTGAAATGAGTATTTTTTAAGCCAGTTTAATGTTTTATAAGTAAACATTGCTTCCCCTGACTCCAAAATGTCTTAAATAGGATTATAGTAATGAATTTTACGATAAATATTCTCTCTGCATCTCATTTTATATTAAATAATTTTTAGTACATTCTTGTTAAATCATGTAGAAAGAAACGGATTAAGAAATTATATTTTTTATTTATTTTTTAACGGATTTTATGTATTTCACTTTTAACACTTTTACCGCGCATAAAAACATTTTTTGAAGGACTATTTTTTATATTTAATGTAAAAATGAATTTTTACAGTAAATGTATGTTAATAAATAAGTGAAACAATAACTTTAAATAATCTCTTTGGAAACAAATATCATATTCATATTCCTTTAAAAAAATCATTTAAGTTTTCTTAGGGAACGTGACTACCTATGTAGGTTTTCATACTCCTCGAGTTATGGTAAAGCAAGTACGGGTTGGAACATCCCGACTTAAGGCCTAGGGCTTGGTTTCCTTTTGGGTTTCCAGCTCCGAAGCTGTTGGGTAACGCCGGCCCTTCTCCAAGTGTCTCGCGGTGACTCACCGTGGTTTCACCGCGTGTCGCAACGGCCTACGTCGTCAACATGTGGGTTCAAGGTTAGAGGGTCCGTATTGGATCGGTTCTCTGACCAGCCGAAGCGCCGTAGCGAGACAAAGCTACTTGCGCGATAAAAGGCTTTCAGGACTTGGGTTCGGTGGCCGCCTACGCGCGGTGTGCTCCCTCAGGGGAGACTGCGGCGCAGCTTACTTTTATCTTAATATTTTGTAGACAATCACCATATTAACTGTCTTCAAAATATCTTATATAGGATTACTGTCATGGCTTCTATGACAATTGTTTTCATTTTACCTCAATATGTGTTAAATAATTTTAATTATTTTGCTGTTGGATCATGGTGAAGAGAATAGTTTTAAGGGGGCGCTGTTTGTGTATTTCCATTTAAAACAGCATCAGTCAAAAAAGGATGACCCTATACTAAGTCTGCAGCAAATCATGGTATAAAAATTTTACTGGTCCGAGTCGTTTAATAATAATATATGTAAATGAACTCGTTCAGATATAATATCGCCTTCAATTTATCCTTATAACAAAATTATCCTTTTAATTATTAAATATATTTTTTTAAATGGTAAGAATGGTTTTATCTCAAATGACCATTTTACCCCATTGACCAGATTACCCCACATACACTATAATAAAACGGATGTCTTCACGGTTTCTTCCAGCACACTCTAGCTGTAAACATGGACATACCTTGAAACTATAAGAGTTGCAAAAAGCAGTTCAATGACAAAGTTGTAGATCATCATCATCGATTTATTCAAAACTAGCAGGCTACGCCCGCTGCGCTGGTCGGTTTCTCCAAACGAACCTTGAATGAAACGAAATATACCGGTGAAATTGACGTTGTATTTTAAAGTAATCTGTACCCTTACCTGGAATATCCCTTATCATTACTGAAAACTATTATATTTTTATACTTATGTTTATATACTTATATACTTGTATTATATACTTATATATTTATATTATATAGTTATATATTTATATTATATACTTATATATTATATATTTATATATTTATATTATATACTTATATACTTATATTATATACTTATATACTTATATTTTATACTTACTATTATGTTTTCTAATGTGCAGTCAAAATATTTGCTGTTAAAGCAACTCATATTTTTTATCATTTACAGTAGGATTTGGTAAAGAGCGATAGAACTATATGCAATGTACTAAAACCATCCCTAAAAATATCTAACTATTCAGTAGAACTTTTTAAAAAGGCTAATCTTTTGTAATCGTGTTCACCTGACTATATAACCTCGAACCTAACTCTTTGACTAAGCAAAGTTAAACGATATGGCAATACATTAAAACCATTCTTGAAAAATTATCTACTTAGCAATGCAAGTCTCATTAAAATCCGTTTAGTAGAACTTTTTAAAAGGGATAATCTTTTACATTAGAGTTCAACTGATTGTAGAACTTTCCCCCATAACTCTATAACTAAGCAACGTAGAACGACATAATATACATTAAAACCTTATCTGAAAAGATATAAGAATATTGATCATTAAAATTTATGAAATTACAAGTCATTTCACGTTGTCTTTTTTGAATAAATATTGCAATTGCGTCAAATTGGCGTAATTTAAAAGTTTTGCATGTTTGCGATTAAATAGTATTTTCTTAAAAAAAAATAAAAGATATTCGCATTCCATAAATAGCGAGTCGCAATGTTTGGTCCTGTTTGCAATAAAAATACTTTGCACGTTCAGAGTTGGAATAAATGGCGCATTAGCATACATTTTGGCATGATGTTGGTATAACGGAAAATTGCCAAAATTATTCAAAAAACTTTGTTCCAAATTGCGGCCACTTCTCTGTAGACTCGATTATGGAAGTTCACTTTAAAAACATAGAATCAACTTAGCCGTTTTTTAAATTTAATCATGCGCCAAAAAACGCCCGGTTACTTACGACAACTTACCGATTCTGTAGATCCGATTATGTTATTTACCCACTTAATTAATGAATATGGTACAAACTACACTTACTTTCTAATCAGGATGAGTGGTTACCGCTAGATGTAATATGACCTACGAAATATCATAGCATTCAATATTAGCAATATTTCTGACATTATTAACAGTCATCGGACCTTTGGCCACCGATATGTTTTGTAATTATTCTCGTGATAGGTTACTACAACAATTGCAAGGAGATGTTAGCCGGGCGCATGTGATAAATAGCCAAATATTGTTTCCATCGCCATCATTCCTATTAAATTCATTTCATTTAAAATATAAACCTTTCACTCATTTAATTTAAAATTCATACATGTAAAATACACATATTACATACATTTAAAACATACACCTTTCACAAATTTCATTAAAAATACAAAAGAATAAAAATAAGAAATAATGCTATAAACCAAAACAGTCTGTTTCATCATCAAAGTATTATTGCTAATTATTATGACACATGAAAAATAAAATTATGACACATGAAAAATAAAATCTGCTATTGCCCAGAAAAAAATACTCTTGGCGAGATTTGCACCCGGCTATCATAAAAGTACAGAAAATCTCATCCTGTGGCGGGTTTTTACGACATTTGTAAGATAAATATAAAACGAAATATTTTGTAAGGTCATAAAAAATACAATTCCGACGCGTATATTAGTAACTTACAGCCACGTATGGCGTCAAATATCAGTCAGGAATTTGTTGATTGTAATCATTTACGGATATTTCCCCATTAATCGACTATGGTTAGTCAAATAGTAAAGCTGTCTTCCGAGATCTGTCATAAGCGGGTTCACTTGATTGCAGACATTATCCCTATTGCTCAATAACTAAGCAATGTAGAACAATATATTATGTACTAAAAATTATTAAATCTTTGAAAAATTATCAAACTATCAGTCCCATCAAAAACAGTTTATTAGAACTTTTGAAAAGACTAATATTTGATAAAAGGGGTCACATGATTTTCGAATTTCCCGTTATAATTCTAAGAACTACGCAATTTATAATGATATGTTATGTAATAAAATATTCCCTAGAAAATTATCTAACTGACAGTGTAGGTTCTATCGAAATCCTCTCGGCAGAATCTTTAATAAGGCTGATCTTTCATAATCAGGTTCATCTGACTATAGAAATTGCCTTCATAATTCTATAACTAATCTGGCTGAACGATATGTTATATAATAAAACGTTTCCTAAAAAATTATCTATCTAATAGTTTAAGTTCTATGAAAATCCATTTAGCAGAACTTGAGTTATAAGCAGCCAGAACGAAATTTCATATATATCGTAGAAATAAATAGAAGTATATTGCTATTAATATAATTTACATCTGAATTTAAAAACACACTCCAAAAATGCTAACATACACTTGAAAAAACACCTTTTGGCGTAAAATCAAATTGTTTGGTGACAAAAGTAAAATCAGAATTGCCAAAAATAAAAGATAAATCGCCAAATATTGTTTGTATAGCAATCTTGCACATTGAATAACTTTTTAAGCATTACGAACATTCTCAATCATGTTTCAATTAAATATTTTTGTTTTATAATATTATCTCTTATCAAAACTGTTTTTATTTTTTTTCTTTATTTTTTTAATAAAATTAGTAACAGTTTTTTTTCCGAGATGTATAGACGTTTCAATTCTTTCTCCAACGATAAGGGTCGCCAAAAAATGATCAATGGTAACCTTTTCGTCCAAAATACCAGAACTTTCCATCATAATTCTATAACTAATGTACGTAGAACAATATGTTATATACTAAAACCTTCCCTGAAAAATTATCTATCGAACAGCGCAAGTTCCATCAAAATCCATTCAGCGGATCTTGAGTTATAAGGGAACGGAACGAAATTTCCTTTTGTGTTTTATATATACAGTAGAAGACATTTCTTACATGCGGATACAGTATCAAATCATTTGTACACATGAAAATATTTAAAATCTGTGAGAAATATTTTTTCTATGAAAAATAAATAGCGGTAGACGATAAATAGTGATTTTAAATAGAAAAGCTTGAGCTCTAAAAAATAACTTTATTTCAAATAAAAAGGTAACACCCAGTTCTGTTTTTCTCCTTACTTGTAAAAGTCACAGTTTTTGCTTCATATTTGTGTACGGTCGTTCTTTGATTTGATAAAATTACATTAGCGTATGTTTAAAAATAGTCTCATTTTGCTTTCAGACAATATTCATGTTTCCCACATACAAAACATTTCGCAACAGTGTAAAAAGTTTGGTCAGTACTGCCAATTTTATATCATGTGTACGCAGTATGTCTTTTCTTGAGAAAACGATATAATCAACTTTGTCATTGAACTTTTAGTCGTTTCTCCTTTATATTTAGAGATACGATCAGGGATGAGATTTCTCGGCTTCTTTTCATACCAGTATAATCTTAGAGAAAATTTTGTTCTGTTAAATCGCTGAAAGTTCAGATTAAATAAAACAACATTTTCTGGAAGATTATACTGGTATGCAAAAAAGCGGAAAAATCTCATCCCTGGATACGATCTAATAGCGGTTAAAGTTGTTAGTTTATCAGGTTTCTAATTCTCTTCCCCAATCTTAAACCTATGATCGTAGAATGCATTCGTATTTTTCAATTATCATCTAAAAAAATTATTTTTTTAAAGTTTTTTTTTTCTTTGTACTCTTCTTAAAGAAAGTATCTTTCTTTTTAACACAATTTTTCTAAACTATTTGCTTAATTTAATATTGTATGTGTTAAAATGTTAGCAAAGCTCGGAAGCTGTGAATTTAATACTAAAAAGAAATAAATATATATTTCAGAAATATTTTGTCACCGAAATTAGAAGGAGACATCCTTTAAAAAGGGTACATAGAAAAAATAAATTAAAAATGTCGATTTCCTGATGAGATATTTTAAAAATACGAATACATTCTACGATCGTTGATTTAACATGAGCGAGGGGAATTTCAGATCTGACTGGTACCTTGAGGTGCGTATTTCAACTACTCTGAAATTTCCGTCAGCACATGGGATTACTTTAGTAATATGACATAGAGAAAATGTGCAAAGAGAAAGTTGCGAGTCTTTCAACAGCACTATCATTCCCGGTAGAATGCTTAGCCTTTTAAACAACTATTTCTTTTTTTCTTGTAAGTGGCTCAGATAGTTATTTTCTATCGTTTTCAAATGATTCAGACCAATTTTTTGAGACTATTACCATCTATTTTGAGACTTACCTCTATATTTCGAACGCCGTCATACAGCTGAGATAATAGTTCTTTCATTTGCTCAAATTCTTGTTTACTGACAACTTTATAACAACCCTCCAGTTTAACTTGTACCTTTAAAATAACGTCCAGATGAGCTTCCCGTTCTGCGACATCTAATGCAATGCCGTACACATCTTTGGAAATCTTCGTATTTTGCGACCTAATATCACCGCGCTTAGGGTTGAGTGTTATAATGAAAGCATCTGTAATTTGTATTAATTTATCTATTAAAAATAAATATTTTAAGGATGCGCTGATTCTTACCTTCAGATCGCTGGGACGAAAATGTTCGGAAGTCAAGTAAGAAAAATAAAGCGGATTAAGTATATAAGATTTCATTTAAAGACTTAAATTAGCGTGCGGCTTTTTCCCACAGAGTGTATTGCTCTACTGACCGTTTAGTCCAGCCAAAAGGGTTACATGAAAAAGGATTTCCAGGTATCGCTGCCGAGGAAGATATGGATGGGTTCCATCACCATTGGAAAAGTAACAAATACGTAATAATCCCTTTAAGAAATTTGAAATCATTTCATAAATCAAAAATTTAACCATCAAGATTTTAAAAATTTACAACCAATTAATGACATAATATCCTTTTCCAATCATTTAAGTACATTTGTTTTCTAAAAATTCTACCATTTATTCTAATTTGAGACCGTGGATACGTATATTTTACGTTTAAAAATTTGTTTCTGAAAAAATACAAAAGTTTATTAATTCAAAATTTCTTAAAAAAGAAATGACAATGTACAGTACCAATTTACTTCCCAATTACACGTAGATACTTATGATAAAGCCATCTAAAATATGAAACAACAATACGATATAAGTTTTGTAAAATAACTTAGAAGAAGTAAAAAGCGTTTTAAATACAGTTCCAAATTGGTAATCTATTTCAAACATCAACATCACCAAAAGATGCAACATATTAATAAAAAACAAGAAGCCTTATTCTATTTAATAAAGTAACATTAATAATTACAAAAGATTTAATCTTTCATAAGAACATGAAGATATAAACGATTGTTATGCTCTATTGAAATAAGATTTTGCAATCACAGAATACTATATGATTAGTTTTTTATTCTTAATTTTGAATTATTTCTGAAAGTTGTGTTCTTAAATTAATGAAAACAAATCAGGTAATCATTATAAAACTAATTAAAATAATTATATTCATTAATGTTTCTATCCGATGACAAAAATTTTAAAACTCCAAAGTTATAAAAATATTAAATGTTGTTATTGTTGCTGAAATTGTTACTTATAGTCTGAAAACACGAAATCAAGCTAATGTTTAAGTGTAAAAAAAGAAAAAAATTACAACGAAAATTATACCATATAATTTTTATTTCGAAACAATAATTACTACACGTATCACGACTAATCAAAAATCATTAAAATATTAATGTTTATCTCTGCCATTAAAAATTCCATTTCAAGTATAACTGCTTGTTAAAATATCTAATTAAAGGAGATAAAAATTTTGAATTTTTCTGGTTAAGAGAAGAACTTCGAACATTTTTAATTATCACTTTAATTAAATCTGAAAAGTGTGGAACTGCAAACAAACTAATTAAAAATAATTTAAGGTTTAAAAAAACAACATTCAAATGTAATTAAATAAAAAAATAAGGAAATAAATATCATTTTAATTAAGAAATGTGGCATTCAATTAATCTTGCTAATTAGTTTTTAGAAAGGTGTATTTGTATTAGTAATTTTAACGCATTACTACGAATTTAAAAATTTAAGTAATTATTATTATTAATTGGACATTTGGAAAAAATACTTGTTTTGTACAGTTTTAATCTTGTGTATTTTCATTAAAAGTTTTAAAAAAATGATAAAGAGAAATAATGTGAATTTCTGTATTGTATTTGGAAACATAAACTTATATCTATAGTAACTGGTTATAATGATCTAAGAAGAACGTTGATATTAGAAAGTTCTGCAAAACGTAAAACTGTTTACTTAACGCAGATATCCTATATATTTGTCATTCAAAAGCGAAAGAAAATTCTTATCAGGAAATTATTACTTTTTTTAATGAAATTTCTTTATTAAATTTAATAAGATATCGGTTTATAAATACGAGATTTACAACATGAGAAAAATCAGATATATATATATATATATATATCGATATATGAATATTTATATAAATCAACATTTGAGAGGAATTAGGATCTGGGAGTCATGATCGGTGAAAATATAGCAAAATTTTCTGGAATTGCTGTCCTCCGAACGGCTTGAATAAGTAGCTTTTTATTTTTTGTATTGTAAGCTATCTAAAAATAAAATGTATGTGCAATTTTAAATCCAGCTCCCTGGGAAGAAAAATAAATCAATCAACGTCCTCCTTGGAATTGAATCGACATTCAAAGAACATCACTTTATCTCTGAAGCAATCAATGGCATTTGCTTTATCACTTACGGTAAAGGGGACAAGAGATCTTCAAAATCAGCAAAATCGCTCAAATTTTCGAAAAAAATTTCCTGTCCCCCAAAAATAAAGCTCCATGTAAGCTTTCATCTCCAACTTAAATAATTACAATCGGATGATTTTTTCGGATTTTATTTACATTTTTATAATTAATTAAACGGCCGTCGTGATCAGCTGATGTTTGTTTACAAATATTTGCAAATGCATTTTTTCTTCTAAAACTGTTTATTTTTAATTTTCATTCAATTACAACCAATTGATGAATTTCTCAGTTTCATCTTGCGACAGATTACCAAAATTCTTGATCCCCCCCACGCACCCCCCCCCCAGTTGTTCAGTGACTAAAAAAAGTCATTTTTACTGCGAGTAAATGAAAAAATTAAATTTTACTTACCCATCATACGTAGTATAGGGTAAGTCTTGTAATCGTTTTGAAAATCGAAATTTTTTTTTTGACGGATTTACACGTTTCAGACACTGTAGATTCCAAAAAACATATTTTTAGAAAAAAAAATTTGCCGTCCGTCTGTGTGTCTGTGTGTGTGTCTGTGTGTGTGTCTGTGTGTGTGTCTGTGTGTCTGTAAACGCTCTATCTCCCGAACAAATTGAGATAGAGACTTGCAATTTGGTATGTACTTAGTATGTAATAATGGGAAGAAGCCTATTTCATTTCAATAACCTCGATTAACCGGAACATTTTTTTTCGGACTCTCGAAATATTCGTTCTGATGAAAGGTATATAAAAATTTTCGAAATTGTTTATTTTAAGTAGTAAATATAGAAAACAATAAAAAAACATAAATTTTGCATAAAACATGAAGTCGATCGGATAATGAGTTGCCGAGATATTTGTAATCCTATTTTCCACACTCTTCGATTTTTCATGACCCTGTATTTCATCCAAATTTCACTTCAAAGATATATTTTAATTGGAAATTTGACGCTTAATCAGATGCAATAAACCGCTAGTTAATAGGAGTATTATTTTTGGAGTTATAAGGAAAAACCTCTTTCAAGCAATTCAGTAATCGAGCCTTTTTATGACGTCATCAAGCCGCGATTTTATTTGAATTGCAATGCATTTTATAAGTAGTTTACACATTTTTATTTTAATATTTTACATTATACATATACATGATGGGTAAGTATTACGGTGGCCCCCAACGACTAGTTTTTCTTCGCAACGATTTGATAAATTTGTCGGTTTGATCTTGCGACAGATAGCGAAAATTCTTAAATCACCCCCCCCCCCTAGCCCCCCCCCTGTTGAACGACTGAAAAAATTAAGAATTCCAAAGTTTTGCTAATCTGCCGCTAGATAAAACCAAGAAATTCATTAGATGGTTGCGAAGAAAAATATAAAAATTTATTAATCAATTGCAGTAAAAATTTAATTTTATCAAGGGGGGGGAAGTGGGGGGGATCCAGAATTTTGGTAATCTGTCGCAAGATGAAACCAATAAATTCAGTAACTGGTTTCGAAGATAAATCTCAAAATTTATTAGTCAATCGCACTAAAAAATGAATTTTTTAGTCGCTCAACAGGGGGGGGGGGGAGAATCGAGAATTTTGGTAATCTGTCTCAAGATGAAACCGAAAAATTCATCAATTGGTTGTGAAGAAAAATCTCAAACTTTATTAGTCAATCACAGAAAAAATGAATTTTTTCAAAGGGAGGGGGCAGGGGGGGGGGGCAGAATGCAGAATTTTAGTAATCTGTAAAAAGATGAAACTGAGAAATTCAATAATTGGTTGCGAAGAAAAATCTCAAAATTTAATAGTCAATCGCAGAAAAAATGAATTTTTTCAAGGGGGGGAGCAGGGGGGAAGGGGGGTCGAGAATACAGAATTTTAGTAATCTGTAAAAAGATGAAACTGGGAAATTCAATAATTGGTTGTGAAGAAAAATCTCAAACTTTATTAGTCAATCACAGAAAAAATGAATTTTTTCAAAGGGGGGGCAGGGGGGGCAGAATGCAGAATTTTAGTAATCTGTAAAAAGATGAAACTGAGAAATCCTATAATTGGTTGCGAAGAAAAATCTTAAACTTTATTAGTCAATCGCAGAAAAAATGAATTTTTTCAAGGGGGGCAGGGGGGAAGGGGGGTCGAGAATACAGAATTTTAGTAATCTGTAAAAAGATGAAACTGGGAAATTCAATAATTGGTTGTGAAGAAAAATCTCGAACTTTATTAGTCAATCACAGAAAAAATGAATTTTTTCAAAGGGGGGGCAGGGGGGGCAGAATGCAGAATTTTAGTAATCTGTAAAAAGATGAAACTGAGAAATTCAATAATTGGTTGCGAAGAAAAATCTCAAAATTTATTAGTCAATCGCAGAAAAAATGAATTTTTTCAAGGAGGGGGGGGGGCAGGGGGGAATGGGGAGGCGAGAATACAGAATATTAGTAATCTGTAAAAAGATGAAACTGAGAAATTCAATAATTGGTTGCAAAGAAAAATCTCAAAATTTATTAGTCAATCATACTAAAAAATGAATTTTTTCAGTCGCTCAACAGGGGGGAGGGGCGGGGGGGGGAGAGAATCGAGAATTTTGGTAATCTGTGTCAAGATGAAACCGAAAAATTCATCAATTGGTTGTGAAGAAAAATCTCAAACTTTATTAGTCAATCGCAGAAAAAATTGATATTTTCAAAGGGGGTGGAAGGGGGGCAGGGGGGGCGAGAATACAGAATTTTAGTAATCTGTAAAAAGATGAAACTGAGAAATTCTATAATTGGTTGCAAAGAAAAATCTCAAAATTGATTACTCATTCGCAGTAAAAAATGAATTTTTTCAGACACTCAACAGGGGGGGGGGAGGGGGGGAGATTATAAATAATTATTTTGGTGGAATCATACATTAAACATGTAAAGGTTTTGCATATATATGATTTTAGTCCCTTTCAGGGTATATTTTCTTATGTTTACCAATACTAAAACTTTAAAATTGTTTTTTTCATTTCGAAAATTTTGTCGGTTTTCATTTTTTCAAAATGCTCCATGCGCATACTATTTCATCTGAATAGTTTGAAATTTTTTGTAGCTATTTATCATTATATTTGTCATAAAACTTGGCATGGTTTTTTGAAATGAGGTATAATTTAAAAAAATTAAAGGTAGTTAATTGAAAAAATATGATGAAAAAATGCGGAAAATTTCAAAAAATTTTGAATTTTTTTTTTTTTTTTTTTTTACCTTTATATTCAAATATATAAAATTTGATGCCAAGTTTTATTTGTATATATAAACCAAACCTGCATAAAAAATATTGATGATTTTAATTGATATGGAATGCGCATGGGACATTTTGAAAAATTCTGCGTAACGGTTAAAAAATTCAGAAAAATTCCTTATTTTTCTCAAAAAAAATTTTTTTTTTAAATTCTGGTGTGATAAATACATTCCATAATGCATATAGTGTGTCCTTGAATAGTATTTAAAGTGAAATAAAAAATAAATAAAAAAATGAGTTTTAAGGTCCCCTGTCCCCTTACGGTAAGTAACCAATTTTTGAAATTTTACTCTTGAACACATTTCCCAATAAGCTTTTCAAATGAGACTGCCATAAACGTCTCACGACTTTTCGCTCAAAACTTTTGTAAAATATACTATGGCATTTGCATGCAGAGCGTAAACTATTTGAAAATTAACTCTATGCATACAAAAATCCACGTAACAGTGTTAATTGATGGTTATGATAAGCCAGATAGTACAAAAAAGAGTAAACAGTTACGCATGTACCAGCATGTTACACTGATACACGCAGAAAAAAGTTTTGTTGAATCAACAAAAATTTGGTTGACACAACAAAACTTTTTGTTTAAATTTAGGTCAATGAAAATTTTGTTTGAATCAACAAAAAATGTTTTGTTAATTGAAGTAAAATGGTTCAATTTTACTTGAATTTTGCTAAAACAATGTACTCAACAAAACATGTTTTGTGGTTTTAATCAATTCCTTTTTCTGGGTGTAAAAATTTGCAGCAAACTGTCCAGTCATTTGACTGTTTTTATAGAAAATGGTTATAAGACTGTAATTTAACTCTATTCTGATCATATTATTGCCCATATTATGGTAAGAATAGAGTTCATTTACGGTTATGTAAACATTTTCTCATAAAAACTGTCAAATGACTGAACAGTTCGCTGTAAATTTTTAACAGTGTACACCCTTCCTTAAAATTTCAGCAATTTACGTACTACGGTTTACGGCAATCAAGAGCGATTGTATGGCAATGGTTAAAACAAGAAGCAGTTGATCATCATTCTGTCTGCCATATTTCAAAATAAAAACGTCTTGTTGCACATATGCTAATTGTTCAGACAGCTGTAGAGTAGTCTAGATATAGACGATATAGACGGTTTAGGTAATCCTAACTTTATTTATAGCAGCCGAAAACCGTATACGTTTCCTAAAATCCAAAATAAGACGTGCGAAGAGGAAAGTGTAATATTATACTTCATTACAATAGCAACCCATGGGCATCAAAATTTTCATCCTCTTCACATATGCGTTTAGCAGGTGCAACTAGCCTCACACACGGCAGGGGTAAAATATACTGATGAAATTGATAATTAGTGACAGTGCCTTAAAGTAATGTGATGACACTTTCAATAGAGCTAATGACACGACTTACGAAGTGATGAAAGCTATTGAAATCTTGTTCTTTCTTATCTAACGAACTAAGGCAGAAAACCTCAATCTTGATGCACTTCGTTAGATCCAGAAGTCCTTGAACATGAACTTACCCGTGTTGGAATCTATTATTTTTCTTCTGCTAGTGCTGCTCTACGTTCATTTAATGTCAACTAACAAATCTGACATTCCCTTTGAAATAAAATGAAACTCAAATAGTGGGGTCACAACGTTGACATACATCTTGTTTGGACTACTGTACCCGCTCTTGATGAAATAATCAATCTGCTTTCTTGTTTTTGCAAAAGTAGCTGTTCGTCAGCCCAGTGCAGTTTCAAGTAGAACGGAATAAACTGTTCTTCACTGTGAAAATTTTTTGAAGGAGTAGTCTGCTGCAATACATTGCTTATAAACAAAAAGTTACTGTGCCAACTTAAATCGATTTTTATAAATTCGATGAGTTTGAAGCAGATGCAGATCACCAAAACTGTTGTTATTTTTATTTAGAGAACATTTAATAAGTTTAGGATTATATACATTATGAAATAACGAACAGGTTTTGAACGTAAAATAAATGTAATAAAGTTTTGTTCTGTCATAAAGTGTATTATTTTACTTTTTATTCATAAATGTTGTCGTAACTTTGTAACAATTATCGCATACATTTGCGAACAGTGTCATTCAGTACATCATGCACATATACATAACACGATTCTTATCTCGACCTAGTAAAAACATTTGAGAATCTCAAATGATACCATAACAACCACTTCTTCTTTTTACCAAACCTAAGTATTTCCGCCCTTATACACTAGAAGACTGTTCAAATCTAATAATATCTGAGACATCCGGTTTGACCCGGATAGTCTGTTTTACCTACTTTACCCTACAATTATGAACATATGATTGTACATTACATACACAGACAATCTATGGCATATACTATATAGAATCATATACCTGTTCGTGTGAATAAATTATAAGAACCTAATGAGAGAAACGCAACAATTAATTAACAAATTAATGTAGTTGTTGGGATTTAGTAGAAAGTACAAATTAAAAACAAATACTGGAAAAAATACAAAAAACTCATTGAACAGGGATGTTCGACCACTTTAATCTTTTCAAACTCTTTGTGGGACGATAAAAATAATTTTGCTTCCGAAATAAAGGATATTTCTTCGCAGAATTATGGAGTTTAGATGAAACTCTAGCAATATATCTGGTAAACAGTATTTACTATCATCACTCCACTTTATTTCACGGCGTAAAATTCAGAAGATTTTCTACTGACTAAATCTCACATTTTCTATCATCACATTTTTTGTGCACCTTTTACTGTTTCTACCAGTTCGACCTCATATTGAATTTATTTGTAATAACTCTTAATAAATTTCGAAATGCAATTTTTCATTATATTTTCAGCAATTTTCTTCGAATTTCTTTGTAATTCTAGTTATTTTGACTTAACACTGATATTTTAAATAAATGTCTTGATGACACTCAGTTGTTTGGGACGTTTAAAAAATATTATGTATTACAAACAAGTTAATTTAAAGAATATAGACAAAGTAACCTAATTCATGGCAATTACATAAAACATTTATAAATATCCTCTTTTTACTTCCAATACACAAAACCAGCAACAAACTATTAATGTGACATATCATTGGTTCTTTCTGAAAATAAATTGATAGCAATGATTAGCTGTTAAAATATTCAAACTGATTGACTACACTTCAATGAAACAATGATCCACTTTGTATCTTTTAAGCAAGTTTGTTTTTGGATTATGTGGTTATAACATTTGATAAGATGCAGATAACTGAATACATCTTTTTTCAGTACTATTTTTATACAAATTTCGTTTTTGGTTTTAAATAAAAAGATGATTTTATGAAACATTAAATTAAAAAATATATGTTTACCAAAACGACTCCACGATTTTATACATAGTTTACGTTTCCAATTATTAAGATAAATTAAATTCAGTATGTTTAATACGCAAAGAGGATTCTTTCAACAGCAGATAACTACAGCATTAAATTTCTTCATTTTTTTCCTTATGTGAAAGATTTTATGCTATAGACGAGCCAAATTTAGTTTTTCTGATGGTAATTCCTAATACTTAGTCACAGTTTGCAATTGCTTTCCGCGCATGCATAATTATGTGTTCGAAACTGTCTTTAGATACATATTCAGATCTTATGCGCAATATCCCCGGATTCGTTCTTATACTAAGGTACATGAGCATTTTAATTGATTTAATACGAGATTTGTGATGGTGATGCTTTAGCGAGTTTTGGTTTTGATTATGTTTGGGAGATGAATGTAAAATACAGAAAATATTATATACTGATGGTATACTATTGTATGCTGTCAACGAAGAGAAAATTTGTGTTTGTTTTGTGTTGTAATTTTGATACGAAATATAAGCATCAGAAATCTGAGTTACTGAAAATGTGCATAAATGAGAGTTTTAGAAGGGTTTTATTGTGTCTTTACCTTACAGATCCATAATTAGTAGCTTTAAATGTTTTAAAATTCACTTTCAGTTGATTGGGGAAAAAAGGTAAATGTGAATTTAATATATATAATTCATTTATTGTGTTTGTGTATCTATGCGGGAGGCGGGGATTTTTATTAAGCATCGAAAAAAGTTGGCCATATTGCTATAAGAGTAATGCATTCAGGGAGTACATTTGAAAGGAAATTATCACGAACTATCATGTAAGTTGAAAGAAACCCAGCAAATGTGTACAGTCATCCCTCCCAGACTTCACTGGTTTTGAACCTGCGAAGTACTAATATCAGCCCAAACAAATCCTTATGTGGCCATTATGGCACATTCTTTGTTATCTACTGTATTATAATTGATTACAATGCATTGTAATCATGCTTTAGGTCAAATACATGTTTTTTCATTTTCCAACCTAGTTGAAAAGTATTTATGATTTCGGTTTGTCTGTCGTCTGCCGTCTGTCCGTGCTCTAATTCCCGTAAATATGCTTCAATTGTCCTGAAATTTTTGTATGTTATTGTCGTTTACTATAGCATGTTCCCTATTTCAACAGAAGTGTGTAGCACTTGTAGTTTTTTTACAGGGACAGTCAAAAGTATTCCGTTACATTACAGTCAATGGGGAATAATCGGTTCAAGTGCATTTTGATGACGTTACGTCATTTAAAACATAATGAAATTGATATATAATTATGAAGCGCATTAAAACATACTTTTTTTTAATATGGGGTGCAAATCATTTATTATTCATTTACAGCGTCAAACAAAAAAATTCTTTTACGCATCGTTCTATGGGGAAAAATCGTCTGCAGTGTAATTTAGTGATATTTCACTATTTCAAACATAAAAATTATATGCATTAATGAGGTGCACTATGAATTGCAGCCTTGTGTGCTTTGCGTTTATTTACAGGGACACACAAAATATATTGGTTACAGTACATGTGCGATATTTACAGTGTATGTGTGATAAGTGCGTTTTCAACTTTGGTTTGCATTTTTAATTTTTTTTTCATAGTGCGTGTGTGTTTATAAACTCGATTGACCAAATACAGGGCTACACAAGGAAATTCATAAGTACTACAGACTATGGGAGTGAATTTCTTAAGGGTTTAAAAAAAAGTATCCTCCCTGAAAAAAACAAAACAAAAAAAACTGGATGAACTTTACAACTTTGGCATTTCTGATTTTAAATATGTCATCGAAACTCCTCCATCACGTAACTGTTTTTAAGAGAGACAGTTTTAAATTAATCAGTATGAAACGAAAAAATAATATATTCATCAGCAATGCTGAAAGCAATAAAAAGATGAAAACTGAATTATTTTAGATACGAATAAAATCTATCAAGAAAAATCCATTTCGTGACATTTTCCTTTTGTATTGTTCTTTTAGTGTCTTAATAATCTGGTAACATATTTTCATTCTATTTTCTGTTGCATCTCTTTCCCATTTTAGCTACATCCCAGTGGGGTCCTTCAACGTGTTCATCAGAAGCAGTTTTCATATATCTGGAAAAACGTCCACTAGAGAATGTATAAAGTGCAGTTTTAGAGGCATATTGCGTCCTACTGCCCTAAATGAGGAGAGTAGATTCTCTACAATTTCTTGACAATTATGAGATTTCCTGTTTCCAATAAAATTTGACATGTATTTTCAAGAACCTCCTGTTCTACTTTCTTTTCAGCATACAATTTAATTTTTAATGTAGGATCTGGATATTGTTACTTTATTTCAGGTTCATAAAAATACTTTATTTTATTTTGGCCTTTTCATGCGTGGACATTTGCGTATCAAAAATTCAAATCATTCCCCCTGTTTTATTATGAGCTGTAAAGAATTATTTCAACAGTGAAGTTTTATGTGGAGTGGAAGTAAATATACAGTGTGCAATATGTTGTCTATCGCTGACCTTTAATTTCTCAACCGTTGCTTGTAGATATATACTTCCAAAAACGTCCCAAAAGCGTTTAAAATGAGGTAAATATTCATGTTGTGGCGTTAATAAAAGTAAAAAATCAATTTTATAAAAATTACGAAATTTAACTTTAATACGGTCCCCCGGTCCCTATAGTTATATTTAGAAAATGTTTGCACATATCATAACAAATACAACACAAAAAATTTGACATCTGTACGACAAAAATTGACACAGTTATTAAATTTCAAAGTTTGAGATTTTTTCACATGATTTTGTCTTTTATTCAGGCATCAGTTAAAAAGTGAATTAGAGTAATTTGAGATCGAAATCAGGTTGCAATGTCCCTTTGACGGCAAAACAATCTTTAGCCGGAATCACTAAATCGGTGTATCACCAAACAGGGTTATTTCAACTAAAAATTTGAGCTGACTTTGAGGGGTCGTATACAAAGAGAAGAATGAAATATTGAAATTAAACAGAAAAATAAATATCAGTTTATTATCATATTAGAAAATGGTCTACTATACATCAAATTCCGGAATCTACTAGAGATACTGCTCAAAGTGTTCTCCATCGGTTTCAATGCACAATTGAATGCGTGACAGTAGTTCGTCCTGGCCACGTTGGAGCATAGCATGTGAAACCAATTTTAACCGATATCGCTAAAACCGAGTATCACCAAAGAGGTTTTTTTCATCTAAAAATTTAAGCTAACTTTTAGAGGTCAAACAACATTCAAAAGTCAAATTAGGCAGTGTTGAATTCAGGGGTGCTCCGGGAGGACATTTCCCCCTTTCCCCACGTAGCAATGAAATGTCCCTCCCGGAAAATGTGAGATTTTGTGTTTTCAATGGTCAAAAAGTGCAATTTCTCCCCGGAGCTCTATAATGTCCCCCCGCCAGAGAAAAGTGTCTGAATTCAACACTAAATGTAGGTATTGTTTGTTATCGAAAAATAAAACCTTCCGCTCTTTTGCGAATGGGTCCAGTCTGTTTTGATTTTATCAACATAGGGTTGAGTCGAGTTTATATATCTGCGTTTGGCTGAGTGCCAATCTTAGTGACCGCCTACAAAAAAACGCAAACTAGAACTTCGGAAAATACTCATATCAGCATAACACCCCTTCCGATTATAGAATCGCCCCAGAGTGCTAGGCGCGGTTTTCAAAAACAAACAATAGAATCGACATCAGTAAAATAAAATATACCCACTAAAAACTTGATAAATGGCAGCGGAACGCAAACGATCAACGGAAATATAACGAGCATGAAAATCAAGATTAATGTAGTTGTTGGGATTTACTAGAAAGTACAAATTAAAAACAAATACTAGAAAAAATACAAAAAACTCATTGAACAAAGATTTTAGACCGGTTTAATCTTTTCAAACTCTTTGTGGGACGATAAAAATAATTTTGCTTCGGAAATAAAAGATATGTCTTCACAGAATTATGGAGTTTAGATGAAACTCCAGCAATATATCTGGTAAACAGTATTTACTGTCATCACTCCACTTTATTTCACGGCGTAAAATTCAGAAGATTTTCTACTGACAACTAGATCTCATGTCTTCTATCATCACATTTTTTGTGCACCTTTTACTGTTTCTACTAGTTCAATCTCCTATTGACTATGTTTGTAATAACTCTTAAAAAATTTCGAAATGCAATTTTATGCAATTATATTGCAAAATTATGCAAATTACAATAGTACCGCAACACAACGCGTTCGGGATAAAACACGAGCCACTAGCAGTGGCCATGCTAGTCAGCGCAGAGATTGTGATTGCAGGCTATACGTACATGCAATATACTGAAATGATACTTATTTATGGTGAATGTCAAAGGAATGCCACAGCGGCTGCGAGGGTTTATTCAGAGCGTTTTCCTCGAGATCGACATCCAACGCATGAAACAATAACTGATGCATTGCACCATCTTAGAGAGACCGGCTCTGTTGCACCACGACACAGAACAAGTAGACGCGCAAGGTGTAATTTTCGAGTGACACTGGAGGAAGTGCCGGCATTCGCCCTTTTAAATCCACAAATGAGCATGGCGGAAATAAGCGAGGCATGTGGAATGTGGATACACGCGTCAGCGTGTCTGGCAGTTATTACATGCATAAGGTGCGCATCCATACCATCCAACACTGGTGCAAGCATTGATGTTGGATGACCACGAAAGACGGTTTGATTACTGTAATTTCATGCTTCAGACTATAGAGAAAAATCCATCGTCCTTTTGTGACATTCTGTGGACAGATGAGGCAACGTTTACACGGAGTGGCATTGTGAACGTGCAAAATGTACATTACTGGTCTCTGGAAAATCCTCACATCGCCCGCAAAGTACGGCACCAGGTCAACGAACGTGTGGTGCGGTACATTGGGAACTCAGGTTGTTGGACCCGTCTTCTACGATGGAACCCTACGGTCGAACTTTACCTGCACCTACTTCAAAACACGGTACATGACTGGTATGAAGAGCTGCCTCTTCGAAATGCATGCCGGGTGTGGTTTCAACATGATGGGGCCCCCTCCGTATAAAGCATTAAACGTCCGTGTGTATCTGGTCAACGAATTCGGTCAACAGATTATTAAATATGGTGGTCCAGTAGAGTGGCCACTGCTTTCACCGGACTTGACTCCTATGGACTTCTACTTCTGGGGATACATCAAGACACAGGTGTATGTGACTGAGCCTTGATAAGAAAATGAAGATCTGAATGATATCATTTGTCAATTTCTTGTCAATTACATTTGGTCCATTATATCTAGGTTGCAATGCAGTATGATGTTTAAAATCTACAAGAAAAACTTCATCACCAGTATTTAAAGAAGGTTTACTTCTGCCCTTCACATATTGTTGGTGATAAAAATAATAACTAGTTTCATTTATTGTTGGTGATAATTAAAATAACTAGTTTCATTTTCCTTAACTAATTTTCTAATTTCCTGAAAATGACTTTGTAATTTTGTTAGATATTTACTATATTCTTCAGCAACTTTTGTTTTTTCAAAAATATTTAGAGGTATATTAAGTTCTCTACCCAAGAATAGTTCAGCCGGAGAAAATTGAGTTACTGCATGCTTAGAGGAGTTATAATGAAGTTTAAAAAATAATAGTCTATCTGACCACTCGAATACTGGATCAGAAAGCGCTGCTATCTGTTTTTCATAGAGAGATGAATTTTTTCGATTAAACCATTACTCTGCGGATAATAGATTGAATTCTTTCTATGCTTAATATCCATAGTCTTAAGATAATCTTCAAATTCATCTGAATGGAAATATGGTCCATTATCAGTCAAAATAGTCTTCGCAATCCCGAATTTGTAAAAATACACATTAAGTTGATTAATTATAGTTTTAGAAGTGGTATTGCTTAATGGAATAGCCTCAAGGTACCTGGAATAATGATCAACTATTGTTAAAATAAAAAAATTGTTGTCATGATGTCTAGGAAGTTTTCCTACAATATCTAGAGCTATTATCTCACCTGGTACTAAATCAGCTTTTGGTATCATTTTAGTAACAATATTTTTAGGTTTAGGTTTAACTTTTAAACATCTTTCACAACTACTACAAAAATTCTTAGTGTCCTTAAACATTCCTTTCCAAGAATAGATTTTACGAACAAAATTGTAAGTTTTTTGAGTGCCAAAATGAGGAGCATGAGCAACTTCCAAACAATCCTTAATTAAAGATTTTGGAATTAAAATTCTACTAAGATACTTTTTTTTCATTAACGGTTTTTTGGAGAAAATTTTTATCATCACAATTTTAGTTTCGGAATCAACATAATAGTTATTTGCAGTTTCCTCATCATTATTATTTAATTTTTGAATAATTTTCTTAATAAATTCATCAATTTGTTGATTATTTACAATATTATTATGATCTAAATTAGAATTACTTTGAAAAATATTTATATTATTTACATTTAAGGTTTCATCTTTATATGCTCTAGACAAATAATCAGCAGGATTAATAATACCAGGAATGTGATCTATCTCATAATGAAATTGATCAAGATACAGAAGCCACCTAGCTACAATCTCACTCTGATTGTCCAGTTCCATGTGATATGTTAATAATTTTGCATCGGTATATATGGTAAATTTTTTTCCATATAATTCTTCACGAAAATGCTTAACAGATGCAAATATTGCGTACTATTCTCTTTGGATGGAAGGATATCTAGACTGAGCTGGATTGAATTGTTTCGAAATAAATTCAACAAGATAAAATTTCTCATTGTATTTTTGCATTAAAATTCCACAAAATGCAACTTTAGAAGCATCAGTTACTAAATACAATGGAAGATCAGAATTAATGTTTTTAAGAAGGGGTTTATTTAGAATTTGATCTTGTAAAATGTCAAAAGCTTCCTGACACTCTGAAGTCCAGACAAATGGAACATTTTTACGGGTTAAATTAATAATTGGCTTAGCAATTTCAGCATATTTATAAACCATGTGCCTAAAATAATTTAGACAACCAATATACTGTTGAACTTGCTTTACATTTTTGGGTATGGGAAATTTAGAAACTTAGTTTACATTATCCTCTGAAGGCGAAAAACCATCAGCACTGATTATTAAATCCTAAATAAGTCTGATGCTTTGCAAATCTGAATTGCTGCTGCAAATCTGAAGCTTTGCAGGATCTAAAGTTAAGTTGAATTGGATAAGCATATCGAATACCTTCTGTAACCAGACTTTAATTTCAGATATGCTGTCGGCAGCGACAATAATGTCATCAAGAAAAAATTGTAAATTTCGTCCTTTTAAGCTAGATAAACATTTAGAAATTAGTGTATGAAAATATGAAGTTGAATTCCGACTTCCAAATGGTAAGACTTTTGGCTGGTAGTTGCCAATCTCGCAGCAAAATGCTACTTTTTCCTTATCCTTTTCCTGCAGTCTTATCTGAAAAAATGCCGATTTCAAATCAAGCACACAATAATACCTTTTGCCAGCAATACTGTGCAAAATTTCTGAAATTTTTAGCAAACATATAGTGCAAGATTCAGTGATGCTATTTAACAATCTATAATACACTACCATGCGAAATTTGATTTCTTCAGGAGAGGTGCCTGGAATTGGTTTCTTTTTGACAAATATAACAGGGAAATTATAACTGGATGAAGAATGTTCAATTAAACCAGCATCTAGCAATTTTTTTAATTTCTTCTTGTGCAAACTGTTTGGCAATTTTTGGAATCGGGTATGGTTTTGTTTGAATTGGGAAATTGTGCATTAATTTAATTTCGGGTTTAACCGCATCAGTTGAACCAAGAGTTTTATAACTTTTAGAAAATACTTTAAAGTTGTTCATTAAAAGTTCCAAAATCTTCTTTCTCTCTTTTTCCTCTAAATGTTTAAGATTAAAATAAGATTCTGAAAGTTCTGCCTGTCTCAAATTACAAATTTCTTCTAAATTTAAACTATTGATTTGAAAAATTTGGTCCCCAGTAGGTTGAATTTCCTCATCATTTTCAAATATTTCTACATTTCCTAGTTTTTGACCTTTACGTATATATGATGCAACATTAGTTTTATTCTCAACAATCGTCAAAATATATTTGTTGTCCTCAACAGTATGCAAAGAATTCTCAATATGGCACTTCTTCGAGACTTTTAATGGGGTTAACATGACTCTTTTAGAATTATGAATACCCTGTGGAAATTCTAATTTAATTATCTCAAATAAATTAGGTTTAATTTTAATGTTATTTATAGCCGTAGCAATTACATTAATTTGAGGTTTTTCATTATCATCATTATCATTAATTTCAGTATTTTCTTTATTCTGTTGAAAAGTTTCTTCAAATTCAAAGTGGGTTTTTTTGAATGTTTATGGTTTGTCTTTTATTACATGTATCAATTACAATTTTGTTTCTCTGAATGAAGTTATATCTTAAAATTATCTGGTAGTTACAATTCCAGTTACTCTGAGTAACAAAAAATATGTTATGAAACCAACAAGTTTTCATTTTGAACTTTATATTGACTGCTGACACATATGGGCTAGTGGTATTATTTAGGGTCTTAATTTTGACTGCTCTAGAAATATGTTCAACTTTCACTTGTTGCTTAATTTCTGCTAAGATGCCTGGTTGCACCAGCGAGAGATTTGCACCGGTATCGAGTAGAGCGGGTACCTCTATTTAAGCCTACCAAATTTAAGCTTAATAATAGGAAGGTGATTAGTATTATTATCAAAATTACACGACATTACATGGAGATTTTCAAGATCTTCACATTGATTATTCTGAATTGTTTCATTATCAAAATTTTGAATTTCATTTACAGAATTTAAGTTTTCATTTAAATTTGAATTTTCTTCTACAGATTTTAAATTACCATTTACTTCTAAATTTTCCTCAATAGAATTTGATTCTGAATTGTTATTTGATTCTGAATTTTCAATTGATCCTGAATTATTTACAGATTCCAATAGATTTTCACCCCTAACAATTTTATGATTATTGGTCCTTGTTAAATAGGATTTATTTGTGCTACAAGAACCATCTATAAGTTTAAATGATTGCGACGCTTATATGGGTGATTTCTGCGGTTATTTCTATAATTTCCAAAATTTCTTCCACCGCTGTTACATCTAGAAATTGGAATATGGTTGGGATTTTGAATGAAATTATTGTTGCGGGAATTTCTACCCTGTGGAAAATACCAACATTTTGTTGTCACATGACTTTTTCCACATATATGACATTGGACTCTTTCATTGCGACTTTGTAGAAAAGGTTTGCTAGCACTATTTTCAGATATAACTTTTTCCAATTCTCCCTTTAATTCTTGAATTTGTTTGTTGTCCTCTAGCTGGCTTTGCATGATTGAATTAAGTTCGAAGTTTTGGCACATATTGTTATTAATTATGACTTCTTGAGCCTCAAGAGCTTTTTCTACATTACATGCATGTTTACATGCCTCTGAGTAATTTTTGGATCCTAACTTAAGAATTTCAACCTTAATTTCTTGCCTAACAGCATCCAAAATTCTGTTTAATTTAATGGAATCAATGAATTCATTAGAATCCCTTGTTTTTACATCTATCTTGGATAAATATTTCACTGTATATGAATTAATTTCATCAATTAAGTTCTGAATTGACTGATTTGGTTTTTGCCTCATATTATTAAATTTTTACTGTATTTCGTCAAATGGTTGACATCTTTTGAATTTTTCAATTAATAATGCAGCCAATTCCTCAAATTTTTGAATATTAGTTACCTGCGGGGAGTCAATCAAAAATTTCTGGGCAGCATCTCTACAGTTTAATTTTAGAATTAAAATTATTTTATTTACGGGCCAATTTTCTAACACTGCTACATCTCTAACCTGTCCAACAAAATATTCAATGTTTTCACCAGAAGTTCCGCTAAAAGTGGGAATGGATGAAGCTAAACTTAAATCTATGACTGTTCTACGAGCCATAGTGAATTACAGAAATAAATATCAAAATACAAACTTTTGAGGAGGAGGGGGGGGGGAGGGACTTAAAATTTAAACATTCCTAACATGCAATTACACAATATCAATACTAAAATACTTACATTAAATCATAAATACCTTAAAATATATAGATATCATGCATTTAAAAAATCACAAATAAATAATATAGCAAATGGTGTGTATATTTATGTAAAAATATACTCAGGAAACTATTGTGAAA
Source organism: Maratus michaelseni (assembly GCA_963931845.1). NCBI lineage: Eukaryota > Metazoa > Arthropoda > Arachnida > Araneae > Salticidae > Maratus > Maratus michaelseni. Next base: position 213,966,160 of record OZ007593.1, read on the forward strand.
ACCAGACTCTTAACCTATTAAATTTTACTTTTGTACGTGGCACCAAATGATAAGAAAATGAAGGGGGGGGGGGGCCACGATTGAATATTTAAAAAGGAAAGAATATTAAAAAATACCTTGACCGAATAGTAAGTACATTAATTTAGTTGGCCGCAAATAACAACCCACCTTAGTATCCATTAGCTGAAATATAAAACACATAGAATAAAAACACTTCATGCCAGGTAAAAGAGAAATAATAAATGCATAGAGGTTAATCTCGTTTAATTTATTTCACGTATGAAACATATATTATTAGTACACAATGAATTTAATATTTAATCTTAAAAAATTAATGGATTCACAGAAATATTATTACGATACTTCACGCCTTATACATGGGTGCTCATAACTACGTTTTAATTTTCATTATCTGAATCTCACAGCATCGACTGATATTTATTTTTAACTGAAAAATATAAATACTTATTTGTCACGCTGAAGAAATTCTTGTTTTAGCTCTGTGCACATTTTTGTAGAAGTTCAACAGAAACAATCTTTATATACGAAAAAATCACAACACCATTTTAAAGATTCACAAGTAAAAAATTATTCACAATTTTGCAGTTGTCGATATTACTTTTAAACTTGGAAACATTTCAACTCTTTCACCAAACTATTATTGATAAAAACATCTTGATTCACTTCTTGGTAAATTTCACAAACATAGCTTTTTATACTGACTAGGCTATCCTCCATCACAAACGAGAAATAATTCTCGAATGATCAAAAAGCCACCCTTCTAAAACAAACGTATTTTCTTGCCACACACCAAGCGGTTTTAGAAACATACAATTGATCTCATAGACAATGCCTCTTCAGGGGATGAAACACTGGTCGAAAAGTTCCGGGACTACCGCTGCCTCACGCATCCGCTGAAGAAGAAACAGCGAGGGAAAAATTTACGTATTCAAGCGTGTTTTTTGCTGCTACGAGTTATGTAGAGTCTTTGCAAGATGTTTCTGGGTGCGTTCGCTGAATTGTGAAGACACCTGCGCTGAACTGGAAAAATAGTTCTTTTCGCATGTTTCGCTGTATTGTAAAAGTTTTTTGATGACTTGGGCTGTGTTGGGAAAGGCGTTTTTTAACAAGCCTACTTCTCTGTTTGATCTGAAGCAGCGCGTCATCCTTTCTGGTAGCACATTGTGCATTGCCACAAATGTAGAACACTTTGAGCAGTATCTCTCGTAGATCTCGGTATTTGATACATTCATTTTTTATAGTAGACCGTTTTCTAATATGATAATAAATTGATATTTATTTTTCTGTTTAATTTCAATATTTCATTCTTCGCTTTGTATACGACCCCCCAAAGTCAGCTGAAATTTTTAGATGAAATAACTCTCTTTGGTGATACACCGATTTAGCAATACCGGATAAAGGTAGTTTTGCCTTAAAAAGGACATTGCACCCTGATTTCGATCTCGAATTACTCTAATTCATTTTTAAACTGATCCCTGAATGAAAGACAAAATCAAGTGAAAAAATCTCAAACTTTGAAATTTAATAGCTGCGTCAATTTTTTCGTACAGAAGTCAAACTTTTTGTGTTGTAGTTGTTATGATATGTGCAAATATTTAGTAAATATAACTATAGGGACCGGGGGACTATATAAAAAGTTAGATTTCGTAATTTTTATAACATTGATTTTTTACTTTATTTAACGCCACCACATCAATATTTATCTCATTTTAAACGCTTTTGCAATTGAAACTATATGTCTACAACCAACGGTTGAGAAATTAAAGGTCGGCGATAGATAACATTTTGCACCCTGTATTTGTGTCTTGTGATCTTGGTCGGTAATATTTTTCGAGCCAGAAATACTTTCTTTGCGATGTGGTCATATTTTCACGCTAAAGTGAAGCAAAACTGCCTCCAAACTAATCTTGTATTATTTAGCTTGGATAGTTCTATAGGTAATGTGCTGTAGCTTTAAGACAAAGCTCTGAACATTTCGAGATTTTTAATTTTTCTTACAAGAGTCATGTTTTTTCTATGATTTATGTAGTTATGCTGTAGTTTCTCATTATGCAGTCATGTTTTGACGGGTGCCAACTAGCCTTTAATTAAATGCTTATATGAACGTTTTAACAAAACATCTTCTATCTTGCAAAAACAGAGTCTAAAGAGATTTAGAACACAGAAAAATAAATTGATACATTTGTTATAAAAATTTCAGCATTTATCATGGCTTTTACCGAAAATATATATCTGAATAATAATAAACGATTAATTTAGAAAGCTGAAAATTATTATAAAACGCTATAAATATTTTACACAGTGAATGTTCTCCAAATATTTCTCTAACCTAGGCTTTTTATGTGAACGCACAATGGAGGAATATTTTTTGTAAAAGAAACATAATAAATATCAACGTTTTAAGAAAAATTTACACGGATATCAATTTTCTTTTATTTACAAACATGCTTCTCCATTGCTGTTGATGGCTGTAGAAAATATGAAAAACTACTATTTTTTACTGTCATGTTCTTTTTATTCTATCTTAGAGCTTTGTAAAAAATAATTACACAACATTTTTGTGTTGCCTGTTGTTTGTAAATCTATTGTAAAAAGAAGAAGAAATATGCTCTATATCAAGAAAATTGGCTTTGTTTTTAAAATGTAAATACATTATGTCATAACTGTCATTTTTATAGTGTTACTTTGTTTTTTGTAAAGGTAAAAAATTAATATACTTGCTTTATTTTATAATTATTAAGTCTATTGTATATTTAAGAGAAATCATGTTTTAATAAAAAATAAATAAATTTCTATTTGCCCTTCAATAATCTGCCTCATTCTTTAAATAAAATTAGCAAAATGCATATGTTTTAAGAAGTTTTATTACCTTCATCTATCATTACAAGAAGAAAGTATTGGATTCATGAAAAAATTGCGACTTCTTGTTTTTGACGGATTTATATATTTTAGAAGGATCTGAACACGATGTGACTGTTTTTAGAAAATGTCTGTCTGTGCATCTTTCAGCTCTCTCTCTCTCTCTCTCTCTCAGGGTGTGTGTGTATCTGTATATGACAAAAAGTTTGTATGCGCTCTATCTCTGCATTTTTCACGACTTCCGCAATCTCAAGAACTAATGCACGGATTTTTATCAAACTTCTTATCCAATTAGACGTGGACATAACTTCGTTCGCATTAGGTTTTGGTGTAAATCACCAAAAAGGTTGCGCTGCCGTGCTGCATTTCTCAGAAATTAATCGATTTTAGCGATATTCAAATCTCAAGAACTAATGCACAGAATTTAATAACTTTTTCGATTCAGATAGACCTTAATATAAATTGATCTTAATAGTTTTTGGTTTAAATCGCCCAGAAAGTGGCGCTGCTTTGCTGTACTTTTCATGATTTCCGCAATAGCTCTATCTCAAGAACTAATGCACGGATTTTCACCAAACTTCAGATTCAGTTCGATCTTGACATAAGTTGGTTCTGATTCAGTTTTCTTGTAAATCATATAACAGGTAGCGGTGACATGCTGCATTTTTAATTATAAAATACATAGTTAAAAAAATTACGCTTTTTGAAATATTGACATGTATGAGTTTGAAGAAAGCTTTGGGATGGGCACATCCGACTTGTTTTTTATGTAGTTCAAAGACTATTGGGAAAACAATCTAATTCAGTTAAATTTATGGAATTTCTTAAATTTTTTATTATGCATTCACGATGAAACATTGTATACAAAGTAACTTATATATTCAGAAACTCGCATTAATCCTGCAGAAAAGCTAACCCACATCTAAAATGCTTTATACATGTTCAATTTAAAGAAAGGGGTATTTTCTTTGCACGAAAGCATTTTATAATTGAAAAGTTACCAATATATCTCCTTTCAAATTTCTAGCCCAAGCAATTTAAAATAAAAATCCTAATTTGAAAACAATTGGCCCTACTGGCCTACTGGGCACCTACTGGACAGAGATGGACAAATTTATAATTGCAATTATCTGCAATGTAATTATAATTTAATCGTATTTAATAGATTATAGTTACAAATATTCAATCACAGATATTACGTCAAGCAATTCTAACTACAGTGCTGCAACATATTTTTTTGCGCTATGTAATTGTAAATTTAATTAATTACATACAAGTAATTTTAAATACATTTTAAATAATTGCAATTAGAAATTTGCCTAACTATGCTCCTGGAAAACATGGGTTACAGGATAAGATAAATGTTTAAGAAGAGACAGTTGTGTGATAAGTACGCAAAGTATTTAGTTTCTAAAAGTAATCATGTCAATTTTCAGGTTTCTAGCCGTAACACTTTCAAAAGACTCGCAACTTTAAAACATTTTAGGTAGCTTTCATTACAAAAAGCTACATATTGCAGCCGTTCGGAGGAAAGCAGTTCCATAAAAGTTTAGTATATTTTCACCGATCATCACCCCAACGCCCCCAAACCACCCTCCGTTCAAATATTGATTTATATATATCCATATATATATATATATCTGACGTATGTCATACTTTAACTCTCTTATTTATGAACCGATTCAAATGTAACTGAGTGTGTGTATAGAAAATACCAAGGTCTCGACCGAGTTCGTTGGCCAGCTTCATCCGCCATCTTGTTTCAAAATGGCGGCCAGTTAAAAAATTAAAAATTTTTAAAAATTCAAAATGTTGTACAAAAAAAAATATAAATTGAAAAAATTGTTTAAGTGTTAGAAAGTGTTACAAGGATTCTGGAACATTTTTTGTTTTCATTATATCTTAAAAAATGGCTGAGATATGGCAGTTTAAAATTCTAAGGTGGATGAGAATTTGAAACAATCTTATGTTTGTTATTCTGTAACTCTCGTATTTATGAGCCGATAGCAATGTGACTGATCATGTGTACAGAACATGCCAAAGTCTCGACCGAGTTCGTTGGACATCTTCGTGTGCCATCTTGTTTCAAAATATCGGCAAGTTAAATTCTTTTAATTTTTTTAAAAAATTCAAAAAGATGTATAAAAAATTATAAATTATAAAGGTTGTTTCCGTTAAATGTTAGATCGTGATACAAGGATTACAGAACATTTTTTGTTTTGTTTTTATCTTAAAAAATGCCTGAGATATGGACGTTTGGAATTCTAGGGTGGCTGACATTTTGAAACAAGCTGATTTTTGTTAGGTTGTAACTCTCATGCTGAAATTTGCATTCGAATTAAGTTTTAACGAAAACCGGGATTGAATCTTATATAATCGAGTTCCAAGCATTTTAGCTTCGGGTGTTTGAGTAGAATTAGTTGTATTTTTAAAACATGAACTATGAAAGCTACCTTTTGCTCCCGGTACAGGCCGGAAGGACTTTTTCGTTCTTGTACTCTCTTCGAGGCAGGTTTACCGACGTATATAATATCGCAATTCGGATCAGAGGCTGCCATCATCATTTTGTCATCATTATTTTTGAAATCGGTCGGATTCTAGCACAGCTTAGCTTCTGAAAACAAACAAACATTTCTTCTTTATAATATTAGCGTACATACAGGTTTTTACTTAAATAAGTTTTTAAAAGTTAATTTTTACTTTCATTTTCGCAAAATATTATTTCTTTTGTGAAGTAAAATTTGAAATAACACATATTTTAAAAACGCTCATAAAAAAATCGGAATATCCTTCTTGAGGTACTTCTAAAGAGTGTTTTAAAATTGCAAGTAAAATATCTTTTATCACCTTTAACCAGTCTTTCAGAATTTCTAAAAGAGCCATTGAACTTTAATGAAGTTCAAGCTTTTCCATTTCAGAAATTGTTTGTTCCTTTTAAGTTTCCACTTCTAGAAAATGTTATTTTAGAATATAAAATCTGATTGTTTTTTCTTCGATGCTTGATTCACTTGTTTGGGTAAGCTTAGATCGAGAGTTTTAAGATAAAATTTCAAGCAGATTTTATTTTTTGATAGCTATGTGGAATACATATTGACAGAATCTATTTCCGGTATATAAAGATTTACGTGTTGTTAAAAAAAATACTCAATGTTGTATTCACTATAAATCATAGATTTCTTACATCAATTTATTTGGCCCTTTTTTTATTTAAATATATTCATTATTCTACACATTGAAGCTACTGAAGTGTTTATACACTAGATACGTTTCCTACCATGATCATTAAATTGATTTTAATTAAAAGTTTCTGTTACATTTAGTCTAATTTCTGTCTGACATTTAGTTTTGCAGGGATTAAAAACAAATGAAATTCTCTGAAAATGATTCTCATAATCACCATAATAATTTTAATTGTGTACAAGACGCACGTAAATTTGCATGCTATGATTGTGATTATGTTATAGTTAAATGTAAAATTTTTTTTAAAGATATTCACAGTATTAACTACTAATATTTTGGTACTAAAACATTATAAAATGGCGCTAACCTGCAATTTTTATTATATGATTTCGAATAAGTGGAATTCTAAAAATTAACATTTATATTACTTAAAAAATTTTAAAATACATCGAGTTTCTCTAATTTCAAACAAATATATATTTTAAAAAACAATAAAATTAGTTGCTATCAAATTAAAAATAATACAATACACAATATAGCGCTGTTTCGTATCATATAAAAGGGATCTTTCATTAGGTGTAATAACAGCATCTGATTGCAGCGTTGAAGGCAACCGCAAAAGACGAAGAAAACAGGAAACATCTATAAACTGGGAAGGAAATTTAAAATACATTAAGGGAAAAAGTTGGGAAAGGAAAGTAGCAAGAATTAAGGTGTTGAGAATGAGAGTTAAGGAAAGGAACATAATAAATAAATTAAAGCGTTCGAAGCTAATAACATTTATAGTTAAACAAGTATATATATGCAGGGTGAATCTAAACTCTTGGGCAAAATTTTAAGGGGTGATAGTACACATCAAGACAAACAATATTAAATAGGAAACTAAGGGTCCCAAACGTCTTCCGAAGGAGATAGGCGCCATTAAAGTTTAGGGTCCAAAATTTCAAATGATTATAAAAAACGGAAAAATTGGTCGATTCGTTTGCGGTTTTCGCTAAAACTATTATTTATGTCAGTATTGTCTTAAAAATAAATTTTAAAGAAAAAGTTTTAAAAATGTCGATAGAGGGCGCTTTAGACTTTGGAGTAACGAACAACTATTTTTTACCGTTATTTTTTGTATCTGATTAAATGCTTTGAAAAGCTTAGACTTAAACTTAAATTTTGAGCTCAAAATCTGAATCGTTGGGAGTGATTAAGTAACGCTAACTGAACTGCGTTCAGGAGGTGAAATTTGAAACACCTACCTCCCCCCCCATTCCTGAACACAGTTCAGTTATTCCCGATCTTGGTGTCGTAGACCAGGCAGTAGCAATATGAGTTGTAATTTTCCAACTGGGCGAAAAATGACCGGGTCAGGATTCGAACCTGGGATCTCTTGAAGCTGCCATGCTCTACAAACTGAGCTATCCCGTTTGAATCTGGTGGGCATAATTCATCCAGATTTAACCGGGATAGCTCAGTTGGTAGAGCATGGCAGCTTCAGCCAAGAGATCGCAGGTTCGAATCCTGGCCCGGACATTTTTCGTGCAGTTGGAAAATTACAACTCGTATGATTTCTTTACCAATTTGAATAATTGAGTTAAAAATAATCCAGGCAGAAACTACTACCCCCTACACGTAAAATAAACGATAGAGTAATGACAAAATTAAATAGAAAATTTATTCATGACAGACATGAGCAATTTCTCCGCGCAAAATAAAAAGAAACATTTTGATGTATACATGTAGTACGCAATATGAATGAAGGTTGACATGTAGAAAATGATACACGCATGATGTTCGTGAGGAATCACAAAAACTGCTGGAAAGAGTGCCCACCAGCAACGATGCAGGCCTCATGCCGCCGGCGGAGGGAATTGTGAACATTAGTGAATACCCCGGGCATCTCCCGGATATCGCCTGCTACGAGGGCAATCCTCGCAACCAGGCCCTCGGCGGAGTTGACGGTAAAAAATAGTTGTTCATGACTCCTAAGTCTAAAACGCCCTCTATCGGCATTTTTGAACTTTATCTTTAAAATTTATTTTTAAATAAATTTTTTATTTAATTTTCTATTGTTTATTTTACGTGTAGGGGGTAGTAGTTTTTACCTGGTCTACGACACCAAGATCGGGAATAACTGAACTGTGTTCAGGGGGGTTCAAATTTCAACCCCTGAACACAGTTCAGTTTGCGCTACTTAACCGCTCCCAACGATTCAGATTTTGAGCTCAAAATTTAAGTTTAAGTCTAAGCTTTTGAAAGCATTTAATCAGATACAAAAATAACGGTAAAAAATAGTTGTTCGTTACTCCAAAGTCTAAAGCGCCCTCTATCGACATTTTTTTAACTTTTTCTTTAAAATTTATTTTTAAGAAAATGCTGACATAAAGAATAGTTTTAGAGAAAACTGAAAACGAATCGACCAATTTTTCCGTTTTTTATAATTATTTGAAATTTTGGACCCTAAACTTTAATGGCACCTATCTCCTTCAAAAGACGTTTGGGACCCTTAGTTTCCTATTTAATATCGTTTGTCTTGATGTGTACTATCACCCCTTAAAGTTTTGCCCAAGAGTTTAGATTCACCCTGTATATACTCCACGTGAATGTTTACTCTCTAAGTAGGCTACATGCCTCACATTGGACTTCAAGAAAAAAACTTTGAACATTCTTTTTTTCTCTGTGTTACAAGCCTGAACTTTAAGAACCTTATCCTAGAACTTTAAAATATTAGCATTAGTATATTAGTGTTATAGTGTATTCTATTTGTTTATTTTCTTTGATATTCTTTAAATGTTTGATTTTTAGTATTAATATGTTTTACTTGTTTATTTAGATATTTACTAGATATTGATTTGCCTCAAAAGACTAAATCAAATTCTCGAAAGGGGGAGGTGTGAGGACTGCGCATGCCTTTTCTTGCTCTAGTAGCGCTCCCTTCTGGAGAAACAGAAAGAGCGCGGCAGTAGAACTTGGAATGTCAGCAGCTAAGAACATCGTCTGATATATGAGAAACCTGAAGTTATTATGAAAATGGCCGGGAGTGAATGTTACCGGTCATAAATATGATTAATCGTCTGTGTTTATTTAATGTAGTGTGATGTGCCTGTATTTGTCATCTTTATGTCAACTTTGTGTCAATAATTAAAATTGTGTTCGTCATTAGAACAGCCTGTATTCCGTTAGAACACTCCCACATTCAAGAGTTTTACAATTCCATTCATTGATTACTAAAAACTGAAAAATCAATGAAAATGTATTTTTATTTTTGAAGATACATTAACATCTATATTGCTTCTGTCTAGGCTCATGGAAATAAAGTATTGAATTCACAAAAATTTCGTTATTCTTTTATTTATGAATTTAAGCTTTTTCGGATATCCTGAACATGTATTGACTCATCTGATAGCTAAAACTCAAGTTACACTATCTTTTACAATAAGGCTGTAGAATTGTTTTATATTTTAAGACTGTAAAAAAGCAATTAGTGTAAATTAATTAAAACTATGGAAATTGTTCTGGTAAAATATGATTTTTTTTTAGTATAAAATTAAAATAAATCTTACAGTCGTAATGAAAACAATTTTATCTAGACATTTAGCAGTGTTGTCTGTCAAATGTTGGAGCAAATGTATATTATCTATTTATATATTTTTAATCAACTTAAATATTATAATTTATATTTGCTGACTTACACTAAATTACTATAATTACTTTTTTTAGATGTCCTAAATATGACTAATCTAATAGCGAAAACTCAAGTTACACTATCTATTAAAATAAGGCTGTAGAATTGTTATATATTTTAACACAGTAAACAAGTTATTACTGTAAATGAATTAAAGCTATGAAAAAATTATGACAAAACATCGAATTATTTTACAGTATAAAATTAAAATAAATCATAGGGCATAGTGAAAACAATTTATCTAGACATTTAGCAGTGTTGTCTGTCAAAGATTGAATTAAAATTTATATTCGCTATATATATATAATCTACTTAAATATTATTATAATTTATATTAGCTGATATGCACTAATTCACTATCATCGGAAAAGAAAATCCCCTAAAAATACAGGAATTTTACCTGAAAATAAGGGATTTATTTTACATTACAGAGAGGCAAAATGAAGTTCAAAAATAATCTCAACTACGTTTCAAAGGTCAAAAGTTTTCAATAAGAGAATATAAAGTAAAATTAAGCTGGCAACCCAATGTGTTCTATTTGCATTGCATTAGATATTTAGTTTTCATGAGGGAAAGAAAAATCCAAGTAAGAAATCATATTTCCAATGTTAGTTAAATAGAAAGTGCGAAAATTACATTTTCCAGATTACATGATTTTTTTTTCTGCAAAACATTATTTGTGAAAAACTTTTAACACTTGTTTTCTAATTTCAGAGCTGTAGAAATAAAAACGACGTCGCTTTGACAAACTTATGAAAAAATATTTTAGATTTTTAATTCAAATAAATGATTCAAAATAACAAAAGTATGTATTTTTTATCAAATAAACCATTTTACTTTTATCTGCCTTGTGAAACGTTTTAACCAATTCTATTCGTGTGAATAGGTACACTCTAAAAACGACATTTTCAAAACTGAGCAAAAAATACTGAAATATGAGTATGTCGTATAGTCAAAATGGCTCCGAATCAAAATTACTCAAGTTTGAAACATGTATATAATCATTTCTGAAAACATGCACACACTCAAGAATAAAACATCATCTACTCATATTTGAGTATGTTCATGTTTCAAAAATGAGTTTGAACTGATTCTAATCAGTTTTGAGTATGTCCGTGTTCCAAAAATGTGTATGAACTGACCTCTCTGTGCTCAGTTTTGAGTATGTCTATGTTTCAGTATTCTGAGTATTTCAAGTATTTCAGAATTGAAAGCATTGGGTTGTCATATTTGAAGCAAAAAGTTTCATAAAAATTTGAAAACATCGATTTACTCTGATTTGAAAGTGTCATTTTTCTTAGTTTCCGCAATAATCGTACACCTAAATGATGGGAGCTTAAATCTCCCCCTACCCCTTGGTTCAATGCAAAGCTGTAAAAATGTACGATGAAATATTTTTATTTCTTAGAATTTTCTTAATTAATTAATTAAATTAACATCGCGTTGTGTTTTCGTGTCTTTCTGACATATAGCCCTATGCCTGTAACAATAAATTATTTAATTGATCTGGATAATACCAGTATTAATTAAAATTATACCCATGTTCACCTAAAAAGAATTTATAATATAATGTAATAAATGACAAAAAATACTCAAAATTCACAAATAACAACATTTATTTACACAATTTACAAAGTTACAAAAAATATATTAAAAACAATAAAAAAGAAATTCACATTCTTTTGCTACAAAGTAGATTCCCAATTCAATCAATAGTTCGAGGCATACAATTAATTTACTAATTCTCATTTGGGATAATTGTTATTTAAAGTCCATAAGTAATGTTAATTTTTACTTAACAAAACATTATCAGTTATTAAAAACCATTGAAAATACATAATCGAAATTAAGTACGAAGTCCCGCGCTTAGTCTCTGACTTATATAAATCCATAAACCATCAAACGAAATATAAGGTCATAAAATCCAATACCAGTAGTGCATCGACATGCACGGAGAAACAGGACAGCTAGAAACATCAGCTGAGACTTTCTGGGAACCGGTGTACAAAGGATGTACATAGTAACAGGCTTTATGATTTAAGAATCACCGCCTCATGTAGCTTCAATCAGCTACGTGATTTTACGTATTTGAATGGTTTACGTATTTTATAACTATTCGAAGCATGTCTAAAAAGGGTGTATCTCTCCAAAAATTTCGGAAATGTTCGAAAAAAATATTTAGTTACAAAGTTAAGACTTCAATATAATGCTGGAGTTGGTTCCATATTCCCAACACTACTACTGCTGTCTTGATAGCTGCTTTCAACATTTTTTTTGGATCTCAGTAGTAAAAAAAAAAATGGGGGACCTTATTTTCCCCCTTTATCGAAGTGGTCTCTGAATGGATATAGAAACCGATTACATCTTAGTATAGAGAGCTCGCATTGCAATTGGTCATAGGAGGTGCGGCCCGCTTAAATCATGTGATCTGCCCTGGGCCCTGGAAGCCCCAATAGAGAGATGATTATCTCTGACTCATAACATATCTTTTTTCATAAAAATGTCATTCCAATTGAAATTCTGTAGACAATCAGGCTCTGGTCTTACATAAAACAGAGAGCTGTTAACATGGTTCATATAGGACGTCTATGGGAGACATAAATTTCATTTTAAAAAATACAGAATAATATAGAAAACTTACCATATTAATATGTTATATACAACTCAATATGCACTTCATAATTACACTTTATTCGTGATTCTGTGATAATTAACACGTGATAAATGTTCTGTTAAAAACTGCTTTTTGATGTTTTTACGAAGAATGAAAAAAATAAACTGTCCTTTTGAAAAAAGATGGGATTTGCATTACAGGCCAACACATACACATTTTCCTGATAGTACAAAAAAAAAAAAAAAAAAAAAAAAAAAAAAAAAAAAAAAAAAAGACTCGTGCAGTTGTGTCTTACAATATAGTCTTCAAATAAGGTAACTAAAATTATTAGGAAAAGTAGAAACACTTCAAACTGTCTACAATGAATCGGCTTTGCAGAAAACACATTTTTTTTCTGATTCTCATATCAACATCACTAATACATAAGGTCGATACACACCTTGTCAAAATGTTTATGAACAATTTTATTGAATACTTTATTTAAGTATAACTAATTTAAAAGAACTTCTTAAAACAACTAAACTGGAATGTTTTTTACATTTTAAAAATGTTTTGCATTGTGTTATATAAAGACAATAACCTAAAAATTCAAAACCCTTGTAAAAAAGTTGTATTTTTTTAACTTCTTAGAGACATTGAAAGAAAAAGCATCAGAGATTCAGTGTTTTAAAAAATCGGAGCTTTCATTAAAAAATAAATAAAATAATAATCAGTGGTTACAAAATTTCTTTTCTTCTTATATTTGGTTAAAATTAAACAAAATACCAAATATTGCATATAGAAAAAAAGATTAAACTTTAAATATATTCATTAAAGTACATGTACAGCTTTTTCAGATATGACACAATTTTCGATAGTTTGACTGCTTCACAATTACTACGTTTTCTATTTTTTTTAAGATAACTTTTTTTCCAACTGCTTGCATAAAAAATATTTTCCTTTTCGTTTCTTTTCAAGTTTTGCCTCTACAACATTTTTAGTTTTAACTGAAAAAAATTGTGTTTAGAACAGAGTGATTTGTTTTTTTAATTTAATTTTTTACATACTTCAAATTTTAACCTACAGTGCGTTTTAATTCAATTATTTTACACAGAAACAAAGTTAACATCCAAGTAATTAACTTAGTATGTTTTATGGAAAGCGATATTTAATGATACTGCCAGTTGCATGTTGATTAATGGTCATCAATATCTAATCAAAATGGAATTAGTTTGATGTAGACATTTCTTTTTCTACACGGTTATTTCGAAAACCCAATACAAGTTTCATTAAATATGTTTCTTATAAATTATTTCACTAAAGCAATATGAAATTTAGAAAAAATCTTAAAAGTCGTTAAGGGAGTTTTTTTTTTAATGTATGATTGGGGTTTAAAAAACAAATAGATACATGATGTAAGAAATATATTTTCTGAAAAAAGGCTTTGGAAATAATATTTTAAAATTTTAATATATTTTTTTAAGAATTTTTTTTTTACACTTAGTATTTATGTATAATTTTTAACAAAATATGTTAAATGTTCGTTTTAATAATTTGAATAAGTGGTTGCAATCCCTCCTATAAAATTTAAATTGCGAATACCAAATGAAATTTTAAGCGTTCAGACAAATTAGCGCTTAATAAATAGCTAATTAGGCATTAATTATACCATACAAAACTGCAATATTCCAAGAATTGGAGTTTGCAATTAAATCCATACATATACTTCAAGAAATATGTTCAGTATAATGCTTACATTTTATTTTCAGCCGTGTGTGTAATCAATAATGATTTACTGAATAAAGTGAAACAAATATAGATGATGCAAGATCTGAAATTAATCAAACAAATAAGCATATGCAACGTAAAATATATCAAAGAATGTGCAGTTAGATTCTGAATAAATGAAACATATTCAGAACATTGCTGAAAAATTCATTTTGTAAGAAGTTCAAACAATTCCTATGGGGATATTTATTTTTTGATTGAATCCATTTATATGAAAAGCCTTATCATGAAATTCCGAAACTGACGTTTATAATTAACATATTCTGAATGAACAAGAAATACTTCATGTTCAGTAACATATACAGAAACATTACTGTTATTTAACGTATTTCATATCAAACATAAGAGAACATTAACATGTTATTTAAAGAATACCGAAGTTATTAAATTATGATTGATTCATTTCGGGTCATTTCAATTTGACAATTTGGAATATATTACAAAGAAAATCTATAAAAGTATAGTTAAAAAAAATTATTTTTTTTACAAAAGAATAAGAAAAATATAAAATATGTATAAAATGTAATTGTTATTTCTATTTAAATGTAATTTATCGAATATTTAATGTTTTTGTTACCTACAGTTTTAAAGTATATCTTATTTGATTTAGACTTTCCAAGATTTTGTCATTTAAATAAATAAAAAAATAATAATAATAACAAATCTTTCTTAAAATGCGAAACATTTATATAGTTCTCTGTATATGAAAGTAAAAGAGTCATTTACAAGCTTTCGGCACTAGGTAAAAATATAAGTTAAATTATAATAAAATAAAAAGGCGGTAGACATATTATTAAAGTGTTTAAAATCAGGATATTTTTTTTAAGTCTGTGAACATTTCAACAAATCATTTCTGCTTTAATTGGCTTATAACCAATGTTGTTTTTAAATTAGGTGCAATTAAAAACATGTATTTTGAACAATTTACTTAAAAGAAACAGAGCTCTAATGTGTATTGGTCTGTAATTTTCCAACTGGACGAATCTAGACTAATGAGACTGATCTAGACTAATGTGTAATCTAGACTAATGTGTATTGCTTAAAGCAGCTGTGTTTAAGTCCATCGAATCATGTAGCTATTTTAATTTTTGTCTGTCCGTTTTAAGCCTGTCAATCTTTTATTACTTTATGGACAAATACGCATCTGAATATACAATCATACAATTTTTTTTCTAGATTCGAATTATTATATTTAACATTCACTTTCCTAATTTTTTCAGAATATAAATGAACTTATTTAAAAATAAAGGGCAACATACAATCTGTCGTGTTTTTTGTATAAAGTTGGGAGGGCAAAACAAAGAACATAATCACACTGAAATTTAAAATAAAAAATAAAAAATAAAAATCATATCGGAAATAATTAAGAAACAGCTTATACGGTCACTATGCCTAAATGTCACAATGATCTCGTATCTAAAATCTTAACTCAAGAATATAATACAAACAAAAATATACACAATAATAAACACACAAAATACACTATATAAAACACATCGGAATTTCGGGAACAAAACGCAAAACATTTCACTGTATTTAAAACTTTTTTTTTAAGACTTTCCCATTAGAGTGTACATCGTTCAATATCAGGCGCCCTCATAACTCCTTCAATGCCGCGAATAATACAGAAACAGAATTCACGGTCTCGTTTCTTAACATTGAAGATAAAGCAAACCCATCGTCGTCAAGCCGTCGAACGTCTGTTTCATCTTCCTGAAATGAAACCGGGAAAAGGCGACACTGTTTTCAAATTAGAGTTGTTCCAAATTCTAGAATTTTCTAAGCTTTTTGGTGATTGATACTTTTTTTCCGAGAACTATTAGCTACGAACTGGAATCATTAAATGCGAATAGGCTTTTAGGAAATTTACGGAAATAAATGTAAGTGATATTTTCATGTAATCTATTAAAATGACGTTTAAAACAAAAATTGTGACTAATTAAGCTTTGTTGAATTAATAAATTAGGAATTTACACATGACCATTCACTAGTGTTTTTATTTGGCTGTATTCTTAAATATGTATTTCAAATGATCCAAAATGGAAATAAAAGCAAAATGTTTTATAAAATGTCAATCAAAATTATGATCAAAATTATGATTAATTATATAATAATAGCGGTGTATATTTAAGCAAAGAATAAATACATCACTAGATTGTTCAATACTTTTATGATTGAACCTCTGAAAATTTTTGTGTGGATTGAAAGTACAGAAATTTAAAGTGGATTAAAAAAAATCTGGTATTTATTTTCTTATTCAATCAGTGTACTGTTCCAAAATTATATTTTTATCACAAACCAAAAAGCGAAATGCTGTCGGATAAAATTTTGTAGAATGCTTAACAACTTAAGTATATATGAAAAAAAATAAAGGACGACAATTTAGTGAAAGAGCAAAAACAGAGGCATACACATAGGAAAAGAAAAAACAATTAAAGCTTTAAAAAAAAAACAGCGTTACAGAAACAGAATTTAGGAAAAACTCAAAGTCGTCGCTAAAAAATATTTTTTTTTTAAGTAAATGCACAGCAGAAACAGGAGATGCGAAGAAGCATAAACCTCAAAATTGTCTAGATTAATATCATCCAGACACGAAATAGAAAATATTGAGACCTTCACAAAAGATGAAAAGCAAAAAGGGTTATAGGCAAGATGAAAAGCAAAATATTTTCTTAAAATATAGACTAGTAAACATTGCTTTAGTAAAATGTATGTTGTATTGGTCATTAGTTACTTCTTGTTTTTTATATGGTCAAAGTTATAAGTGTTTCAAGTATGAATAATGAATTATTGATTAGTTAATTATAATTAATCCATATTATGTATATCAAAGTTATATTTTTATTATTTAAGTTATTATTAAATTAAGTGATTATTATTTTAAGTTGTTTAATAATAATTTTTTCAATTTTATGTTTTTCAACTCTTTATTAAGCATTTTAAAATTTCATATCAATTAAATCAATATTTTAATATCAACTGACATACATAAAATTCATTGCCCTATTTAGGTACTTTGGCATCTCATTTAGCTTTGAACTACTATAAATGTGACCATAATGACCTAAAGGCGACAATCATGTATTGTCTGCTTAGATTGCAGATAATGATTTAATTTCTACAAAACAAGTTACTTTTGGAAAAAAGCACAGTGTTCCATCTTTTTTGCTTAATGAAAAATATATTTATTTAATAAAATGCGAAATATATTCTAAATGTGACAAAACTATGGGTAATCGCGTCTCATTTAGGTACAATAATCTTCAATAGATTTTAAATTGTAAATTAACTTTTAAAGCAACTTAATATTGTTCATATGAAAAATCACTTTTACGTAGTGCAGTATTTTACAAAGTAGTGATTATAAATATCTTGAATAAATTGGATGAAACGTATTCAAAGAGAAAAAAAACGAATTCATCAAAATTGTTGGGGAGATATATACTAAAGGATGAATTTATGAACATTTACATAACTTTTCAATAAAATTTCATTTTCTGAAAACTAGAAGAAATCATCCAATGTAATTTAATTCACGCTTATGATTCTTCGAAAGGGGAATTGCCATCTCTACTTCATTCAATATTTTAAAGCTCTTGGAATTTTCCAATCATATTTTTATTAAATGCATTCTTCTAGGAATTCTCACTTGATTATATTAAAATTGTATGTTTTACGTAAAAATATTTAAAAGCGAAAGATACATTTCTAATCATTTTGGAATAAGCTTGTTTATCGGAATTTCTTCACTAAAATTTGTTTTCTGAAATTCTTCACAAGTACGGAAAGTTAAACTGTTTAATTTCAAGATTAATGCAGTTGTTGCAATGTTTAAATTGTTATTAAGAGTTTTCTAAATAGAGAAAATGTTGTTTCAGTTTAAAATATTTTTATAAATTAAAAATTTGTTTAAAAATAATTTTAATGCGTAAAAATAATTTTAATTTACGTTTTTTAAGAATGAAGAAAATGATTAAAATGAAGAAAATTCGTTCGTATCTACAATCAATTATTAATTAGTTTTCAGCCTTTATTTACATTTTTTTAAAATTATTTTGCTGGCATTTTAGATACTAAAATATATCATTGGAATTTTTTCAATTAAATAAAAAAATTGCGAATTTAAATGATAAAGCTTCAAAAAATTGATTTTTTTTCACTTGCTTAAAATTTATATACTTGATTCGTCTAAATTACTAGTTACTAGTATTCATACTAAAATCATCTACATAAAGGTTACGTAGTAAGAACTTTCTGAATCTTTAATTGCGGACATATTTAGAGCATCAAGTTGAAATAACGTAAGTCCAGTCCGATTTGTATCAATGTATAGTTAAGATTCTGGCAAAAAATTCAAAAAATAATTAAAGATTTGCTTTTATTTTTTAGTCGTTAGTTTCTGATACATATAATGTATAAACTTCCCAGACACGTAACCTGTAAGCTTTGTCGACAAATAAAAACTCTAGGCTTGAAAGGCAGTTCCGAAGAGCAGTAACTTTAATTTTTCCCATAATCGTCATGTTCCGTACCATTCTTCCACCTCCTAGAAAGAAGACATTCTATACCTCGTTTTGTATTTAGACATGCAGTCCTGGAAATAAAGGCAATCACCACTTACTACGTCTGCTACAATTAATCTCATATAAAAGAAATAGCTACCGATCAACTGAAAATAATGTAGATTGTTAAATGTTATGCATAAATCATGCTTCTGTAGGTCGTCTACATAGTAAAATTTTTATTTGAGTTCCTCAATACTTTCTTTGAGTTCCTTGGAATTATCCATGAAATATATATAGTATAAGCGCATTGTACTGAATTTGCATTGAGTTTTAAAAGAAAACGTGTTAGGGGTGTGGCCAAAAATTTAAAATAATTATGATCTTGTAATTTTCAAAGTGAGTGAAAAAGTGCTCAAGCCAGGATTAGAACCAGGGACCTTTTGGCATAAGCTGCCAGTTCTCTGCTAAATGAGCTATCCTGGACAAATCTGAAGGACACAATTCTGCCAGAGATCCTTATTAAGTATGACATCTGAATCAGCTGATCAGAATAAATTACAGGTAATGTAACTCAAAGAAAACGTTGGATACATAATTACACTATATTAATTTTAATACAATTATTATAATTGGTAAATAAATCACACGTCACTTAGAATAATTTTAAGGATTTTTTCAACGCTATAAGTTTACTATGAAAAGTATGATATGGGTTGATTATATTTTCTACGTCACCATAAATGTAATTTTAACATATATTCTTTAAAGTTAACTTGTATTTTAATATTATAGTGGTTAAGAATATGCAAAATGTTGTTCTGTTTAAATATTTTCGAATCGTCTTATAGGAAATAAAACAAAAATAATTTAAACACAATCAATTACCTTATTGCCACCAGAAAGCACTATAAACGCAAATAAAAGTTGTGTTGAATGTGTCCTTTCTTTTAACTTAAGCATGGCTGTCATACAAAAAAAAAAAAAACTATTTATATCTTTTATTTTAAAGTTTGTTACTCTATTTCTTACTAGGGAGCGTAAAAAGTTGAGATTAACCTATAGTATCGAATTTTAACCTAGGGTACTGTAGAAAATATACATAATTTAAGTTATGCGATTTCCCATCAGGGGCGCTACCAGTAGCAAACACCTATCGCGTAAAACTTTTATTACTAAAAAAAAAAAAAAAAAAAAAACATAAATTTGACAAATAACACTTATTCTGATAAATTGAGCGAAATTAATTTGTGCTAAGTGAGTTTAAATTGTCCCCATCAGTGGCGCTAGTGACACAAAAACCTATTACGTGAAAGTTTTTTCGAAAATATAAATTTGACCATGGCGGAAACTTACTCTGAAGATACGAGGGAAATCCTTTCGCGAGGAATGAGTTTAAATTGAATAGTTATGCAATTTCCCACCAAGGTCAATACAAAAACGTATAATAAATTATGGTATAAAACTTGAATCTTTTTTTTATATAAAAATATGAATTTGACCATTTGCAGAATGTTATTCTGAAGGATAGAGCGAAAATCGTGTTTGAGAGTGGCATAATTATGTATTTTCTCACCAGAGCTCAAGTGGCATATAGACACCCTCTCACTTGAAAATTTAATTAACGCATAAAATTGACCATCACTGATGTTTATTCTCCAGATCTGAGCCAAAATCGTTTGTAGGAAGTGAATTTAAATTGCTTAGTTATGCAATTTCCGAAACAGAATGTTAGTAGCATAAAAAAACATTACAAACATATCACGTGAAATTTTGCATCAAAACATAAAAGTGGCCATGGCAGACGCTTATTTTTAAAGTTAGAGCAACATTCGCTTGCGGTAAATGAGTTTTAATTGCGTCTAAATATTCAGATGAAGACATAGATATATATAGCGATACGTGAAGTATCATTATTGAAGTAGAAGCAAGAGAAAAAAATAGTTTTACAGAATCTCCAAAAATCTGAGTATAGTTTTAAATAAATTTAAATAGTATAATAATTTAATATGAAAATGTTTTTATAAAATTTATTTCTTTAGTTGTATTCTATATACTGCAAATTTGTCATTCTCAGGAACTTAATTGTTTTAAGAACAGTTTCTGAAAAAAAAATCATCATTCTATGCATCCTTATTTATAAAATATACATGGTTTTTCTTTGACAGAAATGTGTGTTTTAAACGTTTGACAGTCTCCGTCGTCAAACATGTAATCGATTTTATTTATTTATTTTATTTTATTTTGAAAAAATAGATTTTTCCGTGATTTTTTGCATGCATGAGCAAGTCTTTAGTAAAAAGTCATATTTCCTAAGCTATACAAAATAGCGTTATGCAAAATGTAGATGCAGATTAAAAATAAATAAATAAAATTAATAAGTTGCTAAAGACAATTTTAATTATTGAAACATTCTTATTCGACATAAAAATGAAACTAATTAAATGATTAATGGTAGACGGATACTTTAAGAAAATATTTCGATACATCCAAAAGCTAAAAATCGTAAACAGCCTCCAAAATCCTTTAACATCATGGGTGACGGATCATATTAAAACGCAAAAATGTTAAAACATGACATGAAGGCAAATGTTACTGAAAGTCGCTAGAAAGCATCTTCTCATTCTTTGAAGAGTGTGAGTTTTGAAAAATGAATGATTAAAATTCTAGAAGTCAGTTTGTTTAAAAAGAATCTAGTGAATCACATCAAAAATATCTAATAACATATGTGATG
This sequence comes from Maratus michaelseni, assembly GCA_963931845.1. Lineage (NCBI taxonomy): Eukaryota > Metazoa > Arthropoda > Arachnida > Araneae > Salticidae > Maratus > Maratus michaelseni. The sequence goes on from OZ007593.1 coordinate 213,987,510, forward strand.
GATTATATATATATATATTTATTTTAGCAGGTTCAACTTTAGATTCGTTTATGAAATCCAATAAACTGAAATTTCTCTTTAGTAAAAATTATCATTTCAACTCATTAAATATATTATACTGAAATATATAAGTAGAATACGCATACCACAAGAAAAAGGAAATCATTTTCTGCGTTATAAATAACTACGGTACACAAAACTGTCTTCCAAAATTATAGAATATTGGTGACCATTTGTTTGAAAACTCTAATAAATTTTTACATTTAATATATTTTTTAGATTATCCACTGAGAACGCCAAAAAGCATTTTTATATGAACAATGTATTCAAATAGAGTGTTGAAATTTATTAAGTGGATACTCTCGTAGTAGCTGCATGCCAGGAGTTAATAGCGAAAAAATCGGTCGAAGAAAAAGATTTTTCTACTTACAGCAGTATTTTTTATTGTGATTATTTTAGTAGCTTAAGCACGTAGTTCGATTACATGTATGTTAAGTTTGTGTTTATTTTTTATTATTTTATTTATTTATTTATTTACTGATGAAATATCAATTTTGTTTTGTAATATTAGCCGGAAACATATGCTGAAATTTTTGTATTGTTTTAAGTGGGTTCGTCTTTCTGAATCAGACTTCACGATATATATATATATATATATATATATATATATATATATATATAAATTAAAGCAAATTCATGCTTGCAAATGACTTTAAAAACCACAAAAAAGCATTAAATTTGAAACAGTTATTAAATAAATTGCATTTGAATGAACTTACTGTTTCCTATTCGACGGTTTTAAAAAATATTGTTTGGCAGGTGATACTATCGTAAAAGTGACGTCAGCGTCACTCACGTACATGTTTTTAATTTATAATATATTTTTTAGATTATCCACTGAGAACACCAAAAAGCATTTTTATATGAACAATGTATTCAAATAGAGTGTTGAAATTTATTAAGTGGATACTCTCGTAATAGCTGCATGCCAGGAGTTAATAGCGAAAAAATCGGTCGAAGAAAAAGATTTTTCTACTTACAGCAGTATTTTTTATTGTGATTATTTTAGTAGCTTAAGCACGTAGTTCGATTACATGTATGTTAAGTTTGTGTTTATTTTTTATTATTTTAGTTATTTATTTATTTACTGATGAAATATCAATTTTGTTTTGTAATATTAGCCGGAAACATATGCTGAAATTTTTGTATTGTTTTAAGTGGGTTCGTCTTTCTGAATCTGACTTCACGATATATATATATATATATATATATATATATATATATATATATAAATTAAAGCAAATTCATGCTTGCAAATGACTTTAAAAACCACAAAAAAGCATTAAATTTGAAACAGTTATTAAATAAATTGCATTTGAATGAACTTACTGTTTCCTATTCGAGGGTTTTAAAAAATATTGTTTGGCAGGTGATACTATCGTAAAAGTGACGTCAGCGTCACTCACGTACATGTTTTTGCTTTATAATATAGATGCAGGCAGCTATTTATAAATTTACAAAGCTTTAAATATTCAATAAAAATCTGAGTTAGGATTCAATTTTTTTTAAATATTTAAATTTATTTAAATGTATCGTTTAATAATAAAAAATAAGAGAAGATTAAAGTTAGTAAGATAATTATTAACTTACGAATAAATATTCGGAATACAGGTATAAACCTGTAATTATTAACAAGTTTAATCTGGATAAACAACGTGTTTTCAGAAAAAGAAAAGTGATTTAATATATGTATATATATATATATATTCATTAAAATTTAATTTGGATATGGTTCAAAATAATTATAAATCACATTTTTTTCTGTTTTCAAAAACTAAAATAATATTAAATATCGGGTGAAACAAAAATTCGTTAAAAATTTAAAAATTAATTAAAAAGAAACAAATGAAGCTAAAAAATTGCAGTTTGAAAGAATAGGATTAGGTGGGGGATCGTTTTTTTAATAACAAAAAAAGTTGTGGTTAAACAAATTACATGTAGACGGCGCTGGCCTGCATAATATGAAGCAGATGTATGCAAATTAGGCTTATTATAAAAGAACCATTTCAGAGAAACATCTGACAAACTGCATTATCCCAGCACAGGATACAAAGTCTTTTCTCGTCTTCATTCATTTTGCCGTGCAGAATATTTACAATGATCCAGTTGCTGATTCCCCGTTCTTGTAAAAGAGCTTAACCAACAGCGCTTGATTTGATAACGAAAGCATTCTGCTGGCATCGTATGAAGATTCTGTGTGCATTGAGAAGTTTTATTGACAGCCAGATTTTTATAAATCTGCTTCATATTATGCATGCAGTGCCATCTATGGGTAGTGTTTTAACCAGATTTTTTTTTTATTAAAACAAATCTGATTTCTGCATACCGCAATTTTTCAGCATAATTTATTTATTTTTGAAGAATGTCTAAAGTTTTAACGGATTTTTGTCTCACCCGGTAAATTAAAATAAACAATTAAATATACATTTTTGAAGTCAATATGCAACATATTATTGCAACCAAAATTTTTGTTAAGAACTAATGTAGATTTTAAATTACTCCTTATGCTTTTGAAAATATATTGAAAGTCTCTTAAACCTCATATCTAATAAGATGTTATTAAAACTGAGATAAAACAATATTGGGGAGAAACCTCTTGAATAAATACAATAGGTAATGCATAATGCGTTTCGCAAAAAAAAAAAAAAAAAAAAAAAGACGTCTTTCTTAGTTAGGCACAAGCAAGACATGCCATCACAACTTTGAAAGCAGGGCCTAGACCAATAAGTTACATTTGTAAAATAAAAGTTTTGTTCATGCTTTTAAAGTGGTAGCACGTCTTGCTTGCGCCCGTCGTTCTTTATTATTGCGTTAGACATTACTTATTTTTATCACGTTTTATGAAGTTTTAATCCTATACAGACATGTATTTTTGTTACTGGAGTAGCATATTTAAAACTTAAATATGCACACTTAATTTCCTGCCAGTACGTAATTTTGAGAATAAAAGAAATTGTATTCAATAAACGTTACAATATTTATTATATTTACTCTCAGGTTATCAATACAATATAAAACCTAATACTAAAGAAATAATTAAATTCAGGGAACAGAATATAAATTGAATTCTACAGTAACGAAAAAATACTAAAATAAAATAAATAAAATTTGCATCCAACAGATATTATTTTTTTACGTTCTTGAAACATATTTTATACAGTCATCTCCCTTGCGGGAAGGTGATTTTTACAGAGAAAAAAAGAAACAACGCGGATAAATAACTGAAAGTAGAAAAAAAAAATCATCTACACAACACACATTGAACAGTATTTGTTTTCTAAAAGAACTTGAGACAGCATAGTACTTAAAAATGTAAGACTGATTTTAAAACATTTTTCTTTCTTTCTTCCTGCATCTACAAATTCAAATGACTTTTTTTTTCTTTCTTTCTTTTTCTTTTTTTAGAGAGCAAAAGAGAGAAAACTTGTGAAAAAGGAATTTGAAAATATTAGAGTTGATGCTGTGTAGAAATGATTTATTTATTTATTTTATTTTTACTGAATTTAGATTTTTTTATCATTTCTGCTGATTTCATCGCTTAATGCGCATGCGTTTGTTCGTAAAAATTCTGATAAAATTGTGACAATCATTTCAAGCTCGACAACTTGAAATGAAGCCATAACATGGTTAAAAAAAACATTTTATTCAATAAGAGTGTAAATAGGTAAGAACTGAAACAAGAGAATTCAATTAAACGACTTTAGTTCGATACTAGTACGATGAACTAAATAGGTGAAAAACTCACTGTCCCGATTTAATAAATTACAACCAAACTCAGGAGATTAATCTTAAAGAATGAATATATATATATATAATATGTATGTATATATTTTTGTGTGATATTTCCGGTGTTTCTCTTTTTAGATCATCATGCAGTTTTAATAGGAAGTTGTAGTCGTAAGCCAATGATAACATAAAATTACAATTTGGATCTGACTTTCAATAGGGCTTCAGTTACAAGGTAATCATTTTCACATACACCCGTTACCGGGAAAGTTTCCGAGAATTTACAGGGTTTGTCCGAAAAGTAAAGTCAGTGATTTTACTGTGTACAACTTTTCTGTGTATCTGTATTCTACATTTATTGTACTGTGTTACTGACTGTGTTTTGTATGCATATTACTTGTGTGTATTCACAGCGCGCTCTGAGCGGCAAGGCTTGGTGAAGAAAGGAGTTTGTTTATGCATGAGCGTTCCCTTCAGTCGTTTCCGACCATCCGGAGAGTAAGGACAGGCAATTTCGTGAAACTCGCTTTCGTCTCCTGTGCAAGCCGCGATGCAGCGCTCGATTTAGCAAAGGATTGTCATTATGTTTTGTGTGAAACTTGGCCAATCCGCAATGTATCGCGTCCGCCTCGACATCGCGGACGATTGGAAATTTCACCATGACAACGCGCCGGTCCACACTGCCTTCCTCGTGACACGCATCCTGGCCGATTCAAATGTGCCAACAGTTCCCCATCTGGCCTACAGTCCTGACGTGGACCCCTACGACTATTTCTTGTTTCCGCACTTGAAAACTCCCATGAAAGGAGATCATTTCGGGACGGTTGACAAAGTCAAAGAGGCTTGCACCAAGGTTCAAAAGGACATTTCTGAAAAAGGCCTACCCACTGTAAAAAAAAAACTCTCAATTTGACAGAAAAAAACTGTAAATTTTGGCACCAGTGGAAAACCGTTTAATTTACAGAAAATATCTGTGTATTTTCATTAAAACATTTTTTTCTGTAAAAAATACAGATTTTTTCTGTAAAAAATACAAAATCCACTTTTTTTACAGGAATAAACTGTTTTTCTTTAAAACAGTTTTTTTCTGTAAAAACTACAATATTTTTCTGTCAAAATTACAGATTTTTTTTAACAACGCCTTTGGTGCCTAGAAATTTTACTAGAAGCGATGTATCGACGCAAGAGGAGCATATTTTGAAACATTTTAATGTATTGTACCGAACAGATCAATAAATGTCTTCTAATCGACTCACTGACATTACTTCTTGGACAAACCCTTTATCACATAATTTTTACCAAAAAAAGTTGTTTTTACTCATGCACTTCGCTTTTATTAATGGGCCTCTATTTTTTACCAGTAGAGTTCTAGGATCTAGACAATGTGTAATGTTATTGTATCTACAATTGTCACAACCACAGTGACCGAATAAACTAATCTTCACAAAATACTAATGACAGCTAAATTCCGGAGATTTTTCTACAATTCGTGAATCTTAAAGAAAGACAGAATGATTTCCGCAGTAAGCCACCAATTAGCAACGCATAAATCAAAACCCCCCTCGATCACTAGCAAACCCTTAACTAAACATATTATCATACAGTGCTATTTTGCTAAAAAATGTTAGTCTAATTAATATAAATATATTTTTCTGTTCTCGTATTTCTATCGTTAAAAATTATGTCAATATAAAATAAAAACAGGTGTAATATGTCGATAATCATGCAGTTAAAACTTTCATATTTTACGAAAATTAAATATGTCGCATGATTTAAGGTAAATTTAAAGAAAAAATTTAAAATACAAGAATAAATATACACAAATGCATAAATAATAAAAATGACTACCATAACAGAAAAATAAACAAAAGAAATGTATAAAAAGTATATATCTAAAATTATAAACATAAAAATATAAAGATATTTCTGAAAAAAGCAGAAGAAATGGAGACATAATAGGAAAAGAAGATAATGAATGAGATTAGAATTCGGAGAAAACATAAAATACAGACAATATGGAATTTTTTTAATTAAATAAGTTACTCGACTAAACAGCTACTTGAATAGAGTGAGGAAAAGGAAAGCGCACTGCTTTATTCTTGTGTATTTAATTAGTTTTGTTTAAATGAATTAATCATTTTACGTATTGTTAATGTAAAAATTACAGCATGTTGCAATAAATCTGAATATGAAACATATATAACAGTTCTGCTTTCAGTGCATAATCCGTTGTTGCTTAGTACTATCAATAATTAGTCTAGTAAAATGTTGTTTAAAAAGAGCTTAAGGTGGACATTTCTGGTGTAAATATTTTTAGTTGCTTAATTTATGTTTTTTGGGGTACTGAACATGAATATGAAGTTGTTCAAAAATTTTTCAATATTAATCTGTCTTTCGGCAACTATGAGAAATCATGAAAAAAACCACTACAAATCACGTTTTTTTCTTGTTTTTGGCTTATAAATTGCAAAGTAATTTTTTACGAAAAACGTGATCCTATATTAAAATAAAGACGAGAAAATTACCTACAATTCACTTTTTTATAATTTTTTTATGTACACTGTAAAAAATGACCAATGTTTCTTATTTTATGAAAATATGTTATAACCACGAACGAAAATATAATATAATCTTCTGAGTTATCCGAAATTTCAAATAGCATGTTACATTGTCTTTTGAATCCCCAGAAACGAATACATTTTCAAAATTTAAAGAATAATTTATAAAAACAAATTATTTTTAGCTGCCCGAATTTTTCAGAAACGTTTCCGAAGGGTTTTTAAAGTGTATTAATTAGTGTTCTCAGGCTGGAATCAGACCTGTTTTTCGAATGTTATCCATTCTCAAGTACACGTTTTCAGCCGCATAAGTTAATTTATACATGAAAGAGTAAAGAACTTTATGTATTTTAATGTTATTGTTAACGCTGTTAATTTTGCATGTTTGTCTGTTAAACATTTTTTTTTTAGCATGAAAATGTTTACTTCAGAATTCATAGCATTCGAAAAACAGGTATTCCGGGCTGAGGACTAATTAATACACTATAAAATCCCTTCGGAAACGTTTCTGAAAAATTCGGGCAGCTAAAAATAATTTTTTTTTATAAATTATTCTTTAAATTTCGAAAATGTATTCGTTTCTGGGGATTCAAAAGACAATGTAACATGCTATTTGAAATTTCGGATAACTCAGAAGATTATATTATATTTTCGTTCGTGGTTATAGCATATTTTCATAAAATAAGAAACATTGGTCATTTTTTACAGTGTACGATATATGGTTTCCGTAGAGGCGTTGAAAAATCGGCAAAAATCAGTAATGTTTGGAAAATAGCAAAAAAACACATTTTTTACAGCCTTTCCGTTCATAACACTAAAAGTAAGCATTTCACTCTAAACAAATCCTATATTTGGAAAAAGCAGACAAAATTCTTTACAATTGACAATGGTCAATTTGATCAATTGACAATTAAATCATGTGTTAGTAATTTTTTCGGACATTGAATAGTTATGAGAAGAGCAATGACGAATGCATAAAGTAGTCAGCCTCTATCTTACTGAAGGTATATATAACTTAAATGCATCATTATACATAAGTGTGCGCAGATATGTAAAACGTTAATGTTATGTTATATAATTACATAAAAATTATAAATTGCGATTCATGGTTGGTTAGTATGAAAACTGTTTAATGTTAAACAATATAATAAAATAGGTAGGTAAGTATTTTATACAACACTTATTATTAAATGATCCTTGACGTTGAAGTGAAGCACATCAATCAAACCAAGCCCTCTTGGCCAAAGGTTCCATGATTTTTGTAGGGATGCCTTCCAGTTCTTCTACATAAAAAACAAAAAAAAAACAAAAAAAAACAAAAAAAAAACATATAATAGTTATTTACGCACCCGGGCGCGAAGGAGCCGTTTTAGTCCCTAGTGGGCAGATTGCTACCCGAGCTGTAGGCAAGGGCTGCAAGCACCCGTCTGTCGAAACTTAGGCTCTTGAGCAGCTCTGGTGCATACAATATTTTTAAAACGGTGGAATTAGTTATAATTAATTATGTAGGTAATGATCCATACAACATTTTATCATAACAGGATTTTTACCTCTATTTTCATGTCAGCCCTCTTTTACAACTCAGGTGAGGAATCGGTTACATATAGACCTCAAATCAGGGGACGATGTGTCCTATTACACACCATCGTCTTAAAAAATTATTAATGAATTAGTTCTATTTTGTTTGAAAATTGAATATTTATGAACACTGAATTAGAATACATCTTTTCAACACACAAATAAAACTAGTCGTTGGGGGCCACCGTAATACTTACCCATCATGGATATGCATAATGTAAAATATTAAAATAAAAAAATGTGTAAACTACTTACAAAATGCATTGCAATTCAAATACAATCGAGGCTTGATGACGTCACAAACTTTAAAGGCTCGATTACTGAATTGCTTGAAAGAAACATCCCTATAACTCCAAAAATAATAATCCTATTAACTAGCGGTTTATTGCATCGGATTAAGCGTCAAATTTCCAATTAAAATATATATTTGAAGTGAAATTTGGATGAAATACAGGGTCATGAAAAATCGAAGAGTGTGGAAAAATAGGATTCCAAATATCTCGGCAACTAATTATCCGATCGACTTCATGCTTTATGCAAAATTTATATTTTTTTATTGTCTTTTTCCCTTTTATTCCCTACTTAAAATAAACAATTTCGAAAATTTGTAGATACCTTTTATCAGAACGAATATTTCGAGAGTCCGAAAAATATTGTTCCGGTTAATCGAGGTTATTGAAATGAAATAGGCTTCTTCCCATTATTACATACTAAATACATAGCAAATTGCAAGTCTCTATCTCAATGTTTTCGGGAGATAGAGCGTTTACTGACACACAGACACACAGACACACACACACACAGACACACACACACACAGACGGACGGCATTTTTTTTTCTAAAAATATGTTTTCCGGAATCTCCAGTGTCTGAAACGTGTAAATCCGTCAAAAATTTTTTTTCGATTTTCAAAACGATTACAAGACTTACCCTATACTACGTATGATGGGTAAGTAAAATGAGTGAAAAAATAAAGGCGAAATGGAATTATTTATGCATAGTTACCTCCAAGTATTTCGGGGAATTTTGGCTCAATCTCGTCTTCTTCGGTTTCAGTAAGAGGCATGTTTATTGTAACTGTTTTCGCAGTTCACCCACATATTGGAGCTTTTGAAGCATGCTTTTTGGCATACACAGTTATTCTGGCAGGTCTTCTTGCATTTGTAAGAAAAAGGTTTCAAAATGTTTTGAGGTTCTTCTGGCTGTAGCGTGGTTACTGGCTTCAGACCATCTTTGGTTTTCTTCCAACGCCCATTGTTCTGGATGGGTCTTTTTCATAACCAAGCCATTTTTGAACTTGAAAATGTACCCCCAAGGAATGTTTCTGAGCTGCAACCTCAGTAGGAGGTAAAGACATCATCAGTAAGACAGCATCAGTAACTGCATCAGCATTTGACATAGGGTTTATAAAACACAAATGGACTTAGTTAATGCAGGTTTTTTCTTGAGAGTATGAAAAAACCTCATCTTTCCTACTTTGAACAAGGTTAAAGGAGTGTTACAGCTCCTATGGAACGAAAAAACAATGTGCTGTTAGCAATCGATATATCACGTTCTCTGATTTGAGGTCCAAAAGTGACCTGAGTTATAAAAGAAGGCTGATGTAAAACAGAGGAAAAAATCATGTGATGATAACTGTATGAATCATTACTCCACCGTTACTTCCACCGTTTTAAAAAAATATTGTACACCTGCTCAGGATCCTAAGTTTCGACCCTCGGGACGGAAACGGTTCCTTCGCGCCCTGGTGCGTAAATAACTATTATATTTAATTTCTTTTTTTTTCTTTTTTTTAGATATAGAAGAACTGGAAGGCATTCCTGCAGAAATCATGGAACCTTTGGCGAAGAGGGCATCGTTTTACACGAGTGTCACTTCCACGTCAATAATCATTTAATAATACTTGTTCTATAAAATACCTACCTATCTATTTTATTATATTGTTTAACATTAAACTGTTTTCACACTAATAAACCATGAATAGCTGTTTATCATTTTGTTGTACTTAGTATATAACCTATCGTTAACGTGTTACATATATGCGCACACATATAATGATGTATTTAAGTTATATGACTTTAGTAAGGAGACGGATTACTACTTAGTGCATTCGTCATTGCTTTTCTCATAACTATTCAAGGTCCGAAAAAATGACTTACACATAAATTGTAGAGAATTTAATTTACTTTTTCGAAGCATAGGGTAATGTTTACAGTGAAATGTTTACTTTTAGTGTTATGAACTGAAAGGTTTTTTAAAAATGTGTTTTTTGCTATTTTTGAAAAATTACTGATTTTTGACGATTTTTTAACGTTTTTACAGAAACCATATGTCTTAATAGGAAATGATAGGAACATTAATTATAGGTAATTTTCTCGTCTTTTATTTTAATATTGGATTACCTTTTGCGTAAAAAAAACTTACTTTGCAAGTTGTAAGCCAAAAATCAGAAAAAAACTGTGATTTTTAGTGGTTTTTTTCATGATTTCTCATATTGGCCAAAAGCCATTTTGTTGGAAAACTTCAGATTCGTATTCAGCTTCCGAAAAAGTATAAAATAAGCCAATAAAAACAATTATACCAGATTTTTCCACCTCAAACAACCATTTGGCTGGACTAAATTTACAAAGCATGTAATCAAAACATGAAGAGGAAAGTGAGCCTGTAGCTGCACTACTTGTAAAAGAGTATGTCCTGGTTCTGGTACATACACTTTTCTCGAAGAACAAAATAAATTTGAGAAATTGATCGTTGATTTCCAACTTTATAATCAGAAAACTAAATTATTAACTGTATGATTGAAACAATACGACAATTAACGTATAACATCGGAGTTTTAAAACAAGAATCAAACCTTAATATACATTTTGGAATGCTCAATTTAATTTACGCATTTGTGCTATAACTGAAATGGACGTAAAATACACAAAAAAATTGTTAACCGTATTCATCCTTAAATTCTCTCTTTACTTAATTTTCAATGTCTTATCACACTATTGTATTTTGGACGGATTTTAAGAAAGTCATTATTTAATTAGTGATACTAATGTTTTGTTACATTTTCCTACTTTTGTATACATCTAGCTGTATCTGCTAAAATTTGATAAATTCAGATCATTCTTCCCCTTAAATATTTAATTTTTTATTTTGCTATGATTTAGAACAATACATGCAAAATATTTAAAAGTCCATATTCATTACATAAAATCCAAGGATATAATTCTTTCGGAGCATAAGGATACAACCAGAAAAGCAATAACAAAATACGTGACGAATCACAAATATTTCCCTATTTTCAAGCTATCAGATTTTATGTTTAAACAGCGAAAAGTTTCACAATAGCACATAATTGTCTGAGTGCAACGACGACTCATACACAGCGCAGTACTACTTTGCCCCATATATAGCTACGATGGATATTAAAACCTTTCGTCAAGCATAACTCAAAAAATATTTAACGGATTTCGTTCAAATTTTTACAGCAGGTACCTATAAAGGTGACAACGACGTCTATTTATTACCAAGAATAAATGTCAAACCGGTTGGAAATTATATTAAAAAAATAGATAAAAAAGCACAATTAAAGTACATACGTCACGAAAATTTTGTGCGTACGTCATTTTCACCGGCGGGAGATTTTCGTAGACAATCGGAATTGAATATGGAGATGTTCATGGAGTACATGGAGTAAAAAATATGCACGCATTAATATTCAGCCCAATAAAATATATTTCAATTTAGTAGAAATCGAAAATTAATCTGGATTTTTTTCTGTTTGAAAGAAAAACTCCGCAATAACTTTGTAGACTTGGTATTAGAGATTTGGAGCAAATCTCAGCAATGGCAGTTTTTTTTATTTCGCGTGTGTAAATTAAAAAAAAAAAATTCTTTGGCGTTTAAATAAAAGGTTTCGATTTATGGCATTTTTTCTTTTTTTCCCCTTTTTAGCATTTTAAATGGGATTAATGAAAGGCATGTATTTTAAATTAAATGAGTGAAAGGTTTATATTTAAATGAAATGAATTCAATATGAAAATGTTATAGGAACAATATTTGGGGATTTATCAACTGCGCCAGGATAACATAAAAGTAACAATATATCAAACGGTATGTAGTATGTGAAATGAAACAATTATAGGTACTTTTCGGTTAGCCGGTCGCCAGTGATATATATACATGCATATATACACACATATATCTAAACATATTCATATGTATACATAGACATATATATACACATATATGCATGAATATATATATAGGTATACATATATATTTATATATGTACATATATCACTGGCGCCCGGCTAACCGAAAAGTACCCAATTATATTATAATCACCCATCGCACAAGAAAAAAAACTAATATTCTGCATTCAGAGGGAAAAATTCATCTCCTGTACCGTAAGATTTGGCGAGTTCTTTTTTGGTGATAAGTTTTTCGATGCGATTGTTGGGATCTGCAGGATTTGGCTCACTTTTTCTAAATATTATTTTTTTGCAGATGTAGTATTGTGTAAATATATATATTTTTTTCAGATATTTTTCTATTTTGTATATTTGGCATTCTATTTTGTATACTTTCTATTTGGCATTTGGAAAAGAGATTTTTACCTTTTTATCTGTGCCTTCAGAAATATTAAAAAATGAAAAAAGATTTACATATATCAAGCGTTTAATTTTTATACGGACTACTTCTCCATTTTTAGATTTGAAATGCTATTTATTATTTACTAGCCGTTTATTAATTGTTTACAATTCACCCCCCTGACAATAACAATTATTTATCACAAAAATGCCTCTTAGGTTTGTTAAATAAGATTGTTTATGTATTTTCATTACTTATTAAAATATCGAATATGGCGATAAAATTTTATTTTAGCATCGTGCTTAATTTTTAAGATGGTGCAAAAACATGCTTTAATAAACGTATGTTTGTAAATATTTGAAAAACATGTTTTACCGCTCTCTTGAAAAATTTTGTAAGATGCTAAAACAACCTTTTGGCACCATTTAAAATTTTTTTTCGCCAACCGACATAGGATACGAAAATTTTCCCCATTCAGATATACAGGCAAGGCTGGTCTCAAACAAGAGTAAAGCTAGCAACAATATTGTTTTAACTCTATAAGAGTTACAATAATGATATTAAATACTCCGATTGGCTTTGGGCCCAATTACGAAAGTTTCTCCTAAAAAAAACTGTAGAAGAAGTCTTTTACATTTGTTTCAAATGAAGCTCGGTGTACAAGGTATTAGTTAATAATACAAACAACACTAATGGCATGGAGGCAAAAGTTTTAATTTAAATGTATATATTTGAAACCCTTGCCCCCCCCTACCCCCCCCCCCCAAAAAAAAAAAAAAAAAAAAAAGAAAGAAAGTTACAGTAATGAATTTAAAATGGCGTTAAGCCACGCTTTCTGACGTAAGCAATTGGCTGCAAACGCGATAACGAAACTTTCACTTAACATAATAACATGTAGCTAATATAGACCTCAGGGTACTTTGCAGTTATACAAACCTTGTGGTTTTTTTTAAAAAGCTTGAGATAATTCAGGTTTAAGAAGTTGAGATTTACTGTCACATGATATAAACAACTATGAACACAAAGCTGATGAATTATTATTCAGGTTTATGTATGTATTTAAAAAAAATTGCATCTGATTACACTTATTAGATAAATTACTTCTGTTTGCATTTAATAACTGATAAACGGCTTCTGTATATTAAATGAATTATTTAAATATTGGGAAGAGGTGGCGAGCAATAGAAAGACGAGTAAACTAACGGGTAGACAGGCGGGTAGTGAGATGGGTAGAGACAGGAGTAGCGACATAGGTAGGCTGAAGGGTAGCAAAACGAATAGACAGACGGCTAGAGAGAAAGGTAAAAAGAGGGTTGACAGAGGGTTAGCGAGATGGGTCACGAGACGGGTAGCGACACCGGTAGACATGAATGTAGCGAGAAAGGTTGCGAGACGCGTAGCGTGGTAGATAAAAGAGACGAGTAGAGAGATGAGTACAGAGACGAGTTGACTGACGGGTAATGAGATTGGTAGCGAGACGGGTAAAGAGTCGGGTACAAAAACAGATGGATAGTGAGATGGGTATACAGACGAGTAGAGAGACAGTAGATGGGTACGGAGATGGGTAAGAAGATGGGTAGAGAGGCGTATAGCCAGACGGGTAGGGAGACAGATAGACAAGTTGTGAGACAGATAGACAAATGGGTAGCGAAGTGGATAGAGTCACGGTTAGACATACAAGTAGTTAGACGGATAGACAGAAGGTTAGAGAAATAGATTGGCGGGTAGCGAGACCGGTAGAGAAATATAGATACAGGTAGAGAGACGTGTAGAGAGATAGACAATCGGTTAGAGAGACGGGCAGAAGAACGGATAGGGAAACAGACAGATTGTGGAGAGACAGACAGACAGGCAAAAGAAAAGTCTACGGATTGGCGCAGTAAAGGCGCATTAAAGGTTCAGGGGCAGAGCCTCCTAGAGAATAATCAAGTATCTGTTCAGCTTAACTTTGTAATATATATATAATTTTTCAATTTTGCCGATATGGAGATTTAATGTAAAAGTTACTTTACAGAAGTCATCGAAAGATTTTTTGTATTCTTTAATAGTAATTTAGACTATAGTTTTGCAATCTGATTTGTAGCAAAGCATGCTATCAATGTGGTTTGAAGTGTAAGAGTTTCTATAAACAGTTATAAAAATAATAGATATATAATCAAGGAAGAAAAATTTTAAATTCACACACAAAAAAGGTGCAACAATGAAATTAAATTTGCGTTAAACCACTCTTGATAGAATAAACTATTGGCTGCAAATCCAACTACGTAACTTTAAAAAGCTTGGCGTTTTAAATGCATTTTTTGGTGTGTGTGTTTTTTTTTCACGTTTTGCGCAATACGCGCTTAAGAAAATGAGATTCTTTGCCACATGTTAAAAAAAAATTATGACAACACATCTGATGAACGATACTTCTTTTCTATTTTTTTAACAGTGTATATGAATTTATATATGATATTTTGTAATTCAATCATTTAATTTGCTCTTTTTCTTTATATTGTAATTGTTAACACTATGTTCTCAGCAATATCACTCAGACTAATCCCTTTGAGGGAAGTCCTAGTTTAACTATTAGGTTAGTGCATGTGTTCGACCCATATAAAAAAATCTGTAAATGTTTCACTTGCAATAGCAGGACATTTTTATTACATTTCTTCATAATTTTCAGAAATTTTGCAATTTGTTTCACCTTTATTTTCTGATGTATATATGTTTTTACACCCTAGATATTCCGAATTAGTATAAATACATACTATTTGATAATTAATGAAGTGTATTCAAAAAGCAAATGTTTAATTCGTTATAAATTTATAGTTCTTTTAATTTAAATTTTTATTTTTGTTAAAGAAAGAATATGGATTTTTTTCAGCTACATGCAAAATAGTTTTATTGTAGTTTTATGATTTAACGATGTAGAAATATTTTCATTAAACTTAAAATTTTTATAGCCAAAATAGTATAAATAAAAAAAACTATTTGAAAATGAATGAAGTGTATTTAAAAAGTGAGTATTTCATTCGTTATTCTTTTATAGTTAATTATTTTATTATTTTTAAATTTTTTTAAAGGAAGAATAGGAAATTGTTTTAATGGCATGCAAAATAGTTTTATTGTAGTTTATGGTTTAAACATATCGAAATAATTTCTTTAAAATTAAAATATTAAAAATATACATTAGATTATGATACGGTAATATTAAAGAATTATAAAAAGGTATACATAACTTATTTAGCTATCGAGATATTCATGTTTGAGTTTTTGTTTTAAACAATAATGCAAAAATCAAAAATTTACTTTACAATAGCATGCTGAAGCAACAACAATTGATAAGGAAACAAACACACAGACAAAATAGTTCTTCAAGCACTATTTTGGTTTCTCTAAAAAAACTTTCGACTTAATTTTTTCCCTTTCTGTCCAAAAAGAATGTTTTCAATCTTTATTAGTTTAAGAATTATTTTTACTGTTTTTTGTCGTTTTTCGACAATTCGATATAAAATGAAAATATAAAACAATATATATCACAATATAAGATGAATATTAAATATTATTAAAATTGTGTCATTATTTTTTTCTATTTTTCAACGGCTCTAATTTCGTACTTTTTTTTTATTTCGGAAAACCGAATATTTTAAAAATATTCTAACAAAACATCATTTTATAAATTATTATTCCATAAAGCCCATGGAAGATACTTAGTTGATATGATACTCAATTATTTCTATCATTTCCTCCAATTATTTAAAAATAAAATGAAAATGTCACATTCTTATAACGATTCAAAAGGTGAGATCTCTGGAAGAAAATCTTTTGATAACTTTTATGGCAAAATTTAAATAAAATGCAAATCTTGAGCATTTTGATGAAGCTGCTACATTACCAATATTGAATATTGTATAATTTTTCTAGCAAATTCAAATCATTTTACTGTTTACAAAAGAATAGACACAAACAGGTAATTTCTGTTAGGTAATTGCGATTTAATTCAGACATGCAGAAATCAGTCACATTAATAGGAAATGCATTTGCGCTTGATGCTTGATACCTACTAAGCAATTCAATTATCTTCTAGAATGCTCTGATGTTCTGCTGATTATGTAATAATCGCCTACTAATCATTACTAAGCTCTTTTAGAGGTGCACTGTAACTCTAAAAAGAAATAAAACTAAAGAGATAAAACGTTAGTTATATGAGATCATTTTAGCAATTCATTCTTATTTGACTTATGTTATTTATGTTGAAAACTTTTTATATAATTAAATCGTTTCAAAGGTATGTATTGCAATAATATTATTTAATAAATCATACATATTAAACTAGCAAGCTATTTTTAATAATTACAGATGATCTCGAATAACACTGGAATGATTTTTACAAACCTTTCCTCCTATACTAAATCAAGCCCGAGAAATCGATCTAGATAGGTCCCGATTTCAAGAAAATTAGTTTTGATAGATTAAAACAAACTCAGTGCTGAAAATGTTGCTTGTTATAAATCGAAAATTGCTCAATCGATTTTCTGTCCACGTGTCTTTCATGCTATTTCGAGCATGAAAAAACGAGCTAAGTGAGTCTCGTTTTGACAGGATAAAACAAATTCGGCACTAAAAGGCTACTATATATTGAAAAACGGCTTGATCGATTTTCACAAATTTTGACTCTTATACTAATTCAAGCACAAGAAAACGATCTGACTCGGTCCCTGATAGGTTTAAATGATTTTTTTATAATTAATCTTCTGTAGTCGGAATTCTCAGCAATACTGTTGGTCATTTATCAGGAGCAGGATTAAGGAATACCTCAAAGGTGACGCTAACGATTAGCCTTCTATATTAAATCGAACAATAGAAAACGGTGTAGCTAAATTCAGAATGTGGTAAAATTCGTTTTAACAGGCTAGAACTAGATTAGAGCAGCAATCGCTGGTATAAATCGTAAACGGTTCGGACGATTTTTAGGACATAGGTTTATATATACTAATTCTGGCACGAAAAAAGAATGTACTAGGATCCCAATGTCAAATACATGTGCTTTGATAGGTTTAAATAATTTTTTTATCGTTAATCTTCCGTAATTAAAAGACAGATCCTGCCCCTCTGTCGGAGGAAATGGAACTTAATTGAATGATACAAAAAACCCCTGGATTTTTATATATCATTCTATATCCATTTTACGTTTTGGGGTTCGGTGGGCCCTATTCTAACGGGAATCAATCCATTCAACTTAACTTGAACTAATTAAGATATAGATATTATTAAGATATGTACTAATTAAGATATGTATTTGGCGCCCTCTGGCTGTGGAAAATGGATCTAAAAGATTTTCAGTGCAGACGCAACACTCCTGCTATATTGTGCCGTAGGCAGCGGGGACATGTGCCGGAGTTTCGTTCTGAAAGAGATTTGTTTAGAGCAGAGTGCATCCCTGGCTGTGGAAAGGGGAACTAAGCGATTCTGCAGTTAATGTCGGTCCGATTCAAACAAAACTTTTCCTAATATACTTTCTAGGTCTCACAGTTACTAAATAAACTTCGTTATTTTTTCTCAGCCTTTGGTTGCCGGGTTCTATGAGCCCGATATTAATGGGAAGTGGTCCATTCAACTTAACATGAACTAATTAAGATATAGATAACTAATTAAGATATGTTCTTGGCGCCCTCTGGTTGTGAAAACTGGAACAAAAAATGATTTTCAGTGCCGGGGCAACACGCCTGCGATACGGTGCCATAGTCAGCAGGGACACGTGCCGGAGTTTCATTCTGAAAGAGGTTTGTTTAGAATAGAGTGCGCGACCCTGCCTGTAGAATGTGGAACTAAAAGATTTTGCAAATAATGTCGGTAAGATTCAAACAAAATCTTTTCTAACATTCTTTTTAGGTTTCTCTGGCAATGAATAAATTTCGGTATGATTTTTTCAGCCCTTGGTTATTACCATTTATGAATAATTATCTACATGGGGGGGGGGGGAATTTATTTTCTGGAGTTCTATGTGCTCATTTTCAACGAGAATTCGTTCATTCAACTTAACATACACTAAATAAGATACATCCTTGGCGTTCCCTGGCAGTGGAATGTGGAACTAAAAGATTTTGCATTTATTATTCTTCGATTCAACATTCTTCCCAGCTCCCCTTGGTACTAAATAAACTTTGGTATAACTTTTCAGTCCTTAATTACCACCATTTATGAATATTAATGGGTTATTTTCTAGGGTTCTATGTGCCCGATTTCAACGGGAATTTGCTTATTAAACTTAACATGAACTAATTAAGATATAGATTTGGTGCCTCCTGGTTGTGGAAATTGGAACTAAATATCTTGCAGCGCGTACAAAGTACGCCTGTTCTGAGGTACCGTAGGCAGAGAGGATAAGTACTGGAGTTTTGTTCGGAAAGATGTTTGTTTCGAACAGACAGCACTCCTGTCAGTGGAAAGTGGAACTAAAATATTTTACAGCGCGTGCGCGGAATCCCTGCCACAAGGAGCCGTAGGCAGCGGGAACACGGAGGTACATTTAGAGCACACTTCACCCCTTGGCAGTTGAACTAAAACATTTTCCAGCGTGTGCGTCGAAAATGGCGATTTTTATAGAAATCGCAAAAGAAATTATCGATTGGATAAACCCGGACAACGAAATATTCTCATTTTTACTCATCCTAAAATATTAAGAGAACTATTGGAGGTATCGATTCGAAACTCACAGTATATACGTAGTTTATTTTTCCGAAAATGCAAATTTGTGAAAATCAGACAGGAAAGTTTCTTAATTTTGGCCAAAAACTGACCCGCTTTCAATGAAATGACCCTGATCTTTGAGGTAGTCGTATTGAGTTTACTTCCGCTTCGGGGTTTGTCTCTCTATTTACTTACCTACAGACGAAAGGGTTACCAGAGATACGATTTCCTGCAGCGATTTTTAGAGTGTTTTTGCGTTTCCCACTATTTTTTGACGGGAAAGGGCAACGCCGGGCGTATCAGGTAGTAAATAAATAAAACATGAACTTAACAGATATGTAATCGAACTACGCGTTTAATACTAAAATAACCAATATATTGTTATGAATTTTGTATATATCTGTAAATATTCCATTTGTTTAAATTTATTTTATTTTATTATTGTAAAAATTGCAGTATTATTAATGTATTTCCTATTGAGCATCATGTAACTCAATGCTAAGGACCTCGGATGCTTTGCAAGAAAAACAACCTTACAGCATCAGTTTTTATAATGGAGTTCTATTGGAAAATCGCCAAGGAATGGGTTTATCGCCCAGTTGGCGATGGTTTTGGCGACTTCTTGTGCAACTCCCCTTATACCTTTACATTGGGATCCTTTCTCGTTTGGGGTACTCTATCGAGAGTTAAAGCACTTTCTGGTAATTTCTAGCATCCGAAAGCTCTGGAAAATTCTACAGTTATCTCTAAAGCCTATATAAGGGACCTCCACCAGTTCAGTTCAGTTAGTTCTCTGTCAAATGCGATTGAATACGCACGAGAGGCTTTGCATTGAGAACTGTGTTGTCTATGAGCGATTTAGTATTGAACAATACGCTATATTGTTCTGTGTGAAATTTTGCTATGCTGTTATTAGATTTGAAGATTACTGAATATTTGTGTCTTTGAAAAGATATTGGTGTATTTATCGAACTGTTTGGAGTAAATAAAACCTGTTGATTGTTCTTATATATTGGCATCAATCCTTTCGAACCCCGAGCTCACAACAATATATTAATATAAATGGTGAAATGTTTCGAAATTTAACGCTGGCATGCAGTTAATAAGGAAGTAACAAAAATGTTTTAGGTGTATTTAAGGAAGTATAGTGAATTAAAAAATATATATGTATTACAGTTTTCTATAAACCCAGGTCAAAGCCGGCTATAAAGTTTAACTTTAAGGTTCACTTTATATGCGGCTTTTCATCAGGTAGTATACGTTCTGTAACCTAAGAAGACGAGGTTGATTCACCTGGGTTACATAAAACAAGACTATGTCACCAATTGAAGTAATTTTGTTGAGCACGGCACTGCCGCAAATATATGTTTGTAGTAACCTGGTTTGTTTTTTTCGATGAATATATATTACAAAATTTTATTTGAAATATCTACTATTTTAAGCTTGCAACGTATTTTAGTGATTATATCTGCAATATATGTATGTTTTGATACGTTATTTGACTGTTTACTGAGGGATACGAAAACAATGATTAAAACGAAATTAAAACAGGAAAAAATATTTTTCTTTAACATTTTTATTTAAATTTATTCTGGTTAAAATTGTTTATGTTGGTGAATATAAATACTTTCAGAGTGTTTATGAATTTAGTTTGTCTATCTGCCATATGTCTGCGTCTGTCCGTGCTGTAACTCGCTTACCTTAACTCGAATTGCCATAAAATTGATATATGTTATTGAGGTTTACTATAACATGTTCGGTATTAAAAAATTAAGTATGTAGCTGCCATAGTTCATTTACAGGGACACTCAAAATAATTCGATTACATTACGTTCTATGGTGAAAATCATTTGCGATGAATTTTAATGATGTTACACTATTTCAAACATATTTAAATTCATATATATCACTCAGATATACTAAAACTTACTATGGAATATGGATTGCATAGAATTCAAAGTTCATTTACAGGGACACACAAAAGTATGCGGTTAGAGTACTGTTCAAGAGCAATAATTGCTGAAAGTGTGTTTTAAGGTGTGGTACGTTTTTAAATTAAACTAATTTTTGCTATTGCTTGGTACATATAGAGTACATAGCTGATATACAGGGCAGCACAAAAGATCTCGAATACAGTTCCGTTTGTTGATGGAAATTGCTTATGCTTTGATGTGCGTTTATTTTTAATATTATTTGTTAATGTGTTTGAAACAGCATTAGTTGCTTCATGGAAGCTCAGACAGCTGTTTAGTGATGATAGTCTGAGCCTGCTTGATTTTCGAAGACATAGCAGTTGCCTATTTGGGACTTTCTATTCCAAGGAAACCGTCTGGAAGAAAATTGAGTGTTCATCATGTTGTAGTAACTCCTCTATACCGACCCGATAAAAGATGGTGAGTGGTAGCGAGATCGGATCGTTGGCACAGAGAATTTCTCGCATAAATTAGAAAATAGAATTTTATTGTATAACAATGTTAATTCTAATGAAAAATATATACAAGACGTCAATACAGCATTTAATTATTTTTCGTGAGTCAATCGCTTATAAATTAATGACCTCTTGACTCCAAGTGTAACTGAAACAAACAAAAGTCTCTAAACATTACAGACAGTCGTGACTACAAAACAAAGTTCATTCGGACCAAGGCTCGTCCGTTCCTTCTCTTCGGAAGATCTACTAATGCTCGTTAATTCTGAGTCTAAGAACTCTCACTCTCGCACTTGGTGTGCTTTTTCACTTCGCTGGGATTTTCAGCGGATACCTGCTGTATCAATTCTAGAGGTCGGACCTCACTAGCGCTTACACCACGCTGAGTTAGAAACTGACGTTTCCTTTTCCCTTCTCCAGAGAGTCAACACTCTCCTTTTCGATCTCTCCAAAAACTGTCCTCTCTCACTTTTTCATTCTCGCAGGAGAACTTCTTCTGGGGGCGGAGGCTTTGTCGAGGCGGGCCCCTCGAAACTCTCCAGCCTCTTAGCAGCCTTGAGATCCCTCTGTTTCGTTTTCACTAAGTCCGTCATTGGACGTTCTAAGACAAAGGGCAAAGTTTCGGGCGCAAACCTAAAAATCGTGTGCAGAGATCGCTTCTCTCGCAGATGAACTCTTTCCCACGAACTCGGCAAGGATCAAAGCATAAGACCCCTTTTTGGGTAACGCCTTACCACTTCATCACTGTCCGAACTTTCAGCTCACAGTACAATAGAATTCGGCGTCTGCTAGTCTTCAAGGCAAAAATAGGGAGGGAAGGTATGCAGTTAAGTGCACTCACAGGAAATGCTAGAATGACACATAGTGCAGCTGGATGTCGAAGCTCAAATTCTTTACAGCACCTCCTCCTCAAACGATTCTTAAGGGTGAAACACTAAGAATCTCTAAGAGTCGGATAAAGAATTGCAAGCTCAAATTACATCAGAGTGGCAAGAAATAAAACATACATGAATAAGATAATACTACCTTCCTTTTTTTTTTTCGCGCTCTGATAAGAAATCATGAACATAGAATGAAATAAAACACAGTGAAATAAAAAATAAAAAATAAAAAATCTTAAAATAATTATATACAAAAGTTTATCAAGAAATCTCCTTAAACTCGACTCAGACAATCAACATGCGGAATGTCTTTGCCTGCGCGATGAGAAATGGCATAATTATAAGGTTGCAGAGCTAAGGACCACCTTAATAATCTGGGATTATTTCCAGAATTTCTTTTTAGAAACACCAAAGGATTGTGATCGGTTTCGATAGAAAAGTTTTGTCCATCAATATAATGCCTTAACTTTTTTATCGCAAAAATAATCCCTGCACACTCTCTTTCAGTGGCGCAGAAACTTTTCTCACTATCAGTAAATTTTCGACTTAAATATATTATGGGGTGCTCTTCCGATCCCTCTCTTTGAGCCAAAACCACGCCAATACCTAAGTCACTAGCATCAGTTTGTACAATGAATTCTTTCTGAAAATTAGGAGCGTAAAGCACCGGTTCTTCAGTAAGCTTCATTTTCAAAGTCTCAAAGGCTTTTCCCATTTCGTCGCTCCATGCAATCTTTTCTTTTTTATTTTTCCCTTTAAGCGCCCTCGTTAATGGTTCTACAATCACTGCATAATCTTTTATGTACCG
This sequence comes from Maratus michaelseni, assembly GCA_963931845.1. Classification (NCBI taxonomy): domain Eukaryota; kingdom Metazoa; phylum Arthropoda; class Arachnida; order Araneae; family Salticidae; genus Maratus; species Maratus michaelseni. Next base: position 214,010,809 of record OZ007593.1, read on the forward strand.
GGAATAATATCCAGCCATTCCCAAACATCTACGAATTTCAGTTTTCGATTTCGGAACTGGTAATTCCTTAATTGCCCTTACTTTCGCCTCAGCTGGCCTCCGTCTGCCCTCCCCTACAATATGCCCAAGATATTTTACGGTTTTCTGAGCGAACTTGCATTTCGCCAATTTGATTTTTAGTTTCGCGTCATTAACCCTTTTTAATACTGTTTCTAGATGACGCATATGGTCCTCCCAACTGTCTGAAAAAATCGCCATATCATCTAGATACGGTAAACAGAATTCCTCAAGCCCTCTCAATACTATATCCATAAATTTTGAGAACCTGTAGGATGCATTCAGGAGTCCAAAAGCCATGACCAGAGGGAAATAGGACCCAAAGCTTGTAACAAAAGCCGCTAATTTTTGAGCCCTCGGGGTCATTGGAATTTGCCAGTAGCCCTTCGTTAGATCTAAAACCGTAATATATTTAGCACTCGAGACTTTTTCAACTCTTTCTTCAATATTGGGTAAAGGATAAAATTCTACCTTTGTGATGGCATTTAGTTTGCGGTAATCTATACAGGGTCTCGGGTCCTTTCCTGGTGTTTCCACGAGAATAATCGGAGAGCTATATTCAGATTCGCCTTCTACTATAAGATTTAATTCTAACATTCGCTTTATTTCTTTGCGCAATATTTCCGTTTGTCTGGGTGATGTTCTGTAGGGTCTCGAACGAACGGGTTTTAACTCCGACAATTCTATGTCATGCTCGATTAGATCGGTACGCCCTGGGTCATTCGAAAATACAGTCCCATAATGGTCCAATAAATTTTCCAATTGTCTCAATTGCTCGGAAGTGCATCTAGTTGTTAAATCACTCTCTCTTACGACTTCATCGAACTTATAAACTTCGGAATCGGCACAGGGAAAAACTATATCTAAATCTTGTTTATCCTCAACCTCGTTTATCACTCGCGTTAAGATGTTTACTAAATCCACCCGTTTTTTATAAGGCTTTAATAAATTCACATGATAAATCTGGGATTTTTGTCGCCTCCCAGGAACATTTACAATATAATTTGTTTCCGAGATTTTCGATTCAATTTTTCCCGGTCCTATCCAACTTACTGACATTTTGTTTGGTTTACTGGTCGCCAAAACCAAAACCTCATCTCCTACGTTAAATTTTCTTTCTACCGCCTTTTTGTCAAACCAAAATTTCCTTTTTTCACGTTCAGTAGTCATGTTCTCAACGGCTAAATCCTGACACCTTTTTAATCTGTTCGTGAGGTTAAACACATATTCCGTCACTAGTTCATTTTCCTCCGCCTCTCCCATCCATTTTTCAAACAATAATGTTTCCGGGGTCCTCAAATTTTTTCCGTGCACTAGTTCAGCGGGGCTGAACCCAGTCGAATTATGCGGTACCGTCCGTAATGCTAACAATGCATAAGGCAAGTTTGCTTCCCAATTCGACCCGTTTTCTACACAAAGCACTTTTAAAAGCCTCTTAACCGTCCTGTGCCATCGTTCAACACTGTTACTTTCAGGTCGACACACACTTGAGTTTCCTATCTTAACTCCGAACTTTTTAAGAAAGGCGGTCGTTAAATCGCTAACAAAGCTTCGGCCCAAATCCGTCTGGATTTTCCTTGGAAATCCTAATCTACTGAATATCATCATTAGGGCTTCGATAATGGTCTCAGACCTCATATCTGACACTGGTATAGCCTCAGGGTACTTTGATGCTAAACATACCGCAGTGACCATGTATTTGTTTCCTTTGTTTGACTTCGGTAAGGGCCCGACGAGATCACAGCTTAGTTTCGAAAATATTTCACCCACTATTGGTACTAGCTTAAGTGGCGCTTTCTTCTTTTCCCCTGCTTTTCCGATTCTTTGACACGGGTCACAAGATTTGACAAAATCCTCAATTTCTTTTATTACATTAGGCCAAAAGAAATACCGCAATACTTTATCTTTGGTTTTCATTTCCCCTAGGTGAGACGAAATTCCTTCATGACACGCGCCTAATATGTCAACACGAAATCTCAAAGGAACAACCACCTGGGTCCTCTCGTTCCCGCGATTATCCTTCGTGTTTCTTATTATCAGAGAATTTCTTATTTCAAAGTGAGACTTTTTAACTTTAGCCTTATCTCTAATCTCTTTGAGTGATGGATCGCTGTCTTGTTCCATTTTAAAATCCTCTCTCCCTATCTTAGCCAGATTCGTAAATCCGTCTTCGATCAATAATGGTAGCAAACCTCTGTCTAAACTATCCAACTCGATGGGGTTGTCTATCTCCTCACCCTTTTCTTTAGAATTCAACGTTTCCGTTTCACCGTATTCGCGAAAGTTTGCTTCTGCTTCTTCTTTCTCTTTCACCGAATTCAAAGTTTCCGCTTCATCGTGTCGGTGAACATTCTCCCCTTCCTTATCGGAAAGCATAATCCGCTTATCTTCCAACTTTGGAGTATGGTCAATTTTTTTCTTTTGAGCGCGCGTCAGAACTGCATTTACTAACTCCGGTTTCATGTTCGCCCGCTCTAATAACTTTTGAGATTGATTACCCAACAAATAATAATTCATATCTGAACCTCTATTATTTACTCCCGCTTTCGTTTCAATAACCCCCACGCCTTCAATTTCTAAAGTGACCTCTGCTATGGGTAGACAGTATAATTTACTGTCCAGCGGAGTCTTAATCCAAACGTGATCTCCATTCAATTTATCTTGACTGACTAAATCGTATGCAACCAGATCAATATCACTCCCTGAATCCCTCAAGGCAGTTGCCCGAATTCCATTCACTAATACTTTACTCAAATAAGGGGAGAAGGCTTCTCCAAGTGTCGGCTTACTATTTAAGTGACTGACCCGCGCAGCCTCTTTCTTTTTAATTTCCGGACAATTTAATTTGTAGTGACCACTTTGCAAACACGCGTAACACTTGACTTCTCGCCTTTTTTCGAACGCCTTTTCCCTTTCTTTATTATCATTTCGATCCCTCCAGTTAAAGTTAGTCTCCGGATTTCTGTTTCCGTTTCGCACATTTTCAAAAGTTCTGGGTCTTTCAAATTTCTTCTCTGTCGGTGGCTTAGGATTCCACGTTTTTTTAGAAGGGCGTTTGATCGCTTCGTACGCATCTAAAAGCCTTACTAATTCTTCGGGATCTTTAATCTCCGCCCAGTTATCTATAAAATGTTCGCGCATTTCTGGAGACGCTCTCCGTTTGATTTGGTCCGTGACAAGCAAATTTTTCAAACCCTCAAAATCCGAAACTTGTAAGCATGACAGCCAACCTTCTAAAAAACTATTAAGTTCGAAAATCAGATCCTTCCAAACTGAATTAGGATTTCGTGGATGTTGACTAAATTTTTGTCGGTATGTCTCTGCATTCAAACGATAGCGTTCTAACAGTTTTTCTTTCACATATTGAAAATCATCAATTTTGTCTTCGGGTTCTCTTAAAATTAACTCGGCCATTCCCACAGGTAATAATGATAGTAAATTCGTCACCAACTCATCCGAATTTAGATTACATTTTTTTGCCTGTCTCTCGAATAAATTCAAAAACAACGAAATATCCGAATTCTTTTCATCAAAGCGATGCATAATTGTTTTTAGGGGTAAATTACTCGTTCTAACTGAGATGCTACTAGATGCGGTACTCCGGTCATCTGACTCTTGCGTCGCTTTTAACCTAGCTAACTCATGTTCCCGCTCCACTTTATTTTCCCTATCTTTTTCTATAAGTTTAATTTGTGCTAAAGCTAGCTCTTTCTCAAAACCCTCTGACGACTCTATTTTTTTTATAATTTTCGGTACAGTATCATTTTCCTCTAAAATGACCTCAAATTCGTAAGCTAACGTTTGCAAATCAGCTTTCCTAAAATATTTAAGCTCCGACATTTTTAAAGTATAAAATTAGAAATTATCTTTCCCACAAATATAAAACAATACAATAAGATTAAATCAAATCCTACCAAGTGCGTCAAAATATTACCAAAATATACGCTCATAAAAAGTACGCATAACAATAATATATAAGAAATATGCAACATATAAAATTAAGCAACCCTATCCTATCGTCCACATTCACCTTGGTATTTGGTTATAAAATACATATGGGATAAATTTTACACAAAACAACAATTTCAATTTCAAAAAGCACAGTAAAAATATTTTAAATTGCAAAAGTCTCATTCAATTCCTTTTTTTTTTTTTTTTTAATCAATGGTGGTCTTAATCTCTGCATCCACTCTTAAAAAAATTTAGAATAATTCACAAAAAACATATAAAATCAACTCTGTTATCGTAAAATATGAAATGCGTTCGATACTTTTTTTTTTCAATGAACTCTCATTTATAGATTCAGCTAAAATTTTGTAACACTGCACAACTCTCAGTTTGCATTAAATTAATTCAACAATAATTTAATTTTAACTACAAAATTTGTCTATTAAATAAGTTACAGTAATCTCGGAAGTATCTCATAATGCTTTTTTTTTTCTACCGGAAAAATTTCTCAAAAATTTACTTTCACAAAAATAAACATACAACTTTTTTTTTTGAAGCCTACAACACCTATACAAACACTAATAACAATTAAAGCCACTCTGAGTATAAAAAGAGCTTACCTCCATTACTAAGAGTCTTTCAGGGCGTCAGAAGCACAGACTTCAGAGATTCTCAGGAGCACAGACGGGGTTCTCTGTCACACTTTTCGGATGGGGGAACACTCTCCAGAATTCTTGGTAGATTACTCTTTCTGATGGGGGAACACTCTCCAGAATTCTTGGTAGATTACTCTTTCTGATGCTGTGTTGATCCACAGGGGTGTCTAAGGAGACTCAGGTCACAAGTCACAAGGAGACTCTCTCTTGGAGCACTTTGATGATTTAAATTTCAGAGTCCACTCTTTGTCTTTGAAGATTGTCATTAATTTTTGCTAATTAATCCCACCGCTGCCACCAGTTGTAGTAACTCCTCTATACCGACCCGATAAAAGATGGTGAGTGGTAGCGAGATCGGATCGTTGGCACAGAGAATTTCTCGCATAAATTAGAAAATAGAATTTTATTGTATAACAATGTTAATTCTAATGAAAAATATATACAAGACGTCAATACAGCATTTAATTATTTTTCGTGAGTCAATCGCTTATAAATTAATGACCTCTTGACTCCAAGTGTAACTGAAACAAACAAAAGTCTCTAAACATTACAGACAGTCGTGACTACAAAACAAAGTTCATTCGGACCAAGGCTCGTCCGTTCCTTCTCTTCGGAAGATCTACTAATGCTCGTTAATTCTGAGTCTAAGAACTCTCACTCTCGCACTTGGTGTGCTTTTTCACTTCGCTGGGATTTTCAGCGGATACCTGCTGTATCAATTCTAGAGGTCGGACCTCACTAGCGCTTACACCACGCTGAGTTAGAAACTGACGTTTCCTTTTCCCTTCTCCAGAGAGTCAACACTCTCCTTTTCGATCTCTCCAAAAACTGTCCTCTCTCACTTTTTCATTCTCGCAGGAGAACTTCTTCTGGGGGCGGGGGCTTTGTCGAGGCGGGCCCCTCGAAACTCTCCAGCCTCTTAGCAGCCTTGAGATCCCTCTGTTTCGTTTTCACTAAGTCCGTCATTGGACGTTCTAAGACAAAGGGCAAAGTTTCGGGCGCAAACCTAAAAATCGTGTGCAGAGATCGCTTCTCTCGCAGATGAACTCTTTCCCACGAACTCGGCAAGGATCAAAGCATAAGACCCCTTTTTGGGTAACGCCTTACCACTTCATCACTGTCCGAACTTTCAGCTCACAGTACAATAGAATTCGGCGTCTGCTAGTCTTCAAGGCAAAAATAGGGAGGGAAGGTATGCAGTTAAGTGCACTCACAGGAAATGCTAGAATGACACATAGTGCAGCTGGATGTCGAAGCTCAAATTCTTTACAATGTTAATGAAGATTTTCTATAGCTTAAAAATGAACATGTTACTGTAAAAAATTCAGAAAATCGACAAAGAAGATGCCAGCTAAAAACCTATGCAGTAAAACCAACAACTATTTGTAAAAAATGGTGCGTTGGACTATGCCTAAGATGCTTTCTCCCATTCCACCAAATTAACAACGAATAGCAGTGTATTGTATCATTGTCCTATTTTGAGTACAACCTGTACCGAACAAACTAATAAAAATTTGATATGTTTTTTTATTTTATGTGTGTATAAAAAGGCTTAGAAAAAACATATTTAAGATTTTATTAAAAAAAAAATATTATTAATTTTTTCAATGCTTGGTACGATATGGGTTAATACCAAACGAAATTTTCTACCAAACATACTACTTTGTTGCCTAAAACATAAATGTTTGCCACGAACTATTGATTTGGACACCGACTGTGGAAGAAGAATCATTTTCATTTTCATAAAACATAGTGAAGGGTACTTGAAATGCTTCTGCCATCATAGCATTCACATGTAAACGTTTACTTTTATAAATGGCAATCGAAATTTCCTGCTATATATAAAAAATTAGTTATCTATTTATTTATTTGTTTTTTATTTTGTTATGGAAAGAGGTATTAAATACTTCAATGAACAAACAACATAGTACTTAACGACTGTAGACATTTTTGATAAATTGTGATAACTGTTTCTTGGGCAAAATTGAGAAAATGAATATAGAATGATACATAAAAGTTAAAAAAAAACAATTTGCTAGCATTTGTTATTATTACTTTTAGAAAGTAGAAATGACATTTTGATGTAGAAATAAATACACTCAAATAATAAATAAATAATAGAAATTTTGTAAACAATATCAACACGGGGGAAAATCACTAAGCTATGCCTGGTTTACCCAGGTACATAATATTATAGGGCAATGTGATGCAATAAATTAACATTTTTCTTATCATTATTGGAGATTGAATATTAAATGTGTTGTAATAAAATAGAACGTAAACATAAATAAATATAACCTACCGTTATTATGCGATAACCAAGAAATTATATAGAAAAATTGATAATTTTCATTTTTTGTTTAATTCGAAAGTTTTCATCAGCCCAATGCCAATAGTAATCTCTTATATCTAATATCATTATCTAATATCTAAAGTCATTATTATAGTTTTGTGATGTTCAATCTACAGAAATATTAGCAAGATACTTCTTCAATTTTGCACCTCTACTCTCTAGCAATAATGTCCTTTTGTGTAATATTTATTTTTGTACAAAACAGTCCACTACTAATAAGTAACATGAAAACTACTGTATTTTATTTCTGACCTCTTTCACACAGAAGATAAGTTTTCAAGCACTACGCTTTTATATAAAATAATTAAATCTATGTCAAAAATATAAAGAAATTTGTAAAACACTTAAATTTACGTATATGATCAGTGGGTTATTTTGAATGGACCTGCACAAGATTGGAATATTGAAATGGTCTTTAGTAAAATGTGGTAGTATGAATCAAGAAACCTGTACGTGTGTTCAACTAATTTCTCATACAAATACACAGATATTAACACATTCTAAAGATTTTGAAAGTATTGTTTATTCCCCTGTTTATATTCCTTTTTACACGTTAATGACAGTTTCATTCAATATTTCTGTACAAAATCTGTTCAAAAACTGGACTTCGAAAACCGGATCCTCCCAAGTGAAGCACCCCGTTGACTACACTATCGTAGATAAGATAATTAGAAGTCTGAAATGAAATAACGGTTTACGGTCACAGTTCTAATAGAAATTTACAACGTAAGAAGTTTATATTTAGTGAATGTCTAACTGAATAGAAATACACGTTTCAGTACTCAAATATCTCCATACAACATTTCTGTTATTTTTGACATACATACAGACAGATCGCATTTCCAGTTATTTTGATCGAAATGATAAATCGCATTTTATAAAGCATACATATAATAAATAAATAAATAATAATACAAAAACACCGTAGTTTAGTTTTAACCAAAAGTTTGATAGAAGTTCATCTGCTATTGCTTCTGTCTAGAAAGCAAAAATTAAATCTGTCTACAGGTGGAGATTTTTTTTAAAGCATAATGCTTAAGGCGGTATTAAAAAAAAAATATTTTTCCACGCTCAACAACTCAAAATTTTGAGATACATTTTCAGACTCATTTTTAAAAGTAACAACATGAAACTTGGCGGCGTGATTTATTAAGAGATTTACAAGGGCCCCATGTTTTTATTTTTCGTTCAATTAATTAGAAATTGATTTACAGACAATTATTTTCACAGTACGATCTTTTTTTTTTGTTTCCAGCGCTATCGCTTCGGGAAATTCGGTTCAAAATGTCCACTTTGACAGCATTTTTTAAAAATATATTCCGCATTTATCAAAAAATCGAGACAATACGGACATTATAAAGTTTCTGAATAAGAGAACCTACCAATTGGATGCATTTTAGAGCAAAAATGAATTTATCAATGTGTCTCAAAATAAGCAGTTTGGATTTGAATACACCCTTAAAGACAAATTCGGTCAACGCCTCGAAATAAATGTAACTAAAAGGCTGATGAAATATATTATAAAAAAATATATGTATTCCAAGCCCAATCTCTTCCAAGTGTTTAATCACTTGCATAATAATTAGAAATATCATAATAGAATTGTACAATGTACACGATATAAATAGGATTTTTAGCAGGTTGTTACTCGCACAAAATTAATTATAATAAACGATTATGGAAAGCACAATCAATTTCGTAGTTTAAATAATAATTTAATTTATACTTTTAGAGGGAAATACCATCTTGAAGAAAAATCCTTTATTTCTAAAATTTTCTTTTACAACTAAGAACCAATGCAAAATTTTAATATTTAAACAAAGTATACTTAACTAACCTGTTTCTGATTCAAAAATGGTATTTAAACTGTTTTCAGTTTTATTTCAATGTCATACATCCGAAATATATTTTGATTCATTTAATAAAATAAAATGTATTCAGATAAAACACTCCAGTGAAAATGAACAGTTTACATCTGATATGTTTTCAGTTGGAATGTCATAAAATAATAACAATCAGTTAAAAGATTTACCTTTATGTTCTCTGCTTTATCCAATTAAAGATAGATTTCTTATTCACATGGAAACAAATTTATTAAATTTGAGAATATCATTCAAACACAGAATACTGGTAGAAACACACACAACATGTAAACAGAATGTAATAACTCCGGCAGGATTAATAAATTGCGATTTGGTAGCCGTGGCTAACCGAAGTATTACAATTCTTACTTCACTAGAAGAAATATATTTTTATTCGAAACATCGAATTACAATTTATTCTTCCAACAGATTTAGGTTTTCATAAATAATAGTTAAGTGAGTTCAGGTGATTATAAACAGAGGTATCAAAGTTTTAAAGTCTTTCATTCCAGATTGTTATCCGAAACGCGCTGGTTCTATTCTTTGGGTTAACCCTTTTGATTCGGCGTTACTCATTAATCGAACTGGGTGTCCTCTGGGTGTCGAGCCTGGCGTTCTTCCGCACTTCTTTCTAACAGATCGGGCGTCTGCTAATTTCATCCGCTAATTTGAAAGACCTCTGTCCGGGTCTACACTATCGCTCTCCGCTTCACTGCCGCACTTGGCTTCCCAGGGTCATCTCTCATCCTCTGACTCCAAACTCCAACTCCCTTCTCCAAGTCCTCTCTTTCCTTTCCCCAAGCAAAAAAAAGAAGGGGGGAGGAAATATTCATACCGGCCTCCTACACCCTTCAGCAGCCTATCCTTGGTGAAGTTCAGTTCTTATTGGAAGGTTAAAATGACCTAAAATGAAAATTGGAAGGTTAAAATGTCAGCCTGTCTGTGAAGGCACTTTCCAATCCCGACCTCACAGGAAGAGCAATTAATTCTTTAATGTCAAGGCTAGGTGCCAGGTAGTCGCATTCATTGTTCCGGGTAACGGAGGTAACGGGTAAACAGGATTCCACCAAGGCAACTTCGCTGGGATATTTGAAGATATCACAAGAAACTTGAAAAGAAGTATTTACAAAACTGAAACTGGAAAAGAAGTATTTACAAAACAGAAACTTGAAAAGAAGTATTTACAAAATAGTTTGTGAATCATTTCGCATTGGATAATGATGCTTGTTAGTAGCATTAATCGTATTCCTTTGGATTCATAACATCTAATAAAGATAGATTTTATAGTATTTATATCCCTATAGTATTTTTGTTTGTTACTCTGTCAAAGCCATTTTAACAACTGAATGAGAGACAGTTTCTGTAGTTGAACAAATCAAAATATGAGTATGGCTGTGTAATCTGGCGGCTGTTTCAACAAATAAAAAGTATCTATATCATTTTCTAATGAATGGATTTTGGCACAAATCTTTATCTGTTTTAATAAGGAAATACAATGGACTTGAGATAATTTCAAATCGATCATTTAGAATTTTCACTTAATTTCGAATTTAATCATAACGTCCTGAAAAGTTTGCATTAGAACTAAGATTAAAAAATAGTTCGTTAATCCAAACTTATAGTTATTGCATGGGTTAATTCGAACTAAAAAATCTAATATTAATGGTTAAAAATGAGATAATATGTGTGCAACAATAGTATGTAACAATAACCAAAGAGGATTATTCATTACAAAACATCTGGAAAATTAAGTGATGAGGAAACTACTAAAATTATTATATTCTAAAAACCAGAAAATATACCTGATTTAGAAGATCATATGATGAGATTACCAGCATCCTTGAAAGTCCTAATGAAAATTAGTAACTGATTTAATTAATATATTTTAAATATATATGGATGGATCTTCCGTAAGAAACACTTTTCACAATTGAATGATTGGGTGAAAAACGTAGGAATAACGAGTTACAACAAATACAACTTGATAAAATATTTATATAATGTAATTTTTTCTCAATCTTTTAATACATCTGCTTTAACGTTTTTAGCTTTATTTCTCTTATTAGGCGCCTTTTTACTTACCCATCATACGCAGTATAGGGTAAGTCTTGTAATCGTTTTGAAAATCGATTTTTTTTGACAGATTTACACGTTTCAGACACTGGAGATTACAAAAACATATTTTTAGAAAAAAAATTGCCGTCCGTCTGTGTGTCTGTATGTCTGTGTGTCTGTGTGTCTGTGTGTCTGTAAACGCTCTATCTCACAAAAAAATTGAGATAGAGACTTGAAATTTGGTATGTACTTACTATGTAATAATGGGAAGAAGCTTATTGAATTTCAGTAACCTCGATTATCAGGAAATATTTTTTTCGGACTCTCGAAATATTCGTTCTGATAAAAGGTACATAAAAATTTTCGAAACTGTTTATTTTAAGGAGTGAATATAAAAGACATTAAAAAAACATAAATTTTGCATCAAGCATGAAGTTGATCGGATAATGAGTTGCCGAGATATTTGTAATCCTATTTCCCACACTCTGATTTTTCATGACCCTGTATTTCATCGAAATTTCAATTCAAAGATATATTTTAATTGGAAATGAGACGCTTAATCAGATGCAATAAACCGCTAGTTAATAGGATTGTTGATTTTGGGAGTTATAAGGATGTTTATTTTAAGCAATTCAGTAATCGAGCCGTTAAAGTTTATGACGTCACCAAGCCACGATTTTATTCGAATTGCAATGCATTTTATAAGTAGTTTTTTTTTCATATTTTATATTATGCATATCCATGATGGGTAAGTGTTACGGCGGCCCCGAACGACTAGTTTACGACAATGGTAAGATATATTTTACTTTTTGACTTAATATTATTCTAGTAATTTTACATTTAGAATGTTAAGTGTATAAAAATATTTTTAGAATAAGTTCGTTTTATAGCTTAACACAATTTTAATTACAAAACATGCATCATTTTTTAATATTAAATAATTATTTTTCTTTAGTAAGAACCTGCAAAGTAATGTACATTTTGAAAATTGGATAATTTGAACTTTTTGCAATCCTTAAAATTTCGATTTAACGAGAGTTGATTGTAATACAGTTATTTTAATTATATGTTCGAATGAAAAAAAAATCAACATGTGATAAGAAATACGCTTGCATAAATAAGTTAAAAACAAAGCATAAAACGAAAAAAATAACAGTTTGACAAAAAATATCATTCTTGTTTTACAAAAAGCTCGATAAAATTAATTTTCCGAACAGATTTTTTTATATAAAATACGTTCACTATATTTCAATCTACCAGGGAAAATTGGATGGAGAAATGTTAGAAAAAGTGTTGCTTTTAAAAGCTTAGTTTAAATTAGAAATGACTGAATCTCTCACATTTTTATTTATTCATAGCTGATATGGATTTTCCTTTCCATTTTCCCGTTTTTTTTTTGTTTTTTTTTGGTGGGGGGGGGGGGGGGTTAGATGTAAAAGATACCTATTACAACAGTCGAAAAATTAAATTAATTTAATTGACAAGAAATTTTATTAATCCTTAATTAGTCTCCTTATTTAATGCATTGTGAGCATGCGTAGACTAAAATAACTTTATCATATCCACCGGTGTTTATTTTCTATCCATCTGCGTGTGCAAAAAGCATGTATTATCATACATAAATGAAGACTCCATATAAATATCTCCGTGTGTAAATTAATGGAAGAGACACTGCAGAGATTAATATTAGAATTCCATTACAAAATAGAGCTAAATGGAATTTGGATGAAGGAGAAACTCTCCTAGAACATGCAAACTAAATATCTATAATACCATCGGAAAAATATTTTTGATAAATGGGGCAGAGCGAATGAAGACTCACTGCGGAAAGTTATCTGCAGTAGAAACATATACCCAAAGATGATCCTGTAGAATCTCAAGATTTTAGAAACTGATAAAAAGACAAATACAGAAAATGATAATTTATAAGGCAAACATACTTCAAGATGATCAAATGATTTAATTATTGTGGTTTTAACATGTAAAAAGAAAGGATGATAAAATACTTTCAAAAATCTTATGGACAGTATAAATTGGCAGATATCGGTATTGCAGCAGCGGATTGGAGTAGCATACCCTGGAGATCGGAAAGCGATACCAGTTTCCATAAAATCTATAATCTATTTATCTATATCTATATACATCTACGTATATATATATATAAATATATATAAATCAAAGTAACAGTAAAGTTGTGCCTACTGCTGCAAGTGAGGCATCACTAACATAACAGAAATTTTTAGATATTTAACACTAGCATTACGGCGTTTTCCGTATACCTATAACTACGATCACTGGTCATTTTGACCGCTTGTCTCGAATAAACGAAAAAGCATATTTTTTGCTAATATTCTGTAAGTTAATTCTTGTAAATATACAACATGCTTGTTCAATAAGCAAACTATATAGTAAATAAGATAAACAAATGTAAACAAATGCTAATTTAGCATAACAAAGAGTTAAAAAATAAAAAATCATTCAAGATTTTAAAAACTTGTTATAGTTTAACAAATTTAAATACAAATTAATTTTATTTAAAATTAAATAAATTTATTACTGACATTATTTGGTTTGACAGCATACACAGATTACTGATTTCTTAATTTTACTTGTACAGGTTCAGAAATTATTGCCCAAATATGATTCCTAAACTACAAAAAATAGCTTTCTGACGTTTACAGAAACGTTTATGAAATAACAGAGGGACAGCAAAATTTTCCGATCTTTTGGCACATCCAAATCCTCTAGAAATTTAGAAAACAGTATAGTTAGCAGTTATGCAAATTCTTCTCCTGCTTCTTTAATAAGATCAATTGTGTTTCTATTTTGATTAGATCAATTTTGTTTCTATTTTGATTGATACACATACCTTTTTATCTCTAATAGCTTGTAAAACTTCACCTGTCATCGCTGGGATAAGCATTTCAGCTTCCGTTATGTTTTTTCGCCTGATTAGGTAGGTTGCTTTCTCTTAGATCTCCTCACTCTTATACAGATTATTGTTATGGAAGTTCTGAACAATACTCGCGATTTCATTATCGATTTTGGCAATTCTTCCCCTCTACCTTCTTCAGTGGATTAATAGGTTTTCTTCCAATACACAATTTGCGCTCATCTGATTTCAAGCCTTTGTTACCTTCTTTGTTAACTATAATATTTGTTTTTACTCTCATATGTGTGTATTGATTAAAAAAAATATAAAATTAAATTTATTTGAATAATTTAATATATATTTAAAATCTAAATACTTCTTAAATAAAATAAGAAACACTTCTATAAAAGTTAAAAACTTAATATATATATATATTTTATTGGTAAAATCTATCGCAATATGTATCATTATTCAAAGAAATCTGCTATATTTGTTACATAATGTACAATAGATGTAACATTATTCTTCATTAATATATAAAAAAATTATTGAATAAGCTTTCATATGCAAGATATAAATAGTAGTTATTCGTAATCCATTACTACTTCTGAACATCTAGCCTGTATTTTTCATATTGTTTTTGCATTCTGTGAATGATACATAGTAAGCATTAAATAAATTAAATAATCTTACCTCAACAACTTGATTTCTCATCTTAATAAAAGATTTAGAGAAAATCTGTATCGAATACGTGATCTGTAAAGTGATTACTTCAGCCTTAGGAACAATATATCAATTCACCTTAATATCAAGTATAAAACATTAGCTCTTAATGTCAACACCATTTTTCATCCGAAAAGTTTCATCAGATAAAGCAAAGTTGTTCACGATTTCTTTACATCGAATTATTTTCAGATTATCAACTTTTTGTATTTTATAAAGGGAAATTATTAATTATACATAAAGTTCTTGTAATACATAAAATGTTTCATTTTTTAGGCATTGGAAAAAATAAAATAGAATTGAAAATCATGTAATAAAATAATGATCTTAGACTGAGTTTTTTTTTTAAATAAAAAACATAGTAATGAAGATAACTCGTTATATTTTAGTCTTTTTGAAATTCCTATTAATTTCTTTGTAACATTCTTCTTTATGCATAAGAAGAATAATAAAATTGTGAAAATTTTATTCTTCAGTTCAATAACGGATTTACACGTTTTGGGATGGTTTGAACATGATTTGGCGATTCTTTGAAAATGTGTATATGTATGCATCACACATTTAGTCGGTGCACTGCCTCAAGAACGAATGCATGGAATTTCAACTTCATATTTTATTAGAAATTGTCGTAAACTGGTGCTGATTAGATTTGGGTGTATATCTCACAACAGGTGGGGTTGTTTTGCGGTATTTTGCACTATATTTGTGATAGATATATCTCGGCATATGTGAGATGAAATTTCATAAAATTTCGTGTTCAGATAGACATTGGCACATATAGATGACGATTAGGTTTCTGTTTATTTCGACAAAAAGGTGGCGCTACTATGCTGCTTTTTTCACGATTCCTTTGATACCCATTTTTGGGCTAGAAATAAGATACAATTTCACAAAAGTTTCATAAGGAAGGTATTTATTAAAAATTATGTTCATTCATCTTTTGGCTTTGTTTACCATGGAATGGGATTTAATCAAATTTAATATGTAAGATGTTTATTAAAACTGAGGTTATTGTTCTGTTGTAAAAGATGTTATTGTTCTGTTGATTTATTTTAGCTTTTTTCACTGAACAGGGGGCTCTGTTGTCTTGCGTTTTTCGCGATTTCTGTGATAGCACTATCTGGGAATTTGTGGGATGGCATTTAATCAAATTTAATCTGTAATATACTTATTACATATTATTTTTGATTAAAGAATTTAGGTTTTGTTCACTCAAAAGGGACCAATGCTGGGCTATTTTTTTGGTTTGAATATTATAACTGTATCTCAGTTTCTATTGGATATAAATGCATCGAATTTCATATTTGGAGTTAATGCTTAAAAATAAACATTTGGGCATATTTTAAATTTTAATATCTAACAGGAGGTGCTGTTGAAGTGTGCTTCTTGTTGTTCACTTTTAACTGTAACTTCGAGTTCAATTAAAAATGTAGAATTCTATACTTAAAAATTTTACTGTTTAAAAAAATATAAAACTAATCGTAAAAAGATTAAACTCGCAATTAGAAGCTAAGTTTGTTTTAACTTTTTACTAGCTTTTTGTCATTTGTTTTCAATTTAATATAAAATAAAACTAGTTTTAAATAAATATGCATATTTTTGAGGCGTTTTTATTTATTTCCCCATTTTAATTATAATTGTTTACAGTTACTATAACTTTACTTGGTTAACATTTTAACTATTTCAAATGTTCCATTTTAAGCATGAAGAAATTAATTAACGTTTTTTCAATATATTTTGGCAGAGAAAGTGTCTTTTTTATCAACCAAACCTTTTTCATTTTCTATCTCTACTTATCTGTATTTATATAGTTTTTTAGGAAACTAAGTAAGCATTGAAATAATTAATTTGCGTTTTTCTAAGAAACATTTTTAGACGATTTTAGTTCTATGCATATTAATTCAAAACTGTCGTTTATTTCTTACTATAAATGGTCTTAACTTTTTCTAAACAAGCTAATTTACATATTTTTTTCATTTGTGCAATCCGCGTACTTCATAATTGTTGGTGTGTAAAAGTACTGATTAAATTAATATATAAAAGTAGAAAATTTTAGAAGAAAATTGATAGAAGAAAATTTTGCGATGGCTAGAACCAGGGCTTTACAAATTTAATAAAATCTGGTAGCCAGTAAAAATTATTTATCCCACTTCCTCCCCCGCATACTCTAGAATAATTATGATAGTTACATAATTTAGAATAGTACATAATTTAGCATGATAATATGGGCAAAGTTTTCTTTATCAAACTTATTTAAATTATATATCTTATGAAAAAAAGTAATACAGCAAAGGATGGTATGTTCTGCAATCGGTATGTTCTGCAAATGCTGAGTACAAATTTTTTAAATGTCCGGATAGTTGAGTGTTACAAATTCTAGGTGGTGTGAGGGGGGAGGATGTCGCTGAAATAGTGAAGCAGGAAAGCAATTTTTAGCCAATTTTCCTGTCGAAGTCAATTAAATAAAAGTCCTTCTGGCCTGTACCGGGAGGAAAAGGTAGCTTTCCTATATCTTCGTTTTAAAATTTTAGCTAATGTTACTCGAAAACAGCAAGCTAAAATGCAAAGAAATCGTTTACAAAAGATTCGTTAATACTGAATATGAATAAGAAATTCGCCAAATTATTGAGCTATAGCCAAGTTGGCTTCCTTTATGAAGACTTATTTTGG
Source organism: Maratus michaelseni (assembly GCA_963931845.1). Lineage (NCBI taxonomy): Eukaryota > Metazoa > Arthropoda > Arachnida > Araneae > Salticidae > Maratus > Maratus michaelseni. The sequence goes on from OZ007593.1 coordinate 214,028,005, forward strand.
TCGCCAAATTTGGCGATATTTCGCTAAATGTCGCTAAGTTTGGTGAGGATTTGGCGCTAACGGATATGAATATATAGTTTTATACGTATGATTGGAAAAATAATTACAACAATGAAAGAAAATAATTTGCGTGAAATCGCGTTCACTAAAACTCATAAATTAATCGTTGTTTTTTTGCAATGTGCTGTCTTGTAATGTGTTGAAAATGTCAGCCACCCTAGAATTTCAAACTGCTCTATCTCAGCCATTTTTGAAGACAGAGGTAAAACAAAAAATGCTCCGGAATCCTTGTACTAAGGCCTAACACGTAAGAAAAAATTTGAAATTTGAATTTTTAACTTTTTTGTAAATTTATTTTAGTTTTAAATCTTTAAGTGGCCGCCATCTTGAAACAAGATGTTGGACCAAGCTGGACAACGAACTCTGTCGAGACATTGGTGAGCTTAATACACACAATTAGTTTCATCCAAATTGTTTTATAAATACGAGTGTTATCGTATGACATAGGTCAGATATATATATATATATATATATATATATATATATATATATATATATATATATATATATATATATATATATATATAATCAACATTTGAACGGAGGGTGGTTTTGGGGTCTGGGGGTCATGATCGGTGAAAATATACCAAAATTTTCCGGAATTGCTTTCCTCCGAACGGCTGCAATAGGTAACTTTATACTTTTTTGTATTGAAAGCTACCTAATACTGATTTATTATTTTAAAACTTGCATTTGATGAACATATTTGTGCCGAATTAAAAATGCTGAAAAAGAGGAAAAACGCGTGTTTGTGCTCATTTCTGAAGTCAATTTTTGTATAAAATATATCACAGCCAGAATAAATAACTTAGTCGCTAAATTAAAAAAAAAAAAAAAAAAAAAAAAAAACTTGGTAGCCGGTGGCTACCTGGGGCGAAACCCGCATTTGTCAAGCCTGGGCTTAAGCATAATAATTTTTACCGCAGTTTTTAAATTATTCTAATTAATATAATATTATTTAAAAAATCCCTTACAGTAAATATCCTTCTATGAATAAATATAAAGGGATACAAATTAATCACAGGATTCGCTCAGATTCTACATTTTAGCACCACCATTTCAAACAGAAATTTTCTACTCGTTTAATGACAGAAATTTCGCAAATAGATATGGTGAAGCTGTTCGAAAACTGTGGTACTAAACTGTATAAACCATGCGAGTGGTGCAAATATTTCTCATTTCATACAATACACATAAATGAATGAATTGTGCACAATGCTAGAAATATATTTATTGTCTTAAAGTAAAAATTGAAACAACCGTACAAATGTCTTTGGTAGTTTAATAATTCAAATAAAATATTAATGACAATTTTCGAAACATGAACAGTGACCCTCACGTTAATCTTTTATTTTTATTTAAAAATAAATTTGCTTTTTAAAATGAAATTATTACAATGTTGTATGTCACTATAACATTATTATACCTTGAAAAATACTGAAGTTTGCATTTTTATAATAATCCGTCATTAAATTCTATTGCTAAGTTCCCAGAGAAAATGCATTTACTGAGAGTATAATTAATCAGTATCTAACTCTTAATTAAATGAAGCAAAACGATAAAAATCAGAATTTGTTGAAAATTCTGAATTTTACTTACAAAAAAGTTTAGTTACTGCGAACTTCTCAGATATTTTTAGAATTTGCTTTGCGTCACATGTTTGTTATTAATGCTTACAAAAATGATTTTTTAAATCACAGATATAAATAAAAATTGCAGCAACTATCTAAAAAAAAACCATCAGATTTTCGATTCAAATTTAATTTGTTAACTTTTGATAGCAAAGACTCATAAAGAATTTATGAATTTCATGCAGAAAATAAATAAACACTTTTCTGAACTTAAAATTGCTATAGATAATCTTGTTTACCAAAAATACTTTCCGCAAAAGTTTTTATTTTTTCTAAATGTAAAATAAAAGTGACGTGTAGTTTATGATTTTTTGTTTTATTTTTATAATGATAAGCAATGTTTGGTTCTATTAGTTCGCAATTAAAATCTTTTGATCTTTAAAAAATTGTTGAAATTGTAATTTTTGAGAATGATATCCTTTATACTTTATATCTATTTTTTATTCCGTCTTGATAAATAAATTGTATTTTAAATGAAATGTTATTTTTAAAGATTTTAAGTACTATTAATATATATTAATGAATGCAGAAGGAGGTTTTCATCTTTCTTTATTCGTACATCAAATTTCTGTTCTAGTATAAAATAGACTCGCAAAATAAAGAATACTTTTTTTTATAATATTTAAAGAAATTACTTCATTTTTAAAGATTTTTTTTACGATTTAACTGATTTGCTTTTTGATTTTGCTTTTGAATTTTTTAATACATGATTAATTTTTTTTTAATCTACTCACGTCATCTTTTATTACATGTTGTGTTTAAGGCAATATTTCATGTTAATATTGACAATTATGAAAAAGATGTAGCCAATTAAAATAGCCTTGGCTCAAAATTGTTTTGATACTGTGGTACGAAGATTTTGTATGAGCATATTACAAGAGTCGGATAAAAGGTTGATGATATATTCCAACATTTAAACATAATGCACAGATACCAAACTAAATTTTAATATTGTAGATTATTTATTGGTTCGCGATAGAAACAATGTTTTGACTATATATGAGTCATACAATCAGCCAAAATAGAAAGGAGAATACTCAAATTGTTGCAGAAGAAGACAAAATTGGCCATTCCAATGGATATTAGTTTTTTTTTTTCTTTTTAACACTTTCTAACACAGTTGAAATGTGTTTATGAATTCGGTTTGCCTGTCTGTCAGTCTGTCCGTGCTCTAATTCGCATAAATATACTCAGATTGTCATGCTATTGATATATGTTATGGAAGTTTACCATGACATGTTGAAAATGAAGTGTGTAGCACTTATAGGGCCTTTACTGGGACACTCAAAAGAAATCCGTTTCATCATGTCATATTAAGAAAATTCGTTTGTGGTTTATTTTAATAATGTTTCACTATTTAAAACACATTGAAATTGATATATATCACTGAGGTGCATTGCAAGAAGCTTGCTATCGAATATTGAGTGTATGGCATTATTTGTTCAATTTCAGAGAAACACAAAAGAATTCGGTTAAAGTATTGTCTATTAACAATACTTGCTGGAAGTGCGTTTTCAATTGCAGTACGCGATTTTAAATTTAACTTTTTTTTGCCTATTACTTGGTGAGTATAAATTCTACATATCCTATACAGGGCAGAACAAAAGATCTCTAGTACGTTTTCGTTTATCAACGGAAATTCCTAAAGAGGAATTTTAAACCGACTATGCGTCTCCTAACTACTGTACTATGCGAGCTAACATACAACATTTTATGTCGTATATATACAAATCTATAGATCACATACAGGACTGGACAAAAGAATTCGGATATTTTCCGAATTTTGTTATTAATTCCTGAAATTGTTTTTTTAAATGTGTTATGCACTTTTTAAATTGTTTACTTAGGCGTCATCCTTTACCTTAGTAAACAGTAAAGGTTTGTAAAAGTATTTTGTTACATTATCTATGATTGGCCCATGATTTTAATTTCCTTTTTTTTTTTTTCAGATTATATTAAGCTTGCGTGGCGTCTTCATACTGAAATTGTACCAATGTCTGAAATTTTCAATACGAACAACTAATGTTGACATCATATTTGGCTTTTTCGGTGCATTTTAATATGGCATATCAAACGAAAAGTCATTCGGCCAACTTGTTTAGGAAATATGCAGATTTAAACTTTGTACCTCTTAATATTAAATTCACTTGTAATCTTTGGAAAACAGATTGCATTGCAAGTACACCGAAAAAAAAAAAAAAAAAAAAAAAACGTTGATTTTACAGTATAATATTGGCACCCCAGCTGCTAGTATTGTACCGTAAAATTAACAGTAATAAACAGTAAAATAAGCAGTAATACGCTACCGCGCATGCACAGTGTAGATTTTAGCATAAATCAAGATCTAGTTATCGGAATGATCTGTAATTTTGGATTCTCGTACTAGAACCTTCTAAAAATTGATTTCTGCTAAAAAAAATGTATAGGTTACATTTCATATTTTCTGTTCGAAAATTAATTTAAAAAATATTTTTTTTCGAAATAAATCGAGTTACATTGGTCTTTTTTTTTTCCTTTTGGAGGACTGTAATTTCATTTCAATAGATTTTTACATGGAAACCTATTGTTATGAACTTCTTACACGAATAAAATTACATTGAAATTCATTAAGCAGAAATTTAAATGAGACAACCAAGCATCCGGTAGAAATGCACAAAATTATTTAATAAATAGTTCTCACAACTCTACATGATAATATGTTTAATTTATGTGTGTTATTAAATGTCTGTAATATCTATGAATCTACACACACACACATATATATATTTATATATATATATATTTGTATGCGTGTGTGTGTGTATTTATGTATATATATATATATATATATATATATATAGAGAGAGAGAGAGAGAGAGAAACGTGTGTATATCTACACTGTAAAAAAAAAATTCCTGAAAAAAACGGAAATTTTACTGGCAGTCGAGACGCCAGTACTATTTCCGTTTTTTAACGAAAAAAAAATCCGTAAATTCCATGAAATTTTCCGTGATATCTGAAATATCCGTTTTTAAATTTCCGTTTTATAACATATATCTTCCGTATTTTTTAGAAATTTTTATAATGTTAAAATAAACATTATAGGACAAAAAAAAAAAAAATTCTTCTCAAGAACAACTTTATAACGGACAGATATACTGCTCTTTTTTTTTCTTATTTCTGAGTGAGTTTTGTGTAAACAATCAACCCTTGCCTCGATGAGAAACGAACCCGCAACTTTTCGTTTACTAAACCGTAGGTCCAAACCACTACGGTATGGTTAGATGTTCAGCTTTTTCAAGCATTGCTACTTATTTCAGCCGCTTTTTATGATGTAAAAACTTGAAGGTTCCATGGATTTTTTTTTCAGTTCGAATGTTTTTAATATTTTCTTTTAATATTTATCAATATTTTATTTTCATATTTTTCAATATTTTGCTTTATTATTTGATGCTTTATAACAGATAAATTTTAACTTAGTATGTATTATATGCGTAAAACATTGTATTACGAGACATTGTATTAAGAGTCATTGTATGATTGCATCCTTTTGTAATAGTACAACATTTTCTTTTTTTGAACATATACTTTTTTAACTTATTTGTCTGATGATCTACTTATCAATTCCAATAAAAACAATAATTATCGGAAGGAGACGTATTTATTACTTGCTATTAAAATAACTTTTCGTTATTTCTTATTTTAAAAAACTTACGTAAATGAACAATTTTATAATAAATTAAATTATTATATTTGAGCTATGCTGAGAACTTTTGTGTACGGTTCTGTCAAACTGAATAGTTTTAATATTTTAAAACAAAAAATTTATTCTTAAAGACAATTTCGAAATTAATCATCTTGTGATAGGTAAGATTTAAATTTGGACTTATTGATTTAGTTTAAATTAATTTAGTTTAATTTATAAAATTATAAACTAAAGAAATAAATTATAAAGTTAATAAAATTATAAACTTCATTTTTATAAAAGTAAATAAAAAATATTAATGATATTTATAAATTAAGGAAAAAATTATAAACGTTGTAAAATTATAATTTTTAAATTAATAAATTTTAGTTTAATTCATAAATTTATAAGTTTAGTTTAATACAATTTACATAGCGATAACTTGCAGCGATATTATGTGATGAAACCTTTAAATAACCCAATATTGCCTCAAGTTAAAAAAGTTAAAATAAAATTTTAAAAAATTAGTGAAAAAAAAAGTTTTAATTTTGAAGCACTGTCAATAAATATAAAAAAATAGATTTAAAAAAATATATTTTTCTGTAACTTATAAAAACAAAATCAATTTCTAAATATTTCATTAAAAAAATATAAATATTACTATTATTTTCACAAAAAATTACTGTCCAGACATGGCCCCGGTTGGAATGGGCCAGCATGTCGTGCCGGGTCAGGCCTGGATCCTTGAAGAACTCTAGTAAATACAACAATCTTAATTCCCATTTCAAACAAGGCGATTTCTGCACGCAAACCTCTAAAAGCTATTTACGAAAATTGCACTGTTTTGGAAGAAATACGGACATTGTACTGTTTTGAAAGAAATACGGACGTAATCCATTAAATTTACGGAAAACTTTCTGCATATTTATGGATTTGAAATCTCCTTTACGGAACTAATGTCATTTACGGAAATTGTACTGTTGTTTTTGAAAAATGAAATTTCTCCGTGAAATTTTACGGAAAATCTCTTGTATTTTCACGGATTTTTTTAGAGTGTATATTTCACTTTGCAGCCACAACTAGCAAAGCGCAGATCACTGGTGTTTATGCGTGGTAATAGCCTCGAGTCTTACATCGTACACTATGGGGGTTGGATGTCGGTAGTAGAGATGAGTTCGGGCTCTCTTTTCGGAGCCCGGGCCCGCGCGAGCCCGATGATTTTAAATCCGAGCCCGCCCGAGCCCGAAACATTTTGTATAATTAGATCCCGAGCCCAATATCGAAAAAAATTACATAATATTTAAAAATTGTTTTAAAAGTAATATCACATTTTTTAAAACTTCGTACGCGAAAATAACTGTTCATCCCGTACACATAATTAATTTTATGGAATTTTACATTCTATCTTATCAAAAGAGAAGTTTGGTATCAAATAAAATACACTTCCTTAAAAGGATGTAAATATTTTTCTCTCCCAATAAGTAAATCTGATGTACACTTTAACGAAATGCGTTTCATAAATAAATAAATGAAATTTGTAGAAATTAATATTTCTATGCCGAAGAATCGAACAACGTTTTCTATTTCCTATAAAAGGAGTATTTTGTAACTTATAATTGATTCATGAATTAAAACAATATTTCGTGTTCCTGAAAAACAGCTTAAATTAAAAATTTGACACCGTTATTTGAAAGATCCTGTGCTTTTATAGAAAAAGTTTAAGCATTCTTTGATTGCTTTCTATCGGAATAACAATACATGACAATTATATGTACTTACGAATGAAAGATCTAACTCGTAAATGTTAAACTTCGTAAATGTGCAGAGCATAGCTTTAGCATGAGCAGAGTTCATAATTAAAAATCGAATCACTAACGTTGTTTTCATATGAAGAGATAGTATAACTCGCACACAATAAAAGACTAAAAATTTGCAAACCTAAACTAAAGCTGATTGACTAAAAACGAAAAAAAAATTTTTTTCATCTCGCAGAAAAATAAGTTTCTGTTTCCCCTTCTATTCATTCTGCTCAAAATAACATTAAAATTACTTGAAATGGAATTTGTAATTTTTTAGAGGAAAAAGTTATTTAAATTTTTGCTATATGAGAATAAATAAAATTGTCAGTTTCGGAAGGAATGAGCCCGAGCCCGCCCGGGCCCGAAGGCTGGTATACAAATTGAGCCCGATCCCGGGCCCGGGCTCGGAATCGGGCTCGGAATTGGGCTCGGAATCGGGCTTTCGGGCTCGGGCTGAGCCCGTCGGTAGCTGTGGGGCCGGTAGCTGTGGGGGTGTGGGAGCTATGGTGGTTGTAAGTGGTCGATTTCGTATTTCGACTAAAATGTTCCAAAATATGTTTGGAATCTTCTTCAACGGGAATATGTTCATTTGTGGTTGAAAGTGGTCATTTTCATATTTCGACTAAAATGTTCTAAAAAATGTTTGGAATCTTCTTCAACGGGAATTTGTTCATTCAACTTAACTCTAACTAATTAAGATATTGATATCTAAGTAATATGATTATTACGCCCCCTAGCACTAGAAATGGAAACTAAACGATACTGCAGCACGGGCGTAGCAAGCCTACTATACAATGCCGTAGGCATCGGGGACGATTGCCAGAGTTACGTTCGTAAAGAGGTTTGCTTAGAACAGAATGCGCGCCGAAAACCGCAAAAGAAAGTTACAGATTTCTGTGAAACGTCGAACGGAAAAGCTAGTTTTTAATAAATTTTAATAATTATTATAAATTTAATATCTATAAAGATTTTTTTTATTTTCCATTAATCATATTTTGTAGTACTATATAACGCATTTAAAAGAAGAAAGCAATATTACACTGTTAAATATTAATTAAGGAAATTTTAATTTTTTTAATGTAAACTTTGTATAAAATTAGTCAATGCTAAAAAACAGGCTAAAAAACAGCAGAAGAAATCATTATTAATTGTAGCATAATTAAGTTATAGTTAATTTAAATCATTAAACAAAATTAAATATAATTATGGATCTTTTTTAAGAATAACGTAATAGATTGACGAAGAAGAATTTAAACATAAGATATAATCAACCTTCTTGCAATGTTAAATGGATGCCTCCTATTTTCCTAATAATTATTATTCGCATCAGTTTTCACATAATTCAAGAATGTCTTTTTAAAACATATTTGACACTACTCGAAAAAAATATTTTATTTACCTAAGTGGAAAAATATAAAAATTAGTTTGTTTGGAAAAAGTTAATACCTTTTTTATAGTAAGTAAGAAACGGCAATTTTGAATTAATTTTCGAATTAATTTAGTCTTCGAAAAATGTTTCTCAGAAAAACACAAATTAATTACTTCCATGCTAACTTATTTTCCTAAAAAAACTGTATAATTACAGAGGAGTAGATATAGAAAATGAAAATACTGCATGCAAAAAATTTCGTTGAGGTAAAAGACCACTTCTACGCCAAAAGATATGGAAAAAAACATTCATTAATTCTTCATAGTTAAAATGGGACATTTGAAATAGTTAAAATGCTAAATAGTTAAAATTTTAGCTACTTTAAACAATTATAATTAAAATGAGAAAAAAATAAAAGAATTAACAAAAACATATACATATTTACTTAAAACTAGTTTTTTAAATACAAAATTGAAAAAAAAAGACACAAAGTTAGTATAAGTGATGTAGAAAAAAACAGCTGCTAGTTACACGTTTAATCTTTTTACGAATTGTTTGTATAATTTTTTTTCAAAAGTAAAATTCAGTAGTTCAACAGTAAATAGTATTCTACACTTTTAATGAAAAATCAATGAGAGTAAAATATATAATTATTTTAATAAACGTATGTAAAGAAAATCGCGACAGATTTAAATAACATAGTGCAATTTTCAAATGCATTACTTTTAATGAAACAGTTTCACTCTTAACTTTTGTTAATTTAAAATTTGTTTCTGTAAAATCACATTGTATATTCTTTTTAATCTGAAATAAGTACATAAAATACATTTTTTTTCAATGGTTGAATACATTAAATTATTAAAGATGCTTTTTAAAGCATAGGAAATATATTTAAAATTGGTAGAGCACATAGCAACAATTTTTTTTCATAGGAAACCAGGGACGCTTATTCTATTAAAAATAGAGGGAATCACAACGCCAATTTTTATTCATAACTTAAACAAATTTATGATAACAGCAAGGATGATACTTTACTTTGCAATACCTGAACATTTATTTTTATAATTTTCATCCATATTAATATTAATATGGATGACAATTATATGTTAAAATTATTAGTTACGACAAGATCGAAATACATATGTAGCATACATAAAATCAGCAATCATTTACTCAGACTTTTGTAGTAAACTGGTTGCTTTCCTTTAGCAGAAAATTGATTAAATTATAACGGTGCATTGTATAAGATTTAATGTTGTTTAGGCATGTTCTATTTGAACTAAATGTTAGTAGTAATAATTTTAATATGTCATATGCACATCACATTAGGCGCCGCTATATGTATTAACCTACTTTATGTAGAGCAGTTTTTTTCCTTTATGAATAGTCTTTAAAGTACTTCTGAAAAGAAAAATCGAATATTTATAGGAGAAACATCATGTTCTCAAAATGGGAGCAAATGCGCCTGATGGGTGTAATTTAAAAAAAAATTGTTATCTCATTCCTCCGTGCATTTATGGTAGTTATTTCTCAGTTCTTTAGATATGAACGGGATAGTATGAATCTGAAACTGATATTTTACGAAGAATTCATATAAATTAGTCCAACATTTATATTTAATATGGAAATAAAAAACAAAATTACCGATTCCATAAGCATTTTCATTATTCACTTCTTTATTTTTTCATCATTACATCATTTTTGCCCTATTATTTTACATGAAAATGATTGAAAATTTTGTATGCATCATTATAATGCATATTGTGTTTTTCGTTTTCTGAAAAAAAATGAACTTCTTTTTTTAATTTTTTCTATATTCCTATTCGAATATTCGTCTGAACTTTCGTCTAAAATATCAAATCTACGTTTAATACTTTGTCTTTTTTTAAACACTAAATCAGATATTTCTTGATTGTCTGTTGATTTAGAATTTACGGAAAGTTTTATACAGTTATTCTATTACAGTATTCTATTACAGTATCCCTGGGTAATTCGCCACATAAGTTATTTTCTATTACATCTTCCGCATCCGTTACAATACCGCGATCAGTTTGCAAACAAACAAGTTCCGTAACATCCGAAAAATCACCCAAATCTAAAATTGCTCAGTCACCTTCCATTTAAATAGTCAGAAAAAATGGCGTAATGATTGAAAATAAAGAAATGGTTAATGAAAATGCTTATGGAACTGGTAATTTTGTTTTTTTAATTATAAATGTAGAAGTTTGACTAATTTATATGAATTCTTATTAAAATATCATTTTTAGAATGATATTATCCCTGTTATAGCTAATAAATTGAAAAATAAGTACCATAAAAGCACGGAGGCATATGTAAAAGATTTCAAATAAATTACACGAATTAAGCGCCATTGCTCCCATTTTGGGGAACAAAAATTTGGGACATAAATTTGGGATTGGGAACAAATTTGGGAACAAATAATTTTGATGGATCTATTTTACAAATTAGTTCCGGATTGATCTTGTTTTATATAATACACAGTTATAAACATATTTTAACTAAAAAATATAATTTTTATTATATAACTATAAAAACTATATACATATTTCTTCTGAATGCGGCCAAAATGCTATTCTTCGCATTTTAAAAAACATTTAAAAAATAGAAAATTTAAATGAAACTCTTTAAAAACAAATTACAGAAGTTCTCTCATATATTCAAAATGCAAATAAAATGAACCTTTTAACAACATATAAAATACACATTTTACAAAGAAAAATCCTAAAACAATGCTCCCAAAGTGGAAGCAATGACGCTTAATGGGATATTATTAAATTTACAAAAAAAAATTTGTATCTGAAATTTTTAGCATATATCACTACTGCTAATATTTCATTGTAGTTGATATCGCATGAATAATTCTGCTACAAAAATGAGTGCAATTCATATGCATATGTTAACCAATGATTGACAAGCACAGGTAAATAAAGACTATTTTTGAAGATATTATTTATTATATCAGCATTATATCCTATAAGAAATACATTTTACATGAAAACAAAATTTTAATTTAAGCACTAATGGAACTTATAATGCATGTCCTAAAAATGGCAAGAAATATAAACATTTTAAAGGCAACATTTGACATTTTATTTACTTTTAAATGTTTAGATTGCTCTTCAACATTCAAATTGTTAAGTAGAAAAATCATACTAACCACATTAAATAAATTTATAACAAAATATTTTCGATTTCCGAAAAAAAAAAAAAACTATTTTGGGGAAGACTTTTTAAAAATCTTATCCCTTTTTACTTCTTTTACTTCTTTTTACAATTTAACACCAAAGAAAGAAAAAAAAATGGGTGTTTTTCAAATGTAACCCAAGCGAATTTTCAAAATGTTTCGTTTAAGATATTATTGTAGAACTACAAAAAGTTGACAGACTTATATTTAGAAACGAAAAAAAAAAACTTTTTCGGCAAATCAATTGTTTCTTGTTGCAAAAGATAAACAATTAAGTTTAAAACCATGGAATCATTTTAAAAAAATGAGCAACATGTTGTTTTCCCATTTCCCATGACAAATTATGTACTGTGTAAAAGATAAATTCTTGAAACTATTTATTTGGTTAAAAACTATTTTTAAGAAATACGAACTACACATAGATTTGTAAAAACAAATCCGTAGAAGTTTGTTTTCAAAACAGTTAGCTGAAATTACAATTATTTTGTTGAAAAGAGTTTATTTTAAAAATTACTTCAAAGCAAACTGCATTTTATTTAACTGGCAATCTCTCAACCGCTGATAAAATATAAGGAGACATTCATTGTTTTTATTTGTAAAATATGTTGCAGTAACAAGAATTAAATATTTTTAAAAATTGCCTTAATTTCTCTGAAAAACACAATGCTTAATTGAAATACTACAAGTTGGAAATTGTACGTCAAACGTGACAAATGAGGTGCGTTCGTGCTATAGCTAGTTATATAAATATTCAGATCTTGATGATTTTTAATTCTGTGAAATGAATTATGTTGTCTGCAGATTAATTTCTGTAATAAAATAAGTATCTCGGTCGCTTGACGATTAAACCTCGGAAGCCCCTATAACAAGAAAGCACCGATTTCTTATGTTTAAAAAAATTCAAATTTCTTAATAAATATTTTTATTAATATCTTCTAAAGTTTTGATTTGATTTTCATAAAATTTGAAATGTCTCAACAAACTTCAGCAAAGATAATATATCTTAAATTTCAAACCATTCGGTTGTTCTAGTTTTTGCGGTGTTATATGTGGACGGACGGACAGGCAGACGGACGGACCACACCCAGAAAAAAGTTTTGTCGAATCAACTAAAATTTGGTTGACCTAACAAAACTTTTTGTTTAAATATAAGTCAATGGAAATTTTGTGCGAATCAACAAAAAAGATTTTTTTTTGAAAAAAAAAAAAAAAAAAAATGTATCGTCAGCAAAAAATGTTTTGTTAATTCAAGTAAAATGGTTCAATTTTACTTGAATTTTGCTAAAACAACCAAAATATACTCAACAAAACATGTTTTGTAGTTTTAATAAATTCCTTTTTCTGGGTGCAGACGACGACAATAGGTGCTACGTATTTATATAATTAAGAACGCACCTAAAAATCAAGATCAGGAATTAGGATGGGGGCGAGACTAAAATAATAGTTTATTAGAAATCACATTCACATAAAGATATCTAATCTGCCACGTATTTTCAAACCTGTAAACTTCAGATATATAAATATATAAAAGTAAAACTAGATTGTTTAAAAAAAGACTCTTATAAGTACTCAATGTTTGTTTTAAAAATTATGCCTAATTTCATGATTGGAATTCATGTTGTTTCAAAAGATTTCTGTTACAATACGTTAATTTTTCTTGCACCCCCATTATGGAAAATTCATCCCTTATATTTACGCTTGGTAGAAAGCGCAAACTTGTGAATTTATTTTTTTTAAATAGATACATTTTTTCTGTTTCTTTTTTTAAGATAGGACAACAAGAAAGAAAAAAACAGAATTATTTTTAACTATCTATTCAGGAATTCTAAATTTTTTTCTCAACATGGAATCGTAATTTAATGAATGTTAAACTATTGTATTAAAAATGTATTCCACTTTTTATTTTTAATTTATATTTTATTTTCCACTATGTAATGTTTAAATTATTTCATTGTTTACAGTTTCACAGGCACTTGGCATATCTTAGCGGGTGTAGTCTGCACATAATTAATTCCATCTTAGTTGTAACTAGTATACAATTGTAGCCCAGAAGTACATTTGGCTCTTTATAACCTGCACCCGACTAACAGAAATATGCCTTAAAATTTGTTTAATAATTCGAAACTAAGTTCTAAAAGTATTACAATGCTTTATTGTATATTACAATGCTTTATTATAGGAAACTCACGTGTGCGTATACATATACATATATATATATATATAATTCTAGAGAATCAGGAAGTGAGAGAAAAATCTATTCCAAAATTCCATCTTTAGATACATGAACCAGGATAAGTTAAATAAAAGAGTTTAATAATCAAGTTTGCACACAAAATTTATAGCACGAGCCGTTTTCGGTATTCTTATATAGAGCCAGGATCGTTCCGAAAGAAACATTTCTTTCAAGAGCCTTGAAGTTGCGTTAGTTTAACGAGATACTTTATCTAAAAGACTATAATCATAAAAAGCACATAAAAATACTTTAAACGGATAATATATTCTCCATAAGGAGTGAAGAATAATATTTTTAAAAGTAAATTTTTTATATTCGAGCGTACGTCATATTTATTCATTGACAAAATTTAAACCTTAACAGAGCAAAAGCTTGGGGCGCTAAGTGTCAGCCAACGGCGAAACCACGCCAAGTTTGTCAAGACGATTACTGCGAAATAATCTCACAGTGCGTTTTTAACTTAAAATAAACAGTGAATAAATTTCAATAATGTGAAAAATGTTACTTTTTTACTTGTTACCTCAAGCATTTCCTTATATTACAATATCTGTGCTTAAATAATTTCTTTACTATTTTCTAGTTTGCGAAATGCTATCATTAGATAGCAAGATGATAATTTTAAACGCAATTACACTTAGAGAGTATTATTTAATGTGTATAGAATGACGATCATGGGGAACTATCCCTTTATGAAAACCTATCTGGAAAACAGATCATATATTATCAGTATAAAGTTTATTGGTGTCCAAAATAAAAGTCACAAACGCAAAACTTGAATATGTGATATCTGAAAAAATCATTCATTATATTTTGGGAAAGCTCGTATGGGACATTATACAACAGACCGAAAATATGAAAAGGAAATTAATCTTCTGTAATATACACAATGATTATATCATGACTCACCAGAAAAGGCCTGCAAATATGCAGAGTGTTCGGATACCACTTCGTAAACTTTAGAGAGCAAGAATCTTTGCTCTGAGTACATAAAAGCGTAAAAAAAAGTATACTTCGAGGATGCATAGTTTTGGAGAAAAAATTTAGAAGGAAATGTATGGCGTCACATATTTTTAACAGTTTCCAACGCATTACCATTGCGCTGATTGAAATCGAAATACATATCGCAAGTTATCATCATACGAAGATTGGGAATAATTTTAAGCTGCCGTCGTTTAAAGTGATTTACATATTATGCACACGCTCACCTACATCTCTATTTAAAAAGTTCCCCTTTCAAAAGCGTATGGGGTTCAATTTTTATGTTTTAAAATCCTTTTTTTAAGCTTCGTTTCTAGAAATTGTTTTTTAGAATTTCATGGGGTTCAACAAAGCTTATTTTATGTGCTCCGGTTGGTCGTCATAAATTTGGTTTCGCATCAAACAGTGCACTTTAGAGGTATTGTTCTTTTCACACTTTACAGCTAATCTAAGCAAGGATTCTCGTTCTGAAATGTTTGTGTTGTGGTATTCGAACACCCTGTGGAGTGTTGCCCGGCATGCATGTTTACATGTCGTAACACCAAGCACACATAATGTTAAAAAAAGTGATTATAGTAACTTTTATCAACAAAGTCCCAGTTATTTATCTACAAGCGGGGATTTAATGTCCCGAAGAGTCTTGGTTGGGGGTTGACGGCTGTTTCTGGAGTATCACAAATATGCTTAATGAGATTTATGTCCGGTCAGATTGAAGGCCAATTCAGAGATAAACATTCTCTCTCAACATAATTATCTAAATGTTGTGCTCTGTATGATCTCGCTTCTAGCCCATAAAGAGGATCTCTGGATCTAGCAGCCTGTAAAAGTTGCACATGCAGTTCAATGGTCTATATCTCTACACAACTGCGCGGTCACAGGATCCACATTAAAGACGTGCCGTAGATTTTCTCTTGTCTAACATAATGCCACAGCAAACAAGGATTCCATTACCATGAAAATGGTAATTTGCCGCATGTTGGTGGGATAATAGAATGCGTCACGCTCTCTCCAGATAAATAACCGCCAGAGATTTGTCCTTATATTTAATCTCGATTCCTAATTAAAGCGGACATGATTCCAAAATTGCTGTTTCCAAGATGCATGTGTTTGTAACCTCAAAATAATACTTATTGTTACAGCCTTACATTTAAAATAATATGAAAAATAGCAGTGGAAATTAAATTATTTTACATTTTATTATCATTTTATAATTACTTTTATTGTAGAAAATCAATATTTAAAAATATTAAAAAGACCACTTTATGATGGCAACCCTTACGAAAATAGTTCATAGAGCGGTATTGAACTCTATAGAATTCTTTACAAGTTCTATAGAATAGCCATTCTATGGAATACTATTTCTGTAGAGTTTTGAAGAGTTCTATAGAATATTTTTTCTAAAGACAATGTTTCTATAGAAGTTCTACAGAATTTTTTTCTGTAGAACATTTTTTTTCTAGAGTACTATAAACCTTATATAATTAAGTTTTATAGACTAATGATTCTATAGATTTTTTTTGTTTTCCATAAAAAAATATATATATATATATATTTCTTGGTGTATTATAATTTATGTGTGAAGTAATTTATTTATAACTAAATATTAAAATTAAAAAAAAATAATTTTTAATACATTAGTTTAATATATAATAGTACTTCATAGATTTAATATGATTATATATATATAATTCAATTCTAATACATTGTGATTCAATTGTCAATGTAATAATATATCAGTGGGACTACTTAATTAAATTATGTTTAATTACTTTGTTTAAATTAAATTAATTTGTTGGTTAATTTTATAATCATTTATTAATTTGCTGTTAAATTTATAAAACCATCCATTTAATTTAATAAACTTTATTCACTTTAATAATGATGTAATTTTTGTTCAAATATTTTAATCTGAAGTATAAATGTTTAACAATTGTTTCAGTTTTAACAAATAATTATTTATTAGACTTAAATATTTTTACAAAACTATAAACGATTAGGAATGCAAATCACAAAGGAAATAAAGTTGAAATAGTGTAATAAGAATTTTGAAACTGTCAATGGCTGTATCATGCTGAGAGTAGTGGTTCTTTGTCTGATCACGGAAATCAAGCAGCATCAACTGTGGTTACTACTTCGGAGGGTGACCACCTGGATTTTATACATATTTTTATAGAAACTTTACATTTTTTCTATAGCTATTTTTACAGAAGCTCTACCGACGTTTCTATTGAACTTCTACAGATATTTCTATCGCTTTTGGTTAAACAAGCTTATAGAAAAACGGGCCATAATTCTATAGGATTCTATAATGAGTTTTCTATAAATATATTTTATAGAATTCTATAAGAAATTTTTGTAAGGGAAATATTGAATTGTGAAAAATTGTGGTAGATAATGTAAAAGATTAACATGATTAATCGTTATGGTTGTGTTTCAAAATTCAATTTTTAATACGGTTAACACGAGTTCATACATATGTTTCAAGATCTAGTAATATATAAATCATTCCACTAGAGGACCTTTTAAGTAATTAGCAGAAACGTTCAAACAAAAATATTTACGGGCAAATTTTTTCGTATTACTTAAGCATTATAATAAGATATATAGGTAATATTTTAATTTTGATTCGAATCTAGGCCCACCCTCTTCCCGAAGTAAATATACAGAACACAGCTACTAACTTTACCTTTCGTCCGCCATGTCAGCTTTATGAATGAACACTGTAAAAAATTTTCCGGAAGGTTCCGGAAAAAAGTGGCGGCATTAAGATGCCACGGCTTTTTGCTGTTACGTATGAATCTACTTTTTTTTATTCAGTGGCTTATTTAAGCAATTAAATTTTAAAGTTTCGTATTACAGATAAAATGAAAATTCAAATAATGAAGCATAAAACGATTTAAATTACCTACTTACTTTATAGCTTGCTATCCAAACAAAAAATGGCATTTGTTCAGATTGCATTTGTCTCTAAGTACCTAGGCAGCTGTTTTTTTTTATTATTATTATTCTTTAGTTATCAAAATAGATAATGGAACATGAAGCACGCATGCGCAGAATGTAGTTTACGGAAAAGTTGAAACCTCTCAAAAATACATGAATTATTGCCGTAATTTATGTGGGACATTAAGAAATTTGAAATTCCGGTAAAATATGCGAAATGTTTCAGGATAATTTCCTGAAACGTTCCGAATTTTTTTTACAGTGCAATTACATCAATCAAACAATATTCTTTATGAAAATTGATATATTATTAACAAGAATAAACGGTAACTTTGGTATAAAAGCACTTTATCTCAATATTTTTCAGATTCAAACAAAAAAAAATGTATGATCATTTAAAATTAAAGCCGCGTTTTAGAAAGAATAAAATATTTCACCAAACTTTTAAAAAAATAACTTCGACAAGAAAATACCTTAAATTTCTATTAAAATTGTGGAAATAGTTTTCTACAAACTAATTTAAAGAAACATTTTAAAACTTATTTGTCACACAGAATATAAAACAGTTGAAAATAACTCGAAATGCTTAGAAAATATATCCTAGCGTAAAACTAAATAACCACCTTATCATGATTCAATTACTTTGGCATACAAAGTAACGTCACTTGAAAAATTCTTCCATAATTACTTTGACCTTTTGAATATTGTGTAAAAATTTGCAGTTGCAAACATTTAGCGAATTTCTGATAAAACAAGACATTAACAAGAAAAATATTCTTGTTAAACTTAAGTTTTAACTCCTTTTATGAGTAAAATTAAGTTGAAATATTTATCTTTGTTCCTTCCAAGTAACCTTTTAACAAAAGATAACTCATCTAAAGGATTATATTCAGCTGATGTGTTAGCTAATTTAGAAAAATTCTTTAAATTATAAGATATGAGATGATTGAAGATCTAAGAAATGTGAATAATTTCAGAGAAGTTATCTAAACAATATTAATATTTATTACAAACATTATTTTTTAATCACTGGAAAGTTGAAAGTTTTCACTGTCAAAGTTTTTTTTAAAAATAATTTGCAACATAGCTAAAAATCGTTTAAGAATTCTGTTTGCCTGACTGGCTGTATGCGTGTCCGTTTCTCTGTGCTTTAACTCGCGTAAATACAAATAGATTAACATATAATTTTTATATTTGTTATAAGGTTCACTCGAAAATGTTCATTATAGAAAATAAAGTGTCCAGCATGTATAGTTCGTTATCGAGACACAAAAAGAATTCCGTTACATTAGTGTCTATAGAAAAAAATTATTTGCGGTACATTTATTTGAGATGCTTATTTAAATATCTCATTTCATTGTATGAAAAAATGAAATTACCTATTAATATTCTGTTAATGTTGGAAATTGCTTCATAATCTATGTCTAATATAAGATTTTTGTTCTTATTTTTTTATCCACTCCAAATTATAAATGTAGTTCAAAATCAGTTATTTAACAATAGCAATACAAAACTTTACTTGAATTCAGTTTATTGAATAATTTACATAAAATCTTTAATTAATAATGTTTAAACATTTGAAATAAAATGTCAAAAAAAAAAATATCTAAATAACATTTAACATTTATTTTTAAATAAAACAATATTTTGTAATTATTTAAAAATACAGCGTATTCCCATTCAAAAGTTATTTTTTCTATACACACAAAATAAAAATTCTATTTAGAAAATCAATTGATTAAGTATTATTTAAAAAACCTATCCTGGTATCTTTATTGACTATATTTAAAAAGGGCACAGCTTTTACAAATGAGATAATTTATACGAAATTTTTAAATAATAAAACAGAAAACTCTACAATTTAATCAAATAGTATTTGTTCTTTTTTAATATGTTTTCTGTTTAAATTTTTTTTTAGTGTAGTGTAGTTTACTAATGCTAAATTTGATTTTTTTTTGTAACACTTTCCAACGAAGTTGGAAAACTTTTATGAATTCATGTTGTCTGTCTGACGTTTGTTAGATTTTCTAACTCTCGTACATATGCTCGGATTACCATGTATTTTTTATATGTAATTGAGGTTTAGTATAGAATGTTTGGTATTGGTGTGTAGCATTATATATATATATATATATATATATATATATATATATATATATATATAATATCTATATATTATACAGTATAAGTGTGTAGAATTAGTAGTTCTTTTACAGAGGCACAGAAAAGAAATCCGTTAAATTAAGGTATATGGGGGGAAATCGTTCACGGTTCATTTTATTGATGTTACAATGTTTGAAACATAATGAGATTTATATACTTAAATGAGATAGAATATAACATGCTTTTTCAAAGGAATACAATAAGTAGTCTTTATAGTTCTTTTACAAGGACGCACAAAGCAAATCTATTACATTTAGGATCTATGTGTACATTATGTGTTATTATTACATGATGATCTATGTGTAGAAATCGGTTACGTTGCAATTTAATGATGTTGTGATATTTCAAACATAATGAAATTATAAAAAAGCACTGATATGCACTACATGTTTTCTATAGATCATAGAGTATGTAGAATATAGCGTTCATTTCCAGAGATGCACAAAATAATTCGGTTATAGGTGTGACTATGATCGCTAATTCCTGAAGTGCGTTGTCCGCTTTATTACGCATTTTTAAATTTATTTAATATGTAGAATATTACGTGGTGTCCATAAATTCGATATATCGTATACCGAAGTGCACGACGGATTTTGACCATGTTACCGCTTACGGACAGTAATTGCTGGAAACAGATTTTTATTGAGTTATGTGTGTTTTAAATTTCTTATTTAGAAATCCCATTTCATTGTATAAAAAATAAAGTTTCTGAATAATATTCTGTTTCTGTTGGAAAGTGTTTCATTATCTATGCCTGATGCATAATTTTTCGTACTTATTTACTGGATATTCAAAATGTGCCTCTGTTTAAAAATAAATTGATTGAACATAAAAACAAGGAAGCAATCCCATTAAGTTTTATGCGTTTTCATTATATTTGAAAACTATTAATGAAACATTTTCCATGCTTCATTTTTTATCAATTGTAACATGCAACGTTTTGACTTTTGAAAATCGTTTTATATACACAAAATTATAGATATGTTTAGTAGTCAATTGAATAAACATAATAGCAAAAAAAAATTCTATAAATTTTTATACTTTCTCACTATATCTAAATAAGATGCATGACATATCTTATACTAACTCTTTAAGTAATGAAGCATACGAAGACATTAAATAATTTTTTTTAAACTGGGGGACTCTGCCCCCTGCTCGCTACGCTCACCAACCCCCGTTTTGATTTCACAGCCTCTTAAAACCTGGTAATGTATCCTGTTTTAAAAAGATGATGATGATGATATCACGAACGGCGACTATCTTCTGTAATCAGGTTATAATGCTTTTTCATTTAACTGATTATAATGCTTTTTCGGTACTTTTCGGTTAGCCGGGCGCCAGTGATATATGTACGTATATAAACACATATGTATATACACACACACACATATATATATATACATACATATATGCATATATGTGTGTATGTATATATACGCATATGTAGCTATGTGTATATATATGTGTGTGTATATATATATACATGTATATATATATCACTGCCGCCCGGCTAACCGAAAAGTACCGCTTTTTCATTTAATTCATCTTTTTTATTTTTAATATTCATGTGTAAACACAATTTTTATGACGTAATTTTCTTTATTTCCTGCTTTCAACACGTGATCATTTAATTATTTTTTTTAACTTTCATTGTTGTTTTTAATAGTCTCGTGCAAATACATATTTTATTTGAGATAAACATAATCCTTTGCGCTTATTTAGAAATTGGCTGCAATATAAAAATTATTTTTTCAATAAAAGATTTTTTACTCGATTTTTAAGGATTTTTTGAGTTTTTATTGTCCGACCGTGATAATTTTTTTAATTTCTGAAAACTTGTTATATTTCGCGTCTGGTGGTATAATTTTCGAATCCGTAGGATGGCTAGAAAAAAAGAAATAGCTCCTCAAAAAAGTCCCTAGTAAAAAAGCGATGAGAATAACCCGGAATATCTACGCAGAATTTGATTGGTCCATTTCGTTTTTGGCTCAGTTTCAGATTACCTTTTTTTTTAATATAGAAGGATAACATTTATCCCTACTTAATATATTATTTTGCAATCATTGTTAAAGTGTAGTTTGTTTTATATTCTGAATTCCTTATATATGAAATCATTCATTTGTTTAGAAATCAAATGATCAATCATGGCAATAGAAAGGAAATCCTGTTGCGCATTGCCTCAGTTTTTAAGATGAATGTCGGTGCCATATACTGGGTAATTCCAAATTCAATGTAGAAACTTTAAGGGTTGGTACAGGACACCGTAATAAACAATTTTTGTATTGGAAAGCAGGGTCGGAAATCCATTTATATAGTCAAAAATACAGGGCGTCTCACTCCAAACCGAAGTCGCGTTTTCGTTCATAATTTTAACAGTAGTGAAGATATTTTAACAGTAGTGAATATATTTTAACGAAATTCTTACAATATGCTTACGATTCACACAAAGAGGAATCTGTTGCGAATATTTTGTTAAAATATCTTCACTACTGTTAAAGTTATGAACGAAAACGTGACTTCGGATTGGCGTGAGACGCGTCTCACTTCAATCCGATGTCGCGTTTTCGTTCATAACTTTAACAGTAGTTAAGATACTTTAACAAAATTTGCAACAGACTCATTTTTGTATGAATTGATAGCATATTGTAAGAATTTCGTTAAAATATTTTTATGACTCTTAAAGTTATGAACGAAAACGCGACTTCGGATTGGAGTGAGACGCCCTGTATTTTTGACTATATAAATTGATTTCTGGTACTGCTTTCCTATAAAAAATTTGTTTGTTACAGTGTCGTGTACGAAACCTTAAAGTTTGTACCATGAATTTTGAAACACCCTGTATATGTAAGATTCAGTGTTTTGTTTTTTCAAGCCAACATAATTAAAAATATAGAATAAAAAAAAGAAGTAATCACGCTTGGCAACTAATATTAGATATATTTTAGCAATGGTACAAATTAAAATCATATTTTTATGATTTTTAACTAGGTAAATGACGGGAAGATCTTTGCAACATGATTTTGTTAAGCAATAACTAACGTCGGTAAAATTTTATGTTAATAAATCAGTAAACTTTCTGTTTCGAAAATAATATTACTCGAGATGAATTAAATAAATCTATATTTCTTTATTGTAATTCCAGGTTCTTAAAACATACATATTATGGAGGATAAAATACAATTCGCCAAAAGCACTATGGCAACATGTAAAATTTTAACCATTTTCTATGAATCATTATATCCTTTATATGAATATACTTGGAAATCATAGATTTCCAAGTAGCTAATTATCGTACAGATTAACTCAGATTTGCCCCTCGGTTTGAATTTGTGTTAAATGACAGAACATGGGGGTTGCTGGAAAATTCCAATAACTGAGTTCTGTACGATAGGAATTTTCGAATTTTTTTTATCGCAAAAACCTATCTTTTGAAAACGAATTACACTCTCAAAAATGAATACTCAGATTTAAAGAAATTTTCTTCGTTTTTGACGAAACGGTTTCCTAGGAAATGCTCCGAGTAAATATTTCGTCAAATCGAGTAAATGTGCATCCTCAAAATTACGAAGAAATTAGTTTCGTCAAACTGTTTCTTTGAAAGTTCCAAAAAAAAGGTTGGTGCTGCCATCTATCGGAGTTTTTAGAAGCATCTTTAATTGACTAGGAGAAAAATAAGATCACTTATAACAAATCTTCAATGGGGTTCGAACGCGCGACTTTTAGCTTGGCAGCCCAGCGCTCTTACCACTTAGCCAAAAGGACTTCGGAATTATTTGATTTTAAATGTATTTACGGGATGTTGATGTGTGTTTATATTTTTTAGAAAGCAGATTGTATTTTTATCGGTGCTGTTATAATTTCTGCATGTTTTAATTAATAAGGATAGATTATTATTAGGGTTTTTCTATGGTTAATAAATAATTAGAATATGGCTTGATTAATATAATTTATTAGAAAAAATTCCTTTGTTCAATGAATGATTAAAATATGCTCTAGTTAATTTGTTGATCAGAAATAATTAATTTTGAAGTGCATATTTTGGAGGCGAGTTCATCAATTTTAGCGGATAAGATTACTGTTTATAGAGGGGAAGGGGTCAGTTATACATATTTTAAATTTGATTGTTATATGAATATATTTCTTAAATAAAAAAGAGCTCCTAAAATTTTGATTTCTTTTTTTTTTCTTTTTTTAATTATTGGGAAAATGTTGTTGCTTTCGGTCGAACATGGACCAAATGATGTTCGCATTTTACTATTTTAAACGTTTTTAACGAAATTCCGTAACTTTAGACGTATTTTGTTAAGCCTTTTTAACGAAATTCTGTAACTTTAGAAAAAATTATCTTTGAATAGGCAATAGAAATGCATAAAATCGTTACAAAAAGGATAGACGTAAATTATCAGATATGACAAATAAAGTAGAAATTTGGTACTTTCGTGTTATAGCGGCCCCCAAGGATGAAATATTTTTGTTTCTGTTTTCATTAATATATTGTAAATTTAGTACTTTTGTGTAATTTTTTTTATTTATTTTATTTTTTGAACGATTTTGTAACAACAAAAATAATCTGGCCGGGAATGGGGAAACATTTTTGTCAAATAGTTGAGATTTTTCATTTCAGTAAAAATCACTTAATTTTGAGACGACGAAATGATTGTCAAAAATGTTGAACTATAGCTCAAGAATTGCGGAATCGTCAAAAGTGAGTTTTTTTTTTTTTTTTTTTTTTGACAGCGAGGAAACAGTTTTGTCAGATACTTGAGGATTCACGTTTCGTCAAAAACCACTTGACTCTGTGACGAAATGATTGTCAAAAATAACGAAATGAGGCCTAAGGATTGCGGAATCGTCAAAATTGAGTGTTTTATTTCCGAGAGTGTAAGCAGCCAAATTAGACGTTACAGCTCCTATTCGATCTAGATCATCAGAATGCAGAAAATATTAAAATTCTTGCCTGGAGTGCATTTGCAGCTAGCTTATTAGAAGAATGAAATTTATGAAAACTGAATGATAAACAAAACCTGAACAAAAGTTAACTGCAGAATGCAGATTGACTATTAATATTATTTTTATATCTAAATACATATATACTAACCTACTGCACTGACAGAAATCACTTTTCACAAAACGGAATTTATGCATACAATAAAATAATAACAAAAATAATCATATTTTATTTCATGCCCTTTTTCAGTAAATTGTAGAATATTAAGGTTAAATTTATAAAACTACTATATTTAAATGTACGGAGAAGGAAATATATGTGCGATTTAGCATAATATTTGTAATTATGAAAACTTCATGCCATAACAACCCATTTAATGAATAAATCAAAGTCTGTAGAATAGTATATGGTATATATCTGCATAAAAAAGGGAAAAAGACACATATAATGTATTGTGAGAAACCTTTGAATAATAAAAAAATACTGTTACAAAAATTTAATACTTGGATAGACTGAAATTTGTGAACAAACAAGTCGCCCCTTGCAAAAGGAAAGCGATTTTTAGTATATGTTTAAAACAATCACGACACATTGGTGAAAATGCTGCTAACTATACAGAGTAGGCAATTCCACTATGGTCTTCGCAACATGTAAGGTTTCCATATCTCAAGAAATTAAAACATAGCTGATTTCCTGCTCATGTTACCTTTTTATCAAGATAATAGTCTAACAGTAAAATGTCGTCATAGGTCGAAAAATATATTTTGTGAAACCTCAATGTCTTGAAGTCCAAAAATTCTCTTCAGAATGCATTTAATTTGATGGTATAGATGCTTTTGTGAAAAATGCTTTCCCTTAACTATATTCTAAAAGATAAAGATAATTTTAATGCATGACACGTAAATGTTCAAACACTGTAGATGAAAATTTAAAGACATGGTAAATAAAAATCTAAAATGTTCAAAATACAGAAAATTCAAAGTGAATTTTTTATTAAACTGATTTTCTTTAATAAACGTAACATTTTCCCTCAAGCTATTTTCCTATATTTTTACATTTTATATACCCGTCTACACAGAACTGTACAATGATAAAATAATAATTTAATTGAATAAATTATAAATATAATTATATTAATCCATATATAAATCATATAAATATAATTATATTAATCCATATATAAATCATATAAATAGAATTTATAAAACCAAATAGACAATATAAAAACGAAGGAACCATTGTAAAACCATTGTTATTATTACAATATAGTAAATTGAATTTTCACTGAATATGCAGTAAAAGAAAAGGTATAAGAACTAAACAGATTTTTATAAATTTTAAAATAAATGCATGGCAATTGTGCTTTATTTGTGTTTATAATTTTAATGCAGCGTTCTTGCACAGAGTTTACATGATTTCAAACTCCAAATCATTTATTTGTGTATTTTGCCAAGGGAATTGATGCAATATCTTGTTGCAAAATGTAGTTAAAGCCGGCAATTTTTTTATTTACTCTGGTTCAACAAATGACGTTCTAACACGTGGATATAAGTAAATTTTTTTTGTTGCCACTCTATCAAAACAATTGTAAGCTTATCTTTTGAGGTAAAAGCAGCCCAAACCATTGGGGAGTCTCCACCTAGTTTACGCGTGGAAAATACGACCTTTTCTTTTGAAGATCATGCTAATACGAATAAATACCTCCCCGACCTTCAAAAATAAACCTCTTTTCATCACTAAAAATAATTTTAGATCAATTCGTTTGTTTCTTTAGATGTTTCTCTGAAAACTGAATCCAAGATTTTTTATGGCCAGATGTTAAACGCGGACAGAAACGTGAATTTACATATTTATAAATTCATGACCTTTTATTGCTCTTTATTGTCCGTATTAATGCTGGCGTCGTTATTTTGCTTCCAATTTTCTTTGCTGTCATTCTTTCGCTTGCGACCACGCAAACAATCAAACTGTCGGATTGATTCAAAAGAATTCTGGTTCTTCCTGCAGATTTTTTTTACTTCCATAAGTAGTTCGATTCTGTAAGAAATTAAACATGGCAGTCTTTGAACGTTTAACTTTATCCAAAATTCTTAGAAGTGGCAATTCGATATTGTTATAAGCTAGAATTTTACTTCTTTAGAGGTCAGAAAGCATTTTTACACTCCCCATCGTCAAAACGATTTGCGAACTAAACAAAAGCGCCCAAAATCACGTTTAAATGCTTTGTTAAATGATATGCAAAAATATCCACCAATCGGAATATTTACGGCGTTCATATAATTTTACTCCAGCATAAGTTCAACAAAATACATATTTAAAAATAGATTTAAATTACACATATATATACGATTTTTTAAACAATTTCTTTAATATTAATTCGAATATCATGTACTTAATTTTGACACAAATATTTGTGCATTTACATAGCAAACGGGAACTGATTTGTTTGTTTTTGTGTCGTTCCTATCATTTTGCACCCTGCTGTATTATTAATTGATAATGTAGTGAGATACTTGAAAAGTTGATAAGTAAATATTAAAATCATTTATAGTTTAAATTTGATTTTGAGAGATGGAAAATATAGCCTCGTGACCAAAAGGCTTTTAAACGGTATCATCCAAAACTCATATTTCATATCGCAAAATGCATAAAATAATCATTATGTAGAATGCAAATAATCGCAAATTCTGCTGAGTTTCTCTACGTGTAAGCAATTATTAACAGCAAATTCAGTTTACTAAAGATAACGAGTTGTTATTAAACTCTTAGGCGAAAGGTTCATTTTACTAATTTAATCACTACCCAGCAATGTATTTTACCTACAGTTCCGAAAAAATCGTTTCTGACGTCATTACAAGTAAGCGCGAATTATCGTGCCAATTCAGCTCATTGTGATTAACCTCTTTGCTTGGCCAATATATGACATTCATTATAATTATTGTATTTATTTATTTTGTTGTTATTATTCTTGCTTAAAGACAGTACTTCACATCTACAAAAATCATTAAAAGCAAATAAAATCAAAAGGAGGAAACGTGTAACTCTGTACACGCTTGCTTCTTAAATATTATATCGGTATTAACCATGCCCTTTCCAAAAAAATTGGCTTTTTCGTTGATATCCACTATTCTTCAATATACGTTCTTCATTCTTTTTTTACAAAACACATGCAAAAATGAATCGAGCATTTCTAAGTTTTATGTTTTTTTAAAGAAAATAAACATAATCGATGTATTTAAATGATCATTCAATATAACAAATATTCAAAACATTCGAAAGTAAATTAACATTTATTTTAATAAAAAAAATATTTATAACTTTGAAATTTTTAAATTATTGTTAAATTATTTTTTAATTAAAAAAAATATTAAAATCTTTTGAATTTTTTAAAATAAATGCATAATATGATTGTTTGTAAAATGTTTTGAAATGCATTAATAAATCATAGAAAATGTGAATATTTTCCTGAATTGAAACTTTTGATGTTTTTTCCACTTAAATTATTTAAGAAAAAAAATATATATATTGGATTGTCAACTTTAATAACAAGCATTTTGCGAGAAACAGATTACTATACAAAGGTTCGGAATTTAATTTTTCCATAAGACGGAAAATAACTTCTTCATATAAGCAAAAAAAAAAAAAAAAACGAAGTTTGTCGTTTCTTTTTCTTGTATTATAAAATTTACAATTATATTCGAAGAATTATATTATTTAAATTATGATTTTATTATATAATTATCATTATTACAATTAAAATCAAAATAAACTTGAGTCATGAAAAACACAACAAATGGTATGGCCAAATGAAATGGTACACATGATTAGGATTAATAAAACAGCAGTTACCCCAAGGATTATAGGACGCTTAAAAGATCATAAAGAAGGAAACCCTCTTCGGCCAATTGTAACTAAATGTATAGGACCCACATATTATCTAGAAAAGGCATATGTTGTCTTATTAAAAACAATCCTCCCTCAGTCAGAGTTCGTCATTTCATCGACAATGGAGTTTATTAAGCAAGTAAAACTTTTTCAGATTACTGAGAACAGCATTTTTGCGAGTTTGGATGTAGTATCGTTATATCCATCTGTGGATATGAATGATGTAAGTTTGTTCGTGGAAGAAGCTATTAATGGTATTGATTCTTTTAGCGTGAGCACAAAAAATACACTTATTTCCGGGTTTAATCTAATTAAAAACAATAACGTTTTTCAGTTTGATAATATTTATTATAAGCAAAAGGATGGTGCACCAATGGGCTCCCCCATTTCGGGTTTATGCGCGGAGATTAAATTAAGACCCATTGAAAATATGGTTATGAATGATTTTAGTGAAATACCTGCATATTGGTGTAGATATGCAGATGATATTTTTATTATATGGGAGCATGGTATAGATTTATTGAAGGACTTTGTGGTTAAACTTAATAAAATTGATACAAAAATACAATTTACCCTGGAGTTAGAAAAACAGAATCGTTTACCTTTTCTTGATGTAGAGCTGATAAAAAACAGTAATTTAACAATAGATCGGACAGTTTATAGGAGAAATATGAGGTCAAATAATACTATTTCCAGAGATGCTTCATCACCTTTAAGTTATAAACTGGCTGCATATAGGTTTTACATCCATAGAGCATTTTCAGTGCGTACTGATAGTTATATCAATGAGGAGCTTGACAGAGTTAAAATTATAGCAAATGAAAATGGGTTTTCAGAGAGGTTAATTAATAAGTTAATTTGTCAACATCAATATCAGGGTAGAAAACAAAAAGAATTAACAGAAAAACCAACTAAATTTTACAAGTTCCAATATATTCCGAAACTTTTTGAAAAATTAAAATATAATTTAAAGAAATATGAAATAAATTTGGTAGCATCCCCTCCAGTTAAATTGAATGCGTTACTACATAAGAAGATTGATCCCATACCGATTGAAGATTTAGCAGGAATTTATAGAATCCCAGTTCTTATGGAAATAGTTGAAAATAGGATAAAATCTTATAAAGTTAAAGACTACATTGGTATGACTTTAAGGAAATTTAAAATTCGGTTAAAAGAACATATTGCAGATGTCAAGTATAATAGAAGTAAAACGGCACTTTCCAGATTAAAACAACAGCAGTCGATTATAATAGATTTTGATAACGCTAAAATTATTAAACCCACATCCTCTTTTTATGAAGCAATAATAAGTGAATCAATAGAAATTTTAACCAGGAAAAATAAAACATGCAATGATTCAGTTTCGTACAATATCCCTAAAGTATGGTATAAGCTTTTACAGATAGTTCAAGAATGAATAAGATTGGCACACCCCTCCCTATGCTTCCCACCCTGTTTATAATGGTTTGACCTTGTCTTCAGCAGACATTGATGTTTTTACAGTGTTTCAGACTGGTTGTGTTTTTTTGTGTGTATCTGCGTGGTGATGTTTTAACCCTGATGATGAGCCAGGACGGCTCGAAAGCGCTAGGTTTTTAATGTGAAATGCAGTTTTGTATATTTTTAAAACACCTAAAGTAAAAGTTTTTTAATAAATGATGCATATATGTTTTTGTGACATTTTGTGTTGTTTTTAAACAATTATTATTACAATTATCATAAAATACTGGGGGTTGACCACCTGACCGGGACATTAGCTGCAGAGCCCATAATCAACAAAACAGGGTTGGTCACTGCAGGCCAAGATTCCTAGGGATTGTGGCACCACAGAGTTTAGATTTAATTATTCTTATTATGCAATACAAATCGTATTATGTTGTTATGAAATATACATAAAAAATATATTTTACATTAATACCGTGATACACTTGTGAATTCAAAAGAAGCGCATCCGCAAATAAATTTGATTAATACTCATAACACCAGTATACCCGTGCGACGATTTTGCACTAAGTCTAATTTTTTTAGCAATATCTAATATTTTTTAGATGCGGGTTTAAAGTTCTAAAGAAAAATTAAGCATTCAACAGTAAAAACTGTTCGAAGATAGCAAGAAGTACGCGCGAGAAAAAAAAAATAACAATCGTATTTTAACTGCATTTGAGGATGACATCATACGCTTCGGAGAAAACATGGGACAAAGAAAAATAAATTGAATACGTATAAAATACAATTTAATAAAATAAAACAAAGCTTACCTTTTAGGCACCACGTGAAATACCCCTGCTTCGATTAATCGATGGTATCTTTTTTTTCTAAACATTATAATTTCAATTTAGTGTTTTAATGATAAATATAAAATAAACCAGTGCGGGGACATGTCACTTTACCTCTTTTGTAATGTTTAATTTTTCTAATCATTGCTGAGTATGATATAATGCGGTATTTTAGTTTTGTGGCAACATTGATTTGAGATAAACTTTTCATCACATTTATGAAAATTATGCTAAATTAATTTTATACTGCAGTTTTTGTCAAGAAATGTTTTAACAAAATGTTAGTGTACTATGTCAGAAGATAATTCAAAAACCTTTCCAAAAACTTCTCTCATTTATTGTTGTGAGTTGAAAAGCATAGTAAAATGCACAGAGAAAGGAATGTTGACATCAGAAAAATTAAGGATAAAAACATCTGCAAACAGCAATAGTCAAGCCAGAATATAGTCACATTTATTCTATCATATTTACAGTAAAAACTGTTCGCAGATAGCAAAAAGCACGCGCGAGAAAAAAAAATAACAATCGTATTTTAACTGCATTAGAGGATGACATCATCCGCTTCGGAGAAAAACATGGGACAAAGAAAAATAAATTGAATACATATAAACTACAATTTAATATAATAAAACAAAGCTAAAACAACACACAATAATAATTACATATGATTATTGTTTGACTTTCTGTTTCTGTGTTATATATCAAAAATTGCAATCATTTAACAAGGAAAAATAATATATTTTTTTTTTGTACCACAATTTTATTGTTGATAAGAACTCTAAAAATTTTATAATTTTTTTTCTTACTTATTTACCAAGTGGCTATTTGCCAAATATAAGAAGATGTGTTTTTAAGATTAATAACTATTTGTTTAATATACGATTGAACAATTGAAAAAAAAAAATCAGAGTAAAGAAATTTTATAAATTGCAAAATAATGTTTTTCTTTATAAAACCGACCAATGCTTATAGCATGTTAAGTTCGAAATCGCAGTGTTTTGTTGAAAAAGATAAAATGCTTTTATCCCTTCATAAAGTATGTGTTTTTTAGATAAAAAAGTAATTTCAAGATATCTACTTACTTTAATAAAAAGTCAAACGCTTTTTAAATACAATAATGATTTTAAAGAAACAAATAAATAAAAAATACGCCTACGTGAGATTCATATTACACTATTTATTTTAGAAACCCTCCAATTAAACCAGTTTGCCCTAATTTGATTATTTGTAAAACCGTTTCTAAAGTAATGACAAAATAAACACCGGAATTAATTACCTGTGTTTGTAAGATATGTTGATTTAAAAAAACACTTTTAATTGAGGATTTACTATTAATATAGCCCAATTTAATGCGGAAATGAAAATTTTCTTTTTATTTTACACCGCAGCTGAAAAAAACTTTAGAAATCTCATCCTTTTTTTTAAATTATTATTAACCAAGTGGCTATTTGCCAAAAGTAAGAATATGTGTTTTTGAAACGGAAAACGATTTGTTTAATGCATTATTGTAAAATATATATATATATATATATATATATATATATATATATATATATATATATTTATAAATAGATAAGATGTTCATACATTGCAAATAAAACTTAACAACCCTTTCAGAAATGTGAGCTTCAAAGGATGGCATAATCAGCGTCTGTTTATCCATAAGGTACGTGAAGCATAAGGATATTTTCTAACGTTTAAGAAGAAGCTAAAATTAGTATAATAGTCCGACTGGTCTCAAATTTAAATTTTATATTTTTACAGGGCAATTCTAAAATTTTTGAAGGGAAAAGTTTGCGTAATGCAAGACTAAATCCACACTACTTAAGGAAATTTTTCTAACCAGAAATTTTATCAATAGGATATTAGTCAATCATATATGGCATTATAATATTCTGGTAGAAACCACCAAGGTTTAACTGAACATACAAGAACTATATATGTTACAAATATACTCACTCTATAGTACAGGGTGTGTGCACACATTTTTGTAATGATTAAAATTTAACTGAAAAAAATGAAACCTATATAGTATCAATGAGAATTAGTGTTTTAACTATTGTCTGCATCATTAAAATATTCTTTGCTTTAAAATGTCGCTGGGAAATAGACAATTGATCGAAGGCGATGTATTTGCGCTTTCCGAAGAAAAATACTCTAATTCGATTATTAAATAAAGGTGGGAAAGTATGGTTTTAATATTTCTACACGTAAAATAAGTGGTATAATTAATAAAAATGAAAAAAAAAGTCAAAGTTTACATTTGACTTGGAGAAAAGTTAAAAAATTCATATCCAACAAAGATACGTTCACCGCTTATTATATCTAAAGTCAATTCACACGTTTTGAAAGAAAATCCAACCTTCGAACTTCTTAGCAACAAGGAAAGAATTATCGCAAAGTCTTTAAACATCTCTATAGGAACTGTAAACAAAATTGTAAAATCTGATTTAAAGCTAATCAAAACAAAAATTAACTCAATTTTAACCGTAAGTACGTCTAAATCATGGTGTACCGCTAAATCTACTGCTATATTTTTAGACAAAATGAGAAATGAAGTTGGAATTGAGGCTATTCCATTTAAATGCATCGCAACCAAGTTCCCGGCCATTTCTCCTCACTGCACATTATAAATTTTAAAACAAGCTGTTTATAAGCGGCTTCTTAAAACGTATGATGGACTCTAGAAAATTATGGTCGAGGAATATAAAAAATGCAACCTTGATATTTTTCAAAGAGTTCTTTTACCTTGAAAATTAAGATGTAATATAAAAGTTTTAAAAAAGAGCTTATAATTAAAAGCATATTAAATTAGCATATTAAAGAGCATATTATAAAGTAAAATTCGTATCTTTATTTATATATTTCTCTTTACAAAATCGTTACAAAAGTGTGTGAATAGCCTTTATATATATAGGGAACACACAAAAAAAGTTGTTCAATGAAATATATGTGAACTCTGCTAAACTACTCCCAAGTATGATATTTGTAGTGTTGGTCGGTTTCCATGTATGTTGCGTTGCATCTTGAAATCTTTTCCCGAATGGAAGAGTGACCCAAAATGATAATATGCTTCCCCGATATTCAGAGGTTTATCGTTCCTTGGATATGATACCAAGTTAAGAACAGAAACATCAGTTTATTAATTAGCTTAAGAAGAGGAAAAGAAATAGTGGAAATACGTTCCATTTAGATTGCTCCAAATAAGTATGACAAGAAAAATCTAAGAAAGTAACTAATTATTTCCCACTTCACTAAAACTCAAGTATTTCACTAAACTCTCAATGCTCCTAAAACAACAGTACTTTTGTCTATAATCACAGTCCTCACTTAATGTTATTGAACTACAACTCCGTGAGCCTAATCATTATTTTATTCTAAGTACATGAAATCCAAACTTCTTACCAACACATGCAGCCTTGCAGTAATTCTATTTTCCATATATCAAACAAAGGCATCATAGTGACAACTTTTTATCAAATTAAAACTTTAAATTTCAAGAAAAAAAATCGTGATACACCCTAATATATAGCCACACACACACACACAACCACAGTAACTTAATTCACATACTTTTGTAAAATAACCGTGACGTGTAATTGCGGAGATCAATTAGCACTTTATTAAACTGACAGAAAAAAAGAAATGATTTCTCATTCGAGATTTTTCATTCACGCACAAATATTAGCGGTTCAGTACAACGCTATTACATGCAGAATCACAAAATCACACTTTTTCACTAGAGTACGTTGATAAAAGAGTAGCCTGTCATACTAACACAACTTTTTTTTTAGAAAACCAGTCGATGTTTTTATGACAAACGTTTAAAAGCATTTCGTGAAAAAATACTTCTCCTTTTACAAATTATGCATTACCTTTTCAAGCAAAAATATTCTTAAGATAATTTCTACCCAAATAACATAATTTTAAAGAATAAAAATGTTTTGAAATCTGACATTACTTTTTATAAAGGAATATTGCAGCTTAGACATGACCAAATTATTTCAAGAAAAGTTTTATTTTAAAAAATTATATGAAGAAAAATTTCTTTGTTCTAATTTGTTTATTTGAAACCTTTCTCCTCGTGAATCTCCTCATGACTAAAATTATAGCAAGAAAAGAATGCTATTTATTAACTTTATTTATAAAATATGTATATTTAAAAAATTACGTTTTTCATGAAATTTTATCATTTATATTTTCTTGGGAGATTGTTTAATACCGCACGGTTTTTATTCTTAATAAAAAAAAGCAATAGACTTGAATAGAGAAAAACATTAAACATAAAGAAAATTTTTATTATATATATAACCATTAATGAAACATTACCAAAACACCAACTGAAACTTTTGAAATTATGATTTAGGAATTGACAACGAAATTGTAACCCCAGCACAATGAATATAGATATTAAATACTTATATAATAGAAGTAGAAATTAAATTAAAAATTGAATGAAATAAATAGAATGAATGAAATGAAATTTGTGGAATTTATACAGAATTATCAAGTCCCAAATGCATAAATTCCACAAATAAAATGAGTGGTTTCATCTTCATATTAGCATTAAAATTGCTAAAGAATATGAATTTGGGACGACCACTCAATGACAACAACCTTCTAGTGAAAAAAAGACTTAAAATTCATAAAACAAATACAAAAGTAATACAATACTTAAAAAGAGAGAAAACTTACCCTTAATTATAAGAGAAGAACTTGATGATAGATCTCCAAATAC
This sequence comes from Maratus michaelseni, assembly GCA_963931845.1. Taxonomy (NCBI): domain Eukaryota; kingdom Metazoa; phylum Arthropoda; class Arachnida; order Araneae; family Salticidae; genus Maratus; species Maratus michaelseni. The sequence continues at coordinate 214,063,897 of OZ007593.1, forward strand.
CATAATCTACGTGATGAATGTGGATTCCTGCTCACAACACTAACAGGATACATGAGGACCAATAAAGGCAATGAATTGCAAAAAATAATTTTCTAAATGTTGCCAAAAACATTTTTAGAAGATTACAAACCCTGTTGCTAATTTAGAAAATGAATTACTTGGATATATGGAATTTTTTAAAACATCACAAACCATGCTGCTGCCATCTATGATTTTGAAAATGAACTACATGGATATATTGAATATTTTAAAGCAAACAAGCCATGGTACTGCCATCTATGATCTGAATATGTAGTGAATATACAATGGAAAAATCAATATTAAAAATGAATTCATTCTATCTTAAGTGGTATTAATTAGTTAATAAATATAAATGAAATTAAAAATAAAATAAATAATATTTAATTAATAAATATATATGAAAGTAAATATAAAATGAATAATAAATCCAATTACATTAAAGTAAAAATAGATATAGTAATGATTAATTAAAATACTAAAAGTGAATAAAGATGCTATGGAGTTAAATTTAATATTAAACATATGATACAATAGGTTAGGGAATAACATTAATTTAAATTAATACATATAATTTTAGCATTTAAGAAAGTATTACATTATATTAGAATATGATATTGCCCACCTTGGGCAAATTAAAATACTAAATTATGTGAATTAAGATACTATGGATTTAAAAATAATATTAATTAAATATTGAAATTAATAGTAACATATTATGTTTTTGTATACAAAGTTAAAATTTAAATACACATGATATAAGTTGTTAGGGAAGAAAATTAATTTGAATTAATATATATTATATTGGCGTTTAAGAAAGTATTACATTATATTAGAATATGATATTGTCCACCATGGGCATAAAAGTAAATACAATTAATCAATAAACATTCTTAATAGTAGTGAATAATACATTTAAATTAATTAATGAAGATTTAAATATAACTACAGTAATTCACATATAAAAGTACTACATCGATTTTAGCAATCTTTCAAATATATATATATATATATATATATATATATATATATATATATACATGTATATGTTAACTACTTATTTTATTTATTTTTTATTTTAAACAATTTAAGCTTTTAAATTGCTTAAAATAAGCTTTAAATTAAGCTTTTGAAAGATGTATTTTTGTTTTCTTTACTTATCAATTGTGAAATTGGTATATTTATTTTTAAACATGATATTTTTTTCAAAAATATCAAAATAGTGTATTGCTTGGTAAGAAATATATTGTTAATTTTGTAATGGTGAAACAAAAATATACACAAATTATAGTTATTTATATGTAACACGAATGATATCACGTTCTATGAATAATTTTTGGCGGATATTGGAACTAATGTATATACAATTTTCCTCATTTTAGCCATGAATATAATTAAAATTTCAGTGACCTGAAACACCATTGCATGAAATCCGTGGCAACTTTGTACAAGTAAGCTACTGCGAATAATGATCTAATTTTGGTATGTTCTTACCACACATTCTGAGAGGAAAAATCTTTGTCTTATTTGTTCGGGGAATTTTTGCCATTAAATGAGACAAAGTTTGTTATTCAGAATAATTGGTAGAAATGTGCGAAAATTGGAGAAGCATTCATACTGATGCAGGTAGAATCGTTATTAGTACTTATTTTTGTTTTCTAAAAGCAATAAAATGGAAGAAAATCTGGTCAGTACTATGTCCATATATCGAGCATTGATGTCGCAAAAATATCAAGGAAAGGTAATAATCTGTCCACTTCACCGATACTTTATTGTTAGCAATATTTGCTAAAAATCTAAAACCCAGAAAAATGCCAAAACCTTATATAATGTACACGGTTTATCTCAATTCCGTGCGGCGTTTGGGACGATTATTCTTAAAATCTAATGCGAATACAGCAGAAAGTTCGACACCATCATATAAAGAATCACTTCAAGTTATATAAAAAAACCGCGTACGCGTTTTTTTTTAATTAAAAAAAATAATTTTAAAATCTGGATGCATGTGACACATGATAATAATTTGAAGTTTGCCTGGCATCTGTATATATGACCATTAATTACTGCATAAAACAGTTGGCTGGCAATTTTGAATTCAAATTTAGGAAACTATTAAGAATTACAGGGTGATTATAAAAAAACTATCCCGACATTTGGGCCCCTAACTATCATACCTTTCACAGAAACTGAATGAAATTTTGGCAAAAGGTATTTTGAGGTATGCGTTCAAGAATGATATGGAAAACAACAGTGTCACTCAAACAGTTACGGTTACAGTGAGAAAATTTCGAAAAAATCAAATGGCAGCACCCAGTTTTTTTGTATTGGAATGTGATCTCCATTGTGAAAAACCCTAAATAGCGTTTTAACGGCAACTGTAGCATGAAAATCACCGGAACTAGGCAATTGAAAAGTAAAAAGGACTTTGCCGTGCACCAGAGAATTAATTTTCGTTTCATTTACGTCACGCGTCACACCGTTTCTTTGGCTGATTTCCCAGCCTGATTAGTTCTCCACAAAACGAGAAGAAGAAACCAAGAAACGCAAATTTCGGGTTCTACGTCCGACACAGTCATGACTGACGTCGTCACGCTAAGTGAAAGAAAAGGCACTGCAAAATGCGAGCCGTGTATGTTCCTTTCTGCCATTCCGAACAAGATGCCGCTTTCAGGGAAAGAACGTGGGGAAATCGTAAAGATTTATTACCTGAATGGACAAAATGCCGCAGAGACATTGCGTGTTTACCACAGAAACCATAGATTACGGCGAGGCCCGTGCACTGTCAAAGCTGTACGGGACTTGATTCCTAAATTTGAAGAAACTGGTTGCACATGCGATCGACCTCGGTCTGGACGACCTTCCGTTCCTGTGGAAGCTGTTGCAGAAGTCCATCAGACGATAAGCACAGCTCGTCCCGCAACTGCACGCGGTGTTTAACGTGTTCTGGATCTGCCGAATTCAACTGTACGCAAGATTCTGCGCTCTGTTCTAAACATGTTTCCGTATCGATTCCAGCGTGTCAAGATGTTGGAAGCGGGAGACTATCAATTACGGCTGGATTTTGCAAATCAGTTCCTTATCCGGTACGATTAAGATAGCAGCTGGCCTTTACGCATTCTATGGACAGATGAGGCGCATTTCTCGTTAACTGGTAACGTGAATTCGAAAAATTGTATGCACTGGGCAGAGAATAATCCACATGATGTGCATGCACGTCCATTACACGAGGAAAAAGTGACTGTGTGGTGTGGTATAACGAGTACGTTCATCCTCGGACCTTACTTTTTTGAAGAGGTTACTGCCGGTGATCTGCAAACGTGTACAGTAACGAGTGCTCGCTATCTGAACATGTGAACTCATTACGCGATTCCCATATTGCAACGGCAAAATGCTCTATCTGAAGTTGTGTGGATGCAAGATGGCGCTCCTCCACATGTCGGGTCTTCAGTCAAACGTGTCTTAACTCAACAGTTTGGTGACAGAGTTATCTCCCGTCATTTCCCGTTTCCGTGGCCACCAAGGTCACCTGATCTGACGCCAATGGATTTCTGGCTGTGGGGATATCTGAAATCTAAAGTATATCAGCTTCGTCCTCAAACTGCATCTGATTTAAAAGATGCCATCAGAATTGCGATTCAAGAGATTCCTATTGCCATGATACGTGTTGTAGTGCTATCCACCATCAGCCGCATGCAAAGTGTCGTCGTGTGTGAAGGAGGTCATGTGGAAAATTTGTGAAACACAATAAAATGCTTCATTTTATGCTGCTTCTCTGTCCTTATTGGTTGTCCTCACTTTTAGCCTATCTACCGCCGGTGATTTTCATGCTACATTTGCCGTTCCCAACGCTATTTAGGGTTTTTCCCAATGGAGATCACATTCCAATACAAAAAACTGGGTGTTGCCATTTGATTTTTTCGAAATTTTCTCACTGTAACCGTAACTGTTTGAGTGACACTGTTGTTTTCCATATCATTCTTGAACGCATACCTCAAAATACCTTTTGCCAAAATTTCATTCAGTTTCTGTGAATGGTATGATAGTTGGGGGCCCAAATGTCGGGATAGTTTTTTTATAATCACCCTGTACATTGAGAATACTGCGTAATTTTAAGCACCAAATATTAGACTTTAATATTTAGTGCATTTGAGAAGTAGTTTTTTTTTCTCCAAATGAGTCACTAAAAATTAAGGATGGTTCGTCGTGTTACTCGAGAGTTCGGCATACATGAAAAATACGGTGAGCCCTTTAAAATTATTGGACTCCTTAGAATTTTTCTATACTGCCTAGATAATTTATTCTCAAGTTTGTATGATCTCTGAAGAGGGCTTCATTTAATGGCGATTTATTTTTGGCCGCCAAATTTGGCGGTATTTGGCCGAGATTGGCAAGAATTGGCAGATGGCGGATATTCACTAAGTAGTTTTAAACGTATGAAAATAACACCAAATGTTATAAAAATTAAAGTAAATTTGCAAGAGACCATATTTTCTAAAACTCATAAAGGAAAACTAATTATGGAATAGAAGCCATCTTAGAATTTCAACTAACTATATCTGAGCCATTTTTTAAGAAAAAGACAAAAAAAATCCCGAATTTTTGTATCAAGGCCAAGCACTTAAACAGAAGAAAAAATTAGATTTCTAATATTTTCATCAATCTTTTTGAATTTCAAATATTGCATCTTCCTTCTGAAACATTATGAAGCTGGCCAACGAGCTTGGTCGAGTCTTTGGTAAATCCTGCACAACATGCTTAGTCACATACAAAGTGGTTAATAAATACGAGTGCCATTCGCATGACAAATATAAAATAGTTTTAAAATGTCATCGACCCTAGAATTTTACACTGCTATATTTCAGCCATTTTTTAGAATAGATGAAAGACAGAAATGCTCCGGAATCCTTCTATCAAGGTCGAAGATTTAACAGAAGAAAAAACAATTTCTAATCTTTTTATACATTATGTTGAAATTTTAAAAATTCAAAAAAATTAATTGGCTGCCATTGTGAAACAAGGTGGCAGTTGAAGCTGGCCAACAAACTTGTTCACGATCTTGCAATGTTCTGTGCCGTGTACACATGCTCAGTCATATACAAATCGGTTACTAAATACAAGATCTATCGCATGATCAAAATCCGACTGTTTAAAAATGTCAGTGACATTATCATTTCAAACCGCTATATCTTAGCCATTTTTGAAGATAGAGGCGGGACCGAAACGATTCGGAATCTTTCTATCAAGTCCGAACCATTAAATAAATAAAATATTTTAATTTATAATTTTTTTACATCAATTTTAATAAAAAAAATTAAAAAGTTTATGTGGCCGTTTTTTGTAACAAGCTGGCGGATGAAGCTGGTCAGAAAACTCGTTCAACACCTTGGTATATCCTGTCCCTATACACGTGCCCAGTCACATCCAAATCCGTGGTAAAAGCAAGTGCTGTCGTACGACAAGTATCAGATTGTTTCAAATTGTCAGCAGCACTAGAATTTCAAACAGCTATATCTCAGTCAATTTTTAAGATAAAGGGAAAACAAAGAATGATCCGGAATCCTTGTACCAAGATCGAACAGTTAAAGTAAATCATTTTTCAATTTCTATTTTTTACATCATTTTGAATTTTTGAATATTTGAAAATTTTTAAGTGGTTGCCCTTTTGAAAGAAAATGGCGGATGGAGCTGCCCAACGAACTCGATCGAGATCTTGTAATGGTCTCTATACATGCTCAGTCACATTGAAATTGGTTAATAAATACGTGTAAAATCACATGACAAAATTCAGATTGTTTCCTAAAGTCAGTGAGCATAGTATTTCAAACTGCTATATCTCAAACAATTTTTAATATAAAGGCAAAACAAAAAATGCTCCTGTATCGTCATTCCGCAGTAAAATACGTAAGAAATACACATCCAAATCCGTGGTAAAAGCAAGTGATGTCGTATGACAAGTATCAGACTTTTTCAAATTGTCAGCAGCACTAGAATTTCAAACAGCTATATCTCAGTCAATATTGTGAATTTATATTTCTAATTAAATAATTAGCCATTTATATTACGGTGCATTTAAAAAAATCATCTTTGTACTTCGCTAACAGAATTTTTTATGTTAGCTTTTATACTAAATTAAATCATCTTTAAAACATATAAATTAAAGGTAATTAATTTTAATATGTAACCGAAATTCTTAATTATTCAAATTCTTTAATACTACATGCTATTCCAAACATATGCATTGCATCTTTCAAACGCTCCGCATAACTTGCTTAGAAGAAAGCTTTAAATATTGCTACTTATTCGGAAAAATATTGTTTTATATATCAGGAAGAATTTGATTTCTTTTTTATTAAAAATTCATCAAAAATGAAATTTTCAAAAAGAAAAAGGTACGTCATATGTCTGTAAGAAATAATTAACTGTAACATGATGCAATACTTTATATTAAACCCTTCCAGTTATCACATAAGTTATTGAAAATTACTGAATTATGCTTAGGGAATGAATATTAAGTAGTCTTTTAAAATTCTATTGTAGCACAAGGTAATAGATTTAAACAAGGTTTAACATATGTTTACTACTTAACGTTGTTAGAAACCTGTAATTGAGTCTTTAAGATATCCATTTTGATACGTCTCTCTCAGATAAATTATTGTTAGTAGGTATATTGTTAGTATCATTGGATAATGATACCAAATTATTCAACTAATATATATTTTCTTAAAATTAATATTTAACTTATTTTTATTATTTTGCCAATATCCTGTACCTTAAACTATTTTATTCCATGTTGAAATTTAGCTTCATTCTTTTAACAAATTAACTGTACGCTCACGTATGTTAAGAATATTAATACAAAATATACAAAATATTTTTTTTTTCATTTCCGCATTTCGCTGTTAACGTACTTTATTATGGTTAAAAATTGTGACAAATATTTACATCTTTTGATGTGTATACTCTTACTAACTAACATTTGTCTTTTATAAGTACTGATTCACAAATGTTTCTCAATATTTTATTTTGGAGATTAAAGATATGAATTAAATGTGTAAAAAAGTAAAAATCTATTGCAAAAGCTAAAAGTAAGATAATGGCTCTCAACAAAATAGTCAAGCCAAACAAGAAATAATAACTTACATTGGTTTATTTGTATAATGTTCGATTGATGCTTTGTTTTCTCATATCTTGCCTGATGGACCCATTACAGGCACAATGGAGGCTAAAAATCCGATAAACGTTTTATTCTGCAATAATTCTTCAAATAAAATGTTGTATTTCGCAATGCCACTTTTATTGTACACACATATTGGGTGCTTACACATAATGGGAACGAATTTGATGTTAAATTAAAAAACAACGAGAAAGAACAGGGGGAAAAATCTGGCAACATGTTATAATGTGATAACTGATATATTGGCTGCTATGAAACAATATTGTCTGCTACTGAAATGGCACGCTAAAGAAGCGAGTGGTTTGAAGGTTGTATATTTGCTATTTACGAAAAGAATTATTCATATTCCGTAATTAGAAAACGTTGCCAGAAGAATGATTTTAAAGTGTCGAAGTATAAAATAAGTAATATTATTAATTGCAAAGGAAAAAAATCGTCAATCTTTAAAGTTATCGAAAAGAAATTACCAAAAGAACTTTCCGAAAAAGGTACGTACCGGCTCTAACATTTTTAAGTGCGTCTATGGTTGTAATGAAAAATCCAAAACCTCAAAGAACTATCTCAAACACTTCGAATACATCTGCAGCAACTGTAAACAAAATAATTGATAGAAAGACAAGATACAGACTGTTCATGATTGTAAAAAACCCAGCCCGGGCTGGTACCCGGGCAGCTACACACTACAACCCTGAGACTGTTATATGAAAATCAATTAGTAGATGATTAGAGGAAAAACATTGCCACAATTAAAGAAATGTGAATTTATCTAAATGACTGTAATAAATAAAGATCAATTTACTACCGGAAAAGAGTCCAAAGAGACGCACAACTTTGGTTCAAACACTGCAAAGAAAGTTTATCTAAAGGATTTATGGTGATTGATGGAATTCTTACAATCGAAAATTAAATATCAGAGAAGTTGAGAAAAATGTCGAAATTAACTCTACTTATTATCGTAAGTGTTCCAATTCCTATTTTTAAAGAAGACATTCCAAAACGTTCTCCTACAGAAGGTAAAAGTGTTGAGTTCCACCAGGATAAAGCGAGCAGCTATACACCCATAAGTACATTTGCATTTCTCGAAAAATTGACAAGAGTATCTGGAATCAAGTGTATACCGTTTAACCAAATTCCAACCAAGTCCCCAGATGTTTCACCAATGGATTACAGTGCTTTTGGACTGTTAAAATAAGATTTTGCAAAAAGCCGACGAACTACTTTGAATGGACTCTGGAAATGTGTGGTATAAGAATGGAACAAAATTCCACTTCCAGTTTTACAAAAAGCTCTGCTATCTTGGAAATCCTGCTGCAATATGATCATCCATAACAAGGGGTATCAGATAGAACATATTAAAAAATTGTTTTAATTTATGTATTTTAATTTTGTTGTCAAAATATTTTCCAATATGTGTAAACACCCTCTGTACATAGATAGGTTTTTTAAGATTTGTTTCATGATTTTTTGAGACTCCGCTTTAAGGAACTTTACTTAGTAATAAATATAGAATAAATGCAGCCATATATTTATTTTAATTAATCTTTATTGTAAGTTACAACAAATTTGTTTGTGTTATCAGACTCTTTGTTTATTTTATCGTGTCAATATGAATTTATATATATTATACCATACTAACAACGTCTGATATAGTAATTGTTCGTTCAGCTAAGAAACATATAAAAAAGTTGGAAGGAAGAAATATCGTATATAGAGAATCTGAATTATTTTGAGTAAACATGTATATGTAGACTTCCTGCACATCACATTATGTGCTAAAATAATCAGCTAAAAAACGCATAATACCTCTAATAACGTACTTCCAACAATTGCTACTTAACAATTCAATTTATTTACTCAAACATGTATATGTACAGTACTTATGTGCATTTTATATATACCTTTTAGCAGGCTAAAATAGAATTTATGAGCGAAAAGCATTATACAGTAAAAACTCACTTTAGACAGTTCACACCCATAGACGGTAACGCTTACGAATTTTTTCGTACAGCCCTGTATATGATTTAAAGAATTTATATACACCATATTATACGATAAATTTAGTTAGTTCAAAAGTACATACGGCAGCTAAGAAAACACTCCCAGCAAGAGTTATCGTTATATATCCCAGTTATCGTCAGTATGTCGCTACGAGCTCGATAATCTATACAATGCAGGCGCTGTAGTGCCTCTTAGTGATGCACATGAATTTCGTTATGTTTTAAGTATCGTAACATCATTAAATGCTCTTCAGACTGGGTTTTTTCCGTAGACGTCAAAGTAACAAAATTGTTTTGTTTGTCCCTCTAAATGAATTGTAACAGCTACACGCTACATGTCAAACAATGAACATGGTACAGTAAGCCTTAAAAACATATAATATCGATATCGTAAACATCCAAGTATGTTTACAACAGTTAGAGTGTAGACAGACAGACGGTCAGTCGGTGATTTTATTTAAAGAAAACCTATGAATTATTCTTTTTATTCTTTGTACGTGCTTTTTTTTATTAATAGCTCATGCAATTTTTGTACGTTATAGGATAGGATCAATTATGACAAATTTATTCGAGAGCTTCAAAATTCATATATAATAAAAAAATTTATTTGTTAAATGCATACAACATATATTAAAATATATATTAACGATAAAATACTCTACTTGGCCTTTGTAAACATATATATTAAGAAAATAGAGAAAACGTGCACCAACTTATGCATTTACAGAAGTATGTTAAAAGATGAAATATTTCAGTATGAATAAATATATTTTTTCCCCATTATAATATGGTATTCTTATTATAAGGATCTCCGATTCTCCGGAAAATTTTTATATTTGAAAGAAGCAGCTGGATGTTTTCTAAGGTGTTGCAATTAAATCAGTAAGATATTTTTAATTAATGTTCGTTTAAAGTAGAAATTACAATATTATATCACATTATATCAGATATAACACTTAATTGGATTTTTTGAAAGACATTTATTTTTGGGATTTTATATGTGAATGCTTAAACTATGTGAATGCTAATACTTAAAGCACCTTTTTTAGGGTAATTTTACGTAAACCGTTATTGAAAACAAGCTTAATGCTCTGTTTTTTGTTATAAAAACTTAATGACTTTTTAAAACTAATATACAAAATAATAATGATTGCTATGTCTAATGCTAATTCTTTAAATGCGTTGTGATTTTCAATCCATTAAAAGTAAACTCATCGAAAAAACAAATTAGTTACCCTTGAGCGGAGGAGCGATGGTTTCGTTATATTTATACAGATGGCGATGCAGACGTGTCACGAGGAAAAACAAGCCTGATTATAGCCAGTAATGTGGAATGTGTAAGTCGATCTGAAGTAGGGGATCATGAACATAAAACTAAGGAAGGAATTCTAACGAAATAGTGTTACTATCGTGTCGCGACTTTGGAGCTAAATGGCAGCTGCAGAGCTATTTGCACTGTTCTGCGCAGCCGTCGAGTATCCCTGCTAAGACAGTGCCATCTACAACATCAAACCAAAACTGTATATAAAATACCCACCAGACGACAGACGATTTCAAGAAGCAGGCGAACTGGTGACTATGGAGAAGCTTTCCTACACATGCTCCACCTATTCGAAACATTTTTCGAGGAACGATTTTCTTCTTGGAAAGGCTATTTCGTTAGAAGACCTGGTGTAGTTCTATGTTCATGTAGGTGATAGTCCATTAAGAGGGTTAAATACAAGGTTATGGCAGAGTGGTGTATAAATGCTATCATGGTTAGGCATGCCAACCACCACACCGTGAGCGAAGTTGCCAGATTTGTTGGAATATCGAAGCGGACTGCCCAGCGTAGTAAGATAGGTAGCAGGAGATGGGTCCAGCGTAGCAGGATGGGCGTTTGCAAGGTATGGGGTACCCGTTGTACACATGAAGCACGGCGTTAACACTGTGATTGGAAAAAAATATCCCGACCCAGAGGGACCAGCAAAATGTTTCACCCCTTGAATTCGGTTATGAATAAAGATCAATCCCAACCTGTTTCTGACCGAAAATTACGAAAAGATCCACATTTAATAATCATTTGTAGCAGGGTAAAGCGTAAGAGACAATTGCTTACAGCAGTAGATAAAGTTGCAGTTTTGCAATGGACCAAAGACAATGAATATGCATATCACCTTTTATAATAATACCTTTTATCCAAAATTCCTTTTTTTATATAGATTTCTCATTTTTTAAATGATTACTTATAAATTTATTGATTTGGTATGAACATTTAGAAAATTGAGAAATATTGTTTAAAAAAAAAAATATTTTTTGGTAGAATATATTGCTAGTAATTATAATTTAGTATTTTTTAACAGTCGCATATATATATATATTTTTTTTACAACAGTACAAACGAAATTTTAATAACTTTATTCTTTTCAATAAATGAAAGTAAAAACAACAAAAGTATATACATTAGACGAGATATTAAAGCATTATACTTTTTTCTTAAAAAAATTATTTTAGCATTTTCGAAATTTTAAATAAGACAAGATATTCTTTAATCCTAACTAACTGAAATAGGGATTATTAATGTGTTATGTTGATAAATGTTACTTAAACAAATCTAATTCAAAGTTTATGTTTGTTTAAATAAGCATTAATTATTTAATTAAATATTATTACCTTGTTAATCTTTAAGAGTTTCGGATATTTGTTCTCCGTAAAATTTTTTGAAATATGAATATTTAATTAAATTGTAAAGTAATTAATAAATTTACGTTTTTGTTTTATATTTTATTAAAGTATTTAAATTTCTTGCTTATATTTTATAGAAGAATAATTAATTACAACACTAAAGAATGTTTGATATGTATTTTATAGATTGAATGATTAAAAAAGTGTTACTGACAAATTAGGGTATATTGGATGAAGATGCCGTAGTTTTTTATTTTTTTTTATAAAATCGCTTGTTGTTTTCATTTGTTATTTATTAAAATTCTTGTTAAATTTGATACATTTATGTATGATTTAAAAATGTGTTTCATTTTAGAAATGTCATAGAAAGCATAAAAAAAAATTGTTTTTGAAAATGCTTGCATTTCGGCCTCTTACCCCAATCTTGGGGTAAGATGGCCACTTACATAGGAATTACATAAAGAAAGAGCTTAAAAAATTTTGGACACTTACCAAATGTGTTAAGACGAAACAGCAATAGAAAATCGGTATTTAAAATTTAAATAAGACGACACAAACTTGAATTAAAGTATCAGTAGGGAAGCCTCTTCCACACGACTGAGTGGCGTTTCCCTACAGCGCCTGCGCATAAGAAAACCACGTGACATGGCACCTTCTCTAATACGGCATCTCATCCCATGTTACCCTATAATTATTTAATACGCTGGTATAAATACATGAAAAAATAACTTCGTGTTTGTACTGATATATTTTAACTCTTATTAATTTACATATTAAAACTGAATAATAATTTGATGTGGACTACAAATGCATTAAAAAAAATAACATAAACCATACAACGAGTATGTTTATATAAAAACTTTTTTAAAGTTGATATCTTTCAAAATCATCCTATTGCTATGACTGTGTTTATATATTTATCAATCTATGCATCTGTCTATCGATAAGTCGCGTCATCTTTACAACGTTCGAAATATTGACTAAATTCAAATATAATTGGGACAGTATATTGATCTTGCAAGTAACAGGGATGAGCTCTTAATTAAGTACGTAATTATCATAGTTTGTTTAAAGAGACAAACAAAATCAAAATAACATGCAAAATTTGTCATTATGATAACATCTGAAACACGGAACAAATTCGAATGTAATCGGATCAGTGTATTTTAATTCCAAGTATCTTAGACGAGTTTTATAATCAAATATGTCGCTCTTATAATTTGATTACACAAAAAAAAACATGTGAAACTTGTCATGAAGATAACGACCAAAATACTGAACAAAGCCAAACCTTAGTGGGACGACCGTGCAAGTATTTTGGTTGAATTCGTTAACCAAATACGTTGATCTTATAATTCGTTTACAGAAACACACAAAATTTTCGATGGCTTTTTTTCCAATGTATTGAGTTACATTATAGCCTACGGGCGGATGTCAATTATGAGTTCAGCAAATTATTTAAATGTTTGGTATAATTTATTCATATATATATATACATTCAATTATATTTGGTAAGCCGAATTTCAAATTTTCCTGCAAAATACCTTTATCGCCAAAACAGAAACTTGTAAGATTATTTCTTATAATTTTTATTAATTTTATTGTATGTACAGTAGCGCAAAAAGAAAAAGAATATCCCCTAAATTTTAATTACTAAATTGTCACAGAAAAAAAAGAAAATAGCCGCTGGACTTGAATTTATGTAATTTTTCATTTTAAGTTAAAAATATGCTAAAACAGACGTGTTCATTCTGAAATTGTACTAAACTCTGAAATTTTCTATACTAATATCTAATTTTAATCTAATATTTCGTTTTTTACGGTAAATTTTATGTTGGAATACCATACAGGAAATAGTTCTATCAAGTATGTTAAAGAATTATGAATGTTTAAAGTTTCGTAAACTTGTACTACTAAATTCATTTGTAATCCTCGCAAAACGGGTTGCACTGCAGGTAGTTTTATAAGCATAACTCAAAGCTACTTAGCAAAATGTGTAGCAATATTAGATTAGTTTATTTGAAGCTTCTAGAAATCGATTTATGCTAAAACATGCATGGGTTATAATTCATATTTCTTTCTGATATTAATTTTGATTAGATATATATTTTTAAATTGAATTTGGAAAAAACTATGAATAACCTATACATTTTTTAACAGAAATGATTTGTAGAAGCTTTAAATATGCAAATTTAAAATTACCGCTCATTCTCTCTAGTCGTTTTTGCGTTATTCTCAAAAACCTATTGGCACTGCAATCTGTCTTTCATTTATTGCAAATGAATTTAAGATTAGGAGTTCCAAATTTTAAACTTTTATAGTGCCTAAACTACATGAGCGAATGATTTCCCGTTTGGTATCCTAATCTAAACTTTTCTGAAAAAGCCAAATAATATAAAATTAAGTGTTCGTATTCAAATTTTCAGAGTTTGGTACAATTTCAGTATGAAGACGACACCCTAAGGATATTGTTTTATCATAAAATGATAAACTACATAATTTCCAGTCGAAAGGAAGTTTATACTTTTTTGTGACAATTTGGAGATTGAAACATATGGTGTGTTCTCTCTCTCTCTCTCTCTCTCTGATGGAAGAGGGGGGCTAAACCTTAAAGCACTATGTTGTGGCAATGACCATACCTTCAACTACATAAATCAAATTAATTAAACTATTTAAGTAATGCAAGAAACTACATCAATAAAGCAAATTGTTTTTTTTTTGTTTTTTTTTTTGTTTTTTTTTTTAATGTACTAACGCATAATATTGCTATCGAATCGTTGACATTGATGACATGCTCAGAGTGAAGTTTCGTTGAATTCTGTGAATTTAAACTGAGAATATAACCTTCGCATATTTCGAACAAATCATCAAATTTCGTCATCTCTCCTTAGATGACCGCAACCAAAACTGACAGACAATCTATTGTTATCCGGATGATTCTAAATTATATGTTTCGCTGAATTCTGCGCTTATAAGCTAGAGATATAAATATAACATAAATTGAAAAAATCTTCGATTTCGACACCGTCTCTTGGGGGATGTTGCCCAAAAATTAATCAGCATCAGTTTACATAAGTATAGAACTTCATATGAAAATTCATATTATTATACATAATAGTTCGTAAGGTACAGCGCCCACAAAATTTGTGTTACATACATGCTTACAAACATGCAGACACACAGACTCACGGACAGACATTTCCTAAAACTTTCAGATCATGTTCAGGACATTTTAAAATGTATCAATACGTCGAAAACCGGAAGTCGAAATTTTTCAGAAACCCAATACTTCTTGTACATATAGATAAATGTAATTAAAAATAATTTAAGAATCCAACTTTCTCTTCTGACTGAACCGGAAGTGTTTGTTCTCTTCTCGAAAATAATTAAGCCTTTAAAAAATATTTTTATTTGCGCGAATGTTATATCTTATAAGATTCAACACAAATCTCATGAAAATGTATCATTCATCACTTACAATAAAATACTTAGAAATAACGCCAATAAATTAAATTTTTATTGCTTTCCCTATGAAGGAAATGATAAACCTTTTAACATACAGTTGACACTACCGTGTGAAATGATCCACAATAGTAAAATATGAACTTGAATGAGTTTTTTTTCAACCATCAGGATTAAATATATCTAAACAGATGTTGAACTTAATGTTGTATTACAGTTGAACTTGATGTTGAACTTAATGTTGTATTAAAGTTGAACTTAATGTTGTAAATGTTGAACTTTATTATGGTTTAAAATTTTCTTTTAAATAAACTATCTTTTGAATACTAATCCCATCTTCTTAAAGTATTATCTTAACTCTGTTAGGAATTTAGGGTTTTAGTAACTTAATATTTTCACGCATTGTAATAAACCAAAATAAACCCTCCTCACGATCTTTGGCAGTAAATTGCATAAATGTTACTTAACACTGAACTTAACATTAATCTGGTGATTACAGATGGATTTTTCCAAAAGTTCTCGAGAACCTTGAGATAGTTAATTATGGCTCTAAAATTGGAGATTTTTTCACAAGTATCTATCAACCAATTGTAAATATTCTACAAGCAAAATTTCAAAGAACTTAAATTAGATTTATTTATTCTACCTAAATTAATTGATGCTATTCTAATCTATGCATTTTTTTTCTGTAAAGAAATGGCCAGAGATTTGGAAAGGATTATTTTTAATTTTGCGCAATTATACAGCATTATTCGTTTTTTTAACATTTTAAACATAACTAATTGTATTTTATGTTTTTCAAATCGTTTAATATTATCTAAATTAAACATACGCAAAATAAAAGATGCAAAAAAAATTGCTTTTTTAAGTCTGTGTTTTCAATGAAATAAAATGTATGCGTATATTTCTCCCAGTACACAAAAAAGCTTTTTTCATTTGGTACAATGATAAAATTAGAACGAATTCATTGCAAAAACTTTTCTACTTTTAATGTAAAATGTGTCTTTTTATTTCAATTTTTTGCATTATTTTCTCAAAATATTTTGACTGAGTGATAACGTACAGCCAAATATTATCGTTTTTATTTGCAACGGAACTTTCCCATTTTTTGCTGCTTTTACAGTTTTCTATCATTAAGCCGCCAAACATGCGCTTCGACCATTATATTTCCCCAGCTTAAACGTATGAAAAGCAAGCAATAAATACGAGGATATATTTTTTGGAAATGAGTTTAGAATTCGCAGAATTTTTTTCCCATCTCCATAAAAACTTTTATAACAAATTAGACACATTTTTTGAAGCTATAATATTTGTCTTAAATTGCTTTATGTTTTTTTTTCAATTAAACTTGAAAAAGAGATTTTTTTGTGCATGCGTAAAATAACTCATTATAGGTTATTACGTACATACAGAATCACTTACATATTAATTTTATAATTGTTTGTTTTTCGCTATTATTTTATTATTTTATTAATTTATCTTTTATTGTTGTTATATTATATGTTATTGATTATGATTTAATTATTTTTTTAGTACTACTATACATATTGTTTTTTGTTTTAATTTTTTTAAACTTTAATAATTGATAAGAACAGCTGTTTTGTCACTAAAAGTCTTTAATATCATTAAGATAGAGAAGCATTTACGAAATAATATCTTTTGTTCTTACTGACTTAATTAAAGTTTTGAGGAAGGGAGTTTTAAGTATTATCGAGGAGTCATTTCTTTTTAAAAGATAAAAGTCAACCTTAAAATCTAGAAAGCGTTTCTTTTCCTCACAATTATTGTTACTCATGCTAATCAGACGAACCTTTTTTACAAAAACTGTGGAGAAAGGAATAATCTGATGTTGTATAATATGTTCTGTCGATTTTAAGAGGATTTATATTTTATGTATCGATTAAGAGCCTCTCTTACTTAAAATACATAAATCTAACTTAAAATCTAGCAAGCGCTTCTTTTCCTCACACTTATTGTTAATCATGTTACCCTGAATAACAGGTTAAGAATAACTGTGTGCTGTGGGGAAAAGAGGTGCTTAGTAGATTGTAAAAGGTCGTGTATTTTAAGTATCGACGAGGTGTCATACTACATATTAACGCGACAAGCTATAAATGTCAGCGCAAATTCGATGTTTTTGCGTATGCGTGAGATTAAATATAAAACTCGTTTAGTTTTAAAATAAACATGAACGTGATCAGCGTATCTGAGTGGTTTAAGACGTTAGTTTAAGCTTTGTCTCTCTGCAAAGAAAGTGGGTTCGAATCCCGCTTGCGACAGAATGATTTCTGTATTACTTTTAGCTGTAATTCATTTCAATTACTGCCACATTTTCAGGAAAAGAAGTTACGTATATAATTTGTATTTTTTTATTTGAATGCTTTTTAATTAAGTAAATTTTAACACCAATAATAATTTTATAAATTAAATTTGCATTAAAAATATAATAAAAAGGAAAATATTTGTATTAAAAATATTTCAATTAAAAAAATTGCCTTCAAAATCTATAACTTTAAGCAATTGCCTTTGTGAAAACGAAGACTCATACACACCACAATGTTACTTTGTCCCATGTATAGACGATACCATATTTTAATATCTACGATAGATATTAAAACTTTACGACAAGCATAACTCAAAAAATATTTGACGGATGTCGTTCTAAATTTCACAGAAGCTACCTATGATGGTGACAACAAGACCCATCTAACTACCAAGATTAAATTAAAAACCGTTTTAAAATTATATTAAAAAATAGATAAAAAGAACACAATTAAAGTGCATACGTCACAAAAGTTTAGTGCGTACATCGTTTTCACCGGCAGTACATGTTTGTAGACAATCAGATTAGAGCACAAGGACTAAAAAAAATTAAGCACGCACTTATTCAGTACAATAAAACATATTTCAGTTTAATAAAAATTGAAAATAAAATATGGAAGGTTTTCTGTTTAAAAGAAAAAAAACCCGTAATAACTTAGTAATAGAGATTTGGCGCAAACTTCGCCACAAGCATTTTTACCAGTAATAGATTTTATATTTCGCATGTGTAAATTAGAAATATTCTTTGATGTTTAAATAAAATCTCTTGAATTGTGGTTTTATCTTTTCTGGGTTTTTTTCTTTTTAGTAATTTAAATGGAAATAGTGAAAGGCATGTATTTTAAACCAAGTGAGTGAAAGTCATGTATTTTAAATGTATCTTTTCATGTTCTTATCATCATTTCAAAGAGTTAAAATTCCGATATACGATGTTTAAGCGTCTTTTTTCTGTATTACCTTTAATGTATGTGTACGTCCAATTTTATCCCTATGCATGGCTGTCATGCATGTATTTCTTTTTTTTGTTTGTTTGCTTCCCTGTATTTTTTAACAGTGTATATGAATTTATATATGGTATTTTGTAATTCTACCATTTAGTTTACCCAATTTATCATTTGAATTTGTACCAATATATAATTAATTAAAGACGTCTCATTTTCATTAATTATCAAAAGTTATTAACTTTATGTTCTCAACAATGTCACACAGACTAATTAATCCCTTCGAGGGAAGTCCTAACACTAGAAAAAACTTTTAGTTTATAGTTTATAAAACTTTAAAATAAAATATAAGATAGTGAAAATCATTATTTAAACGGAGAGGAGAGAGAAATTTGAAATAGAACCTCTGATTGAATCGGTAGTGATGCCATCTATTTCTTAGTACTAAAAGTATGCAAATGTACGTGAAAAACAAGAAAATGTCTTCGAACGAGCACTTTTAACAGTAAATATCAATATTTTTTCGTGGATTTTTCATTTAAAAATATAAAATCATACAAAATCGGGTTAACGATATAAAATAATGCTAATTTGTGGTTTATTTAAAGTTATCACCATGGGCCCGAACAACGCCGTGGGGGTCAAATAGTTCCTTCTTACAAACACAAAACTACTTTAAATTCTAGCAAATGCTTTTGTTGTCGCAGTTCTTGCTATCCTAAGGAACCTTTTACAAAAACTTTGGGGGAAAAGCAGCGCTTGGGGAATTTTAAGAAGACTGGTATTTTGTATTCATGAACAGTCATTTCTTCTTAAGATACACAAATACCAGAGGGTCCGTGGGAAGATTTCACACTGAAATCTAATATTTTTTAGGTACTTCTCTATTATCCCGTCGACCACTTTTCATAACAAAAAACTACCGCCAAACTGTAAGATTAAACGCCGAAAATGCAGTCCTATTTACTTGATGTCAGAATCATTATGCTTGTTTGTTACGTCATCAAGTAGTTTTACATTCGACATTTGCGTGTATTTTTTATTATGTTTTACTGATTTAGTAGTTATTTTATTCATTAAAATAACAATCTATATATTTAAAACGCTAAGCGTTTTGTTTCGACAATCCGTAAGAACAAACTACTACATCAAATTACATCATTCTTTTTTTAAATGAAAGATATTTGGTCACAGATTTGTTATCGTACATTCGTTTGTTCGAAAATTTAATTAATTAGCCGTAATCTTAAATTAAAATTTTACTTCTGCTTATGACGTCATAAAGTCGGCAATCGGATTAACGCCCACTGTTGCGACGTACAGAGTTTATTTTCTGAACTCAATGATTGCGAGCATAAAAAATAAATATTAAATATTAAAAGCACGTGACTTTTAGGTCGAATTTTTTAATTTGTAAGTTAAAATATAGTTAAAATGTTTAAATATTTCGGTAAAAATATTTATCAGTGTGTTTTATAAGCAAATAAAAATTCATATTTATTGTGACGTCACGGAAATATTGTCCATTGGGTTCATTTTATCATTAAGCATTATAACTTTGTTGATGCCATTTTTTTCATTACAATTAAATGCAAAATATATTTTTATTTGTATGCATGGTGCTTAAGCATAAATGTACGTGTGAAAAGTTTGTACCGGTGAAAATGATGTTATGCTTAGTTTGAAATGCATTTTAACATTGATAAAACTAAAAAGAAAAATTTATATGATTGTGTCAACATGGCGTAATATTAACTGATATTTCAATTTTTAATTTTAAAGATTAGAACTGGAGCCTTTATTGGTTGCTTCATCTTGATTGCATACCTTGATTACATGTTACCAATTACTTTTTTTTTAATTATAGGATTGAGTTATAGGAATTACAGGATTTAATTTATTAAGATTTCCTTTTTTAATAAAAAAATTCACGAAAGTAAAGAATTTCAGGAAAAAAAACTTGAAATAATGATTGTATTTTTAGCTAGAATAAACAATGTAAGGCTAATATTTTATAGGAATTATTTTGGTAGGTTTGTTATAAGTTCATTTAACAGTTCCTTATTAGCGGCACAGACTTGCCAAGTCTCCGGCTTTTTGCTCACCAGTATTATCTTAGAGAAAATGTTGTTCTTTTAAATCGCAGAACGTTCCGATTACATAAAACAACATTTTCTGTACTAAAATACTGGTGTCCAAAAAGCCGGAGACTTGGCAACTCTGGCGGCAAAGTCTTATTTCTTTCACTGTGAATTTTTCTTTCGATGTCAAAAAATGGTAGTCTACTTTTGGACGCCAACCAAAACAGAGTGGCAATATTTAGAAATGTATAACGGTTGTGACAACAAACGGCATTATCGCTTTAGCTTTCATCGAGCTTACATCACTTCTAAATACTAAAAATTAAATTTTTTTACTACATTTTACAATTTCAATTCTTACATCCTCAATTAGAAAAAAAAAAATTAGCTTTCGATTGAAATTTATTTGAAATCTGCCGCTTAATTTAACGACTTTTTAAATAATTTTCAAGCATGAAATATTTTTCAATTCTATCTCAACAATGACCATCCGTTTGTTTTAATAATGTAAAATAGCCCCTTGGAAAGTTGCAACAATTGAAAATAGGTATCCCTAACCTTCATGGAAAGTTTAAAAAAAAATAATAGTAAAAACCTGATAAATCATAAGATCAGATTATCCATAAGATAGAGTATTTTGGTATCTAATATAAAATCTGTCTTGTACTAATATAAAATCTGTCAAAAGGAAAAAAAACTATTTTTAGTTTATGATTAACATAAAATTGATATGTCGAATTCGTTGATGTATATGTTGAATCACAATATGCTAGGAACTGTTATTTATTATTTTTTTTAAGATTCATTGGATATTTAACTGTATAAGAGACCGACTGTGATGGAAAAGGAATAATCATCCTGATTATGTAAAGGGATAGAAGAAACCATACAAATAAATTACAATTGAAAACATTAAAATTCTCCCTCTTCTGCATATTAATTTATTATTTTTAGCAAAAATTCTTCATTTTTACTTAAAAATTGATTAGCTTAAAACAATGGATGCGTTTTAGAAGATATGGATTTGAAAGGAACAATGATTAAAAAGGACATTTTAAAACTTTTAATTTAAACATTTTAAAACTTTTTTAACGTTGAATTTCAACGGTGCCTTTGTGCAGATGCAATACATATGCGCATAGGAGCTCATTCGATTGCATTATCACAGGTGGGGGGGTGCTTCTACTATGTTCTTTTATTTACTGAATATGAGATGAAAGTAGGAACTTTGTATGATACTTTATGATAGGACTGTTTGTATGATACTTTATGATAGGACTATTTGTATGATACTTTATAGGTCCATGAACTTTTTTTTTCTTTTTTTTGTCGTGGGGGAAAATGGTGGTAGTGTCAAACTGATTTGCATTACACATTTGTTTACAGAGTGTTCATTTGGAGTTTGCATCGGAAATAGCATTTCACTGGGGGGGGGGGGATTTTTTAAAATAAAATATTTGAAAGACTGTTTCATACGAAGCCCTACTTAAATAATAAAGAAGCTTATTTTACTGATATTGTTATTATATTTTTTTTTTCTGTCACGTTTTGACGGGTTCCATCTAGTTGTGTCTTTAAATTCTTATATTTTATTTATTTATTTTTTTATATTCCAATGGCAACGTTCTCCCGTTCATTTGGCGATAGTTTTTTGTTATGAAAAGTGGTCGACGGGATAATAGAGAAGTATCATTTTTTATCAATATGTAATATTTATTAGATGCAGATTTAAACTTCTGAAGAAAAAGTAAGGATAAAAATATCTGCAAATAACATTTAGTTTTTGGTCAAGCTAGAATATCATCTAATTTATTCCATCAAAGTTATAGTAAAAACTGATCCAAGATTGCAAAAGGCATGCGCGAGAAAAAAAAATAACAATCGTATTTTTACTGCATTAGAGGATGACGTCATCCGCTTCGGGAAAAACATGGGACATAGAAATATAAATCTAAATATTTCAATTTCAATTTCGCTTTTTAATCATAAGTATAAAATAAAATTATAATAATTGCTGAGCATCATATAATGTGGTATTTTATTTTTGTGGCAACAATAATTTGAAGAAAACCTTTCATTTCTTTCATGAAAACAATGCCGATTTAATTTTTAATTTTCAGCAAATTTTAATCAAAAACATCATGAAATGTTAAGTGTGCTATGTCAGAAGCCTGTTTAAAATCCTTTCATATGGTATCTCAATTGCCGTTCTCTGTTTCGTATTTTCTGAGAAAGAGGGATGTTGACAGGAGAAATAATATATATGATAACGTAAAATCTAGTAAGCGCCTCTTTCCCGCACAGTTATTGTTAAACATTACCCCTGAACACGTGCTACCAATAACTGTTGGGGAAAGAGGAGAATAATAGATTTTAAGAGGGCGGGTGTTTTAAGTATCGACGAAGAATAACTTCATCTTAAAATACACAAATATACCTTAAAATACAGCAAAACGTTTATTTTCTTCATAATTATTGTTAAACATGTTGTCAAGAAGCACAGTTTAACTATAACTGTTGGCAGTAGATAATTACCGTATTTCAAGAAGGGATGCTTCTTGTAGATAGGGTAAAGCAAAAACTGAAAATAATAACTAAAAAAAATGCATTTTAAAAATATAATTAAGGGTAAGATATTTCAAAAAGTGTCTAGAAAAATCTTATCTGCAAATTTCCATAAAAGGTTTAATCATACAGAAAATTAAGAATGCCATATCAAAATATTTCTGTTAATTAATAAACCTTAATCTTGAACTTATTCTAAATGCCGCAAAAGCAGCCAGATGAATGGGGAAGCTTAATATACAGCACAGCCATTCATTTGGGAACTATTAATATTCATTCTGACGAAATTAATTCATACGATGATATATTCCGTCGAGCATATAATATTAATAAATGTCGTTGAGAAAATTCATTAAAAGTTTA
The DNA here is from genome assembly GCA_963931845.1 of Maratus michaelseni. Lineage (NCBI taxonomy): Eukaryota > Metazoa > Arthropoda > Arachnida > Araneae > Salticidae > Maratus > Maratus michaelseni. Next base: position 214,087,484 of record OZ007593.1, read on the forward strand.
CTTATTTCTTTAGATACTTAGAATACAAAATTAACTTATTCAGAGTTTTAGATTAATTTCTATTTCAATTTTTATGAATGTTCTACACTCCTTTATTTAATTTAACTTTTGGTTCATGCGTGTAAAGATGGAATATTGTAATCGACATTTCACAAATTTCCTAATAATCTGGAATTACACAAATTATGTAAGCAGATGTGTTTCCGATGATTATGCAATATTTTAATATTTTTAAAACTTAATTATAAATTAATAAATTGATTTGGATGTATTTTTCTGTTAGCTAGGTGCAGGTGACAAATCGCCAAATATTGTTAATAAAAAACATGTTTACAAATGTAAATAACTACAACAATGGAATATATTATGCGGCAAACCACGCTCACTGCAATATGCCAATAACTAGCCGTGAACTTGCAATTCTGAACTGTTTTAAATTCTAAAATATATACAAAAATATATATAAGAGAAGAGTGTAATCACTATATATGTAAAAATGTAATAACCGCTGTCACCGCTGTAAATGAATTTTTTGTGAACGGAGATCTTTCTCAGCTAATATTAAGAAAACTATTGCATATAAAAATATGAAAATTGGCAATTTTATAGAGAAACGTTCGATAAAATCCTGAAAAAGACAGTTTTTAAACCGAAGAATTATTTAAAGATATAGTTAATTTTGAAGTCGGTCAAAAAAGTTGCGTTAAAATGTTTTATAGGAACAAAAACTATGCATAGGAATTTAAACATATTTTGCATGGATATAGTTAATAAGCTTGTGGTGTGTAGTGTGCAGTTATTTTTCTTATCTTGACTAATCTTTGGAGGGTTTTTTATTTATTTATTTATTTATTTTTTTAGAAATTTTATTATTTAAATGAAGATTTATTTCATATTTCAAAAATGCCATATTTTATACTGTTGCCGATTTGTAAAACAGCGCAAAGAATAATATCCCCTTTCAATTAATAATGTATTTACACGTGACTATTAAAAACAGAATTAAAACTTTAACATAATAATTAAACGATCACGAGATAAAAAGCAGTAAATGGGGGGAAATTACGTCATATAAAATATACTTGCACATGAATATTAAAAAGGGAGATAAAACTTTAAAGTAACAATTAAATTATTACGCGTTAAAAGCAGTAAATGGGGAAAATTATGCCATATTTTAAATGTCCAAATAATAATATTTCCAAACAGTTTCAATTTAAAAATATATTTATACGAGAGATTTATTTATTTCAAAAAAACTTTTTTTACCTGTTGTTGCAAATTTTTAAACAGCGCAAATAATAATAATATTTCCTTTCAATCAAAAACTGTATTTTGACGTTAATATTAAAAAAGTCCTTCCGGCCTGTACAGGGAGGAAAAGGTAGCTTTCCTATATCTTCGTTTTAAAATTTTAGCTAATGTTACACGAAAACAGCAAATTAAAATGCAAAGAAACGGTTACAAAAGATTCGTTAATACTGAATTTGAATAAGAAATTCGCCAATTTATTGAGCAATAGCCAAATTGGCTTCATTTATGAAGACTTATTTTGGTCGCCAAATTTGGCGATATTTCGCCAAATGTCGCCAATTTTGGCGAGAATTTGGCGCTAACGGATATGAATATATAGTTTTATGCGTATGATTGGGAAAATTATTACAACAATGAAAGAAAATAATTTGCGAGTAATCGCGTTAATGTGCTGATTTGTTTCAAAATGTCAGCCACCCTAGAATTTCAAACTGCTCTATCTCAGCCATTTTTTAAGATAGAGGTAAACCAAAAAATGCTCTGGAATCCTCGTATCAAGGCCTAACACTTAATTAAAAAATAAATTTGAATTTTTAATTATTTTGTATTTTCATTTTAGTTTTAAATTTTTAAGTGGCCGCCATCTTGAAACAAAATGGCGGACCAAGCTGGCCTACAAACTCGGTCGAGACATTGGTGAGCTTAATACACACAATTAGTTTCATCAAAATTGATTTATAAATACGAGCGTTATTGTATGACATAACTCAGATATATATATATATATGGAGATATATATATATATATATATATGTATATATGTATAAATCAACATTTGAACGGAGGGTGGTTTTGGGGTATGAGGTCATGATCGGTGAAAATATATCGAAGTTTTCCGGAACTGCTTTCCTCCGAACGGCTGCAATAGGTAGCTTTATACTTTTAGGTAGCTTTCAATACAAAAAAGTATAAAGCTACCTATTGCAGCCGTTCGGAGGAAAGCAGTTCCGGAAAATTTCGATATATTTTCACCGATCATGACCCCCAGACCCCAAAACCACCCTCCGTCCAAATGTTGATTTATATATATAGATATATCCATATATATATATATATATATATATATATATATATATATATATATATGTATCTGACCTATGTCATACGATAACGCCCGTAATTATGAATCGATTTTGATGAAACTAATTGTGTATATTAAGGTCACTAATGTCTCGACCGAGTTCGTTGGCCAGCTTGGTCCGCCATCTTGTTTCAAGATGGCGGCCATTTAAAGATGTAAAATAACTACTTAAAATCTAAAATAAATATACAAAAAATTTAAAAATTCAAATTTTTTAATTACGTGTTAGGCCTTGATACAAGGATTCCAGAGCTTTTTTTGGTTTACCTCTATCTTAAAAAATGGCTGAGATAGAGCAGTTTGAAATTCTAGGGTGGCTGACATTTTGAAACAAAGCAGCACATTAACGCGATTACTCGCAAATTATTTTCTTTCATTGTTGTAATAATTTTCCCAATCATACGCATAAAACTATATATTCATATCCGTTAACGCCAAAATTGGCGACATTGGCGACAAAATTGGCAAAATTGGGCGACATTTGGCGAAATATCGCCAAATTTGGCGATCAAAATAAGTCTTCATAAATGAAGCCAATTTGGCTATTGCTCAATAATTTGGCGAATTTCTTATTCAAATTCAGTATTAACGAATCTTTTGTAAACGTTTCTTTGCATTTTAGCTTGCTGTTTTCGTGTAACATTAGCTAAAATTTTAAAACGAAGATATAGGAAAGCTACCTTTTCCTCCCGGTACTTGCCGGAAGGACTTTTTTGTATTGAAAGCTACCTAAAAGACGGATAAAAATTTTGTGAAAATTACGCCATATTGATAACGATGCATTTAAAACGTCTTTTTAAAATAATTAATTTAAATGAATGGACACTCGATTACAGAACATCGTCACTGGTCGTAATATTATAATTCAATCTTGGGTAATATTTTTAAAACAGAGCAAATTAGCGTGTATTTACAGACTGCGGTGTCTGAACGGGGGGTTAGCAAGCGTAGCTCGTAGAGGCCAGAGCCCCCAGTAATTAAAAAAAAAAAACATTTATTTATTTCTGTTAAAAGAAAATGTTTGTGAAATTTGTATATTATTTTTAAGTTAAACATATTATTCCGGGATATTGAATAAAATGTATACATATTTAAATATGGACGTGTTGGGTATGTTGATGAGCCATGTTACTACATATTCAACTCCTGAAACAAATAAACAAATAGGTATTTTGTAACTATAAACAAATAGGTGTTTTGTAACTTTTCACCTTAGATTGTTGCGATACTCCCTATAATACACAAACTATTATCTATTAATATGGTACGAACACACAGATCTGGAAAATATCCCATTTACACTCTTTTGTCTAAAATAATATTCTAGAGTTTCTATATTAACAAAAGAAAGTTTTTGTCTCTGTGTCTGTCTGTTTCTTTGTTTGTTGCCGATAGCTAGTGAAATCTATCGCACGTAGCGATCTGAAAATTTGGATGAGGATAGACGAAGACATCAGGTTACCGAATGGACCTGAGGTTCAGAACTGGTTTTCATGTTTTGATAATTGAGATATTAACATAAAATCGCAATGAACATCGCAAAATAGTAAGGTTTCACCATGCTGCCGTTTGTGAATACACCTATCCGGATTTTCTTCAGTTGTTCAAGCAGACAAAAGGAAAAGGTTCCGTTTGTTTTGCATTTCGAAATTGTAATCACCGATTCCCCCGTGGAGATAAAAAAAAAGAAGAAGAAAAAGAAAACACGAAAATTATTTGTTGTACCTCTATGCTTCTAACAGCGACTATGGTTTAAAAATATTAATATTTACTATTTCAAAACTCGCTTTGTCGGGAGTTTTTTCTGATTTTTTTCCTTTTTTTTCTACAGTATATACTGACATCCGTGTATCGAGATTGGAAGTACGGAATAATAATAATAATAATAATAATAATAATAATAATAATAATAATAGTAAATAAATAAATAAATAAATAAAAATATCCACTTATTTAGAGTACCTTTCCGTTTCTTTTTCTTAAGTATTGGTATTTGCTATTTCACAAAAAAAATATTTTCTAAAGCTCCATTTGGTGTTGTATTTTTTGTGTTTTCCAGTTCGTTTTCACTTTTTCAAGTTTTATGCAATTTAAAATTGTCACCCCTGTTTCTGTTTCTCGGATAAAAATACTAAAAAAAAACAAATAAATATATATATTTGGTTTAAAAATCATTTAATTCACAATTTCAAAAAAAAAAAAAAAAAAAAAAAGATTACGACAGAGTTTTTGTGCCTTCCAGATATCATTTTGGGTTTTCAGAGAATCGTGCTTTCGAGCCAACTTCTCAATATTGGTAGATCTAATTTCTTCTGCGATTTTAGGGAGCTCGATTTATATTATTTAGATTTTCTTCAGAGCTTTTTGGTCAGAATTGAAAGTTTATTATATCTAAATATTAGCAATTAATTCGGCAATCATTATAACAGCTCTTAGTTCGTTTGGAAAGATTTTTATCTAATAAATGTAAAATGATACAAATTGCAAGTACATTTGCAAAAACAGACCGGAATGTGCGTAGCACGGCCTGTGTATGCTGAAGAATGTAGTTGGATCTGAAACTGTATGTTTTTTATCATTTAGATTTCATTAAGATCCTTTTGGTCTGTATTGGAAGTTTAATATATCTAACTCTCAGAAATTAATTCGTCAATCATTATGAGGTGGTCCGTTAGTTCGTTTGGAAAGATTTTCATTTAACAAATATAAAGTTATACAGATTGTAAGTTCTTTTGCAAAATCAGACCGGAGTGTGCATAGTACAGCCAGTGTATGCTGTCAAAGTCAGTTGAGGTACCAACGCTAGGTTCATTTGGATATAATTTTTGTTTAAACATATAAAGTCCTCCAAATTTTAGATTGTATTTTCCGAAGGCAGAGGACCCCCGAAGTCTAAGTTCGTTTGGATAGATTTACATTTAAAATATAAGATCATACAAATTCGAGTTTGTACACTGCCGAAGACAATGACCCACCGCAAATCATATAATCTGTCCAGGATAAAAATGTCAGAATTCAACAGGTTTTTCCAGTTTTAAAATTATTATCTCGGGTCAGAGCGACGCTGGGCTGGACGACTAGTAAATAATAAATTGACGCAATCTACATGTAACTACAACTATTAGATTAAACTACATGATTGCTTCTATGCTGTACATTCGGAAGTTGTGTAAGGATTACTTAAAAATTTAAATACATTTCATTCAAAATATATTTTTCTTTATATTTAAATTGGTATATATAAATTTTTGCGAAAGAAATTTTTTTGAAAATTTGTACATTTACTTTCAGTTATACCGGGTATTCCAAAATAATTGGAACGCCCTTTAATTTATTACCTGGTGGAGATGCGCACAGTGTACATTGCAAAAGGTTTCAAAATAAGGCAGGAATTAAGGTTATGTTGATGAAGTTAAATGAAGCTATGAAATTTTAAAAAAAAGTTATACTTTTTAAATTTCAAACGATTTCTGTCCCCAATAAGTTATATTTAGGGGAAAAAAAGTAATTGTCTGAGAAGTAAAACAGTAAAAATTTCATTCTTATAACATAAAAGCCCACCCAGTTATGATACTTTGAGTTTATGAAATTTTGAAGTTTTCTGGATGTTTTTGAAGTTACTGCGGAAGATCTGACATAGAAAAATGAAATTGTACAGTTTTACTTGTCAAAGCATGGTTAACATTTTTCTAAATATAACTTAATGGCCCTATAAGTTATATATTGAAATAGTTTTGCAATGTACTGACAGCAAAAACAAAAATAAAGTGCCATTGTTCTACGACCGAAACTCAACGAGTTATGATACATTGAATTTTATGAAATTTTAAAGTTTTCCGGGACTGAAATCTGACATTTGCTCTACATTTCTATTACTATTACTCATAAAAATGACATTTTAATAAAATATCTATATTTTTTTATAAATAAATATCTTTGTAAATTTTGAAATAAATTAACATTTAATATTTTCTGTATTCAAAAATTTAAAAAAAAAGTATACATAAAAAATGTTATTCTTTTACAAGAAAAAGTTCTTACATATGTCTAAAACTAATTATTTTTAATAAAAAAAATTTCGTTATCTATATGTATAATAGATATACAAGGTCATCATAAAATTTCTTTCCCGATATATGAACACCTAGCGGCCTAACCTTTTAACCGATCGAAAGGAAATTTCAGACATTTTTATTTGAAGGTATGTACTCTAGATCATGATGATTCAAAACAAGAGAACTCTCACGGTTAAGGATACATTAGAAGAATTTTGAAATTTTTGAATAGCAACACCCATTTTTTTTCCTTCGCAGATTCAGCAGGGCATTGAAAAACAATAAAAGGCATGGGAACGATAAAAGTATGACGGAAATAGCCAGTATTAAAACATTTGAAAAGAAGAGTATTGTAAAGAATCAATGAAAACACAGAGAGGAGGTGTATTGACGCACTTTGCATAATTCACAGACAGTAGAAGACCAATCACAGAACACCATGTACAAAGAATTGCGTGTGGAAAATTTTAATAAGCACTGTGGGAGGATTGTTTTCTCAAACAGGTGTTCAAGTGTGCCAACCAGATGACACTTACGGGGAAACTACGAGGTGAAATGATAAATCTGTTTTATCTGAACGTGCAAACTGCTGCCGAAGCAGTGCGAATTGTTGAGTCCACATGTTCCGTAAAACAGTAAGTGATTTGGTAATGACAAGCTACGTAGCCGAAGGCGAACGTACTTTACCGCCGAGTCCACAGCCTTGTGAATCCATACGAGGTCACCACCAGACAGGGCCGGTTTATCCGGTGCACCTCCACAGGTACTGTCTCTCCCTTCGGCCGAAGGGAGAGACGGCGGCGTGAGACTCCTGCGCCTCTCGACCCTTTCCCAAATGAATTGACGACAAACGTCGATGCAACATGCGGTGGAGCCCAAACTACGAGGACACCACCACAAAACCAGGGATGCTGAGTCGGAGTTGGAGTTAGGCCTATTTTGGGGCAAAAGAGTCGGTGTTGGAGTCACTAAAAAACAGGCCGACTCCGACTCTGACTCCAGCTAGTTTTTAGACAGTTTGAAGTGAAATTAAACCAATTTTATGTAATTTTAAATTTATAAACTGAATTTTTTTTTTTTTATATTTGGACTATATATACAGGGAAACCCAGGTTAAACAGGACCAATATACTATCCAGTTTACAGCGTATATGAAAACTGCTTTTAATTGAAATCTCTAGTTTATATTTTATATTAGTATGCAGTGCTGTCTCTCGGTTTTCGGAGTTTGCAGAACCCGAGGTAATGCGAAATTTGAAAGTTTCTGCTCTTTTTAGAGTTCACAGAATCCGAAATATCATTGTAATAGAAAAAATGTCCCTTTTGTTTTCTTGTTTCTCTCAGATTCTTCAGCCCTGTAGGACTAGGAGTAATTCTGAAATTGTAGTAAATTCTCTCCCCCTTTTTCGTGTACATAGGACCTCCTCCCCCCCACAAAAAAAAGAGTGAAATTATAATTTTTTTCTTGAGTCTGCAGTATTCAAAATAATGATGAAATAGTGAAATTTCTGTTATATTTATCCTTTCGATATTCAGGTCTTGCAGACCCGAAATAAAGCCAAAATTATAAAGTTAATGCAGGAGATACAAAATATTCCCCTTTATTTTTTCCCCTTACATCGGAATATTTCGGGTCTGGAAGACACAATAACTCCAAAATTACAACATTTTGCATTTTCTTTTCCAAGTCAGTGGGATCTGACTACTATTTGGATTCTGATCACTATTTGGATTTTTCGGGTCTGCAGGACCCAAAATTGTACAATTAATAATGCTGAAAATATAAAAATGCTTCCCCTTTTTTACGAAGCTGTGAGAACAGAATTAATGCTAAAATAGTAAAATTTTCATTTTTATTTTTCTTGCATTCCCCCCATAATTTTTCGGGTTCTGGAGACCCCAACTGATACTTAAATTGTAAAATTTTTGCCTCCTATTTTCGGAGACTGCAGGAATAGATATAAAACCAAAATTAAACATCCTTTCACCCATATTTTGGTGAAAAAAAGTGAAACTTTTTATACTAAAATACTGTCAGAAGTTTGCCTCTGCAGTAAATGAGTCCTAGTCTTGACTGCCTATTACAGCTTATACCCATAATTCATCCAAAAATATACACATCATACACTTCAAGGTCAAACAGGAATGCAACAGCAGATTGCAGTGTTACAGTTGAGTTCTTTTATTTCTGATTTCTTGATTGCTGCCATTTTTTTAAATAGTAATTTTTCCTTTATTTAATGACAAATTTAATAAAGCGACTATTACTGCTTCAAAACAAATGACAGCAATAAAGCAATCTGAATAATAGGAATCAACAGGCAATGCTAGTACTTTAGACTTCCCGGAGTCGGAGTCAGTCATTTTTCCCACCGACTCCGCAGCCCTGCACAAAACACTTGGGCGGACACTGAAGTGATCCGACGGCTTCGTAGCTGGAACCCCAAAGAAGGAACCGTGTCCTAGGCCAATGTCGAACCACCCCAGTGACACATTACTGTACCGCAACTTCCGATCATCGAGTCTTAGGGAGGGAGGAAATGACCTGTTCATCCGTTGCGGCGAGCAGGAGGAGCCTCTCGCCAACCTGGGAAAAATCAGTCCCTGACGGATAGACACGCCTTGGCTAAGCCTGTCCCCCACAATGGTTTCACATCCGGTGAGCCCTACAGTAAGTGATTTGGTAAAAATAACTGAAGAAACTAGATGCAAATAAGATTGACCGCGACCCGGACGACCATCTGTTCCTATTGAAGTTGTTGCGGAAGTTCATAATACGATTACTGGAGGTCCACCGCATACTGCAAGAAGTGTTGTCCGCAATTTGCATGTACCGAAAACCACTTTCCTCAAGAATCTGCGCTCTGTTCTGTGGATGTTTCGTTATCGATTCCAGCGAGTCCAGATGTTGCAACCTGGAGACAAGCAACAGCGTTTGAACTTTGCGAGTTTATTTTCTCATCAAATATGATAGAGATAGCAGGTGGCCGATGTGTATATTATGGACGGATGAGGCACAATTCTTCTTAACTGCGAACGCAAACTCCAAGAACTGCGTTCACTGAACTGACGAAAATCTTCAAGGCGTGGCACCAACGGCTTTACACGAAACTAAATTGACTGTATGGTGAGGCATCGCAAGTACATTCATTCTCGGTCCGTATTTTATGTCCGTACGTGCTCCATCACAAGTGTTCGGTATACAAAAATGTTGCAGAATTACGTAATTCCCGAATTGTATCAGCGAAATGTGGTTAATGACATTGTATGGATGGAAGGTGGTGCTCCTCTACACATCGCCAAGTGCTGCAATAGCACTTTAGTGATAGAGTCATCTTCCGTGATTTCGCAGTTTCGTGGCCACTGCGATCCTCCGACATTAGTCAGATGGATTTCCGGTTCTGGGGTTATCTGAAATCGAAGATGTACATATCAAATCCAAGACATGTGTCAGAATTTGAAGATGGCATAAAACGTGAAGTTATAGAGACTCCTCCTGCAATGTTATGTTCTTCATTGTTGTCAACAATCTCTCGCATGCAATGCGTTACCATCTGTGAAGGTGCGCACGTTGAAAACGGCTAATTCCAATAAACGTTTTTCCCCAATTTTCTCTTGTGTTGCCATTGGTCCTTTATAATGCTCAGGCAGGTTGCTCCTCCGGGTGATCCCGAATCAACCCGGCCACTTCGTGGAGCGGGAGGATGACCGGTAGCCGGCCGAGAACGCTGTGGCGGCCGGTTCCAATTTCAGGATTGGGCTAAAGCAGGGTCCCAGGGGGGGGGGGTCAGGTACCGACATAGCGCTACTTAAGCTGCTCGGCTTTCGCCGATCACGCTTAACTGTCCTAAGGTCCTGCCGGGAATTCCAATCCGGGTGTGGCATCGTGCTGACTGAGTCTCACTCGTCCTCCTTCCGATACTTCAGAGCTTAGCCAAGATGAGTGCGTCTCTTGGCCAAGCTCAGGGTCTCTGGCGGGGGCGCCGGAGACAGTTGGTTGCAGCGTCGGGGTCGGTTGGGGCGCCGGCTAAGGACTTGGAAAGCAGGTGGTCACATCTGGAGCGGATGAGCAAACGGGTGTAGGCGGTACCAAGGTCTGGCCGGACCACATTTTTGCTGTCATCTTTTGCCCTCCCTTTCCCCCATAAGTCTTTTCCAGCCTAGTCACCTGGATTTTTGACGGTAGTGGGATAACTTTTTTTAACTTTTTTTTTATTTTTATCTTAGTTAAGTGTCTAACATTTTTTTGTGTGTGTTGTCAATTCCCTGGAATGAGACTAGAAGTGGCCTTCATAGGTGCTCTTCAATTCCGACCGGAGACGAATCAATTCTCAGGAGGGAGCCCTTGGCTAGTTCTTGGACCCTAGTCGCTCCTATGGGTTTCCACAAAAACCCGGGGATGATGATGTCATGAGCTTCCCCCTGCGGACCGAACTTGATCCGGCCCCTTTATTATCCATCTTTACGGTTACCATCGCGACGGTTGGACTTCACGTATTTTCTATTGACCGGCAATGTCCAATTTTTGGATGGGAGCCTATGGTCCATTTTTTTTTACAATGATCTTCTTTGCAAATGTTTTACGTCGGCAATTTTAATCATGCGTGTATCATTCAAACGACATTTATTGTTTTTCAATGCGGTTATGTATCTCCGCAGGAAAAAAGTCAGTGTTTTCATTTGTAAGTTTCGAAACTTTTTCACTGTAACAGTAACCGTGAGATCTCTATTGTTTTCAATCATCACGATCTCGAGTGCATACCTTAAAGTAACAATATCCGAAATTTCCTTTCGATTGGTTGAGTGGTTAGGCCGCTAGGGGTTTATATATAGGGAATGTTTTTCTTTGACCACCCTGTATATATATATAATATATGTGAAGGAAAAAATAGAATAAGTAACATTTATAAATAAAATAGATAAAATTTAGTATTTCCAACAACCTTTAATTATTTATGCATATGTTGATCAGTCTTCTGTGTATAGTTTAACGTATTGAACATCGTACTGATATTTACAATATAAGCATATTCTAATTTCATATTTAAACTTTTGACTTCACACCTTTTTTTAACTAAAAAAAATCTTTAAATCACTATTTTAAAAGTATTTATGTTTCATTTCTAAAAAAATGTAGCATTTAAAAATTATTAATGTAAACTGTAATGCGTTAACAAATATTCAACAAGTTAGCACATCAATCGCTTCCCAAATCAAAAATTTTGACATAATAGTGAACTTGATTATCGAAGAGTGGAAATAAAATAGTAAAAAATAACAATGGCACTCCGGGAGTGCCGACAGAAGTGAAAACTTGAACAATTACGTGTGTATTTTTAAAATCGTCAGGAAACGTTTTATTGCGCAGGAAATACTTTTAAATGAAGTGTTTTTTTATTCATTATTATAAACTACTACTACAAAAATTATATTACAATTTTCATTTAATGCGCTATTGTACATGAAAAATAATGCATATTAAATACAAAAATTGCAATCTATTGCTTAAAACGTAAATTTACAAATAAATGAAATATAAAATTTAATTAATTGGTATTCTTTGAAATGAATACCAATGAAACTTATGAATTTTCATCCACAATTTAAACAACTCTCAATACATTCATCATTACTTCCATGAGATTTAGTTTCATATCTTTTGTAATAACATTTATCTGCAAAATAGGGTTCCCGCTTCCTATCACTCCAAAAATGATTTCTTTGCTGCCTGTCTTGTTTACGGTATTCGTGAACATTATGCTTTTTTTCTATCTTCATACTGCGCGTATTGTTTGCGGTATCTATAATTTCTATGAACAAACTTTTCTTTTCTATAAAATGATTTCACTTCATTTCCGTATCGGTAACCACGTTTCTTAAAACTTTCGTGAAATATTTCATTATTTTCATTTTTTTTATATTACTTCCGTCTATTTTTCTCGTGCTCGTTAAATTATAATATTTTTCGTGTTTTGTTATTTCATTTTCATCTTTTGATTTGGTCTCGCGAGTTGAGTCACTTTTATCTGTTTTCGTCGCACGTGCTAAATTTATCTTGAAATTATTTTCTGAATTATTTTTATTCATAATACCAATCATTTCGCTTTCTGCACGTGAACTATTTCCTTTTGATACTTTCGCTTCATTGTATGAATTGGCAACATATACAGAGGTAACAGTGTCGGTAACAGTGTCGCGAATTCAATGGTTTTTTCCCATCTCAAAAAATGCCCAACGCGCCTAAAGAAGTTTTCACTTCAATAAAAAAAAAAACAGTAAAAGTTTTAAATGAATGCAGTGAAGTAAACAATGAAATATTTCAGTAAATATGCACTGGATGTTACATCCTAGTTCGGAAATGTACATTGTTAATTAGAATTGTAGTTTAAATGTTGTTATAAAGTGTTAAACTTTCATCATGGTCACTAAAATGTAAAACAAAATATTACAAACTTTCAATTAAAATTAATTTAGAATATAGTTTAAAAAAAATTAACGTTATTTTAAAATGTTCATTTTTAACAAAACATATGCTGAGGATATTAATATTTAAAAAGTGGGTTACTGTTTCCATTTTGACATGTATTTAAAAAGAAATATGTACTTCAATAAGTTTCAGATAAGAGCTAATGGCAGCTTGTGCATAAAGAATTTTTTATCAATAAAGTTTAATTTTAAGAAAAATTCAAATGTAAGCTTTTACTCGTATTATTTTATTTTATTTATTTATTTATTTTAATATCGTCTCATATTTTTGGTATATGTCTCAAAATATGCATAAATTAAATATCCATTTCTTGAAACTTCCGATAAATTTCTTTCTGAAGTTTTGTGTCTGAGAGGTTTTTGCTATGAATTTATAAAACTTAATTAAAACATTACACTTGTTTAACCAGACATTCAAACATTTTTAAAAATAACGGTTACATGAGAATATCATGAAGCTTTCTCAGTAGTCAGGATATAGAAAAATTGCGGTTATGTAATCTATAATTTAAAAAAATACATTTAAAAAATATATTACATTTTCTTTTTTTAATGTATATTTTTTACTTTTTAGTGTGACTTTTTTTGCAGTTTCACAGCCAGTTGCCTGATTTTGGCGAATGTGTTTTGATGCATATTTAGCTACATTGTTTTTGTAACTCGCAAACAGTTGTAACCATATAGATTATTTTGCGATTTATCACTTGCGCCTGGCAAACGCAAAAATTCTTTAAAATTGATTGATTTGTTTATAATTAGGTTAAAAAAATTTAAATGTTGCATTGTCATCGAATCACACTTGTATGTTTTTTTTTTTTTAAATTCTAGCCTATCAGGAAGTGAGTGAAAATTCGGTTACAAAATTGCATCTTTACATACAAAACGAGGTTAACTTAAATAAAAGAGTGTAAAAACGATCGAATGAATGCACAGTTTGCTGCAAATTTTTACGGTGCAGCGCGAACTATGAAGCTGTCATGTTTTTAAATAGACTTGTTTTACTCTGAGGGTTAATACTTACGGGTAACTAGTTTATTATTTATTATTATAAGAGGGTTTTTATCGTTGAATGATGTTTTAAAATGTTATTATCAGCAATAAGGACATAGAGTGTGATAATCCACATATATAAGTACAATGCACATTTGATGCTACATTTTAATTAATATAAAAAAAAGGTGAAAAAGGTATCATAAATAATAAGATAAACACTAATATTGTGTCAAAAATGTTTTAAGTATAAAAAAATTATTCTTAATTTGCGCTTAGAAAGATTTCAAAATATTCTTCATGTGTTTGATTATTTTCTCAAATATTTTAAAGCATTCTCAAGGGCAGAATTATATATGTGGGTGTATGAACATTGTTACATGAATATTGTATAACGAAAATAACAAAACAAAATAAAAATATATATAATTTTAAAACTAAATTTTTTGTCATTTATGAATTTTTTTAAGAACGCTGTTTGTAATAATACTCATAACAAGCAATTACTTAAATATTTCTTGCTAGTAAGTATATATTTCTATTTTCAAAAAATCAGCCAATGAACTACATAATCCATGAAAGAAACCATTATAAATATACTTAAATTCAACAAAATTTGCCGATTATCATTCTAGAATATATAGAAATAATATTATCTTTTTTTTATTTGACTTCTATTAATATTTATTTTTTCTAGTCAATATCTTTTCCTCCCTGTCTATAATATTCCTTTTTTCCCATAAAAATGTTTGCGTAATCCGGAATGCAAGGCAGGGTGCCCAATAAAACCTGTTTTTTTTGCTATCTTAGATGAACAAATTTCCTATCAGTTTAAGACCTAGGCAGTTTATTTCCATTTCTGCATCATTTAATGGTCATCAGGAGAATAATAAAACATAAAACATAAAATTACTCTTTTCAGATGCATAATTTATTTCAATCGACGTCGATATAAAATAATTTATGACATTTAAATAATAAGAAACTGAAAAAAAAAAACCCTTCTCTAAACATTTAATTTCTTTTTTTCAGGAAGTTTTATTGTTGTAGAGCTTATTTGCTACTATTAAAGAATTTTATTGCATAATGTGTAACAAATATGTCGAGAGTTCAATAGGTAATTTAAAATAATATGTGTATACATATATATTTTTTAATTATTAAATGTAAGAAGTTTCTTAATTTAATATAAAAAAAATTATTTTTCTTTATTTCAATATGCAAGTTTACGTTAGTAGTTACGTTCCCAGATTGTTGTAGATGCTATTCTTATAAGCAGTTTTACAGTTTGGAGTTCTTAATGTTAAATTCATTTTTATTCATTGCAAAACGGATTATAATGAGGGCAGTTTTTAAAATATAACTAGAAAACTACTTGGCTCAAAGAGCTGTATTTTTGGATTCTCAAATTTTAAAATGTCTAAAAATTAATTTTTGTTAAAAAAAAAAAAGGCTACAACCTACTTTTTTTCGAATATTAATTTTAAATATTACGAGGGGCAGTCGGAAAATAAGTTTCCCCTGCCGACTGCGGACAGAGGTGTGTATGAAAGACAAAAAATGTAATGAGACATTAAAGATAAAACATAACTTTATTTTTCCACATAAGTACCAAGTACATTGAGACATTTATCACACCGCTTTACAAGCTTCAAAAAGTCCTCCAGGAAAAAATCAGGGCTTTGCATACGGACGAAGCGTTGAACAACTATGAGCGAAACACGACACAGCAGGTGAACGTGAACGTGCAAGACACCGATACACCATTAGGTAGAGGTCGACCGCGATCAAGCAGATGGCGCTGTTGCAGTCAATTTAATACAATTTACAGCGGTAGTGTAAAAGTAATAAACATCAAACTAATAGAAAAAAACTAATTTAGTTAGAATTAATACAACATTGATTGTTTCTAGTAACGTAATGGCGCTGTTGATGGCGTTGTTGATGGCGTTGTTGATGGCGCTGTTGCAGTCAACAGCGCCATCTGCACAGGCACTGCAACAGCGCCATCTGCTTGATCGCGGTCGACCTCTACCCAATGGTGTGTCGGTGTCTTGCACGTTGGCGTTCACCTGCTGTGTCGTCTTTCGCCCACAGCCGTTCAACGCGTCGTCCGTATGCAAAGCCCTGATTTTTTCATGGAGGGCTTTTTGAAGCTTATAAAGCGGTATGACAAATGTCTCAATGTACTTGGTACTTATGTGGAAAAATAAAGTTATGTTTTATCTTTAGTGTCTCATTACATTTTTTGTCTTTCATACTCACCTCTGTCCATAGTCGCCAGGGGAAACTTATTTTCCGACTGCCCCTCGTATGTATTTTGAAATTTATATTCGAAAAATAATGAATAACCAATCCTTTTTTAACAGAAATGAATTTCTAAAAGTCTCAAATAAGCAAATCCTTTACAGAATGACTTCCCGTTTTGTGTCTCATGGTAAAAGTGCCCGAAAAAAATTAAGTATAATGTCAAAATTGGGTGTTCTTATTGAAAATTTAAAATTTTGAACAATATCACAATGGAGATGGCTTCATAAGCCTATTTTTTTTTTACTTAAATTGAAAGAAGTTTCAATTCCTAATCGAATGACTATTTTTGTTTTTGCTGTGACAAATACTTGCAATATTCTTTTTAATTAAAATGTAATTTACACAAAATATTGAATTATTTGCCCAGTTTTAATAAAAATAAAGTTGACGGAGTTATATTTTAAATTATTTAGCAATTTCTTCGGTTTCTATAGTTTGAAAGTTTATTGTTACACTTAACGGATTTTTTTTTTAATTATTATTTAAAAAGTTGGTTAGTTCATTTTATAATTTATAAACCAATTTCATAAGCCAGGATAATTTGTAAACGTTGAAGATTCTAAATATGTTTGAAAGCTAAAAAAAAAAAATATTTTTTATGCATAGATTGAAAATAAAACGTTAAAGTATCATGACTTGCTCTGCAGACGATGCTCACTATGTATCCTTTCCCTTTTAACGTAATTTAGAACAATACTTTATTGTCTCTGTTATTACGATTCCATCGTCGCTATCATGTCAAACTATCGAATATGAAAAAATGCATTTTTCATTACATTTAAAAATGGGCCGATTGGCACCACTAAAAATTAATAGTATTCTGCCCAAGGGTTGCCAGTTTGACCTCCCTTTTTATACAGAAATTCCGAATCCATACTAGAAATTTCAAATGGTAATATTTGCTTTATTTAATGTCAGTCGTGATTACTTAAAATAATTTTTTTCTCTTAATTTCTGGTATGAATTTGGCATCTCTGAATAAATAATAAGGCCACAGTGGCAACACTGTTCTTCACAGAAACTTTATTAATATTCTCACGAGGCGAAGAATTCTAATAAAATTTAGTGGTGATAATGGGCCAATTTTTAAAAGTAATGAAAAATGCATTTTTTCACATTCGATAGTTTGACAAGGAATTAGAATGTCTTCAAATGATAAGTTCACCGTTTGTCTGAAGTGCAACATTAACATTATCTTATTCCTCTGGCAAACAATGATTATTATCCTCAAAATAGCTGTTTTTTTTTCTTTTTTTATTTAAGACCATGCATCAGAGTTGTTTGCTTGATAACAATGCCCGCTAATAGGCCTTCGTTGAGATGAGAACTGAAAATACACACAAAGAGTGTTCAACGGAGTCACCGGAAGTTGAACCTGGATTTTCTACACATGCAAACGTTTGGCAAAGTGCCCAATTAGTTGTTCTTTTAAACTAGTTAAATGTTTTATAAATAAAAATCACATCGTCTGACTCAAAAAGGCTTTAAATAAGACAATATTTTTGATTCATCATGGCATTAGAATATCTTCAAAAGAGAAATTCACATGTTGTGTGAAGTGAAACAATATCTTTAGCTAATCCCTCCTCAGAACAATTTTTATTATCTTCAGAATAGTTGTTCGTTCTTTCTTTTATTTTAATTAAGAGCATGCATCAGAGTTATTTGCTTGACACCAATGCAGGCTCATAAGCCTTCGTCGAGATGAGGACTGGATAGACACAAAATATAGCCATCGCTTGAAGAATACAGACGGAAACTCCACAAAAAATGTACAACGGAGTCACCAGAAGTAGAACTCGGACATTCTACACACGCAAGCGTTTGTTGGAATGTCTAAATAATTGTTAAATGTCTTTTAAATAATCATTCTCATCGCCTGACCCCATAAATACAGCGTGTCCACAAAGTCTTTTTACAATTTCACGCTTTTATTGAAATACAAATGATCAGATACATATATGGAAAGTAGTACAATATTAGGAGTATATATAGAATTTTTTTGCTTTAATTAGTAAACCTCACTGTAAAAAATTTTAAGAAACGTTTCTGAAAGTATCAGAGACATCTGCTGCACGATACTAACGGAAAGGTTTCTGATTCGATCAGAAATTTTTTTTCAGATAAAACACGGAACCTTCCCGATGCATAAGGAATTCGTTACGAATCTTCCTATTTCATTACGAATCGGAAAGGTTCCGTGTTGTAGTTGAAAACATTTTCTGCTTGAATTAGAAATCTTTCTTTTAGTATCGTGCAGCAGATATCTCCGATACTTTCAGAAACTTTTCTGATTTTTTTTTTACAGTGCTCTATATGTGCACTATTGGTTGCACAAGGCAAAAATCGTAGACGTTTTCCTTTGATACAATTTTTCGTTCCCCTTTTTCTTTATTCAATACTGAGCCAGTCTTCCTGAATACCTTATGCCATTCACGAATTAATGGAAATGGTCACAACAAATTCAGCGAAGATAGTGGAGTGAGATCAGTATTGGGAAAAGCAAAGAAAGGGCGAAAAAGAGTATCAGAGAATAACATGGACGATTATCACCATGACTTGCTGAAAATCAATACTGCACATATAGAGGTTTATTAATTGATGCAAGAAAAATACTTCAATATACACTTCTAATATTTTACTGCTTTTCATACACATATGTGTTCATTTGTATTTGCAACAGAAGCTTGAAATTGTACAGACACTTTGTGGACATCCTGTACCATAGTAAGATTATCGTCTTGTATTTTACGAAAAGTTTATTTGTTTCTTCTCATTTTATGTTAAATAATTTTAATAGCCTTTGAATCATAAAGAAATAAACAAAAGTGAAATCATAGACAAGGAAAGAAGGATGTTTTCTATTTTTTTTCACAAATCTTTTTTTCGCATCTAATTCTGTGTTGAGTTTGCTATCAGTTGTACTTTCGATAATTTAATGACTAATTGTTTAGTATATATTGTAAAAAATAAATTTCACAGAAAATATCTTAAGTACGTATTGAAACAATAATTAATCCTCCTGAGGAACAATTATTATAGAAAAAGAATTATCTTTTTAAGCTGGTTTAATGTTTACTGTTAAACATCGCTTCACCTTAATAAGAATTATTTTAAATAAAACTACAGTATTGTGTTTTTCGACATGTTTTTTAATTTCTTATCAGTTTATATTAATAAATATTTAATACATTTTAATTGTATTTCGTAGAAGCAAACAAAATGTTTTTATTTGTTTAAGAAGTAACGTATGCAATTCTGTATTTATACTTCATAAATCAACGTTGATATAAGTATAAATGTATTTTATACAAGCCTATTATTTAGAGAAAGTATTCTAAATTTTGAAATAAAAATTGATGAATAAACTATAAAAATTTCAAGGAAAATATATTAAACCTGTATTTACATTACTAAGAAAAAAATACTAAGCGGAAATAAAAATTTACAAGTTTTTTAATTTTTTTTTTTTACTTTTTTTAACGTTCCTCTTAATGGGTCATTTGATTAAAATACGCACATCTAGGGAGAATCCTGTTTAATTGGAAATAAAACATATTCTTATATTGATTTTTCAGCCAAAAGATGTATTATAGTTTATTTTTAATAAATATATTTTTTAATTCTTTTGAGTACGTCGTTTACAAATTGTATGCTTCAAATCTTTTTAGATTTTTTTTCCAGAAACGTATAGTATTTCCCTTTTAAGTATTTCCCCCCTCGAATTTATACAGGTTTTCTCTCGATTCACTCCATAATATTTTTTTAATCGTCATTTTTCAAAGTATTCTCTCAATGGTTTTTGTTAGAGTTGCAGCTGGTTGTATTATGGATGGTTTAATTAGAATAAAGAAGTGTTTTTAAATATACTGTGTATGGTTATAACTTAATAATGGTATTATTATGTCTGTATTAACATGGTTATATGTTTACTGGATTCATGTTTATGCATTAGTAATAATATGATTTGATATGTATATGTAAATGCCTCGATAATATTTGAAATATGAAAATGTTTTAAATTTGATTATAAAATTTTCAATAAACGGTTTTTAGCTTTAAATATATGTATTTTTTATGCTTCTTTCGGGCTTATTATGAGCATATTGAAAAACGGTTCTAATTAGGTTTTATGGGGAAACACCGCTATAATAGGGTATTATGCAACGCTCGAAAAGAAAATAGAACGTGCAATAGAAAGCTAGCATTGTAGAATAAAAAATGGTACTATCCATATATCTACAATAATTTCTAGTTATAAAACAAATAGTTGAAATTAATTATAACCATAGTAATATAGAACGATAGAACCCTATTAACGGAAAGTAAATAATTTTCCCACCTATATTTAGCGGCTATGTTGAGTATGAAACTGAATTTTCCCAAGTATAATTGTTACTATTTTTTTTAACCGCTGCTCAGGCCTCTACCTGCCGGACAAGAGTGCTTAGTTCAACGAGTTTAAAGTACCTGGCCGCAGGATGAGATTCGCCTGATCCTTGCATGGCGACGATCTACATGACATGCATTTGGGTCTTCGTGTCTGGAGCGCTATTTTAGTGTTTTACTTAAATTTTACTGCACTGGGCGCTTCCAAATAACTTTGTCGATCTATCACTGCATAACACAACGATTTACATCACAATTGTTACTATTGAGATAGATGATATTTTTCGAAGACGAAGTAAGCACAATGGTATTGAGTGGTCTCAAAAGTTGGAAATGGTCAAAAAGATGTGATAAAACATTTTATCATCTGAATAAAATTAAAGACATGCCTACAAAAATTTCCGTTTTTTCTTTCAAATCAATTAAAAGCCGAAATATTATAGAATAAAAGAATTTAATAAATTACTCCGTAGAAACAATAAACATTTCATTATGTAATTTTTCTTTTTCAAAATATATTTATTTAAAAATCTCGAAGGTTGAGAGTTTTGTCCGTAACACAATTTTTAAATTCTAGGAGAAACTATAGAGTTTCAGGAATTCCTTATGTGAATAAAAAGATATTTTATGAAATAGTTGTATAGAGCATGCAGTAATAAACATTGTTTTGGTTAAATTAATGTTGTTTTGGTATTTATTACTTCTTGTTTATTAACTGAGAAAGAACTGCTAAAATTCGATTAGCGCGCAAAGCGCGAAATGGATGATGTTCCTTTCCAGCAAGATGGCATCGAATTTTTGAAAATGAAATTTGGAGAAAATGCCGAAAAAAGAAATAACATTAAAGAATTCTAAGAAACTTTTCGAAAGTTTAACACACAATATCAAACTATAGTACAATGGACAGACGTACGTTTCGTGAGTAACTTGGGACTCACATCCTGAGTGTCAATAAAATAAAATTAAACATTATTGTATCTCCCAAAGACATGAAATTAAATCGAGAAACCCAAATGAAAACAACAACACACCGAAAAACTCATCACGCATGAGCCAACCATGAGATTGACATCAGATTTTAGCCACCCATGAGATTGACACTTGTGTATACCGTAAACCCTTTGCAGTTTCACTCCCCCCTCATTTTAATTCGTGTCACTCCCTTCTCAGAAAGCCTCTGCTTTTTATTTCTTTATTAATAGAGCAATTTCCATTTGTTCTGATAATGATTCCATTGTTACAGAATTGAATTATATTAGATCAGTTGCTATTAATCGTGGTTTTATTTTGTCTTATATCAACCGTTTAATTTTTCGTTGTCTAAATAAAGGTATTAGTAATCCTGATTCTTCTGTTGTTCCAGTATCTTTTTCTAACCTCATTATTTTGCCATTTTACAATAGCATTAGCTACAAAATAGCTAATATTTTAAGAAATTATGATTTTAAGGTTTTTTTTAAGCCAGTTAATAAACTAAATTTTTCACAGTTAAAGGATACAATTTCACATCAAAACTTTTGGGGCATTTACAATATCCAATGTCAATGTGGTTTGTCCTATATAGGACAGACTAAACGACAACTCCGTTTCAGACTCAATGAACACAGAAATTATATTAAAAAAAGGAATTACAAAAATCCTCTATTGCTTGTCACTGTTGGAGTGAGGGACATAATTTTAACTTTGATTCAACCACTATTATTAAGAAATGTAACACTCCATTAGATTTAGTCTTCTTTGAAGCAGTTTATATTCATAAATTTGGTAACTCCCTAGTCAATGATTTTTCAAGGGTATCTTACATCTCACCTGTCTGGGTTGAGTTACTGTGTCATAGTGAATCACTTCCGGTTTAATCTCATGGGTGGCTCATGCGTGATGAGTTTTTCGGTGTGTTGTTGTTTTAATTTGGGTTTCTCGATTCAATTTCATGGGGGGATACAATAATGTTTAATTTTATTTTATTGACACTGAGGATGTGAGTCCAAGTTACTCACGAAACGTACGTCTGTCCATTGTACTATAGTTTGATATTTTTGTTAAACGTTGGTGTTTTTAGTGAATATTTATCCACACAAGACTTTCTTCATAATTTTCGAAAGTTATAATACCTCAAACAGCATTTGATAGAGTGCAATTATGCAAGCTCACCGAGGATTAAAAAATACAATTTTGTGTTACATCAAGATGTATTCCAAAAAGAAAAAAAATGTGAAATTGACAATAGAAAAATTCTTAAAAAAAAAAATTAAAATATGTGTAGGTTTAAAGTAATCAAATTGTTTTACAATACGTTTTAAATCAAATTATGCGAATTTTTAAATGTTAACCTAATAAAAGGCTAGAAAAAATAACCTATAGAATTGTAGCAAAATGCAGAAATGAAATTAAAACTGACTTTTCAATATTTCTCGACGGTTACTTATTAAATTAGTCCACATGTTTGGGTTAAACGGAATTAGTGAAAATTACGTACTCTTTTTTTTTAACTTTCAAATTAATCTGTAATATGTATTTACTAGCAATAATACATTAAAAACATAGTGCATTGCCTATTTATGAATATTGAGAATTTAAGAAACTTGGTTGGGGCTTTATTACAATTTTTGCCATTTAGTGTATCTTTAGATTAGTGCGGTAATATCGCGGGATTAATTAACCGTATTGATCGAGGGAGGCCTGGATATACATACAGGGTGGTTATAAAATAAGTATCCCTATTTGGAGCTGTCTGTAGTTTGAAGGAATAACCCGAATGAAACCAAAATTTGTACACATACTATTCGAGAAGGGGGAAGAAGAATGGAACAATAAAAATAGTTACAATAATCGGCAACAGATGGCGCTACGGGTCTTGTCGGTGCAAACGCCGTTATAATCATTAGTAAACTCAAAACGCGGTTATTTCTGCCATTAACGTTGTACGACATGGCTCTCAGTTTACCTGATCGCGCTTTAATTTAAAAACTATTCTACGTTAACAGCTCAAACAGTGCAGCTGCTTTACGGGAATTTAGGCGTGTGAAAGGAATGCGTAAAGGGAAAGGTCCTTTGAAACCGTGTGCAGTGAGAAGAATGGTAAAAAAATTCGAGGAGACTGGATCGTTTACTTTAAAATGTGGAAGAGAGAGAAAACCAGTACCTCTCCGCATGCAAGCAGAAATTGCCACTGCGATTGTGGAGTCATCAGGGATTGCGGAAGCTGGTCCTAGTGCACGTGGAGTTGCCCGAAATTTGGATATTCCATATGCTACTGTTCGAAAAGTCCTAAGAAAGGTAATCCAATTTTATCCGTTTAAAATTAGTTGCCATCAACAATTGTTACCAGGTGACGCGCAGCAGAGACTGGATTTTGTTTTAACGTTTTTAGCACGAATGGAGGTGGATGATGCCTTCCCATGGAAGATTTTGTGGGGAGATGTAGCCCATTTTCATATGAATGGGACAGTCAATACGCAGAATATGCAGAATATGGGCTTTGAAGCCACGAACTGTTATTCGCGAAATACCTTTCCACTCTCCAAAAATCATTGTGTGGTGTGGATTTACGCAAGTTTCATTCTTGGTCCTTATTTTTTTTTTGAGGAGTTACGGCCAACAGTCCCTGTAACATGTCCAGTTACTATTATTGCACATTACATTTTACACACAAAAGCGCCATCTGTCGGCGATTATTGCATTTATTGTTCCATTCTTCTTCCCCCTTCTCAAATAGTATATGTATAAATTTTGGTTTCATTCGGGTTATTCCTTCAAGCTACAGACAGCTCCAAATAGGGATACTTATTTTATAACCACCCGGTATATGAGCCGTTTCATGCAAAAATGGTGCAAGACGCGCTAAAAAGATTCTTACGCGGAAAAATATCTTCTGGTGCTGTTTAGAGGCACATTTTGGAGAACTATTACTTTTATTGATATTCTTATGTATAGATTAAGACGTCCGTATAACCTCCATGCACTTATTTCCTGCTGAATTGCTTCATGCTTAATTTTCAAAACTGTAGTTCACAAACAAAAGTTAGTGACTTACTCTGACTGCTGACTTTAATATTGCTGACTGCTGACTTTAATACTGCTGAATGCTGACTTTACTACTGACTTTAAAACTTCAGACTGCTGACTTTACAACCGATTTTAAAAATTAGTGACTCTTACCTCAAACAGCTGGAATATCAGAAACATTGTAAAATCTATAAAAGTCACATTTCCTTATGTGTGAAAACGTTTTATAATATTTCAAACATGATTTCTGAGTGTTTTGAATTTTGTATGGGAAATAATCATTGTTTTGTATTTACATTTAAGTAAATATTACAATTTATTACTAAAGCTTTTACTATTATTATCTTAAAACACTGTTTATTTTATAATATAAAGCATCTTTAATTTTATTGTCATACTGAAGGTGGTAACAACCGGACCGATAAATTTCGCATTTACTACAATTTTGTTAACTTCTAAACATCACACAATTTCAATTTTTACACCTTCGAATATTAAAAAAAAGTACTTTCAAATAAAATTTGTTTAAAAACTGTATCGCGTTTCAATGACTTTTTTTATAAGTTTTAAAGTAATTTTGAACCATGCATATTTTTAAATCAGCTTGGAACACAATTACGTAAGTTGTTTGCAATTAAAACAATGTAAATAATTCAGTATTTGTTTGTTTCATGCAATATTCCATAATTAAACTGCCAAACAAAATTAGAACTTCACAAACAAATTAATAAGTAAATAAGTATGAATTTTACAAAAATGTTATTGAACTACGTACTGAAACAAAGAAAAAATCAGAACCATAAAGATTCCTGTAAATAGTGAAATGTTCCGCAATTGATTGCTGGCATGCAGCTAATACAAATGTACCAAAAATGCTTTTTTGTGTAGTTGGTGGTCAATCTAAGAATATACTCGTATACTAAGTGAAAAATATCTATTTTCACTTAAAAACGATTATCATCTAAGTTCTGTAAACGGGGCAGTATATTGTTATGCCCGGGTTGGATTTTCAGATATTTAAAATATAAGTTTTTGTTTAACCTCATATCTCTGCAGTCCAAAGTGTACGTTTTCAAAATCTAAGATAAAATAGAGAAAAATTTATAAAAAAAAGTTAGTAACATTAAAAATCCCCTTTAATTCCTGGGATATCCTGTAATTGAATTTTTAATTCCAAAATATCTGTCAGTACTGTGGGACATCGATATTACGTCATAATCAATACTTAACTATTGTGTGGCGCTATCAACTTTGCTTAAAATAAGCATTAACTGATTTGTTCCAAGAATTTTTTTTCTGACGTTCATTGTATTTTAAACGCAGAATTCTTTACGTTGTCTTGTTTTATAAATACCTGAGGGCATATCTGGCAGTTATTATTAAATTATTATTATTATTATTACCTGAAAGTACATTTGCCAGTGACAAAAACATAAGGTAAAGCCAGGAGAGATGACGCGGTCGGAGAGAATGCGCACAAAGAGGTTCGGGGGGAGGGAGTAGAATCAGCGCGCAGCGACTCCAGATAGTTGTACAACAGCAGTAGAGCAGTGTCTACTTGAATGTGCACGTCGATTGTTTCGGGCGTCTAGGATAAAGCATTATATTTTGTTTTGTTTTCCGAAAGTAAGTGCTTGAATTTTCATAACTATTCGTCAGAATTTCTACATAGTATCAGTATTACAAAATATTTTAAACTTAAACGATTTCCCATAAGCTACTAACATAGACTAACGGTGCGAACACCACTGGTTCGTTTTAGTAGCGGTCATTATTAAATAAAAGGCCGCTCAATCTGCCATACCGAAATTGGAGAGTTTGCGCATCTGCTACTTAGGAGAGATGGCGCATTGTTTCTCATTAGTTTTCATGCTAGGAGAGATTACGCAGCTTAATGGTAAATTTGCATATATTACAAATTACATGTAAAACATGTGAATGAATCAATTTTGAAAAAAGTTTAAAAACACATAATTATCGAAACTAAATTTGGCAATAAATTCGTTTGTTAAAAAAATACTGGGCAATGAGGATGGGTGAACTGAATGTCTGGAATTGTACCATTATGTTGAAATATTCACTCTTAATACAATAGTATTTATTCACAAAAACCTTACAACAATGCCATTTAAGTGTAATTGTTACTGTTAATGATTAAATTGTAGTTATTATTAATAACAATCTCTCCTACCCATGTGCGCAATCACACCAACCCTGTAAGGACAGATTGCGCAAAATAGTTTTCTTGGTTTTACTACAACTGTTCTATTAAATTGCAACATAACAACAAAATAATAATGGAAATGCATAAAAAACAAATAAAGTCAAAATTAATCATGCATAGTTTAGCAAAAAAATAATATTTATATGTATTTTTATTATTCTGCTGAATTGTGCGCAGACTATCCTAGCTTTACCTTACTCAAATAACTGGAAATTCCTAAGACAACACCAAATAGGGATAATTAATGGAATATTATTAATAAATAAGGAATATTTATATTCCTTAGCAAGGATATGAAGTATTGAATTGACTTTATGCTTTGATAAAAAAATGAAAGCGTCTTTTAAAATTAATAGTACGTTGACGATCATAATAACAGAATTTTAATAGTAAGTTTAAGAAAGTGTATAACCATATTCTGTTACTGGTTTACCCTGTTTCAATAAATTTAAAAATTTCAACTATTTCTCTTTGTATCATCAAGCTCTAATACCACCATAAAACCAATAGATTAAAAACTGCTGCAATATTAATAGTATGATTTCGTATAAATTATCTAAAAAAAAAAAAAAATCTTATTTTTATTCTCCAGTTGATAGCAAAAAAGTTATGATTAAATAATATAAGATGGATTTTTTTATATACATTCTTTGAAATTATTTAACACCATTGCTACTATTCCCCTCATTATTACATACAAAATTATTCCTATCACTTCTCTTCTATTCTTGTCAAATTTCTTCATTATTTTAGAATATTTTAGTAAATAAAACTGTCCTTTATAAACGAAATACAAACTATGATCCTTCTTAGCAATTACTATGTGGTATGGTTAAATAGTGATAGATATAAGTTTGCAAAAATTATATTAATTCGGGAATATATTTAGTACTTACCATACAATCGTGAGGCATTTGCCTTTCCGAATATCATATCTAAACTCATATCCTTAGGCTAGACATGTAAGCGTTCTGTTACGGGGAAATTAGTATATTCTGTTACTGGTTTACCCTGTTTCAATAAATTTAAAAATTTCAACTATTTCTCTTTGTATCATCAAGCTCTAATACCACCATAAAACCAATAGATTAAAAACTGCTGCAATATTAATAGTATGATTTCGTATAAATTATCTAAAAAAAATAAAAAAAAAAAAAAAAAACCCTTATTTTTATTCTCCAGTTGATAGCAAAAAAGTTATGATTAAATAATATAAGATGGAGTTTTTTATATACATTCTTTGAAATTATTTAACACCATTGCTACTATTCCCCTCATTATTACATACAAAATTATTCCTATCACTTCTCTTCTATTGTTATCAAATTTCTTCATTATTTTAGAATATTTTAGTAAATACAACTGTCCTTTTTAAACGAAATACAAACTATGATCCTTCTTAGCAATTACTATGTGGTATGGTTAAATAGTGATAGATATAAGTTTGCAAAAATTATATTAATTCGGGAATATATTTAGTACTTACCATACAATCGTGAGGCATTTGCCTTTCCGAATATCATATCTAAACTGATATCCTTAGGCTAGACATGTAAGTGTTCTGTTACGGGGAAATTAGTACTTACGAAACTGATGATGTATAATCCTTAATACCATAGACAGTATTGAAATGTGATATTATATTTACGCAAGCGGTAACAATGGTGATCAATTAGGATCGATTCAACATATGCAAAATCCGTAAATTTAAAATTCTACAAAAGAGTTTGACTGAAGATTAGAAGATAATTATATACATATATATATATATATATATATATATATGTGTGTGTGTGTGTGTGTGTGTGTGTGTGTGTGTGTAATTATCTATATACTCTAATTTGGAAGAAAAAAATGTTTTGTTTCAATTTTTTGTTTCTATTTTCTGGAAAAAAATAATTGTTTCATTGCTGCGGTAAAATATGTAGATCTCAAAAACATAGAAATGTCTGAACTTTCATACTGTTTAATATGTAGTTTCAAATAAAAGGTACAGCGTGTCGAAAACAACATTTACTGTTAGGAGGCATCCTCAGCTAAAATGTTATTGCATTTTTATTTTTCACGAAATTTACTTCACTATTTCTTCGAAAGTGTAAATATAAACTTTGTTTGTATAATGAATAGTATGCAAACAAAGTTTATATTACTTTGGAAGACATGGTGAAGTAAATTTCGGGAAAAATAAAAATAACTATAACATCTTTCGAGTTACCCACGATTCCGAAAACGTTCTTTATCTTTAGAAACCTCAGAAACTAATATATGTTCGAGATTTGAAGAAGCATTTATAAACACATAGACTCTTTTATGTGCAACTGATGTTTGGAAACGTTTCCAAGTTTTTATAGCGTATTAATAAGTTTTCTGAACTCGGTGTATAGATTTTTCAGATGCTATCAATTCTCAAGGAAAAATTTTCTTTTTGAACGAGCATGATACATTCGCAGCATTAACATTAACATGAAAATTGATATTATTTTGTTACTCTTTCATGTATAAATTCAATTAGACTGCTGAAAATGTTTAATTGAATTGATAAAATCCTAAAAACCGATATTCCGGTTTGAGAAAACTAATTAATGCATCATAAAAACTACTCGGGAACATTTTCAAAAATCAGTGGGAAAAAAAAAAAAAAAAAAAAAAAAAAGCTTCTGAAAAGCTGGAAAATTTAGTGATTTTTGAGGTTTCTAAAAGGTTTCTAAATATAAAGACAGCTTTTTGTATTGAGTGTTAACCCAGAAGAGATTTTTTTACATTTTTGTTCTACTATATTATATTTTCGTAAATTAAGAAACATTTGTCTTTTTTTGCAGTGTACAGATGGCCTTAAAAAGGGAAAATTATTTAATGACCACCTATAGAAATAATTAACGGTCATATTCAGAATGTCGTGATCCACATATACTTTCTCATTGGGTAATAACATTTTAAAGAATTTTTCGATTTTGGTAAAATTAATAACACAAACAATTATTCATTTTAACAATACTTTCATAACATAATCAATACCTTTACTCTTTATACGTCTTTCCTTTTAAATTTTTAATTTTCTTTAAAAAATATTTGAGATGTGTTATCTAAAATTACTAGATATAACGAAATGGTTGATTTTATTCATGGATGCTAATGTCTGCTATCAATAATAAATGAATAATTAAATAAATAATGAAAGGAAAGAATGCATGCGAGAACATAATTTTCATTAAAATTCACAATTTCTATAATAAATCACATGTACATTGCTAATTCTTTTCATGGCAACTTTTACTTTCAGCGATATAACTGAGAACAATTCAAATAAATCGCGAATGTAAAATATACCAGTCAAAAAGCTGTTTTTAGGAAATATATACTTCCTATAAATATTGATATGACGAATTATCCAGAATAAAACTGCAAGTTGAAACATTTTCCATAATTACACCAATTAAATATTAAAGTTGTTAAATCCTTCTATTTTTAAATTACTTGAGTTATTTTAAAGATATTTTATAAACTGAAGTTGCTAGATAAATCACTATAAAACCGTAATTTTAAATATCTTACAGCGTCTTGAAGATAGTTTATTAGCGATGTTGTTTTTATTAGGTAGTTTTAAATAAAAAATATAATAGTTAGACTAAGCACTTCTTGACCACTTGCAAATTTATAAGATTATGATATAACTTTACAGATTGCCAAAATCTAAATAAATAAATTCGCAATTTCCAGTTTTAACTATCTACCTCAGATCTTAATAAAAACACTTTAATATCAAACAAAATATTTTATTTTAACATATATTAAGTAAAAACTCTTTTATATACTGTAACATGTTACGAGTCATCTCATGAAAAAAAAAAAATTAATCTTCATGTTTAAAATCTTTTTAAACAAATAATCAAATATCAGTAAATAAGTTTCTGTTCAGTGAAATATAACTATGCTTTAAAACGTTTCTTTCCTTTTATAGACATTTAAAGCTACGATCAATTATTCTTAGCTATTGCAATAATCTTTAGCGATCGCATACATTTGAACTTTTTACTATATTCTTTAATCTTTTTTCTTTTACTTTATTACACTTAAATTACTGAAAACAAAAGCGGCATTCATGGTATGAATATATGAATAATTAAAGTAATCATCTCCAAAATTGTTGATGACATTTTTATAACCTTCATAGCCATAAAATGTAAACGATGTTGTTGAAACAGAGTTATTCATTTACTGAACGCAAAAAAGCGAACAAATGTTTTTGTAGCAAATAAAAATTAGATAATTACACTTATTATTGTATTACACTTAAATTACTGGAAACAAAAGCGGCATTCATGCTATGAATATATGAATAATTAAAGTAATCATCTCCAAAATTTTTGATGACATTTTTATAACCTTCATAGCCATAAAATGTAAACGATGTTGCTGAAACAGAGTTATTCATTTACTGAACGCAAAAAAACAAACAAATGTTTTTGTAGCAAATAAAAATTAGATAATTACACTTATTAGTGTATTACACTTAAATTACTGAAAACAAAAGCGGCATTCATGGTATGAATATATAAATAATTAAAGTAATCATCTCCAAAATTGATGATATTTTAATAATATTCATAGCCATAAAATGTAAACGATGTTGCTGAAACAGAGTTATTCATTTACTGAACGCAAAAAAGGGAACAAATGTTTTTGTAGCAAATAAAAATTATATAATTACACTTATTAGTGTATTACACTTAAATTACTGAAAACAAAAGCGGCATTCATGGTATGAATATATGAATATCATCGCCAAAATTGTTGATGACATTTTTATAACCTTCATAGCCATAAAATGTAAACGATGTTGCTGATACAGAGTTATTCATTTACTGAACGCAAAAAAGCGAACAAATGTTTTTGTAGCAAATAAAAATTAGGTAATGAAATGGGAACATTTTATTATTTTTTAAACAAACAATAACATATCTATTTCTAATCGTTTCGGAAAATGTTTACAAGCTGGCGATTTACCTTTCCAATTAAAATTCATAGAAGTGACTTGTTAGAGTATCTAGATTAATTTTGAATATTTTTTAATGTGTATTTGTAAAAAGACTTACGTGTTAAAATTTCGCCTTCATTAAAGCTATGCAATGTGGAAATCGAAACAAACTTTTCAGAGGGTGAAAAAAGCAACACTCAAATGTAGTTAATTTATAAAATGTAGTATTTTCATAAAAGAAATGTGAAATTTAATTAATCTTGTTAATTACTTTTAAGAAAGATGCATTTATGCTTTAACATTTAAATCATTGGTAAATATATATATATATATGTGAATCGTTACAATTAATAATAGTATAATTAGAAAAAACTATCTGTTTAGTGTAGTTGGTCTCACATATGTACTTATCTTTAAAAATTGATAATATATATATATATATATATATATTAAGCGAAAGTATTTAGAAATATACATTTCAATAACTAATGAACTAAAAATGACATTTATTTAAAAATTTCCTGCTTAAATTTAGGATGTTTACTTAATGCATTTTGTTTTCATTATTACTGTAACATTAAAAATGAAAAAAAGACTCTCCTTAATACAAAATTTTTATGTGCCTGAATTGTATTTAGAAATATAAGCTTCACAGATTGGTGATAATAAATGAAAAGAACATGATATTTTAAAACTTACCTGGGATGTTGAGGAACATAAACTACTTCAAAAAATAAATATATATTTTTTTTACTGCTAAAAATTAAATCGTCATTTTGCACTTATATTTTGTAATGCAATCATTTTTTTAATACATAAATACAAACTTTTCTTTCATATTCCGTTTTTAAAGTAATAACCTTAACATGATGTTTTAGTCTATTTCATGATTGTCAATTTAGCTTTTGTGTAATATTACGTATAGTTAATGAATTTCGTAAGCATTTTTATATGAATGATTGTCTTTCAAATAAAAGAATAAATAGAACTCCAAATTAAAATAAAATACTTAAAATTATATTTAATATTATCATTTTACTTTTTCTCTACTTTTTGCGTAGTTTTAATGCTCTTTTTTTATGGAACGATCTCTCTATTTCTTTAAAAAAAACAAAGAAAATAATTAATCAAGCATTTAAAATTGTATTTCTTGTTTGTCATTTTAGCTTTTGTCTACTACTACGTAATTTCAATGTATTTTCGTAGTATGTTTAATGGGACAACCGTACTTTAAAAAAATAAAATACAACTCAAATTGTAATCAATTACATAAAATTGGATTTAACGTCAATTCAGCTTTTGCCAATAATATGTAGTTTTACTGCATTTTCTAAACATTTTTAAAGGGACAATTGTCTCTTATTAAAAATGCAACTCAATTTCACAGTAAAATATGTTAAATTGTATTTGATGTTCGTCATTTTATCTTTTATCTACTATTTTACTTAATCTTAATATATATTTAATGTTTTTATTAGAATGATGATCGTTCATTATAATGTGTGTGCCACGGTACACATGACTGTCATGAAAACAATCTAATGATATTGTTGTTTCCAATTCTGAGTTGATTTGTAAAAATATTCACAATGTATCAAGCCATTCGCTTTAACAACTTAAAATAGCAAATATAATGGCTGTAATTATTTTTTTATAAAAAAGTATCATATAGCGGAGAGACCGCCACTTTTTTTAACACTTTCCCTGAATTCGGTTTTTTGTCTGTCCGTCCGTCCTCTAACTTCCGTAAATATATTTGGATTGTAATATAATTGATATACATTATTGAGAAATACCATGACATGTTCTATATTGAAAATGAAGTGTGCAGTATTTATAATTCGTTTCCAGAAACACTCAAAAGTATTCATTACATTATGGTCTATGGGGATTATCGTTTACGGTTCATTTTATTGATGTTATTCTACATCAAACATATTGAACTTGATACAGACGAGTGAAGTGCACAACAAAATGCTTACTGTAGAATAGGGTGCTGCATAGCACTGTAGATAGGAGCATAGCATTTATCGTCTATTTACATTTTCCAGCTGAACTATATTTAATATGCTAAGAGTTTTTGTAACATATAAATGAGCTTTCTGCATTACGGAAGGACGTGAAATGACTCACGGGTGGGCTTGCAAGCTGGATTATAGTAATTCTATTTCCCAAGCAAAAATTTTTGCCATCTTTAAAGTAGATCGATCAACAAAATAAATATTTTAATTCCAATTTTTAGCTATAGTCTTTCCAGCCTTCAGGAACTCAACGCATTTAGATAAACAAATCCTCAAGTTATTGAGATTAAATTGCTTCTTAAAAATATTCTCTGTAAAACCTTTTAAAGCCACGTTTCAGCCCATAAATGTATCCTAAGCGATTGAACGGGCAAAGGAAGCAACTTCTAGATCATCAGTTGATTTTTAACTTCCAATACCACTCTCACACATTAAAAGACATTTTTGCCCTCATTTTATGAAGCAGTGGCATGATCACTGTGACTACTCGTATAACTGTAGATATACTTATGCTGGTCCCAGTGATATTATTGCATCTTCTCCAGCTCTCTCCCTCCACTATAACTTTTCTTACTGGTTACAGTCCCTTTGGGACCTATCTCTTTAAGCTCAAAAGAGCTCTTTCTCTTCTTTGTGAATGAGGTGATTTTGCTCTCGCCTCTCATTACTTCTATAATTGTTCATTAACAGCTCGCTGGCATATTCGCCGTCCTCCTGCTGTTTCAGACGGTTGGATGGCTAACATTTTATCCCCCCCGGCTTTGCATTCAAAGCTTAAAAAATCTTTAATTTTCTATGTGACCTTTCTTTATTAATTCATCACTGAGCCAGGGAATCGGTTTCCGCCTTTATTTACTACCCCTTGTCGGATGGGAGATTTGTATCCCCCGGCAGTGATATTATTTTTTATTTTTATCTTTTCACAAATATTGCTTTGCTTATATTCATATATTCATATTTATTGTTCACTACCCCGCCCTCTGGGGCATTTACACGGCCGGATTTTGTAATTTTTTAATCCTTTTTCAAATGGACTGGGAGGGACATCTATGCTCTACAGACCTGGTTCCTAGTCTGAATAGTCCTTCTCGGACAGCAAAACTAAAATTCATATACTAGGCTACGCAAATAATCTGATACATTGCCGTATATGCTCGATAATTTCTAAAACTACGTTTTCATTTGTTTTATGTGTTTTTCTCTCTGAATTATGAACTGAAGAGCAGTTAAACCCGTAGACATTATACAGGGTTGTTCAAAATTATTAGAGTGCATTTCCTGAAGGTGAATTTTCGACTGTGTTATGCGTCGTGTATGTAAGCTAAATTTTAGCACACCATCTACTTTTTATACAGATCTATAGATCATATACGGGAATGCACAAAAGAGTCCGAGGAACTCTCCGGCTATGGACGGTATTTACTGAAATATGGTTCTGTTGCAGCATCCCGAAGTGTTGGAAATTTTATCACACTCTATGTTTGACGTATGATTTTTCTTTCTTTTTTTTTAAACTTCTTTTTGGATACTTAAACCGTCACTTATGTAACCGCTTCTTGCATCTTTTTTGTCTGTTTTGCAATTTTGATCGGCTTACGGAACATGAGTAGTGACATGAGTAGTTTCGTGGCAAAATGAAATAAAATAAAATATTTTTGACAATCAGATATTTATTTAATTTTTTCCCGTTCCCTTAGAAAGTAAAGAGCTATAATAATATGATTATATGTAAATTGGTGTTCCTTTATGCATTAATGACATTTACGTCGTTAAATTATCTGGCATGCTGCAATAGTTACAAATTTGCTGAAATATACTTTAAAGTTAGTATATATCCTTAGTCAAGTGGAATGGATATTTTTAATTTGTTGGATAATTCAGAATTTAATTTAAAAATGTACATTTTTATTGATTTCTAAAGAAAACTTCAAGTGCTTTAGCCCATTTATTTTAATGTCGTGACATGCATTAACGTTGTATATATTTTTCTTATATCAGAGTGTTAATGTACTCAATTTAAGATAAGTTGAGTGAAAAAAACAAATCGCTGATTTTAAATATGGCAATTCATTCAAAATTTGGATGCGGCTTTATTTAAAAGAATGTAATATCTATATTTTTAAATTACGATTAATTTTCCTATAATTCGGAGTTTTATCGCCTCGTTCGCAATATTCAAATAAACTTAATAGTTAGTAGTCAAAAGTGAAAACAATGAGCTGATTCATTTGATCAGCAGATTTAATTTATTGCTGATATGTCCCTATTTAGAAGCAATAAATCACCTAAGGGTTAACTCTAAATTACGAAGAATTTTTCATTCAAAGATTGCATAGCCAGCAAATTTGAGTTCAATAAAATTACTTTAAATTATACGAAGAAACATAAATAACTTAATTTCTATTTAATGCAAACTACATGATCATCGAAGCAATATTTAATTACATTTAACTGATTATTTGAAAATATTTCAGTTTTATCATTAATATATTTCATTAAAATTATGTAATACATATAACTTTTATGTCTTTTAAAATATTACAGAGTTGTATATATATATATTTTTTTCTCTTATAAGCAAAATAGTTTAAATAATCTTGTATTAGTGAAATAAAATGTACATACACAAATGTCAATTAAGAAATGCAGTATATTTTATGTAAAAAATACTCTTCTAAAACCAGTCTGTAAGTAAACAATGTATTTAAGGTTGAATCTCATTGATTATTTTCGTTTAATTAAAGTATTTAAGAAAACAAACGATGTTTTACTCGTTAATAATATATATGTTATGATTGTTTAAAACATTATGCCCAATCAGGTTACAAGAGATTGGTTCTTCAGAAATACAATAATATGTTTAATTATTTTAACACAACCATGCTGATTTGTAAAGAAATCATACGAATTGTAATTTTTCGAACTGGTTGAAAACATGTTCAGGTTGGGAATCAAACCTGATATTATTATTAAAAATATTTTGTATCAGGGGAAGGTTTCCGCCAAATTCTTTCAGTATAACTTAGCTGGAAGCCCATGAGCATGAGTTCGAATTAGTGCTCCCTATTAAACGTTTATACGAGTATACGTATAATACGTATTATACGGGATGCAGATTTTGAATACGTATGATATACTGTTAAAAATTTGCAGCAAACTGTTCAGTCATTCAACCGTTTTTCGAAAAAACGGTTATATAAGTGTAATTTAACTCTATTCTGACCATAATATGGGCAATAAACGGGTCAGAATAGAGTTAAATTACGGTAAGGTAACCGTTTTCTACAAAAACGGTCAAATGACCGGACAGTTTGCTGCAAATTTTTAACAGTGTACGACCAAGGCGGTTATTATACGAAACAACATATACGGGTCATCGATATACGGATTTTACACCAGCGGTTAATCGTATAAGCGTTTAAACGGTTTTCGTTCGTTGTTTAAAAAAATATGCCTTTCTCCTGCTGGTCTGCGGATCAGAGACTTTGAGAAACACCCGCTGTGTCCTGTACAATCGGTACTTAAAAACAAAACAAAAAGAAAGAAAGAAATCGGAATATTTTTTTCTCCAGTTTAGATTTTGTTTTTTTCTCCCCTAAATCTAAATTATTAATTATGAAATGAGTTACAGACAATTTGCTTTCTTAGCAGGTGTAAATGTATTATATATTCTTTTCTTACGTATTAGTATATTCATTTTGCATGGATCAACACATTTTTAAGTTTATGACAGGATTCCGTTATAAGCAGATTCTTTTTCACACGTTTCACTATATTTTAATTTAGCCATATTTTAATAAGCGTATAAATCTACTATTCTTTAAAAAGAATAAATTTTAATGTTTAATTGTAGAATAATAGCGATTTAAAAATGTATGCATGTTTTGCAAAGATTTTTGTGCCAGGTCTTATTTTACTGACCTTCGAATGGACCAGATCACGCCGCGATTGTAATTTTCATACGTTTCAAAACCAGGACTGAAAATTTTGGGGCGTGAAGACAAGAATGAAACCAGTCCCGGCTCTGTACGGAAAAAATAATTTAAGGCACGGCCTGATCCTTTAGGAAATAAGTAAGGCCCGGCCCGGCCCGAGCCTGGCCCGTGCAGATATCTAAATCCAACTCCTGGAAAGTTCCTCTTGGAAATCTTATTTTTAATTTAAAGACCCTCCCGGAGGGCACTCCCCCCACCGGCCTATATCCCTAGTGCAGATAATCGGCCGTAACAAATAAGTAACTAAACATACTTTTATTTTATTTAAGAATACTTTTTTCTAGAAAAAAAATGAAAATACGTTTTACAGCAAAAAAGAAAAGAGAAGGCAAGTTTTTTAAGCTTGTGTGATTGCGTTCTGAAACTTGCAGTGACGATTATTTTTCAGGCTATAAGTAATCGAAATTTATAGGTAGCAACACAAAAAATGAAGTTTGTGAAGATTAACAACAATTCTTAAAACGTAATATCTTGTAATGCACATACACTTTGTATAAAAAATACCACGAGTATCATAGTTAAAAAATGAAATTGCGTTATACATTAACACAGAGTAGAAAACATTAGCACCTTGGAAATAACAACATTTGATCCCCCGGGCGCAATTTGAGTATACACACACAAAAATAAATATTTTTTTTTTTAATTAAAAAAGAAAGAATCTACTTAATAAGGATTAATAATAAATCTGAAAAGTGTATATTCTCCTTATTTGCTCAAAAAGTATTTTTACTTTAGTTATATATTTACGATAA
Organism: Maratus michaelseni; assembly: GCA_963931845.1. Classification (NCBI taxonomy): domain Eukaryota; kingdom Metazoa; phylum Arthropoda; class Arachnida; order Araneae; family Salticidae; genus Maratus; species Maratus michaelseni. The sequence goes on from OZ007593.1 coordinate 214,126,084, forward strand.
TCGTTTATAGGGAAAAATAACAAGATTCTATGTATGAAACGTATTATACAGATTGCTAAAGTAACGCCACAAATTTCCAACTTGTTATCCTTTCAATGACGTAACACTGATGAGATCCATTGGCATTAAAAGTAAATACGTTACTTGAAATATACGTATACTTCAATTAAACGTATACTTGAATTATACGTTTAACCGATATACGCTTACACGTATCCGGATACGTTTAAATGTATAGTTTAAGGTATACATATTCCTTAAATGCGTACTATACGTATATACGTATATCGGTTAAACGTATAACTGAAATACGTATCGCATCGGGTGCATTAGTTCGAATTCCGAAATTGACAATTTTTCACTCATTTGGAAAAATTATAAGTCGTACAGAAATGTGTGCTTTCATATTTCCAGATTGATCCTATGAAATGCTTTTATTAGAATATATTTTTCAAAAAATTCAACAAAAGAAAGAATTGCCACGCTTTGTTTCCTATTCAATCTCGAAATTTTATATATAACATATATTTTGTAAAGTTTATTATGGTATAGAAAATAAGGAGAAAAAGGAGATAGGGGTAATATGTTTAATACAATGATTAATTTTTAATTCTATTTACTTTTTAAAATAGCTTTTTTTAAATTCCTATTGTTAGCTCACACTCTCTCTCTATATATATATATCTTGTTCAAATTTTCAATCGTTAATAAAATATTTTCTATTCATCCACTCAAGTTCAAATAATTTTTTTAAACTTGCAGTGGTTGACACTTTATATTAATACAGTTTTTTTCAAATATTAATTCATTAATTAAATTTAATTAATTAATTTTAGTTTTAAATGAGAGAAAACAATTCCTCCCATTGTTTTCATAAATGAAATGAAAGATTTATCTCAAATTAGTGATGCCACAGAAATAAAATACCGCAACGGTGATTATAAAATAATTTTCAATAAAGATAACGTGGGACATTAATGCTGCACGGGTTTATTTTATATATTTATGATTAAAAAGTAGGAATTGATTTAATTTTTTTATATTACTTGTTTAAAATTAGACTGTCATATTTTATGTAGCTGAACTTGTAAATTATCTAAATAGCAGGGAGGTTACTATGTCTTATTACGCAATGTCAAATGATAATTTTTTTAAAAATATAATTACTTGTAGATTTTTTTTATATTTAAAAAACTAACGCGATGGTATGTGTACACATCTTTTAAACGTTATTAGAAATAAGCATAAAAATAAAAATTGTTAAACAAAACACTCTTTTAGAAGCAATAAATTTTTATTTTAAAAATCACGTCTAATTTCACGACTGCAGTTCATGTTGTTACAAAAAAATAAAAAATAAAAAATAAATAAATAAATAAATAAAAATAAGTTTTAATGCGTTAATTTGACGTGAGAAGCGATTTTGGAAATTGACATATTTGATTTACGCTTAGTAGAAAGTTCGAACTGGTGAGATTATTCCAAAATATATGTTTCTTCTTTTTTGATGTGGCAACAGAGATGAAATAAAAAGCATTATGTAAACTATCTATTCGGAATTTCAAAATTGTTTCCTCAACGCATAACCATAATTAAATTAATATTAAGTGATTTATAATAAAAGCGTATTAAAAAATAATACAGTTTATTTTTACTTTGTGTTTTCTTTTATATTTTTACTGTCTAAAATATTTCACCTTTGCACTTTCATTGTCAGTTGGCATATTTTAGCGAACGTAGTTTTGCGCATCTCTAACTCCATTGTTGTAACTCGTATACAGTTGTAACAATGAAAAATATATGGCGATGTATCACCTGCGTCTGGCAAACAGAAAGAAATCTTGAAATTAATTTATTAATTTATAATTGAGTTCTGGAAATAATAAAATAGTATTGTCATCGGAAAAAACACCTGAGTGTATATTTTTAAAAATGCTTGCATATAAAGAATTGAGTGAAAAAATTATTACAAAATTATATCTTTACATACATAAACCAAGTAAAGGTAAACAAGAACGAAAACTTATGCGTCAAAAATAGATTATGAAACACTTTCCAACATTTCCCAAATGTTTTAACAGATCTTTACCGTTTAATAAGGTGAAAAATGATGTCTAAGTAAATTATGTGGCAAACGCATAACACAATTGAAAACCAAATTTAAGGAATCGCCACAAATAGTCGGAAAAATATCCAAATTCTTTTGTGCAGCCCTGTGTATGATCTATAGATTTATATAATATCTTGTATATGATGTATAAATGTATATATACTACATAGTATGCTAAAATTTAGTTCATTTAGGAAATGTATAGCATAGTTGAAAATTCCTCTTCAGCAAATTCCGTCAATAAACGGAAATGTACTCCAGAACTTTTGTGATGCCCTGTATGTGATCTATAGAATTTATACAGACCAAGTAATATGCCAGAAAGGAATTAATTTTAAAAACGCGTACCACAACTGAAAATGCACTTTCAGAAATTATTGTTAACACGCAGCAGTGTAACTGAATTATAGGAAATAAACACACACTCATTGGCGAAAAAATTGGGTTATTTTACTTTCTATAAAAGTAAGTACAGTGCGTAAGAAAATAAATCAAAATACCAAATCTATATTATTCGCCGAATTGTTGCAGAGAAAAACAAAAATAGTCATTCGATTAGGAAAATGTATCCTTTCAATTTCGTTAAAAAAAAATATGCTTAGAGAGCTGTTTTCATATTGCAATTGCAACAAATTTTCATTACGAAAACCTATTTTTTACATATTTGGAATCATCAGAAAATTTTATCTTGGAATACAAAATGGAAAGGATTGGTCAGTCAGATCTAAAATTCCCTTCGCTAATGTTAAAACTATGCAATTTGAATGCATTCATATTTTAAAAATATCTCCTCAGGAAATTAGTATTTTTGACTTTTTCTTTCTTTTTTTTCTGCGTATTCTTCTAAAAGGATACTGCTTGTTTTCTTAGTTATAAGTTATAGTTAGTAAAATATATGTTTGACATAATATTTTATGTGCTAAAATTGTAGGAGCTGTGAGAAATATTTTAACACTTCAGATAAAATTAATCAGGTATTCTAGAAACGTTTTGACAAAAAGAAAAAAAAGAAAAAGAGACATCCTTTAAGAAGAATACGCAGGAAAAAAAAAGTCTAAAATATGAAAATCTTTAAGAGATATTTAAAAAATAAGAATGTATTCCACTCCCATAGGTATAACATTAGCGAAAGAAATTTGAGATTCGTCTGACCAACCCCCTTAAATTATGTAACTTCAATTTTTCTTTCCAGTGACGATGTTGAAAAATGCAAGTACTTTATTTTCGAAACACTCATTTTGCTATGTGGCATATTAACTGTTTGCATCCAGTTCTTACACAGAATAATAAATATCAAAAGCAAAATGAATAAATATATTAATGATTTATTTAAAAAAAGAATAACAGAACATTATAAACCAAGGGAAAAATTGAACGAAAAAGAAATAAACTGGCAAAGCCAGCTTTCGCACATTACAGGTTGTGGGAATGGAAAGCTACGAGCGATGCGCTCCGCTCACACACTTCTACCAGTTTCCGTCAGCATAGAGGGGTTTTGAAGAGAATTTTTGCGTTAGCACGTGCGACCGAAGGAAAGGCTGTGAACTCTGTGTTGAAAAATTTCACATTTTACACTATTACAATAATTGTTTGTGTTTGTCATATCTGAGAGGAAAAGGGCAAGGATAAAAGAAGTTCATCCTGCTATTGTGAAAAAAATAGAGATGTGTTTTTAATTACTTTATTTAACTTATTCATTGTTCTTTAGGAGTTCACGTACTCATGTACGCGAATAGAGAAGCCGCAACTGGTGTAACATCGTTAAAAGTTCGGATAGTCATAAAGTGTATTTCCCTGATTGCAACAATTTATTGCAGAAAAACTAATATAATTAGGCATATGCATGTTTCAATATACTGTAATGACATTAATGACGTTTTTAATACAAGCAATTACGTCAGTAAATTTCAATGTGAGCATCTTTGGTAGCTCGAAGAATATAAAGGTGGTATTCCATTTCTCGCCACCTATTGCCCAACATTTGGGCTGTCATACTGAACACAGCATCTGTGGTCATGACATTGAGTGTTTCAATATCTTTTACTGGTGTTGCAAACACTCTGTCCTTTATGTACCCCAAAAAGAAAAAATCTAGAGGAGTAATATCGGGTGAGTGAGGAGGCCGTGGTGTTGGTTCATACAGTGCGATCAATCTTCCAGGATATTTGTCATTTAAAAAAAACTTAAGAACATGACTTCTCCATAATAAAAATTTTACAATATTACATTCAATCGTTAGTTCGTAATATATATTTATTTTGTAATCAGGGAAATACTTTATGACTACCCTGTACATCGCAATCAATTTTTGTCCATAGACCGTAATGTAACGAAATTCTTTTAGGTGTACTTGTAGACGATCTATAAATGCTGCACACTTTATTTTCAATACTGAACATGCCATATTAAGTCTCAATAACATATATCAATTGCAAGACAATAAGAGTATATTTACGGGAGTTAGAGCATATAGAGACACACGGCACACAGTCAGACAAACCGAATTCATAAACACTTTTCAATTATGTTGGAAAGTGTTAATAAAAATGTGTAAAAATGGACGTTTTCCAATTTTCATATGTTTTATTATAATTTTCTTACCGTTTTTGTAAAAATAAACGAAATGACTGCGTTTAAATTATTTAGATCTGAGTTATTATTCCATACAATAAAATGCACAAACATTTAAGGCATATATAAATTCACAAAACAAACATTTAAAATTTTTAATCTATTAAAATTATTTATAAAATTTACTAAATCATAGCTACTTAATAAAACGAAATGTTACATTGTAACATGAAATTACTTTTAATAAACTGTAAATGATACATTTATTTAGAAATTATTTAAACATTTTCAAAGCATTTTACAAATATTTCAAATCTTACTTTAATTAAATATTATTTGGAATATATTTGTATTATGTTAACCAACTCCTTCAAAAAACATATATATCAGCTAAAAGCTTGCAGTTTAAAAGAATTTTTTACGAAAGCTCTCGGGACAGGTAAGGCAGTTTTTTACTGAAAGCTTTTTAAAAATAGATTTCCAATATGATAAAATGTTAGAGCCGCAAAGCACGTGATTGAAACATCTTATGGTACCCAAAGGATTTTTCTTTTCAGGAGCTTTTTTGAAGGAAGTATTTCTGAAACCTAAAAATTTTATTATTAATGTATTCAAAAGTTTTCATATAAACTGGAAACATAAGTAGTATAAAAAAATTTGTCACAGCCTAAAACACAACAGAGCTATTTATTAAATGTTTAAAATAATAATAATAGCATTTAAACAACATATATCAGTCATAATAAATGCAATAAATCTAAATACAGGCGCTCAATTATTTTTTATTTATAAGAATATCTATTTTATAAAACTACAAAGGCAGGATATATTTTTACAGTTGTTTTTTCTATAAAAATAAAATTACAACTAAAATCACCATATGCTAAACATTAAAAATTATAAACTGAAAATAAATTTGCTTAAAAAGAGTGCAAAAGTTTAACAGGTAATTCGTAAATATCTAGTATTTTAAATATTAGATACCAGTGAACCCATGCGAGGATTTCGCACTGCAATTTAATATTTTTTAGTAATATCTAATATTTTTAGATGCAGATTTAGACTTCTGCAGAAATATGAAAAATAAAAATATCTGCAAACAACATTAGTCAAGCCAAAATATAGTCTCATTTATTCCTAACAGTAAAGTCTCAACAGAAAAAATCACGAGCGCAAGAAAAAAATATATTTTTTAACTGCATTGAAGGATGACGTCATCTTCTTTGGGAAAAACGCAGGACAAAGAAAAATAAATTGAAATACACTTAAATTACAATTTAATCTATTTTAACAAATCATACCTTTAATACTACTCGTGATGCTTCGATCGACCAATAATATATTTTTCTTCTAAACGTTTCAATTTCAATTTTTTTTTAATCCACAGAGTTCAGAGAATGAACGCTGTTTTATTTCATTTTATCTGTTTTGTACTATTTATTATTTTTTATAATCGTTTTTAGGATCCTATAATGCGGTATTTATTTTTGTGGCAACACTAATTTGAGAAAAATCTTCCATTTCAATTATGAAAATAATGCCGATTTAATTTTTAATTATCAGCAAATTTCAAACAAAAAACATGTTTTAGGAAAATGTAAGGGCACGATGTCAGAAGTCTGTTCAAAATTCTTTCATGTGGTAGCTCATTCGTTGTTCTGCGTTTCGTATTTTCTTAGAAAAAGGGATGTTGACAGGAGAAATAATGTATACGATGTTTGATCTACCAGGCGCATCCACAAACTAAGATCCGATTACGCATAGCTACATAGTCTATTGAAGCAATTGCGTGAATTATATTGTTCCAAAAAACTGTCTCAGTTTGATGTATTCGCTTTAATTAAACATTAAAATCGTAAATCTCAGCGCCTTTTGTAATATTTTTGTGTGAAAAAAAAAATGTGCAGTTGAAATTTACAGGTGAAAATGTCATGAATGAGAGAAATGTGGGGAAATTGCACCGTGTTTTAAAGAAAGGTAGGACAAATGTGCATGATGTGGATAATCGACTTTGGTGGCAGATAATTTGCTGAATAAAGTGAATGCAAAAATTCTAAAAAATAGGAAATTTCTATCAGAATCTACAAATTGATAAAAAAAGAGATTTTGTAGGAGTGTCTAAACGCGTTCGTGACGAGTTTCTTCAACAAATGAATTCAAAAGCTAGTGTCACGATACGACAAATGTCTCAATAAAAATGACGACTAATTAGAAAAGTGGTGTAATATATGTTGTAGGATTTGGCAATAAAGATATTGGTAAAGATAAAGATATTACAATACCATAAACCATAACATTTGGAGCTATCTCTTAAGGTACACTGTGGTCGAGTGAGTTTTGAGATTTTACGCGAGATCCTGATGCCCTGAATTCGAACATTTGTGCGTGAATGATCTTTCTATTCTGTCATTTCTTTAAGTTTTTAAAAGTATGCCTGAATTTCCGTTAATCTGCTTGTCTGTCACCGTTTTTTTGTGCAATGATATGATAATTAGGTATATGTGGTTATGTAGCTGCTAAATAGTTAAGAAGTTACATTTCGTGCTTACAAATCGAATCTATGTATGCGTGTGTGTGTGTGTATATATATCTGTGTATATATATACATATGTGTGTATGTATATATATCACTGGCGTAAAAATTTGAACGAAATCCGTTAAATATTTTTTGAGTTATGCTTGACGAAAGGTTTTAATATCCGTCGTAGCTATATATGGAGCAAAGTAATCTGCGCTGTGTATGAGTCAAGGTACACTGTGGTCGAGTGAGTTTTGAGATTTTACGTGAGATCCTGATGCACTGAATTCGAACATTTGTGCGTGAATGATCTTTCTATTCTGTCATTTCTTTAAGTTTTTAAAAGTATGCCTGAATTTCCGTTAATCTGCTTGTCTGTCGAAATTTTTTGTGCAATGATATGATAATTAGGTATATGTGGTTATGTAGCTGCTAAATAGTTAAGAAGTTACATTTCGTGCTTACAAATCGAATCTATGTATGTGTGTGTGTGTGTGTATATATATCTGTGTATATATATACATATGTGTGTATGTATATACACTGCTCAAAACAATTAAAGGATATTGCAGTTTTAGGTGGATTTTGCATCTGGGAAACTTTTTAACTGATTGATACATGGTCGACAGACATAGTAGGTTATATGAGAATAAATTACACATGTTTGGCAGAAAAAAAATGCATTTTATTGCGCATTTGTGTACAAAAGAAAAAAAACACAATTTGTGCATATGAGAAAAAAAGAATAAGAAAAGGTGTTTTCTTCAAAGAAAATCATTTTCAGTAGGGGGTATGGTTTCCACTGGCGGCCAGCAACGTTGAACACCTTTGAGGCATGAACTCAATGAGGCTATTAATGACGAGTTGGGGTATTCTGCCCCACTCTTCCAGAAGAGCTCTTTCCAGTTCTTGGAGAGTTTGTGGGGGTTGTTGGCGGCCAGAAACTCGTCTTCCTAGAGCGTCCCAAACGTGCTCGATTGGATTCATGTCTGGAGAACACGCTGGCCATTCCATTCGAACGATTCCTTCCTCGAAAAGGAAATCCTCCACCAGGTTTGCACGTTGTGGCCTGCAGTTATCGTTCATTAAAATGAAGTTATCTCCGATTGCTGCAGCGTAAGGGACTACAATAGGTCTGAGGATCTCATCCCTATATCGGCGACCAGTCAGAGCTCCATCTCGAATGATGTAGAGGTCAGTGCGCCCGTCAATGGAGATGCCACCATACACCAACACTCCTCCACCGCCAAATCTGACACTTTCGTGCACGAACGCAGGATTATTCCTACTGCCACGGTCCCTCCAGATGAAAATACGCCTATTATCCGGATGCACAGAAAAACGGGACTCGTCAGAAAACAGAATATTGCCCCATTCATTTCTCCTCCAGTTGACATGCTCGGTTGCCCACTCCCTGCGGTCGCGACGATGCCTTGATGTTAATCTAACACATACCATCGGTCGGCGAGCATACAGACCTACATCATGGAACCGGTTTCGGACAGTCTGAGTTGAAATCGTGGTGCCTGTAGCCGAGCGAATGTGTTGTTGGAGAAGAGTAGCGTTCATGTTTCGGTGTCTCCGAGCTGTTAACGCTAAATACTGATCTTCTTTGGGCGTTGTTGCCCGTCTACGACCTTGCCCTGGTCTTCGGCCTGCACATCCACTCTCCAAAAAACGGTTCCAGATCCTGGAAATGACACTTTGTGACACTCCAATGGCTTGCGCTACTTCGGCTTGAGTTTGGCCCCTTCTAACCTACCAACAATTCTCCAAGCTTCTGAATCTGTCAAATGACTTCGCTGAGACATCGTACTCATCGAAACAAAGCAATCACTGAATGCCGATCATCCTTGTCTTCATTCTCTTTTATCCAGTTGAAAGTCAAATTTCATTCGCTGCCGCTGAAGCGACGTTTTTGACGTCGAACTTAAAATTTGCATACTCCACAGTTTGAAAACCAGAAAAATTTGCATTTGTGATTCTCTTCTTCTATTTTCGGCAAAAAAAATTTCGTTTATATCTTTATTTTATATAAAACTTCAAATATCCTTTAATTGTTTTGAGCAGTGTATATCACTGGCGTAAAAATTTGAACGAAATCCGTTAAATATTTTTTGAGTTATGCTTGACGAAAGGTTTTAATATCCGTCGTAGCTATATATGGAGCAAAGTAATCTGCGCTGTGTATGAGTCAAGGTACACTGTGGTCGAGTGAGTTTTGAGATTTTACGTGAGATCCTGATGCCCTGAATTCGAACATTTGTGCGTGAATGATCTTTCTATTCTGTCATTTCTTTAAGTTTTTAAAAGTATGCCTGAATTTCCGTTAATCTGCTTGTCTGTCACCGTTTTTTTGTGCAATGATATGATAATTAGGTATATGTGGTTATGTAGCTGCTAAATAGTTAAGAAGTTACATTTCGTGCTTACAAATCGAATCTATGTATGTGTGTGTGTGTGTGTATATATATCTGTGTATATATATACATATGTGTGTATGTATATATATCACTGGCGTAAAAATTTGAACGAAATCCGTTAAATATTTTTTGAGTTATGCTTGACGAAAGGTTTTAATATCCGTCGTAGCTATATATGGAGCAAAGTAATCTGCGCTGTGTATGAGTCAAGGTACACTGTGGTCGAGTGAGTTTTGAGATTTTACGTGAGATCCTGATGCCCTGAATTCGAACATTTGTGCGTGAATGAACTACTTTTGCATCAACAGTGTATAGAGCAGGGAATTTTGTATGTCCACTACAATATTAAATTATTTGTAGTGATATATTTAGGGTGATTTTACAGTGATTCAAGTGATATTTTATAGGGAGTTTAACAGGATTTTCTTCGGTTCCTGCAGAACTATCAGCGAGGCTATTTTTGTTTGCGCGGAGTCTTTGGATTTAGTGAGTATTTTATGAAAGTATTCTTCTTCTCCATCTTTTAGCATTTAAGCATATTCGTGATAGCTGTTTTCGTAAAATCTGCCAGCTCCACTGCCAAATACCCTTATTAAATACTTTAAAATAAATTATTCGTATTTCTTAAATCTTGTGTCGTGACCTCTATTCAAGTGCAATGCCCGGAAGGATATGTCAAAAATTGTTCTAGTATTTAAGAAGAATAATACAAAGTTTAGTTGGCAATTATCAGACATGTTATTAGCAGCTAATTGCATACATATGGAATACTACTAAAGTACAGGTTTTGTTATTTTTAACACTTTCCTACTTAGTTTAAAAGTGTTTATGACTTCGTTTTGTCTGTCCGTGCTCAAACTTTCCTAAATATACTAGGATTAGCCGGTAATTTTTGTATGTTATTAACGTTTACTATAGCACGATCGCTATTGAAAATGAAGTGTGTAGCTTTTAAAGCTCTTTTACAGGGACACTTAAAAGTATTCCGTTACATTATGGTCGATGGGAAATAGTCGTTTAAAGTGCATTTTAATGATATTGCATCATTTTAAACATAATGAAATTGATATGTATTTATGAAGTGCAAAACAGGAATTCTGTAGAAAATAGGGTGCAAAGCAATTATTATTCCTTTACAGGGTCAAACAAAAGAATTCTCTTGCCCATTCTTCAACGGTGGAAAAATCGTTTACAGTGTAATTTAATGATGTTTCACTATTCCAAACAGAATGAAATTTATATGCCTTCTTGAAATGCACTATAAATTGTTCACCTAAAAGTATGATGTGCATTGCGTTTATCGTTCATTTACATCGGTACACCGGCTACAAAAAAATAATTCCGTTACATATTGGACTACGGGGAAAAACAGTGTATAGAGTATTACGCAACACTATTTCAAATATAATGAAATTGATATACATTACTGAGGTTTACAGCAATATATTTTCTGTAGACTATGATGTGTATAGCATTTATCGTTCATTTACAGGGATACACAAAATATTTCAGGTACAGTACTGTATCCGAAGTACCGTCTATTTGCGCCAATTGCTGGAAACGCGTTTTCAGTTATAGTATCTGCTTTTATTTTTTACTAAATATTTGCATACTGCGTGGTGTGTATAAATGATATACAGTGGTGGCCAAAAGTGTGGACATTTTTTGAAAGTTTAATGTTTTTCAACTTTGGGTGCTCGTAGAATATATTAATTTTTCACTTAACTACAAACGTTTATACATTAAATTAAAGGTAATTTAATGTAGAATTTAATAATAAAAACATTATTACAATATATGTATTACAAAAAAAGTTATGCAACTAATAGTAAGATCTATCTTAGATTTGCATTTTTTTAAAGATACTTACACAATCAATACTTAGTAGGATAACCCTTATTTTTTAAGACAGCTTCACAGCGTCTTTTCATCGAGTGAACGAGTGTTTGGAGTTCATCTTTCGTAATCACATGGTGCCAAGAATCAATTATAGCTCCAATAAGTTGTCTTTTATTGGATGGACGTTATTTTCGTACAAGAATTTTCAAACGTCGACACAAATTTTCAATTGGATTGAGATCAGGGCTGTTTCCTGGCCATGGTAATATATCTATGCCTTTATTTTGAAACCATGCTTTGCATACGTTTGCTGTGAGTCATGGAGCTGAATCCTGCTGAAAAATAAATGGTGCGTTGTTGGGGAAGAGATCCCTGATTGAAGGTATCAATTTTGGTTCCAGGACAGTTTTGATGTATATTTTGGCATTCAGGATGTCAACAATCACTTGAATTCGGCCCACACCATCTGCAGACATACATGCCCAAATCATGACATTTGTTGGGTTTTTTGTAGTTGCTTCAATGCAATCAGGATAAAGTGCTTCTCCTACCTTACGTCTCACGTATTTTCTACCATCACTACCAAAGAGCGATATTTTACTCTCATCGCTCCAGATTACTTGCTTCCATTGATTTTCTGACCATTTAATGTGTTCTTTTGCCCACTTAACTCGTTTTTCGCGTTGCTTTTGATTTAAATATGGTTTTTTCCTTGGAATTCTAGCTTGTAGTCCAAATCCTGATAACCTTCTTTTTATTGTTCTTGAACTTACTGCAATACCCGCTGCATTCATTTCACATCTAATGGCAACTGATGAAATTTTTCTGTCTTGAAGGCATAGCTGTTTAATTTTTTTATCGGCAGTAGCACTTGTGCGTTTTTTGCGGCCTGATTTGGCCTTATTTTCCACTGATTTCGTTGTTACATAACATAAACAGAACTTTCGTACACCAGAACAAGTCACTGAACCACCAACTTGTCTTGCAATTTCAGCATCAGAGAGGCCATTTTCTCTCAATATGACAATTCGGCTTCTTTTTGTAGATGTTCAAATAGTTCTTCTTGTTGATGATATTGTTTAAAATTAGTTTAATTAAAAAAAAGGACTTTAAATATTCAAAAACAGCAATACTCTATTTAATTATACTAGTATGCATAATTCCGCAAAATATTTCCACAACAATAAATCTTCTACCATCCAAATAACCTAAATTATAGTTAAAGACATTTGATTGGTCCTCAGAACAGTGTTTGTGATTGGTTAGTACGCTTTTATGACAAAACACGTCCTTATTCAAAACGATTTGTGTTTGTTTGTTCTACTAAAATTAGCATAACTTTTTTTGTAATACAGATTTTGTAATACTGGTTTTAATATTAAATTCTACATTAAAGTATCTTCAATTCGATGTATAAACGTTTGTATTTAAGTGAAAATTAATATATTCTACAAGCACACAAAGTTGAAAAACATGAAGCTTTCAAAAAATGTCCAAACTTTTGGCCACCACTGTATATCATATAGAGGGCTATATAATACAATTCGTACGCATTACGGTGTATAAGTGTGATTGCTGAAATGTATTTTTTAGTTGAGTTATGCGTTTTCAAACTGAAGTATATGGAGTATGGTAAGAGATGCTTCTAGAAAATAAATAAAATCATTTACACTCTAAAAACAGGATCGAGGGCTGCCTATCGATGATAATTTGTGAAAATGTGATTTCAGTAGTTTTAAGCGTGTTTTACCATGAATTAAACTTTAGCTTAATATGTGGCATATATAAATATCTGTAGGTAATATCTGACGGAAAATACTTCAATTATAATGTTATTAGACGTCAAAATTATAATTGAAGTATTTTCCGTCCATTGGTAGAAATTGTTGTTTTCCAATATATTATGCGTTTTCCAACTAAACTGAATTTTAGCATACTATGTAGAATATACACAAATTTACTGACCACATACAGGGCTGCACAAAAGAATTGTAATAATTTTTCGTCTATGGGCGGTAATTGCTGAAATCAGGTTTTTAAAAATGTATGTGTTTTCTAAAATGTTCATTTTATTTACATTATTAAACAGCGGAGTTTTGCTAAATATTCGGGATTTGTTGGAAAGTGTTTCATAATCTATGCTTTATACAAGATTTTTTTTTAAATCTTGTTTATTTACAGGTTATTACTTGTTATTACAATCGGTATTTCAAAAATCCACAAAAGCATAATAGATTTTCCCACAAAAAAGCCGTAATCGACTTGCAATATAGGAAACAAATTTTAAATCGGTAAGATTAGAAAACATTGTATATATATAAACTCGGTTTGTGGCGTCAGGTGCCGCCATCCGAAAAATCTACAAGAGACCACGCCACTTCTTCCGGTCAAGGGTCCATTCTTCTTCCAGACCCCTATTCCTCATGGCTTTATTTATATCATCCATCCAGGTCTTTCGTGGTCTTCCTCGTTTCCTCACTTGGTTTGTTCTGTAATTAGATGCGATTTTGGGTAGTCTCTCGTCACTCATTCTTTTAACATGGCCATACCAGATAATTTTTTCTTTTGGAGATCGTCCAATATGGTTCCCTTTATTTTCATCATTTCTTTTATTCTTTCATTTCTTATTCTCTCTATTCTTGATATCCTGCATGATCTTCTTAGGGAAGCCATTTCCACTGCTGCTAATTTCTTTCTTTCAGTCTCCATAATTCTCCATCCCTCTGCTCCATATAACAAAATGCTCTTTACAATAGAATTATATATATTATATTTTCTTTTCCTGGAGATCTCCTCACTCCACCAAATAGAGTTTAAAAGTTTAACAGCCTTTCTTCCTTGGCAGATTCTGTGTTTAATTTCCTGTGAGTCTGTGCCTTCTCTATTAATGAAAACATTAACAAATGCAAAATAAATCTACTTACAAATGCATTCAAAATTTTTTAATTAATTATATAATGTCCGAAGTTTTAATTTCATTAAGATTCTACATTGTGTTGTGAAAATGTTCCTGCTTTTCTATGAATTGATAAAAAAGAGATCCCTTTGAAAAACATAAATGTTATATATATCTGACTAAAAGCGTAAGCTTTCAAAATCTTTTTTCGGAGAGTAGAAAGCTCTTGTGGTACATAAAATAGTTTCCCAGTAGATGCACCCAGAAAAAGGAATTGATTAAAACAACAAAACCTGTGTTGTTGAGTACATTTTGGTTGTTTTAGTCAAATTTTTAGTTCAAGTAAAAAAATTGGTTTTGTTGCTTGGACAAAAAAATATTGTTAACACTCGTACAAAATTTTAACAAAATTTCGATAATTTTACTTGAACTAACAAAATTTGTTTCTTTTAATTTTACAATATTTTTGTAATTCCAGCAAAATTCTGTTATTTTTGAAAAATTTAAATTCTTGTGTAGTAGTCATATCTTTCTTACGTAACTTGATTTATTTGACTTATATAGCTATATAATTACATGATTAACATAATTTTGGGGTAATTAAAACTTTTTTTCACTGGGACAGACAAAGGTAGTTTTAAAAATCTCCCTGTCCCATTTATTACCGTCTTCTATCTTTGCAAGAAGAAAGAATTGGATTCATGAAAATTTTCGATTTCCGGTTGTCCTGAACGCGATTTCGCTGTTTTTATCTCAAGAACTAATGCACGGAATTTAATAAAACCCTTTATTCAGTTACTTTCTGATATAAATTGTTGCTGATTACTTTTTACTTTAAATCGCGCAACAGGTGGCGCTACTATGTTGCATTTTTCGTGATTTCTGCAATAGCTCTATCTCATTTTCAGCAGTCAAATACTCCTGTAATCTTTGAATAATAACAAGGAAATTTTTATCCTGCTTTTTACAGGCGTAATTCACTGCTGAAAATGAATAAAAAATTAACTATGTGTTGCCGTATGCTGTGCTTTGTACTGTCGTCTCATGTTTGCCGCAGAAATTTGCGTGCTCCTTATGACATTCCATCTTGTGCTGCGATTGCAGCCGTTCCGACATATATAAGAGTGAGAAATGCCGAACTCAGATATCGTTCCTGGTAGCGCAGTGGTAAAGCGTCAGGCTGCTGTTCTGAGGACCCGGGATCGACTCCCGGCATGGGCAATTTTCATTCTCTCGGTTTGCGTTTGAAAAAAAGTCGGATAAAATTCACTTGTTATTGTTCAAGGTTTACAAGCGTAATTCACTGTTAAAAATTAGTTAAAATTGCATATGTAGATTGGTTCATTTAACAAATGTTTTTGTAGTATAAACAAAACAAGTTCGTAATATAACATATTTTATTGATTAAACAAACAAAATATAGTTAGTTGGAAAAAGAAAATAGATTGTTAAAATAACACATAGCATATATCTATGTAACAAAAATAATTTTGTTAATTCAAGTAACATTGAACCATTTTACTTGAATTAACAAAACATTTTTTTGCTGACGATACAAAAATTTTTTTTGGAATTGAAAAAAAAAAACAATATTTTTTTTGTTGATTCAAACAAAATTTCCATTGACCCATATTTAAACAAAAAGTTTCGTTGGGGCAAACAAATTTTTGTTGATTCAACAAAACTTTTTTCTGTGTGTGGACTTTTTAAAATAAATTTCCACACTAATAAAATGTTGGAGCCACAAAACTTATGGTTGAAATATTTTGTTGTACAGAGAATCTTTTTCACTTTTAAAGAAATATCCAAGGGAGAAAAATTCCTTAAAATCTAGAAAATATTGATGCACGTACAAAGTAACAAATACGTAATGAAATTAAATAAATTGCAATGTCTGAACATTAATAAATCAACGCTGTGAAATTTGTAATTGTTTAAAATAAAAAATACAATATTCAAATGCTAAATATCAATTATTATAAAAGTACATTTTTTTAATAACTTTTTTTTATTTTATAAATAACAAGTTGGAAATTGTACGTCAAACGTTACAAACGAGGTGCGTTCGTACGCACGTTTTAGAATTAAATTCATGATATCCCGTGCGTAGAACGGACACTGTTCATACAAATATCTTAACTAGTTATATAAATATTCAGATATATATGTATCAGCTAGTTATATAAATATTCAGATCTTGATGATTTTTAATTCTGTGAAATGAATTATATCGTCTGCAGATTAATTTCTGCATAAAATAAGTATCTCGGTCGCTTGACGATTAAACTTCGGAAGCTCCTATATAACAAAAAAGCACAGATTTAAAAAAAAAATTCAAATTTCTTAATAAATATTTTTATTAATATCTCCTAAAGTTTTGATTCGATTTTAATAAAATTTGAAATGTCTCGACAAAATTCTGCAAAGATAATATATTTTAAATTGCAAACCATTTGGTTGGATAGTTTTTGCGTTGTTATATGCGGACAGACAGACAGACGGAAAGACAGACAGACGGACGGACAGACGGACGGACCAAACGACGACTATAGGTGCTACGTATTTATATAATTACGAACGCACCTAAAAAAGGTATGATACCTTTAGGTAGAAAAGGTATGCAAACGCGCGTGTTTGCACGAAAATTTAAATAAATATTATTATTATGTATGCAACAGAATTCATTCAAATTAAATAAATCACGTGTCAAACATGCTTATTTGTTTTTATTTTCTTACTAGCGTAAATGCCCGCTATAGGACGGTGGGTAGAAATCGTGGTTTTCACATTATATTTGAAATAATTGATAAATATTATACTCATATACACAAATGACAATGAGGAATCAATCGACAATGAGGAAATACATATATTGGAAAATTGTATCGCCTAACATGCTCCTGCTATTCACGTTCAAACTCACTAAGAATTTTATATGCTTGTGTAAAAGAATTGTGTCTCATAATTTCATCTAATTCGCGTAAAATATGCGGCAAATAGTTTTCAATATCGTCGTTATTAAGTTGTTCCTGTACAGCTGGTGCTGTATCTTTCATTTTGGTACTTTTCTGTTATACCAACACCATGCCAAAATGTTTGCTAATGCGCCAATTATTTCAAACCTGACCTAGCAGATGTTGTCTACAAATCGTGTTGTCATGCAAACCGTGCCAAATATTTTGATTTGTTATTTATTGAATGTAAAACATTTTTTGGTACTTTTTCGTTATAGAAAAACCATTGTCGCCAAGCGTAATAGTAAGCGTAAAATGAAATTCCCGTAAATCAAAATACTTGAAAATAAACAACAATTATGAATTGAAAGTAAGCATTTGAAAATTACAGACTTTTAAGCACTATTTTATTAAAATTATAACACAAATATATACTTAAAATAAGAAAACAAATAATTGTTATACAATAAAGGGAAAAATCCTGTGCCGGTAGATTTAGTGGGCTCTTATTGGCGATAAATGTTTGATGTGGTTGTTGCGATCTTGTGAAAAATCTTCAATCATATCCACATTTACACTGTATCCATATTGTTGCGATAATATATTTTGGTACTTTTTGGTCAACCAGCTGCCAGTGAAGTATATATATACACACATATATATATATGTCACTGACTCCCGGCTAGCCGAAAAGTACCTCATTTTTTTGTTTCTCGCTAACATTGTCTGTAGACTCGATTACGGAATATTAGAAAATCTATCATTATTATCATCTAAACGGTCATGAATAATGCGCCATAATCAGGCTGCATATTATTACACATAATTTTCATGTATGGTTTGGTGAAACATTGCACTTTAAATTCTGTTAACGACTGCATTTTATCTCGAAAATGTGGACACCATGTTACAAAGTTATGTTGTTTGAAACGATCAGAAAAACAAACTTGGATCAATGATTATAATCCCGCGATTTTGTTCATGTGAGCCGCCAATATTGACATCCAGTTTGTTGGAGAACCCGGTTTGGTGTTAAATCATTACATTACGCGTTATATAACCAAACCGGAAAAAAATCGCAAGGAAGAGATTTGGAAGACCATTGACAAAAACAAAAGTCTCGGTGCCAGATTACGCGTTTTTGCCAGATAAAACTTGATTAGTCGAGAAACTGGAAGTTACGAAGCCGTAGACAAAATTCTTGGCCATAAATGTTTCTATTCATGGGATGCTGTGCAATACTTAAGTACCAGCATGAAAAACGACCGACGATGAAAACTGAAAGTCACCATGGTTTGGTTTTATTGGCAAAAGAGGATGAACTATTTACTGAAATTTACTGTCGGAATTTTATTAATGATTATTACCCGACATGACAAATTGGAAAACATGTGTTTATACGAATTGGCCACTAGGTACTAATACGAACGAAATAAACCAAAGTCTGTAGAATATTACTAATTAAAAAAGAACCTCAGTTGGTTCAGAAAACGTTTGAAACCAGTTGTTTTGAAAACGCCCTATCATAACACGAAAACGGACGCTGGAATTGAGTTGTACTATCATCATTCTTTGATGATGTTGTTCAAGCCTTGGCGAAACGAAGAAGACCTATTGGGAGAATTTAAACTCTACCGTGAATCCTTTGAGCACAATGTGAAAAAATTTTCAGATGAAATAATGTCGCGAAACAAAACAGCGATTACAAGCTGCAATCGACTTGGCTGAAAATTTGCAACAACCAGCTTTAAAATATCGAAGAACCAAATGAAGACGTTGATAAGATAGCCGCAGATTCTGATAACACTGAAACTCACCAGGAAATTGATATTAATGAAGATAAATTGAACAAAAAAAAAAATGAATGCTTACCAAAGGAAAATATTCTAATCAATTATAAAGCACATAGAAGAACAAAAGAAAGACCCGTCTATTCCACTCATAAATCTGATTGTACGCGTAGTTGCTGGTAGAGGAAAAAGCTTTCTAATTTAATTACTCAGTCAAAAAGTTCGTTTAATGAGTAATCACAATAATGATGCTGCTGTAGTACTAGCACCAACGAAGAAGTACAATTCACACGTTTTTCAAATTGCCCGTCCAACATACGAATGAAACAGAATAATTTAAGCTTGATTCTGACGATTTGAAATTATTTAAGCAACAATGGAAATCATTGGATTTAGTAATTATCGATGAGTGCAGTATGGTTTCGAATGTACTTTAGCGATGATCAGCTAACGATATGGCGAATGTTGTAAAAACAAGCGCGATTACTGTTTTGGTGGCAAAAACATTATTTTGTTTGGTGATTTATTGCAGCTAGCACCCGTAAAGGCCCAATTTTGATTTCAGGAACTACCTTTAAACAAAGTGAAACAATGGTTTGGTGGTGTTGGTACATTCAACTTTTGGTACGAATTTGAATACAGTGACCTAACAATGAACATTGTGTTATATACATAAAAAAAATATATATCGCGGCATAACTTTCTTAAATAAGTCTCATGCACCAAATAACGATGCAAAATCAAAACTCAATTTTTATAGCATCATCACTGAACTGATCGTTTGTATAATTATCAGAACATAATATTCGGCCCCATTCAGCGATTTTAAGAAAGACTAAGAAGAGTAGTAAGGAAAGATACCACTGAAAGAACAACTCAGCTATAGCAGTCGACTTCAGTGCAGCAGAAACAGTTCATGGATACGACCGAGACAATTATAGAATCCAGTTTCTTTATGAGGTAATAGCTATGTAAAACCACCATTTAATTATTGATGTGACGGTCCCCTGACATTTGAGAGAGCAGGTAGACATGAAAAAATGCTACTTTGGCGATGAACAGTCAACGATTTGGCGAGTGTTGTAAAAAGAATGTAACAATAAAATTTTGACAATAGCAAAATTTTTTGCTTTTCAAGATATTAAAAAACCTTTAGTTTTTATCAAAAAATTTAAATGACTAGTATTAAAAAATGCTCTGAAGAGCACTAAAAAAGTTTAATATGTTTAAGTATGAAAAAGGGTTGGACAAGTGCTTCTAATTGAGCATGAGAAAGGAAAGGGGTTCCTTCTTGGCTGCAGCTCACTGTCAATGCCAACTTTAGAAAAAATCATATTCGCGCTTTTTCCATATAAATGAAATCACTCACAGTTACGATAAAAATGTATAGTTTAAAGACGTAGTTAGTAAAGACGCAGCTTGATTAGACATGAATGTAAGGCGACATAGTACCAAAAACCTTAGTTTCTGCAGCGTATCACACTCATGCAGTGCTACCAAGCATGCCTGCAGTGTAGAACTGCGCAGAAAATTGATTTGTATTGCAGTGCAGAGTGTTGCAGCATTCTGAACAGGAACAATTTCACATATGCACGCATTACAGTATAATGCATTCATTGATTGAAATTATGCAAATGGCTGTGGCTCCACAATGCAATATGCAGTACAGCAATGCATATGTAAGCTATAAACGAACATTATGCGCATATACCTTTAATACGGAAGTACAAAAGAACAGTGCGGATGTACACCGAGGCTCAAAAGTATAATAGGAGTGTACTTTGTAGTATAGTCTGTAGAGCAATAATAGTACACAGTGCACTGTACAAAGTTGCATTGCAGACGCACGCCCAGTACAACAGCAGAACAGTGCAGTTGACATATAAAGCACGTTGGAAAGTTTTACTACAGTATCGCAAATTTCTTTTATATGAAAAAGCGCGAATATGATATTTTCAAAAGTTGGCATTGACAGTGAGCTTCAGCCAAGAAGGAACCCCTTTCCTTTCTCATGCTCAATTAGAAGCACTTGTCCAACCCTTTTTCATACTTAAACATATTAAACTTTTTTGGTGCTCTTCAGAGCATTTTTTAATACTAGTATATATATATGTAATTTCAAAGTGTAAAATCTAAAACTAAAGTAAAAAGGAAGGCTAAAAATTAGCAATTTCAAAAAATGATGGACACCTTAAAAATATCGTAAATTTTAGGGACTTGTCGATAAAGCAAATGAAATACAATAAAACTGGAGAACTTTTCTACAGAGATGTCGCTATTTCAGTTTAAAAAATAATAAAAAACCGTGCATCACTCATAGATAAACACTTTCTAACACTAACAGAAAATTATTAAGAAATGTCATTATTTTCATTCAACGGAATTATATTTCTAAATAAGCAATTTAAAAGACACATAACTCATTATTCATCAATTTTCAACAATTGATAAACATATCCAGTAATATGTGCAAATTCATTCGTGCAACCCCATATATGATCTATAGAATTTTTACATACCACACAATAATCTAAAAATTAGATGTTTAAAAATGCATACCAAAGCTGAAAGTCAATTTACAGGAATTATCCATCATAGTCAATCTTGAAAAAGAATTATTGTGTGCGTCTCTGTAAAATATCGACCTGTGATATGCATTCCCTTATCTATAGCAAGCATGTTGTAGTGCACCTCCATGCGCCTTTTTAATTTTATTATATTTGAAATATCATAACATCATTAAAATGCATCGCAACTAATTTTCTCCATAGATTATAATGTAACTGGTTTTTTTTTTGCATCCCTGTAAACGAACTGTAACTGCTAGTTATTCTATACTCATGTGAAAGAATTTTGCAGTCCCATCTCATTGATGTATATCAAATAAATTTTTCAAATTTATACGTTACCGCGCATGCGCGGTTACGTATTACTACTTATTTTACTGTTTATTGCTGTTAATTTTACGGTATAATACTGGCAGCTGGGGTGCTAGTATTATACTGAAAATTTAATTATTTTTTTGCTGTGTGTCAATATAAGCCTCATTTAAATACGTGAGCTATATAAATACAATTTTGTTTTCTAGCCAGTGTAGGAAAATTGATAAAATCTTCAATCAGTTAAATAACATCAAGATTAAATCATTTTGCACAATTTTGTTTCCAAGTAATATTAGCAAATATATATGATGATGACTGCACTAGCTTTAATAGATGGAATCTTTAACATCTAAAAGTAAAAAAGCCACTTTTCGCAGAATTCCGAGCAAAAAAGGAAATATACAATATTAAAAACGTGTTTATCATTTCGTTTCATAATTTATAAACGGCATGCTCAAGTGAAAAAAATTTCTTTGCACCCTTTATTAACAATATAAATTAAAAATATACCAAATGAAACTACAGAGTAAACTAGTACAAAATATAAACTAAGTAAAGCATAGCAACTTAAAATCTGTTTTGAAATAGTAAAAGAATCTTTGCACTTTAATTTAACGAAACTGTAATTTGTTAATTTTCCTTTCGAAAACATGTGCTAGCTATTGGCGATAAAATCAGATGCCAAATTTCGCAATTTCGATTCGTCAATGAAAATAATGCAAGAAAAGAAAAGAACATATTACATGACTGTTATAGTCACATAACTGTTATATTGGAGATACTTTAGGGTTACCAAAGCTCTCTCCACCTCTATTTCTTCCCTATGATCTGAATACTCTTAATAATACGAAATCACTTCGTGGCCCTTCAGAAGCCTAAGTAAATAATTTTTATATGAAATGCCAGAAAATAAGATAATCCCGATAAAAGATTTTTGAAAATACCAGATAATTATTTTAAATGTGATAACTAATTGCTTATTCTCTTTTCACATTTCGTTTTTGGAATTAGATGAAATATTTAAAAAAATCATCTTAGCAATATGCTTGTAAATTGTAAGTTCACAAAATGTGAATTACAGTTTTGTGTCGAGCTGTGTCGAAGAACAAACAGTCTTTACCACCGCTGATTCTGATTATTATAAAAATGCAGAGATTGCCTACAACCACTTACAACCTCTTGATTGAGTTTGAACTATGTTAGAGAGTTCTGAAAGAAATGCTTAGCTACTATTGGCGTTATATTATATTCATACCGCTATTTACAAAAAAATATATTTCTGGTAGATTTATTTGAAAATGTTTTTCGAACAACTTTTCCCGAGGAACCTGTGGTCATGTACCACACATCCCCAGCAGAGAGCAAATGGTGAAATAATTGTTAGGGTGAAACAAAACTGGTAGTACCACGGGGGTGGGGGGGGGACATATGCATAAAAACAAGCTCAATAAAAAAATAATTAGGAGTTCATAGAGATAGGAAAATATAAACACTATAAAAGAGAAAGGTTAAGGACAGCATTACAATAACATGTATAATTTATCTATACTAATATTATAAAGGAGTAAATCTTGTTTGTTTGTTTGTAGGGGGTAATCTCTGGAACTACCGAACCGATTTCAAAAGTGATGGTGGCAAATTGATGGTGACAACCCCTGCTCCAACATAGGCTATATTTTATGTCGGTGCCACCAACCCCAGGGGGTGCAGGAGCAAAAAACGTTCTAAAATTGCGATTTTTCAGTTATCACACTGGCTGTCAAGCCCTGAGAGCTTGGCAGCCGGTTCTGTATGTATGTATGTACGTACGTAATGCGATAACTCTTCATAGAAATATCCGTTTTCCTTCAAATTTTGTTTATAGGTTCACTGTGTTAAGGTGCTTCCCTGATTAGTTTTCGGGATTGATTGGTTAAGTATAAAAGGGGGGGAATTCCCCCCCCCTTAATTTATATAAATGGGTTTTTCATGCAGAATTATTCCGTTTTCCTTCAAATTTTGTTTATAGGTTCACTGTGTTAAGGCGCTTCCCTGATTAGTTTACGGGTTTGATTAGTTAAGTATAAAGGGGGGGGGATCGGGGGGAGCTAATCCCCCCCTCCTTAATTTATATAAATGGATTTTTCATGCAGAATTATTCCGTTTTCCTTCAAATTTTGTTTATAGGTTCATTGGGTTAAGACGCTTCCCTGATTACTTTTCGGGACTGATTGGTTAAGTATAAAAGGGGGGAACAAGGGGCTAATCCCCCCCCCCTTAATTTATATAAATGGGTTTTTCATGCAGAATTATTCCGTTTTCCTTCAAATTTTGTTTATAGGTTCACTGTGTTAAGGCGCTTCCCTGATTAGTTTTCGTGATTGATTAGTTAATATAAAGGGGGGGGGATCGGGGGGCTAATTCCCCCCCTTAATTTATATAAATGGGTTTTTCATGCAGAATTATTCCGTTTTCTTTCAAATTTTGTTTATAGGTTCACTGTGTTAAGGCGCTTCCCTGATTAGTTTTCGGGATTGATTGGTTAAGTATAAAGGGGGGAACGGGGGGATAATCCCCCCCTTAATTTATATAAATGGGTTTTTCATGCAGAATTATTCTATTTGCTTCAAAATTTGTTTATAGATTCATTGGGTTAAGACGCTTCCCTGATTAGTTTTCGGGATTGATTGGTTAAGTATAAAGGGGGGAACGGGGGGATAATCCCCCCCCCTTAATTTATATAAATGGGTTTTTCATGCAGAATTATTCTATTTGCTTCAAATTTTGTTTATAGGTTCACTGTGTTAAGGCGCTTCCCTGATTAGTTTTCGGGATTGATTGGTTAAGTATAAAGGGGGGGAACGGGGGGATAATCCCCCCCTTAATTTATATAAATGGGTTTTTCATGCAGAATTATTCCGTTTTCCTTCAAATTTTGTTTATAGGTTCACTGTGTTAAGGCGCTTCCCTGATTAGTTTTCGGGATTGATTGGTTAAGTATAAAGGGGGGGAACGGGGGGATAATCCCCCCTTAATTTATATAAATGGGTTTTTCATGCAGAATTATTCTATTTGCTTCAAAATTTGTTTATAGATTCATTGGGTTAAGACGCTTCCCTGATTAGTTTTCGGGATTGATTGATTAAGTATAAAGGGGGGGAACGGGGGGCTAATACCCCCCCTTAATTTATGTAAATGGGTTTTTCATGCAGAATTATCCCATTTCCTTCAAATTTTATTTATAGGTTCACTGTGTTAAGGCGCATCTCTGATTAGTTTTCGGGATTGATTGGTTAAGTATAAAGGGGGGGAGGAACAAGGGGCTAATTCCCCCTTATCTATACTAATATATAAAGTAGTAAAGATTGTTTGTTTGTTTGTTTGTTTGTTTGTTTGTTTGTTTGTTTGTAGGGGGTAATCTCTGGAACCACTGAAGCGATTTTAAAAGTGATGGTGGCAAATTAATGGTGACAATCCCTGCTCCAACATAGGCTATATTTTATGTCGGTGCCACCACCCCCAGGGGGTGCAGGAGCGAAAAACGTTCTAAAATTTCGATTTTTTGTGTACTGAAGGAGATAGAAGTATCAAATTTGGTATGGTAGTTACTTATAAGATGTAAATGCTCTCTAAGAACAAATTATAAAAACATTCGCAATTTAAAAGGGTGAGATGAGGAAGAAGCGTTCTAAAAACATTCTAAATTACAATTTCTATGGAATCTCTGAAACTACAGAACCGATTTCAAAAGTGATGGTGGAAAATGGATGGTGACAGTCCCTGCTCCAACATATGCTAAATTTTTTGTCGGTGCCACTGCCCGCAGAGGGTGCAGGAGCGAAAAACGTTCCAAAATTATGATATTTTCAATAATGAAGGAGTTAGGAACTTCACATTTTGTATGGTCGTTACTTACAAGATTTAAATGCTCTACAAGAACAAAATCTAAAAAAATTCGAAATTTAAAAGGCTGAAATAAGCAAAAAATTTTCTAAAAACATTCTAAATTACAATTTGTATGGAATGTCTGGAACTACTAAAGCGATTTCAAAAGTGATGGTGGCAAATGGATGGTGACAATCCCTGCTCCAACATAGGCTATATTTTATGTCGGTGCCACTACCCCGAGGGGGGTGCAGAAGAGAAAAACGTTCTAAAATTGCAATTTTTGCGATGCTGAAGGAGCTAGAAACTTCAAGTTCGGCATGATTGTTATTTATAAGATCTAAATGCGCTCTAAGAACAATTTCTAAAGAAAAATGATCTAATGATTCTGCGATTTTTCAACTATTGAATTTCTAAAATTACCAAATTTCACAATAGAGTACCATAGCGATACCTTCACGCGTAAAAAGATAATGATAAGGGCGACGTGTCCTGACGTGTATATTGACTATAGCACGAGTCACAAATTATAGTATCCTTATTATTCTGTTAAAATATAAAAGTGAAATGTCAATATTTTGTTTGATTAAAGGTTCGTTAAGAGAAATTGACCAGCGTAGCGGGCGTAGCTTGCTAGTATTTTATAAAAAAAATGTTTTTTTTTGTATATTTTTTTAATTTTTTTAAGAAAATGACACAAAGGATGAAAGAAAAGTAAAAGAGAAATGTGAAAGTCTTATTAAAATCACTTTTCCAGAATAAAAATACGGCTTAGAACATTGATAAGAGACCAGGGTAGTCCGATCTCGGTAAAATAATGGCCTTGAGAAAGACCTACCGAAAAATTTGAAAATGTTGCACTCAAGCATGGCAAAGAGGGTTTCTTTTTCTTTCTTTTTTTTGGGTGGGGGGGGGTAAAGTGGTTAAAATAATAGTCGTCAGAGGCAGCTTTGAAAAGTATTACTATCAGATCTATTGTTTATATTTTCTCAGTGTATAAAATTTATCGCACATTTAAGACAAAGGTAGCTTAATATATATGAGGCGTTCAGATCTAAAGTGGATCCAGTCCATAAATTTAGTTTTGAGATAATAAAGGTTAAAGTTCATTCTAACACAAGTTGAATCCTAAAGTGATTTAGAGCATATTTTTATTTTTATCGTTGTAGTATGAAGATTGACTTATATATGGGTCATAATTTGAAAATTCAAAAGCAATAATTAAGGTGGCAGTTCAATTTTTAACCCATTCGCTGCCAACCAAGAGTATACTCGTGGTTTTTCAATCTAAAATTACGAATTCGTACAGGAAATTCAAAAGCAATAATTAAGGTGGCAGTTCAATTTTTAACCCATTCGCTGCCAACCAAGAGTATATTCGCGGTTTTTCAATCTAAAATTACGAATTCGTACAGGAAATTTCGAAAGAAGAATTTTTATTTTATGTAATCACGAAATGTCTATCATTAAATAAAGTAAATATTGCTATTAGTATTTTCTGGTATGAATTCGAACTTTCTAAAAAAATAAAATTCCGGTAATTTTAACCCGGTAGTGAACGTGTTAATTAGGATTTACGGGACTTTGGCCATGAAATGTTTTTTACATAATGTCGATCAAATGAATACAGTCAGTGAAAATAGTACTTGGTCCTGTATGGCACTGAAAATATATACCATTAACAAGTATTAATCCGCAACAGACAGATTTTTTTAATACTTTTGAACTTGATCCACTTTGGCTCTGGACGCTCCATATGTTTTCAGTGGCACGTAATACATATAAATGCTCAGTTATCACTTTTTAAACAATATGTTTCTAATTTACATGCATTGTCAAGGAAAATTCTGCTTCAAACCAATATGAGGCGACGTCTACAGGTCATTTTAGAAAACATTAATGAAATATTTTACAACGATAAATTTTGTATTCCTGGACACCCTTGTCATTCGCACTGCTACCGGTTTCTCTACATCTGTCTATCGTAAAAACTTCGCTGTTTCACTACCACCCCATGCTCGTTCTTGTCATCCTCCAAGCCAAAAATTAGCTGCATTTTATACATTTATAAATCGTGCCCTTCATGTTTGCTCGGATTCCCAGTCATTTAGTGGTGAAATTCAATATATTAAAGCAATTGCAGTTGATAGAGGTTACAACCCTTCTATGGTTGATACTGCGCTTTTTAAACTGCAGAATCCTCGTTCCTCAAACTCATCTCAGTCTTCTACTCGTTCAAATATCAATATTGTGTTACCCTTCTTTCCTAAATCAAGCTTTTCCATTGCTAAAATTCTTAGAAAATTTGACTTTAAAATAATTTTTTCGCATACCAACAACCTCACCCTTTCCAAACTCAAAGATCCTATTGAATTATCGAATTCATGGGGTATCTACAATATTAATTGTCAGTGCGGTTTTTCTTACATTGGATAAACCAAACGTAGTCTTAAATTTCGTATTAAAGAACATAAACAATATATTGAAAAACAAGAAATCAAAAAATCCTCTATCGCAGAACCTTGCTGGGAGATGAATCACGTTTTCGACTTCAGTTCGGTTAAAATAATATCTAAACCTACGAACTTAATTTCCTTGAAGAATTCCATATTCATAAAAATCTTGGAAATCTTGTTAATTGTGAATTCCACCATTATCAGACTGCTGGAAATATTACATTAAAACCAATTTTTATTAACTTTTTAAACTATTCCCGTAGCGTTTCCATTTCCTATCGATTTTCCTATTGGATGTCGCCTAGAGCCCTCCGTTTTCCTATTGGCTAATAAATCTGTCACTTGAATCCTCCATTATTCCATTTCCTATCTGTTTTCCTATTGGCTGTTTGCCTGGAACCCTCCGTTTTCCTATCTTACTTATAATAAAATCCAAAGGCGAGAAAGTGTCTGTAACGGTACCGGGTTGTACCACTCTGATCTGCGAGTCGACCGTAGTTAAACGCCATGTTAGGCTTACTGAAAAATATATGCTAACACATAATAACACTAAATGATAATATCTTCTACTTGAAATAACGTCTGTTCAGCATATTTTCGTATAAAACATGTATATCATATCCAGTTATAATGTTTTAAGTTTTAAATTAAAAATAACAGATTAAACATCCGATTACCTGATGTAAATAAACGAAAATGTTGCCATTCAAAAACACAAATCCCGTATCTAGAAAAAAAAGGAATGACTCTTTGAACGTTTCATTAAAATATCCAATTATGCTCTTAAAATATTTGTAAAAGCATTTTAAAGTCTTTAAATATTTAAAGGATTTTCTAAAATTTATTTCTGTAAGCATTTTATTCCTGAAATCACTTTTTCAGAAATAGCGATACCTTTCGAGCTTGCTTTCGAGGCTTTGCGATGCATCTACCAGCATTGTAGATTTCGTTCGTAAATACTATTCTGGCGCCATCTTCTGACAATAAATACAAATTATACGTTTCTGTTAGAAAAAAAATAAATTAATCATACAACTTTATTATAATTTACATAATAATAAAGTTGTAAAATAATATAAAATGTACATAAGCATATTTTTAGAATAAGAAAATTCAGGATGTATTGATTTATTACAAGATCAACTATTTTTAATGATTTAAATTATTTTTATTATTAATTTTGAAAGGGAAATATTTGACTTTGTGTAAAAATTAATGCATTCTTTTAGATTATGAAGAAGCTAAAAGATCGTTTTCGTATTATTGAGAGCGAAAATTAATACCTATAATTTACTAACCATAGTTAATTATTGAGACCTTAATTAATTATTGAGATCATTATTAGGATTAAAATTTTAATTATTCAGAAAAATATTTGGAAATTTTGAGTTGAAAAACAAAAATAAGGGAAAAGATTACGTTTCGTAAAATTTACCATTAACATAAGGTATGTACATTCAGGATGTATTGAATTATTACAAGATCAACTTTTTTTAATGATTTAAATTATTTTTATTATTAATTTTGAAAGGAAAATATTTGACTTTGTGTAAAAATTAATGCATTCCTTTAGATTATGAAGAAACTAAAAGATCGTTTTCGTATTATTGAGAGCGAAAATTAATACCTATAATTTACTAACCATAGTTAATTATTGAGACCTTAATTAATTATTGAGATCATTATTAGGATTAAAATTTTAATTATTCAGAAAAATATTTGGAAATTTTGAGTTGAAAAACAAAAATAAGGGGAAAGATTTCGTTTAGTACAATTTACCATTAACATAAGGTATGTACATTCAGGATGTATTGAATTATTACAAGATCAACTTTTTTTAATGATTTAAATTATTTTTATTATTAATTTTGAAAGGAAAATATTTGACTTTGTGTAAAAATTAATGCATTCCTTTAGATTATGAAGAAACTAAAAGATCGTTTTCGTATTATTGAGAGCGAAAATTAATACCTATAATTTACTAACCATAGTTAATTATTGAGACCTTAATTAATTATTGAGATCATTATTAGGATTAAAATTTTAATTATTCAGAAAAATATTTGGAAATTTTGAGTTGAAAAACAAAAATAAGGGGAAAGATTTCGTTTAGTACAATTTACCATTAACATAAGGTATGTACATTCAGGATGTATTGAATTATTACAAGATCAACTTTTTTTAATGATTTAAATTATTTTTATTATTAATTTTGAAAGGAAAATATTTGACTTTGTGTAAAAATTAATGCATTCCTTTAGATTATGAAGAAACTAAAAGATCGTTTTCGTATTATTGAGAGCGAAAATTAATACCTATAATTTACTAACCATAGTTAATTATTGAGACCTTAATTAATTATTGAGATCATTATTAGGATTAAAATTTTAATTATTCAGAAAAATATTTGGAAATTTTGAGTTGAAAAACCAAAATAAGGGACAAGATTACGTTTCGTAAAATTTACCATTAACATAAGGTATGTACATTCAGGATGTATTGAATTATTACAAGATCAACTATTTTTAATGATTTAAATTATTTTTATTATTAATTTTGAAAGGAAAATATTTGACTTTGTGTAAAAATTAATGCATTCCTTTAGATTATGAAGAAACTAAAAGATCGTTTTCGTATTATTGAGAGCGAAAATTAATACCTATAATTTACTTAACATGATTAATTATTGAGACCTTAATTAATTATTGAGATCGTTATTAGGATTGAGATTTTAATTATTCAGAAAAATATTTAGAAATTTTGAGTTGAAAAACAAAGATAAAGAAAAAAATTACGTTTCGTAAAATTTACCATTAACATAACTACCATTAACAGTAAAATTTACCATTAACCCTCTATATTACCTAATATTACCTTAACGGTTCAGGTCAGTTTTCCCTATTGTCGATAAACAGTATATGAATATTTTTATCAATTATTTAAAATTTTAACTGAAAACCCTAATTTCTACTCACCGCCCTAGGACGGGCATTTACACTAGTTGGTTAATAAACTTGTCATTTGAATCCTCTATCATTTCTATATATATGAGCAAATTTCCATTTTCTTCAGCACTGAGGAGGGTATGCTATATGTTACCGAAACCGGTATGCGGTAGATTCAATTATACTGGTGTTTTAACGTTGTATTTTATTTTTACTTTAAAGATAAATTTTCTTTCAGTAATTCTGCAAACGTCTAGATATTAGATATTTGTCGACATTTACGACATATTCGAGAAAACTCTACACAAGATTCTATATAAGTTGATTTTTGAAAAGTAAAACTTAAGGGAATATTTTATCTAAACATTCTCAGAATATATATAAATCGATCTACCTATTACTCTACAAAATCAATAATAAAGCAATATTATATTTTCAGGAGCATTTAATTAGGACCTAACTGAATCATATGGTACACTTACACCAGAATTACAAATATTGTCTTCTATCTGTGGTGTAAATCCCCTCTTCTCCCCATCTAATGTAACTTTAATAATCCAAATGTAAACTTGAATATTTTGTCAAAATTTTGAAAGCAGTATAATGAATCCATGATGTTATAATTTAAAAAGGGGTAGCGTGTGGCCTTTTGATATGGATTTATTTCAATATGTTACTTCGAAACAAATTTTATTCAAACTTGTTCTCGAACTTCTTCATATTCACAACTCATTACAACAATTTTTTTCAGCTGGTTTCGTTTCAACTTGTAATCAATTTATCAATCAATATAGTCCAGTCTTGTGCAGTAATTTGAAATCTTAACATCCAACCGGAGTATCTTTTTCACTCCTCACAAAAAGTTCAAACGACGGCCTTGCCGTTGTCTTCAGAGAAATCCTCTTTCTTTTGAAAATCTGTCAGCAAACCTTTCCTTCCCTACTAAGATGGGAATCCGTCCTGAGATGAGTGTTTTTCTACCAACACTCTCTCCCTTCAAACTCTAACTAACCTCCCCTCGATTCTCTTTCCCGTCCCTTGGCTCCAACAAAAGTATCTCCGTTCACCAATCAAAGAAGTTTCCGCTCACGTCATAGCATTCAGTTTTTCTGTGATTCGATCGGGATTCCTTTTTGGGGAGGTCTTACTGAAATGCCAAATGTTCGCACGGGTTAAGTTCTCACGCTAAAGCGACCACACATGTAGCCGGCGAGATCAGAGAAATATTTTGCTGTCGAAACAGTTTCCGTTCACAGGATTGATCGAAGCTATTCTGTGCCTTTGAAGGTCGCCGACATTCTTGCAAGCTAGCAGAAAAATATGACAGAAGTTTTCCAACACCTGAGAACTTCTATCCTTGATTATTTTGCATAATTAGCAGACTGTGGGAGATTTAATGAAATCGTTACAGCAGTTTGTATTACTTTTAATAATTACAAATGATTTGTCATGCGGACTCCATCCGCCAGGCAGCACATGGATATTTTTATCTAACTGAAAAGTCAAATGTTTGGTTAAAAATATAACCGAGTACAATGATATTTTTCACAAATACATCTTCTGATTAAAAAAATGTGACTGAAATGGCTTCTGTCAACTATTGTTCGTGGTATATTTGACAAATCCGTTATTCGGTGTGATTCGAAAGTCCTTAGACAAACGTAACGATGTATCATAGGTACGAAACCAGGTTATCTCTTAAATACAACATGGGGTAACAATCGTCATATTCAGTGGACACGGTGGTATTATTACTGGGTGTTTATTTTTATACAAACTCTTGTTTCCAGCAATAATTTAGACAAAAGTGAAGATAATTTTATGGAATTTTGAAGAGGTTGGCCTTGTTTTGTACGACATTTTATAACATCACGAGAAATACTAGTAATTTCTACTATCCCAGCCAAAAGAATACGGTCTCCGCTTTACACTTTGGAACATACGTTTGTCAATTCATACAATATCACTTATTAAATCGTTGTTAATCACTGTTTCTCTAGCACTTTTAGAAATTTTATCACATTTAAAACAAAGAAAGGCAGGTCTCTTCACATTTCTATGAAAATATATTCGATTTTTTAAAATTTATTGGCTGAAACTCAAGTTTATTTAGAGTAGAACTTCCTATATTTTACATTGAAACCTATATATTTGAGATTCCTCCCACCTTTTCTATTGTAAATATGACTTGGTTTCGTATGCCTGCCATATTCTTAAAAAAAAAAAAAACATTGAATTTTATATACATTAATATATACAGTTATTTTCAATCAAACTATTTAAATAGGCATTGCTGAGATTCTAATAAAACGATATGTTTATATACTGAACATATTAAATCCTGCTTAAGAAATCTCATTAAGGTAACAAATATTATTTTCAACAAGTAAACTTTTTCTGAGAAAAATTTGATTGAAAAACTTACGATAGATATGTTTAGATATGATGTATGAATAAAATACATTAAAATTTGTTAAAAATAATTTAAACGAAATTAATATATTAGAATGATAAAAAAAAATATTATAAAATAGCACTACAAAGTATGTGAATTTCTTTTCACTTTGCTAAACAGCGTACAACCAACAGACTGTAAATGTGTCCAGACCGGGGACCGAACCCAGATACCTCGGTATAGCACACCAAGTGCCTTACCATTTAAGCCATCTGGACGACATCCAGTCTGGCATTTTCACTTATATACAGGGTGGTTATAATATAAGTATCTCTATTTGGAGCTCTCTGTAGCTCGAAGGAATAACCCTAATGAAACTAAAATCGGTACATTTACTATTCGAGTAGGGGGAAGAAGAATGGAACAATAAAAAAAATAATTGCAATAATCACCGACAGATGGCGCTACTGAGTGTGAAATGTAATGTGTAATACAAGAACATAAAATTAAGGCGTCAAACCGGATGGAACACCTAATTTATTGGAAAATGTCACAGTGAATGTGGTTACGCTTTCGCATGGCGGAGCCGACCATGTTCAGGTTCTAAACGACCATTGTGCTGGAGGACACAATCCAAGCGGTAACTGCGGAATGTAACGCATCAGTAGTGATGTTTCGCACATGTTGTGATATGCGGTAAAGTCATTGAGGTTTGCGACACCGCCGCGGTACGCAATATTAGACATTACATTTCACACTCAAAAGCGCCATCTGTCGGCGATTACTGCAATTAATTATTTTTGTTGTTCCTTTCTTCTTCCCCCTTCTCGAATAGTAAATGTACCGATTTTGGTTTCATTCCGGTTATTCCTTCAAGCTACAGACAGATCCAAATAGAGATACTTATATTATAACCACCCAGTATATACGTTGGCAAGGCTGCGACTTCGCAGCGCAAGATGCAATGTCGTATATGAACACACCATTCAGGGGTGTACATGGGCCGAAATAAGTTCCCAGCATCGGCAAATATATCTAAATTTCCAATTAGGATGTGAATTACAAATGATGTGAATTTCTTTTCAGTTTGCTAAACAGCGCACAACCAACAGAATGAAAAATGTGTCCAGACCGGGGATCGAACCCAGACCTTTGTAGTGCCATTTAAAGATTTATGGCGTAGTTTCAGTCCTGCTGAAAATTTAATTGGAAATTTAGATATTTTAAAATAAATTAAGTGATATAAATGAGGATTTTATACAGAATTTTCACTGTAGCGTGAAATTATGCTTCATAAATTAATTTGCAAAAGTCTTATGAATCGTAAAATATTTTTAATAATAAATACAAAATAAATTCGCCAATGACATTTATTTTTTTCACCCTTTATACTTCTATGACTAATCAAGAATATGTAATTACATGAGCCTCATTAGAAACAGAAAAATGCATTTGTACATTTTTCTTCATGTAAAGATTTTTTGCAGGATAAAATAGAAGCTAATAAATTGGTAAAAGATTGCTTCATTGATATTTAATATACTAAACTACTGTACAACAAAAAAATGTTTGAAACAAAAAATAAGCTTTTCGGAAATGTTGTAAGTGGGATTTTGTCGTAACGACAGAATCAAATTAATGTTAATTTTTCAAAAATTACGTTATATTATTAAAAATGAATGACGTAAATACAAATATGAAAGAACATGAAAAATTAAAACATTAATTAAATAAATCTGACGTATGTTCTTATATTTTTAGTATTGTTTAGTGGTTCTGTACTAATGAGTATATAAATCCGAAAATAAATCTGAATATGTACTCGAATACATTGACAATTTCGAGTATAAAGGATAACCCTAATTTTCTAACTATCCAAATAAATTGGTATGTACTGTAATATTTATTGTTAGATTTTACGTTATTTTTGCTTAGTATTTTTTACTATTCGCATAAACGTAGTAAAAAAAAAAAAAAAAAAAAAAAAAAAAAACAAGAAAAAAAAAACTAAATTCTCTCTAATTATCACACAAATTTCTAAGTTGTAAGATACATTTCTAGCATTTAAGAATTGTGAATAAATCGTTTTTCCAAAAAATATTTTTAATATGCAAAAAGAAATAATTTTTTGCTTAAAAATTACTCATGTCAGATGAATCATGTAATTTCATTATTCTGTTCCTATTTTAATGTTCAGCAATGTATAAGTACACATTACTGAGTTTGTGCATACTTGCATAAATTTTACAAAGAGTTGCTCCCTTTTTTGACATACATTGAAATTTTCTATTAAAAGTAAAGCATTGTAGGAAGTTTTTTTTAAACTCCCGTTCAGACCCATTAACTCGAAATACTCACTAATTTCCCGTGTTTAAAAAAAGGTTAGTCGAATACGGAAAGTTGAATGATATTCTCAGAGGCGATCTTCTGTAATCGAGTTGATATGAATTTTCCTTTGACTGAAGGATTTTTTTTATTCCCAAGGCCTCCATCCCCACTGCCGCGGCAGCTGAGCACCGTTTTCGTAATTGATTAAGCAAGATAAATTGCACATTTTAAAATAAGTTTTTATAAAAGGATTCAGTAAAAACTGTGGCTGCCTCCCTGAGTTTCATAAAATTGCTATGGACAGTACATCCTTCTGTTTGTTTCGAAGCTACTAAAATTCATCTGCTTGGTAATAACATTCAGAACCAAGCCATTGAAAAGCACTGTGCTTAAAAAATTTACTTTTATATTTAATTTTTATCACGAGTTTTACATATTTTTAGTAACAGGCATAGATTATACATGAATTCTTTTCTCGATTTTAAAGAAACTTCATGCATATTTTAAATTTTATTTATAACATTAACATTGTTAATTTTAATTACTACACATTTATGAATTTTCTAATATGTATTATTGGAATTGTAAATAAATGCAAAGTATTTTTCGCATGCATTACATGTATTTATGTTATTTGTTAAAGTGATGAAATATATAAACAAATGCTATAAGCGCTATTTTTACGCCCAATGTGACGTCACATGAATATTGCCCATAAGAAATGTATTCAATGTATCATTTTAAAATGAGATGTAATTTTCCCCATTAAATGCTTTTTGCACATGATAATTTAATTCTTATTTAGATATTTTTCTTTATTAAATTTTACGTGTAATTATATTTTTTAACTGAAAAGTTTATAAATATTATTATTTGTTCTTTTTAAAGTCAGGCAAATAATCAAAATATTATAACTCGCAAAATTCATATGTAAAAATCGGCTATTTCAAACTATGAATTATATCTGTATTCAAAAAATGACATTTTTAATAAAAATTAAAAAAAAAAAACGTGCAAAATTAAGAATTTTTATTGGACATTGCACATTACTAGTGAAGTGTGTTCCTGGAAATTATTATTAAATTGCAATGCAGAGTTTTTGATCCTATAAAAATTATTTAACTGAGCTATATTGACAGATTTCAACATTAAAATAAGTATTCGATTTAAAAATGGCCTGATGCAGTGTATTAATCATACACTTCTCTTTAACTTACGAAATTTTATGTTTTTATATGCAATAGTTATATTATTATCTGCTAAGAAAGTGTAAAGGTAAATTGAATTACGGCAACGCAGCAGCATCAGTTACTTTTTTAGAATAGGTAGAAGCTACTTCAAACATTCTTCAGTATGCATTTTACTAAATGTGAAGTTTCAGGTTTTAACAAAGCTGTTTCATAGTGTATGACATTAAATTTCTTTTTCAGAGAATCTGTAAAAAAATTTTTAAGTATATTCTTTCTAACGAAAACCTTAAATATATATGAGTAATAGCATATTTATAACTGCAGCATTTAATACTTTATTGAAACTAGGGTTGGGTATAAACAAAGCAGTAAACTTTACACTTCTCCCAATGTGATTTTTAGCTCACAGGCTATCAAAGCCTGAGAGCTGACATGCCCGCAGGTTCTGTATGCAATGCACGTATGTATGTACGTATGTAAGTACGTAAAGCGATAACTCTTGATAGAAATATCCGATTTGCTTCAAATCTTGTATACTATAGGTTCATTCTGATAAGTTACTTCCCTAATTAGTTTTGTGGGTTCATTTTGGTTAAGTAGAAAAGGGGGAAATGAGGGGCCACTCCTTAATTTTGATAAATGCGTTTTTCATGCAGAATTATCCGATTTGCTTCAAATTTTGTATATAGGTTCCCTCTAATAAGGCGCTTCCTTAATTAGTTTTCCGAGTTCATTGTTTAAATATAAAGGAGGAATGGGGGCTGCCCCCCCCCCTTAATTTATATAAATAGATTTTTCATGCAGAATTATCCGATTTGCTTCAAATTTTGTATATAGGTTCTTTTTGATAAGGCGCTTCCCTGATTAGTTTTGGGAGTTCATTGGTTAAATATAAAGGGGTGAACGGGGGCTAAACGCCCTTAATTTAGATAAATGGGCTTTCCATGCAGAATTATTCGATTTGCTTCAAATTTGGTAAACAGGTTTAATATCGATTTCTTTATTTTTCGAGGGGTATTATTATTTGAAATAAGAGTATAATATACAATTAGTGTGAATAGCCTGTGAGCTCAATGTCATCAATTTAACTGGGTACTATTCTTTTTATTATACTATATCTAGAATAAACATACGCACCTGAAAGAATCACTTTTTTCTACGTAATAGAACCACTATAATACTTATTCTGTTTTATTCTACAATCGACAGAATAATAAATGAAATCAAATGTTAAACGTAAGATTTCTGGTCAATTGTTTTTATTATATACTAAAACAAAAAATTATACGGAAAATATACAAAAACTATACAAATTTTCTTTTATCATGAGTGGGCTTTTAGTCATACTAACCACACCGTTTTAAATGGGCATAGTCCGTGTCATGCTTCTTACGTCATAACGATAAAATTAAATGTTTTGAAAGAAAAACTGAAGCAACACCTTATTATTATTATTATTATTATTATTATTATTATTATTATTCCTACGTTCCTATATCTCTCAAGCAGTATCGATCTAATACCAAGTATCTGGATTTTTGAATACCACTTTTTCTTATAGATACTTTGTCTTATTTAATCCCAAAATTTCTACATTTCTACACAAAGCAAATATTTCTATTCTAATATTTCAGTATTTTTCAAATGTCTGGTGACGTGGCTGATCTGCAGTAATTAAAACATTTTTAAAAATCCTAAAAAAATCATGTATCAAAGAAATAATTTTGACGAGTTTATAGTATCCTATAAACAATAACAAGACTGTTCTCATTAAAAAATATATATAAAGAAAAAAAAAATCTAATGAATATAAATATTAAAGCGAAGCATACATTTTTTAAATTTCATTTTTATTTATTTTTTATTTTTTACCTGCACTTTTTACGATATACGAAATTTTATCGAAAACAAGAAAATAATGACTCTTATTTTCAGCTTGTTTTTTTCTTGCACCTTATTAAACTTCTTTTCTTTGAAGAATTTGATTTTTTTAATATAAAAAAAATATTTGAAATTTATGCCTCATTTTCCTTTTAACAAAAAATAATGATTTAATTTTTTGTTCAACAAAATGAAACATGTAATTTATTTTCCGTATGTTAGCTATATTTTGTTTATTAAAGTTGATGGAAATGCTTATGTTTCTTTTTTATTATTTGTTTAATAAAAGGAAAATCACATTTCAAGAATGTTAATTTTCAATGTATGACAATATCGTAAAATATTTTA
The DNA here is from genome assembly GCA_963931845.1 of Maratus michaelseni. Classification (NCBI taxonomy): domain Eukaryota; kingdom Metazoa; phylum Arthropoda; class Arachnida; order Araneae; family Salticidae; genus Maratus; species Maratus michaelseni. The sequence goes on from OZ007593.1 coordinate 214,165,474, forward strand.
TCTGAAAAAAATTTATTCGGTAAATAATTTTTACTGCTATTTTACGAATAAGAAATTTGCACTTTTTTATTTTATTTTTAAAATTTGTAGAATGTTATCTTAAATTTGGTAACTACATATAACTGTAAATTGTGCAATTATTTAAAAGCACATTTCAGGGATGAAAAATAAATACACAGATATAATTTTATATCCACGAAAAATCTAGCGCACACATGATAAATATTATAAATTCTGTAATACTCATAAAAACTAATTCAATTCAGAAAAAACTCTATAAATCAAACCTATATAGATGTACAATATGGGGCAATAAATAATAAATATATTGGAAAGTGCATGGTACCTATAAAAGCGTAAGTACTATATAAACGAGTCAGTATCGTACGTAAAAAAATCAGAACGAAGCCCATTATTACAATTCTAAACGCAGCAAATGTTGTCATCGAAGTTCTTTCTTATTATTTTCTAGAATTCTGTTATAATGAAATTTTCTTGAGGGGATGTCTGCATATTTAAATAGTAACAAATTTGAAAATTAACATCTAATTTGTAAACTATGTTTGGAATTTTTGGTACCTTACGATACCAAACTGGAAATCCTTAAATCAAGTAGTTTGGAAATTATGGAAATTCGTAGTTTGGCGGGCCTCATGTTAAATTGATATTTAATACTTGCAAAACTGATTGCAAGGTGGATAATTTTTTTTTCAGAATCATTCAAAAAATATGTGGTGGAAAGAGATGTAATTTTAAATTCGCATATTTGAAGCTTCTAGAAATTGATCGTTGTTACAAAATACTTAAGTTACAATTCATGTTTTGTTTTCGAGTGTTAATTTCAAGTAATACATATTTCGAAATTAATAATCTAAAAAACAACCAAACTGGTTGAAATTTGAATATGCCGCTTTGGTATAACGTAGTGAGACATCTAGGGACGCGAATGGAGTGACCGGCGTGGTTGTGCGCAAGCACAAGCGTCCGCGAATAAAGGAGGAGAGAAACAGGCATTTATGTGTCCCGTCCAATTGACGCGGCAGTGCGTGTGTCATCATGGCGTTCCCAATGCAAATATTATGATTGAGGAACAGCCAGGTGTTATCAGATTTCTGATTACGGGAGGGCTTAAATCGGCAGATATTCATCACCAGATGGTGGCTGTATACGGGGTAGACTGTGTGTCAGACAAGTCAGTGAGAAAGGGTGTGCCTGTTTTCGTGAAGGCCGGGAGTGTTTAAGTGATGCACCGGAACCAGTCCAGACAAACACGGTAATTATGGCCGAACTCATCGACAGGGTGAACGACCAGGTGAGAAGTGATACACGCACTGCCGCGTCAATCGGACGGAACACACAACTGCCTACTTCTCTCCTCCTTTATTCGCGGGAGACGCGCATGCGCACAATTACGATGGACACTCCATTCGCATCCCTAGATATCTCATTACGTTATCTCAAAGTGGCATATTCAAATTTCAACCGGTTTGGTTGTTACGACGCTTCGTAACTTTTCATTTGAGCGCCCCTCGTAATATAGAAAAACATAAATGTGTGCATGTAGATATACTATGAGAATCTATTGAAAGTCATTGCTCGGCGAAAATTCCAAGCCTGTGAAAAAAATTTCACGTATAATGTTCAAATACATGGCAAACTACAATTTAAAGAAAGTATTAGTTATTAGAATTTTATAAGCGTAGTATTTCAATTTTAAATATTATTTTCATTATCAATTTTCTCGCTAATTTGCAGGGTGAGTTTTTTTTAAGGAAAAACTGGAATTAATTTCTTGTATGCAATGAACAGGAAAGACAAAAAGATGACATGAAAATGTCGGATCAGAAAGAAAAAATATCCAAACCTAACCGAAAAGCATATTAGGTGAAGGCTTTGCAAAACAATTTGGAAAACACATAACATATTTGAAAACTCAATTATCATCTGTAGTCGGAAAAATATCTGAATTACGAGTTACATATATACTACTAAAAATAATTAATCATAATAATCACTCAAGCGTGCTGGTTGGGAGAGCATAATAATATATAGAAATCAACATTCTTGAATGAAATCTGGTAATTCATGATTTTTGAAGGAATTGGAGAAATGCAGTAAATATCATTTCTTGTTACGAGATTCTGGTGTATTTCAGGTAAAATAATACTAACGATTTGTCCTTTTTCTTGGTTTAATATACGAACACATAACACGCAGACAGACACATCAAACACTAAATAGATATTAAACATTAATTAAAATATTCTAGAATAAATTTTAGGAAGCGACATTTTGCTTCCATTTCGATCCGAGCACCTCATGATACAGAAATTAATTCTATTCTGTCACAGAGGGGACTCCCCGGTAGACAGACAGTCGGCGCCAATCTCCGCCGCTCACGTGATTTGCAACACACTGCCCCACCATGAACATAGGGGTGTTCATCACTAAACATATATATATAACAATACAAATTAAATGAAATACAATCATTAAATAATAATACAAGTTATACAAATTAAATCAAATACAAACATAGAATAATAATAAAATTATACATACTTCAAGGCTAATTTAAAAAAAGAGAGAGTTCAACACTGATTCAACTAAATAAAGGAATAATAAAATTTATATTAGAGTTCAATAATTAAAGTTCAAATTTTGTCTCAGTCCATTATAGTTCAAGATTGAAAAGCAGTTGTACAGGTCTGTTCAATATGGACTTTTCAGTCTTAATTTTACAGGCTCTCACCTTGCCATCTCTTCCAGGAAATATTTCTATAATTTTACCTAAACTCCAGAAATTTCTGGGTAATTTATCATCTTTAATTAAAACATCATTTATTTTAAATTGGGGAAGATTGGTTTTATTTAAACTTTGGTGGGCTGACCTCAAATTTAATAAGTATTCATTCTTCCATCTAGACCAAAACAGCCGCATCAATTTTTCCCGATAGTTAAAGGCTTTAAGCAATTCTTTCCTAGAAGAGAAATTAGAGTCAAGGTGAAGCCGTACGGGGGGGAGAGAAGATATTCTTCTCCCTATTAAAAAATGGGCAGGAGTTAATGGTAGGGGGTCCTGCCTTTCATCACTTATGTATGTCATGGGTCTGGAGTTCACCATTCCTTCAACCTCAATAAGTACTGTATGCAACTCATTAAGGGTCAGAGAAGATCTACCCAATGTCTTTCGCAGCGCAGTTTTTACAGACCTTACCATTCTTTCATAAAATCCGCCCCACCAGGCGGCCCTTTCCACTATATACTTCCATTTTATGTTATTGGAAGCAAAAAATTCTTTCACCTCTGGATGAGTCACTATAGTCCATAGTCTCTTAAGTTCTATTTCAGCGCGTTTAAATGTTCGTGCGTTATCGGAATAAATAACGGAGCATAATCCACGACGAGCGATGAACCGTCTAAAGGCAAGTAAGAATGTTTGTGTTGACAAATTGTCAACAAGTTCCAGGTGGATATTTCTTGTTACAGCACACGTTATTAGCAATATATACTGTTTGCTGTCAGAATTTTTGACAAATAAAGGTCCTGCAAAATCGACTCCTATTACGCTATATGGAGCTGACTGTTCGACACGATCAGGTGGCAATGGAGCTATCGTCTGGTCTCCTGGAATTGATGAAAACCTTTTGCAAATAATGCATTTTTTCAGTTGATTTTTTATTGTTTGTCTAGCCTTTAGTAACCAGAATTTTTCTCTCACTTGTACGAGGGTGTGAGAAACCGCTGAATGAAATACTCTAACATGAGCATCCCAAATTATCAATTCGGAAAACTTCGTTTTGGACGGAAGAATTATCGGGTGTTTTTCATCCGTTGAAAAATCAGCCTTCCCAAGTCGACCAGAGACACGCAGGACGCCTTCGGAATCAAGGAATGGGTTCAAACAAAGCAAGTGCGAGTCTTTTGGAAGAGGTTTGGCATTTTTTAAACACTGTATTTCATTAGAAAAAAAATCACTTTGAACTAGCCTTATCCAATACAGCTCTGCTTCTCGAAGATTTTCTGGTGTAAGTGCACAGACTTTCTCGTGATTGCCCTTTAGCAATTTTATAAAATATATCACGTAAGCAGTGACTCTTAACAATTTTTTTAGGCTACTAAATTTTTCTATATCAATTATTTTTTCATTAACAATGATTGAATTAACTATTATTTCGCCTTTGCATTCATTTTTAATTTCTGGAATGAATGATTTGATTTTTAGCTTATTTTCTTTCGGCCAATCAATTTCGGGATTAATAAGCAACTCAGGACCATACCACCAGCGTCTTGAATTTATTAGCTCTTTGGAAGAGAGCCCCCTAGTAAGCATGTCTGCCGGGTTATTCTTGCTATTAACATACCGCCAAGAACTAGGATCGGTCATTTCCTGAATTTCCGCTACGCGGTTTGCGACATACGGTTTCCACTTGGCGGCCGATCCCTTAATCCAGTGCAAAACTATAGTAGAATCGGACCACAAAATTATATTTTCAATATAACTGAAAAGATGTTTAATATGGTTGGCAATTCTGGCAGCTGTTAAAGCTCCTAAGAGCTCCAATCGCGGTAAACTAACTTTTTTTAAAGGAGCAACTCGCGATTTTGAAATTATATAGCAAGTATTAAAATAGCCTTCTGATGTCCTGTATCTAAAGTAGGCTACAGCTCCGTAGGATTTTAACGAGGCATCAGAAAACACATGAACTTGAACTTTGTTTACTGTTACATCTGAATCAAAATAATATCTAGGTATTTTCATATTTTCTAGTAGTTTTGTTTCTTTATACCACGTTTGATATTTATTTACAATTTCTTCGGAAAAATAATACTAACGATTTGTCCTTTTTCTTGGTTTAATATACGAACACATAACACGCAGACAGACACATCAAACACTAAATAGATATTAAACATTAATTAAAATATTCTAGAATAAATTTTAGGAAGCGACATTTTGCTTCCATTTCGATCCGAGCACCTCATGATACAGAAATTAATTCTATTCTGTCACAGAGGGGACTCCCCGGTAGACAGACAGTCGGCGCCAATCTCCGCCGCTCACGTGATTTGCAACACACTGCCCCACCATGATACTGCCCCACCGCTCGGAAAATGTGTCATCCCAGTCAAGACCAGATTCCCACAATTCCTGCAAGAGGAGCTTAATTCTAATCATAAAGGGATTGAGGAATCCGATAGGATCAAATATTTTAGCAGCAGTGTGGAGAACGTGTCTTTTGGTGAATTGTAAATCACCGTTTGACGCTAAAGATGTCAAATCTATGGACAGAAAGTCCTCCTTATTGTTCCAATTTATTCCTAGTATTTTAAGGTTTGATTGTTTTTCTTCTATTTCAATTACAGGGTCGGCATTCTTCCACTGTTCCTTTAATTCTACAGAATTGGAGTTAAATTTCCGTAACTTCATATTCGCGTCTTTAAAAATTGAAACTGCACAAGATGACAGCTTAAAAGCTTCTGGTACCGTAGATGCTCCGTGAATCAAGTCATCTACGTATAAATAATTATCTAACATGTGGTATGCGATGGGATTGGCCTCCTTATAATTTTTAATGTGTTTTTTTAGAGTTGAAGCTAACACGTAGGGGGAACTGGTGAGGCCAAAACAATGTCGATTAAAATGATATAAGGTTGGTGGTTTATTTATGTCGCAGTCATCAAAATATAAAAAACATAAATAATCTCTGTCACTCCTCGATACCTCTATTTGCAGGAAGGCTCGGGCCAAATCCCCACAAAAAGCAATTTTATGCCGCCTGAAATTTAGTATAACATCTACGAGATTAGGATTTAAATTTTCCCCTGAGAAAAGACATTCATTTAAACTTTTGTTACTACCCTGTCGACTGCTCGCATCATAAACAATTCTAGTTTTAGAGCTAGAAGATTTTTCCCTAAAAACCGCTCTATGAGGCATTACATAATTTACAGAACAATTATCATTACACTTTTGAATAATTCCCTCATTCAATTGTTCCTTCATAATTTCATTATATCTTAAAAATAAAGATTGATCATCTTTTAACCGTCTTTCCAAAACTGCAAATCTTTTTTCCGCGACTTGGTAATTGTTACATAAATTTTGTCTATCCGTATCGCATCGCCACAAAAGTGGTGCTACATACCTACCATTTTCGAAACATATTTCCTTCTCGAATTTATTTATGACCTCAAAATGTTCATCATCTTGTTTATCTTTTTGATTAAATAGAAACGATTCCATTTCCCATAAGTTTCTTAAGTCATTATCTATTGACGAGCATATTATTTTTAAACAGGAAGTACTCTGTAATTTAGCGCCATAAATTCTACCTACTAAAGTTTTTCCAAATATCGTTGGTTGAATAAACAACGATTGATTTATTTTTTTAACTTCTCCAATTATCGTTGAAAACATATAATCAGCACCTAAAAGAATTTGGATGGGTTTTGCATGAATAAATGTGTCAGCAAATTCATTTTCATTAAGACCGAGTTTATTTATTAACTGAGAATCAACTGAGGCGATAATTTTCGCTCCGCTAATGACCTCTGACACAAGCGCTTCAATTTGTATGTCAGCGTAGGGGGGAACGCGACTGCGTACTGTAATATTCACAACATCGAACTCTTGTTCTATGGCTTTGCGGTTTCCGAACGTATAAACTAGAAGCCTTTCCTTTTTCCTAGGTTTTAATTTCAAAGCTGTCGCTAGACTTTTTGTAAGGAACGTTCTAGAAGAGGCCGAGTCATATAAAAGCCTCGTATATAAGGTTTTAGAGATACCTAGCACCTGTACACAAGCAGTTTGTAATACTGTTGAATATTTTTCGGAGGAATTTTGAGTCTTAATAACTGACGATAATACAGTTTGGTTTTCGAGAATTCGGGAAGATTCGGGTGTTTCCGCATTCTCAACGGAGCGATTTTTATCTTTCTTAGTGGGGCAAAATAAATAATTATGCTGATAACTTTGGCATAATTCGCAAGGTTGAATTTTTACTTTACAAGAAGATAATAGATGATTTTTATTCAAACATCGATAACACCTCCCACTTCTTTTTAACTTATAACGTTATTGTTCGTCCGAGATTTCCTTACATTTTAGACTTATAATGATTTGAATTGCAAAATATGCAAACATTTTTTACAACCGTGTTAAGCGCGACTGAAGTGGGAACATTAGTTTTTAATCTAGTCGGATTTTTTCTTTCCCATCGAGATGTTTCATTATTTTTCAAGGAAATTCCTGACACCGCGTTAGCCGCTTCTCGTGATTCTATTTCAAACTTTATAAAATTCATTAATTCATTGACGTCACCAGATTTATCAACATTTTTTTTTCTTTGAAATTCTACAACCAAATTATGGGGTAATTGCCTTAAAATTATTGGAATAAGTAAATATCCAAAATTATCTGAAGCCACCCCCATCGCTTGTAAATTTCTAATGCTAACTTCACATTCATCGTACAATTCTCGTAACGATCTGGTATTTGAAGCAGACTTTACAGGCTCAATTTCTAATAGTTTATTTATAAACCCACTAATCAAATATTCTGTTTTTCCATATCTGTTTTCTAGTAAATCTAGAGACGATTTATAATTTTGTTCATTTAGAGCAAATCCTGAAATCGTTTTATAAGCTTCTCCTGACAGAAACGATTTCAAATATATGAATTTTTCAATGCTACTCAAGTTTTCATTAGAATCTATAGTACTTTTAAAACTATTCATAAACTCAAGAAATGTGTTAGGATCACCTTTAAATATTGGTATAGTTATCTTGGGTAAATTCATTGTAGGTGATCGTGTATTAGGATACGGAATTGTACTGGCATTTGTACTGGCATTTGATGCAGTACTTGTATTGCTCAGTTCAGCGTTAGCTTTAAACTTTTTTAATTTTCCTTTAATTTTAAATTTTGCTTCATTAATGGTATCGTCATACTCAATACTGTTTTGAATTTCTGCTTCAAAAAGAGTAGTATCAGATATTAACTCTTCAATTTTAGGATTTATTAACTTTAATTCATCTTGTTTTTCAATTAAATTGTTCAAATATTCCGAGAGTGTCTCAAAATCATTTTCACTTTCTAAATCTACACTTTCCATAAATGTTTCAATTTTTGTAATAAATTTCGTACAGGCAGTTTTAATTACCTTGCGCTTTGATTTTAATTTTTCAAGATTCATTTTTAAAAACAAATAAAAGGTACAGTACCTGATTTTGCCGGGATATAATCTTAATCCAGTAAGTCGTCTTCAAAAATGTTGAACTTAATCTTGATGATAATCACTAATCACTTGGAGCAATACATTCATTATTATGAACTTTAATATTAAAGCTCCCGGGTTTGTTGTAACCATAAAAATAATTAATCATAATAATCACTCAAGCGTGCTGGTTGGGAGAGCATAATAATATATAGAAATCAACATTCTTGAATGAAATCTGGTAATTCATGATTTTTGAAGGAATTGGAGAAATGCAGTAAATATCATTACTTGTTACGAGATTCTGGTGTATTTCAGGTAAAATAATACTAACGATTTGTCTTTTTCTTGGTTTAATATACGAACACATAACACGCAGACAGACACATCAAACACTAAATAGATATTAAACATTAATTAAAATATTCTAGAATAAATTTTAGGAAGCGACATTTTGCTTCCATTTCGATCCGAGCACCTCATGATACAGAAATTAATTCTATTCTGTCACAGAGGGGACTCCCCGGTAGACAGACAGTCGGCGCCAATCTCCGCCGCTCACGTGATTTGCAACAACTACACTAGTATGCTTTGCCCGCTCCGTTGGTCGGTTTCTCCATACAAACCTTGAATCAAACGAAATATATTGTTGAATTTTATCTTGTGTTTCAAAGCAACAAGAACCTTTACCTTACATGTCCTTCCGCATTATCGTAAAACCATACGACCGCCATTGCGCTATTACATTTTCTAATGTATTACACAAAATTTAGGTTGTAAAAGACCAACTCGTTTATTTAATCATTTACAGTAGGATTTCGATATAACGAAGATCGATATAACGATATGTAGTATACTAAAACTATCACTGAAAAATTAAAAAAAAATGCAAGTTCCATCGAAATCCATTCAGCAAAATATTTTAAAAAGGATAAGGTTTCATAATCGGGTTCAATTAATTATAGAAATTCCCCTGTAATTCTATAACTAAGCGACGTAGAACGATATGTTATGCACTAAAACCTTCCCTCAAAATTTAGCTAACAATGCAAGTCCCATCAAAATTCATTCAACAGAATTCAAGTTATAAGCGACCGGTTCGAAATTCCCCTTTGCATTATATATTCACAGTAAATAGATAAATTTATCTTTTATAATCATCTTCACCTGATGATAGAACTTTCAGGGATGTTGTAGAGAGAATATGCTGGTATACGCAGATCTACCGTCTGCAATTTTTAAGAAGAAACTCTGCACACCCTCCGTAGTTATAACATACTCTCTAGTATACACCCCCTGTGTATATCATTAAATTCACGGACTTTTTACGACTGCACCACTGACAACTTTCTCCCATAGCTCTATAACGAAATAATGTAGAACATCGATCCCTGAAATATTATCTAACTAACTATGAAACTCCCATCAAAATCCGTTCAGTAGAACTTTAAAAAAGGTAATCTTTCATAATCGGGTTCACCTAATTTTATCTAAAAATTCCTCCCGTTGCTCTATAAATAAGCAATGTAGAACAATGGGATTTGTTTTATGACATTTCTAAAACAAATTATTTAACTAACAGTGAAATCCTATAAAAATCTGCTCGGTAGAACCTGAATTTTAATCGATCGGAATGAATTACGAATTTGCATTTTATAAATATAGTGGCTGATGATGACATGATTTTTGTAATCGGATTCGTTGTCAACATTTCGCTTCAGAAAAAATAACACAGACAAAAACTTGGCTACAGAGAAGTACCAACCATCCCCACAAAATTGCCTATCTAATTCGTAAATCCCACCACCAAAATCATTTCTTATTGCGCCTCTACATCCCAAGAAGTATTTTGCCACCAATTTTCATGTTTGTGGGTTCCGTAGTTTGGGCTGTGCATTGATGTTATCCCCTGTCAAGTCTTTCTTTTATATATATAGATAGTACTCCAACATTTAGTTCAGTTAGGAAAAGCATAACACAGTTGAAAGTTCCGCTTCAGCAATTTCCATCAGTAAGCGTAAATTTACTCGAATTCTTTTATTCAGCCTTGTATATGATCTATAGACTTTATAAACACTAATAAATATGCAAAAATTAGTTAAACGTAAAATTGTATACCACAATTAAAGCGCACTTCAAATAATTATTGCTCATAGACAATCATGTAACTGAATTATTTTTTGTGTCCCTGTAAATGAACGATAAATGCTATGCACACCATATTCTAGGTTAAGCATCTTGTAGTGCACCTCAGTGATATATACCAATTTCAATATGTTTGAAATAGTGTAACATCATTAACATAACACTGCAAACCATTTTCTCTCAAAACACTTATGTAACGGCATTTTTGGAGTGCCCCTGTAAACGAACTATAAGTTATACACACTACGGATATTCCATTATACAACTCAATAACATATATCAATTACATGTCAGTCCGACTATATTTACACAAGTTAGAGCATGGAAAGACAGACTTAAATACAGACGGCCAGACAAATATTATCCAGATATTTCATAAACACTCTTCAACTATGTTGGAAAGAGTTAAAAATAAGAAAAAAAAGTAGAAACATACTAATGTATGAACCTCAAATGCAAAAATCTGATAGAACAAATAAAGCAAAAAGTAAATAGATGTCAAATATCCATATATTTCAAAAGTAGCACGGAATAACAACATATGTTTTTCAATTAACTTTGCATATATTTTGCAATTTTTGTATTATTTTCCATAGGTAGATTATCTTTGAAAATTTAACTAATCTACAGGATATAATCGTGTACACATATATGTTTCTCTATATTATATTGTTTTGGTTATCAAACTACGAATGACTTATAACTAACAAAAGTTACTTTTCAGTATTTTATCCAAATGCTAGGGCTTTGCAAATTTGATAAAATCAGGTAGCCAGCTAAAAATTCTAGTCGCCAGTAAAAAATATCCCATTCCCCCATGCTTCTATTACGTAATAGGAATCAGCAGCCGGCTGGGGACAAAAAGGTTTATTTTGATCCAATAATCTACGATAAGAAACTGAATCTAAATAAACAGAAAAAAAAACATTCTTTTGAAATGCAAGGATTGATTTTTTATTCCCATTTACTGCAACCAAACACATATAATTATAAAATATTCTTGAGTAAATAATGGGGTCGCGTAATTAAATATTCCCTCTCACCTATCACTCCCACCAGAATTCTCTGAAAAATTGAAAATCGAAAACATTCGTAATTTAGACATTTGACCTATATTTGAGGAACGTGGAAGTTGACAGTATACAATATACTGTGAACATTATACCTCCGCGAGAAGAAGTATAGTGCGCTGCCTATTTTAACAAAATATCTCTCTGTATCTGCTTTTTTTTAATCTTTAAATAAACAAAAGATGGACCAATTAAATGAAACTGATTTAAGTTAAAATGTGCCACTGTTATGATATATATATATTAATATTTTATAAAGAATGTATCTATTCGCTTGGCGGAATTCTGGTGAAAGACGGGCACAGGTTGAAGAGAAACTGCAAACCTAATGATGATAATTTCACCCCACTTCCGTCAAGTTTCAGATAATTACATTAAGATAGTGGTTTTAACTGCACAATATATGTTTTTTTATTTTTGAAACTATTAAAAAAAAAGCAAAAATGTTCGTGGATTTGAACTTTTGGGGATATTTTATCTGAAATACATACCAAGAATGCCAATAATATATTTAAAATAACAACAAAAAAAACTTTTGAAAATTAAATTAACGGAAATGTGTTCTCAAATGAAGTGCTTAACAACGCGAAACTGTCTGACACATTTTCTGAATAATTTTTAAACGCAAAAGTATAAAATTGGCAGGCCTGTCTATAGAAGCGATTTTGAATCGAAATGAGTTTTACATTTTTTGATAAATAAATTACCTATCGAGTTATAAGCCATTCGCGTCACGAGACGACACTATTTTCCGTTCTTGCTCTCCTCGTGAATTCGGTTCAAAACGCCGACTTTGACGGTATTTTCTGAAAGATTTTGCCTTCACCAAAAAATGGAAAACCAATTTCGATGACATAGTTTTTGAATAAGAGCACCTGCAAATTTTATGCGTTTCCGAACAAAAATGAATTCAAAATTGTGTCAAAAAGAAGCTTTTTTGGATTTGAGAACAGCCTTAAAGGCTGTGGTTGTAAATAAATAATAATAATAATAAAATCACGCTGAACAACACGAATTTTTCATGATAAAGAAACATAGGCATATGAAGGAAGGGAGGAGATGCCAATTATATAATTAAGGCTTTTCTAAAAACCAAACTGGTTATTTTATGACCTCTTTTAATTCATTTTTGTTCAAAAACGCATGAAATTGACAGGTTTTCTTATTCAAAAACTTTTTAATATAAATACGTTTTCCCTTCTTTGGTAAAGTCAAAGGATCTTTCAGAAAATACAGTCAAAGTCGGCGTTTTGTCCGAATTCCCACTGTCGCAGCATGAGAAAAGGGAAAAACGTGTCGTCACGTGACACGAATCGTTTATAATTCGATAAGAAATTAGATTATCAAAAAAGGTAAAACTCATTTCGATTGCAAATCGCTTCAATAGCCAGGCCTGCTGATTTCAAGCCTTTATGTTTAAAAACGAGTAAGAAAGTTTCGCGTTATTTAGCAAGGAATTTAAAGACCACCTTGAAATGAATGGAAATGTGTTTATTAAATGCTGCCTTGTAATAAAAATAAACAAAGGAAAATTGCTCTCAATAACACGAATCTTTCATTAAACAGAAACATAGATATATTCAAAGGGGGGGGGGGGGGGTTGAAGGAGAAGCACCCCTCTAAATCTTTGGAAAAAATTAATAATTTTAAAAAATCTTTAAAAATGTAAATGTAATATTTTTGTTGGTGGTGGTGTATGTGCCCGCGGGGGAGGGCTTGGTTTTAGCAATATATATATATATATATATATATATATATATATATATAGAGAGAGAGAGAGAGAGAGAGAGACAGAGAGAAATTCACTTTAATTATTTCGATCGTCCTTTAATTATCTGGATTCTTCTTTCGACTTTATTATAAACGGCTTATTATATATATATATATATATATTATTTATTTATCACAATTTTCATTGAACCTTTTATGTATGTTATCAATAATTTAAATAATGTGCATTTGTAATAGGTTGTAAATAACCAATTATATTTAATGTTTCAAAAGAAGTCTAAAAATATTTTTTAAGCTTATAAATTTATTTTACATGTTTTTATAGTGTTATATGCAGTAATTTGATTATGCTTTAATTATTTGGATTCTTCTTTCGACTTTATTATAAACGGCTTATTATATATGTATATTTATTTATTTATCGCAAATGATGTGCATTCGTGATAGATTGTAAATAACCAATTATATTTAATGTTTCAAAAGCAGACGAAAAAAAAATCCCAGAATTAAGGTTTTGGCAGGCAGTCTATTTATATCGCCAAAACGAGCTATATATCGTCCGATATGGCAACCTAATTAAGCCAAAGGTTGTGATTAGGCGGAGCTAGGCTTTTACACGCTGTCTTCTTAAACTTTCCCCAAGTTATAGTACCAGACACTTTTCTCGAAACCAGTGTGGGGTCGAACGATTGTGCAATGTATGAGGTGCACACAGGCGCCATGGTAATAAAGGTGCCAAGCATTCTAAACGAGGAAGAAATACTTAAAATCTACATATTATTCTTTAATTTTACTAAAATTAACTATTCCTGAAATTGTAATTAAGTTTTATAGATTTACTGCAAATTAATTACTTTTCATCACATATATGTTACTATTTTTTAAAATGAATGGGATAGATTAATCAGTTTTAATTATATACACAAACATCTTCTTTGAAACTTTCAAAAATACTTCTTCTTTTTTAACGATTGTATCTAATTTTAAATTCCACAGAGACTTGATTGACACTATTTCTTAATGTTTTATTGAAATCCCCACTTCCTATTAACCTGGCATGCTAGATGAGAAGAGTGGAAAAGAATGGTGTTTTCTGTGCATCAGATAGAAAATGTCTTTTAAACTTGGATCTTCCTATAAAAGTGCGAGAGAAGAGGGAGATTACTGATTGCCGCGCACGAGTGTGGATGGGGGAGAGAAAAAATGCCGTTTCCATTCATTTCTTGGTCAATTTTTGTACAAAAAATTCAGATTAAATAACGTGGTCGCCAGACAAAAAAAGGTATCGCTAAAAATGAGTCCTGTATTCTAATTTTTGAGTGTCTGTAAATGCTTCGTACTTCATAATTTATTAAAAACATTATATAGCAGACCTCAGTGTTGCATAATAATTTCAGAATATTTGAAGTAGTGTATCATCATTGAAATACACTACAAACAACTTCCCCCATAGATCATTATGTAATAGAATTCATCAGTGTTTCTTTTGTAAGGGAACTAACTATAAATGCTACTTACTCTATGCTCTGTACAAATCATGTTGTGATATACCCCAATTCATCATTTTTATGTTTCATAACATTATTAAAATGCTCTGTAAACAGTTTTGCACTATAATGTAACAGAATCTATAATGTAACAGAATTCGTTTGTTCGTCCCTGTAAAATAACTGTAAATAATACACACTTTATTTTCAAGAACAAACATGCTATTATTGGAAACCTTGATAAAATATGTTAATTGCATGGTTACGCGAGTATCTTTACGAGAGTTTGATCCTGGACAGACGGCGAATAGACAGACAAAACTGAGTCGTAACACTTTTCAAATATGTTGAAAAGTGTTAAAAATTGAGATTTTTAATAGATTTAAGTTATTGTCGTTTTTGTTGTATTGTGTTGAAAGAAGCCTTTTTCGTTGAAAAGTTTCCACAGTCTAGAGTCAAGATATAAGGGACCTTTAAAGAGGACACGTAACTTGGATTCCGAGCCTCCCGATGGGACCTTTATCTAGTTAGACATACCAGAGATTGGCAGTTCACCTTAGAGGAATTTGCATTCACGACGATATTAACATGTATCAGATACCCTTGTCGTACAATGTGATAGCTAGCTAGTCACGCCTCGAAACCGCAATGCTACAAACTGATGCCCTGCCAAGTGACTTATTGTGGCCCAACCGCCACATGTATGTTTACATGATAAATCATAAAATCAGTTTTTGTATGTGTAAAATAATTATTTTAAAGATAATACAAAATTTAATAATTTTAATGTTATACATAATAACGTGTAGAAAACACCATAGATACAGAAATCGATGTACATAGGAAACTTTTTACAATGCTTTATTTCTATCAAAGAATCTTTATAAATACAAGAAACAAATGAATTTAAAATGCTATTAATTTAAATATAGAAAAGAACTAAGCTACATCAAATATCTTTGTCTCTTTTCCTCAAAAAGATTTCTACTTGCAATTCCTGAATAATATAAGTTTAACATGACGATAAGACATTGATTTACTGTTCTAAAAGCCTTTCGGTTACATGTTGGATTCGACTTTTATCTAAGTTTATTATATTCGTACATGTAATGTTTCTACGATTTTTTAAAATGATGTTCAATTATTCAAGAATATATTTTGTATTTAAAATGAAATGTTAAGACACACAGTGCTTTATAAATTGATTGTAATGTATTATTTATGCGGTTGCTGTATTTACATTCAAATAGTTACAATTATATATATATATATATACATATAAAAAATTACAAATTCAAGCCGACGTTTTTATGGTTAATCTTAATTCAAATAAAAAAAGAACGAGAAATTATATGATAGTCATTATTATGAAACACTTTCCAACACTATTAGAATATTGTTAAGAAATTCCATTTTCTTATGGAATGAAATGACATAACTAAATAACAAATTTATAAAATACATAACGCAGTAATATTCCAATTTCAGCCATTACTGTCCATAGCCAGTAATGAGTGCAAATTCTTTCGGCCATCCTTGTATATGATCCTAAAAATTATCAGGCTGATTGAGAAATAAGTTACCATATTCCAATTAGCCTAACGCTGTCTGGGCTCTTTGGTAATAGGCCTGAAAAATAACAGGCTGATTGGGAAAAGGGAGATGATTCTCCAATTAGACCGGCATTTTGCAAACAGCCTAGGCTCTTTGCAAAGAGCCGGATTTCCTAATTAGCCTACGACATATACCTATTACAGTATGTTTGAAGTATCGTGACTTCATTAAAATGCTCTGCAAAAGATTTTTTTCTCAATAAACCATAATACGCAGCGGAATTCTTTTGTGTGTCCATGTGAACGAAGTATAAGTGCTACAAACTTTATTTTCAAAAGAAAACATGGCACTATAAACCTCAAAAATATACATCAATTATATGGCAATACGAGTATATTTACAAGAGTTACAGTACGAATAGAAAGCAGACGGCAGACGGCATACAGAGAAATTGAAGTTTAATATAACTCTATGTCCTTGTAAGTATGATATAAATTGTTAAAAAGTTTCTTCTTTGCAGAATTATACAAATAAACCAATCAACTGCATTTTGAGGGGAAAAATCATGGTATAATTCCTCCTGCATTTCCCCATTTCATGATATATACAGCCTTGCGATTTTTTTGCTGTCATCGAGACCCTATAAGCAGTGCCGGCTACTGGGTTGTGTAAAGGGGAGGGGGGGGGAGGGTTCACAATCAAAACACACAACAAAATTTGCAGGTACGATGTAGCATACAGGTTGAAATACATTTGTAGAGTGCTGAAATCAAACATTTTTCTTTGAAAGGGAATTTTGCTTCTCGGGAAGGGGGGGGGGGCAATTTACCCTGATCATTATCCCCTTTTTCCGTTGAATTTGGATATGTGTTTTATCATGTCTTTTCAACTGAGAGCATGTCTAGAGCACTGAGTCTGTCCTCACACAGAGTGCTCGTTTAAAATGGAATTAGTATTAAGTGGAAAAGCATACCTCGGTATCAACGCTGGTCATTGGAACAGTAGTAATAATTAACAACAGTTTGTAGGTCTCTGAAAACGTAGTTTGTAAATTATTTTCTATAAATAAATTTCAGATGACACCAGTCATATTCACAAAATCTGATCACCTGCAAATGACATCTGATTCAGATTTCAGACGATCTTTCTGTAAAATAGGAGAAACATTGGTTGTTTTCTCAACGAGCTGACTTGGAAATGTTTTCTAACATTCATGGAACTATTTCCTTGAAATCGATTGATATTTATCATATAAATCTGGTTAAAAATCCTTTTTGTAATCTGTAGTTTTTCATTTCGTCATCTGAATAAGGTTCATAAAAGTTGTTAGCCGAAGCAATTTCATTTCAATTTTTCTTTACAACCGCAATCTTGAAAAATTCTGTTACTTTAACGACGAAACTTCAACGAAACTTGATTTTCTCAAGCGTCATCTTAACTGTTTAGTACTACTTTCTTACACACAATAAGAAAAGTAAAACTAGAACAAATAAACAAATAAATAATTAGTAAAGAAAAAACTAACTTAGTATTCAAACCGCATGAGAAATGGGACGAACAAGAAACTGCAGAGATCCCAGATGGTGCATTTTGTGGACACCACTAAAATTTAATAGATTTTTTTTTATTTATTTCATTGTCTAAATGTTGTGATTGAATAAGGCAAAAAAATTCTATTAAGTTTTAGAGTTGTCCAAACATATGAGACTTCAAGCTCATGCGCGATGTAGATTGTGTAGACGGATACTATAAACGCGGCGTTAACACTAACATTTCTCTCTCTGCTACAGTCTGCATTAACAGATTTTGAAGTGTAATTTCTTCATTCGCACATGCTACCAAGAAATCACCTGTGCGCTAATATGTTGAATTTTTTCGAATTTTCTGAAGTAATGCATTATTATGGGCATATCTAAAAGGAGGAAAGAGGAGGGATAAAATGCTCACTCTGGAGATTGACAAAACATTGGATTTGTGTTTTATAATTAATTTAATTTATTAACATATTTCTTTAATTTTTTTTTCGGTGTTCACGTGCTTATCTGCGCTAATTGAGGAGCCGCCACTGCTCTCTAGTGTATTGTTACTTTGGTGATCACTTGTGGTTGTGCACATATTTTAATCTAGTACACCTTTTTAGTCTAGTTTCATAACAAATTTCATAGAATTTCTTTATAAGTCTTCGAAAATTTCGAAATCATACTTTGTGTTACGTGTTTCATACTTTTAAAATAATTTCCTTTTAACTGTAAATCCATTTCGACATAATATTACTGTTTTACATCATTTTATTAATGAGCAGTCAATAGTTTGGGCCAACTAAATAAATTAAGTTTTACAACCTCGTTACCTGAGAAAATGTATAAAAAGTTTCATAGCAATCACACAACAGATTGACATACATTATATAGTCAAAAGTCACCGTACACTTTGTATTTTAGACGTTTGGAGAATATCTAGAGAAATAATTGACGAATTTTCTGGAACTTCGGGATTTTAAAGAATATGTTCGATCACATATTATTCGCCAAGGTTTGATCACAAGGGCAATTAGGGAACCAACGATAAATTGAATAAAAATAATAATAATGGCAATCACCCAGTAAAATAAAATGCTTGAAATTATCAGTATCTGTAAATCAGGACTATGTTTATCTTGCACAGCATTTGTGATCATTTGTGTAAGAATAGCACGTATATGGATGGAGATTTAAATGACTGTTTAAAACATTGAATAAATTTCCGCATGATTTTTGTTTATAATATGCAAGGTTTTCAACCAAATTTAACGTCATCTTCAGAGAACATGACAAAATATAGTAGAAACAATATACTACAATTAGAATACAAATAATTAAATATTTGAAGAAATATGAGTATATTTGTATGAAATACTCTTTAACCGCGCTTGCACGAATTAAAATAATATTTTTTCATAATTTAGTATTCAAGTATATAGCACACAACAAGCAAGACCAATGTCGTTAAAATTCAGTAGGATATTGCAATAAAGTGCCCTGAATTTCAGTTGCTTTCTAAAAATAGCTGGATCATAAGGGATTTTTTTTACAAATTTTCATTTTATATTAAATGACTTCGAAAGAAGGAGTTAGTATTTAACGTATGTTCGTGAGTAGCTTTGGTACAGATGCTTCGATTCTGATTTTTTAATGGGCTCGTTCTGATTATTCTCCCAATAAGAACTGAAGCCTCACATAGAACAATGAAAATACATAAATAAAAAATATAATTTTGTGGAAAATGTTTCTTCTCATTTAGCTAATTTTAGAAAGCAACTAGAATTGATTTCAGTATATAGCCGATACCTTTTTGGATTTTCATGATATTCGACTGGCTTCTTTATATGAGTTGACCTTATATAATTGACTATTAAATTAAGCAAAAAAATCTGTTATCGTTCTCGCATGCGCAAAGCAACTTAATACGTTTCATACAAATGCTCATATTTAATTGAATAATTAATATATTTGTAGTCTAATTGCAGTATATTATTTGTACACTTTTTTTTAATTATCTGAAAATTTCCTTAAATTTGGTGGAAAGTCCCGCAGTCTATAAAGAAAAAGTGTGAGAAACATTCTTGAGTTTTTTAAAGACTAACACTATATTTCAATGAATATACGTGCCATGTTTACACAAATGAACTTAGATTTTGTACAAGATTTACTTGTGCTAAATCTACGCGATACAGCTATAGCTAGTCTTGTGCTACAACTAAGAATCTTTTGAAACATTTTATTTTACAAGGTGATCGCAATCACTATTATTTTTATACAGTTTGTTATTGGTCTCCTAATTGTCCTAGTGATCGAACCATTCCTGCAAAATATGAGGTCCGACATCTTTATATTATGGAATTTTCAGATAAATGTGTTAAGTATTTCTCAAAATAATCGACAAAACGTCTATAATGGAAAGCGTCCGGTGACTTTTGACTATATAGTGTATGTACCCACTTACTGTTAATCCACATCACCAGTAACTAGATATAACTGTAAATTTATTGGTTCATTCTGAAAACACGGTGGTATTCAACTGGCTGTTTAAATATTCGTGTTCTTTGGTTACGTTCTAACGAAAGAAATCTAATTTATTCCATTTTTTTTCAAGTAACACGTTCAATTTATTGAGTTATATGTCTATAATGTTTGTTAAAATGCGGATAATTAAACAAACTTTGTTCCATTGTACTGTTTATAAAATTATCATTCTACTAATATTTATGGTATTCTTTAAGAAAGTATGATTTTATGAACTGCTTCTCAAAAATTCATTCTAATGTGCGTAGTTTATGTTTTTTACCATTAATGAAAATTAAAATTTTTAATAAAATTTTTATATGAACCATTATAAAAGCATATGATTTATCTTAAAATATCCCAGTCGAAAGAGGTTAGAATACAAAAAAGTATAAACGGATACTTTTATTATAAAAATTTTAACATTTATCATGTGTCATATAGAAAATATATATCTAGAATAATAATAAATCACAAATTTAGAAAGATAAGTGATCTTATAAAAACGTTATAAATCTTCAACATATTACATTTTCTTAAAATATTGTTTTGCGCTAGGTTTTTTATGCAATCGTTTAGCTTGAAAAGTATCTAAAATAAATAAAAATTAAAAATCAACAATTTTTTTTTAAATGTACCTGGACATCATTTTTTTCTTTTATTACAAAAATACTTTCTTACTGTTGTTGGTGATGGCTGTGAAAAATGTGAAAAATAACTATATCTTATTTTTATTTTATTTTTATTTTTATCATGGAATTAGACAGCTTTGTCAGACATTATTACGAAAGATGTTTTTGTTGTCTTTTGTTTGTAAATCTATTGTAACAAGAAGACGATACATGAAAAGATTGCTTTTGTTTCTAAATTGAAAGTATACTCTGTCAGAACTTTCATTTTTATAGTGTTACTTTTATCTTTCTTAAGGATACAAATTTAATATACGTGTTTTCTTTAATAATTATTAATTATCTTATTCATTTAAGAAAAAACACGTCGAGATAAAAAAAATAAATAAATGAGTTTTTTATTATTATCAAAATTGCAGATTTTTTTCTTTGTACTTAAATGATCTACCTAATTATTTAATTAAAATAAGCAAAATTTGTATATGTTTCAAACATGTATGTACTATTGCGAGTAAAGCCCATTAGGAAAAGCCTTTCTTAGGGTTAAATGCAATTTCTTAAATATTTCAAATACGCATTCATAATAAATATTGTACATAAAATAAGATATACATTCTCATATTAAACCTGTATAGAAAATTCTTTTGTAAAATAAACTGCATAATTATAATTTTAATAAAGAAAACCTTTTTTTTTGTTTTTATTGCAAAAAAATATAGTAACAGATTCGGAAACTTAATAACATTGACTTTTTTACGCATAGTTGTACTAAACCTACTGGAGAGTTAAATTACCTCTAAAATTCTATCTAGAAATATTTCGCATCTACATTTTACAATTGTGAAATAAAAAATACTATTTTTTTTAACGCCGCAAAATCTGTTAAGATATCTACGAAATTTACATGCATGGTCTTTATACTCTGGATATGTATTAAGCATGCAATAAAGCTAAATCATATCTAAAATACTCTGTACCACATTCAAAAATTAGATATATATTTTTTAGTTTCTAACGCACAATAATCCCGTTACAGATTAAGAAATTTTACAAGCAGTAATACACTTTGCAGTACACTTATATAATATATATGCATATATATATTAGGTATATATATAAGTGCTCCCGATGCTATACGTATTTCAGTTATACGTTTAACCGATATACGTATATACGTATAATACGTATTTAAGGAATACGTATACCTTAAACTATACGTTTAAACGTATCCGGATACGTATAAGCGTATATCGGTTAAACATATAATTCAAGTATACGTTTAATTGAAGTATACATATATTTCAAGTATCGTATTTACTTTTAATGCCAATGGATCTCATCAGTGTTACGTCACTGAACGGAGAACAAGTTGGAAATATGTGGCGTTGCTTTAGCAATCTGTATAGTATGTTTCATACATAGAATCTTCTTATTTTTCCCTATAAACGATTATCGTAAATATATAACGAAAGTAAAAAGACTTTTTGAGCAAATAAGGAGAATATACACGTTTCAGATTTATTGTTAATCCTTATTAAGTATATTCTTTCTTTTTTAATTTTTTAAAAAATATTTATTTTTGTATGCGTATACTAAAATTGCGTCCGAGGAGGTCAAATGTTGTTCTTTCCACAGTGCTGATGTTTTCTTATGTGTGTTAATGTATAAAGCAATTCCATTTTTTTAACCATGACACTCGTGGTATTTTTTATACAAAGTGTATGTACATTACAAGATATTACGTTTTAAGAATTGTTGTTAATCTTGACAAATTTAATTTTTTGTGTTAGTACCTATAAATTTCCATTACTTATTGCCTGACAAATACTCGTCACTGTAGGTTTCAGAACGCAATCCCACAAGGTTAAAATGACTTGCTTTCTCTTTCCTTTTTTGCTGCAAAACGTATTTTCAAAATATTTTTAATATCGAAAAAAAGTATTCTTAAATAAAATATAAGTAAGTTTAGTTAGTTATTTGTTACGGCCGATTATCTGCGCTAGGGATATAGGCCGGTGGGGGTAGTGCCCTCCGTGGGGGTCTTTAAAATAAAAATAAGATTATGAAACTTCCCAGGAGTTGGATTGATCAATGTCAGTATAAAATATGAAGTCAACGTAAGTTTGTGTTCTGCAATACTAATGTTTCTAAATGTCCACACCATAAATCAAAATTAGCTATGTTCGTGTGTTACAGATATGCGAAAGATAAATCATTTCATATTTAATAGTTTATATTTGAGGGGGGAAAAACAAAATCTAAACTAAGGAAAAAATATTCCGTTTTTTTTTTTTTTTTTACAAGTACCAATTGCACGGGACACAGCGGGTGTTTCTCAAAGTCTGTGATCCGCAGACCAGCAGAAGAAAGGCATATTTTTTTAAGTAATGAACGAAAACCGTTTATACGTTTAACCGCTGGTGCAATATCCGTATATACGATGTGCCGTATATGCTGTTTCGTATAATACGTATAACCGCCTTGGTCATATGATACGTATCAAAATCTGCACCCCGTATAATACGTATTATACGTATACTCGTATAAACGTTTAATAGGGAGCACTAATATATATATATATATATATATATATATATATATATATATAAATGAAAACACATGTGAAGAACGAAGGAAAAGACATTATATAAAGCTATAGAATGATCACTGAAGAAAGTATACCCAAAAGGATGAAAAAGCAAAATTGGCAAACTATGAATATCTTATAGAATCCTCAGAAGGGCTTTATAAGAATATTCATAGTAAGTATATGACATTTCATCAAATATAGTCAGCATTATGCCTAAAATTGACAATATTGAGCCCCTAATGGCATACACAAATGAAACCAGAAAATCAAAAACCAACATGAGGTCCAAATAACAAAACAAGTATATAAATATGCTATTGAAATAGAAATTAGATAAATAAACAATTATGCAACTTAAATAGAAATATGAACATAAAACAGTTTTAAAGACTCACCAAAAAAGACTAATTTTAATGTAGATGAAGATGGATTTAAGGTACTAAGGGATAGTTTAAGAACGTATGAACTTTCAAAACTCGTCTAACATGATTTAGAAAATGAAATCTTGCGATGAAATGTTTTAAGTAAAATAACGGCATTTAGCCAAAGGCTACATGACGATGGAAAATAATTTTGCACGCTAATGTTCGACGTCATCTGCAGCATTTTGCAAATTTACAGCAAAAATAAAATCTAAAAGTTATTGCAAAGATTTCACATGCAAACACAATGTTTAAGTTTCTCGGTAAACTATAGGTATATTTTTGAAAGATGTTGGTTAATTTTGAAAGATGTTGTTTAAAACGTGCCTTCCTAAATGTACCAAACGCTAAGATTTCTTGAAAAACATGAAATTCAACAATAAAAAAAAAAGTATGAGGATTTAACAGTTATGGAATCAAAATTCATTTCTGACTTTTTGTAGGACAATATGTATTTACCACTGTTGAATTCTTTTCTTTTTACAGTGGTTTGAAAAGAAGATTACAAGAGTGTATTTCTCAAAATGGAGAAAAGATTATATGTGTTATAAATTAGAGTTTTATGAACAAAAAAATCTAAGCTACGTTGCAATAAATGTTTGCGTAACAGAAATATATTTTTTAACATGTATTATGTGCTATATATAAATTTGAAAAATTTTAAACTGAAAATGCCTGAAATAGTCTGAAATGAAATTTCAGCTTTTTTTTTTTTTGTTTTATAAATCAATTAGGTTTTTATTTGATGGGCGCAGATTAACGAACGGAACATGACTTCGTTTCAAATAAAAAAAAAAAGATATTTTAAACTAAATATAAATTTCTCTGTTGTGATTTTATTTCTGTATCCTGAAATTGTCATGAGAATCTCATAATTTTAATGTACTCATTTCACCTAGACAAACAGTTTTTGGACTGGCTATTTGCTTTTAATAAATATTTTAAACAATTTTTAATTAACAGTATCGAAAATGTAATTTTCCTTGCACTAACATTTTTCTGCCCAAGGTAAATTAAAATGTATATTGTGAAACAGATTTTGTTATTTTCTTTATTTCAAATACATTATCAAACAAATTGGATAATAGTAATAAAACAAACATTTACTAACGCTTAAAAAATGTAAAATAAATAAAAATGTTTAATTAATATTAAATCCGCTTTTCATCGAAATTGAATAGTTTTTTTTTTATATAAAAAGTAAACATAACGGAATTTGTTTAAACTATTTTAGAAAAATATCATACTATTAACACACTTGAGCATAGCAAATATTCAAATATTGTATAAATAGAAGATGTCTCGAATAGATACAGAAAATATATCTTTCATTATCTCTTTCTTTTAATTTTTTTTATAAACAGAATAAATCAGAAAGACATTTATGAAATACATTTTTTATTGTAATACTTTCCAACATAGTTCAAACTATGACTTTTTTTTTTCTGGCAATCTGTATCCCTGTCCGCGCTCTAACTCTCGTACACATAAAAGGATGACTGTGTAATTGATAAATATTATTAAGGTTTACTATAGTATGCTCGATATCGAAAATGGAGTGTGCAGCAATTCGAATTCGTTTACACGTAACTTACATACTCAATAAAATTCCGTTACATTATGGTCTATAGGGAAAAATCGCTTACAGAGTATTTTAGTGATGCCAAATTATTTCAAACATAATAAAGTTTTTATGCATCACTGAGCTGACTACAACATACTTTCTATAGAGTAAAGAGTATGTAGCATTTGTAGTTCGTTTACAGAGATTCAAAAAATAATTCCGGTACAGAACTAATTATGAGCGATAATTGCTGGAAATGAGTATTCAGTTGTGGTATGCATTTTTAAACATAACATAAAACAGCGATTCTGTGATGATTATCTAACGTGCTACGTGCTACGTGCTACGGAACAGTAAGCAAAGTGTTATTGTGTTTTAAAGTGCATTATATCCTGTGCATTATAATGCTATATTACTTTGCCCCATAAAATTACGGACTGCACAAAATGATAGGCATGGATTTTTTTTTTTTTTTTTTTTTTTTTTTTTTTACGGGGTATGACTGGAATCTATGCTGCCGTCCTCTGCCCGTAATTTTACTGCATTTTCTTCATTTTTTTTTTTTTTTTTTTTTACAATGTATATGCCTGATTCACGATTTATCGTTCTTGTTTTAGTTGCTATTTTCGAAATGCACGCAACATCTCACTCTTTTATTTAACTCAACTTGGTTTTTGTCTGCAAAAAGGGGATTTTGTAACCGATTTTTAACTCTCTTCTTGATTGGCTACAATTATAAAAATATATGTACAAAGGTGTGTTTCCGATTACAATACAACATTTTATTTTATTGCGAACTTAACTGAAAATTAATAAGCTAATTTTAAAGCATTTTTACATTAGACGGTCGTAGGTGATAAATCGCTAAATATGCTTTATGTTTACAACTAGCGACGGGCATAACAATTATTTTGATTATTCCAATGAATCATTCGGGCATGCGCAGAAGCATATCTGTCAAACTTCTTTTTTTTTTTTTTTACTTTCTTCTATTTATAATAGAAGAAAGTATTGTAATCGAAATTTTTTCCGACTTCCGGTTTTCGACGGATTTACACGTTTTAAGGATTCCGAAGGACACGTTTCAGAGATTCCGAAAAACATGTTTTTACAAAATGTCTGTCTGTCCGTCTGTGTGTCTTCATTGTATCATCGAAAAATGTATGAAGTTATGCTTCAAATTGAACCACATTTTTTTTCTATGTTTTTGGCTATGGCAAGCAGGTTCTATTAGAATTTGGAGATATTTCGACGAAAGGGGGCGCTGTGATCGATATTTTTGTTCCATTTTCACTATTGTACCATCTAAAAGTGTATGAAGTTATGCTTCAAATTGAACCACATTTTTTTTCTATGTTTTTGGCTATGGCAAGCAGATTCTATCAGAATTTGGGGATATTTCGACGAAAGGGAGCGCTGTGATTGATATTTTTGTTCCATTTTCACTATTGTATCATCGAAAAGTGTATGAAGGTATGCTTCAAATTGAGCCACATTTTTTTTCTATGTTTTTGGCTATGGCAAGCAGGTTCTATTAGAATTTGGGGATATTTCGACGAAAGGGGGCGCTGTGATAGCCATTTCAAGATTTCAAATTCAAAAAGATGTGCAAATTCAAAAAAATTAGAAATCCAAAACTTTTTTTAGTTAAATGTTCGACTTTGATCCGGAGAATCCGGAACAATTTTTGTGTTGCCTCTATCTTAAAAAAATTGCTGAGATATAGCGGTTTGAAATTTTAGGGTGGCTGACATTTTCAAAAAAGACAGCAGAGTTCATCCATAAACGGGTTTAATTTATGAGTTTTAGTTAACATGGTTTCGTTAAAATTTTCTTTCAAAGTTGTAACCATTAATCCTATTATATGCTTATCACTATATATTTATATTCGCCAACGTCAAATTCTCGCCAAATTTGGCGACAGTTGGCGGAATATCACCAAATTTGGTGACCAAAATATGTTACCATAAATGAAGCCAACTTGGCTGTAGAGGATTAATTTGGCGATATTCTTATTCAAATTCAATGTTGACGAGAACTGGGATTGAATCTTCTTTATTTAGGTTCCACGCATTTTATCTTCGTGTTTTCCAGTAAAATTAGCTAAAATCATAAAACCAAGGAATAGGGAGGCTATCTGTTCCTGTCGGTTCAGGCCAGAAGGACTTTTCGTAGTTTAGTATACATCGGTTGTTCGCATCCCATAACCCGACCATTCGCAAGCAGCTGACGTACAACAGAATGACGAAAAATATTGATTTTATTGGCGATGTGATAGGCGGATTTTGAAGTATTAACATGACTGAGATAGAAGAAAATTTTGGGATTGGCACATCCGACTAGTTTATTATTGAATTACTACCAGAAATTTTGAGAAAAAAATAAGTCTCTTATTTTAATTAGAATTAGATTAGACGCCAGATAAAAATGAAAAATGTGTTTTCGTTTACGAAACAAATTTTTCATTTTTATTTGGCATCTAATCTAATTCTAATTAAAATCAGACATTTCTTTGTTTTCCCCAATATCGTATAGTAATTGAATAATAAAAAAAAGTTTGACAGATATGCTTCTGTGCATGCCCGAATGATTCATTCGAATAATCAAAATAATCGTTATGCCCATCACTATTTACAACTGTTTACGAGCTACATAAACAATGAAGTTAATGATCCCTCCAAACCACTTTATATAAAAATAGACCAACTGTCTGCGAAACTGCAACAACGAAATATTTTAAACACTAAAAAGTCCAATGTATAATAAAATAAATAAAAAGTGTAATAAGTTTTATATAAAATACTCTTTTATCATTTAGTATCTAATGACTTTTATTAAACGTAAATGAAGTGGTAAATTTAAATTAAATATTCCGTGTACGCGCCAAATTAAAGTATTGTAAAGATATTTTTTGAAACTACATGTAATGCAGTCATGAAACTAGACGTTGATTTTCAAGATAAACATTGAAAGCTTATACAAGAGTGTTGTTTAAAAAACACTATTTTTATTTTACACTGGTGTGCAAAACTTAAGCAACAAACACAAAATGCTAATTTCTGAACACATGAGTACTCAAAAGGAAATTCTATAAAGAGCAGGTGTAGAAAAGGGGTACTACCCTAACAGCGCGGCCAGTCGATGTCACACATTGTTAGAAGTGTCATAATCGCATCGGTGATTCAAAATATGGGATATTTCACTGTCTCATTATTATTCTCAAATGATTGTTAATACTGAAAAGTCACTGTGACTGTCGCTTTGTGATAGGTCACCAGGTGACATTACAATGAAGTCACCTTGTGATCCTCAAGTCACTGTCAGTTGAAGACTGAACTTTGAAGTCATTGTAAGCATTGCATTGTGATGAGTCGCCAAATAATGTCACAATGAAGTAGCATGGTGACTTTCCGATGATCGACATGCTATTGTGAAGTCACCATTGCACTCCTTTGGGAAAAGTCACCAGATGATTTCATTTTCTGTCACTTCGGAACTCGTCACAGAACAGCTATCATGATGACTTTACAATGGAGTGTCAAAATGACAGTCACATGAGAGTCACAAGGTGATTTCATTGTAAAGTCACCTGAGAGTCACAAGGTGTTTACAAGGTTATGTAAAATTCAAACATTGAAAAACGGTTTTTTTAGGCCGCAGCTTTTTATTGCATTGAGTTAAATGCTCAAAACGTTTACAAAACAATGTTGTCGTGGAACTGTTCGATATTAATTCAAAAACGATATCTGCAGCCGTTGCTGAAAAAAAAGACTCGATATACAGATAGTGAGACAAGTTTGTCAACCAATACATCCATTTAGAAATATAAGTTAAGGATTTTCGTATTCTTTCTGTTAAATCCTCTATAGTAACAGTTCCTAACCTGGGGTACGTGGCGGGCCTGCTGGGGGTACGTGAAAATAGTATCGATAATGGAGGAAATCACAAAAATGGTTCAACTGAAAACACTTAAAGAAAGTTGATAATTTTGGATTACAAAGTTAGTCTCATGTGTAACTCAAAATGAGGGTAAAGGACCACTAGACCTAATAATTCATTGATAATTCAATGTCATTAGCTCCACACACTGCTACTTATATTGCACGTGTACTTATATATTTTGCCCAATCTTCGCGATAAGTTCCATTGATCATGATACAATGTTCTTTTCCCATCTTTTTTTTCGTATTGTTCCTTTTCAATAATAATTGTAAAACGCCTAAAATACGCCAGAGCTGTCAGTCTTAATGTTTTATTTTAAAACGTGTTGAAAAGCAGGCCCTTATTTTTGTTTTCGAATACGCGGACTTACATAATTAACGTATATTAATTGGAAAGCTTCCTTGCCTTTAATGAGTATTTAATTTTAAGTGTTTACTTATTACTTGAATGATTTGGTTTTATTTTTAAAATGGATAAACCTATGAAATCCGAAATTCTTAAGAGTTCCTCGAAACAATCTGATTATTTAGAATTGCAAGATAACCTGAGCTAGCTGTTAATAGGCTTGTTCTGATAACTGATAAACATAATACTTTAAATAAAACTGAAAACACCAGTGGTCCCTTAATGAATAGAAAATATAATAATGATTAATTCTTGAAATATGGATTTTCGTCCACATGAGAGGAAGGTTTTAATAATATGCGGGGGAAGAGAGGGGGTGGTGTGTGTTAACGATAAATAGGGGATACTCCCAAATGAAAAGCCTAAGCAGTGGGTACGTGAAAGAAAAAAGGTTGGAAAGCGCTGCTCTATAGGATCTTCTATCGTGCCAAATTTCAAGATTCTGGGTCACGGAGCAGTCAATTGTAAATTTTGAGAATGGGTTTGTATGAAAAAAAAAAATATATATATATTTGAAGCCATTCTTGTCGAATTTTATACTTATCGATTTCATAAAATCGTATATCAATATGCATGCACACGTATAAAGTATTTTTATTGAAAAAAGGTTTTTCTGGGCACACATTAACCATTTTAGTTTTCTCTTTTATTTAAAATAATGCAGGTCGGAATTTGCAAAATATAGTGGCATTGATGACCGAGGCAGAAATCCGCCGCCTTTATCAAAATAATATATTTTTAAAGGTGTGAGCAAAAATATTTAAATTTCAAAATCAAACATCTATTAAAAATATTGTGATAGTTTTACGCGTTTTATTGGAGCCATTAGAATGAATAAAACGGAATCTTTGAAAGAATGTAACAAATCAGCAAAAATGCGCGAGTACTTCAGCTTAAAATTACTCTTTATTTATTTTTGTTTACCTCTACGATGATATTCTTTAGGAATAATAAAATCTTTACATAAATAAATAAATAACTCATGCTTGAGGATACTATTTAAACATCTTAATGACTGTTAATTGGTAGCTTAATGTTACAGAACTAAAGTTTGGGTTAATTTTATCATGATCACGTAACATAAATTATGGCTTTAATCTTTAAGCAAGTAATAGAAGGCAAGACATTTAATTATTAGAATGCTCTTTGGAAGTTTCCAATTTATTCTCGTCTAATGACATGAATTTTTTCATCATTCTTCGTTACATCGACGATCCACGCCTTGCCTATACATCTATGTCAAAAGTTTTCTTTCTGTTCTTCTAAGTATGCGCATCTGACAGGTCACAAATTAAAAGATCTTATTGTATAGCAACTGAAGGCCATTTTTGGAGAATTTTATGCAAATGTTCTGTTGAAATGTTTCCATTTCATGCTTTCTAAAATCGTAAAAATAAATTTTACGCTGTTGAGTGATATATATTAATGTGATCAATCGCCTGTATCCACGCTAAATAAACGATGAAATTATTATTTTGTTTTGTACAAGAAAACACTGAAAATTATTAAAATTAAAAGTTTCAGAATTCTGTAAGTTTTCAGTGTAAAAAATTATTCTTTTTTCTTTTTCTTTCTTTTTGTTCTTTATAGAGTATGAAGAATGTGTTTCTAAATAAAAGTCATAGAACATATAAAAATATAAACAAAAAATAAATGTGTGAGATTATTTATTTTTTATCTCAAAAGAACTCGCGGTAGAAATTTTAAATTATTATTTGATGTCTGAGTATTATTTGATATGTCGGATATATATATATATATATATATATATATATATATATATATATATTTATGTTAGAATATAAATGGTTCTTATGTTTTTATTTAATCATGAATTTGTACGTATTAAGAAGCAATACAAGGAGCATTAAAAATATTTATTTTGAATATAACCTTTCTAAAACATATATTATCATTTGAATGCAAAGTTGATTAAAATTTTTTTAGTGGTATGATAAATGTTTTCAGAAATTTGATGAAAAATATATATTTATAGTGTGTGCGACCTAATCCACCTGCTTTACTTGGTCTAGACATTGTCTAGACCAAGTCTATAGACCAGATAAATATTTATTTATTACTTTTCATTCCGAAACTAGCACAGATGTGAAAATCACCAACATAAGTTTGAACTTCATTAATATTTTACACTCTTTTGTCTGTTAACCTAAATACTGCTCGCAGGAAAAAAAACTTGTTAATATAAGTATGTGAATATTTTACTCAACATCGAATAAGTATGTTTGCGAATTTTTTTTTTGTAATAAATGATGACATACATTAAACAATACGTGTTTCTAAAATCTTTCAACGGAAAAACAAAGGTTGATAGTACAGAGTAAAGATGGTCCCTAGTTAGTGTTTGGCGGGAAATGAGCCACTAGTTGCAGAAATGACACATGAGCGCAGAGTTTTCTGAAGAAACCTTATAGTTTTTATTAACATAAATAAAAATTATCACTAGTGATTCACAATAAAACATTTAAAATATATATCTACAATGTTAAGTTTGTAGAAAGAATTATTATTATCGTATCTTCTTGCATATAGTAAGCAGCAACATATGGTACGAATAACATATACTTCACAGGCTCTTTCAGTGACTGAAAAAAACTGTTATATAATCCGCAACTCCCTAAAGTAATACAAAGTGTATAGATATGTAAATAACGTCATCTTTATATGATAAAAAATGCGCGTTATTGAACGGGAAAAATGTAAATTTAAAAATATTCTTTAGATGATTTTTGTATTAAAAAGAAAATTAAAATATTTATATGAAGATTTAGAGAAATTTTATCTAAGTGAAAATTTTAACTCTGATCTTTGATTAAAAAATAATGGATTTCTAAAATCTTATATTCAGTAATGAAATCAGTACTAAATTTTCTGTTGTAAAAAACTATACGAATTAAAATGCTTGAGAAACATAAATGATGAAGAGGTGATGTATTAGAGGTAAAAAGATGACTTAAGCAGACCAGCTAGGGGCATAATATATACCATTCTACTATGATCCCAATATTATTTCGCTCCCTGCAGCAAGGTGAACAACATTTGACATAAGACCTTAGTACCAAAATCAATTTATTCAGTCAAATGTTCAAGGTTACTCTGTCCA
This sequence comes from Maratus michaelseni, assembly GCA_963931845.1. Taxonomy (NCBI): domain Eukaryota; kingdom Metazoa; phylum Arthropoda; class Arachnida; order Araneae; family Salticidae; genus Maratus; species Maratus michaelseni. The sequence goes on from OZ007593.1 coordinate 214,198,393, forward strand.
AAGCAACACGAATTTCTGCTAATAAATTTAACAATAATGAAGTTATTCACAATGTAATGATTCAATTTAATCATTGTAATCTATTGTAATATTACTATCAACACATTACTTCACTTTGTATGAAATGTGATGACGCCACTGAAAACGTTAAGAGTACACAGTGATTGGGTCAATGCCATATTGTGCTGTCAGCTACTTTCAGAAAAACTGAGCATCTAGGTGAGTTTGTTTAGACATGGATAAAAACCAGTCCGAACATTTCTCGTGATATCATTACATTTGACAAGGAGAGATGTCATCAATTACGGTTTCATCATAATCGTTGGGGGTCATCTTAGATGTTGTCATTTGTAGTCAAAAGTTGTGTTGTGAAATTTCTTACAACTTATTTACATTGGAGAAAATTATAATGGAATGTCTTGGAAGTTATTATTGAAAACTATAACTCTCAAAGATAAATAAAAAAATTAGAGATTGGCATATCCGCAAAAAACAAAGTAAATTTCCTTAAAATAACTTAAATATTAAATATAGGTGTTCATTTGTTAATGTCTGTAAATTTACTATTTACTGTCCATTTTACCAATTTCCATTCAGACATTATTTAAACAACATGGTCCAAAGACGCATGCAATGATATGGTACATTCATTGCTTCATTGCCGCTGGAAAAAAATGTTAGAAGAGGGGGAGAGAAAGAGAGAGAAAGAGTTGAATGCCGATAGTGGGAGCTCTTCAACCAGCAGTCATATATATAGCAGAGAGGCAGAGAATTGAAGATCACAACTGAAGATGCTCTAGCTAGGGCGAAAGCGCTTTTGTGGAGTGGTGAAGATTTTTTATTCGAAACTGTTTTTACATTTTTTAAATGGGGGACGTTTTTAGTGAAAAATTTTGACCATGTTGTTTAAATAATGTCTGAATGAAAATTGGTAAAATGGACAATAAATAGTAACTTAATTATTTTTTAAATTAGAAAATAATATTCAGAATATCTTGGAATGAGTCCCTTTGTACATGGTGTCATATACGTGTGATGGTGTAAAACATTTCAATTGAATTTGTTAAATGATTTTATATGTATGATGCAGGTACGTATGCATTAAACTGAATTTCAATTGTAGATGAAAATTTGTCAGATATGTAAAAAAAAAAAAAAAAAAAAAAAAAAACTTTGTTTAAAAATATATCTTTTAACGTTACTTTTTTTAATAACATGGGTTCACTCAGGCATTTAAAACCATATTTTAAAATTTTTTATACCGTTCCATATCAAAATCGACGCATTGTAGCCCAAAGGAATTTAAAGTGAAATGTAAATCTAGGATTTCTTGTCACCATTTCATAACTTATTCAGTTGTGAAAACAAATTCCACACCCCGGCTTTTTCATATGTCTCACAAACACAAACTCAACTTTACTTCGTTGACGGAATACAGATGTGATAAAAGATTTTGGAACATATGTTTGATTTTTTTTATTTTCATTTTATTTCGTGCGCTTTAAAAAATTCGTTGATTTTACCGAAATAACTCTGACATTCAGGACACCATTACATGAAATGTCATGGGATATTAAATGTTCTGTAATATATTTATGAGGAATCGTTCATGATATTACAGCTTCTGGATATTTTTTGTAAAACTTTACCTACAAGTTCTTTCCATTGCACAAATAAATTAAATAAAGTAATTTTTTTCGCAGTAAACTGTAAAAAAGAAGAAAATTAAAATCTGATTCGCTTTTGATTCAGCAGAAAGGATGTTTTCACCCAGTACGTCATTAGTTGTTTAGTTTACGGGAAAAAACATACTTTTTACGAACTTTCCATGCAACTCAAAGGGATTTTTTATAGAGAACTATAAACAGGACCCTAAGAGAATATCGTTTAGATCAAGTTCGGAAACTGATTAGATTATCTATTCTTAGAAAAGCTTTTTCTTTGGTGAAACGTTTTTTACGTAATGTACGTAATGTGGAACACTGTGTATCCCTTTACTTATGTTATAAAACTAGATCATATTTGTTTTCATATAATATCACGCTCACGTAACCTACCTTTTAGCAATACATGCTGAACCCACAACACAGACTAGCAGAAGTTGGCACTTAGTTGCAAATCATGCTTTCATTTGGAAGTACTTCATGCCAATTATTATGTTATATCATTATTGAAATATGATAAAGTAACATATATAAAATTGTACATCGAATCACATCGATTATGCTTCCAGAAGTAATTTATAATTTATAATAACAGATATACAATGAAATATAAATATATTTAAACACAATTATAACACAATAATTGTCTAATACTAATTGCTAATATTAATACACAGAGTAATATTAGTTTGGGATTATATATATATTTGGGATTATATATATACGGTAGATATCAAAGCCTTTCGCAAATCAGAACTAAAAAAAATTGACGGATTTCGTTCTAATTTTCACAGAAGATACCTATGAGGACGACAACAAGAACCTTCTATTACTAAGAATAAGTTTCAAACTCTTTGGTAATTATATTAAAAAATCAATTAAAAGTATATACTTCACGAAAGTTTAGTGTGGAAGTCATTTTCACCTGCAGAAATCATTAATAGATACCCAGATTAGAGAACATTGGAGCAAAACATTTACGCACGTACTAATATTACAGTATAATAAAACGACTTAAGTACAGTATAATTACAGTACAATAAAACTTCAGCTTAATGAAATTGGAGAACAAGTCTGGATTTGTTTCTATTTGAAAGAAAAAACTCGTAGTAACTTAGTAGTAGAGAATTGGTTCATATCTTGCCATTAGTATTTTTTTAATCATCAATAGCAGCTTTTATATTTCGTGTGTGTATTAGAGACAATTCTTTGATGTAGAAATAAATTGTTTTGGTTTAAGGTGTTATTTTTTATTATTACGTTTAATTTTATTATTTTAAATGAAATTAGTGAAAGGCGTGTATTTTAAATGAAAAGATTGAAAAGCATGTATTTTAAATGTATGTTTCTTAAATAAAATGACTGAAAGGTTTTAATTTTAAATAAATGAATGAAATATGAATACAATCGTATGAGAACAATATTTGGTGATCCATCACCTGCGCCCCACTAACATAAAATTACCAATAATACAAATAGTATGTTGTATGTGAAATGAAACAATTAATTATGTTATAACCACTTTTCGCACAAGAAAAATAACCAATATTCCGCATTCTGATACACAGGAAACGTTGGCGTCAAACAAGAGTATAATGCTAGCAAGAATATCATTTTAACCGCTTGGGAATAATAATAATATTATTAATGCGCGAGTTGGCTTTGGGTCCGATTACGGAAGTTTCTCCTAGAAAACCACCACAAATCGAGTACTTTACATTTGTTTCGAGTGAAGCTGGGTCAACAAGGTACAAATTAATTATATAAACAACAGTTATATAACCATGGAGACAACAGATTAAACTCAAATTTAAATATTCCCAGCCTTTTCTCCCCCCCCCTCCGAATAAGGAACATAATTGAATTCAAATTGGCGTTAAGCCTCGCTTTGTAAAATACGCAATTGGCTGCAAATCCGATTACGGATCTTTCTCCAAAATATTAATTATTAAAATGTGTCTAATAGCTCTGATGTATCTAATAGCCTCCCTATTATACGGGCCTTGGCGCTTTAAAAAAAAAAAACTTGAATAAAATATAGTAATTTCCTCGGGTTTGAAAAAATTAGATTTATTGCCAAATGATATAAACAACTATGAAAATAAGTCTTCATTTTTTACAAGTTGGCATTTGGGAACATCTTCTCAAACGATTTTCTGGAATGGATGGTTGAAATAGATTGTGATATCGATGAAGTTACTGAAAAATGATATTCGACAAAACGCGCCCCCCATTATTGAACTACTTCCCATATGGGAAGATATTAGCTCGAAGTATCTATCGACGAAGAAACATCCAAGGATACTTGATAAGGATGTTCGAGAAAAAATTTTCGGTAATTAGCTAAGATATTGTTAAGTTATTTAAAAAAATCATTTTATAAATCGTGTACGGCATCATTCGAAAGATCTAGGAACACCGAACTCAAAAATATTTTCTTTTAATTTTGGCATGGTGATTTCAGAAATATCGTCGAATGTGTACCTGCAAAAATATGCTCCCCTCCCCTTCCTATTTCCAAATCTACTGAAACTAATGTTATGAAAAAATTAAGGGTAGTAGGAGTTTGTTAATTAATAAATATTAATTAACGGAACCTTTAATGTACGGAATCTTTTGTCCAAAAAAACTTGTATAGAAATAAGATTTTGCACACTCACTATTTGGACATATACGTCGAAATTCATTGAATTTGGATACCAGTATTTATGCATAGAAAATGTCTCTTTATCTAATCTCAAAATTTCATAAATTGAACAATTCAAAAAGCGTTTTTCAGAAATATGTTGCTAGAATTTTTTGTAATCGACACATTTGGACAATATTTTTTTTTTGTCGCAAATATGCTGTCATTCGTTCGTTAAGGTTTAAAACGAAAGCGAATCTCTTGGATAAGTACAGAAATAATTTTAATATAATAATATGTGATTACGTTTTTTTAGCATGTTATGTATCACGCAGTGGAATTATTTAGCCACAAATTCCATTAAATCAGTTCTTTTATTTTGGCTGTATTTAAGTTTTTACGATCAATAAAGTATCAGTGTCATCATGCAATCAACTTTCTTCTACATTAGCATAAATAAGACTCATTCTTCTGATATTATTTTTAAACAATCCTTCATATTCAGTATTCAAGTATCAATAACACAACTAATTATTTCACATAATTTTGTTGAATAGATTGCCGCATTGATACCTGTTGTTGAATGTTCATGTATATTCACACTGTCCAGATACATTATTCAGGGAAATAATATTGAAATTTATGATGCATCATGATGAAAATTTCCTGTCATAAAGTAATAAATTTCAATCATTAAAGGAGAAATTATTTACTTACATTATTTCTGAGAACACTTTCTTATATCATATTTGAGCTATTTTTGCGTATAAACTGTTATTTGGCTTTTATTGTAAAATTCAAAATATCATACAAATAACATTTTAACTTTTAACACTTTTCAACATACTTGAAAAGTGTTTATGGTTTTCGTTTTTCTGGAACGTTCTGTCTGGCCTCCTCATCGTGCTTTAACTCGTGTAAATGAACTCGGATTGTCATGTAATTCATGTATATGTTACTGAGGGTAACCGTAGCATGTTCGGTATTGAAAATGAAGTGTGTTCCATTTATGATTAGTTTAGAGGGACACTCAAAATTGTTCCATTCCTATACAGTAAATAGGGAAAAATAGTTTTCAATGCATTTTAATGATGCTACATTATTTCAAACATAATGAAATTGATATGAATTGATATGAGATGCTCAACTTACTTTCTAAACAGTATAGGGTAAGTTGCAATTATAGTTCGTATACAAGAACGCATAAAATAATTTTATTACATTATAATGTATAGGGAAAAATCGGTTGCAGTGTATATTAATGATGTTTCACGATTTTAATGAAATTGATATATATCACTGAAGTGGGTGTGGCGTAAATTTGTCGTTCACAATTCATCGCACCGTCAATTTCGTTGCGGCGTAAATTCCGCGCAGTGTGAATTCGTCGTGGCGTCGATTCATCGCAATGAAAAGGTTTTGAAGGCGATGATGATAAAAGTAAAGTTAATTTAGTAAAACTATTTAATGATAATTGTTTTTCAGATATTGAGAATTATACCTATCATTGTACAAGCCGATTTTAGATGCAGGGATATTTTTAAATACATATATATATATTTCTTCTCTTTTTTATTTTGGCCAGAAGTATCAATCATTAAAATGGAGAATAATTTTTTTATATTCGTGATTTTCGCGCTTTCATCATCGTCTTCACAAACATTTTCGCTGCGATGAATTGACGCCGCGATGAATTGACGCTACAATGAATTGTGCACGACGATTTATTACGGGATGAGTTGTGAGCGCCGAATTGACGCAAAACTACTGAGGTGCACTAGTGTGTTTTCTATAAATTATTGAGTATGTAGAATTTGATGTTTATTTACAAAGACACTCAAAATAATTAAGTTACAGGACTGACTAAGAGCTGTATGTGTGTATTTAGCTTTGATATGAATTTTAAAACTTAGCTAATTTTTAGTCTATTACGAGGTGAAAGATCATATGCACGGCGGCACGTAAGATTTCGCATACATTACCGATATGGACATCAATTGCATCAAGTGAATTTTTACTGCGTTTTTTTACGTTAATTTAGATATCTCATTTCATAATATGAACAAAAAAGAAATTTCTTAAAAATATTCCAATAGTGATGGGAAGTGTTTCATAATCCATGCCGTGATGAATGATTTTTTGGTTATTATTTTTATCATGATCATCTTACGCTGGGCATAAATTTCCACAATGCTATGTATCCCAGCCTGCCGCACAACTTTTCATCTGGTTTCACAATTGCTGTATATTAATCTTGCGACTACAATGATATTTTCAATATTTAATAGCGTGACACGACACATGTGTATATTTTAAACGACTCACGCTTTTGTTATTATTTTTTTACCTTTATATTAATACTATTTTTCTAAATTGTTAGTGTAAATTTTCTCAACGTTGTCAGATCAACGAAAGTGATATAAATTATAATTTGTTCATGGATTTAATATTACACTCAGAAATATATTACAAAACTTTGTCATCTAACACTGCGTATGAATACTAGTGTTTATTATCACTACAAAGCCTGAAACATAAGTTTGCCATGTCCTAAGGGATTCTTCTCCATCTTCTTTCTAAAATATAGTGGATGTTACATTCTGCTTCTAATTATTAAGGGCAAAAATCAATTAAAAATTACCTATAATTTAACAAATTACAATAACCATTGGGAAAATGTTCCGAAAGCTTAGAAAAAAAATAATTACCATACTTTCGTGTTATAGCGACCTCCACAATTATGATTATGCCAAGGTTGCAGTTATGATTTCGCCAAGGTCATCGCAAATCTTATATATGTATCCTATGTACGCATATATATATTCCAAACACTCCTATATGTGCCATATACTACATTATACACATATTATTTACGTCTTATATGTCGTATATATATCATATACACATGTCATATATATTCATCATATATGCATCATATATGACTATAACTTGGCCACATACGTCAAGAAATGGTATATATATATATATATATATATTATTATTATTATTATAATGTCATACATGCTTTATAATTTGGCGATTCATCCTTGGGGGCCTCTATAACACGAAAGTACCTTTAATTTTCATATCTGATAATTTGCATTTATCCTTTTTGTAACTTTAACATTTTTGTACCTATTTTATGAATTTCTATTGCTTATTCAAATAAAAATTCTTCTAAAGTTACAGAATTTCGTTAAAAACGCTTAAAAATTCTTCTAAAGTTACAGAATTTTGTTAAAAACGGTTAAAATAGTAAAATGAGAACATCATTTCAACCATTCTCGACCGAAAGCAACAACCATTGTCTCAATGGTTAATAAAATAATATTTTATACCTATTTTAATAACAGCTATAATGTTACAAGTTTCATTTTGTGTGTGATACCTAGTTTCAATATCTATCATACATTATAAATTTCTTGTTAGTACTGAATTCGAAATTCATATGTTTCGATCCTTCTTAATTTCTTCATGTAAATATATACATTAAAAGCTCATATATTAATATAAATGGCATTAACTTAATCATTAAGGGTTTTTAAAATTTTTGGACGTCTGTTACCTCAAGAAAGAGAAAGATTTATTATATATCTTTGTGTAGAGGAAAGAGAGTTTTATTAACTTTTATCAGAATTTCTTTTTTAATCTTTACCTATGGTACTTTTTCTACAAATAATTGTTTTCTAAGATTTCGGGAGTGATATTAATTGTCTATAATCAATTAAAGTAAACTCAGTTTTATTGCTTTTAAGCTCAAGAATTAAGTTTATTACACAGAGATTTGCTAAATAGGAGATAGATTTAAAAGCTTTAGATTTGGGAGAAGCTGATATATTTATGCCATCATAATTTTAAATGAGAAAATACATTTTGTGTAGATTTATTTTTTAATTATTATACAGTTTGGAATGGGCTCTATGAAACACTCATAGTTTTATGGTTATAATGTTATAAGAATAAGTTAAAAAAATATATATAAAGTAGATGTATTTTGCAATAACCGGACCACGTACGAAATATAAGATTTTTATATAATATTTTTTAATTGATGTCGCATACATGAAATTAAAATACTTTTTTGATTTTATTGAAAAATACATGCATATCTGCACATTTGGCATAAGCTCTAAAATAATGCTTCAATAATAGAAATTAGGAGAAACATTGTAATGCTTTCAGAACTACAACTCTTTTACAGTGAAAAATTTCTAATATGAAAACAATATCAAAATATAAGCACACAATACATCGTTATATAAGAAATTATTTATTTTCTTAATACAGTATTGAACTTAAATTTAAACATGTTGTTAATCAGCTGAGAAAGGAATAGAATCTTTTATTCCTGGAAAAGATGAGTCTTCTCTCTGATGATTATCTTCAACTAAAAAGAAAAAATCCTTAATAACTTGTTTAATTAAACTTTAATATGCTGTAATTTGAAAATAAAAGTCCTTCAAACGTTGTTAAAATTACCGATATGTTTTGTATCCACTCCGTTTCATTTTTAACTGACTCAAAAAAGGAGGAGGTTATCAATTCGACGTGTATATATTTTTAATGTATATGCTGCGAAAAGTTCAGAACTTATTGGACTAGGGAGAAAGAGGAGTTTTATTAAGCAGCGGTCAGCTTTGGCCATATTGCTGTACGAGGAGAAGCGTACATGGACGATTTTTGAAGGGAAAGTTTCCCGAATTATTGTTCTCGCTATAAGGAAAACTCTGAATTCATTATACAGTCATCTCGCCCAGACCAGGCCGGTTACGAAACAGTGAATATCGTCCCCTGTGCCACAGTTTCTAGCCAGAATTTTAACCATTGGACCTCATTAAATTATGAAGACCATCTATGGACATCAATGGATTTCATTAACTGCGAATTTCATCCCTACATTTATTTTTCAATGTTTGAAGCAATTTACGCGCCAAATTTTCGGTGTTTAACTCAAAACATACAGATGCTTCTTTTACCGCGAAAATTTTTAATAGTTTCAATCATAATGAAAGAAAAATAAAATCCGGAATTTTAAGTTATTTTTGATATTATTAAAATTAACTTGTATTATTTTTTAGAGTTCAATTTCGCCAATTCAGAGATTTTTCTATTGCACTTTATATTTGCCAAATGATCCTTCTTTATAATTAAAACATTTCTGATTGTCATGCATATTTCAAATTAAATGAACCCATCAGCCTTGATGTAAAAATACTAGTAAACGGCAGTTAAATGGTCATTTTTAACTATGTCAATTTTTCAGCAAACTTTAAAAATTGGATTACTACTCACAATAAGAACTTAATTCATCTGTTATGTCTTCTTAGTCCACTAAGGTGTGAAAAATTCTGAGTTTATACCTTGAAAATATTACCGGATGTTATCAAAGAATACCGTAAGTTTAATAACTCTTGAATGACTTTTATTTTTCTTTGGCATATTAGATTTCATGTGAAATAATACAAAGCGACACTGATATATATTCTTTAATTTATTTTAAATATTAAAAATTTTAAATTAGATTAATGCAAGTAGCGTTAAACTGAATTACGGAGAAGAATAGATTACTAAGTTTTGAAAACATCCTGTTATTACAATTTTCAACACTCTTTAAACGTTTTGATGTCTTATTACATTTATGCGCCTACAACTTTTCTGGTTATTGCCTTTAAAAATGCTTGATTATAAAAACAATTTAGAATGATTATTCTATGAATTGTTGACAATTTTGCTTGAAATGTATCTTTATTTTTCGTTTTCTTTAATTGAAACCAAAATAAATTTTCAAAAATCGCCTTCCGTACTGAAAGGGGTTTATTTAATTTTAAACATGTCACACTGAATCCAGACATTAAAATCTCGACATTAAACAAATTGAAATGTTTTCTTCAATATGCGGCGTGTTTATAAAAACCCAATTGCACTAAATTATTATATTAGGCGTAGGAAAAAAAATATACCCGTGTTTAGAAATTCTATTCTATTAATAAAAATCAGATAAAATATAAACTGGAACCAATATGGTCATCATTAGCTTCTACTATACTACCCTTTGGCAAGTCTCATGCAACTGATGTATTACGTGGAGAAAAAAACGTTTGATATTTTGACGCTATAAGATTGTTTTCTGCACATCATTTTCAGTCTGATATTGTTGTTTCGTAAAAAGCTAGGATGTGGTAGAAATTTCCATTGCAGATCGTTTATGGTTTGGCAGGCAACAAAACATCTATATGTCTTTAGGCTGTCGTCTTATATTACCACTGCCATTGATAATACAGGGTGGTTAAAATTAAACTGACGGTACTCAGAGGCTCATAGCTCCGGTTCTACTGATCGGATCCGAATGAAACTCCAAATATATGTTATGTAGATCAGGGGCCCACGGTTTTCGTAAAAAAAATATGTTTGAAATTTTGCTACCAGACGGAGCTGTATGGCTAAAATCATATGCAAATGAGTAGCTAATGTAATTTCGCTATAAAAGCGATACGTATGGTTCAAAGAAATCATACGTCCGCAGTGAAAATGCCGATGAAAAAGAAGGAACGCACATTGATCGATTTTTTTTTTATCAGAATGAGAGCAATGCTTCGGCAGCACTCCATGCCTATCGGTGGATAAAAGATGTCCGTAAATGAAGTTAGAAGCACGATTCGTAAGTTTGAAGAAACTGGTCCTCCGGATGTTGCACCGGAAGCGGATGACGAGTAACTGAGTCGGCGATTGTGGAGGAAATTGCATTCAGAGCCGAAGCATTGCTCTCATTCTGATAAAAAAGTTTTCGATCAATGCGCGTTCCTTCTTGTTCATCGGCATGTTCACTGCGGACGAATGAAGTCTTTGAACCATACGTATCGCTTTTATAGCGAAATTACATTAGTTACTCATTTGCATATGTTTTCAGCAATACAGCGCCATCTGGTAGCGAAATTTCAAACCATTTGTTTTTTTACGAAAACCTTGACCGCATGATCTACATAACATATATTTGAAGTTTCATTCGGATCCGATCAGTAGAACCGGAGCTATGAGCGTTTGAGTACCGTCAGTTTAATTTTAACCACCCTGTAACACCACCCATAACCAGTATAAAGCCTGATTTTTCTTTTTTTTTCTTTATTTATATTACAAGCGATTTAAATAAAGACTGTAACGTTCGCCAGTAACACTGTACTGTGAAAAAGACAAATATGTCTTAATTTACGAAAATATAATATAACCACAGACGGAAATATACAATAATCACTTCCGGAGTTACCCATTATTTCGAAAGACCTTCTTTATCTTTAGAAACGGCAGAAACGAATATATTTTCGAGACTTAAAGACGCATTTATAAAAACATTTGTTCGTTGCTAATGATTTTCGGAATCGTTTCAAAGTCATTTTTATAGTATATTAAACAGTTGTTTTCGGAAACAAAATTATCGGTTTTCAGGATGTTATATATTCTCAATATAACATTTTTCAGCTGCGTGGTTGAATATATGCATGCAAGAGTGACTAAGTAATATTAATTTTAAAGGTAATGTTAAAGCTGTTTATTATCGTGTTGGTCTATAAAACATGTTTGTTGAACGTGAAAAGGTACTTGAAAATTGATAGCATCTTGAAAATCTTTATTTCAGGTTGTGAAAACTGATTAATATAGAGTAAAAGCTACTCGGACACGTTTCGAAAAATCAGTGTCAGCAAAATAAACTTTGTTTTTATATTGGTTTTTGAAGTTTCTAAAGATAAATGCTTCTGTATTTTCGTTCGTGGTTATATCATATTTTCGTAGATTAAGAAACATTTGCCTTTTTGTTACTGTGTATTTGTACTGTTGGGTTTAGGAGCACTTAACATACTCCCCTTTTTATTCCAACAAATAAAGAACACTAGTCTTCTATTATATTGAAGCTTTTATTATATGCTATGCTAGTAATCTGTTTGTAGAGTATAATCAGCCGTGTTTATTTGCATAGGACTTTCTAAAATGTATACATCCGTCGAAAACTGGAAGTTGAAACTTTTCATGAGTCTAATACTTTCTTTTTGTATAGACAGAAGAAAGTAAAAATACTTCCGTTTTGTGTAATATAATTCCGTGAATATATTCAGATCAAAATTACAAATGTTTCAAAAAACACAGTTCTGAAATAGTTAAACAGAAACAAAAGAGGCATAAACTGGAAAAAAAACAGAAATTTGAATAACTTTTTACCTTTCAATAAGTTTTCTCAATTTCATGTACCGCTCTTTAGTGAGCTCGTAGTCACCATAGCGTGCTGTAAAATATTAAAGAAAAAATCTTTATTACTTTTAACCACAATGATCAAAAGACAGTTATTGGATATATTTCAGATATTATTTTTTTGTTTTTAAGCGAAGAAAATGTGGAGAAAATCATAGCTCCTGAGACTCTTAAGACCTTTTATAGTCAATACTTTTTTTCATATATTTGGGAAAATATGACGCATGCTTACACATACACATGCAACAAATATATGTGTATGTACTATAAACCGTTAACAGTTTCGAAAAGTTTCTTTAAATTTCAAAAATTTTCTTTAAATTTCGATTTAATTTTTTTACTATGCATTTCGGTTTAACCTTTTTCTTATGCTGATTCTTTTTCTTTAGTGTAGTGATCTAATTTCTTTAGCGTTTTGTAATTTTTAAGTTCACTATTTTTATCTTTTTTACCCTAGTATGCCTTATTACACTATCAACACATAACTTTCATGTTCGTTTTGGAATAGTCTTCAAAAGAATCTTATCTTATTCAATTGCTCGATTAACGAATCAAACACCTTTGCAGTTACATCCCCCGTCAAATCAAATTACCTTTCTGCTGTTTACATCATTTTCTTTCCCTCTCTCTTTTCCAATTTTTCTTTCTTTCAGTTCACACTGCAGATCTAAATAGGGCAAGACTTTGAAGAGATAACATTTAGATAATTCTCTTCATATGTAGGTGATTATTTTAAAAGCCTAAAAATGCATCACTGGTATAATCTTAGATTCTATTATTTGGAATGAATGACATCTTCATAAACACATATTATATTTCAACGTAGCATAAATAATCAACATGAAAAATAAAAAAAAAAGATTCATAATGAATAGAGGAAAGTATATTCAATTAGGTAAATTTTATCCAAGGGTTGGAGTATCATAGTTGAGATTTTTTCCAACAGAGCAAAAATATGCCGGGACGACTCGAACCTGGGTACTTTGGTTTGCCGTACCAACGCTCTCTTTACTGAGCTATCCCGTCGATATCTTGGACTGGCATATCTCACTCTTATTTGTTGGACATGGCTGCGAACTGCAGCGCTAATTTCATTCATCCGAGCTATAACTATAGCATTTACATGATGAATTTTGAAATAGCACGGAAACACCTGTATACCATGTAATTAGGTCATAATGAACAGAGAAAAGTATATTCCACTAGGTAAATTATATCCAATGGTTGGAGTATCATAGTTGAGATTTTTTCCAACAGAGCGAAAATATGCCGGGACCAGGACTCGAACCTGGGTTCTTTGGTTTGCCGTACCAACGCTCTCTCTACTGAGCTATCCCGACGATATCTTGGACTGGCATATCTCACTCTTATTTGTTGGACAAGGCTGTGAACTGAAGCGCTAATTTCATTCATCCGAGCTATAACTATAGCATTTACATGGTGAATTTTGAAATAGCACGTAAACTCCTGTATACCATGTAATTAGGTCATAATGAATAGAGAAAAGTATATTCAACTAGGTAAATTATATCCAATGGTTGGAGTATCATAGTTGAGATTTTTTCCAACAGAGCGAAAATATGCCGGGACCAGGACTCGAACCTGGGTTCTTTGGTTTGCCGTACCAATGCTCTCCCTACTGAGCTATCCCGACGATATCCTGGACTGGCATATCTCACTCTTATTTGTTGGACATGGCTGCAAACTGCAGCGCTAATTTCATTCATCCGAACTATAACTATAGCATTTACATGATGAATCTTGAAATAGCACGGAAACTCCTGTATACCATGTAATTAGGTCATAATGAATAGAGTAAAGTATATTCAACTAGGTAAATTATATTCAATTGTTGGAGTATCATAGTTGAGATTTTTTCCAACAAAGCGAAAATCCATTGGATACAATTTACCTAGTTGAATATACTTTACTCTATTCATTATGACCTAATTACATGGTATACAGAAGTTTCCGTGCTATTTCAAGATTCATCATGTAAATGCTATAGTTATAGCTCAGATGAATGAAATTAGAGCTGCAGTTCGCAGCCATTTCCAACATATAAGAGTGAGATATGCCAGTCCAGGATATCGTCCGGATAGCTCAGTAGGAAGAGCGTTGGTACGGCAAACCAAAGTACCCAGGTTCGAGTCCTTGTCCCGGCATATTTTCGCAATGTTGGAAAAAATCTGAACTATGATACTCCAACCATTGGATAAAAAAAAGAATATTTTGTAGACTAACCCAAAAAGAAGTTATATGAGTAAATATTAACAATAACAAAACTAGAAACAGTACAGAATTAAATAAAAAAATAAAGATAACAAAACAGATTCTCTCTTTGCTAAAAGAAAAATAGTTAATGATTTTGCTGTTGTTGCCGTATTTGAATTAAGTGTACAGTAGTTGAATTAATTGTATTATTTACTTTCTCAGCTTACACTGAAAAAACTATCGCGATCGCTCTCTATCGTTGGACTATAAAAAACATTAAAAAAATAGCGTTTTAAGAGTTTGTCCTGGTTAAAGCAGGAGATTTTATGGTAGTCTAGACTAGGACTTTGGGATAGTTTTGGGGCATTGAATATGTAAACAATAACGAAAAATCATGCATTAAGCATAGATTATGTAACCCTTTCCAACATTTCCAAAATAATTTGATAAAATGTTACCGTTTAATAAGGTGAAAGATGATATCTAAGTAATTTGGAAAACACAATTTCAGGAATTCCCAACAGTATTCGGAAAAATATCCGAATTATTTTGTGCAGCCCTGTATATGATCGATAGATTTGTATATATACTACATAAAATGCTAAATTTTCGTTCAGTTATGAAACGCGTTGCACAGTTTAAAATTCTCCTTCTGGAATTTCGTTAATAAACAGAAATGTACTGGAGAACTTTTGTGCTACCCTGTATATGATCCATATAATGTACACACGCCAAGTAATAGGCAAAAAAATGAGTTAAATTTGGAAACGCGTTCAGAAACTGAAAACGTACTTCCAGCATTATTAACAGACAATACCGAATTCTATTGTGCGTCCTGTAAATGAACAATTAATGCTATACACACAATATTATGTTGTAAGACTAAGTAATGCACTTTAGTGATATATATTAATTTAAATATGTTTGAAATTGTGATACATTATTAAAATTAAACGCAAACGATTTTTCTTCACAGACCGTACTGTAACGGAATTATTTTGAGTGTCCCTTTATAAGTGTACACCATACTCTATTGTAAGCCTCCTGTAGTGCACGTGAGTGATATAGATCAATTTCAGTATGTTTGAAATTGTGTAACAGTATTAAAATAAACCGCAAATGATTTTTCCCCATAGACCGTAATGTAATGGAATTCTTTTGAGTGTGTGTGTGTTCCTGTAAAAAAACTATAAATACTACACACTTCATTTTCAAAACCTAACATGCTGTAATAAAGCTAAATAACCTATATCAACTGAATGACAATCCGAATATATTTACGTGAGTTAGAGTATTTACAGGCAGACAAACCGAATTCATAAACACTTTTCAACTATTTTGGAAAGTGTTAAAGATGATAATGTAGCACTAACAAAGAAGGTCTTCATAAGCACGTATTCAGAAAAATCTGATTAAATAATTTTCTTGTCAAAAGACTATATATCTTTACAAAAAAAATTCTTGCGGTATCTCGATATAGCATCCACAAAAAAATAATGAAAATTTAATTTTTTTGCCGATTTATCGTCGGTTGGCGACTCAATGATTTTTATTAAATACACTTTTATGATACACACTCTTTAAACAAAAACTTTTCTACTCTTCATACTGAACTAGTTTGAGTACGTTTAACTTAAATAAATGAACTTTTACAACTACTGTTTTGTGATATACATTTATATGCATAAATAATGATACTTAACGATCTTATTTTACTGTTTAGAAAAAAAATATATTGATTAAAACGGTTTCAAGCTCAAATTTAATGTCCAATTCTGAGCACTGTTAGTTTGGCTTCGATATTGTTAGTGTAAAAAAGAACAAGAGGCCAATATTGTTGCCATGTAAGCAACTACTTATTCAATATTGAAATTTACAACGACGACATTCTTAATCAGGCAGTTACTTTTAAAACACACTTAAATTTTATACAGACGGTGAGACCGTGTAAAATTAAGTAACTACAGAAACACTCAACTCATATATATTATATAAGCTTATAGAAATAATAATAAACTTTTCCATTGTTTAGGTTTAAATTCATTAAGTACTGTCCATTAAGCACTCATTTAATAAACATTTTCCAAATGCATTAAAATCGCTTGCATTGGCGGAGGGAAAAGTGTTGCTCTCCAAATCGCGTCTTTTTGTGTCAATTATTCGAAATTATTTTATTTTTTTACATATTTTCTTCTATAATTCAAAATTTAAATTTGACTGACCTTTATAACGCACATGAATAGTTTCATTTTTTTGGAAATATTCTGAGTATGCACATTAAAGTGACCTTCCTTGTAATTTCCAGAACTTTAGTTTAGATTTATGCACATTTTAATATCTCTTTTATAAAGACAAAAATTCTACATCGTGGGTTCACATATAAAAGGAATTCTCATCACGGAACACATGTTCACTTTGATATTTTAAAGATGACAGCAATTCATAAGAGAAAACAGTTACGCATCAACATAAAATACTTTTATATAATAATTTAAAGTTGTTGCCCTTCGGTAGGCCTAAATAGTAATATTGAACGTCAAAGGTTGGAAATTGAGTTTTACATAACAGGGTGCAGTTTTATAAGGTACTTGTACCCAATATGGACAGTGCTCTCAATATGGACACCCCTAATATCTTTAAAAGTAACAATTTTGATCGAGAGATGGCTTTACATGTCCGTGAAGAAAAGCAATTGAAAAGATAATTAAGCCTGGAAAGTGCAAAAAAGCGCGCTGTTTGCCATTTGGAAGGAAACTTGTTGTTTCGTAGTGTGCTGATCGTAATTGCAGGTAAGTTTAAATTCTTATTAGATATGGTAAAATTACTTTAAATATTGAAAAGTGGAGTGTTTTAGAAAGCTGATAAAACATATTTTCGATTGCTATTGAATATATTGCTTTAAAATGTTTTCTTTGTTTATTTATTACAAGATTTCGTAAAACAACGCCCGATTCCCAATATGGACATATTGGAAATCGGGTGTCCATATTGGGAGTACAACAAGTGAATCTGCAGACAGATGCAAAAAGCTAAGCAAAACCAACTGTATTATTTCAGAATATTTTGTAGTACCTGAGATGCTTTGCATGGGTCTTCGATGAGCCACAACCAAAAATGACCCCAACCCTTTCTAAAGTGCATGTTCTGATGCTATTTACTGTAGCCCCCCCCCCACCCCCGCAATACTTTAAGATATATTTTTTTTATCCCTTCTCCTCTAAAATCCCTTGGAAGAGTAGCTCATCCACACAGCCTGTGTAGTAGGTCAATAAGGAGCCACCTGTCCCTAATATGGACATGCATGTCCATAATAGGGACAGGTGGTTCCTAATATGGACACTTGTAAACATTTTTTGTTTTTATCATTCAAATTAAACCAGAATAATTACAAGGTCGCTAATTTTAATAATGATAGTCAACAGTCCAGGGATAGTGGTCATATATTTTTGGATTCCTATGACGTGTACACGGGTGTGAATAAAATAAATTTTCTTTAGGGTGTCCATATTGGGTACAGGTACCTTATATGAAAGAGTTCCTCTTTCATCCCTTGCCTGTGACACTCAGTTCAAGCAAAGCAAATACGCCAATTTTGGAATGCCTGACCTGAGTTCCGGCACGAGAAAAATCGGTGTTTCAATTCTGTGAAACCCGAACTCAGTTCTTCCAATGTATAAGATGAAATTTATCATTTTCCCAATAGATTGCGATACTTTTCCGCGAAAAGTTTGGCAGTTTCGCGCCATTTGTCTTATTTTTGTAATTTTGCAGTTCATCCCAAATTTCATTCAAACTACATTATGTTTGACAGGCAGGTATATAAATTTTTCACAAGTTAAAAGTTTATTTGCATTCTTTTTACAGATAATTTTTTTTCCGTTTTTGGCACGTTTTTCTCAAATATATTCCACAGGCAAGGAGGTTAAAACATATTTACAAAATTTCTATATTTGGTATTTTTCCTAAAGGAAATTTAAGAATAAGAATTTTAGTATTTTTTTAAAGAAATGCATGCAATACAGGGTGACCATAATTAAAGTGCACGTGCTTGAAGAGCTGTACAAGCTAAACTCTTTGGAATACAGTAAAATCTCGTTACAACGAATCTCTGGAGGCCAATGGTTAAATTCGCTATAATGAAATATTCGTTAAAGTGAAAATATTTTTAAACTGAAATAGAATAATATGACTTTTTTTATAATCCAAATTATATTCGTTAAATTGAAAAATTCGTTAAATCGAGGTTCGTTGTAACGAGATTCTACTGTATTTTTGAAAGCTTTGAAATGTATACTGTTTAATGTATGCGGAAACGAGCTATGCTATAAAAAAGATTATTTCGAAACTTTACCAATAGATGTTGCTTATGTTAGATGTTTTATTAGCAAATATTAACAGAAATAACACATTGTAAATGAATATCTTTTGAAGCGACGATATTCTTTCATATCAGATGTATAATTAGTACTATTTTGATAAAAAACAATTTATTAACAATGCGCGAATTTTTTTGGCTAAAATTTTAGTTTTCATAAAGCTGTTTATGGCTAAAACATTACGCTAGAATCATGTGAAATTTGCAATAAAAAAGTTTTAAAATCTAACTTTTAAGAAATTTCCTATTTTTCTCTTCGCTTTCTTTTTCTTTATTTTAATGAGATACTGCGCCATCTACTGAAATTTTTTAAAATATTTTTTTTTATTGCAAAGTTTGTTTGCGCATGCTCTAAACAGTATAATTACCAATTCTTATAAAAATATTCCAAATAAATTAGTTTGAAGATCCCTTCAAACTCGTCCTCTTTAATTATAGCCAACCTGTATATCGATAAAAAAAAAAAAAAAAAAAAAAGGAAATATTGTCTCATTTTTTTTAAAGGATTATACCACAATTAAAAATAACAAATTTAGAATTTATTGACGAAAGTAAGTAATTACAAATTGTTTTAAAAATTGAGTTTCATTATAAATATTACCTTTTGGATAAGGATAATAATCTCTGTTGTCCCTGTCAGCCAATATTGCTTAAAAAGAGAGAAATATATATTTTACACTTTTAACATCAAAACATAAATACAATTAAAAAAACTGACAAAATTAGTATCAGAGACAAAAACAATATTTTTTCCGCTTTAAAAGCGTATAAATTTTCTTTTTCGATAAGTATGATTATAAGTATTTAATAATGTTTAAAATCTTTACAGTTGTCTACAAAATTGCTAGTAATATATAGCGTATTTAGTCAAATCTAGCACGCAGCTTATCTTTTACTCTCAAAACCCAAGGATTTTTTAAAAATCATACAGTGCACACAATATATATATTTTAAAAGATTGAGAAATTACGAAATGGGTAAATCTTATTTTTTTTATTCTTGGAGTAATTACAAATCGGTACTCTACTCGGTTATACTCTAAATCTACATCAGCATATATTTTCACTGCATGGATTTTCCCTACTGCTTTCTGATGCGGATTCATTGTTGGATTATTTAAAAATAACGTCATATTCAGTTTCATTGAATTTATTTTAATATAATAAATTTCTTTATAATAATATAAAATATTTTATTATAATAAATGTTTAATAGTATGTCTCTAATGCTTTCTATCGCGGATATGGCCGCAAGAAGAGAAGGGGAAAATTGCAAGATAAATGTACACTAAAATTTGAGAGACACGGAATGAACACACTTGGAATTTTGGTATTACAACTTATAATCAAGCTCACCCAAATGATATCTTCGGTTTTGGATAATAAGTGCGCATCTTAGATTTGAGTAAACACGGAAAATTTAATAAGGATATTTTATACTTAATGCACACAAAGATGATTTATAATATTATGCATTTTCAAAAAAAAAAAAAAAAAAAAAAAAAAAAAAAAAAGAAAAGCGTAATTTCTTTATTCTAAAAAATTTAACTAATGCTGCTGCTGTCACCGTAATTGAATTTTTTGTGACCTTATCAGTTTCTCAGCTTATACTGCAAAAACTATTGATATAAAAATATGAAAACTGCTAGTTTTATCAATAAATGTATGATAAACACGCTGAAGCAGATCGATTTCAGCCGAAGACATGTTTTAAGCGCTATTTGATGTTGAATTTTGGTTAAGACAGATCAATTACATAATTTTATTGGATCTAAAACTATGCATATCAATTTATCTGACTAATTTAAAGTTATTTATTGCGATTATTTTATTTCAATTATTTCATTTATTTGCTATATGTTATGATTGCATTGTTGTAGTCACTTATATATTTCTCAAACTATACTCGCTTAACTACTTTCTGCAGCTGTATTTGGCGTTATTTCGCACTTGTTGCCAAGTTATGTCGCCAAAGATAAACATGCACCAAGGTATTTTATTGAATACAAATTATTCTAGCCTCCTATAAGCATGCAGCGTTTAGAGTCTAAATTTTCTAGTGGAGGGGGGGGGGCAGAAAATTTTCTTATACTTTTAGAAAAATAAAATTTAATAAATGAAAATGTAATCTAGGAGCTATTTATAGTTAACTATATTTTACCTTTTAATAATATTCTCTTAAAACAATCTTCATAATTTTTTTTAAAGGCATACAATTATTATACAGACATACATATTTATTCGTAGATTGGTGGAATAGTAAAAATCTATTTACCGTTGTCCGGTCATCCAAGGCTGTCTGTTAGATGGCTGGTGACTTTCTCTCCAACATGGTTTATTAGTGAGAAATTGCAGACTAAGAATCAGCCGGAGTGGCTCAGTGGCTAGAGCAAAAGCCCGGAACGCTGTGGGCCCAGGTTCGATTCCTGGGTCTGGCTAATTTTTCACTTCATGTTGGATTATTGTATTTAATGTATGTATGTCTGTATAATAATTGTATATCTTTAAAACATGCTGAATTCAGACGTTATTTATGTGTGTTTTAATCTTGATAATCCGTTATAAATTTTAGAAAGATACTTAATATGCATATACTTTTGGTAATTGTAAGCTTTTATAGAAAAAAATAATGTTCGGAGAAATGCGGCCCCCCCGATCCTCCAGTTAAAATATTTTTTTTAACCCTTCAAAAAAAATTAAAATTTATATATTTTCGAAAACAAAAATGAATTGTAACGTAAAACTTTCCTAACAGAAAAATATTCCTAGAATTTTTAAATATACGAACGCAAAATTAAACCTCATTCCGCCAAATAGTTTTTAAGTTATGCTTAAAAGAGCACTTGTCTTGTAATCTGTTTTTCGACGATCGAACATTTATTTAACATTATGAGGTACAAACATAAAACCTGCGTAATTTCTAAACTACTTTAACGAGTGACTTTCAGTTTGATACACGAAGGTAAAATTTACCGAAAAATATAATGTCGAAATTAGAGTTTAGTACTAAAAGTTTTAGAATATGTTACAATTGCTATACATAACTTCTTCCTTTCCCCCAGCAAGTACAGCTTGTTGTGTACAGCGTTATTATTAGATGTTATTACTAATCTATTGTTACTATTGACATTTTTATACATTGATTTGCGGGAAAGTTAGTAGAGGGTAAAGCCCCCCCCCCCCCCCCCCAGGACTCTGCACAATATGTATAAAAATAAGGATTGTGTTTTTGAAACGAAAAATATCAAAAATTCATTTAAACTTTTGAAAAATGATAAAATCATCAACACCAAGTAAAAAAACACTGCAAAAGAGTGGGAACTATATCTAAATTCTATTACGTATTTCAATTTTACATTACATTCAATATGTAACATGAATTACATTTAAAATATGTAAAATATATTAACTAAAAATGTCATAATAGTGATTTTGGCAAAAGAACTAAAACTTGATTTAAAATCTTTCTTTGCGTTACAGATTTCGGCTTAGCGATAAAGTGCGGTTCCAATACATGTGACAAAAAACTAGTTTTAATTATTTTTCTAAATCACTTAATACTAATACTTGAGAATTCTTATTACTTACAGGTAATGAAAGACGTAAAGTGAAGATTCAGTTTCTATGGACACTATAATTTAGAATTTTAATGTTATATTAGCAAGAGTATTGTTTTTATAATTTTGGAATTTTAAGTAAAATGATCATAATATATATATATACTAGGGGGCCTACCCCCTGCGAGCTACGCTCGCCAACCCCCGCTCAGACTTCGAGGCCTCTAAAAACATGACAGCGTGCTTTGTTTTAAAAATATTGGTAAATCTGTAATTGGGGTTCCATGCTTTTAACGTTTTAATGGGTCATTTTTTGATTATCATGGCCTCATACACAGCTGTTGCGACAACTGACGACTATTTTCGGAATTGATAAGTAAAATCAATTACAACTTGGAAACCAGCTTGTATAAAATGCTTAGGTTTAAATTGTCGCAACCTGTCGGACTTTTATAACAACGAACTGTATTCTATTCTTCCTTTGCGTTTAAGGATGAGAAAAATTCCATCTGATTGTGAGTAACATTAAGATCCACGGTATTAAAAAGTACTATGTTATAGACATTCTCAGCAACAGATTTTAATTTTCTCTCTATTTTAGTGCACCATCATGCATATTTTCATGTTATTTTAAATTTGTAAATTATTTATTTTAATTAATATGTATATACGAATTTTCTAATAATTATTTATCATACAATATTAATTAAATATTTTGTGCATGCATGCCTGCATTTATTCGGCATCAATTGATGAGATATTTAAACAAATTTGCTATCCGCGATAATTTTACACCATGTTATGTCACTTGAATATTGTGCATAAGAAAATCGGGTACTTTTACAGTATAGGATCCTTTGCTTTTATGTTTGGCGTATTTCGAGCTTCAAAAAGGGATAGATTCGTTAATATACATAGATTTGTTGCCAAAAGTTATGAAAACAAACCCAATGAACTTTTGGTATTTTTCTATTATAGGGGTCTTGACGCTTTTTTAAAAAGCTTGGCGCAATTCGGGCATTAGAAAGTGAGATTTGCTGCCAAATGACATAAACAGCCATGGAAACAAATTCGATGATTTTTTTGTTTATATGTGTATTTTAATTATACATATATTATTATTGTTTTTTCTATACAAATTACTTCTGATTATATATAAAATAGGATAAATGACATTCTACGCTAAACAAATTGTATAAATATTGAAAAAAAAATGCTTCTGTATACGAAATGACAAAGTTAATAGGTTGACAGAAAGTATGTTGCCAAATTTCCTTTTCTGCCAAGGCTATTTTCTCTGTTTCGTCAAGGCTTTGTTATTTATGTGTAAACATATAATTCATTATTAAAAAAGTAATGCTACTGAAATATTCATTTGTTTTAAACTTTAAAAATTTAAACTTTTTAAATTTTAATAGCATTTCTCTAATGTATAGGGAGCCTTTTTTTCCTTGCTGCCAATAAAAGAGAGAAAGGAATAAATGTCATTTTACCATAATTGATGTCATATTCTCATTAAAATTGGAAAGAAAACCAAGTAGGATATTTTATTCTCCTTCGTTCAGTTGGGCAATTATTATTTTATATATTCGTTTCAAATATCCGAATTAGTGATTTTATAAATTCGTTTAATTAAATTTTACAAAAAAATAACAAAATGATATCAATAAAAAATAAGAAATAAAAAAGTATTGCACTGCCGCGCAATACTTAAATTGCTATGAATTCCTCCCCCCCCCCCTTTCTTTTGCGTTTACATAAATGACGTCATTTGGACGAATGTATTCAAAATATTTTCAGTTTATAAATTAAATTAAATGCTGACAGACGATTGAATCCTGACGATAGAAATGTGATTTTTTTTCATATTTTCCTGAAAAACATAATTTAATCACAATCTTGTCTTCATTATCGATTGAAATAAAAGATAAATTCAATTTCAATTTGAAAATGACGAATAAAAAGAAATCAATAATCCCTATCTGGATCCTTTTCAATTTTTTTCCCTTTTTTGTCACAAAAAACTGAGTAATTAGTTGCCATCATTACAGAAATGTCATTAAAATTAGAAAAAAATTAATATCTCGAAAACTAATTCCAATTTCAAAATTCTATTACCAGTTTTCGCATCTGCGGATTTTTATGGAGAATTGGTATTAATTTCACCATCAAGCGTTTAATATTTTATTAAAAATAGCCCTGAAACATAATCAGTCGTTTAATCAGTCGTTTCATAAAATATGTTTCATAAATTCGTTTCATAAAATCGTTTCACAAATTCGTTTCATTAGGATTTTATATATATAGGGTAGATATATTAATATAAGAACAGACACGAAAAGAAACTGCAATATATAAAATGTTAGAACGCGATAATGCTTCTTGTTTATCAATCGAGCTCTATACTAAATATTAAAACACCTGCTGCAATTACTCGTTACGCCCTATCCTTACATTAGCAGATAACTTTCAGTATGGAAAATAACCCTAGTTTCAGCGTGAAGGTGTAGCTCCAAGCAAGCGAGAGGCAATAGCATATACTTCATATCGTATGGTAGTCCATGTGATAACAGCTTAAGGATTTTTTCTTCTTCAAATCACTATTACACAGTTTTAAATCTATTTTATACTTATCTTTATTTTTGTAACAATAGTAAAGACGTATTAAAAAAATCTTGTTGACAAAAGTTTGAAAAAATTATAAATTTTATTACTAAAAATTAATTTTTGCGATAAATATGGTCAGTATCTCCAGTCACTGACACTATCCCTTTTTTGAAAAACCAATAGCTGAAAAATAAGTTATAACAGTTAAGACAAATAAGTTACCAGTAGATTACATTACTATGCAGAATTTTACAAGAAAATGCTTATTTGAGTTAGATTTCTGTTGATGTGTCAGTTACTGGTTAGGTGTCAATAACTGGGTGTTTCACCCTATAATATAACTCTTTGTAGCAACTAAATTGATAATTTTAGAATGTTAAAGTATATAATATTATTAACGCAATAATAGTAAAATCTTACCATGCAAGCATGCAAATACGGCCAAAATGGCGACGAGAAAACGTAGAAGAGAATTCATATCTTCACAGGATACAATCAACGTGTAGATCTAAGAGAGATGAGCTGAAGAAAAACTGCCCTTATATACGATTCTACAAAGTCAAAAAGGACAGCGTATCGGAAATTCTTAATTACAACATGCAAATTATTTCAGAAGACAATGGTATTGCGGAGTGATGGTTGAGAAATGCGTTATTGTTTTAAGATGATTTTAATTACTTCCTTATTCATTTGAAATAGAAATTAAAGTATTTTCTATTTACTATATAAGAAATGAGAGGTGTTTATCCTGATGTAAAAACCCAATTTGAATTTCATTAAATGTTTCACCACATTTGCTTAATCTGACAATGAGTCTTATGAAATTGTATATTTTGTTAAGATGCAAATTAAACTATTGAAAAACGATTTTTTCAAATTAATTTCTGTTTACGCACACATATTTTGAAATACTACCAGAAGCGTAATTTATTAAGCATGTAAAATAAAATATAAAAGTTTTTTTTGCAAACGCACTTAATTATAATATTTTTTTATGTATAAGTACGCTTTTCTTTAGACACAAACATAAAAGCAACAGATGCACCAAATTGTTTCAGTTTTCAATATATTCTTCTTTTAATCTAGTGCTAAAACTATTGTTAACCATTTTCGTCAATTTAACATG
The DNA here is from genome assembly GCA_963931845.1 of Maratus michaelseni. Classification (NCBI taxonomy): domain Eukaryota; kingdom Metazoa; phylum Arthropoda; class Arachnida; order Araneae; family Salticidae; genus Maratus; species Maratus michaelseni. Next base: position 214,224,799 of record OZ007593.1, read on the forward strand.
TAGTACAGGTAAAATAGACCAAAAATTGAGTAATAGAAGACAGCTGGTACACATTCCCAAAAATTTAGGAACAACATTGTTTTGGCACTAGAAATGAACATCAGAAGAGTCCCCACAAAATAAGTTCGATTTACCATTTTGTGTGTGTGTGGAGGGGAGGGGGAATCAGTTTAACTCTGGAGTAGGAGGAAACTCAACGTTTTTAAGTAGGTCATGTGGGGTATTGTTTATTATGCATATTTTTTTTAATTCTGAATCGAAATGATACCATCTGCAAATCGATACTATCATCCGTCCATATACGATTTTTTACAAAATTATGGCAGGTTTTATGAACAAAAAGTCGAAAATTATAGTTTATGAGAGAGCACAACTTTAATACACTTATTTTAAGTTCAAAACATGTTTTTTATATATTGTATAATCTTAAACTTATTAAATCTCCCCAAAATAGAGATAATCAAAATCAGTTTAATCTGAGACTTTTTTAAAGTCATCGAAGTTGTGGACGTAAAAGAAGTGGAATAAAGTTGTTCTCTGTCATTTATATATTAAAGTAGCAAAACATTTGACTGTCATCAAAAGTTGCGGGATGGCCGCTTCGTTTTTTCATATGACAGGCGGCCATTTTTATTCAAAATTATTTTTTCGAATAAAACTGTATAAAAGTTACATTTTTAGAAAGATCGTTCAAAATAAATTAATGTTTTCGAGATGACTTACATTAAATTATGTATATATTCTGAGATGATTTCAGTTGAAATTATGTTGACAGCTCAATATCTTGCTCCATGAAAGTAAAAAAATAAGAAATTCATTAACAGAAAGAATATGAGGGATATCTCTCATATGACAATAAACGCTCCGATATTGCTAACCTAATTGCTGGTCTAACAATCATTATTTTTAATTTTTCAGAAGGTTGAATAATTCAGAAGTGCTCACCCATTTACGACGTTGATTTTTGGGAAGCTAATCATATATGGAAGAATTCAGGCAACTTAGTTAATGATATGTCTAGTACACCAAATTTTTCAAATGTCTGACTACGTTTCCTTTAATTCATTCTCTCCACTTCTCCCTCCCACCTTTTTCTCCTCAGTACTTAAACTCGTCCAGACTGGCAAAGCACTTCTAATTGGTCTCCTCCATCACATGGGACTCCTGACTCTGCTGTTGTTTTTAAACACTCATCGTCAACCTTCTTTGGCCATTCCATCTTGGCCGCGAACGGAGATGCAAGCATACTTACATGGCCTAAACTTTTTAATCTGTTTTTAATTTTTGACTTTGGCACTGATGGTGGAGTTTTAGATGCTCCGAAACAACTGTTTTCTACTTTATATGTATTGTATTTGTGCTATTTTTTTACGTTGATCAATTATTTTTAAAAAAATGCCGTCAATTAACATCTTTTCGCTAAGCGTTTATTCTTTTAAATGCAAACTATTTATTTTTTAAATAATTAAACGTAATGTAGTGAAAATGTGCAACCCTTGTACCCATGTAAAAATCTATTCATTTTTACAGAAGGAATTGCTTAATATTTATTTAATAGACATCATTAATTAAATAAATAACTTCCATTTAACATTCTATTTTTATTTATTTTATAATTTCCTAAGTTACTATTATTATTATTTTATTTATTTAATGACATCTGCTTCGGGAATAGCTTAGTATGATATTCTTAAAATATTTAGCACCAAAACTATTTATTATAAACTATTTTTTATTCAATAGATGAAGATATAAATTTATGTAAATGAGCTTATCAGTGAATATATTAAATGTATACAAAACTGTAACTGCAAACGTATTTTATCCTTTCCACAGTTATTGTTTAAACTTTATTGTTATTTAATAATAATAATAATATAAGTTTTTTTCTACTTAATGTTTGTTTCTTAATTTCATTTAACAAAAGTGAATAAGTAAAATGGCCTTTAAAAACAAAAAAAAAATGTTTTCTCAATTGTTTTGCCTTATTGCACTTTATAGAAAATAGTAGGCTATGCCAATGGAGAAGATTATGGCAGATTAATGAATTTAAGTAGGAATTTCGCCAAATTAGGCAGCTTTCACCAATTTGGCTTCATATATGGCAACTTATTTTTGTTGCAAAATTTGGTGACTCAATTATTATGAATTTAATTATCTGTAAATTATATTGATAGTACATATTAATATCAACCGTAATAATTTGATAGTAATCAAGATATTATTGCATTATTGTATTATATATGATAATAATAATTATCAAATACATAACAATTTATTATCTAGTATAGTTAAAACTGTTATTTATTTGTAAATCACATTAAAGTTGAACATAGAAGTAAAAAGAATGAAAACTGAAAATATATTAAGAAAAATATCTATATCTACTTTACAATCTTCAGAAATTATATCTAATTAAATAAGTTTACATCGGCTGCATATCCACTTGTAAGTTCTTTAACTCAATATATTGTGTTATTTTCATCATTTTGATAGAAATATGCGTATATTGTTCCGGTAAATTCATTAGAAATATCAAATAAATAAGTTTACATAAGCTATACACTGTATCACCGACTTACATTTACGAGTTCACAATAATTGGAACATGTGCATAAAACATTTTCGAAAGCCAAAAAGTAATCGCCAACATGATATATAGAAACCTCGTAAACCCGGTTCTGGTGCACGCGCAAGTTGTTATTCCCTTATATGGGTTGGGATCGGCGAATATACCAAACGGACACCACTGCACTTCCTACATTCGTAGTCATCTTAAACGTGACTGACAGGGTCCGATGTGTCGTTTGCCTTTTAAAGATTTTCTCATAATTTTCAAATGATGATTGATCGCACACATTATTATGAATTTGAAAAATGGTTTGGAATTCGAAAGGTACTGTGTAGCTCCAATAAGAACAACGCTTGAACTGGTTTAACCCCAACAATGTTGCCAGGGTAACGGGTCAGTCGACTTGATTTTAGGGAAGTTCGACCGTTTCTTTTCTCCCCAATTTCCTCCCGTTCTACAGAGGAATCGTAACACCACTTCTTTGAAATAACTTGCTTACCCTACAGATTTTGGAACCTTCTTAATCAGCATCTTTACCCAGAGACTTTCTTATTAGAGTTACACAGTAATCGGATAGGATATCTTTCTTTTCTGAATAACTAACTTTAAGTAACGTAATTTTTGGTTGAAGAGTTAATTTTATTTTAAATCAACGACCTTTCACTAAAACTCCATATATTATGTAAGCGTCTACTTCTTTTAATATCGTTTGGACTAATAAAACATTTTTTTTTGTTTTATTGTTCTAGGTCAAGTCTAGGATGAGTTTTCATGCCCAATACCTGACCTTCTTCATCGGAATAGCTTTCATCTATCACGGGGCAATGCATCACTTTGTAATATATCAATTAATATAAAATACAGTTCATAATTTAATATATGAATAATAAATAAATGTAATGGATTTTTCTAAATACGTTGCATTTTTTGTAATATATTTCCCGAAAAGGGCTAAATTTCAAGGTGTCAAAGGGAAGTTACCACTAAATAGAAATAAATGAAACTGTTTCTAATTTACCGGAAAAATATTTTTATTTAGCTACTCTAAATCATATAAATACCTAAATTTTAACTTTTCTAGAAGCAATGTAAATGTCCATTATTTCATTAAAAAAATTCGTGAGAGCGCACTGTTTTTGTCAATAAACTTGTCAATACATTTTGTTTTTATCTGGTAAAATTGCATTAACTTTCCTTTTTTTTTTTTTTGTTCTCCAGTGTGAAATTTCGCTTTAAAGCTAAGAGAGTTTTTTTTTCTTTCATTTCATAACACCTAGATTTCCTTTTAATTCTTATGAACGTAATTGAAAACTCTTTGTGACTCGGTTTTGCCTGTTTACCTGTATGTGATGTGTTTTATATCGATACCTGAAATACTTTTCTTAATATTCGCAAATTAATGAAAGCAAAACACTCGTTGCCATTGGCAAAATAGAAAGAATCGCTTTTTTGCCGTCACGTACCTTAGCGTTATATATATAGAGAGAGAGAGAGAGTCATCGGCACACTCAGAAAAAGGAATTGATTAAAACTACAGAACATTTTTGTTGAGTACATTTTGGTTGTTTTAGCAAAATTCAAGTAAAATTGAACCATTTTACTTCAATTAACAAAACATTTTTTGCTGGCAATACAAAAATTTTTTTGGAATTGCAAAAAAAAAAAAAAAAAATGGTTTTCAACAAAACAAAATATTTTGTTGATTCAAACAAAATTTCCATTGACCTATATTTAAACAAATTTTTTGTTTAAATATAGGTCAATAAAAATTTTGTTTGAATCAACAAATTTTTTTTTTTTGCAATTCCAAAAACAATTTTTGTATCGTCGCAAATATGTTTTGTTAATTGAAGTAAAATAGTTGAATTTTACTTGAATTTTGCTAAAACAACCAAAATGTACTCAAAAACATGTTTTGTAGTTTTAATCAGTTTCTTTTTCTGAGTGCAACAAAGAAATAACACGCACCTTAGCACTTTATATAATATATATATATATATATATATATATATATATATATATATATATAATATATGCTAGTAGAGTTTCCTTCATATAGAGAGGAATGTTGTAAATATTCTTAAACTAGCTAATAAAAAAGTTAAGATATGGCTTATTTCATCTTCTTTTTTATATTCCTTAAGACATACTAATTTTTTAAACTGAATAATCATTTTTACAGGAAATTTAAAATAAATCTCATACTAGCATTTCCTTAATGAATCATGTCTTAATTGAATGCTTTTAAAGAATATCACAAGCATGATTAAGATAAAAAAAAAAAAAAAAAAAAAAAAAAAACCTCATAGTTTACGTTGCTCTAGATGACACGACCGACGTTTCCCGGGCTCGTGATAATAACTTTAAATAAATCTGAAATTTGTATAACTCTCTATATTTTACACTGTTGTGCAAAACTTAAGCAACAAACACAAAATGCTAATTTCTGAACACTTGAGTACTCAAAAGGAAATTCTATAAAGAGCAAGTGTAGAGAGCAAGTTCTATAAAGAGCAAGAGATACTACCCTAACAGCACGGCCAGTCGATGTGAAGTTTCCTTGACGTCACACATGGTTAGAAGTGTCTCAATCGCTACGCTGAATCAAAATATGGGATATTTCACTGTTTCATTATTACTCTCAAATGATTTTTAATACTGAAAAGTCACTGTGACTGTCGCTTTGTGATGGGTGACCAGGTGACAGTACAATGAAGTCAGCTTGTGATTCTCAAGTCACTGTCACTTGAAGACTGAACTTTGAAGTCATTGTGAGCCTTGCATTGTGATGAGTCGCCAAATAATGTCACAATGAAGTCGCATGGTGACTTTCCGGCAATCGACACTTTATTGTGAAGTCATGATTGCACTCCTTTGTGTAAAGTCACCAGATGATTTCATTTTCTGTCACTTGGGAATTCGTCACAGAACAGCTACCATGATGACTTTACAATGGAGTGTCAAAATGACAGTCACATGAAAGTCACACGATGACTTCATTGAAAAGTCAACTGGTGACTCGTCAAAAAGCAGCAGTAATGGTGACTGTTCCATGGAGTGACCAAATGAGTGTAAAAATGAGACGAATGAAACATATCACATTTCTGTTCATTGTAGTGACTGTGACAATTGTGACCATTTGTGATGTCAAGAAGACTTCATATCGACTGTATGTGCAGTTAGGGTAATACATATTTTCTACACTTGCTGTTTATAGAATTTCCTTTTGAGTACTTACGTGTTTAGAAATTAGCATTTTGTTTTTGATGCTTAAGTTTTGCACACTAGTGTAACTCGATTTTGTATGAATTTACATTTTTAAATGAAAATTTCACGAAAATATATAGATATTTAGGGTAAAAGCGCTTGTAAGAAGACATTTTCTTGTTTGTTTTTTTCACGTAGGGTCGTTTCAGAAATATAAAGGTACGAAATACAAAGGTTCGTAAAGGTACGAAATTTAAGAATCTAGTTTCCTTTTTTCCGTATCCCAACAGGTTTGGCCGATAAACGTTATGACAAACTACCAAACAAAATCAGCATTTAATTATTCCCTTCTACGTGGTCTAGCAAGCAGGTACTGATCAAACGCTTGTGTTTGCCGATCTTTGAAAAAATCGCTTTATTCATGAGTTTTTAATTGATATCTTGGATAATTATCAAAAAATTTAAACTTTGAGTCTCATGTGTATCAGGACCTGCCTTGGACTATCCTCATCCAAATTTTCAGAATTCTATGTGCTGTAGATTTCGCTAACTATTGCCAGTATACAGATACATACATGCAAACACACAGAGAGAAACTTTATTTTATTAATAGAGATTCTTCCATTTTAAGAGTCAAATGTATGGTTTGTAATCTACATAAAGAACAGGTTACATATATATTATATAATTATGAAATTCCAAAATATATTTGTCACGTATAATATTTCTTAAGTTTTTTTTTAATATATATATATATATATATATATATATTTCCTTATAGTATAAAATGTATTTTCATTTCCTTCTATTCATGATTTGAACAAATAACATAAAACTTAAAGTATTAAAATTATATAAAAGCATAAAATTTTGATTATATTTATAATATATAATTATGAAATCACAAATTATATTCATCATTTATAGTATTTCCTAAGGGTTTTTTGTTTTTAAACCCATTGTTTATAACATTTCTTTATTACGATAAAATATTTTTCATTTCCTTCTATTCATGGCTTCAACAAAGAAAATAAAAATAAAAGTGGTTTTGAAAATTTAAATGGAAATGCAAGGCATCAAGGAAACTTAAATTATTCAGAAAGAAAGAAATTCGGTTGCTGTTAAACTGATCTTCAAAACACTAAATTTTGAAGAAAACATAGATAGATAATGTGATACCTTAAATTGTAATTTTAAACTCATTTATAATGGTTAAAAGCATTTTAAAAGGTAGTATTGATTCAAACTGCTGTTAAACTTTATAGAACTCTGAATAGCAGGCTGAAGAAGAATTATTGTATAGCAGACAAATTATACATTAAAAAGTAACATTTTAGAAAGCATATGAGAATTGGGGGGAACTTCTAAAACGTGAAAAAACAAACATATTGCCTGTGATTAAGATTTTTAATTTTTTTTTTCGAAGGATATAGAGTAGCGGTGCCAAACTTTTATGTCTCGCGTACCCCTTGAAGAATTGTAACCCCTTGAATATATGTACCTAGCGTACCCTTATTTCAATTATGAGAGTCATGAGTATAAAAATAAAAACAGAGGAAAGATAATAGATAAATTTACATACTCTTATTTTCATATAAGCTCTATAGGTAGAAATTTTGCAATATGACGGCTGTATTTGTTTAACTCTTGCATATTTGTTTTATTTTCAGAATTATTCTGATGAGGGTAGTTCTTCAACATATAGTGTGTCTTTATACTTTGTTTTTAAAATAAAAAATGCCTTGAAAAAAAATTTCATTGATTCATTTAACTTCACCATGCCGTATGTTGTTTGTTCACACTAAGGTTTTTCAAAAATATATTTTATGTAACAATTGAAACTGACCCTTTTTTTATCAAGGAAAAGAAGTTGATTGTAGTTTCGAGTTTAATTAATTAACCGCTCTCATCACCAGGTGAGCAGTAACAGAGATTAGTTAACTCAGCAAGGGTAAAATACCTTCTGAAAATATATTTTTCAATCCCTAAATATTTAACTCCTCAAACATCCTTCCAGACTCCCCGTCAGCTTTATTGCTTGCTCGAAGCGTTCACCTTCTTTCATATATGTTTCCATATTTATGCAACTTAATTAAAAATCTCTTTGTAGATAGTATTTTACACCTGTTGTAATAACTAATCTATGTTATTGCTCACCTAATGGTAAAAGCTGCTAAATAATTACCCTCCAAATTTTAGTCTTGAGTTATTAATCATCATCTTTAGAAAATATATGATCTACATATATGTGTTTCTAATATCTGATTATTTTACGATATATTTTATTAAAAATATTATTTCCGTTATTGGATATTCTCAATTATAAAACTGGTTACCTGCCTGAGAGGGGAATTCCAAACAATTTAGCATAGTCGTGATACACTAGATTATTTTTTTAACACAATTATTTTTAATTGGTAAAGCAATCATACAAGTTGTAAATTTCCAACTGGACGAAAAATGTCCGGGCCAGGATTCGAACCTGGGATCGCTTGGCTGAAGCCGCCACGCTCTACCACTGAGCTATCCCGGTCGAATCTGGAGGGCATAATTCACCCAGTTAACCTTGTTGATCAAAGCATCTGGTCTGATATTTTAATCAGCTCAACAGAAAAAATCGCAGGTAATGGAACTCCAGTAAACGTTGGATACGTGAAATGGTGTGCTGGATATGCTTTGATCAATAAGGTTAACTGGATGAATTATGCCCTCCAGATTCGACCGGGATAGCTCAGTGGTAGAGCGTGGCGGCTTCAGCCAAGCGATCCCAGGTTCGAATCCTGGCCCGGACATTTTTCGTCCAGTTGGAAATTTACAACTTGTATAGTCGTGATACTTGTATATTGGGAGATTATTCGAACTGAAATAAATACGATATTTTATTAGTTGCATACGTTATTTTTATTCAGGTTTAAAAAATACTGAGTTCATTAAATCAAATGAAAAAATCTAAGAAAAAAAGAATTTAAATTTAAAGTTAAAAAAAAAGAAAACTAATTCTTCATTAACTTTTGCATGTTTCAAAATTTTTATCGTTTTTTTTTTTGTATTTGATTTAGATATAAAATGCAATAACCTTTGGCATGCTATTTCTTAGAAAATATATTTATTAATTAGTTTAAATATTATTTTCGATTTGAGTTACTTTTATACGACTTGAGTGAAGTTGTACCATGTGGCAGTTCTACATGCGATATTTTAACAATATTCAAAAACTACTTTCATATTCAAAAGCTAAAATACACATAGCATATTATGGATATATTTTATATGAAATATACATGAATAGCTTTTATTGTAAACTATCTAGTGTTATAAGTTACATGAATATAGTGGTCAATTATCAATAATATTTGTAGAGAGAATTTTAAGTAGCTAAAAGATCACGCGCCTACACTTCGGTGGTGATATGTGCTGGTAATTGTATTTTTTTTTACAATAGTTTTATGTATAGGAAAGTAAATTATGTATTCTCAATAATGTAAAAACATAGTTATAAAAAATTAATCATTTATAATGAAACGTACTGTAAACTCAAAACGCACCTTTTGTGTTTTATTTGATAACTTCATTTGACTTTGTAACATGTTTTATCGCGTTATACAAGTAAAATCCTTTCGCAAAGTCAAAGTTGCATTATTAACATCAGCAAAAGAGTTTTGCTCAAAATTGCGCCTCTTTTCACACTATGTTTTTTTTTTAAATCTTTTTTTTTTCTTTGTTCATAATTTCTTAATAAATTATTTTTGATAGGTGGACCCATGCCGATGCATACCAAGCGCGAAAATGTCCACTGTTTTCCAATATAAGCGATTATATATGGCGTAATATACAGTGTGTCTCATCTCAGCGTTGTATAATTGATAATTATGAAATCGTTAGTTTTATTGGCATTGTTCCAAATGTTTAAAATGTCCTCTATCATATTAAAAGCTACCGTCAGAACAGTTAATTTGTATATTTAAATTTTTGTACAGTCTTTGGGTCCTATGAGTTATATTTAGAAAAACATTAACGATGCTCTAATTACCAAAAGATTAAAAAAAAACATTTTTATATGACAAAAACTTACCGAGTTATAGTATTTGGAATGTCCCGAATTTTCAACATTTTCTGCCACCGAAAGCAAAATACACTTTTCTAACCCCTTAAACGCTGAAAAATCAGAAATATGGAAATATCACAACTCGGTAATTTTCATCGTAAACTATTTATGTGTTATCATATTTTGTAAAACATGGAGATAGATTTTCTAAATATGACAATTAAGAAATAGGACTAAAAAATTGTACCGTTTCTAAAAAAAAAATAACTGTTTTCACAATAAATGTCTTTTAATATGATGGAGAACAACATTTGTAAAATATTTCCAGTTTCACCTACACCTCTATTACACGTCTAAAACGAACGGTTTATATATTAGCTAAAGGACTAAATCACCTGCAGGAGCACTAACCGTGAGGCAGAGGTGATAAAATCTCCCTACCTACATACAGCAAAACCTCTCCCCGGAACGGGCCTGGAATCAACGAAAAATTAATGAACCATGTTCACAGAGCTATTGTAAATGCATACTGAATACACCAATGCAGAAAAAGAAAATAAAAAGCAATAAATTAACAGGATTTAAGGACCAGAGTATAACCACAAGTCCATTAACATATACTAACTATAAATTTATAAATAAAAACAACTTTAAATACCATTAAAGTTACAAAGGTCTAACTCGCCTATAATAAAACTAACTAAAACAAATGGAATTTTAACAATACAATAATATAGGGCCTTAAATATCAAAGAAACTTACATAGATAAATGTCTTTTATAGAACTGCACACTGAGACAGCAACACAAGTAATGCAGAGTAGCAGAGTCAGTACCAGTTCTCATACCAAAATGTTAATTCTGGAAACCACAACACACACTTAAGGCACAAGTCAAAAACTGTATCCAGGAAGTCAATTTATTTAAACATATATTCGAAGTTACCAGAAATTAGTAAAATGATATAACTCAATTATAGGTTCTTAATACACAAATATAGAGCAATACCATATTCCTTCACCACAGCAATGTATCCTCTAAAATAATTGTTCTGATGATAGATAACATAAACTGCCAATGAAGGGATCAACATATTTAAAAACACTGTTCATGATGCATATAGACTGGATATTTTAAAATAAGAGTTCATGATGAATCTTCTGATAAATAAACAAAATATCACTTATAATTCAAATCAGCAACTAAAGTCATTGTTCAGGATAAAATAAGAGTTCATGATGAATTTTCCGATAATAAACAAATCAAGTATTCAAGATAAAATAAGAGTTCATGATGAAACAACTGATAAATAAACAAAATATCACTTATAATTCTACTCAACAGCTAAAATCAAGTGTTCAGGATACGTATCAGACAAGCAACTACCAATTGTAATATACTTCAAGAAACAAGATCCTAAAATTTATACTTAATAAATGAAAACATTTTGTTCAGTTCATTATATATATCACATAATTTTCTATAGTTTTCTTTTTTTAAAATAACACTTATCGTATTTTCACGAAGAGATTTGTTTCTATCAAAATTGAAGAAATATGGAATTAAAAGACAACATCCAAAAAGATAGTGTGTCACGGATCCCAACTCGCCACAATCACATCTATCCAACGTTCTTTTTTCTTATCTTCTTAAGGAACACCGGAAAACTTCCATGCCCTGACAGAAAATACGTTATAATTTTACTGCTGCTGATGAAATCTCTGTTTACTTTATTCAAATACGATATGTGTCTCTGCCCTTTTCAGAAACATTCCAGTTTTGCTGCCATTATTTTAGTAATTGTATCTTTATAAATTATCCATAATGCATCTTGGATATGGTATAGCCAAAGAAATATCTGCCTCTTGTATTTGTTTTGCAGCCTTTGCAAGTGATTCCGCCCTCTCGTTCCCAGTATGACCCACATGGGCTTTAATCCAAGTGAGCGTAAAAATTTTATCAGGATATTCAAGCAAACTATTAAATATATCTAATATAACAGGATTAGATGGAACGATCCTGCTAAGTGCATGCAACGATGAAAGACTGTCGGTTGTTATTAAGATTTTATTATATTCTGACTGTGTAAACCAATTTACTGCTTCTCTAATTTTATAAATTTATAAATTAGCTATTAGAAACTACTTGAAAGAACATTCTGTATCTATACTAATAAACGAAAATTTTGCTCTGTGTGTGTGTTTGTCTGTTTGCGATCGCTAGCGAAATCTATAGTACCTAACCATCTGACAATTTGGATGGGAATCGTCCAAATCATGTCCTGATTCACCTAAGGTTCAGACATTTAATTTTTCGATCATTAGCCGAGATATTAAAAAATCATGAAAAATTCGATTTTTCCCCTAATTGGCGCACATATGGATCTGTTTCACAGAAGTAATGTAAGAAATTAAGAAGTTTCACTAATTAGCAAATATTAAGAAAACTGATTGAGTTATCAATTTGAATCTTGGCATACATATGTAGAAAAAATATTTTACTTCCGAATATCCATTTTTTTGTAAAAATCGGTCTCTAATTTTTCTTAATTTTTGCAAAAACTGACGGAAGCAATCCAAAAATTCAAAGAAAGAACCAGACATGGGAGGGCATTAAATAAACACTGAACTAAATAGAAATATGTTTTAAGAAGATCTCTCTATTTATTTTACGAAACCGAAAGGAAATTAATTGTTAATTTTTAATAATGAGCGAAAATTTAGGAAAGTAATTAAGATATAGATTTGAATTTGGGAAGAGCTGCCACTTTAGAATATAAATTCCATGCTTAGTCCCAGCACGCAAGTCCTATATTCATGACTACACAAAAGATATCGTAAGCATTAGTGAGTATGAGCGTGAATTGTTTAAAGGTGGTTTTTAATTCGTTTATGCATTTTAAAGCTAAGCTGTATTTAATATATTTAGAAGTGTTTCTGGAATATGGATAAAATCATATTCAAGGCCACGCAAAGAACTGGATATATATACATGACGGCCTATAGATGATAATTTCTGGAAGTGTGATTTCAATAGTTTTAGGCATTTAATTTTTTTATCCTGAAATAATTGATAACTTAATATGTGACGTTTATAAAGTTATGTAGGTAATATACAGGGCTGTTCAAAATAGTTCCAAGTATGTTTCTGTCTATTGGTGGAAGTTGATGAAGGGGAATTTTAACGTATGTTATGCGTTTTCTTTCTAAAACAAATTTTAGCATATTATGTAGAATATATACAAATCTATAGACAATATGCAGGGCTGCAAAAAAAGAATTGGAATACCTTCCGACTATGTAAAGTAATTGCCGAAATTTTGTTTTCAAATGTGTTATGCGTTTTCTAAATATTTGTTTAGGTATCTTAGTTACATTATTAAACTGCGAAGTTTTGTTAAAATATTCTGGAAATGTTGGTGTTTCATAAGTGTTCGTAAGTTTTCGTAAGTGTTTCATAATTTATACGCATGATTTTTCTTTCTTGTATCTATTGTTTAATCTGACATTTAGCTGACAAATCCATGAAATATTTTTCCAAATATTTTAACCTCATTTTATTAGCATTATTTCATACATCGTATTGAAATAATTTCTGCATTCCTGGATTTCGTAAATCTGATAATTTTCAATAAGAAAATTTTATTTTATTATCATTGATAAGTTCCGTTTTCATTTCTAGAAACTAATGCGGAAAATTTATTAACGTTGCAGGAATTTATTATTCCTACATTAATCATAACTTGAAAATATCAGACATATTCTTTTCTAAAACTTAGTATGAAAAGTTTAAAGGGAGATTTTGTCATTTGCTATTTATGTCTGTCATTTACACCACAAGGACATTATATATCCATTGTTAACCGCGTTTTCTGGGCAATTTATTTATTACATTTATGTCACAAAATATGCGAAATAGAAAATGATTGTGAAAGTATTTCTTAACAAAGAATGAATGACAATAAAAATATTGAATTTATGAAGAAAATTGGAAAGAACAAGTCACTTATAAAAGGAAATTAATTTTTATCATTTTTATTACGCACACATAAAACCATATTCATCTTCTTCAGAGGCACAAGAATGCAAAAAATACTACACATTTACTTCGTTTTGATTTACGACGTTCTATACTTTAGAAACAAATTACAAGAAAACAATAATTAGATCAAACGATGTAACATATTTTATGTTCTACTATTTATCCACTATTTATTGTTATTATGAGTTACAATTCACACAAAATGCATTGTAGCTTTTAGCACATAAATCAATTATTTTTCCAAACACATACACTCTATTATATTGCTTTTAAAATTAAATATTCAGTGTACCTGACGAGTACTTGGATGTTATTGGGCTAAAATCGTTTCTGGGTTATTCAGAAATTAATTATAGCTTTCAAATAAATATAATTTTCAAATCCTTTTCAAGCGGCCGCCATTTTGAGGAAAATGCGACGCGGCACGGAATGGGTGTTCCCATCCTTTAGTTACAGACCGGAACGGTAGTAAACCCAATCATAGAAGATCTCAAAGTAAAATTTTTAAATTATTCATATTTTTATCCGGAAAAAATTTTGGAACATTTTTACTTTTTCTATATTAACTAGCGTACAAATCCGATTAGAATTGAAACAGATTTTTAAATTTTTCAAGGGAAAAAAAGACATTTTCTATTTAGAAAATATTTATAGTATTATTGTTTTTTAATTCTTAATTGTAAGCTCTAAATCATAATTACAATGTAAATAAAATGAATATCTCGAAAATTGCGTGATTTTGCTCCAATTATTGGTCTATATAAAAAAATGGTGACATACAAACAATAAAATTTGATAAGTCGAGAGGATTTTGAGAAAAAGTTTACTGAGCTGTCCAATTTCACCAGACTAAACTTTTTTACTCGTCGAAGCAAGTTATTTAAAGGGAGTTAAGCCAAATTTTGTAGTGTGCTTTGGTATGGACTGCACAAAAACATGCGTATCGCGTACGGAATGTGCGTATTTTTAGACTCCAATCTAATAATTCCCTGAACGATCGGAATCCATCCGTCTACATTTAAAACCAAATTGGAAAATGGTATTTGATAGGCATCAATAGTATTGCAACCTTTCAGCTTATTGGTGATAATTACTGTAAATTTGGAAGTAAGTCACATTAATATACTACTTTAAATTAATTTTTTTGAGATGCTGTAAACAATAAATTACTAAATTGATTTATACAAACTATTTCGGCTAGCAAATTATAATCCAGATATACTATGCATGCTGTATTAAAAAAATATTTTTTCAATTTAAATGACAAAGGTGAAATTCAAAGTTACAAATATCCTATTACTTCGTTTCTCTTTTTTATCACGAAAATGAATTGAGTTTATTGGCGCAATTACAGAAATATCCTAAAATTACAATAAATAAATAAATAAATAAATAAAATTAATAAGTTAAGCTCAAATTTCAAGGGTTATTACAACATTATCGGATCCATCCAAATAACTGGTGTTAGTTTCATCATGCAACGTTTCGCTTTCTACAAGAAGTAGTTGTGAAATACAAACACGCAGTCAAATTTAAAATGTAGTGAATATATAAGAAGGAAATATTAGAATCGTGCAAATGTTCGATTTCCTATTTAAAAATAAAAGATATTTTGGAATGTCTTGAATACGACTTTACTGTTTTAGGAAATATCTGTATTTCAATTTGTAGTAAGTAAGTGAAACAAATTTTGTAGCCACAAAAATCTTAACAACTAATGCATGCAATTTCATCAAACTTTATATTTATTCGGACTTTGACATGATACTGATTAAGTTTTGGTGTATATCGCTCAACATGTAGAGCAATTAGATTTTGTTTTTAATGTTATCAGTGCTAACTATATTTCATTACCCATGAGATGGATTTTCAACATATTTTGTTATAACTGATTATATGTGGTGCTGATTAGATGTGGTGTTTATCGCTTAACAGGTAGTGCTTCTATGCTGTGTTTTCCTGATTTACTTGGTAGCTATATGTCAGCACATCTAGGATGAATATTCGTCCAACTTCATATTCATTTATACCCTGATAACAATTTGTATATATTCGATTTTAGTGTCTATCGCCCAATAAGTGACGCTCTTTGCTGCGTTTCATATGCTTTACGTGATAGGTGTACTATATCAGTATCTATGCGATAGAAGTTCTTTAAGTTCAATGCGTAAAATGCTTATGAAACCTAAGTTGATATAATTTTGGCTTTTATCAAGCAACAGGGACATTTCTCTGCTGTGTTGTTTGAGTTGAGAATTATAGTTCTTTATCAGTTTCTATTAAGCAGAAATACACCATATTGAATATCTGAAGATAATAATTAAATATGTATGTATGTTAATCTAACATAAAACTTTCATAGTCGACAAAGGACGCTGTTATACCGTCCTCGGTTTACCTTTTCTATTTATAATAGAAAAACGTATTGTAATCAAATATTTTCCCCAAGTTCCTTTTTCAACGGATTTACATGATTTAGGGATCAGACATCTTAAAGAGCACATTTTTAAACAATGTCTGTCTGTTCGTGTGTCTTTGTGTACTCTTTATGTCATCGAAAATTGTATGAGGTTATGCATATAATTGAACGAAATGTCATATATGTCTTTGGCTATGGCCAGCAGGTCCCATTTGAAATTGCGAACAGTCGGCTTGAAGGGGCGCTGTGATATCGATTTCTGTGCCATTTATCTTATTGTATCATTGAAAAGTGCTAAGTTATGCATAGAATTGAACGAAAATTCATAAATATGTTTTTGACTATGACTGTTAGGACCCAGTTGAAATTGAGAATATTTCCCCTGAACGGATCGCTGTGATGGCGATTTTTGTGAGATTCTTCTTTTGTATCATCGGAAAGTGTATGTAGTTATGGGTGTAATTGAACGAAAATTAATGTATGTGTAACTAAACTATGGAACAGTTGAAAATGTCCCAGTTGAAAATGGAAATATTCACCTGAAGATATTTTTCGCGATTTTCGTGATTTTGGTCAGTTTAAGCGACCAAGTTATGAATATTTTTCGAAGAAATTTTATATTTCAATGTAATATGATAGCCGAGGTTTGTATAGAATTTTGCAGAAAATCGACCTGATGCTGGCGCTGTGATAGCGAATTTTGTTCGATTTTCGTGATGGACGTGATAGCTGTTGAAAGAAAATCTTATTAATCACCTAATTGTTCAATCTAGGTTTAATTTGCATATTTGTGATAATATATAAGCGAAATATAAATATGTATGAATATGTATGAATATATAAGCGAAAATTTTCACGCTTTTTATATGTTATTCGTTGATTAGACTGCACTACGAAATCCCGCCCCCACGTTTTTTAAAAAATAATGTTGACTAAAAACTTGAAGTGTAATCAAAATATAAATAACATATATGTTGTCTAATCATTTTTTAAAAAGGGGTTAACGCACTTTACCCCCTAGGTGATGTGGAAATGAGTGCACACATTTTTATTTCTGCTAAACTGTCACAACTTATTTTTTCATCTTTCCTCTCTTCTCATTCAAATAATCAGTTCTGGAATAATTACAAAATTTATAATTTTATTAAATTTTTATACTCAACTTTTTTTTTCTCTTTTTTTCAAACATTTTATTTTTTAACACTTTCCAACATGGTTGAAAAGTGTTAATATATTCGGTTTGTTTGTTTACCATCAGTCTGCTATCTGTTCGTGCATTAACTAGCGTAAATATACTCAGATTTCCATTTAATTTATATATGTTATTGAGGTTTACTAAAGCATGTTTGGTATTGAAAATGACGCGTGCAGTATCTATGGTTATTTACAAGGACACTCGAAAGAATTCCGTTACATTATGGTCAATGGGAAACAATAGTTTGTAATATATTTCAATGATGTTACGCTGTTTCAAACACGAAATTATGTATATCACGAAGGCACTGCAAGATGTTTACTCTAGAATAGGGTGTGCATAGCTTTTATCGTTCATTTAACGTACAAAAAATAATAACTTTACAGTGTGTATAAGATCAATAATTGCTGGAAATCTGTTTTGAGTTGTGCTACGCGTTTTTAAATTTAACTAATAATTTGCATAATATTTGGTGCATATGTCGTAGGCTAATTGGGAAATCCGCCTCTTTACAAACAGCCTAGGCTCTATGCAAAGAGTCGGTCTAATTGGAGAATCATTTCCCTTTTCTCAATCAGCCTGATGTTTTTCAGGTTGCAAAGAGCCTAGACAACGTTAGGCTAATTGAAATATGGTCATTTATTTTTCAATCAGTCTGACATTTTTTATACTCATTGCAAAGAGCCTAGATAGCGTTAGGCTAATTGAAAAATGACCACGCCTATTTAGAAAATGATCAGTTCTTTGTCAAAATATGGTGTTGTACCCAACACGAACCTGAAAATTCCATTCGAAGTCGACCCGAACCCGACAGAAAAATTCCATTGTACCGTAACCTGATCCTAAAAGGACAAAATAAATTCCTTCGAGTCGCAAGCCGACCCGAACCAGAAAACTCAAGTTAACATGAAATCCGACACGAACCCGACAAAAAAAACACCATCGAACCGTAACCCGATCCGAACCAGACAAATTAAATTCCTTCATTCTGTCGCAAAGCAACCCGAACCTAAAAATTCGATGATAACAGTAACCCAACCCGAACAAGACATAAAAATTCAATCGAACCGTAACCAGATCCTATCCCGATAAAATAAATTCCTTCGTGTCGCAAACCGACCCGAACCCGAAACTAATAGTTAACCGGAAACCCAACCCGAACCAGGAAAAAAATTCCATCGAACCGTAAACCGATCCGAACCCGAAAAATAAATTTCGTCGTCACGCAAGCCGAAAAGAAACTGAAAATTTAAGTTAACCCAAAACCAACCCGAACCTAAAAATTTAATTTAACCCGAAACCTAACACAAACCTGAATATTGAAGTTAACTCGAAACCCAAAGTCGACACGCAACCCGACCCGAAACTGAAAATTGAAGTTAACCCGAATCCCAAACCCGTCAAAAATTCCATCGAACCGTAACCCGATCCGAACGGATCCCGGCAAAATAAATTTCTTCGTGTCACAACCCGATCCGAAACTGAAAATTTAAGTTCACCCAAAAACCGATCCGAACGTGAAAATTTAATTTAACCCGAAACCTAACTCAAACATGAAAATTTAAGTTAATGCGAAACCCAAAGTCGACACGCAACCCAACCTGAAACTGAAATTTTAAGTTAAACCGAAACTCGAACCCATCAAAAATTCCATCGAACCGTAACCCGATCCGAAATCAACGAAACAAATTCCTTCGTGTCGCAATCCGACCCAAACTTGGAAATGGAAGTTAACCCGAAACTCAAACCGAACCCGACAAAAAAATTCCATCGAACCGCAGCACAAACCGAAAACATTAAAATATTTTCCATTGTCATGCAACCTGATCTGAACCTGAAAATTTGAGTTAACCCGAAACCCGACAAAAAAATCCATCGAGCCGTAATCGAATCCGAACCCGAAAAATTAAATTCCTTCGTCTCACAACCCGACCCGAAACTGAAAATTGAAGTTAACCCGACAAAATGAATCTATCAAACGTAACCTGATCCGAACTCTAAAAAAGGGATGTTAGCCCGATCCGAAACAGGAACATAAGCTCCAACCGCGGGTCAGGTCGGTTTAGGGGAAAACAGTTTTCCGGACCCGATGAAGGACTCTAATCATGGGTTATTGCAGAACATCCAAGGTATTAAATGATTATGCATAATTTTAGTATAACAAATAGGAGTAGGAACTTCAAATGCTTATAAAAAATGTATAACAAAACTGTCTTTTTGACAGATTTCATTAACGCGGCGGAGAATTTAAGATAAGTGAATACTTCCTTTTTGATTTAAGGGTATATTTTCCACAACCATCCCGTGTAGAAGTATTAATAAAATCTGTAGATGAGGCAAAATGTTGATGTTTTTTCAGAATTATGTAGAAAAGATAGGCTGTTATAAAAATAAAAAATATATGATATTATTATAAAAATATATATGAACATTTCTATATTAATGAAATCTGCAGATGAGGTTGATTTTTAAAGTTTTCCCATCTTTAATGAGGGAAGATGGGTTGCGAATGAAAACAATTATAAAAAATATATATGAAAACTTCTGTAATAATTATTTCTACAGATGAGGCAGATTTTTTCTGTTTCCCAATTTTACTCAGATAACATCGGAATCTAAAGAACATTATTATAATATATATGTAAGAATTTTTTTGCAATAATGACACTTACAGATCAGGTAGACTTTTGTTGATTTTCAACGTTACGTAGAAGATGGGTTACTGAATGAAAATATTATAAAAATAATTTGATTGACGGTGTCATTTACTGGCGAATCTCGGGATTTTTTATTACATGTGGTAAAGTGGGTGATAATTATTTTTCTGTATCAAATGTTTAAAACGACTATAACAGTTGCAAAATCACATGTACAACAGCTGACATTTATGTAACTTTTTCTTATTAACTACTGAAGCGACGTTAGTACAAATTTTATTTATGTAAACAGTTAAACTATAAAGTTGAAAGGCTGTATAATGTAGAAAACTTAAAATTTTACAAATAGCTTACTAAATATTTGACATGAAAAACTATAACTATAAATAGTACTGAAGTTTCTCGTTCTAAATAGGAATATTGTTATGCGTTTGGACATAAATACGAAGTTATATATCTACCAAATATATTAACATTGTAAAAAAAATGATTTTTTAGAAAAAAAATCTAACTAATAAGATATCAGTAAAAACTATTTCACAGACAAAATCTGTACTTAATATTATATTTTCTTTTATTTTGAATTATCATGTTCGTAAAAGAACAATTTAGAGTTTTTTACAAATAGATTTTTAAATGTGTGTAAACAAAGAAAGGTATTAGAAAACACATTGAAACGTTTTTAAAACTGCATTTATTTTACAGAACAAAATAACTACAATGCTGATAACCTAATATCCAAGAACACAGTATAGTTAGCATAAGAAAGTATGCAACATCCCTTTTATAACAAAATATATTTTTATAACTCAGTAAACAACTAAAATTTAAGCATGCTGTCTGTAAGGTGATGAAGATATGAGAGCTTTCCTTCCTGTAACGGACCAGCCTCATTTTCGTTAATGCTTGTCACCTAAAAAAATGAGAATTTCTTTAATATTACTAAAGATTAAACATTAAAACTAAATTAAAACAGGCTGAGTTTCGGTTAAATCAATTACAAAACTTTAAGAACAATCTTTGTAACACATCGGAAATAAATGGATGCATTTAATAAAATTATGTGTGCTCAAAATTTCTGTTAAATGACGTGAAAAACGCTTGGTTCAAATAAAAAATTATAATGATAATATCTGCATAGTTGAAAATTTTCGATTCTAACAATTTTCTTTAAATTAAATTCCCGTTATTAAAAAGAGAATTAATTTCCATAAATTCACATCCGGACTCATCAATATTCATATTTGAGCATCTTCCTCTAAAACCTCTCACACTGTATTAACGTAAAAATCTCGACAGTGTAAAAAGTGGAACAACTTTTCTCTCTGAGGTATACACAATATGGAAAATTAAACGGTTTTACGCAGTATAAAAGGTCAATAGACATATTTTTCCGTTAGTTATATCAGTTAATTATCAAACTTTTTTCAGTTTTGATTTTTCCCATTTTCTTTTAAAACACGGAAATACCACTAATTGAAGTTAGAAAGAATTTGACGCATTGCAATACAATGCGCCATTCCGTCAAATAGCTGGATTTTTCTGACAACTGTGCTGCAGCAATGTCCCACTTCTTTAAGAAAGTTTTATGTATGTTCTGGTTCCTTCAAATCACAGAAACTTCACAAATCTAACTAAAACTTTCATGAAGTTACTCAATCAAAGAAGAAAATTTCAAAAAATGAAGATCTCGGCTGGGTTCTATAACCGTGCTAAAAGAACCTTTTAGTTTTATTTGACGGATTGTTTTCAGAGTACATGTTAAATAGCCTGTCAATCCGATATCTTCAATTAGTGTTTAATATTACTGCTTTTCCTCACTCCCTTTTTTCAAAATCTGTGAAACCTACCATAAAATAAACTTCTTCGAAATTAAATTTTAATGATAAAATACTGATAAGCAATATTTTAGTATCAAAATTGTAAACAGCGGATGTAAAATATACATATTCGAATACAAATCCAGTTCTGTACTTCGAATTCTTTTTCAGTGGAATGTGTACGGTTAAAAAAAAAATATTTTAAAATATTAGAAACATTTTCTAACCAATACAATTTGAACACATTTGATGAAAGGGTCATTATATTGACAACATTCACAAAATTCTCTTATAGAAGTATTTTGTCAGAAAGATGATATTGTGTCAAAGCTCAGTTCAACTCAAAATGGAATTATTGATTAAAGTAGAATTCTTAGTTCATGGAAGCCACGAATTTATTACTGACTAAATATGCTTCAAGATTTGTATCTAATATTTAACTTATACATGAAATCTTTTGTCCAAAAAATACACGAGTTAAAAATGGGAAACCAAAAACATCATTTATCTGATTTCTTAATGCATTTATATTAAATGTAATAGCTAGAATATTTAAATATCCATTTGCGGTTTTGGTGTGGAAACTATTAGTTGCCATATTTGTAACTGTATAACTTGTGGAACATAAAGGGTGTCTTAGAATTATTGAGAACATTACAAAATTATATAAAAAGAACAAGATTTTATAGAAACAAAATGTCTTAAATAGCTTGCAATAGAAGTAGAAAAGTTAATACATCTCGATGTATGATCCCTTGGTTACGTGTACTATGCCCACGTCATACTCGATTTTATTACATAAACATACATTTTCAAGAATCTGAAATGGTATGGGTTGAATAGCAACTGTGGCACGCCGCTTCAGTTCCTGCAAATTAGTGCAAAGGGTCTAGTACACAAAATAAATCACATAGACCCTCATGAATAAAGTCTAATCGCGTTAAATTTTTAGATCGAGAAGGCCACGGAATCGGACCGACACCACCAATCCATCTGTTGAGAAAAATTTTAGAAGTAATAATGCTGCGAGAAAACTTTCGCAGACGTGCTATTAATATATGACATTGAAAAAACGCCACTGTTTTTACTTTTTTTCTGTATTTGGACAAATGATTTTTGGACACTTTGTACACTATAAGGTAATTGTTCAAAAGCTGACTATCAGTTTAAGTAGATATTATACTTCTCACCTCTGTGCCACAGTCTCAGTTTCAATTTTTCTTGTGGGTTTTATTTCTTGTCTATTAAGTTGAACATTCTTTTCTCCTCTAGATTTTATTGTAAAATTTTTATAAAGATGCACAGTATATCGCTTCAAAAATTAATTTCTAAATTAAAATTATGCAACAGCACTGCCCTTGGTTTGATCAACAGATGAGGAAGATGCTCACGTACATATGACAAAAAACTGCTTTACGATGAGATTTTTAAGAGCAGCCATTTCGAAGGACAACCACATTAAATATTTGTAAAACAGGTAATATTTCTGTATTTTCTTTTTTGAAATTCTATGTACTCTATAATTTGGTTTTATAACAACACATAATAAACCCTTATTTTTACACAATTGATATAAGTCCACACTCTATTTTGATAAATTTATTCGTAACATTCAGATCAAAATTAAAAATATGTCAAGAAATACGTTTCAAAATAAATTTCAAATCTTATCAAAAACAAAAAGAAGAAAACTGAAGAAATATGAAATTTTATAAAATTATACCTTTAATAATTTTTTCTTATCCTCATATATTCTGCTACAGTTTGTTTATAATTACCATATTGTGCTTTGGGACCTTCAAAGAAAAAAAAATATATACAAAAGATAAAAGACAGTGTTTTTAACATAATTTAGAAACTTAAAAAGTCTTGCATACTACTCAAAGGACGTGTCGTAAATTTACTATTATTTCTCTGGTGAAAATACTGTTGTTGTTTTAGGCATGTATAGTAATTGTCCATATGTGCCTTTGTCTTTCCTATTATCACTTCATTTACGTATCAGCATTTAGTAATAAAATAAAAAAAAATATTCACGTAAAGATATAAACACTGCTGCTACGACTTTTATTTCATTCTTTAAATTAAAAGATGGGTGTTACTTGTCCGAAATAAAAACCCATGTTAAAAATGATAAATATTCTGGGTGCAGATGTTCAGGCTGCTTAATTCTGCTGTTATATGACATACAAAAATTCTGCAAATAATCTTCCACAGTCTATTGTCAGCAAAAAACAAAATAAATAAATTCATTCCATTTAATTAAATGAAATTTTCATTAAATGAAATTAACAATTAATTTTGAATAGCTACTTTTAATTTTTTAAGGTTAATGTATCTCCATTCTCGAATTTTATACTACATAAATATTCGTGTATTCTATATGTCTCCTGATTATAATTGAAATGAACGTTCCCGTAAAATTACGTTAAAATTCATAAGCATAAACGGAAACCTTTTTAAGTGTTCTATGGACTGTTAATTATTTTCTTTTTCAAGATGATCATACAGAAATCATAATAAAAAAAAGAATTTTATGATATTGTAAAAATTTGTGCTTTAAGAATAGCTCTACTGCTTACTCTTAAATGCTATATATCTATACTTATAAAAGAACATGTCCTGACTGACTCGTAATAAATGCGAGAATGAACTTTTCCTCCAAGGACAATAATATTTGAAAGACATTTTCTTTACACAATGTGGCACCCACTAAGAAATAATTTTTCAAAATTCACCCCCTAAGGGGTTATATGAGCAATTAAAAGTTTTATATCATTTCGACATTTCGCCATATCTCAGCAGCAGTTTTAGGTAGTAGCGCGAAATTCAGGATAAAAAATCTACTAAAAAATAGTTAAACACGTATTTCGGCGATTTTAGATTTTAAGTTTTATGTCATTTCGCCATATCTCAGCAGCTGATTTAGTTAGAAGCGTAAAATTCAGCATAACAAATTTAATAAAAAATAATTAAACAAGTATGTCAGCGATTTTGTCACCAACATCGGCTATGAATCCAATTATGGAAGATTATACGAATAAGACCACATTTGCTGATTTTATATTAGATATTTTGCATGAAATTTTTCCAAGGAAAAGTTGTATTTAAAAAAATCATATTTTATAAATTTTTCTGTGTTTTTAACAATCGGATTTCAATTTTAATACAATATATAGTGCATTTCCTACTCTTTTCAAAATACATTTTTGGGAAATAAAGATTTGCGATTTAAATACTGATCACGAAATTTATGTGCTCAGTTATGCACAAGGTTTCGTTATAGATATTGCCATAAAATCAAATTACATGCGTGAAACACACTGAGCTCTGTCAACTTTACTTTCATTTCAATGATTTAACCACGCAAAATTCACTGGACCCCCTCATAAGGATCGCTGTATTAACGATATATGGTTCAGAAACAAACAGATCCCTGATATTTAGATCACCATATTAATAATTTATGGGCTTGAAACAACAGTGACCATTTACAATGATTGCCATGTATCATAGGTTATCCCATATTTTATTGTTTTATTTCAAAGCTCTCCCTTTCCCGAAGATAATCATGGACAGGACTAAGCAAGTCCTTGGCAGAGGGCTCATGAAAAAATAATATATGTCAAATATGTCTCGAAATCTTTATTTGCGTGCTTTTTTGATTTTCTTATTAATTTCTTAATCTTAGGATCGTTGATCCTCATGGTTTTGTCGAGTTTTTCCTCGCGTGTTTTGGTGTCCTAAGATTTCGGATCTTTTGATTGACTTGGTATTGAGTCATTGACTTGCTTGGTGATTTGTTTTTTTCCTTGAGTGTATGGGAGGCAAGTCCAGCCGGTGTCGACAACAGATGTGTAGGGGACATTGTCCGCGGGACCTATCGACTTGTGGGAGGTATGCGTTGGATAGCACCAACAAGTTTCTTCTAGAGTCCTCCCTAGTCTAGGTCATTCTCTGAGTTAAAATGGGGTGCGAACGGCCGGTGCCGAATGCGGCTGGTAGAGGATGTCTTGCTCGCGGAGCCTCACCAATCTGTAGTAGGTGTGTATGGTCAGGTACTAAGCTCCCCTTCCGGAATGTCTCCCTCATGTGCTTTTCCGTTTTGTTGCTTGGCGTTGGTGTCAGCTAGTTCGTCTCACGACTTCGGGACATATACCAGTCCAGTGCGTCTTTCGCAGGCGAAGCTTTCTGCGACGCCGGTAGGAATAGCATTTGCTTTCCTTTTCGGGTTCGGTGGGACTGTTTTCTGTTTGACCGGCCTTTTCATTACAGTTTACTGTCGGCGGCGTTGGGGCCTCTGACGACGCAGGCACTTTGGTTCTTTGCACGGTGGTCTTGAGGAACAATTTTTGTTCCACCCTATTAATACAGGGAGGCCTCTAAGCGGGGTACCTTGGCACCGTTGGTGTCTTTGCACCCGAGGAGATTGTCGCACTCACTCGAGGCGTACGTCATGACAGTTTACTGTTGGCGGCGTTGGGGCCACTGCCGATGTTAGTACTTTGGTCCTTTTGCTGGTGGTTTTGAAGAGCGATTTTATTCCGCCCTGTTCGTTCAGATGGCCTCTATGTGGGGTGCCTTTGCGCCATTCTTGCCTTTAGTTCCCGAGGGAGATTGCCGCACTCCCTGGAGACGTAACGCTAGTGACCAGGTTTCCAACTTGTTGAAGACGTCTTCTTGAAAATCGGTTTCGTCATAATATTCCGCGTGTGGTAAAGCTCAAGTCTCAGAGGAGACTACAAACCTGGCGTGGATACATCTACTCCGCCTGTTGGGATGCTGTCGTTGTGGCTGGACTTCACTCGGTTCTTTGGGGGATGGGGTTAGCTTTGCGCTTCCCCATTGAACAGCATGAGATCAAACGATCCTGGATCAGTAAACTCTTAAGTTTTACCATGTTTATTACTTTTTTGCGAGGGGGGGGGGGAAACGGGGGAATTTTAATTCAGGGTGGACTCAATTTTTAAAATAAGTTGAGTGGGATATTACTTATATTGTACCTTTTAATTCTAAATCAAATGGCATGATTCGCAAGTGGATAAATTACTTGTTATAAATTTACGGCACGTTTTAAATGTCAAAAACTATACTTCATGAAGAAGCACAATTTTATTACACCAATCGATTATTACAAAATTTGAAGATCACACGTATTTGTACCATTTCCAAATATAATTCATGTAAAATAAGGTTTTTCAGAGACAACTGATGGCCATTCATGAAAATTGGGAAAGGAAGTTGTAATTGAGAGTTGTCTTAGTATGTTTTTGGTCGGCAAAATGGGGCAATTGAACTCAGGCTGGGAGGGGATGCAATATTTTTAAATACGTTAAATGAGGTATTGGTTACCATGTATTTTTAAATTCTGAATCAAATTACACCATTCGCAATTCGATATATTCAGTTTTAACAATGTTACGGCAGGTTTTATTAATAAAAAGTCGAAAATTATATTTTATGAGAGTGCATAACTTTATTACACTTATTTTACGTCTACAAGATCAACGACAATAAAAAAGACTGATATGACGCTGATTTTGACTATCGCTATTTTGAGGACATTTAATACGCTTATGGTTATTTAATATAATATAAAGAATATGCGTTGAACGTAAAATATGTGTAGTATAGTTGTGCTCTCTCTTTGGACTTTTTATTTATAAAGTTGTCGTAACTTTGTAACATAAGATTGCATCGACTTGCGAATGGTGTAATTTGATTCAGAATTAAAAGATACATGGTAAACAATACCCCAATCGACATATATTAAAAAAAGTTAGTCCACTTTGAGTTAAAATGCCCCCTTTAGCCTCCCAAACAATAGGAAAACAAATTTATTTTGAGAGGAATATCTTCATATCTAGTGCCAAGAAGATATTCTTCACAAATGTTCTTTAATGGTAGGAAAACCCTATCTTACCTATACTAAAGTGTAATTTTCGACTTTGCATTCATAACACTTGACGTAACTTACTAACAAATGATCGTATCGACTTGCAGATGGTGTCAATCGATTCAGACTTTAAAAATACATAGTAAACTGTACCTCACCTGACCAACATAAACGAGTTGTGGTTTATACTTGATTTAAAAAATCCTCTTTCGCCCTTTACAAACACCCCTTACATTACCTAGTTCTTTGCAAATGAATGAGCGCCAGTTAGTTATTGCCTAATACTCAGATTTTGTCTATTTTACGTGAACTAATATATTAATTTCCTCGGTTGGGAGTGTCTAGTCCAGAAGCGCCCTTATATTCCCGACCTAGTGCCAAGCGGTTTACTTCTGGTATTGAAGAATGTTCTCAGATGAATACCATTTGGTACCAGTCAAGAAGTGAAGAAGCATAAAACAGCTCTTCCTTATGCAGGAAACACATTTTTAACAGCAAAGAATTTTAGATCTTGCTACGTCTTATGATAAATGCATCGAGATAATAAATTCAGCAGTTCACAAACCATGCGTTACTAAACACTGGTGGAACACCAGTGGTAGTTTCATGAGTCGTGGAACAATTGGACATGTCTTTCAAATATATATACTATTTTCGTGTGCTCTAAAATAAAACGAATACAATATGTTGCAGTTTTTAAATAAATAAAATATGTAGATAAATAACTTTGGTGTTATGTTTTATAAAATAACTTTGCACAACGAGAAAATCTATATTTTGAGCGACTTGAGGCTAAATTTAACAAACTTTAATCTTAATTTTGACATTTCCGCTGTCGCAAAACAATGTCATAAATTAAATTATTCTTTAAACTATAGTTTGCTTAATACATACAATAAATGTATTTTTATAACGTAGATAAAGAAGATAATTTTATGATTGTTTCATTTCAAGTTAGGATTACCTTCGTAAATAAACTGTACAATAGATCCCATTTCTTCTAGAATAGATTTTACAAAAGGTTCCATACACCTACATATCAGGAGGGTCGGGAGCCTTATTCAAACTCTAAGGTGGATCGCCTAACAGAAACGTTTGAGAACTGCTGTGTGGGAATACAAATTATACCTACTTCTTTACGTTCACAGTCTATCATTTTTCTTGAATATTTACACTGCCCATAATAGCATAAAAATATTTTTCGACACGTAATCGTAAATTGATATTGTAAGGTTTCATTATGATTACCACACAATTATAAATAAAGGATTTGAAATTCACAAACAAAAGTAATTGTTTTCAACATTCTATGAAACTTATATTTTTTATTAGATATTACCTCTAGGAAAATTTCCTCCAGATTGACCTTCATTCCACGCATCCCCTGGTGATGATAAAAAAAAAGTTTTTTTTTTTCAGAATTTGTCTAAAAAGTCTATAATAAATGCAAGATATTTGAACTTGAAAAATACTTTTGAATAAATTAATATATTTTTTTCTGAATTTGCAAGAGCTATGAGTATTGAATGAACCTTATAAAATATTTACAGTTATCGATATAAATTTTAATTAATGCTAAATTACTTAAAGCTAATTTATACATCATGTACAGGATGTATGTGTGACTTTAATGATTAAAAAATATTATTCTGGGTTTTGATACGATAAATGTATGAACATTACCTTATATAACTATACACAGTTAGAACTAGATATACTTGAACCATCATAGGTTAAATAAAAGTCAGAGTAAAGAGTCATGATTTAGAGATGAATAAAAAAATATTTTTTAATGAATTATGAATATAGACTTTTTGTTTTAGTAATATGATTTAGAATGATATTTTAAAATGTCTGTTTTTAATTATTCTTTTTCTCTGAAAAAAATATTCAAGAGTGAAAAAAATATAAATGTGCAAGTAGCAATGAGCAACACTACTTTCGACATTGTGCCAATGCAAGAAAAATTCTTGAAATTTATAATGTACTTACTGAATTAGATGTTTCACTATAATAAGCCACATTTTAAAATAATACAAATTTCCTCCACAAACATTTATACTAGCTATATTTAAAGGTTTATCTAAACAAAACTGCTATATTTAACAACCACCGTTTAATAAAGCTGAATTGCTGAAAACTCGTGATGAAAGAAATTAATTAAAAAAATAAAACATTTTGATTAATTGCATGGACTTGAAAAATTACACCTACAACATTCTACTTTTTTCAACCTTCGTATTCCGGTAAAAAAAAAATGTATAATGCATAATGTTGCATAATGTTAATTCTTGCATAATGTTGCAAGAATTAACAGATCAAACTTAATGTACTTAAAATATACTTTCGTATTGTACATATTGTACGCTGAGTTCGTTATATAAAAGCTATTACTATCTATCTTTTTAACGGTAAATTCTACTTTATGAAAGTATAATTAAAACATTTTTCTCGGTAGTTAAAATTATGTATTTCGATGAAAGTCGAAAGTAGAAAGAAAATGGAATAACATTGTTCTAACTCAAAAAAAAAAAAAAAAAAAAAAAAAAAACTTAAAAAACAAATTTTTTATAGTAAAAATTAACTTTTTTTTCATTTTATAAAAAACTATCCTCTTAAATGGATACTTAAAAAAATAGTTTTTGCTCCCAGAAGTGAACTAAACTGCGTAAAACTATTTTTATACTTAGACTCTCATATGAACTCCTTAAATAAACTCTCATATGAACTCTTTAACTCCTTATATGAAGGGTAGTTTAGAGAGGTTAAAGTTTAAATTTAAAAAGTTTGACATTAGTTTAATAGCGAAACCGCCACATAAACTAAAAGAGTTACTTTATAGACAGTTTGACCCGGTTAAACAGGAGGATCTTTCAGGGGTATATGAGATTCCGTATGTTAATGAGGGGGGTGATATCGGGTATTATGTTGGTATGACAGGGAGAAAATTAAGTATAAAGAAGGAACATGAATCTGACATTAAATTTGGCCGCATGAAAACAGCTTTGTCTAGGTTATATTTGGAGGGGGGGGGGATTAAAATTGTATTTGAAGATATTAAATTGATTTTTATTTCGAATTATTACCGCAAGTCCCTTATAAGAGAGTCCATTGAAATTTATTTGCGGATGGGCTTAATCTGTAATGATACTTTCTCTTTTGTTATTCCACCTTTATGGTTAGAGCTTTTAAATAAATATTGTGGGGCTAATTTGAATAGAGGGAGGCAATTGTGTATACAAGCATGATTTGATGTTTAATGTTTTTCTGTGCTTTGACTTTGTGTGTTTGATGGTAGATGGCGTGTTTGTTGTGTGGTATTACGTATATATTGTAGCGTCCAGTGTCATTCGGGTTTGTTTTTTGACGATGTATGTGTACTTATGATTATGGCTTTATACTTTAAACCGAAACATGTCAAGTTTGGATATTTGTGTTTTACATGTATTTTACACCTTACTTAAGTAAAAGATGTTTTAATTTGTATATATATCATTTTGTCGGAAAATAAAGTATGCGAACTTTTAAATGTTTGCAGTTGTCTTGAACAAAAATTAACCGTATCATCCTACTGAAAATTATGTTTGACTCTCCTCGTATATTGTGATTTATGAAAAAAAATACATTTTAAGAGATCATAATGAAGAAAATGATTAACATAAATATATAAATAATAGATTTTAAATTAATGAACAACTCTAAATATTTACAACCTGTTATGGAAATTATGCTTTAATTAATACATTACCTTCTGGATAATAATCGTAAGCGGCACGTTCTTGTCTCATGACAGCTGGTGATGCTTAAAAGCAAAGAAATATATATTTTAAGTACTCGGCGAAATAAATAATAATACACTTTAAATTATGTTATTAAATCAAATAATAGCAATTTAGATTTGGTTTAAAATATTTAAAATTTTTTAATCATGTTTAGAAAATCTTTACAATTGTAGAGAGATATTATAGAGCACTAATTAAATAAATACAGAAATTAATTAAAGCTGCTTTTTACGTAATCAGACGAACACTATGAAAAATTTGCACGGCAATCGTTGAGATTATCTGCTAATAATTTTTTCAACAATTTTTAACTATACTCTGTAATTTTAATAAACTCCTTGGTCAATCAGCCAAATGTGGTGTTACGATAGTTACTGAACTAAGATAAGGACAGGAAAACTGACCATGAAAAATGAATTGAAATTACTAATACTATAACGGCAATCTTTAATGAAAAAACATGTTTTAATGAAATACAATTCTACTGTGTCATAAATCTATTCAAAACCTTTCGTATGATTCCTCATTCACTGTTGTGGATGTTTCATACGCATAGGAAAACGGATGTTGACATCAGAAATAATATATATGATGTACAGAATATCCAGATCAGGTTGAAATGGACTATAATTTTATACTCGTTGGGGATATCGTAGGCATTGTATCTTAAATAACAAAAGTGTTCAAACAAAGGTATGAAATAAAATTATATTAATGAAAAAAGTCTTCCGTTAATTAATGATAAATCTCTTACGTTAACTAAAATAATAAAAAAAAATGCAATTATACTATGTTAAAATCCTATTCAAAAATCCTTTCGTATGTTTTTTTCATTCATTGTTGTGAATATTTCATGCGCATAGAAAAACGGATGTTGACACCAGGAATGTACTGTTCAATTCAGGTTGAATTGAGATATCATGTTTTACCCGTTTTAGATAAGTAGGCATCCTAAATAAAAAGTGTTTGAAAAAAGATATGAAGTAAAATGATACAAATGAAAAAGCTCTTCTGTTAACTAAGAAAAACGAAATGTGATTCTACTATGACAAAATCCTATTCAAAACCTTTCGTACGATTCCTCATTCTTTGTTGTGCATATTTCATGCTCATAGAAAACTGATATTGACATCAGAAATGTACAGAATGTCCAATCCAGTTTGAAATGGGCTATTATGTTTTATCCGTTGTAAATAAGTAGGCCTCCTAAGTTACCAAAGTGTTCAAATAAATGTATGAAATAAAATTATATTTAGGAAAATGCTCTTCCGGTAACTAAAAAAACTTTTTACTTTTTTATACGACCAATATGTACAAAGTTGGAGATTTATATTTTTCAACATTATCATTTCAAAAAACTGCAAATCTGTATTGTTAAAACCCAATGCGTTATGCTTAATGAAAACTCAGTCATAATAAATGAGACCATATATGATATATATATATATCAATTAGATATTAACAAAATAAGGAAAAAGAATTAAAATACACATACAGGCTGTTTTAAAGAAAATATAAATGATCTGTCTTAAAATATGAGGACGAAGAATCAATAATATTTAAAAAATAATAACAGAAAAGCTCTGTTAAGTATTGGAGATAAAGAAAAAACTATTTGAGAATGCATGATGATTGCAATTGCTTTTGGGTGATTCCATGCTAAATGAGCAAATCAACTGTGGCTGACATGTCACAGATTTGAATGAAAATCAGCATACATATTTACAGATCATATTTATTTATGAGTAAATGTAAAATAATAGATTTCAAGATTGTTTATTTAAGTATTAAAACTTACATTAAAAGTTGATATAAGATCGAGGGTTTGTCTACATGCTTGAAATTTCAAATTCCATTATTAGCCGTAGGAGTGGAAAGACTTTATTAAAAATGATTTATAATTAAGAATGAATAATAAGTAACAGATTGGAGTGATTTAGTAACTGTCCTTTTATTCCATAATGAGAAAAAAAAATAATGAAAAATTTTGAGAGGAAAATGCAATATTTCTATTGCTTGTTTGAACATGAAGGAAAGGTCTTAAAATTTTAAAATTGTTTGACGTTATAGATAAAAGTATATATTTTAAATATAGAAATTTTCATTCTTGCCTTTTTATTCCTTAATGAGAAAAAAAATAAATAATGAAAAATTTTGAGGGAAAAATTCAATATTTTTATTGCTTGTTTGAACAGGAAGGAAACATCTTAAAATTTTTAAATTATTTGACGTTATAGGTGAAAGTGTATATTTTAGATATAGAAACTTTCATTCTTGCATTCAGTTTATTTTTCCTCAACAATATTTTAAATTAGAGTAGAATAAATTATTGATTTATACGGGGTAGTGGTTTAAAAAACAGTATAGTAATCAAAGCTCCATGTAGATGGCAGCACTATATATATATATATATATATATATATATATATATATATATATTTGCAAGATGCAGAAAACGGGCAAATTTGAAGTGAAATTGCCTATAGAACGTAACAAATATTACCTTTTTGAACCCAGTTCTGCTATGTTAGGAATCAAAAGGCAATCTTGAATTTTTTTCAGCATATAATGGGCTTTTTGAACTTTATGCTTATGCAATATTGTTAATGTCAGGTTTTTCCTTCATTTGATTTTTTAAGTATACATAAGAGGAAAAATTGTGACTTTGTAATTTTTTTTTTTAAGTTTCTAAGCTATTTTGAAGATGAAGAAAATAAATGGCAACTTTCAGATTTGAGAAATTTGGTTTTCATATGTAACATTACATCATACATCAATTTAACATATGTTTTTAAATTCCTTTGATTTTTATAACGCTTTTAATTTTCTCGAAATTTTCAATTTTTCAACCAATTTAAGGCTAACCATGGTGTTACGAAATTATTATTACTAAATAAATATAATAATAACTGTCCACGGGTTACAATATCATGAAAAAATTTCTATGTTAAACAGGTTTCAAGATATGGAACTTTAAACTTGCAACTTTGAACGATTCCATACAAGCCATTCTATGTCATAAGTTTTTTAAATGTCCAGAACTGTCAAAATATTTTATTTTTTGTCAAGATATTTTGAATAAATCTATTTAAACATAAATGGAATCTGTGTACCAAATTTCATTAAAATCGGTTACTATGTGGCCATGACTTTTTTTAAATTTTTGCTCATTTTGCATGGAATGACCCTTTTACTTTTAGGTAGATTTCGTAAGAAATACTACCTATTACATTCTCCCCTAT
Organism: Maratus michaelseni; assembly: GCA_963931845.1. Lineage (NCBI taxonomy): Eukaryota > Metazoa > Arthropoda > Arachnida > Araneae > Salticidae > Maratus > Maratus michaelseni. Next base: position 214,259,674 of record OZ007593.1, read on the forward strand.
GTTGGAATTTCGGAAAATATTTTACAGATCTACTCCGATCATGACCCCTAGAACCCAAAACCACCCCAGTTCAAAACTTTATCTATCTATCTATATCAAATTTATGGACACGATAACTCCCATAATTCTGCACAAATCTCTTCCAAAGTGATACATGAAATTAAGGGGCAGAAATAAAGCTAGGCCAAGTCCGTTAATGAGCAAAATCGGACCAAGGGGGTGGAAATGGGGAGGGTTTTGTGGAAACAGAAAAAAACCCATAACGTCTAAATTATGATACATATAGAATCCGTTTAAAGTTATTATTACTTCTATGAAAATAGCCAAAAATTTATGCATGACAGATTTTTAAGATTTCAAAGTTTTCCCCCTTCTCCTCCAGGGGCAGAGTTGGGGGGAGCAACTTTGATGTCCCTAAATATATTTTTCAAAAATATTGAACATGCATTTTTCCGTTTTTCAATCCGATGTATATTTCTCGAGTTATTCGACCGTTTCCAGACTTTTCGGACACCCTGTATATATAAATCAACATTTGAACGGAGGTTGGTTTTGGGGTTTGGGGGTCATGATCGGCAAAAATATATCGAAATTTTTCGGAATTCCAGATGGCTGCAATAGGTAACTTTTTACTTTTTGTAATGATAGCTACCAAAAATAAAATGAGCTTCAGCACCTCCAATAGGATCGACTAGCTCAACGTCATCCCTCTCAAGATCTACTAACTCATATTTGTTAAAACTGTTGAATTAACAGCTTTTAAACTTTGTGCATAGGTGCATTGTAAACGAGAAAATACATCAGATACTATTAGTCATTTAAGAATTCAGGTTTTTAATATATTTTAAATTTCTTTATTTGAATGCGCAATGGTTGAAATCTTTCATTAAAAATGCTTTTTCATGTCCTTTTGCTGCACTGTTAAGAGCCTACGCTAGTCACGCGAAGAAACGCTCCAGCTAATGTTAAGTCTATGGGAAGGTTATCGCGCGATTTCTCGCTCGCATTTTAATATTTTTAAATCATTCTTTTTACATAGGATAGCTGAGGTTGATCTCTAACGTTGTTAGTTTTTACTTTTTCGATTTTGGTTCCAGTTTTTTTATTTAAGGGTAGTTTCACTTTCAGAACCGGTTCCAACCGGTTCCAAAATTGAAAATGTCCGCTTATAAAAAAACCGTAACCAAAATCAAAAAAGTAAAAACTAACAACGTTAGAGATCGACCTCAGCTATCCTATGTAAAAAGAATGATTTAAAAATATTAAAATGCGAGCGAGAAATCGCGCGATAACCTTCCCATAGACTTAACATTAGCTGAAGCGTTTCTTCGCGTGACTAGCGTAGGCTCTTAAAAGAGTGCAGCAAACTGTTCAGACATTCAATTGCTTTTATAGATAATTTCATTATAGTGTGAGGTCTGCTCTCTCTTCAGAATTGAGACAAATTTCAGCTATGTAATAGAAATGGTTCAATGAATAGACAAATTAATGCAGATTTTAACAGTGCGTTCAAAATAAGTCAAAAACAAAGTATTTTGCTCACATGCATTGAATATTTATATATTAAAATACAGTTTTGAAATGCAAAACACAAAATGACGTCATATTTATACATAAAAAGTGCTTTAAAAAAATATATATATTAAAATGAACTGTAAATTTATGTTAAGGAGGGTCATCAGTTTTGAACTTCAAAACATATTTTTTTTTGTATGTTATATATTTTTTTTAATTCATACTATTCTGAATAGAACAAAACAAACTAAATCAAAATATTCAAATTAAAAACGCATCAATTTGAAGACGAAAATATATACTCGAAAATAAATAAATCCCAGTATATTTTTAATTTTCCGTGTATTTTTCTCAAATATTTTTACTATATAATTCGCGCACTATAAAGAAAAAATGTTTTCCTTAATAACATTTATTTTCCGCAGATATTATTAAAACGATTATACCTACACTCTCCCACTCCAATTTTATCAATTACTCGAAGTGAATTTTAATTGTTGCGTTTACAATGTGCGTTTAGACGTGTATCCCATACCAGAAAAGGTAATCTGAAGAGCATCGAAAAAAGCTCTCTGTCATAATTTCTGTCACATGATGTCTGAAATAGCGACAGGCAGCAGCATTTGGACCACTTGAATTGACTCTGTGAAGTATAAGTAATTATATTCTGAATTTCTTGTTTTTCCCTATGAAAAAGGCCTTATATAATTCATTGCAATTCTATGAAGTTGTTCTACTCTCTATAATTTTCGAGTTATTAAATAAAAAATTATTCCGTGGCTTTTGAATAACGCTGTAAATGTTTTCACTGGAAGTTCACGGTAAATTCTCACATCTAAAAAAAAAACAATTTTTGAAAACAATTATTTAAAACAAAAGTAATAATACCTTGAATGCATAGGGAGACAGCCAGAAAGACGAATATAATGCGTATAAGAGCAGACATCTTTTTTATAACAAGTAAGTTAATCACCACAGGATACAAAACACTCTTAAGAGCTAAATATAATGAGCTAAAAATCTTTGCACTTATATATGATTTTACAAAGTCAAAAAGGACAACGCTTACGAAATTTTAATGTTACATATCCGATTAAAAATATAAATATCCCAATTATTTCTGATAAGTGATTGGCAGAATGTGACATGCAAAGGTATTGCACACTGCTTTTTGAGATATTTTTTCTTTAAATTTTATATTAACTTCAATGTATTTCCTGATACATTTAAATTTTATATGATGAATGTTTCCATTGTTTTTATTCTAAAATAAGATTTCATAATTGACTTATCAATCATAAGTAAAAATTATTTCATTGTTCAGTATTCAGTATTCTTTAGAATAAATAATCATTGTGCCAGTTTCTGAAACAATTTAGATATACGTTTGACGCATTGATCTACGAAAAATAATGAAAAGTAAATTGAAAATATGTCACTCAAATTGAAATTTTATTTGTAATATTTCAATATTTTTTGACAAACAGACATCTTTCACTTTCCTTTTTACTGAAAAAATAATTGAAGTGATTGATAATAATGATTAGTCATAATAATGATAAATTATTAATAATTGATCCTGTCTTTAAAGGAAGAAAACAACGGTTGCAAAATCACATGGTAAGTAACTCATACTGGTGTATTCTTTCCGCACTAACTATTAAAACGGTTTCCATGTGTTTTCTATTTTTAATTTCCGAAAAAGTTGTTAAGGGCTGCCCTCTTTCGAATGCTTCCGGTTGCTAATTTTTAAAAAATATAAAAATTTATTTTAAAGTAAATATACTGTAAGTTTAATCATAATTTCGTGTTTTTTTAACAATTTCCAACCTGGTTGAAAAGTATTTATGACTTCGGTTTGTCTGGTCGTCTGCCGTCTGGCCGTCTGCCGTCTGCCGTCTGACCGTCTGTCCGTCCTCTAACTCGCGTAAATATACTCGGGTCGCCCTGAAATTTTTTTATGTTATCGTCGTTTACTACAGAATGTCCCATATTTTAACTGAAGTGTGTAGCCCTTATAGTTTTTTTACAGAGACAGTCAAAAATATTCCGTTACATTACAGTCAATGAGAAATAATCGTTGCAAGTGCATTTTGATGATGCTACGTCATTTAAAACATGATGAAATTGCTAAACGGCCAGTTGGTTATTTATTCCATTTTTAAACCATTTTTCAAGCTATTTTGCGACAGAGTCTGTAGGGAAAATCAACAAGGATATGTGACAGTGTAATACATGAGAAATATTGCGTCGATGAGATCAAGAATTATTAGTGCAAAGGTAACGTCTCCAATTTCAAAACCTGAGGTTCTAGCGTTTGAATCCAGGCGATTCCAATGTGGCATACATTTATAAAAATTCCTTTATTTATTTATTTTTTTCTGTATACCTACAGTCAGTGTTTGTAAAGTCTCTTGGCGTCATTCCAAACTTTTTTTATATTACAGTTAACTATAATTTAATCGTTACTTTTTCAAAAAAAATCGATTTATTTTTATTAACACAAATATATAAAACATTATTTACGTAAAATTAATTTTTCTGAAAATAATTGATTTTGAAGAAGAATCGAACGATCCAAATATAACATATTATAAAACAAACAAACAAACAACAACAAAAAAAAAAAAAAAAGAAAAAGAAAAGAAAAGAAGTGCTTCAGCAGTTTTCGAAAAAAGGTACAGAAATATCAAATAATTTCTATGTGAATTTTCATTTCCTGTTTCCAAGTTAAAAATTCTTTGTTGCTATTGCTTACTTGATAATCTATATTATAATACCGGAAGTCATTTGACCATCTTAAACTCAAAAATATTTATTCAATCAAAATTGCATAAAAGTTACCTTTTTAGAAATATCATTCAAAAATAATTTTTGAGAAATTAGTTATATTCAAATATATTTTTTGCTGACAGTTCAATATCTCATTCTATTGAAGGATATCCAAGATATGCGTTCTTCTGTGAGCAAAAAAAAATAATTCATCATGGACGTAAGCATTCGCAAATTTAGTTTTCCCGCGATGATTGTTGCTGTGCTCCCTGGCGTCTAAAATTAATTCGAGTCTATATAACAATGAAAGTTTAGCATAATTTTGTTACGTTAAATACTATACAACTAAAAATCCTTTACAATATCTTCTTCACGTATGTTAAATGTAAACAAACCCAACTCATGTAAAAAATTTTATTGATAAAATTTGAAAATGAATAGTCAGTGTTAATGTTTAGGAATTATGGAATTAGAAATTATAGAGCTTTATGTGTAGTGAAAACTCTTGAACAATATCAAGAAAAAGGAGTAAAAAGAAACCCCTGGGATAGGGTGTCTACGAGAAAGTTAGTGAATTCACGACCAAAGGACGGAAATGGTGAAAAGTGGTAGATACTAATAGAAAATTAGTTTAATTGAGTGAGGCTATCATTAAGGACGATAGGATGCTATGTCTCTTTTATCTTTTCCCTGCTTGAGTATCAACAGAATAAGAGAGGATATCCAGGCTAGGGGGATATAACTCGAGGACCATATAGAATCGTAGATTTGAAGTAAGTGTCGAATAGAGTGCTCGGATAGACCCTTGTAAAGTGTAGCACTGACTTTATCCTCACCCGGAGCTGTGGTCGTCGAACGACGTATGGCATCCATTAACTCATTCTGTAAAAATGGTAAGTTAAGCTTTTCGCTTTCTTCAACTCCATACGCAAGAGGAATTGGATCATGATAAGCCGTTTCACCAAAATGATCTGTAAATAGCTCCGATTGAGTACCCGTATCTGGGATAATGGTATCTGCATTCCTCCGACAGGAGTTAGAATCAGGTGGAGAGGTCAAACGGTTCTTTTTTTTTCGGAAGACTTTGTATAGTATTTAAGGAACTTTAGCATTGCAGCAGACAGAGTCCCAGTAATGGCGCTTGGATTCCCGGATAGCTTGCGGAAGTTTAGCCGATGCACGTTTGAATTTTATTCAAACCAACGGACATCAATTGACAAGCTTTCTTTAAGAAATATTTTTTTTCATAAAATTACTGCACTTGGGTTTCCACTACACCGGGAGGCTTTTAGTGGGGGGATTTCTTGAGAAACTGCACTTGTAAAATGAGTCATAGTGGATATCGGAGTAGTGTTGTAAAGTATTATTGACCTCTAGACAAATAAGAGGCCACTTATACACAGTGATACCAGTCTGCAACGGAAGGCGAAACTCCACATAGATAGTAATTGGGTAGTGGTCACTATCTTAAGTGTCATCCTCAATCTGGAAAGATGTGCATGCTAACAGATCAGATGAGCAGAGAGATAAATCAGTTAGAGAGCATAACCCACTGGGAGCTACATGCATGAGAGCAACAGAACTGATAATGCAGAAAGAGCTGTCAACCAGCTAATCCACAAATATCTCGCTGGCCCGAGAAACCACCGAGGAACCCCAAAGTTGATGATGCAGATTAAAATTTCCTAGAATAAGGGACTAGCCATCCAGGTCATGCCAGATCCTGGTGAGATCAGGAAATACTAGTCCCGTGCTAGAGTAAACATTGATGATGTTTATGTATGAAAAGTCATGGAAGAGACGAATGCCCATTATCCCATTTCTTGAATATTGAACAGCAAGTTAGGTTTAACTGTATATACCGATGTGGCTACCGCAATGGCTACTCCACAACCTAAGCGACCAAGTCTATTTGCACGATATACAATTTTTTCGGGGACGGTCACAGTCTTATCTGTAGATAGAAACGTTTCCTGAATGCTATAATATGTCAGCCATTATAAGAGGTGAACACTTTAGCCAGGCGTTGTTTATTTATAAGACTACGACAATTTCACTGTAAAATCTTTACACCCATAAAAGTAAAAATCATCTAAACAGGAGAAACACATATAATAAGAACAACCTGGTAACCTGCAGTTCTCAGCCACCAGGAACAACAAGGAAATTCCATTACTCCGACGAAACCCCATCAGCCTTATGGGGGTGCTTACGCCTGTCTGGGGTGTCCACATTCATTTTCACAACTATATTCCCAATTAGATAGCTAAGTTCTTTAATAGTATACATAACTTTTTCAGCCTGCTTAGACGATGTATCAATAAGTATTTTTAGCATGTTGTTAGTCCGATCCTCAATGATTTTTTGTAGCTCCTTTGTATTGGTTTTTTTCACACTTGTGACTTTAGCATAAGAGCCAGCGTACGCCTTTTTAAAGAATTTGCAACGAACATCGACTAATGATAAGAAATTTCTGCATTTAAAACTGAGGAATTCAGCTACCTTAATGTGATACGGCCATTGGTTGAAATCAGCCTGATGTTCGCCTGTGCAATTCGTATATTTGATTGGAGAAGAGCATAAGACCTCATGTTGGACACCACAGGTCACGCAAATTTGAAGTTATTTACATTTTATTGTTGGATGGTTAAATTTAAAGCATTTGGTGCATTATCGAGGAAGATCAATAAATTGCCGAATTTTTGCACTGAAAACCATAACTTTATTTCAGGAGGAAGAAAACATCCTAAAGATGTAACCAAAACCGGAGAGACCTCACGTGTTGAATCTTTCCGAACAAACGGGCGAAGTTTCAAAATATTAATATTATTTGACACTGTAATTTCTTGGTCTAACTCCTCTAATGGAGTCTCCACAGGTATGTTGAATAAGAGAAATCTATTCTTTACATTTTCCCATAATATTCCCATAATATCCCTTAGTAATCGGGAAGCTCCGAAACTCAGAAATGTTGCAGACATCTATCGCACAATCTACATCTTTGGTACTAATTAGTATGTTACCGGCTCTAGTAAGTCTGACAATATCAATTTTGTTCGACTGAGCTATTTTCCCTGTTATCTCATCCTGAATAACCCGGGGCTCAAGATGAGGAAAATATTTTGAATCTGTACCAGACAATAAGATATTAAAATCATTACTGCCGTTTTAAGAGGTCATTCGAAGCATAAAGTTCACATGTCTGGTTGAGCGAGCTGTATTATTATTATTTTTGTGATATACAAATTCAGTTTCTACACCTATTGCCATGTCTACATTACCGGTAGATAGCTGTTCCAAATTAGTATCTAGGAACAATATTAAATACTGAGTTCGCCATTTTAACACCTACCAACCATAATGTCTGCGCAAATACTATACCGATAGAAATTAACTATCCTCAGAGGATAAGTCTGGTTACAACAACAAAAAGGGGGAAGACGCTTATCAAAGTGACTGTAAAAAATAATAACCCAAACCAAAATTATAAAAGAAAACCCTGAGGAAACCAATATAATTACCAAATAATTCTGAGCCAGCCGCTAACTGGTCAATGACCCTCACCTCCACTTCACATAAACATCAATCCCATGAGTACTTTTTGCTCACTCATCTATACTAATAAAAGGGAGATGTTTGTATATGTGTGTGTGCTTGTGTGCGATGTCTAACGAAATCAAGTCTGAAAATTTGTATGAGGATAGGTCAAGGCAGGTCTTGATGCACCTGAGAACGCGATCTTTCATTATTTGATAATTAGCCAAGGTATTAATTAAAAACTCATCGACAAAGTATTCTTTGGCGTTTCTAGAAATTTGTCAAAGGCGCATGTGCATTCCCAGTTCCAAGTTTTCTGAAACTCGCAAAGCGAGAAGAAGGAAATTGTGAGATCGAATTTCTTTTGACGGTTTTCCTTAACGTGTGTCGGCTGAACCGTTGAAAATGCGAAAAAGCGAAGGAGATATTCTTAAATTTCATATATTTTAATTTAAAACACCGCCATTCATTTGAAAAAAGTACTAACTTAAAACCTTTAAAAAAAATTTAACTTCGAAACCTCGAATTCGTGTTTTATTTTTCTCCGTTTTCCCAACATCGCATCCGCCGAACTAACCAAAATACTGAAAAACTTATTAATTAATGATCGCACTTTGATTTTCAAAACACCACCTTCGCTTTTAAAAAATATTAATATTAGCCTTTGAAAATAATAATTTCGTATGCCGTTTGCGATTTCTGCGGATTACTTAAATCTTTTAAAATCTGTATCAGTCGCTTCTGATCATGATACCACAAAACTAAAAAGAAAAAAAAATCTATTTTTATTACTTTCTTCTATCTTTACAAGAAGAAAGTATTTCATTCATGAAAATTTTCGACTTCCGGTTTTCGATGAATTTATACGTTTTAGAAGGTCCTGTACACGATTTGACTCTTTTTAGAAAATGTCTATCAGTAAGTGACAAAAATTTTGTGTGCACTTTATCTCAAGAACTAATGCACAGAATTTAACAAAACTTTAGATTCAGTTATTCCTTGATATAAATTAGTGCTGCTTAGATATTGGTGAAAATCGTCCAACAGGTGGCACTGCTATGGTGCATTTTTGCGATTTTCGCAGTAGCTCTATCCTAAGAACTAATCCACTGATTTTCATCAAACTTCAGATTCTGTTAGACCTTGACATAAATAGACTCTGATTATGTTTTGATGTAGATATCCCCAAAGGTGGCGATGCCATTCTCTTTTTTATGATTTTCACGTTAGCTATATCTCAAGAACTAATGCACAGAATTTTATCAAACTTCAGATTCTGTTAGAGCTTGACATAAATAGATGCTGATTACGTTTTGGTGTAATTAACCCAACAAGTGGCGCTGCTATTTTATGTTTTCATGATTTCAACGGTAACTATATATCAAGAACACAATTTCAGCAAACTTTAGATTCAATTAGACGTTGACATAAGTTGTTGTTGGTTTTGGTATAAATCTCCCAACGGGTAGCGCTGCTATGCTGCATTTTTCAAGATTTACACGATATTAGCGATAGTCATAGCTCCAGAACTAATATACGGAATTTAATAAAACTTTCGATTCAGTTAGACCTTGATATAAATTGGCACTGATTCCTTTTTACTGTATATGAAACCTGTATGAGATCAAAGAAAATTTTGGGATTGTCACATCTGACTAGTTTTTATTTCGAAGCTTTTTCTGCGGTGTTTAAATTTGGACAAATGCTTCGTAAATAAAAATACGAACAAAGCTAAGACACTTAAACACATCTACTTTCATTTTCATTTAAAACGGCACCTTAAGTTTAAAAAAAAATGTCAATATTACTCCTTTTAAAAACGTTCGTTCCTGTAAGTCACTTTTGCGATTTTTGTGATTTCTGTAATCTTAATAGCTGCATCGGCATCCGCGTATCCGATAACGAGACGAAAAATTTAAAATATGAAATTACGTTTATTTTCTTTTGGAAATCTGCAATCCTTTTCGAAAAATATGACTATTAATTCCTTTAAAAAAGGTTCGTTTCCGATAGTCACTTAGCGAGTTTCATTTTTTGTGCGATGATTTAAAACTGTCATCAAAATACGAAGAAAAAAAGACACTAAAGCATATATACGTTCATTTTCTTTAGAAAGTTGTCTTTGGTTTAAAAAAATATCAATATTAACCCTTTCAACAACGTTCGTTTCCGTATGCCACATTTCGTGTGTTCGTTTCCCTATGTACACAATATATTTTTTTTTCTTTCGAGATGCTGGTTACGAGCATTTCACAGCAAATCGCAGTAATAAATTTTCTACTATTCTGTAATCGTGTCTACAAGCATAATTGGTGTTAAGCATGAAAGATCGCAACAATTTGGTTTAATGTGAATATCAATACGTACCATTAAAACGATATATATATACTTTAAGCATAGTGCATATAGCTATCGGGAATAATGTAGCATAGCAGAGCCACCTGTTGAGTGATTTACACCAAAAACTAACCATCACCAATTTATATCAGGGACTAAGTGAATTTAAACTAACGGAATTTTTTTCTAATTCCAGGCATTAGTTTTTGAGTACAGGGAGACTCACAGAAACAGACTCACAATGTCACAGACTTACAAACAGACATTTTCTAAAAACAATCATATCGTGTTCGGGACCTTCTAAAAAGCATAAATCCGTCGAAAATCGGAAGTCAAAAATTTGCATGCATCCAATACTTTCTTCTGGTAAAGATAGAAGAAAGTAAATATAACATACATTATTAAAAATCGCAAGATATATATGTATATATATATATATATATATATATATATCATGTACTTCAATTTATTAGAAAAATTTAAGTTTCGTAATCAAGAATAAATTTTAGATTGCATATATATATAATTATGAAAGAACATAATGACCAGTCGTCATCATTTATAACATTATTTTAGCTTATTTAGCCCACCATACATTCTACTTTTTACAATCTTTTATTTAACTCAAATTGGTTTTTGTATGTAAAGATGGAATGTTTTTAATCGATTTTAAATTCACATCCTCATAAGCAAGAAAGAAAAATTAATATGAACAAAGGTCCGATGACAATACAACATTTTAATATTCTAAAAACTTAGAATTAATTACTTAATTTTAAGACATTTTTCTGTTAGTCCTCGACAAATGATAAACAGCCAAATATTCTTTATGGTTACAATTGTATTCGAGTTAAAACACAAATGGATTTAATTATGCGCCTATAACCATATTCACCAAAAAAGGTCAGCTCACTGTGAAACTGCAAGAATGCAATATTTTAAACGTTAAATAGAAAATAAAATAAAAATAAAAATAAAGAGAGTATAACATTTAAACAATTGCACAAAGGGTTTCATTTAACATTCCTTTCAAAACACTTCATCATTTCTTTAATAAATCCAAACAAATTTCCTTTTCCAAAAAAAAAAAAAAAGTCATGTTTTTAATAAAGTAAAAATTTACCGGTCTATTTTTCTCGTTTTTTCGAATATCTGAACCGGTCCGATAGCGGGAGAACCCTGCTATACTCTGTCATAATAATATCTGTCATGTAAACTAAATGCGATATTAAAAAAAAATCTATTTCAAAATTAAACATGTTGTACAGAGACCTTAAAAATGTTAAAATATGCCAATATTTCCATAATCGGGTTTTTATCATGATTCAATACGTTCCTCAAACTCATATGACGTTATAATTACTTGCTGACGTCATATCTACTTGCTCTCTCTATTACTCATATTGATACTCTCTTTGTATTATTCTGAAACATTTGAAAAATTCCGTTAAACTTCCAATATGACGTCAGAATAATTTTCGTTTTAATTCTCTAGTGACATCATATTAACCCTGCTTTCTGAACTTACATATACTCATACCGCTTGTATTATTGAGAAATGTTTGAAAATTTCCATTTTATTACCCGAGGCTAACGAAAAAGACAGGCTACCGCGGTTCATTCCACTTATCTTTTTTTACAGACTGCTAGAGTGATGTGATGCTCTTTTCGTACACCTGCATTGGTGGATTCGAGCATCACGTGACTCCGGCGGTCTGTAAAAAAAGATACGCGTAAAGCACCGCGGTAGCCTTTCTTTTTCGTTAGCCTCGTTTATTACCAATATGACGTCATATTAATATTTTTTTCAATTGGTGAAACTTTTTATTTCATTTTCATTTTTCACGTCGAAATCTTTCAATAGAAAATTAATTATTGTAGAAAGAATTTTATTGTGGATTTTTAATTGTTGGCAACTGCTATAACGAAGCATGTTTAAATTTAATAGATAAAGGCTGTTAGATTTTTGGTTTTTTATCTCTCATTACTAAAATAATACGATTTTTTTAAAATTTTATGATTTTCAGCGTGACAGTCGGTATTCAGCTGTAAGTACAGAAATGTTCAAGTCTGTAAGTTATACAGTTTTTGAGAACCGGCTCTGTGACGGACAGACAGAAAAGCGGGACGAACAGGGTTTTGTGAGATAAACGAAACCCTAAAAACACACACTTTTAAGAATTAGCGTGGATTAATATTAATTACATTATGATTATGCGTTGAGAAAACAATTTACAAATCCCGAATAGGTAGATTAATTGATGCTTTTGTTTTATTTCCTGTTGCCACATCTTAAAGCAGAACAAAAATTATGTACTTTTTATTCGCTTTCCACCAAGCATAAAAGAATAACTGAATTTTCGATAATTGAGTTCATTGCCCACGCCAAATTAATGTATTTTATCAGACATTTTTGGAAAACAAAATCATGAATTGTAATAATAAAACTAGGCTTTCTTTTGAAGATAAACATTAAATGCTTATAAATGACTATTTTTCAGAAGAAAAAAATATTTTTTACATTTATACCTATTTGTGGGATGAATTATTTTCTAATTTGTTTACTTTTTCATAATTTAAGAAAAAATAAATAAAATGAAATTTGATTTTTATTTCCGAAACGTAAATAGAAACGAAACCACCAAGTTACTTGAAATGTAACACTGCAAAAAAAAAGTGTTGATTTTACAGTATAATACTGACACACCAGCTGACAGTAATTATACAGTAAAATTAACAGTAATAAATAGTAAAATAAGCAGTAATACGCTACCGCGTATGCGCGGAAGCGTATTACTGCTTATTTTATTGTTTATTACTGTTATTTTGCGGAATAATACTGTCAGCTGGGATGCCAGTATTGTACTGTAAAATTAACACTTTTTTTTTTCAGTGTTGCAATGCAAAATTTTTGTTGCTGTTAAGTTGACATTGAAAACATTAATTATTGAAGAAAAAAAAGAATAAACTTATATAACGTAATCCACGCATTTTGAAATAGTTTATTTTAAAATGACTGAGAAATTTCATTTTACTTCCTTATCACAACTGTTTTAAAATGATTAATGTTCCAGGAAATTGCTTATTAATACGACATTTCAAGATGTCAGAATTTTTTTCCCCGAAACGCACTTTGAAAAGCATACAATTAGGTTATGTAATTTGCTATTGATTCATGTGATTTTCATCACAAGGACATCATATGCATTGTTAATCAAAATTTTCGGTACAATTTACTTATTACGTTTATTTTACAAAATATGCGCAATAGAAAATGATTATGCAAGCATTTCTAAATAATGAATGGAAGACAGAAAAAAAACTTGAAGGTATGAAAAAAGTTGAATGTTTTAATGATTTACTAGGTGCACCCTTAGAAATTCGATAGAGAAGATATTTCAGAAAAAACTTTCCCGTTAAAGCTTACGAAGAAAAGAAACGTAAAGTTGAAAAAATATATTGATTTAATTAAGTTGCGTATAATAAGTGTATATATTAATCTATTCTCGCAAAACTTTTTCAAAATAAACTTGATAAACATAAATAACCAGATCATATGTATAATAAAAGCAGATGCTTAAAAATGGAAATTTCTTATTTAAAATATAACAAATGTAATCATTTGAAATATGGCACGAGATGCTTTACAAAAAAAAAATATATATATATTAAATTCCATTTTTAAGCACACGTTTTTGTTATGCATATGATCTGGTAGTTTATGTCTATGAAGTTATTTTCAAATTTGTTTGCGAGAATAGTTTATTAATATTTTTTTTATCTTGAAAATGTAGTCGTTTGTACGTTCGAAACATGTCGATCTTTATATTAAAAGGTTTTTATAAGCTTTTATGAGCCTTTATATGTTATGTTTTATCGTTTTACATGTTTAATTTAATGACAGTGAGTGATTTTTTTATATAATTAGGTATATTCGGATAGTCAATTAAAAAAGAAATGCTTATTTTTTTTTTATTGCGGTACCGCGTGACTATTGTTTTATTTTTTATTTTATAACTTTCCGAACGAATGATTTCTAATTAAACTATTTCCAACAGTTAAAACATATTTAAAGCCACTTCAGTAGTTTCCGAGAATATTTTAATATCAGCTGTTTTCTATAGAACTTCGGATGTGTTGTAGCCTCCTTAAATTAATTTCAGGCAACAAAATTCTTTGACCACATCTATAACCAGCAAAGATTTCCAGGTCTAAATATTTTACGCCTTTTATGCAAGCAATCGAATTTATTAAGATTTAATGTGAAGCATTTATTTTCTTTAAAATATTTTAATAGCTTTAGTTTTTTAAGTAAAAATATGTGGCAACAAACCATTTATTTATAAGTTAGTTAAAAATTCATTTTTTCAATTATTAAATTATTTACATTTTTAATGTTCCTGGCATGCCAAGCATAAAGTCATTAATATAAAAATCAATTTTGTCGCAATTTAGATTTTGGGAGCCAGATTTGAGACGTTATAGTAAATGCCATAACAGCATATAAAGATGACAGCGGTTTTCTAACAATTGGTGTGACAATCTCTTTTTTTGCATACTATATAAAAGGGTGATAATTGTACCTTCAGACTTAAAATTCTCCATTCATGATTGAAATATGATTAGTATAATGTAATATAATGTAATTAATGTAATTAATATTACTTATTTTAAGCGGAAATTTTGAAAATTCTGATCCATTTGTTCTTGAATGCATATTGTTTATTAACTGCAAATGTTCTTTTTAAAATGGCGTAATTTTCACGGTTGGAAGCAATTCGTGCTTCTGAGATTACGCCAAAATATCAGTAACTACTAAAGGAATTATTATTAAAAATCTTTAAAAATCAACTGCATTGAAATTTAATACTTTTATCAAGAAAATTATTCGGGTTTTATTTCTTTATTTGGTGACAAAATCCTATTTTTTTTCATTCTTAAATGGTCGGCTTATTGAAAACCAGTATTTCCTATGACACATTTTCGTGGAAGGTTTTCTGCGACATTTGCAATTGTAATAACTTTCAGTGTAGATTTCTGCAAATTTTGGTAGAAAAATATAAAAAGAAAATTTTTCGTAGACAATACTGGTATCCAAAAGCGAACCATTTGAGTGCTCTGATCTTCTCTGTTGCTTCCAAAAATCTCAGTTCACTTTTAAATGGCTGCGAAAAAGCAGCATCTTTTTTATGGAAATGCATAGCGATGGTGGTAATGACCGGCGCTATGGATTTTGCTTTTATTGTTCGTATAATATTTCTAAAAATTGAACAATTTAAAATTTCACAGCATCGAATAGCGGGGAACATGTACTTTGGAGTGTATATATATTTTTTGAAAACCGTAGACAATTGAGTGACTTTTTATGGCTTTTAAAATAATTTGCAAGATTTTTTTCTTATAATCCATCTTAACAATGAACATTTGTTTTCTTCAATAATGAAAAGAATCTAGTAACAGATGTTCCGCAATTGATAATTAATTTCCCCAAAAAATTAAAACCTTTTTTCTTTCATTAATTGTTTCCATTAATCTTCCGTAATTCGATTCTTTTCCTGGGGTTGTCACCATGGCAACAATGTCTTCTAAAATGGATGTAATTGTCCCTAAAGATTATAAACTACACTTTTGCGCTATATAACATTTCCCCAACTAACTGATTTGGCCGTGGATTCGATTACGAAAGATTAATAATAATACGAGTGTAATTATAATCTGAAATTTGTCAACATAAAAACAGATTTCAATTTTCTAGTATTTTTTTAGATATATTAAAATTTTATCTACATTTTTTAAATGACGTCATTTTCCTTGATAGAAACAGTCTGCCTTTCTTCTAGTAAAACTTACATTATATAGTGCAGGGGAAAATGATTAAAAGTACTTTAGACCTAATCACGAAAAAATTAAAAAAAAAAAAAACAATGTAAATTATGTCAGACACAATCGTAGTAAAACGTTCCAGTTCTCTGAATAAAATAATTTCGGTTTCAAGTATATAGTATATATGACTTCATTTGTACTATACATGACATCTTTTTCACCGGCCGAAGCAGTTTCTCATTCATGAAATTTACTTCCTATCTGAATACCAGTACAAGGAAAACGCTGTACTCTATTTTATTAATGCGGTTTTTTTTTTTTTTTTTTTTTTTTTTTTTAACATGACGTTATTTTTCCTGACAGTTTAATTGCGCTTTTCAGCAAATAAGACGCTTTAATCACGTTAGCGTGGGAGTGAAATACCAATGCAAAATATGACATGAGTGAAAATACCAGTTAAATATTACTTTAAAAATAACATCCCATAATTTACAACGGCTTTTAGTGCCGCCGATTTTCGAAAACATTTCCGAGTAGTTTTTATAGTGTGTTAATTACAGTTGTATCAAAGATAAATATAGGATTTTATGATTAGATCAATTCTCCAGTAAACATTTTCATCTGCATAATGAATTTATACATGCAAAAGTAACAAGAAAATATTAATTTTAACATTAATGTTACTACTGTTTGTATGTAAAACATGTTTGTTGAACCATGAAAATGCTTACTTGAGAATGAATAGCATCCGAAAACCCCATATTTCGGGTTGAGAAACTTTATACACTATAAAAATTACTCGGAAACGTTTTCCAAAATCAGTAGCTGCAAAAGAAACTTTGTTTTTATAATTTTTTCTTTTAATCTCGAAAATATAGTGATTTCCCTGGTTTCTTAAGATAAAGAACTCTTTTCGAAATCGTGGGTAACTCGCGAAAGGGTATTGCATATTTTCGTTCGTGGTAATATTATACTTTCCTAGATTCAAGAAACATCAGCCTACTAGAAGTTTTGAGTTATTGTAAATGTATAAAGTCGAAATATATATTTCATCATTTTTTATTAACCAAAAACAATACTTTATTGTTCATATTTTTTATCAAACTAGTAAAACTTATTGTAATTATTTTGTTTGTTTCTTTCATTTTCGCAAAAAAAAATGTTTTAATAAATTAAGTCACGTTCCAATGAAACATATTTTTTGTATGAACTTAAGGTCAGTGGTAAAAAAAATAAAATAAATAATAATAATGGAATAATTGAGCATAAAAATACAATACTTATCTGTCTTTTCTGATCTCAAAGTAGTTAAAAAATAGTTTAGATATACCAAATTCGTTGTCCACGTTTTACGAAAATGAATACAGTTCGTGCGACAGTGGCTAATTGACTTGCCAATTTTGAGATAAATTGAAAAATCTACTTGGACACTATCGTATTCATCCACACACGCACACACATACAACATTGTAAAATTAATAAAAATGTATTCTGGAGAACTTAAAAAAAAATCTAACACATGCAATCATTATGCAAATCGTTATACCAAAACTCGCATAATCTATTTTTTATCATATTTATAATATTTTCCATACAGTATATGTGTCCGGAAAGTAATAAGGTACATATTCTGCATAATAATACAGGGTGTTTCACAAAGGACCCCCTAACTTTAAAAATCAATAATCCGGAAACGGTGATAGATAGAAGATTGAAACCAGTGGTATGTTTATTAAAAAAATCGTAAGAATCTTGTACATAAATATCAAAATTTAGTTAAAAATAGCACCGATAGATGGCGCTGAGAGCGTTAAGAATCCGTCTAAAGATAGTTCAGAAGCATAGAAAGATTAGCCGTTGAAGATTTCCCCTTTGAAATCTGACTGCTATTACTGTATAGTGAAAATAATTCGCATCGGCCACGTTGCTTGTCTGTTGAAATTTTTTGAGAAGCTCATGAATTGTTTTCCCATTTCTGCCTTTTGCGACTTGATATCGCGTTTGAAAACTTCTCCTTGTTGCAGTAGGACTCTGATTTAATAGGTGGTACTCCAAAACAATAAACACATGTTCCTGCACGGTGTACATCCTTTTCGGAATTATTTTCAATATACGCTAATAGCGGTCAGATTTCAATGGCGAAATCTTCGACGTCTAATCTTTATATGCTTCTGAACTATCTTTAGAAGGATTCTTAACGCTCTCAGCGCCATCTATCGGTGATATTTTAACTGAATTTAGAGATTTATGTATAAGATTCTTACGATTTTTTATATAAACATACCACTAGTTTCATGTTTCTATCTACCATTTCCGGGTTATTGATTTTTAAAGTTAGGGGTCCTTTGTGAAACACCCTGTATGTTCATCTGAGTATAAATTAAATGCTACAGATGTTATGAGTGGAATATACATGCTAAATGCATGTTCATATCATATCCCTGTGGCTATATAATAACCCTAATAGAAATTAAATTATCAAAATTCTCAGAAACATGGCATTATTAGTAACATTACTTAAATTCCATTGTGAAGTAGTTATTCTGCTGAATTTAATTGAATACTAAATAAAATTAAACTATTTCAATGCGTTTACAGCTGTAATTTACAGGATGTTTTATTTCAAAACAACTGAAGTATAGAAACAAATCTTTGTGCCATCACTCTCTCTCTTTCTTTCCTAGTTTTATTTTGCTTTGAAGGAGCTTCTTTAAATTTGAAATCTTTTAACCCTCTAGTTACATAGGTTAATAAATATAGCATTTGAAGTATTTCATATTTATATTTTAAGAGAAACTATGCCTAAAACTCATTAGAAAACAGCATAATAGGATATATATATATATATATATATATATATATATATATATATATATTTACTTAATAGAAAATATATAAAATATACCCAATTATTAAAAAAAAAAGCATGAAATATTGCGAAAAAATTTCACCCATTTTTATCAATTTCCTGAACATAAAAAAATATGTCATGCTTTTTCTATGTTAATATTTCATGATATGTGAACTTAAGGGGAATTAAAAAAAAAGTTATTAGCTGTAATTAAAGTTCAGAAATTACACTACATTAAATCATTTAAGATTACCAAATTTTGCCCATTCTGCATAATCATTCTATGGAATTTAAAATAAAAATTAAAGGTATTGCATTACGAATACAAAGTTCATGCTAAATACTGTAAATATATTTTCTTTGTGATTATATGTATACATGAATCTAATTAGAAATACAACAAGGAAAACTCACAATTTATAAATATCTCACATTAGTAGCAAAAATACTGGAATTCTAGAGTGGCATAAAAAAAGTGTAATGCTTGATTTAATTAAAAAGTAAATTCATCTAAACTCTCTCAATGCAATATACAAAATGCTTTCTTTCGCTCAATTTGGATTACGAATGCAAATCTTTGTGCAATTTCTTTTGCAAATTTCAATTCTAATCTTCTTAATTAATTTACTTTTGGTTTGGAAGTGCTTATTTAAGTTAGCAATATTTTCAATCTTTGATTACGTGTGTTAGTAAATATATTGTTCGAAATTAATTTAGTTCTATATGACAAGCGAAAAGACATGTTATACTTAGCAAAAATATAAAAGACGTTTTCTCTTAGAAGTAATATAGGCATAAATGATAGTAAAAACGAAAAAAATGCATAAACGCACTAGAAAGTTGAAAAAATGTATCTTGCGTTAATTAAAATTCGTATAAATCAAACTCTAATTAAAAGTTGGACACATTAAATAATACTAAAAATATTACTAATATTTATTAAAAATATTAAAAAATATGGATATTCTAATCTTATATTTTGAATATTTTTTTCCGAATTCAGTGCAAAATAAATTTAATAAAACTATGTTACCTGATTACTTTATTTATGCAATAAAAATCTTAATTACTTTAATCTAAATTAAAGTCAAATATGTCAGAAGAACTACAGCCTTGACTAGACTACATAGAATAGAGCCTTTACAGATTCATTTCAAGAATAGTAAAATAATTTTTCCATAAAGATTTATTCCCCATCCATTATCCGTGAATCAATAGAAATATATTTGCGAAACGAGCAAATATGCAACGAATAAGCTTCTTTTGAATTAACTAAAATTTGGCACGCAATGATTTACAAATTAAACAAGCAATAAAATAATAATTTTCACGGTTTCCAGTTTGACCTATTTCAGCACCTGCTTACATTAGACATGTGATCTCGTGATTTGTGCTTATCCTTTTCAAAAGTTTTTAGAAAATAGTTTAATTGTCATTTTGATCTTGAAGAAGTCGCCGTTTGAGCGCATGAAACATATGTCATCTATATATTAAAAGGTATTTTTAAGCCATTTTGTGTTATGTTTTTATCACTTTAATTTAAAGTTAACAAGTGATTTTATTATATTATTTGTACTTTAATCTATACAAAGTACGTAAATTCTAGATATCACCATGTTAATCACCATTTAATTTAATTAAAATAAATAATATAGATGTATTTGCAAATTCAAAGTGCATTCTAAATACAGTTAAATACATTTTCACAGACCGAAAATACCCAATTAGAAATCTAATTATGAAAATTTTCAAGTCGTAGAAAAACGTCACAATTTTAGAAGAATTAATTGAATACACATTAAAGTAAAAAGCTGTAGTGCTTGATTCAATTTGATACAAAATAAATAAACTACCTGTGTAATAAATAAACTACATATGTTGCAATTTTGAAGATATTTTCTTACAGAATATCCGGATGACATATGCAAATTTTAATCTTATCAATCATAAATGTTCTTGTTAGATCAAAAAACATTTGTGTATTTTTTACAATGTGCGTTTGAAAGTTTTGGCATACAACTTATCCGTTGACAACTTATTTTTATACTACGAATATTTAAACCACTTTGCCACTAATGCCAGTCATTTAATTATGTCGTAATTCTGACATTTTGTTTTTACAGTATATCTGAATTACGTATGCAATCTTTAATTTTCTCATTCGGAAATCATGTTAGATCAAGAAACATTTATTTATATTTTGCAGTGTATGACTGAAATGTTGGGCATGTAATTTTTTCTTTAACAAATTATGTTTATGCTAAGAAAATTTAAAACTTTTTAACCAATATGGGTCAATTAATTATGTTGCGATTTTGAGGATTGTTTTTACAAAATTTCCGGATTACACATTCAAATTCAAATCATCACTCATAACTATCTTGTTAAATCAAGAAACATTTCTCTATTTTTTACAGTGTATGACTGAAATTTGGGCATGAAATGTATCCCTTAATAACTTATTTTTGTAGTACGAAAATTTAAAACAGTTTAACTACGAATAAATTAACTATGCTACTATTTTGAGGAAATTTTCTTAGAGAATATCCGGATTACCTTTGCAAATCTTAAACATAAGTAAATCTTCTTGTTATGTCAAGAAACATTTTTTCTACAGTGTATAACTAACTGCAATTGGACACAATACTTATCCGATAACAACTTTTTTATGATATGATCATTTAAAACACTTTAAGTAATACAAGTCATAAAAATGAATATTGTCTTATAATTTAAATATAAGAAGTTAAGTTATACTTAAAAAAATATTATAATTAAAAAAACACAATTAGACTAATAAAATAATAAGTTCTTTTCAGAACTGTTTGTTTAACAAATATTCCAAAATAATAATAATAAAAAAGTACATGGTGGTTTTGAATTATTTGAAAATTATGTATACACAGATACCTTTTATACTCCAGTTAAATTAGTATACTAATTTAAAGAATTTTTTACCACTTTGTTTTTATTCGGTATTTACAGAAAATTGGAAAGCAATATTAATTATCTATGTGTTATAAAATCTTTTAATTCAATTTAGAAATGAATACGCAGCGCGCGGTCTTTCAGTTATTTCGGAATTTCAAAAAAAAAAAAAAAAAAAAAAATTGTTTAACACATTAACCAAAAGATGACAATTAAACAGAAAAATAAATAAATAAAATTGCAATAGTATCATTTCTGTTAAAAATAGTAACAAAGAATGTGTAAATTAAAGCATTAATGCAATACTTATATGTTATAAGTTATTACGATTAATATTTTAAATTTCCTTAATAGAAATAACTTTTTCCATATTCTATCTATATTTCCTACTCATATTTTATATCATTATATTGGATGACCAGAAAGTCACGAAAGGAAAAAAAAATCGATATTCCGAAAAATATCGACACTAGCACAATGCGGTTTTTACGGAAATGAAATAAGGATATACTTTTTAAAACAACAAAAATTTTATTGACAATAAAATTACATTTGTCACCAACAAGTTCCATTACAATGTATTGTCATTAGACGTAGGAAGATACCCTGTTGAGCATCGTAAAGTATTTATGCTTTAATTCCAGCCAAATAATAGCTAAAATACCGATAGGCTTACATTCAACTATATTATTATGTAAAAAACAAAAATCCAAATAATGCATAAACAAGGACGAAAAAACCTGTGTCCAGCATATATTATGTAACACTTTCCAACGCTTCCAAAATAATTTTACAAATCAATACCGTTTAATAAGCTGAAAGATAACATCTAAGTAAACAATTTGGAAAACGCATAATATATTTAAAAACGTAATTTCAGGAGTTTCCAACATATACAATATTCGGAAAAATATCCGAATACTTTTATTCAGCCCTGTATATGATCTATAGATTTGTATATACACTACATAGGATGCTAAATTTTAGTTTAGTTAGGAAACGCGTAGCATAGTTTAAAATTATCCTTCTGGAGTTTCTGTCAGTAAACGGAAATGTGTTCGCGAACTTTTGTGCTGCCCTGTATAGGATCTACAGTTACAGAATTTATACACACCACGCAATAGACAAAAAGTGAGTTAAATTTAAAATCTCGTTCAGCAACTTAAAGCGCACTTCCATGAATTATTGTTAACAGACAGTAGAGAATTCTTTTGTCTGTCCCTGTAAATGAAAGATGAACTATACACACAATATTCTGTAGTAAGCCTATTGTAATGCACCTTAGTGAGATATATAAATTTCAATGGGTTTAAAATAGTGAAACATTATTTAATTAAACCGCAATCGATTTTTTTCCATAGACGTAATGTAACGGAATTCTTTTGACTGTCCCTGTAAAGTAACTCTTATTGCTATGCACACCCTATTCCATATTAAGCTTCTTGTAATGCACCTTAGTGATATATATCATTTACAATGTGTTTGAAATTGTGTAACATCATTAAAATAAACCGCAAATGATTTCCCCCCATAGACCGTAATGTAACGGAATATTTTTTAGTGTCCCTGTAAAAAACTATAAGCGCTACACACTTAAGTTGAAATAGGGAACATGATATAGATAACGACAATAACATATAAAAATTGCAGGGCAATCCGAGCATATTTACGGGAGTTAGAGCACGGCCAGACGGCAGACAGCCAGACAAACCGAAGTCATAAACACTTTTCAACTAGGTTGGAAAGTGTTAAAAATCGTTTAACAAATTGCTTTCTTTCAGTTAAGCGCATTCTCAGTCATTAAATTGAGTTCAACTAGAATTAAGAATGATTAAAAAAAAAATAGAAACAAAAAAAAAAAACACGTTTTTAACGTTTAAAGCTTAACAATTTTCAAATAGTTTACTGAAGAATTAGCTTTAAAATTCTATAATCAATATTGCAGATGATACAAAAAATTTAATTATTAAAATTAATTTTTTACATTCTTACATTTTTTTTATAAATTAACAAAATTATTCAAATATTTTGTTAGATATTTGAATAATTTTAAGTGTCAGTGCGTAATAATAAATTTAAAAATCCATCGTGTATATTAACACTGTAATATATGCATTTGTTTATTTTACAGAAACATTCAATTATCCTGTATGCCAGTGAACATTTCATTTTATGGGAAAATTCTGTATTTATTTCGAACTTTTTTGTTATTTTAATAGGTTTCGCTCATAAAATAAACAGTTTAGAGATTTTCTTTTCTATATATATATATATATATATATATATGTTACGGTCAGTATGATTAATCCGGTCGTTATTGATAATAACCGGTTATTATTAACAATGACCGTATTAAACATATTGACCGTAACATATATAATATATATTTCAACAGCCTAGTGAGACGTTTTCATTTTCAATTCATGTAAACAATGAGAGACAAGAGACACATGCTTTGAAAATTACATTTATTTTAGAAACAAGAAATACCTACGTTATTGACTACATAAGAATCCAATTACAGAATATCGTTATATATGTAAGAATACAGTTTCTTTATATAAATAAACAATTTTTTATGATATAGTAAACAACTAAAATTTTAACATTTTGTTGGTAATTTGACAAAGGAAGTGGAACTTTTCTTCTCGTATATGATCAGACCTTTTTCCTTAATACTTGTCACCTGAAAAATATATCATTCTTTACTGATTTAATAATATTAAATATTAAACATCAGAAAGTAGACTAAAACAAGCAGTGTATTAACTGAAATACTTAAAAGAATCATATGCAAGATTTTGAAAACATCATGTTTATCACAATTTTTAAAACACTGTACAAGAGATTATGACTTTAATAAATTTATAAGTCTCCAACTTTTCTGTTAAATTGATTAATATGAATTTAACAGAAAAGTCTTGGTTCAAGCAAACAATAACAATAGTAATTATGCGGGTAGGTAAAGGTTCTGTATTGTAAAAATTCTCTTTAAATTTAATTTTCTTCACTTAAAAAGTCCAAGAAAGCCTCCTCCGTATTGAAAAATATTCAGTTTTAAGTTTTTCTCTTTAATCGTCTTGCCTTGTCTTAAGGTACAGGAATCGGTATAAGGATTCATTAAGAAAATTGGTTTAATGAAAATTGCAATAGTTTTTCTCTCTAACTTACACTTAACATGAAAACTTAAACCGCTTTATATAACATCCACTACCAAGCTAATGTTATCTACTAGTCACATCATTGATTTTTTGCGTATCTATTTTTATAAACCAGTGAAATTCCTTAGAATATACTCTTAGTTTGATGACAATTTACTTATAAAACTATTCCTATTCTTATCCATCGTTTATCAGTGAAATTCTAAACACTGGTTGCAAGATATACATATACATAGAGACGAAATCTATTCTGTACGCCTTCTTTGTTACTGGAATGTGTGCAATTATGAAAAATATAATTTTAAAAAAAGTAAAAACATTTTCTAACAGATACCAATTGGAAAATATTTCATTGAAATATCAATACAGGCTGATTTTTGACTCCTGGTACCTACTTTAATGAAAGATAGAACAGAATGCAACGAACTATTTATGCACTGGAAAACAGGGTCGTAAAGATGTATTTCTTCGAAAATAAAGGGGGTCCTCCATTCTAGTCCAAACCGGTATGTTCATACCTTTAAGAATTATGAAAATGTATTAACTACACTTTCAACAGACTTACTTTTATTTTTGTGAACTATAATGATATTGTAATAAGTGATAAATGTGGCTCCCAGCTACGCCCAAATAGCATTAAACTTATTGGTTAGATGGTTGATTGGTCGCTACGGTCATTTTTGAATAGAAGAGAAAAAGGCCGGGAAATCCGTTGAACTTGAAATCCAAACTGCTGCAAACATTCATTCTGGATTGAAATCGAACCCTGTCGAGCTTGTATACTCTAACGATTAGACAAGCAGATGGGCGCATTAAACTAGAGGCTCTATACTTTTGAATGTAATTAACATGACATCCGACTTCACTAAACAAAATACTGCACATTTACAGCACATTTAGGGTGATGCCATTGCAATACATATAAAATATGTGAATATTTTGAAAATGTCGTTAAATTATCTTTATAACTGTTAAAGTCATTAACAGAAATAGGGACTCGGATTTCCAATGAATCATGCATTTTAGACTGAAAAAAATGGATTGAGAATCTAGTTTAGTATGCAAAAATAGTTTATTATAGTCTAATTTACCAGCCGTTAAAAATCGTATAATAAATTCTCAATCGCCCTATATATTGACAACTTTCACGACAACATATATTGACAGCATATAAAATATAATAGCTAGAATATTTAAAAATCCCTTCGCGTTTATGTACCTGTATAATACAATTCTATGAATATATACAGAATGTGAGATGTAATCTTCCCAACTGAGCGGAAAAATCCGTGCCAGGATTCAAACCCGGATCCCTTGTCTGAAGCTACCAATGCTCTACCAATTGAGCAATTCCGGACGAATATCCCTGAGCTTATTCACCCAGTTAACCTTAATGATCATAGCATCTGGTCTGATATCTAAATCAGCACAACAGAATAAATCACAGGTAATGGGACCTCCAGTAAACGCTGGAAACGTGATTACACTAGATTAATTTTGACACAATTATTCAAATTGGTAAATAAATCATATGAGATGTAATCTTCGCAACCTAGCGAAAATGTCTGGGCCAGGACTCAGTTGTGAAGATTACATCTCATATGATTTCTTTACCAATTTGAATAATTGTGTCAAATTTAATCTACTATACAGAATTGTTAGAGCAACATTAAAAATAAAGAAAATACAAGTTTATAAAGTTAAGGGATTTAGAAATTTTCGAAATGCGAAAATATTTGTTTTATTAAAATTTTTTATAATGTTTCAATCTTTGAAAATGGCAAAAAGTTAGTCCGATAGAAAAATTCATAAACTTATGATCGTACTAATGATAGGTTATGTTAATGACGTTTAACTATGAATAATATCGTCTGAAATTTTAAACTTAATTATGTCGAAACACTATTTTGCAGCGGTTTTGCATAAATTTTGAATAAATTTACGGATTGGCATGGGTTGTTTTTTTTTAAATAAAGAAACTTAAATTAATTATAAACTATTCCAGGAAAACAATTTTTGTCTTTCAAGTTTTAACAAATGATGTAAACATGATCAGTTTGTGTGGATTTTGAATTTTTTATTATACTTAAAAATATATTTTTTTGTTTCAGGTATAGAATAAAAACAACATTACAAGCTGTATAAAGAAGAAAAGATGATTGAAAAATTTAGAATTCGGACATCAAAATCGAAATAGAATTACTTTTGCAAGATTAATTTTGTCGTACAATATTACAACGTTTGTTATTGCTTTTTCGAATTAAAAAATATATATATATTTCTAGAAAACATAAATAAATAAATCAAAAATAAATAATAGTATAAAATATTTACTAATGAAACTTCAGTTAATTTTCGGCGTCAAAACCTTCTGGTCCTCTTTAAAAAAAAAAAAAAAAAAAAAAAAAAAAAAAAAAAAAAAAAACTAGACGGATGTGCCAATTCCAAAACTTTCTTCTATCTTACATAGGATATTCGCATACACTAAAAAGAATCAACGCCAGCTTATATCAAGGTCTAACTGAATCTAAAGTTTTATTAAATTACGTGCATTAGTTCTCGAGATATGACTATTGCTAAAATCATGTAAATCCTGCAAAATGTAACATAGCAGTGCCACCTGTTGGGAAATTTAGATCAAAACCTAATCAACAACAACTTCTGTCAACGTCTAACTGAATCTGAAGTTTGATGAAAATCCGTGCATTAGTTTTTTAGATATAGTTAACGTAAAAATCATAAAAAAGTGGTATAGCAGCGCCACCTATTGGGCTATCTATGCCAAAATTTAATCAGATTCTATTAATGTCAAGGTCTAACTGAATCTGAAGTTTTTTGAAAATTTGTGCGTTAGTTCTTGATGTAGAGCTATTGCGGAAATCGCGAAAATGCAGCGCCTCCAATTGGGCGATTTTCACCAAAAATTAATCAGCACCAATTTATATCAGGGACTAACTGAATATAAAGTTTTATTAAATTTCGTGCATTAGTTCTTGAGATAGAGTGCTCACAAAATTTTTGTGAGATACAGACAGAGTCACAGACTCACAGACAGACATTTTCTAAAAACAGTCAAATCGTGTTTAAGACCTTCTAAAACGTATAAATCCGACGAAAACCAGAAGTATAAAATTTTCATGAATCTAATACTTTCTTCTTGTAAAGATAGAAGAAAGTAAATAGTGAAGGACTGGAGAAACATGAATTTTAATGAACCCCCTTATTGGTGTCTTCTCATATATGCATACATATATGAGCATATAGGCATATATACATCATATACATTATTATACATTATGTACATTATACATGATGCATAATGTATATACATTATACACATTATACATCATATATGCATAAAGTAAAAAGTAAAGGACTGGAGAAACAGGAATTTTAATGAAATTTTACTTTTAATGGCGTCTTCTCATATATGCATACTGAGATTTTGTGCGCTTGTAATCACCATAGTGTGCTCTATTACCTTAAAAGATAAATAAGTGTTACTGTTGTATACAAAGGGAATAAAGTAAGATTTTTGAACATATATCAGAAATTAATTGTTTGTAAGCACATGTGCGGCAAAAATCACAGCCTATAAAGAAGAACATTTACAACCACCGATAATTATTTTGGGAGGCAAATACTTGGGCAATGGTATGCAAGATTACACAAATAAAGGGTTTTTTAATCTCCACATATTTATAGATAATGCGACAATAACCACCATGTATTCTGCGCTATCTTAAATGAATTTGAAGTACTGAAGCCTACAATATTTTTATGCATCTTGATTCTTTCAAAAAACTCAAAATGAAACTGATCGCACAATTCAAGATGTTAATTAAATGTAAATTATTTTAGATTGCTACTGAGCTTTACAAAACTAGATTCTACATCATTTTACAATATTTTAATAAAATATGTTCTAGAATTTGAATAACAATTGTTAATGAAATTCTTGTTTTACAAAAAATATAATTATGTTATCTCAGGAATTAGCGTAATTCAATTATATATATATTTGTTTCATTATTATTACAATTTCAAAAGTTATTAGTGCATTACAAAGATAAATTATTACCAGGAAATTATAAATAATACATTTTAAAATAGGGGAACAAAGGTAATTTATGTAATTTGTTCTAATCTCAGTAGTGAATTTTTAAGTAATATTTCCCGTCCTAGCATCTTTTTAAAGTGATATCTGAAATTTATTGATTATAATATTAATTGCTATTAAGCATATTAATTGCAAAGCTATGAAAATAATATTAATTTTTATATCAATAATGTTAATTTATGAGGTTTGACTGTAAAACATGTTTGTTGAAAATGAAAATGTTTACTTGAAAGTTGATAGTAGCCGTGAAATCTATATTCCGGGATGGGAAAACTGATTAATATACTATTAAAACTATTTTAAAATGATTCCGAAAATAAATGGCAGCAACGGAAGCTTTGTTTTATAGTTTTATAAATGTTTCTTTAAATCATGAAAATATATTCGTTTCTGAGGTTTCTAGATATGCAGAACGGTTTTTAGAATCGCGAGTAACTGAAAAAAGATTATTGTATATTTTTGTTTATAGTATTATATTTTCCTATGTTAAGAACATTTTTTTTTTACATTGTATAGTCAATAATTGCAAAACATTTGTTAAAGACATTCTTATTTCATAAAAGAATAATTACAGTTTCTCAAAAATTAACATAACGTAACGTTAATAAATCAGATCATTATATTCTTGCTTATTTATTATTATTCTTTTTTTCATGTTCATTTTCAAATACACGAAGAAAAGTATTTTTTTTATATTTTTTTAATCTTCGTCTTTTTTAAAGTAAATTTGAGAAGAATATTTCAAATACTAGGAACTTTTCAGACTAATGAGTGAATTTGTTTTTCTTAGCGAGAAGTTGAATGAAAGGGTGTTCCAAAATTTTCTTTACAACTATGACCCACCATAAAACAAAAACAAAAAAAGAAAGTAATGTTATTTTTGTATGCACGTAACAGCTGCTCACAAAGTTTTATTTGTACTAAAAATTCGCTTGTTACTTTTAAAATCGACCCAGTAATATCCAGGTGATGACTGCTCCACAGGAAAAGTCACAAATAAAATACGGTTGTGACACACCACCCAGATATTTAATACACGAGTGGCACAAGAAGTTTATGCAGAACGGTAGTGTGCTGCCTTTAGCACAACCCAACATTATACAAAACGTGTTTGACAAAGTTACCAATGCAGTCCATTTGTACATCCCCCAGGCAGTTTGTGTTATTACCGACAACGATTCAAAGGTTGCTACAAGCGCCACCTACTGTTTAAAGAAAGGTCAAAATTTTAAAGCTAAATTTGGAACACCCTGTATATTTCGATGCCTTTTTTTAATTATTAATATGACAAGAATTGTGAAATACTGACAGTTTCTGTATTACGAAGTACCAGTAACTGTATTGTGAGATATTAAAGACTTAAAAAAATATTTAGATATTTTGCATCTCGTTATCCATCTGGCATCCTACTTACTCCTTCTGACATTAGTTGCCAATGACTATATCGCACATATGCCGTCATCATAATGCTAAAATAAAAATCGGAAATTTCAGTGCCCGGCGGACACGGAAAGAAGATGAATGAACAGTGCTATTCACAAGAAGTGGCACGGGATTTTCTTATCTGACTTGCTCTTTTTGTACAACAATCCAAGATACCGCATAGCTGCAGAACTGTCTTTCTCTGTTGGGGATATCTTGCTCTAACGTGCCCACAAATACCCGACTTAGTGCCAAGTGACATCTTTCATATAGTGACCGAACTTTCATATAGCAGCATTTTACAATAAATAAATAAATAAATATACTAGGGAAATACATTATGGAATGTCAGTGGAATATAGCATTGGATTAAATCTAACATTTCAATCTAAAATAAAAATATTTTTGCTCAAGTATAGTCAGTGGCTACTCGTAGGTTATAAATGGGGGTTCCCAATACATAAGTTGCGAAAAGCAAATTGGTAAGTACAACTTTATATACAGATTAAAATGTAATTGTGTTTTCAAAACTTTAATGAAAACAATACAGCTAAAAGAAATAACAAACACTAATTGGTAGGGATAATGTAAAATATTACTTTCAACGAAGAAAGATGATCAAATCATACAAATAAACAAACAAGAAATAACTACCTGAATGAAGGGAACCAAGGAAGATTTCGTATAAACAACAATTAAGAAATATAAAGCTAAAAATGCTAGTTTCCGCACATCGAAAGTATTGTGAAGGGATAGACAGGAGATGTATCTTTGACTCACATTGCCCTTGCCCTTTTCGCCCGCATAAGCTGATTTCCAACGGAGTTTCTTCGATCGCTTGTGCGATCGACCGGGGCTCCCTATTGATAAAATGAGGTGGATTCGTGCATTGTTTACGTTTTTAGTAATTTAGAAATCGTGAATGATGATTATAAATTTTTGTCGGGAGTAAATAAAATATTGCTTCGATCATGTTTTTCGATATGCTGCATTCTAGTCATGTCTAAAACGTTTGGTCGTCAATGGTAATATGCCGACCAGAAATTGTGCGCGCTGACATAAAGGGTAAAATGAAAAGATTGCGCACCTAAGCAACACTCATTTCATCTACTTACTCCAGATAAAAATATTTTAAAAATTGTCAATATTTTACAATAATCCTATTAAATGTTCACAATTTCTAAAAGATTTTCTTCTGATGTTAAGTAGATGAGATGAGATTTGCTTACATGTGCCTGCTTTTCCACTTCTTAGAAAAATGAAGTTTATGCATATTTCTTTACGTTCACAGTCTATCATTTTTCTGAAGTAAATTTATTTTCCAACTCTCTCTCATACGGTGAAATTTTAAAGAAATGTTATAAGATCAATAAAAAGACAAATTATTACCACATATTAGAAAATGATAGATTTGAAATTCATAAACAAAAGTAAGTTCTTACAATATGTTACGAAAATTATATTTTATTTTAGATGTTACCTCTACGGTGATTATTACTAACAGCACGTTCCTGCCTCTTAAGAGGTGGTAACTCTACAAAATAAAAACAAAATGTACTTTTAGTATTCGGTTATACAGATAATACCATAGATAAAAATTAAGAACTTGAAATATGCTAGAAGATCATAAACAAAAGTAAGTTTTTACAACATGTTATGAAAATTACATTTTACTTTAGATATTACCTCTTCTATAATAATTACCCACAGCACGTTCCTGCCTCATAAGAGGTGGTGACGCTGGAAAAAAAATGTGCTTTTAGTACTTGGTCATACAGACAATAACATAGACAAATAATTTTGAATTTGAAAAATATATTAAAGATTTATAAACAAAAGTAAAGTTTTATAACATGTTATTAAAGTTATATTTTACTAGCCGCATTTGGCAACCAGTTTGGTCTACTTTAAATGTATGTTAAGCATTGCAGCATGATACTTTTAATCATAATATCATTTATTTCCTTAATCCTTCGCCCAAATCTGAAGATTCTCACAGAGAACTCAAGAACGCTTTGCGATTATAGCAGCATTTTGTATATTTTTTGTTGTTATATATTTTATATTTATTTACAAAAACTGCTTAACTCACTTAGGCCTTCATGCTTCATTTCTGTTTGCTTATTAGTTGCAATACGATCGTTATTGCGGGGATTTTTAACCTTGTTAAGTAATCTTCCGTAATTGTGTCAGCTGCTAATTGGCGCATTTTTGTAGGTACCTGGTGCAATGAAGTGTTTTTTGTGAAAAGCCTTTAAGGATATCCACATTTACAGTAAACCATATTGATCCTAATATATTTTTGTTTCGTTGCCATTGACTGTAGACTCAATTACGGAAGATTGGGAAATCTATGATTATCCTCTCCAAATCATCTTGAATAATGTATCATAATCAGGCTGGGTACTAACCCAAGTTGTTTAGCGAATATGGTTTGTTGAAACATAGAACTTCTAGAAGCCTCTTATGATAATCACATTCCCTTTAAACCATATTTGCCATCAGTATGGCCCATTTTTGAGCCCTGCAGTGATATCTAATTAAATTTCACCAACTTTCTTCTAAATACATCTCTGTCTGATTTTGTTTCTCTTTTTACTCCTTTCTTGATAGAATTCAGGAGTTTTCGTAACTGCGTAAATCACTGACTTCCGCAATTATGCTTAATGTCTACCGGCTTTTAAATTCCGTTCCATGTAAATACATTGCGCCAACAATGGCGTTTATAATACTAATCATAGTAACACCTTTTTTAATTTCTATATTGAAACTCTATAGTTAATATTATGTTGTGTAAATATTAAATACAATTGCAAAATCATTTATATATAACTGTATAATACAGGGTGGTCATAAAGTCTTTCCTTGATTACAAAAAAAATATATTACGAAATAATCATTGAATCTACTGCAAAATTTTTATTATGGAAAAGTCATGTTCTAAAATTTCCTTTTTATGACAAATTTCCTGCAAGCTGTATCGAACGTTATGGACCAACACCACGGCCTCTGCATTAACCCGACATTACTTTTCTAGATTTTTTACTTTTGGGGGTACATAAAGGACAGAGTGTTTAAAAACACCAGTAAAATATATTGAAACCCTCAAGGTCAGGATCACAGATGCTGTGTCTAGTGTGACAGCCCAAATATTGGGCAATACGTGGCAAGAAATGGAATATCGCCTTGACATTCTTCGAGCTACCAAGGGTGCTCACATCGAAATTTACTAACATAGGCACTTGTATTAAAAACTTAATAAATGTAATTAAAATATATTAAAACAGGCATATGCCTAATTATATTAGTTTTTATGTATTAATTGTTGTAATAAGGGCAAGACTTTATGACCACCCTATATAATATAACACAATATATATATATATATATATATATATATATATACAGTGGAGCACCACTTATACGTTTCTCGTTTATACGTTTTTATCATTTATACGTTTTTTTAATGGTCCCGGCAAAATTCAATGGAAATTAACGTTAAATAATTTCATTTATACGTTTTTCCTTAAATCGCTAATTTCATATATACGTTTTTTTCAACAAGTCAAGAAGAGACAAAATGCGCATTTCAACCTCAGATTCCTAACTCCCGATTGTCCAGTCTTACAAAAGACAGGTGACCTTGAACAACACCTGCCCAATCGAACAAAAGCCGAACCCCTAAGGAATGTGAATATCCCACTTTCTATAGATAAG
Organism: Maratus michaelseni; assembly: GCA_963931845.1. Lineage (NCBI taxonomy): Eukaryota > Metazoa > Arthropoda > Arachnida > Araneae > Salticidae > Maratus > Maratus michaelseni. The sequence goes on from OZ007593.1 coordinate 214,293,857, forward strand.
GGTTGTTGTTGTGCATTCACCAGGCCGCAGCAGGGCAAATTCTTTTTCTTTCAGCTTCAGTATCTGGATTTGTATCGTGTTCACTAGCGGTTCACGATGACTTCGCGTAATAGAAAATCTCTGTCGTTGAAGGAAAAAATGTGCATTTAAAAAAAAGTGGATGAAAACCAACATTTAAAAAGAGTGGATCTTGCCAAAGAATTAGGTTTACCAGTTTCAACATTAAACACGCTAATCTATAAGCGTAAGATCATCCAGGAATGATATCATCAAAGTGGATGTAGTGCTTCATAAAAACTTCGAGTCCAAAGCGGAAAATTCGCTAATGTTGAAAAATTGCTTTTACAGTGGTTTAATCAGTTTCATAGTGCAAAAAATCCCATCAGCGGTCCTTTGCTTATGGAGATAGATCGAGAAATTTTGAAGAAGCTGAATGTGGAATGCGATGCATCATTTTCTTCAGTATGGCTACACAAATTTAAATTAATACATGGCATAACAGGCAAAACTGTAAGTGGAGAGTCTGGAGATGTTGAATGCGAAATCGTGGATGATTGGATTCAAAACCAATTGCCAGATCTGATAAAAGGATATGAACAAAAATACATTTTCAATGCTGATGAAACCGGTCTGTTTGATAATCTTCTGCCATCTAAAACTCTGGCAATCAAATCGGATACCTGTCATGGTGGAAATAAGAGTAAAGTGCGATTAACAGTGTTGTTGTGTGCCAATGCAGATGGATCAGAAAAATTGCCTCCTTTGATTATTGGCAAATCAAAAGAGCCCCGCTGCTTCAAAAATGTGAAAACATTACCAACAATGTACCTGGCCAATAAAAAATCATGGATGACACTTTCTTTACCGATTGGTTAAAAGAATTAGATGATACAATGCGAAAGCAGAAGCGGCGAATCATTTTATTCATTGATCAATGTCCAGCTCATCCACCTGATACGGATTTTCTAAAAAACATTACTGTCAAATTCTTCCAGGCAAATTGTACCAGCAAATTGCAGCCACTGGATTTAGGGGTCATAAAATTCCTAAAACAACACTATCGAAAACTTTTGGTGAAAACAGCCATCGCCAGTTTAGACCACGGTGACTTCGAAGATGTGAACATTAACATCTTACAAGCTATGAATTTCATAATGATGGCTTGGCAAAAGATTTTACCCAAAACGATAAAAAACTGCTTTGCTCTTGGCGGATTTTTAACTCCAGTGGATGTCAATCCTATTGGAAACGCTGAACCTGATCATTTTGTTCCACCAGAAAACTGGTCAAATTTAAGTGATCTTACTACATTTGAAGATTTTGTGCAGTGTGATTCGGAACTTGCAACATATTCTTTTCTAACAATCGATGAAATGATCGCAAATGAGGAAACTATCAGTGAAGAAAAGGATAACTGCACTGAAAAGCCACTGCCAAGTTTTCAACAAGCTTTGGCGGGTTTTAACACCATGCAAAAATACCTAATTAGCAGTGATTTGAATGATAATGTTAAGATGGCACTTTTAACTGTGAACAATGAACTTTTTTCTGTGCATTCCAAAAATTCCGTACAACCTAAAATAACAAAATATTTTGTACATGGAATATGAATAGTTGTAAGTTGTAATTTATATCCGGAATAAGAAGTTTAGTATTACATATCTCTTGTATTTCATGTATTTTATCTCTGATTTTTTTATTGTTCGTAATTACAGAATTGTTCGTACTTTTGTGAATTTCGTTTATACGTTTTTTCATTTATACGTGTTTTTTTTCTTGGTCCTTTGAAAAACGGATAAACGGTGCTTCACTGTATATGTATAGTATGTGATTAGAATATATATCTCATATTCATTTCGGCAGATATAACATACTGCTAACAAGAACAAAAAATCATGCATCAAGCACAGATTAACACTTTCCAACACTTCCCAAATACTTTTACAACATTTTACGGTGTAATAAGGTGAGAGATGATGTAAAAGTAAACAATTTGAAAAACACATAACATATTTAAAAACGCAGTCTCTGGAATTACCAATAATGTTCGAAAAAATATCTGAATTATTTTGTGAAGCTTTGTATATGATCTATAGATGTATATATATATACCACATAGAAATCTAAATTTTAATACAGTTAGGAAACGCTTGGCCCAGTTTAAAATTCCCCTTCTGGCATTTCTGACAATAAACGGAAATGTACTAAAGATCTTTTGTGCTGCACTGTATATGATCTATAGAATGTATACACACCAAATAACAGGCAAAAAAATAGTTAGATTAAAAAAAGTTTTACTCATCTGAAAGCGACTTTGCAGCAATTATTGTTAATTGACAGTACTTTAAACACATTTTTTATTGCGTCCCTGTATATATACGATGAATGCTATACACAACTCTTGTAATGCACTTCAGAGATATTTATTAATTTTAATATGTTTGAAACAGTGAAACGTTATTAAAAAAAACGCAAACGATTTTCCCCACAGACAGTAATGTAAACAAATTATTTTGAGTATCCTTGTAAATGAACAAGAAATGCTATGCACAACATATTCAGGAGTAAGCTTCTTGTAATGCACTTCAGTGAAATATATCAATTTCAATATGTTTGAAATATTGTAACATCATTAAACTAAACCTTATATGATTTTTCTCCATAAAACCTAACGTAACAGAATTCGTTTGAGAGGCACTGTAAAGGAACTATAGGGTTTACACACTTCATTTTCAATACAGAACATGCCATAGTAAAGTTCAATAACATACATGAATCCCATGATATTCTACGCCTATTTACGCGGGTTAGAGCTCGGACAGACAGACAGATGTTACACATACAGACAGACAGATAGACAAAGCGAATTTATAAACACTTTTCAACAATGTTGGAAATTGTTTAAAAATGAAACTACCATCGTAAATATCTTATCTAAAACAGACAATACTATAGACAAATACAGACAATAATATAGATAAAATTTTGTACTTGAAAAAAATATTATTACATAAATTAATGACATATGAGTATTGAATTGTGTTTTAAAAAACCTTTATAAATATCTAAAGAAATAATAATTAACTAAATTAATTAAAGTTACATTCTACAGTCCTGGAAACAGAAATGGACCTCTTTCTACAAGTTCTGCCGTAACCTATAAAATTGTAACTAGTAACAATCGATTATTAATAACGTCTACTAAATTATGCTACAGTTAAATTTGCCTAAGGGAGTTGCATACATACTGGAAATGTGCCAAAGGTTTAAAAAATTTCAAGACTAACATCTAATTTTGACATCATACTTGTATTTTTCGTTAAATTATACCTTCGAATATCATTCGAGAATTCATTCAGTCAAGGAGTTTACGAATTATGCAGGTATGAAACTTGGAACTCCAAATAATTAATTCTTTGAAATAGTTTATTTCAGAAACTGTATAAGTGCTGAAATTAGCGTCTTGATATATCTAAGAGAAATTGTCAAATTGTCAAAAAAAAGAAAAAGCTAAAACATTTGTTTACGACATTTGAGATTGTAAGGAAGAGCTCTCGACAACAAATGATAATTTCTTCATTAAGATATAGACCAGCGCAGTGAAAAAATAATTCCTTCTTGACAGACTTGCTTTCTCAGTACTAAAATACATTTAGTCTCTGTATTTTCATTTGTTTTATCATTTTTATTAGATAAAAATCATTGAGGATAAAAATTTAAAAAAAACTGCACTTTTCAGTAAACCTGAACTGAAGTTATTTGTCTATAAAACATGAACATGTTTTATAGACATACAAACATATGTCATATGTTTTATCCTTTTTATTAGATCAAAATCATTAAGGATAAAAATTAAAAGAAAAATGCACTTTTCAGTCAACCTGAACTGAAGTTATTTATCTATAAAACATGAACATGTTTTATAGATATACAAACATATGTTATATGTTTTATCATTTTTATTAAATCAAAATCATTAAGGATAAAAATTTAAAAAACTGCACTTTTCAGTAAACCTGAACTGAAGTTATTTATCTATAAAACATGAACATGCTAGGTGTTTTCTTTTTTAATTTTATGTTTTAGCATTAAAAATGCATTTTTCAATATCCATTGACTTATCAGTTCTAAAAAATATATAAACTAATGTAGCGCAAAAATATTAAAATCTTACCTAGAATACATGAGATGGCCACAATGACCAACATAATACGTATAAGAGCACGCATTATTTTTTCAGAAGCAAGTTTACCTGTCCAGAATATTAGTAAGATGCAGAGCGAGGTATTATCAGCTAATGAATTATTGCACTTATACTATATGATTTTATAGGGTCCAAAACGTCAACTCTTACGCATTTTAAAAGTTTCGACATGTCAATTATTTCAACGAAGAATGGTATTGCGTTGTGATTACTAAGAAGCATATCTTGGTTTTAAATTTATGTCAAAGCATGTCTTTGTTCATTCAAATTGCATGTTTTGAATAGCATCGGGTGTTTGCTTTTGAAATGAAATTTACATAATTGATCTGTCAATCATGTGTCAATTTTGTCAACATTATATATTCAGCATTCAATAGAAAGTCACAATCTTTACGTCAATTACTTTAGAAATTCAGAAAAAAGTAATGTATTGAGCAATTGTAAATTGTGATAATGACAAATAACGAAAACGGATGTGTGTGCTTCAATTCATTCTAAAGTTTTTATTCTCAGCACTGTTTTCTCCATTTTCTCCAGTTTTCCTCCAAGCACAGTCGATTAAATGTATGTCAAGTGGACAAGATTCCGCTATTTTGTCAGAGCCTGATCCAAGTTAAATAATTATGTTTTTAACCAGAAAATTTATTTACTTATATTTTGCTTGTTTTTGTATGACACATACTTGTATTCTTTTAATTTTAAAATTTGTGTAAGCGAAACATGCTTTTTTTTCTTCTCTGAGATTCAGAAAGAAAATCAGATAGTTGGATAGTTCAATATGGTGAACTGTTTCCTTGAATGCTTTTAATTTAATTACTTTTTTTAATATCTTTGTTATTATTCACTTGATACTCAAATATACAGGGTGGTCCAAAATTATTGAGTGCATTTCATGTTTGAAAAAAAAAGAGGACAAAGTGAGATACGTACATGTTTATTGTTTTCTTGGAAAGACAATTTACGCAACAACATTTTAAACATTATATTATTTCCGCATTTCCCATCTCCTCAAATTTTTGGTACCAACGTCTTATAGAGTCCTTACTTGGAGGAAAACGATTTGTGTATTCTAAACGAAAACTTCTCTGAACTGTTACAAGGGATTTCCTTTCATGAAACCACAAAACGCACATTGCTATTTGCAGACTGGCGCAATCAGTAAATTTTATTCATGCAATGTTGTCGCGCCATCTACCGGAGCATGTGAAACTTATTTAATGTTTAAAATGTTGTTGTGTAAAATTGTTTAATTTGTCTTTCCAAGAAAACGATAAACATGTACGTACCTCATTTTATATGTATATTTTTAAGCATATAATATTTTTCCAACGATTCAGAAAATCTATCTTTTAAGAACTGTTATATTAAACTCGATTCCATGCAACTACACTCTTCAAGTATTTTTTGTTTCAAATTTTAGAATGAATATGTATCTTTCTTCAGGGGGGCTCTGTATCCCGACTTCTTAACATAAACTTCTCAACATATTCACTTCTGCAGTGATGCACCAAATTGTCTACTTGGATTAGAACCCGTCCACTTACGTGCCCACGCTTAAAGCTACACCGTTAATAATAAGTCCGTTAATTCACTGTAAAACAACTGGCAGCAATGTTGCCGGCCTTTTTCCGTTTCGTTAGTAGATTTTCCGTTTTAAAAGATAAGGAAAAACTCCGTTTGACGAAGCGGTAACCTTCCGTTATGGATAACCTCGGTTTAAAAAACTAACATCTCTCTTTGTGCTGACATCTGTTGACTTTTACGGGAGTATTTATTATTTGATATACTTCAAGAATATTTTCTGGCTGACCTCGGGCTCTAACTAGGGACGTCAGTGCCTTGAGCCAAGTGTTTTACCGGTAAGACCAGTCGACCCTTGCTAGACTAAGAGTTTGAAACGAGGATACGGGATTTCTTCAAACTGCGGCTTGGGACTTAGACAATTTGAGATTTAGAAACCTGGTAATTTTGAAGTTAAGAGTGGGATATTTCGTTATGAGATGTTGATTGGGTTTTTTAATTTTTAGTATTAATAAAGGATAAAATCACGATTTATATATATATTCTTAATTTGATTGTTAGATGTAAAATATGAATTATATTTTTTTAAACTAAATTCGATAAAAAATGTTTGCTTTTTTAAGAAAATTGTTTTTTTTTTTCAACTATTATATATTTTTTAAATGTGTTTGTTTAGAATATATTTTAAGTGCGAATATTTTTTTATAACTTTAAAAAATTAGTCGTTGAGGGCCACCGCAATACTTACCCATCATGGATATGCATAATGTAAAATATTAAAATAAAAATGTGTAAACTACTTATAAAATGCATTGCAATTCAAATAAAATCGTGGCTTGATGACGTCATAAACTTTAAAGGCTTGATTACTGAATTGCTTGAAAGAGGTTTTTTCTTATAACTCCAAAAATAATAATCCTATTAACTAGCGGTTTATTGCATCTGATTAAGCGTCAAATTTTCAATTAAAATATATCTTTAAAGTGAAATTTGGATGAAATACAGGGTCATGAAAAATCGAAGAGTGTGGCAAATAGGATTCCAAATATCTCGGCAACTAATTATCCGATCGACTTCATGCTTTATGCAAAATTTGTGTTTTTTTATTGTCTTTTATATTCATTTCTTAAAATAAACAATTTCAAAATTTTTTATATACCTTTTATCAGAAAGATTATTTCGAGAGTCCGAAAAAAATAGTTCCGGTTAATCGAGGTTATTGAAATGAAATAGGCTTCTTCCCATTATTACATACTGAGTACATACCAAATTGCAAGTCTCTATCTCAATTTTTTCGGGAGATAGAGCGTTTACAGACACACAGACACACACACAGACACACACACAGACACACAGACACACAGACGGACGGCAATTTTTTTTCTAAAAATATGTTTTTCGGAATCTCCAGTGTCTGAAACGTGTAAATCCGTCAAAAGATTTTTTCCGATTTTCAAAACGATTACAAGACATACCCTATACTACGTATGATGGGTAAGTAAATAAATTGTAAATAATTTTCTAATAATGGAAAACTAATTGTTGCTTTTTTAAATTCGAAAGCGCTATTTTATTGTTGTTTTAAATAAACTTGAAATTTTAATTTATTAATTTTTTTTTTCTGTGCAGCAACATGTCAGTTTTTAAACATTGCAAATAAATATGCAGCATATAACGGAATACATCCGTTGGCCACTTTCGTCTCCGTCTGTTCCGCAGGGTTCAGGAAATATGAAGAAAGTTTCTGCTTTTTAATGGAAAATGCCCTTTTATCATAAAAGTGTACTTTTTATGTGAAATGCAGGAAAAAAATACTCGTGATTTTCAGATTACTTTTAACAGTATATTGCGAAATCTCCCATAAGAGGGTCAACTGCTACCTGTTGTATTTTAGCAAGGGTGATGTGAAGCAAATGGATTGGCTTTTGCGACATTACTTTAATAACATCCACTTTTACTTTAAACCGTATTGCTTCTACCATCGTTCATGCTTGATGTCAAGGATACGATCGCAAAAGAAAAAAATATTGTTAATCTGTCTGCTTTTTTAACTTTTTTCATAAACGCGAATGTAACAATGAATGAATTATTTTAATAAATTATCTTTCTTTCATAATTTTGAAATACAGTTGCTAGGTAACATTGAAAGAAAAGAGAAAAGGCGAATTGTATTAATGACAAAAATCTAAAATTGAAAAGTTAAAAAGTTATATTTTTCGAACAATTACATAAAATATAATAAAAATTTTTATCGATAATTTATATTTTTCGACGTTGGAAAAATTGCAAACTATTTGGAGTAATTTAAGACCTTAATTGTGAAATTTTAGCATCAATAATTGAACATTTAAATTAATTATCCTAATGTGTCATTTTCTTTTAGAATAATGTTAAAATTTAAAAATTATCTGACTTCTCATTAAAAAGCATTAAGACTTAAAGGAAAATGTTCTATACAATCGCCAACATACGATCCTAATTACAGACTAAAATGCTGCTTTTTTAGAAAGTCATTGAATAACAGACAGACAAACAAACAAACAGACGGAAAACAAAATCTTTTCACGTCTCCACAGTGAGCCTTCACTAATGTTTCGGCAATAAAAATCATACATAAATTTATCTTAGGGTCATCTTTACACAGAAATTATAACAAACATTAAAATTTTGAATACTAACTTATAATTCAGAATTTGTATTTGAATCCTGCGGTAAATTCTACCCAGTACCAAACGGGTAGATATTCGGTGGAGTAGTTTAGGAATTATGCAGTTTTAAAGTTTGAAACTTTTATATGATAAATAAATAAATTTTATTTCCTATTAAAATCTTTTTTTAAATATAACAAAACAGACTGCAATGGGGGTAATGTTTGAAGCAGAACTTCAAAACTACTTAGCGAAATAAGCTGTAATTTTGGATCCGCATATTTGACACTTCAAAAATCAATTTTTTTTTTAAATACCATTCTTTTTCGAAAGTAATTTTCGAAAAAAGTATGAATTGTGTTATGCATAGAATTCAACGGAACGTTATATATACACTGGTGTGCAAAAATTAAGGACGGAGCTGATAAATTAGCATAAAAGACAAAAAATGCAACAGAACTAAATGAAAGACCAATCAGAGGATAGACCTGAAACAAATGCAGCAGGACATGCCCATATATGGCATATGGAGTAAAAGAATGATGTGCTAAGGGGATAGAAGCACAGAGGCGGCGACCGTTCAGAAATTTGGTGAAATTTATTGCACTGTGTAATGTAATTTCAGCGACGTTTTTTGCTATTATTGTGTGATATGGCCAAGAGGCAATCCAGGAGATGACATCTGGATGACCTTACACGAGGTCGAATCATTGGGAAGTTCGAAGAAGTTCGAAGTGTGCCAAGTGGGGCAGAAGAGTTCGGTATCACTCATAGCATCGTTTCGCGAGCCTGGAGTGCATTTCAAACGAAGGGAACAGTTGTCCGAGCATTCAGAAGTGGTCGCCAACGCGCAACAACAACAGCGGACAACTGGAAAAATCGCAAGGCAGATGGAGCAGACTACTATCCGTCGGATATCTCTTTTTAACGTGGCTAGGAGGCTGCACAAAGGTGGCCTGTATGCACGACGATCAGTACGGTGTGTACCACTAACGCCTGCTCATCGGAGACGCAGGTTTCTGTGGTGTCAGGAACATAAGAATTGGACACAACGGGATTGGGGTCGAGTACACTTTACGGATGAGAGCCGATTTAGTATGACGAGTGATTCTGGACCTAAACACATCCGGAGAGAGCAGGGAACGCGTAATCACTCCTCCAACATCATCGAAAGAGACCGTTTTGGAGGTACCGGAGTTCTTGTTTGGGGCGGTGTCATGCTTGGTAGCCGTACGGACCTCCACGTCTTCGGAGGAGGTTCGGTCTCTGGTGCCCGCTACTGCGCCGAGATTCTCTTGTTTCACGTGCGTCTTTTTAGGGGTGCTGTATGTCCAGACTTCCTCTTCTTGGACGATAACGCTGCCCCTCATCGTACAGTGGCTGTCGAAGAGCTCCTGGAGAGTGAAGATATTGAGCGCATGGATTGGCCTGCAAAATCCCCGGACCTTAATCTCATAGAACATGTGTGGGACGTTCTCGGGAGACGCTTGGCATCACGTGAACAGGCACCAGCAACGATTACGGAGCTGAAATTGGCGTTAGAAGAGGAATAGGACTCTATTCCTCAAGAGCTAATAGACAACCTTGTCCTCAGCATGGACAGACGTTGCAAATCCTGCATCGCAGTCAGGGGTGACCATATCCCCTATTAGAGACTGGATTTTTCCTGCCAGGTGCTTGTAAGATGAACGTTTCTGTCTTCTTTGTATTTTTGCTCCAAGTGAACTTATCAATAAAATGCTTTCATATCCTTTTGATTCTTTGTTTAGATGGTTTTTATCACTTGTCCCATATTTCCACCTCTTGAAGATCTTATGGTATGATTTTGGTCGATGTGCAAACCTTCTGCGCGACGTTACATTCGAAAAACCTTTCTCGTCCTTAATTTTTGCCCACCAGTGGATGTTTTTTGCTATGGCCAGCATATCCCAGGTGAAATTGGAGGTATCTTCCACGGAAGGGAGATTTTTGTACGATTTGTCTTTTTTACCATCGGAAAATCTATGAAGGTATGGATAGAAATGAACCAAACTTCATATGTACGGTTTTGACTGTAGACTAAAGGACGTTGAAATTGGGGATATTCTCTCGGAAAGAGTCGCTGTAACAGAGATTTCTGTGCTATTTAATGAATTTTTGTGGTTTAAGTGAAGAATTTATGAATATTTCTCGACGAAATTTTATATTTATACGTAATATAATAAGTTCAGGTTTGTATAACATTTTGAAGAAAATAGGCCTGAAGCTGCCGATGTGATACTGAATTTTGTTCGATTTTCGAGACGGACGCGGTAGCTGTTGAAATATGAAATCATACCGAATCACCCAATTGTCCCATTTAGGTTTAATTTGCATATTTGTGAAAATCAAATTTTTTCACGTTTTTTCACATATTACCCGTTGATTAGACTTCACTTCGAATATCCCCCCCCCCCATACTTTATAAACATTTATCGACAAAAAACTTAAAGTGTAATAAAAATAAAACAACGCGTCATATAAAATAAAGTTTTGGGATTGGCAAATCCGACTAGTTTTTAAAATAATGTATTTTAAAGGAGGTTATTTCTTTTTCCAAAATTACAAATGGTGACCAAAAAATCTGCCATAGAAAGCATAAATATGCACGTCACTAACGCCGATGTCATAATAACGGTGGCAAAAACCAGCGTTATCAGATTACGCAATATATTTTTATTATATATACTCGTTTCTAAATATCGCCATATTTTATATTCTTGCACTATCGAAGAGATTGAAAGTTGATCTTTCAATTGAAGTTTTATTTTCAAAATTGTTTCTGAATTTATCTACTCTGTGTTTTTATAAAACATTTTAAAACATGATTTCTTTGAATAAATTCAAATAATAAGCATTTGTTTGCTACTGCATTGTAATAATGTAACATTTTTTGCAATATGTATAAATACGCAAAACTAAGAAAAACAACACAACGTTACCGCAATTGGCAATAAATTAGCTATACTTGTTTCCTTTAATCATATAAAGAAAAACAAGAAGGGAACATTCTGTGCCCTGCGTAGATTATGAAACACTTTCCAACACATGCAGAATAATGTATTATGAGGTAAAAGATGATTTTTGAAAATCGCATAACACATTTGAAATCCCTTTTTTCAGCAATTACGATCTATAGTGGTGAAAATACACAAATTGTTTTTGTAATCCGGTATATATACTACACAGTATGCAAAAATTTAATTCAGTTATCAAACACATCACACAGTTAAAACTTCACCTTCAGAGCAGTTTTCTTCAATAACTGAAAATTTACTCCAATTCTTTTGTACAGTCCTGTACATGATCTGCAGTATTTATACACACCAAGAACTATGAAAAAATTTAGTTAAACTTATAAACGCAAACGAAAGTTGAAAACACTCTTCCAACAATTAACAGCACAGCAACGATATTCTGTTGTGTGTTCCTATAAATTAATCAGAAATGGAATGCACATCATACTTTCAGTAAGCAACTTATAGTTCACCTCAGTTATGCATATAATTTTCATTAGTCTAATATTTTTTAAATAAACTTCAAACAATTTTTCACCGTAGAACATTTCGTAGCAGATCTCTTTTGTGCGACCCTGTAAATGAATAATAAGTGTTTTCAACAGAAAGCATGTTTTACTGCGCTTCAGAACTCATGACAATTTCGTTGTGTTCCGAAAGGTGTAACTTCATTAAAAAAGACTTGAAGCGATTTTTCCCTGTTGACTGTAAAGTAACAGAATACTTTTGACTGTCCTCGTAAACGCACTAGAAATAATGTAAATAATAAATAATGCGTTTAATTTTTTGTGGTTTATGAAAGTAATATTTAAACATTTTATTATTATTTAAATAATTAATTATTATTTAAATGAATAATTATTATTTAAATAATTTGAATTATTTCAAAATATTGAATTATTTTAAATTATTATTTTTATTTACCTACTACATAATACACTAAAAACGATAAAACTCATTTAATAGAATCGCTTTCGTTTGACATTTTCTTTCTTATATAGGACTCTCATAGAAATTGGATAATATGATTTCTGCAATTGTAGAATTGTTTCTTCATTTTTGTGTATATCTTTTTATTTATTTATTTATTTATAATTTATTTATTATTATTTTTTTTGTTGTATTGAAACGACAAATTTTGAAACAAGATAGAAAATGTAAAATATATTTTAAAAAGCAGAAAAAAAATCAATAATTATTCATGAGTAAAAATAAAATTAAAGAAGTCATGTAGGTAATAATTGCAAATTACGTAAAAAAAAAAAAAAAAAAAAAAAAAAAAAAACATTTTTTTAATAGAAAAAAAAAATAAATGCGATGAAATTCATTTAACAACAACAACAAAAAAAATATTTACTTAACTATGTAGAATTTCATAATATATATATATATACGTAAGATCGAAAACTTTAACAAAAATATTTTATCAAAAAGAAGAAATTAAACAAATGTTTACTTTCAATTTATGTTCTCAAAAGATATATTAAAATAGAATTTTTTTTATAAAAACGTGAAAAGATTTCATCTACGTAATTTTAAATATTTATTAATGCAACTAAAATAAATTTGTCGTAAAATTTTATCTTATTTAATAAAAAAATTAAAAATGAAACATCATTTGCTTTTATTATGTAAAAAAAAAAATGTCTGTCCATTTTAATATATAAATGCATTTTACGTTCCAAGAACTGTTTCAAAATATTTACAAAGTTTAATAATGAAACTTGTGTCTAATACTTCATTTTGATCCAAACATCAAAAAACAATGTTTACGAATTAATTTTAATTTACAGTTATATATTTTATTAAACACGAAAAAGAGTAATTTTTAAACAGCTGAAATTTTAATTAGATTCCTCATGAACTCAATTATAATATATTTTTTAAACGTCGCTTTGTTATTAAAAAACATTGAAAGCAACACATGTGCAATATAATTTGATTAAAAATTTAACTTCATTTTCTTTTTTCCTTAAATCTCAAAGCACTATTAAAATGCCACAAAAAATATTTCGATACTGTGCTTAATAATTTTACTCAATCAGAAATGATATAGTATATTTCTTTTTCATAAATTAATCTTGATAATTTGCACTATTAAGTATATTTGTTTAGAAGTAAATTAAACATAAAAGCGTTACCTTTAATAACCAACTAAATAGGAGAATATTTAAAACGTCTTTGTCATTAATTCATTTATTATTCCTTTTTAGAAACATTAATTTAAAATGACTGTATTTTTAATTAACATTTTGTGTAATTTTGTAAATGTCATTATTGCTTTACGTTACTTTTGAAATATCATTATATTATTTCGTTATTAATAGGTTGTTCATCAAACTCTTTCTGAACATAATTAATTAATCTTCTGTAAATGCTCCTATCATAAATCTAATCTCTTACAATTTTTAAATACAATAGATAAAAAAAACCTTGAGTGACTCTATTCGACTACCCGAACACTTTACAGAAAAATAAGCTTTGAAATAATCAGAAAATAATATCAGAAAAACTTAGATCCTCATTTTAGAAACATAAAATGTTTCAACTGGATAGAATAGAAAACGTGTATTTTCCTTCATAAAGCTGATTCATTTTTCCAACATTAGCATGTAATTTTCAATGAATTGTGGTTCCGACAATGTTTCTTTAAGGCCTGTGAATTAAAATAAATATTAAAATTGGATTCACATGCTCATGATAGAATGTAAAAAAAAAAGACAATTATTTATTTATCTATACTAAAAAAAATAAACAAATTTTCGTGTTTGTCTTTTTGTCGACGATGGTTAGCGAATTCTACCGCACGTAGAGCTTTGAAAATTTGAATAACGATAGTGCAAATCAGGCCCTGATGCACCTGAGACTCAGATTTTTCATTTTGTAATAATTAGGCAAGTTATTAATTGAAAGCCAAAACGAAAGTTCATAAAAAAACGCATTATTTTGTAAGCATCGCGCGCCTGCGCAGTTAAGACAAATCCCCAATCCCCGCAAATCCCCAATAGAGAAGAAACAAAAAGCCGAGCAACTTTTTTTCACAGTGCGTTTCGAACACTTCAAAATACAGACAGACTAAAAATATATTCCTTAATTTCGTACTTTTTGCTTTCAAGCACAGCAAACCCCATAAAATACGAAATTTAACCATTTCAAAAAAAAATTGAAAAAAGAAGGATTTGGCAGGGTTTGTTCGTCCTTTTTCCGAAGCTCTCATCGGGCTCAATTTTAAAGATACAAAAAAACGGAAAATATCCAATTAATTTAGATACTTTCTTCTCTACGATGGTGTATTTTGTTTTCAAAGATATTTATATTAACGATTTAAAAAATCGCGAATGGAATTTACTTCTAGCCCTCGGAGATACACTCTTATCTACGCTAAAAGTAACTAAATGTCGGTATTTTAACACAATGTTTTACACGTTCTTTGTACAATTCATTTACATCACGTACAGAAATCTCGAAACTTTCGAACGTTTAGAAGTATTCTTTAAAATTTAAAATCTGCAAATTATTATTAGCTCGAAACATTAATACTTGGCTTTTACTTTTATAACTAAATATCCATATTTTTTCACTAAAATTATACGCATGCTTCTGGAACATTACATTTATAATTCATAAAATTTTGAAAGTGTTCCTACGATAAGAACTATTTTCTTTGCAGTATTAATCGACCCGATACGAAAAAAAAAAAAGGAATATGAGAAGAAAATACAGATTTTTTTAAAGTAAATATCAATAATATTTCCCAATTTTTTTTACACAGGCTTCAAAACCATAATAATAATAACTGATAGCACTTGTAAAGAGTTTGGTCTATAAAAACTATTGTATTAATTGTTAAACGACACGATTTGAAACAAATTCTAGTTACAAGCGCTTTTACTACTAAATACCAATACTGTTTCATGAATTTTTTATATAGGCTGCAAATAATTATATTTATGACTCTTAAACATTTCAAAGAGTTTGGACAAAAAGAACTATTTTTGTTTCTTAAATACTGCGTGACCCCATGTGAGATTAAAATCCGTTGTTTTATTTTATTTTATTTCATTTTTATTTATTTAATTTCCTTTTTTTGTCAAAATACGGAAAAGTATATAACACTCACTTAAAGAGCGTACATTTTATTTTAAAACGATGCATTCGGTTTTAAAAAATATAAATATTGCGGGGCCGCCTATACAAGGTTCGTTTTAAAGAGTTTTTTTTTTTTAAACGATAAATTCTTACAATATCGGGTTAAAGATATAAATAATGCGAGTTTGAGACTTATTTAAGATTATTATTACGAGCCAGGGCAACGCCGGGTGGTTCAGCTAGTCTTTGATAATATAATATAACCACGAACGGAAATATACAACACTCTTACTCTTATAAGTAACCAATGGCTCTGAAAAGGAATCTTTATATTTATAAACCTCAGAAACCAATATCTTTTCAAGATTTAAAGAAGCATTTATAAAAACTAAGTTTATTTTGCTGCAATTGATCTTCAGAAACGTTTTCATGGAATTTTTTAGTGTGTTAATCCCAGGTTTATCAAAACTAAATATAGGATTTTCGTATTCTATTATTTCTCAAATAAACATTTTCATCTGCGTAGTTCAATTTATCTTTATGACCTGCACGATTAACAATGATAATATTAATTTTAATGTTAATGGTGTTAGTTTTTCATGTTTGTTTGTAAAATATATCTGATGGACATGGTTACTTGAAATATGACAGCATCTGAAGAAGCTATATTCTGGGTTAAGAAAATTGAATAATACACTATAAAAAAATATTTGGAAAATTTTCCGAAAATTAGTGGCACATAAAACAAACTTTTTTTTTTTTTTTTTTTTCTTTCTATTTTTCTTTTATTTTTTTAGAAAAAAAAACAGTTTTAGTAAATTAAGTCATATTACAAAGAAACATAATTTTTGTATTAAAATAAGATCACTGATAAAAGTAAAAGTATTTAATAGAATAATTGAATTAAAAAAGAAAATACTTATAAAAATATTTATATAAAAACTAGTTTAGATACCAAATCCGTTGTCCAATGCTATTTGGACGCTATCATTCTCACCCACACACCTACACACATGTATGACTGTAAAATTACTAAAAACGAATTCTGGGGAACTGAAAACTAAAACAAAATACTAACATATACATATGTAATAATTATACTAATTGCTATACCGAAATGTCCATAATCAAGTTTTTATCATAGTTACTACACTTTCCATAAACTATATGTGTCCGGAAAGTAATAAGGTACATATTCTCGATAATATCGTATTCAGCTGAAGTACAAGAGGTAGTTATAAGTAGAAAAAAAAGTAGTAGCTAAGTTCATGTTAATATCATATCCCTGTGACAATACCAGAATCTCAAATACAAATCAAATTATTATAATCATCAAGGTAGAGAAAAACATCCCATTAGTAGTAGCATTACTTAAGTTCCACAATGAAATAGCTATTATGCTGGATTTAATTTAATACTAATTAAAATTAAACTATTGCAATGCATTTACCGCAGAAATTAGCAGAACAAATGAATTACATGAATAAATAAACTAAAAATGAAAAATACTAACATATACATATGTAATAATTATACAAATCGTTATACCAAAATGTCCATCATCAAGTTTTTATCATAGTTATTACATTTTCCATAAACTATATGTGTTTGGAAAGTAATAAGGTACATATTCTCGATAATATCGTATTCAGCTGAATATAAATGTACAAGAGGTAGTTATAAGTAGAAAAAAAAGTAGTAGCTAAGTTCATGTTAATATCATATCCCTGTGACAATGCAAGAATCCCAATAGAAATCAAATTATTGTAATCCTCAAGTTGGAGAAAAACATCACATTAGTAGTAACATTACTTAAGTTCCACAGTGAAATAGTTATTATGCTTGATTTAATTGAATACTAAATAAAATTAAACTGTTTCAATGCATTTATCGCTGAAATTAACAGAACAAATGAATTACATAAACAAATCTTTATGGAATCACTCTCTCCTTTTCTCCTTTATTTTGGCTTGAAAGAGCCAGTTTAAATTTAAAATCATTTCACTCTGTTGTTACGTAAAGTAATAAATATAACATTTGAAATATTTCATATTGATATTAAAAGTGAAACTCTATCTAAAACCCGCCAGAAGACAAAATACTATTTAGTTTTTTACTTAATAGAAGATGAATAAAAATTACTCAATTTTCTAAAAACAATTAGACGCATGAAATAATGCAAAAAAACCACCACCCTTTTGTATCAATTTTCTGAATGTAAAAAACTATGTTATGACTTTTTTCTATGTTAATATTTCTTTATAAATGAATTTAAGGTGAATTAAAAAAAGTAATTGACTGTAATTAAAGTTCATAAATTACACAAAATTAAATCCCTTCAAATTACCAAATTTTGCACAGTTTGCATAATTATTTTTTTATTTAAAATAATTGTTAAAGGATGCGTTAAAAATAGAAAATGAATGTAAAATTCTGTAAATACATTTTTATTGTGGCATATATGTTATTCCCATTAGAAATCCAATTAGGAAAACTCTCAAGTTAGAAAGACTTCACATTAATTAAAAAAATACTAAAATTCTAGAATGAATAAATATATGTACTGCTTGATTTAATTAAAAAGTAAATAAATCTAAACTCTCTAAATGCATTATAGATAATGATATCTTTCTGAAAATATGGATTGCATATGCAAATCTTTGTGCAGATTCTCTTGCAAATTACGATTTTAATCTGCTTAATTAATTTAATTTTGGTTTGAAAGTGCTTATTTAAGTTAGAAATCTTTCCAATATTTAATTACGGAAGTTAGTAAATTTATCGTTTAAAATTAAATTAGACCTATATGAAAAGTGATACCATGTCTAATATTCCCTAAAATTACAAAAGACGATTTCTCTTTTAGTTAAAATATGGTGCATAAATTACACTTTATTTAAATTTGAAATAGAATAAACAATACAAAATGTAGAAATCCTTAATTTTTATTCATTTTCTAAACATTAAAAATACTAAATATTTAATATTTTCTATTTGAATAATTTTTTATATTCGAATGTAAGATTAATTTTAGCAAAAGGATTTTATTATAACAAAAGTATTTAATTTATACAATATTAAATGAATAATAGATGAATATTAAATTATACATTAATAGTCGAATATCTCAGTAGAAGTATTTAATTTATTCAACACAAATTTAAATTACTTTAAATTAACCAAATGTTAAGTAAATATTAAGCAAAGTTCTGTGTAAGCATAAATCAAACACTTTGAGCGAATTTTAATGCACAAATTAAAACCTTTAACAACGTTTTAACGCAGAAATACGTACAAACATGGCACAAAAAATCAAAATACGGTGGTTTCGAGGATTCTTGGATCCCCTTCCTCAGTGCGAAAAAAAAAAGATTAAAATGGGTGCAAAGAACCCCTCGGTTATAGGCCCGAGTACTGGCTTGACTGAAAATGCCAAAGCAAGAGTTCATATATCTTAAAGAAATGACGTAATTGACCGGAAATAACTGAAAAAAGAAGTCACTGCGCAGGATATCTTTCT
The DNA here is from genome assembly GCA_963931845.1 of Maratus michaelseni. Classification (NCBI taxonomy): domain Eukaryota; kingdom Metazoa; phylum Arthropoda; class Arachnida; order Araneae; family Salticidae; genus Maratus; species Maratus michaelseni. The sequence goes on from OZ007593.1 coordinate 214,312,874, forward strand.
GTATTCATAAACATACTTCTTCCTTAGTGAATGATATGACCAGTACCCCTTTCCTTTTGCTAGTGTGGAGGGATCCTGCGCAGTGACTCCTTTTTTTCAGTTAGTTCCGATCAATTACGTCATTTCTTTACGATATATGAAGTTTTGCTTTGGCCTTTTCAATCAAGCCAGTACTCGGGGCTATAACCGAGGGGTTCCTTGAACCCATTTTAATCTTTTTTTCCGCACTGAGGAAGGGGATCCAAGAATCCTCGAAACGGTCGTATGTGATTTTTGTGACATATTTTTACGTATTTGTGCGTTAAAACGTTGTTAAAGGGTTTAATTTGTGTATTAAAGTTCTGTGTAGTAACTTATTCATTCGCTTTCAGCTTCAAACAGACGTCTTTGGTTTTAAACATTATCTATATTAAACCTTTCAGAAAAATATTTTCCAAAACTCTTTCTTGCAATTTTCATCTTTTTTTTTTTTTTTTTTTTTTTTTTTTGCAATGTTTAACATTGTGCACCTAGCCTTTTTAATAAAAAAACAACAAAAAAAATTAAAGCATACTCGCTTAACAATTACATATATATTTAAAAAAACGTCTTTAGTAAAAAAAAAAAAAAAAAATTAAAATCAACCCTTTGATAAGATATTTTTACCGAAACTCTCTCTGTCGATTATGTTTATTCTGATATTTTTAAAATTCTGTATCCGATTTTCAAATTCAAATAAGAAAACACAAATCACACACACTTAACAAGAGTACATTTATCTTTAAGAAGACATCTTTGGTTTAAAAAATATTAATATTAAATCTTTCAAAAGAATAATTCACTGGGAGTCACTTTTCGACTCATTGACACCCGCTTTTGTCTAGGAAGGAATTAAATATCTGTATTTTAACACAATTTTTTACACTGTGTTTGGACGCAGAATTTATGTTACATATAACAAATTTAAAACATTCGAACAGTTCTATGAACTTGAAAGTAATTAAAATCTGTTTTTTGTATTGAATGTGCTGGTATATTGTGCTCTCGAAGTGAAAAAAAAAATAGAAGAACACTTCAATTACCACTAAATAACCATATTTGTACACTGCCGAAGTCAGTGAAGCCCAAAACTCTAAGTTCGTTTGGACAGATTTTCATTAAACATTATAAAATTATACAAATACGAGGATGTACGCTGCCGAAAAGAATCTCCCCCTTCCTCCAGCATTAGGATAGTTTGGAAAGATATTCGGTCAAATATATAAAATCATTCAACAGTGATTTTAGGTATATTAAAAGTTATTATCAGGGGCCCGGGCAACGCCCAGCTACTGTTTTCGTTGCGTACGAATGTGCGTGTGAGAGATGAGCAAAAATGTCTGTCGCGTGCAAATATTTGTAAACTTAATTCCATATAGGAAATGAAAGGCAGACACGACAATGCACGTGCACCTCATATTTATGATTTTTCTATGAGATTTTTTACTTGTTACCGAGTGCAAATTTTCGCGGTTTTTTTTTTCTTTTTCGATTTTTTCTTCTTTCGATTTTCAGGTTCGGCGACTATTGTTAGGCGTTTGTAGCAGCATTCCAATCTTAATCTTTTACTTTAAAATACTAAGTTTTATCCTCTTTTCAAAACATTTATACTGAATTCGTACTACAGTTTTTGATTTTTTGGCAAATTTTAAAAGAAGCCATTTTTTTTTGGGGGGGGGGGAATTAGAGCTATGCTTTTAACTAAACGATTTCGATATTAAATAGTTAGAAATAGATTTTATATCCCTGCATAGAGAGAACACTCGACCATTTTTTTTCATCAAAAATTATTACATACGCAATTTTTTTTATGAATTTCTGAAAATATACAATGAGGATACAATATTTTTAATGCATGAAAGTAGAACCATTTAAAAAATTTTGTTTTCTCAGGGTTCAATTGGAAGGCTCCCAAAAACAGATTACTAGTAGCAATCCTGTTTTTCTCTTTTACTGAAATTTTCAATTTTCATTCATTTTCAACATATTTCAACATAATTGAAAAGTGTTTATGACTTCGGTTCGTCTGTTTGGCTATAGTATTTCTGTCTTCCTGTCGTCTGTCCTACTGACTGTCCGAGCTCAATTTTTGCACATATTCAGCTTGCTATATAATTTATACATGATAGTAAGGTTTCCTATAGCATGATTACAATTGAAATTTAAGTGTATAGCATTTATAGTTTGTTTAAAAGGACACACAAACGAGTTGCGTTATATTATGGTTTATAGTATGAAATCATAATTATGTAAAGTGTATTGTGTAAAGTGTATTTTAATGACGTTGCAATATTTCGAACATAATGAAATTAATATGCATTTCTGAGGTGCGTTAAAATCTGCATTTTGTTAAATGTAGACTGGAAAGCATGAATTTATCCTGTCAAATATTTATACTGTCACCCATTCTGTTACATAAGGGTCTGCGAAGAAAAATGGATTAAAGTGTAATTGAATGGTAATGCACTATTACATTGATAAACACTACTGATGTGCACTATAGTATGGTTATTATAGAATAAGGCGTACATAGAATTTATTGTTCATTCAAATCGATACACAAAGGTACAGTCGTGGAAAAGAAAACTGAACATCCTACACTAAATCTGCAACAAATAATCGTAGAAGAAAGTTACTTATACCAAACGTTTGGAAAAAAAGTCTACTTTTAAATGATGTATATAAAATTTGCTTAGGAGGCAATTTACATAACAAAAAATCCCAAAAAAAATTTTTCAATGGTAATACCCAATTTTGACACGATATTTTATATCTTCGGTTAAAACTATGAATATATATGAAATTTCAAGTCATTTGGATAATAAGTTTTTGAGTTATAAACATTCAAAATTTAGAGCTTCTAATGTTAAATTACATTTTCATATTTGTATTAATATCTTCTGAAATTATAATCCTAATGTGCTAATATTGTTTGGTTACTGTTTGGTTATAATACTAAAATATCCAAACATAAATATAATACGTTGAATTCGTAATTTTTATAATTTTGTAATATGAATTATGAAATTAATAATTTTAAAAAATATCAATTTGAAACCTAAAACTGTTTTGATGGATTTATATTTACTATGTCCTGCCATATACGCATTTAAAATTTCAAAATTTTCTTCCAAGCAGTTTGCAAATTATACTTAGAAGACGACAAGATGCTGCTTAAATGGGCCGTCTATGATGTGCAGAAAAGCATAATTAAAAATATATATATTTCACTCATTTTACTGTTGATTAGAATAAGATTTTTTTTTTTAATTTTCTGTGTCTGCTTTTAATTTTTTTTATTAAAATTACGTAAATCGTATTTGCATGAGATATAATTTTGTGTCAGTTATCTAAATTAGTTTGGCTTTTAATTTTAAATTAACAAAGCTCATTTTTTAAAAATTAACAATCCTACCTTAGAAAAAAAATCTTATTCTTTATTTCTGTTACTTTTAATTGAATTTCTAGCTTCTTCTCCAGTTTAATAAATCTACTTTATTTTTTCTGCGGTATATATGTTTGAAGTGGAATTTCTTATAACGTTTTGCGTATTTGTTGAAAAAGTTTTAAAAATATGCCATTAGCAATCGAGTTAAGATTTATATTTAGACTGAAAAGCAATTTGTCTGAGTTTTTTTAAATCGTTTTCTTATACTGCTTTATACTGATGTTTATTCTAAATATTGTATTCGTCGATATCCTTCACATATAATTTTAGAAAAGAGCTAGTAAAATAAATTCAAAATTTTAGAAAAAGCATTATAAAAACACCTATAAAATTCGAATCACATTCACATATTCGAAAATTATTTTAATCACAGATAAACTTATATATTTTTAATCGGATAATTCAACTCTTGTAAACATTATAAAATGAATATTGAAAAGGATTTTACCGTATATAACATCAACCGAAACATATTAAGTGAGTAAAATAGTCATAGTGGCAAGAAATAATACATTAATAGAAGTGACTTAGTCGTTCTGTACCGTTTCAATAATCGAGTACCGAACATCAATTTGGATACATCCGATAAAATGCGTTCATTTTAAAATAATTAATTTCTCTGAAACTAATCGTAGGAATTTCATGGAATTTTGTATCTAGGCATAGATTAAACTGAATATTTAAAATATCTTGTCAAAATTGGGTCTTGTCATTGGAAAGAAAAAGCAAAGTTTGGGTTTGTTTTGATGTGTAGATGGTACCTAAGAAAATTTTATATACATCATTTAAAAGTAGACTTTATTTGCAATCGTTTGGTACAAGCAGCTTTTTTCTACGATAATTAGTTGCAGAGATAGTGGGAGGTATTCAGTCTTTTTTTTTTTTTTTTTTTTTTTTTTACACAACTGTACATATTATAGTATTGTCTAGAAGCGATAATTGATGGAAGTGTATTTAAAGTTGCGGTATGCGTATTTTAAATTAAAATAATTTATTTTATTTTATGTGGTGTATAAATTATATAGATCATATGTAGAACTGTACAAAAACATGTAAGCATTACAGTCTACGGACACGATTTGCTTAAAGTCTGTTTTTAACAACTTGAAACATTTTTAAGGTAAAATATATTTAGTATACTAAGAAATGCTTGTAGACGATAAATAATTTCATATACAAGGCTACACTGCAATTTGAATTACAATTTTGCTTAATATGTTATCTGTATAGAATTCTGTAGTTAATATGCTGGGTTGTGCAAAAAATGTCCCTTTTATATGTACACTTTCGTTTATCAGCGAAATTTTTTGAAGGTGAATTTTCAATTGTGTCATACTTTTTCTTATGAAAATAAATTGTGTCATACGAAATATTAAAATTTATAAATCTTATATAGCACTTCACAGAATAATTTGATTATTTTTTATTAGGGTCGGTAATTGGCTGAAGAGGCGTTTTCTATTATGCTATGGGTTTTTTATATTGTTTATTTAAATGTCTTCGTTCCCCTTATTAAACGGTGAAATTTCGTTACAGTATTCTGGAAGTATTGGGAAGTGTTTCATAATCTATGCTTGACACATGATTTTTTTTGAGCGTATACATTAATTTCTTTAAATTGTAAAGTTCCAAGGTAACCCCGAATAATGGCAGAAAGGATTTACTTGAAGATAATAAATGAGAAGTAAGCGGTATGAAGTTTTAATATGAATTCATTATACGCTTTCATTTTTAAAACAAACAAACAGACAAACAAATTGATATAACTCTGCAATTATTTGACCACAAGGAGGCATTTCATTTAACATATAATAGATTTACATACATTCTATAATAAAACAAACTAAGTACAGACCGCTCAAACGACTATACCTCTACAATCATGACATCCTTCGGCGCTACTGCCTTCCTTGCATACGTCTTACAAATCGTCCGTGTAGTGGCACCCTCGTTAGTATTAAACCGTTATTATTTCATAGAGATATAACACAACTGTTTAAATATAAAAATGGGCCACAGAAATGTTAAAAATGTGTTTCTTTTAAATAGCATGGTGAAATATACCCTGACAAAATATACATAAATAATATAAATCAATCCTTTATTATGATATTATTAGTTCAAACAATATCTCTTTAAAAAAAACTAAAATTTTTTAGATGTATTATTTTATCACACAGCCTAAAAATTAAGAAAATAACTTTTTTTTGTATTGTGTTGTAAAAAATTTAATAAGAACCTACCAAGTACAAACGCTTTTGAAAACAAATCTATTTGCGTGATATATTTTTTATGTATTTTTAGCAATATACAAAAAATGTTCAAAGATCCAATTTTTTTTAATTTGAGAAAGTGGAGTAATCCTTCAAAATTTTAAACAAAATAATATTAAGTGACTGCAAATGTAACTTTTATTTTTTTCAATATGCATCTTGTATAAGGTAAATAAAATACCGGATATTGCATAGAGAAAAAAAAAGTTTTATAAAAAATGTGTGTTGTATTTATGAAGTGACACTTTTTTATTTTACTATTTCTGACTCCTTTATAATTACGAATTTTCCCTTTCTTTCAGGAAAAAAAACAAAGAAAAAAAAACACTTTTGGGTTATTTAAAAAGAAAGTAATGTTTTCTTTTATTTTTAATAACTGCTTATAAAAGATTTGTAAATCACTTTTTGCTTGATTTAACGTTGTAAAAATAGAGTTTTGAACGACAAAAAATATTTTTTACTGCATTTTTTCCCAAAATAAATTTTCAACCTTCAGTGCATTTTAATTCAACTAAATTCAGCTGCAACAGCCAAATAATGAACCTAGTATATATTATAAAAAACGGCACTTCATGATAGTGTCAGTTGTATGTTTATTAATTGCCATCAATTTCTACTCAGTGTAAATATTAGCTTATTTTGAATATTATTTATTTAATGAGTATTTTTGAAATCCTACAATGAGTCTTAAAGAAGGATGCTACTTGAATAATATTTTAATAAATTAATAAGAAAAAAATGTGAAATTTATTTAAAAGCCATGAATTCAATTAATTCCTTTTTGTGTATGCTTTTTGTATAGAGTTGTACAGGGCTCGGAAGTAGCGCGCTACAAGTAGCGAAACTACATTAGCCGCTACTTTTTCCAGTAGTTTGTAGTGTAGCGCGCTACATTAAAAATGTGTAATGTAGCGAGTAGCGCGATACAAAATATCAGTAGTTTGTACACTGTTAAAAATTTGCAGCAAATTGTCCAGTCATTCGACCGTTTTTATAGAAAACTGTTATGTAACCGTAATTTAACCATATTCTGACTATAATATGGACAATAACATGGTCAGAATAGAATTAAATTTCTGTTATGCAGCCGTTTTCTATAAAAACGGTCGAATGACTGGACAATTTGCTGCAAATTTTTAACAGTGTAGCGAGAATCGACGCTACTTTAGGAGGGGGGAAAATGGTGCCAATCTTCAAATCACATGACCATAACTCGTTTATTTTGTGCGAAATATGTTCTCTGCAACAATTTGCGAACGTCAGCAACAAATCTCAGTTGCAGTGTCATATATTTCTCCATAGACTACGGGCACGGTCACAAATTAATTGTCATTTTTACAGTTTGGGTGTCAGAAACTTCGTGTATTGTTATTTAAATCCATAGAAATCTTCTCAATATAATGTATTTTTATACGACTACGATTGTTTTTACCAAAATATAGTCGCCTGGCTATGTTAAGTCTTTATCTGACTAATTTCTTCTCCCTTTTGCCTCTCACCCCCAGCAATCAAAGAAATGTAAAATCTTTATTTAAAAAAAAAAAAAAAAAAATAACGGATTTATCTAAACATAAATCATCTAAATTATCCCTAACCACTCAAATTCACGCTTCACCCTAGTAGCATACAAAGGAGTTTAAAATATTTTTAAATCTTTATTTTTATACAAAAATAAAATCTTTCATTCCATTTGTTGCTCTCTAATGACAATAAACAAAAATTATTTCCTTGTCCCCAAAATTTAGGTTTCCCTTTTTGCCCCTCCTCCAGCATACAGTTTCAAATATTAAAACTCTTTATTTAAAAAAAAAAAAAAAAAAAAAAAAAAAAAAAAAGGCACATTCGTTTCTACTTAAAAATAATATATAAGTAACCATCTAAATTGTCCCCTAACCTCCGATAATTTACTCTTCTCCCTCCCCCCCTCCTTCCAGCATACAAAAAAAATCTAAAATCTTTAAGTTATTTTAATTTTTATATAAAAAAAATCTTCTGCCCTAAATCGTGCTCTGTAGTGACGATAAATAATGAGTATTATAAATTATCCCTCTTCCCCAAAAATCTCCCCCACCTCTCCATATACAAAATTTAAAACTCTTCTTTTTCTTTTAAGTTCCATATTCTTTGCTGACTGGTTACATTAAATAAATAATCAATCATCTAAAATATTCCCTTTTGAACAAAATTTCTGATCGCTTCCTGCCAGTTTAAAATTGTTAGAACTCTAATTAAAAAAAATATATATTCGAGAAAGCACAGAAAAAGAACAAGTACACCATTTTATTATTAAAAGTGCACTAGGGAGGAATGATTTCTGCCTTCAAACAAACTAGCAGCTGAAACGTAAAGTGTCAGCATGCCCGTGATCTATTATTTGCTGAATTTGCAGATAAAAACGCAAAGTACTCACTCACAAAAAAAAATAATTTTCTTGCTGGCAACCCTTTGTCTTCTGACTCATTATTAGATCTTGTGTTTTAATGTGGGGATGCTTCTTTTGAGATTAATGTAATAGAATGACAGACAAATATAGTATAGAACGGTCCTGGTCAGCATATAATGAATATTTTGACGTTATAGAACAAAAAGAAAGTGATAATTATTCTGTAACATGTAAACTTTGTCCAATTAATAAGAAGTTATCAGTATCAAAATCATCTGCTTACAACTTGAAGTTGAACATAGAGATGAGTTAGCATTATTTTTATTAATAATAATTACTGGATCGCATCTCGCACCAAATATCTAAATCGTTATTCACTAAAATTCTTAAATCATCAAAAAGAGTATTTTCGAATTAAGATCCCTGATTCAGAAAATATTCTTATCGAACTGTTTATTATCGCAAAAACTTATTTTATTAATGCGTCTTTTGATCGTTGTGAAATATTTGTCCAATGTAAGCATACAAATTAATTTACTGCATATTTCCTTTTGAAGATTCCAATAGATAAAACAAAGGTGGTTGGAAATAAAAATATATTATTTTAAAAAATGCCTAAGACTATTCAATTTTATTTTTATGGCTATTTATTGTTACTTTATCTTTGTCTAAAGGATGAATCTAAAACCCAGTATGTTGAAATTCGGGTTTTCAAAGGGAAACAAACAAAAAGAAAGGAAAAGAAAAGCTAGAATTTAACTTATGCAAGTCTATATGATCTTATTCAATTTTTAAATTGCTTTCAGGAACTAGATTTAAATTGTATAAAAATAGGACTATTTAGCTCTAATTTTAAAAAACAATGTATATTGAAATTTACCAAGCGCTATCTGCTTTTAAGGTTGTTCTAAAATCCAAACTGGCTACTTTATGACACATTCTTTAATTCATTTTTGTTCGGAAACGCATGAAAATGCAGGTGTTTAGAATCTTTGTAACCGAAAGACGTGTTCTACTATTCTTTATTTTATTTTATTTTTTGGTAAAGACAGAAGATTTTCAGAAAACACTGTCAAAGTCAGCGTTTTCAACCAAATTTCCGACGCCGCAGCAGGGGAATGGGAAAAACGTGACACGAATCGCTTATAACCCGATAAGTAATTTATTTATAAAAAAAAAAAAAAAAAAAAAAAAAAAAATGAAAAATTCATTTTGATTCCAAATCGCTTCATTAGCGATACCTGCCAATTTTATGCCTTTGTGTTTAAAAATGAGTCAGATAATGTATCAGAAAGTTTCATGTTGTTGAGCAAGGAATTTGAGAACCACCTTAAGCGCTACTGTGCTATATCCCTCTCATAAATTTGTAAGGTTATTATAATTTTAGTTTTCAAATTTCCTCTTTTTAACACTTTCCAACATAATTAAAAGTGTGTATGAATTCGCTTTGTCTGTCTGTCCGTGCTCTAACACTCTTAAATATACTAGGATTGCCATGAAAGTTTTATATGTTATTGGAGTTTACCATAAAATGTTCAGTATAGAAAATGAACTGAGTAGCATTTATATCTCGCTTACAGGGACATTCAAAAAAATTCTGTTATTATGGTCCATGGGGAAAAATCGTTTGCGGTGCATTCAATTAGCGATGATAACTAAAGTAGCGAAAAGTAGCGAAGTAGTGACTACTTTTGAAAAGTAGTTTGTAGTCGCTACTTTTTAAAACAAGTAGTTGTAGTTGTAGTTAACTACATTTTTCCTAAAGTAGTTGTAGTTTTAGTTCGCTACAAACAAAAAGTAGTTTTTCCGACCCCTGGAGTTATAATATATTCCTTTGTATCATGTATAAAATAATTGTTGTGTAATTTCAAAATTATACAGCTACATATTCGTTTTCATCACTGCTATTAAATGAAAATGAAATTTGTTTTTCTTACCAAACGTTTCAGATAGACAAAACGGAACTTTATTTAAATTTTAATATCTCATTTAATAAGGCAGATCTGGTATCTACTATAATAATATATTAAAATTAATCCCATCTTCTATTGTATTTTTGCACTTTTTTCCATTACCATATTATTATTCTTTTGCAGTATCATATTATTGTATTTTTGAAAATATATTTGTATTATTAAATTACATTCGCATTTTAAATTGACATAAAAAGTTAATATTATATATTTATTTGTTGTATTTCTTTAATAGTATTTTTTTATATCACTATTAAAAGTATTTAATCTATTGTTTTTTTTTCTCTTTGTATATTTCGAAGATTATCTATGCTAAATTTAACTTTTCTAGGCTGACAGGTTAAGAGAAATCATAGTGAAAATATAACTGTAGAGTGTTCTCTTCCCATTTCACTTATTTAAAATTATAATAGTTTTAATTTTTCTTTTTGTCTTAATAGAATCCTGCATGTCTAGCCCCGACAGTTTAGCGTAATCATGACTTATAGAGTGTTTTCCAATCACTAAATCCTTTTAAATCTCGGATATTTTAACAAACGTTCTTACCGAGTAATTAATTACGTCTTAAATTAACCACCATATCAAATTTCACACTTTGGCCTCAACCGATTAATAGAAAATAGGAACTTTTGAATGTTTGTCTCTCTTGCACCTCCAAACCCCACGAAGCCAGTTTATGAGGAGAGAAAATTTAGTCTATTTTAAAGCAGATAATGTCATCATTTTTATCCTAAAATAAAATTTAAAACGAGTTCATGTGTTCCAAAATAATCGTAAATTTAGAACGTTTTCCGCTCATTTCTCTCTTTTAAATTTTAAAAGTTTAGAAACGGTTCTGAACGAGTATTCACGTCTTAAATGTAATTACTATGTCAAATTTCACATTTCTAGCCCCTAAAAATTCCAAAGACATTATAATTTAGAAGGTGTTTTGCTCTTGCACCCTACTGAGGAAAGTTTGCACAGGGGTAAAATATAGCCTATTTAAAAACAGAGACTGTTATCATTATTATCGTAAAATACGAAAAAAGTTCAGTAGTTCCAAAGTAATCGTAATTTTAGACCGTTCTCCGTTTATTTTCACCCTTCTATTTTTTTAGAAACTGTTCTGCGTGAGCATTTATGTTTTTAAAAGTAAATATTATGTATAATCTCATGATTCTAGCCCTAATACATCTAACGACATTGTAATTTAGAACGTTTTTTGTTTTATTTCGGACTTTTAAATTTCTATTGTTTTTCATTTTATTTATTTTGGTAAGCTTTTAGATGTTAAAGATAACCACCATGTCAAACTGCATGTTTCTAGTTCTACATATTCAAATAAATCGTAATTTTAGAATTTTTGTCATTCTTGCACCAATTTGACGACACCTAGTTGCACAGAGCGAAAAAGTAGCCCAGTTTTAAGCAGGGACTGCTAAGTTTCCTGCTTATTTCGCATTTAAAAAAATGAAACTGTTCTTTGCAAGAATTTGTGTTTTAAAACTAATAACCATGTCGAAATTCAAGTTTCTAGTCCTAAGAATTCAAAATAAACGGTAGTTACGAGCGTTTTGAGAACGTAATCTACTCTTTTCACCCTTTTAAATTTCCTGTTTTTTAGAGACCATTCTTAGTGTTGCATCTTAAAATTAACCACCATGATGAGTTTCAGATTTCTAGCTCCAATTATATCATAGAAATTGCAATTTTACACCGCTTTTTGCTCCTGAAACGTATTAAATTTCGATTTTTATAAACTGTTCTGTGCGCGCATGTATGTCTTAAATGTAATCACCATGCCGAATTTTATGTTTCTAGTCCCATCAGTATGAGATAAATCGCAATTTCAGAATGTTTTTTGCGCCTGAATAATCTTAGGATCAGTAGTATAGACATAAAATACAGGGTTATTCTAAATAATGGACCCATTTTCAAAAAATTGTATTTATTAAAGTTCAAATCCAAAATGAACAATCTTTATACCAATGAAAAGAGGAAGTTTCAAAGTTTTTTTAAGACATTATAAATGTTCAATGTGTCCACCGTTTGCTGCACGACTAACATCTACGCGATAGCCAAACTCGTCCCACACACGTGAAAGCGTATCTGCTGTTACTGAGTGCACGGCAGCAGTGCACTCAGCTCGCAGTGGCCTATTGCCGCTTGTTTATTAATTATTTAGTACATTATTTCTATTTGTCTTTGATTTATTTTTTAATTTAAGTACACATATAGCTGAATTAAAAAAATAAAGAAATATTAAAATAGCTTTTGGACAAAAAATTCAAAAACATACATTTATACTTTTTTATAGTTTAAATAGTATATAATTGAAACTGATTATTAAATTTAATTTACTCAAAATGAATCAGTCATGGCTTAATAACTTCGCTATAATTTAAATAGTATGTTCACGCTATCTAAAGTTCTAAGCTAAATCACAACAATGTTTCTATTATACATTACTGAACTTGTAGTATTTATCGTATATTAAATATATTAAAATTAAAGTAAGGTTTTAAATTCTATGAAAAGTTATTAATATAAATCGATTCAATCAAGAGATATCCCATTTATTTCTTTGGATTCCCGTAGAAATAAATGAAATTCTTTTCGATTGAATAGTTTGAACTTTATGAACACTGCAGTGTAGTATTGAATAAAGGTTAATTCATTCAGAAATATAACAGCGGTTTTCCCTGAAATATTAGATACTAAATATGCTTACGACTCTCATTTATTTCAGTCCATTTATCTGGCATCAGCTGAATTTGTTTAACTCATTAAAAATTCAGTAATTACATGGAAGGCAAAATGTATAATATGAACATGACATGGCATATCATTCATAAATATTTCTATGAAATAGATATGAAATTCTAATGAAGACTTTGGTTTTTGCAATATTAGGTTTCTCATGCTATAAATGTAAATATTTAAAGGCTGAATTCAGATCCCCGCATTAGGTTGACCACTTGATATATGATTGAAAGTATGTATGTTTTATAGAACCTCGGGTCCTATGGTCAAGCAAACAGGGTTAGGTGTTGCTGGCGATGATCATTAACGGATTGTATCATCACAGAGTTTATAATTAAGATGTATATATATATATATATATATATATATATATATATATATATATATATATATATATATATATATATATATATATATACATATGCATGTATAATTAATAAGAGGAGAAAAATTATATGTGATTTATAATCTGCCCAAATTACACACTTTGGCGCTATTTAATTTAATTGTTCTAACTATTGTATTTGAAAATGGAATAGTGATGAATAGAATTAAAAGTAAACAATGTATTAAATTATATATATATATATACATTATATGTAAATATATATGTAATTAAGTATATATATATATATATATATATATATATATATATATATATATGTGTGTGTGTGTGTGTGTGTGTGTGTATGTAATTAGATACATTGTATATGACTTAAGTGTAAATTTATTTTTCGTAAATTTATGTAACTATATTTTTTGAACAAAGAAATATATATATATATATATATATATATACATTTATATTTTTATACTTTACCTTTATCCATTTTATACGCAATCGAATTTCGACAGAACAACAAATCAAATTTAATCAAAATGAATCACTCATGATTTTAATAACTCCGATATACTTTAAGTAATACCTCTACTTAATGTTATAGGAACTTCTTCCAAAATGAATAAACGTATTTCAACATCTTTCTAAAATTGGTTAAATTTTTCAAAAATCTATCTTCTCGTTTTTGATATATTACGTACTGAACATGCTTACCTCTATCATTTACTACAGAATATTTATCTGACATCAGACGAATTTGTTTTATTCAGTAAAACTTTACTAATCCCATGGAAAGTTTAAAGTAAAACATGTAAGATAGTCTGTATTTCCGGAAGTATTTCTACGGAATCTTTTGAAATTGTAAATCTGTCTTTCATTGAAATGTTAAGATTTTTCTTACATAAAAATTTCTAACAGAATTGAGAACCAGATATATTTTAAATTATATTTTTGTTGCATATTTGGTAATTTAACTTGTTTGTTGAAATATATCAATCATTAAAAAAGGGAAAATATTGTACGTATGTATGACTCGTATGATGTTCGTATTGACATGAAATGAAATGAAATCACCCAGTGGTGGAAAGCCAGCAGAGAAGCATAGAAACTTTTTTCCACGAGGGGAATGTTTAACGAAAAATCATGTTTAAAATTACACATGTCGAATATTACATAACAGATTAAAGTAAAATTTCTATAAAGTTACTTTTTAGAATTCAATTTCAACAACAACATTTCTTAACATAATATACATATATATATATATATATATATATATATATATATATATATATATATATATATATATATATATATATATATATATATATATATATATATATGTGTGTGTGTGTGTGTGTGTGTGTGTGTGGAAGTGACACTCCTGAAAGCTTCTGAACCATTTACTTAAAACAAGACTATGTGTCAAATCAAAGAAAAGTTTTAAATTTTTATTTGATACGAAAAAGTCTAAAGAGAGTAATTAGAAATTTTATGAAAAAGTAAACTTCGCAAAATTAAACAAGCATGACACATCTAGTAATAATTTTCTTCACGCTCATAGTAAACTTTAGTAGGATGAATATGAGTACGATGATTTAAACACAATGGGAAATATAATTTACAGTTATCAATAACAATATAGATAATATTAAATAATATTTTATAAAAGTAGGTATAAGGATTATATATTATTTTCGCCAAATGAAAAATGTTTATTCAGAATGTTGTAATTTGCTCTTACAGTTTAAAGGATCAAGCACGGTTTTATTCTGATTTTATCGCATTATGACAACTGTATTAAAATTGAAATTATGTCTCATTAGAGGATAATTTCCATATATATGAGGTAGAACAGTTCCTGACATCTTTTGTCTTTTTTTTTTGTTATATACGTGTAGGAGAGAAGCGTTTGCCTATTTTATTTAAACTGATGGGAAGCTTTCGTGTTCACTAATGTAGAAGGATAACACTGTTTTTATATTTTTTTCAAGTGAAATTCAAATAACTTTTCGTAGAATATTACATATTAATTAAACCCAGAAAAAGGAATTGATTAAAACTAGAAAAACATGTTTTGCTGAGTACATTTTGGTTGTTTTACCAAAATTCAAGTAAAATTGAACCATTTTACTTAAATTAACAAAACATTTTTTGCTGACGATACAATTTTTTTTTTTTGGAATTGCAAAAAAAAAAAAAAAAAAAAAAAAAATGTTGATTCAAATAAAATTTCCATTGACCTATATTTAAACAAAAAGTTTTGTTGGTTCAACCAAATTTTTGTTGATTCAACAAAACTTTTTTCTGGGAGTACATATACAGCTATTCAATCTTCCGATCAGGGGCATCAAACGCTAGTTCTGTAGTTTTATTTTAAAATCATTTCATTTAAAATTTAAAGCATTCAGCCCGCAATGAACATATCAAGTAGTTTCAGGAAATTTAACTCTTAAGATTTGTAATGGTAAATACACACGCTGATACTTAAAGACATTTTTATTATTTTTTTATTATTACTAGACCTCTTAAACCTTCAGTGTTACAATAAGTTAATTGTGATATTCAGGAGTTTAGAATTTTAAATCTTCTATCTAAAACTAAGTTGAATCAAAATTTCATAACTGAAGCCTGGTAGGTTAGCTTGTGATTTTCAAATCATTGTGTCTTGGATCATATTGTACTACAGTTTAAAGTATCTCTTAAAAGATACTGAATTTAAAAAAATACTGTAGAAAAACAAAAAGTAGAAAAATAGATAAAAATCGACATTTATATATACCGAGGCAATGTCTACACAATTATTGAAGACTATTGGGAAGGGAGCCCGACTACAAAACAGCCTATCGAAGAATTTTTAAAGGGAATTTCGTTAAGTTAAAGACGTTAAAAACGCGTTTAAAATTCACTAAAAATTAAAAATGACAAACAACAAATTCAAATAACAAATTCCAGATGAGAAAATTTGCAAGAATGGGCAAGAAAGTTGCAACCGGATTCTTCTATAGCTGTACTAATTTCAATTAAACTTAATTAAAAAGAGGACAAAACTCAATACATTGGGCTAAAAGAATGAAATCGGATTCATTTTATAAATGTGTAAAAATTGTCGCAAAACGCGAACAACGCTAAAAATCAATTAAACAATTCGCGAAATAATTGAATAATAACTGAATGCATTTCGAATAAATTTTATTTAAAAGAAGACAAATTGTACTATATTGGGCGTAAAGATTGAGGACAGATTGATTTTATTAATGTCAAAAAATGCTACTAAACGCGAAAAAATGATTTTTATCATTTCTAGAGTATCATATTTTCGACACATGTTTCAAAAATAAGGGTGAACAGATTTTTTTTTTTTTTTTTTAGGAATTTGAAAATTATTATCTTTGCATTTAAAAAAAAAATACACCTGAAAAGTAACATGAAATATTTTCAAATACTGCAAAATATCTGCAAATATTATTATTTAAAGAAAAGATATGAGCATGAGAAAATAAATTTAAGCAAGAAAAATGTTTAACGAATATTTTACGTATAAACTTAGACTAAAACAGGTATGAGTTGAAATAAAACATAATAATAATTATAAAAGTATGACATACATTTAATATATATATATTTATACTTATAACAAAGCTTTACTGCTGAGACTTGTTGCAATTAATCCTGTACATTGTTTGTTGGTTGTGATATTTTTAAACAAAAAAATTTTAACACAACATTTTGTACCTTTTCTATCACCTTTCTGTTTTTTGTACTAAGTATTTACTTAGCACACACGATTTTTTGGTTGTACGAAGTGCTTTCTGTATATCCTCATGTCTGGTCACGACATCTGGCTGACATATTTATATCTGCAATGGCGAAGTGATTTTTATAAGCAATTTTTAACACTTTAATGGGACATGTCACAGGCCGTAAACGATGTAGATAAATTTAAAAGGGTTTCTCAAATTATTTATCTACTGGAGCACTTTTCTAGTCTATTAGGAAGCAATTTCCATTCACTCACTTCCTATTGCAGAGGTGATCCAAGTAGTGCTCAATTTCACTGATTTCAGTATAATTTTCGAGGAGCATAAAAGAGGGACATGAAATGGTTTCTCTATGTATATCTTAATGCAGCAGATTTTGGTCGATGATGCAGAATTAAATTATTTCGATGATACACGAACGCATTTCCGGCAAAGATAATATCTTGCATTTTTTTTTTTGTGTGCGTGTAATCCGGAGAAGAAGGAAGTTCGAGAATTCGGGGAGTTACAAATTCGGTTCTCAATATTCCACGCCGGGTGCCGAAGAAAACACTATTTTCGGTAAATACGAAGTGCACGATGGGATTCCATACCTGTATCTGTAATCCATATTTTGACTGCGGAGCGTTAAAACACCGAGGACGTAGATTATTGTTAAAAAGTCCTGATTCACAGCGTCGATTTCTCGTCCCAACATTATGTAGGTTGACGGCGATATAAGGAAAATGCTCCGGGACGGTAATATATTCATATATAACGAGGGTGATCAAAGTCTGCTTTCAGTTTTGTGCCATAGAGAGGCGACAGATGGAAAGTTCTGATCTGGTGTGTAATTCGGCGTGTTATTCAGATACGAAAGGCGTCATATGCTAATAATTCACAGCGGTCATTGGAAGAGATAAATCCAGGGCTGTTCATTGTACGTGGACGGCGAGAGGTCAAATTCCGCTATAATTTCAAATGGGTGATGTAGAAAAATTAAATCAAAAACTGGTGAATAATGTTCGATTAGCGGCACACATCAGAATCATTTCTGTTGAAATAATGCTACTAAAGCATAGTAACTATGAGTCTTGGTACAAGAGTGATGCCTTAAATACACATGTTTCTCATAGAATTGTCCGGGAGACAAACGGAGATTGTTATTTATTGAAGCGGAGGCCATCCCAATTTGTATAAATATCCCTTAAAATCAGCTCTTGAATACCTTTCGCAACCAAATATTTGGTAAAGAGGCGATTTTGTATAAATATGTAAATGTAGTTTTATTTTAAGGATCGTTTGTACCTATTAAAGATCCTAGGTGATCGTAAAGGATTGTGGCAAGAGTATATTAGCATGGTAGCTGTTCCGCAAAATCCAGCAGGTGCATATTCCTGTGATGAAACATGATTAATCCACAATAAGTCCTGTCATTGTACTCTTTGCATACTGCAGGCTTTATTTTTTCAAGACAAGAACACTTCAAAAGTATACGGGATAGAACAACTGGAAAACATGGGATGGCCTCGCAGTCGATTTTTAATTAGGTCCTATCTCTATGAGCAGAGGCGGTAAAGTGATTATAGAATCGCGGTTACATTTTACAGCCAAGATTGGAATATATAGTCATGGCGAGTTGTGAAAATTTGCCAAAGAACAACAGAAAAAGATTCGTTAATGTGAATCAAATGGGTGTGGTTCGAATTTGGTGGCCGCGACGTTAAGCTACCAGAAGCGCTAAAAAAACATGGATTTTATAACATTAACCCTTATGGAGGCCGAAAGAACATCTGCTTATACATGAAAGTTTATCGAAAGAAGTCGTTTGCGATCTTTAATGTTTAGAGTTTTACATACAAGTGACATACCACAACATCCGTTGCTTTTATAAATTATTTTGAACGCGGAGCACAGACATACGGTGAATGCCGATATCAATACTTTATGACTGTTGCGCTTTTCTTTCCTTTTTATTATTTTTTATTATATGTGGTCGCCTTGATAGAAGAATAGATCTGAGCGACTGCCTAGCGGAATAAAATAAGTTTAAATAAAATGACCTTGTTCTTTTCAGAATAATGGGATTTAAATTTGGAAAGAAGGGATGAAAAATAAAATATAACTTAGAATATAAATTTAATTTAAGATATATATATGATGCAACATCATATATGGTATTACAATTAATGTTAAAATCTAGAAACAACTACACGAATCCAGGAATTTATATTAAAAAAAAAAGTTTATGAAATAGATGCGCACATACTAATAAACATCCTTTTGGTAAAATTAATGTAGAAGTTATTTGTTTATTAGTCTTTATTTACCAATTGTCAATGTTAAAATTGTTGAAAGTATGAATGTTGAATGATACATTATTTAATTATAAAGCAGTATTGCGTATTTAGACAACAGATAACAATTGAATAAATAAAATTAAGGTGAAGACATAAATAAATTGAATTGTTATTATTATTATTTTTTTTTTTACTTTGGAAAACTTATTTATGTTTTAATTGCTGTAAAAAATGACTTAATTGGTTGCAGTTATATATCTCCATTAGATTAAAGATAATCATTATATTTTTATTAAAAAATTAGTTTTTACTATAAAGAATGATATTTAAACTTTTTTTTCTGCTTACATTTGCCATTTTATACTGTTAAAATGTAAACTATATCCTAAATATAAGAAAGGTATGAATAATCGCATCGCATATAGGCACAATCACCTTAAATAACATTTCAGTTGATCAGATATGAAACAACTTTTTAAAAATATGGAAAACTTTGATGTTTTGCGCATAAAAATTTGTTGTGATTTGAAACTTCCAGTAAATATTTAAACACAGGAAACAAAATGTTTAATGAAAAACTAAAACTTTCTTTTGTGTTTTTACGAAGAACTGTTCTTTTTTTAGTTTGAGCAAAGTAGTTTTGAACAAAGTAGTTTTGAACAAAGTAGCTTTGACTCTATCATACTCTTTTGTTTTTATTCATTTGAAAAATAAAGAAACCATACATTCTAATAACGAAAGTTAAGATATATGTTGTGACAAATTCAAAAGTTTTTTGGGTATTTCTACTCTGACTTGAGATTTCTTTTCAAGAAAAGCAAAAATGAATGCCCCTGAAAAATAAATCTGAATAGAGAAAAGTCTGAATAGAGATGCTTCAGTTTCTTGAATATTTTAAAATTTAATAGTTTTTTATTTGAATAAATTACAAAATAAACAAAATAGAAAAAATAAAAGTTATAAGAATATTTGGTAAATTAAGAAAAATCATGCGTGTAGTTTTAAAATGTTTTGTGTATGTGTATTACATAAGTATTCATCGTATAACAATATGAATAAATACTTTTTTTAAGAAACAAAATGTATTCTCTACAGAAGAGCTATTTTGAGATAACGAATTTCCATTGCAGGAATATTACAATAGTAGAAGAAAAAGAAAGTGCTTCAATTTGAAGTATGAACTTTTCGTACGTGTTTAAATTGCGTCCGTCTTTGTTAACCCTCCATCGCCCTTAAGAAAACGTACATATGTATATATATTTCAAATTCATTGTACTGTTGTATTGTACTGTTTTCCATAAAAATATTAATATAAAGCAATCTTTATAAAAAAAAAATTTACCGATGGACTGACAATTTGGATTTTCACCTATGGTTGGCACACAAATTCGGGATCGCATCACTGCAACAAGCAGTAATCAAACATATAAAATACTACAAATAATAATTAAAATTTTAGTTAACTTTAATATTCAAGCCACAAAATCTGAGACTTACTAGTTTTTTGACATTTTTATCCCAAAAATAATATTTCATGTTTCGAGGAAATACAAAACTTTGGATGGTTATGTATCGTATAATAGAATTATAGAGTTATGAGACTGTTTTATATGATTAGAAAAACTCTTCTATATCCCAATAAAGTCACCATGGTACATATTAACTTATAATCTAAGCCTACAGGTCATTTCAAATACGTATCAAATTGAGGTGACAATGGGTGACCACGGGTTTTATGCACAAAACTATCGTTAAATTAAAATATACGGGCATAACTTATGACGCAACCTGTATATATACTCAACCTGTAGGCTATAGATGGTATTTAGTGGAAAAATTTGCTAATTATAAAAAGTTATTTCCATTTTTTTTTAAAGTTTTACAAACATAATAAACGTCGAACGCTCTTATATCAAATACACAATAAAATATCATGTACTTATTTTAATGCTCTCTTCAAATGTAGCTAACAAAAAATAAAAATATATTCAAAAGTCAATAAAAATCATTTCTAAAAATACTTTTTTTAAATTTCAGAACTCTAAATCTAGAGCAGTGTTTTTTAGCCTTTTTTTTTCCCTTTTGGCACATTTCATTGATAATCACAATTACGCAACACATTCAAATTATAAAGATTAAGGAATATGTGTAAAAATATACATTTTTTATGTTAATTTATAAAACAAACAAGATGTTTCATCACAATGAATAATAATTATATATTTATTTCTTAAATATTTTGTTAAGTTTTCTTTTTATAACTCATCTAAAAAAGGAAACTAATAAATATGACTGTCATTCATTTAAAATAGATTAACAAGCAAAGGGTCCCTTATAAAAATCTTATCCTTGGAAGATACTGATGCGTGGAGTCAGTAATTAGTATAGTAGTCTTCCTTGTTTTACTCCAAATGACACCAAAAGTTGGTGCAGCACTGTTTTAATCTGTAAGAATTTCCAAACTAATATATAAAGACCGATCAAAGTTTACTCAGTTTTTACTTTTTATTCTGTTTTTCTGATTATACACGAAAAACGAAGGTTTTCATTTTGAAAATGAAAGATTATTTTAAGCATTCGGTCAATTTAATACAGTGCAACTCCATATATTTATGTCGTTTCTCTATATGCCAGATAGTTTTTATACCTATATCAATTGAAAATATATTTTTTTGAACAAAAGCTACATAAACTGCAATAAATGGGAAAAAAATAAATACCAGTGTGTTCTTTTTAAAAGGAAAATTGAATTTCAAAATTTCTTACAAAGTACTTTTAAAGTGAAAATTTGTCTTTCATTCTTTTATATCGCATTTCTTTGATCTTTTAGAATTTACACGAATCCTTTCAACTGCTTTGAAATAATTAACCATGAAAATTTCACAGGTTTCAAATTTTTATGTTCTGTTTAAATCTTAAATTTCCAATTTCACACACTTAAAGATGGCAACTTTATTTAAGAGATGTCGGAAAGTGGATTACGCACTAATAAAAATTAAAACGATATACATTGTATACTTTTGAAATGTTGTTAAAAATGTAACAGACTACTTAAAAGAACTTATAATTCAACAACAGTTCTTTATACAAATGTTCAAATTTTATGTAGACATTTCGAAAATATCTTTAAAATGTTTATGTACCTTTGAATTAAACATAAAATTAATTTTATATGAAAGTTATATAAACGACAAAAGGGATAAATTTACAAGTTTTTCTTCTTTAAAACACAATGCAATTTCTGAAATCCTTACAAAATATTTAAAAAGTAACAACTTGCCTTTAATTTTCACTTGACATTGCCTTTGATCTTTTGGTATAATCTCTTCGCTTCCTTTAAAATTGAGTTGACATAAAAATTACTAAAGTTTGAAATTCAAAACATGTTTTCTTATTTTCTATTTAAGCCACAAATTTTCAATTGTAATCAATTTAATTGGCAATGAATAGTATTTCAAAAATTTCTGAAAATTTTCTTAAAGTAGATTACGCAGATAATTAAAATAAAGCGAGATAAATGTCGTGTTTGAATAATAACAGTCTATTTACGTGAACTTTACATAAAATCAACAGAAATTCATCCTTATTATAAAAGTTTAAGTTTGATTTTCTGTAAGGATTCTTAAAATATCTTTATAATTTCTCTATACTTCCCAATTTATATTTTTTCCACAGGAAACTTACGTAAGCAACAACAAAAGTGAAGTAATAACAAAAATAAATAAATACATAAATAATTTCTTTTAAAATCGAGCATCAAACATATAATATGAAACACTTTATAATACTTCTAGAATACTGCAACGGAACGCCGTTTAAAATGATGAAATTAGATTTACGCAAGTACGTTGTGTACTCGTTGAGGTTTTTTTATTTTTTTGTTCACCCCTGTATATGATCTATTGATCAATATAAACACTGCATAGTGCAATTAATTAATGAAACTTTGCATCAATCACCATAAAAATAAAAGAACATAAACGCGTTTTGAACTGGAAATTTTTAACATCCCGTCATCAGCCAAATAAACACGTCAGACAAATTAACTGTACAGTGTAATAAAATTTCAGACGGCAATGTAAACAGTTCTTTGCGTACCTCTGTGTATGAATTCATTTTTATTTTACAAAACTTTTGTTGTATGCTAAATATAATTCAGCTGGGAAGTACAGAACTCAATGATAAAAATTCTTGAACAATTCTGGTTCATATTTAGTAATGCTTTCGAAATATCTTGTGCAGCAAAGTATATGATCTGTAGAATATCTAGATCACTATACCACATAGTATGCAAATATTTAGTTAAACGTAAAAAATGCATACCACAGCGGAAAACGCACCTCCAGCTTTTATCGCTCATAGACAGTACTGTAACCGAAACATTTTTTGTTTCCCTGTAAACAAACGATAACTGTTAGGCACGTCATATTTTATATTATGCATCTTGTATTGCACTTCAATAATGTATATCAATTTCATTATGTTTGAAATAGTGTAACATTACTAAAATACGCTCCAAACAATTTTTTTCCGTAGAATATTATGTAACCGAATTCTTTTGAGTGTCCCAGTAAATGAATGATAACTGCTTTTTACACCTTATTATACAGTAATCGTGTTTTAATGGACTACATAAATGCATATCAATTTCTTTATGATTGAAATAGTGTAACATCATTACAATACACCGAAAATGAATTTTCCTCATTAACCATAATGTTACGGGATTATTTCGAGCGTCCCTGTAAAGGAAACTGTACATGCTACTCTCTCGACTTTCAATAGCAAACATTCGGTAATAAACTTCAATAACATATATCATATACATGTCAATTGTTGTATATGTATGAGAGTTGGAGCACAGGCAGACGACGGACAGAAAACCCAAATACATAAACACTTTTCAACTATGTTGAAAAGTGTTAAAAAAATCTAGTGATAAAATTGTAATAGTCTATTAATGTGAATATAATAAATGAACTGCATTTTTCTCTCTTTCCTAATTAAAAGCAAATATGATGCTTCTAGGAAAGTTACAAACGATATAAAGTACCCACATTCTCTTTTTAAAAGACAATTACATGTCTGAAGTCCTTACAAGTATTTTTAATTTATCTTACGCTTTTCAGCTCACATTTTCTTTGATCTTTTCATATTCTACTACTAATTTCGTCAGTTTCTTCTAAATTGCCGTAGAAAAATTTATTGGTAAAAATTCAGAATCCTTACGTTTGTTTCTCGGAATTTTGAAGTGTACTCAAATTAGTTGGAACTAAATGTTTGTTACAATTACGTGAATTAGGACTGG
The DNA here is from genome assembly GCA_963931845.1 of Maratus michaelseni. Taxonomy (NCBI): domain Eukaryota; kingdom Metazoa; phylum Arthropoda; class Arachnida; order Araneae; family Salticidae; genus Maratus; species Maratus michaelseni. Next base: position 214,337,402 of record OZ007593.1, read on the forward strand.
AGGTGAAGAGGAATATGCGCATATTAAAAAGAAAATATGTAAATATCGAGTTTTAAGAAGAAAATAATCTTTAAAAATTTAATTATGGAAACATTATACAAAAATTTTTACTAGATTGAACTACTATTTTTTATTGTAAAACAAACTACTATTTTTTATTGTATTGTCTTTTTACTTACCCATCATACGTAGTATAGGGTAAGTCTTGTAATCGTTTTGAAAATCGAAAAAATTTTTTTGACGGATTTACACGTTTCAGACACTGGAGATTCCGAAAAACATATTTTTAGAAAAAAATTTTTGCCGTCCGTCTGTGTGTCTGTGTGTGTGTGTGTCTGTAAACGCTCTATCTCCCGAAGAAATTGAGATAGAGACTTGCAATTTGGTATGTACTTAGTATGTAATAATGGCAAGAAGCCTATTTCATTTCATTAACCTCGATTAACCGGAACTATTTTATTCGGACCCTCGAAATATTCGTTCTGATAAAAGGTATATAAAAATTTTCGAAATTGTTTATTTTAAGAAATGAATATAAAAGACAATAAAAAAACATAAATTTTACATAAAGCATGAAGTCGATCGGATAATTAGTTGCCGAGATATTTGGAATCCTATTTTCCACACTCTTCGATTTTTCATGACCCTGTATTTCATCCAAATTTCACTTCAAAGAGATATTTTAATTGGAAATTTGACGCTTAATCAGATGCAATAAACCGCTAGTTAATAGGATTATTATTTTTGGAGTTATAAGGAAAAACCTCTTTCAAGCAATTCAGTAATCGAGCCTTTAAAGTTTGTGACGTCATCAAGCCACGATTTTATTTGAATTGCAATGCATTTTATAAGTAGTTTACACATTTTTATTTTAATATTTTACATTATGCATATCCATGATGGGTAAGTATTACGGTGGCCCCCAACGACTAGTTTTCCTTTTAATGCACACGATAAATCATATTCAAGATAATAGAAAATTAAATTCACTGATTCACTATTTTAAAACAAAATTTATTAATGAGCAAAATAACATACAATTTGCATTCAACACTCTGATGGCAATATATAAAAGGTAGCATATTCACTATTTTAAAACAAAATTTATTAATGAGCAAAATAACATACAATTTGCATTCAACACTCTGATGGCAATATATAAAGGGTAGCATATTCAAATTTATAAAAAATGCATTTCTGTTATTTTTATTTACTTTTAAATCTAAAAAAAAGAATAATTAATACTCTGTTTAATATCGACGTCTACATATTTATTATATTTATTACATTTATTCGATTAATTTCTAATACACGTTTTTGTTCATATTACTAATATCACGTCATACATATTTGCATTTATTTTCAGCAACAAATCTGTCATTTTATAAAAAAAAATTAATAATTTGTAGCAGAAATTTAGGTTCTAACCACTAAATAAGTAGCCAAAAAGTAGAAATTTAAAGTAATAATGGTTTACCAAAAGTATTTAATATCAATGATTGCAAGGAAGCAAAGCAATAGGATTAGCAGTGATCACACTTATAAACTCAGACAGTTAAATTGAATCACCAACATACTTTAAAATAACTACTCTAACAGTTTGCAGGAAACGAAGAAGACGTTCACTTCAGATACACTAGAAACATTAAAAACACTATATAAAAATGCCACTTTCATAATACTGCAATAACACTGAAAGAGAACGCCATGGATTCCAAATTCTCTTTATTTGAGAACACTAAATGGACCTTATCACGACGTCGAAGCGCTTAGTAGAGGATTGAACTCTAAGGATTATACTCAAATGATTAGCCCGAGACAGAATCCTAAAAAAATCGGAATCAATGAACACCAGGCTAATAAATACACTAACAGTTTGCAGGAAACGAAGAAGACGTTCACTTCAGATACACTAGAAACATTAAAAACACTACATAAAAATGCCACTTTCATAATACTGCAATAACACTGAAAGAGAACGCCATGGATTCCAAATTCTCTTTATTTGAGAACACTAAATGGACCTTATCACGACGTCGAAGGGCTTAGTAGAGGATTGAACCCTAAGGATTATAATCAAATGATTAGCCCGAGACAAAATCCTAAAAAAATCGGAAAATGAACACCAGGCTAATAACTACACTAACAGTTTGCAGGAAACGAAGAAGACGTTCACTTCAGATACACTAGAAACATTAAAAACACTATATAAAAATGCCACTTTCATAATACTGCAATAATACTGAAAGAGAACACCATGGATTCCAAATTCTCTTTATTTGAGAACACTAAATGGTAACACCTTATCACGACGTCGAAGCGCTTAGTAGAGGATTGAACTCTAAGGATTATACTCAAATGATTAGCCCGAGCCAGAATCCTAAAAAAATCGGAATCAATGAACACCAGGCTAATGTTCCATAAATGGCGAGATTCGATCAAGGTCGCGCGATAACTTCTACCAGTGTATTTAAAATTTAAACTATCCCAGCCGACCACGGAAACCTAAATAGCATATCACTGAGTAAAATACCTATGACACTCAGATTCAGAACAACAGGTTAATGTTGCATAACTGGTGCGATATCCGACCCAAAACGTACTATACACACTTGTACCAGCTGCTTATACTAACCAGCAAACGACAGAAACTCTCTCTCTCTCTCTCTCTCTCTCTCTCTTTTAGGTTTCTCTATTCTTTAAAAAGATAATTCTATTCACATGGAGGGGGCCCATAAACTTTGAGAGTAACAAGTCATTTTGCATTTTTTTAGCTTACCAATTAGTCAATTTTTCTGTCACAAACATGTTTTTGTCATAATAATAACTCAACAAATGCCATGAGGCCATAGATATCCGCTTTATGAGATAAATAATTTTGTTGTTCTTTGTGTGAAATAAAAGTGTTATATAATGTGTCTGTGGAAGAGGAGAAAACGGGTGAGATCGGGATTTTACAGATGCTTAAAACACAACCTAAACATAAACGGTATTTTTTTCTTTCCCACCCCTTCTCGTGCACCCTCCTTCAAGCAGTGATCTTCCTCTTCTCTTGTACTTTTAATGGAAGAACCGAGCTTAAAAGTCATTTTCCATCTCAAGCATAGAAAACGCAATTCATTTCTGCTCTAGCCATTTAGGAAGTCTTGTGATTAGACTGTGGGGAGTAGGGGGATGTTTCAACAAAACAATAATGAACAGTGGCAATCTAGTCTCTGTGGCATGTAAAATTGGACACAATACTAAAAAATGCTGACTTCGACAGGAAAATAGGCAAAAAATTGTAGCACTCAACTATTCTAACATTTGAAGCATTCAGCAATCAGAATTTCTGTAATATACTATAAATTCAGCCTTTCCAGTATTTTTCCTTTTTTTCAGAGATACATAATTATGTTAAGTTTCATTAGAAAACTTAGTTTATAATAGCTTTCAAAATTATGTACTATTCTAAACTATGCTTTTTATTATTTTTTCTCAATTAATTCATAAAAAACTTATGTTTTTTTAAATCAAATATGATGACGGGAGGTATTTTTACTGGAGAATAGAATTTTTTGCTGGCTACCAGATTTTATCAAATTTGTAAAGTCCTGCCAGAGGCAAAAAATAAATTTCATAAAAAATATATATTCAGTCTGTTTTTCAATTCTATATAAATTGTACTTTTAGAAAATGGCAACACTTTTGATATCATTGGAATCTGGCATCAGTTAGAATGTCATAAAACGTATAAATATTAAGCGATTAAAGATATATGGCAGAGGTGTCTGCCGAGGTCACGTCAGTGAAAGTCGTACGCCAAGTAGCGGAAGGGGGATGAACTACTGGAGGTAAAACACACAGCTTGTGATCGAAATATGGAAATATTAGTTATAATGTAGTGAGAGTTTGTGGTAAATGTTGAAATAAATATGCGTAATAAAAATTTCAGTATCCATCTATCAAAATACCTGGGTTTCTTGAAGCCACCAAAGTTACCACGCTTTATAAAATAATTTTCACCCCGTTTGTTGCAGTAACGCTGAAATATTTTTATATCGTCTGCAGTTCAATTATTTTACGCTATAGTTGTTGAAAGTAGATTAAAATTTTTTTGTGAATGGCAACGGAACTGTTTGTTGTCATGAGAATGAAATGTCGTCTGATTTGATGCGTGGGATAAAGTTTTAGTTTTGAAATGTTGTTGTTAAATTGGAGTCAGATAAATCAAAATAAAATGAAAAAATAAGTTAAGTACGACTGAATGAAATAATATTTAGGGAAGTACTTCTGACACCGTTTGATTATTTGTTACAAGCTTTTATCATGTAATTTTAGTTCTTGTGTGTAAAGATGGAGTTTTGTAATCGAATTTTCACTCAATTTCTGAGGTGCGAAAATTATAAAAAATAGGTATACAGATGTTTTCCTTTTAACAATACATTTTAATATGTTTAGAGGGCAAGATATTTTTTCAATATAGGAGCACTGGCGAAATAAAAATTATATACGTCTAAATCTATCATCTGCGCATTCTCCTGAGTATATATTGTGATTCTTTACTCACTCACGAAAGATGTATCTTGTTTACTAGATTTATTGCAAAATATTTTTGATACAGTTTGTTTTCATAAACATATTTATATTTAAAAAAGCATTCACTACATAATTTTAGATTCGGGAGAAAAGCATAATCCTTTAATAATCATCTAACATAATCCTTTACTACTGAAACTAAAATGATATTGTGAATGTTTTTAAATGTACGTATTTTTTCGAAACAAACTGTATAAAAGATATTGGCAATAAATTTGGTAATCAAGATAAATCTTCCATGAGTGAGTAAATATTCGCGATATATGCTCAGGAGAATGCGCAGATAGTAGATTTTGTCATACCTAATGACGTCATCCTAAAAGCACGCCCATTGTCATTATGCATCCCGTCCACAAGGTAGCGCAGTTGTTTAAATTTTGCGCCCCTATTCTAGTATTAAGTTAGAACGCTTAATATGTATACGTTTTGGTCAAATGCAGATGGTTGTGAAATCATCCAAGTTGTATGCAAAATGAGGTGAATCTACTTTTCTATTTATGCAAATACATATATATTTATATATGTAAGATATTACAAAAACTTTTAACCGATTCAAAGATTATTCTAAATTCTATTAAATTAATTCTTTTTATTTCGTCTTAAAATACTTTTATCCTTTTTTTTCATCTTCCTTTCAAAAATCTAATTCTTTTCTACACGTCTTTATTGCTTTTGGAGTACCGCCAGAATTTTTTTCAACTTTTCAAAATTCACTTTAATATTACCGTCTGTTTTTACCCCGAGTGTTTATTCCAGAAATTTCTCTAAAGGATTTTTGGCGCGCTCTGCTGTCTTTTTCAATTCCTACCATTAGCTCACTCTCTTTATATATTTATATATCTTGTTCAAATTTTCAATCGTTAATAAAATACTTTTTATTCATCCACTCATGTTCAAATACATTTTTTTAAACTTGTAGTGGATGACACTGGATGTTAATACGGTTTTTTTCAAATATTATTACTTCTGTTTTCTTCTTTTTGTATTCTTGCAACCGAGATTTTAACCTTATATGTTTACATCAGCTTGGATATTGTTCTTGTTCTTTTTTCTGTTGATTCCTGGAATGTAGACATCAGTGAAGAAATGAGTTATGTTAAAATTCCATTCATTATTATATTTTTGAATCTGGCATCAGTTAAAATGTCAAATGCAGATGGTTGTGTAATCATCCACGTTGTACGTAAAATATGGTGAATCTAATTTTCTATTTATGCAAGTACATAAAATTTTCAACTTTTCTAATTTGATATCATAATTTGGCAGATATCACCTGATTCGAGTTAATGCAGTATCACAGGGCCTGAGAATCCTTGATCGTGATGGAAATAACTGCTAAATTAAAATACTTTTTCGTCATTGAGTATGATTATTGTCCGTCTATGAGAAGAGCCAGTGTTTAAGATCTCTTTTGCTTTTTAAACACACCACCATGAGTGCTAGAGTGTGCTATGATTGCGGCTTCACTCTTTCATCTTAACCAAAGCTTGAAAAAATTGTAGCAAAATTACAATGATACATATATCTTCCCTATATATATAAAATCCTAATGAAACGAATTTGTGAAACGATTTTATGAAACGAATTTATGAAACGATTTTATGAAACGACTGATTAAACGACTGATTATGTTTCAAGGCTATTTTTAATAAAATATTAAACGCTTGATGGTGAAATTAATACCAATTGTCCATAAAAATCCCCGGATGTCAAAACTGGTAATAGAATTTTGAAATTGGAATTAGTTTTCGAGATATTAATTTTTTTCTAATTTTAATGAAATTTCTGTAATGATGGCAACTAATTACTCAGTTTTTTTTGTAACAAAAAAGGGAAAAAAATTGAAAGGATCCCGATAGGGATTATTGATTTCTTTTTAATCGTCATTTTCAAATTGAAATTGAATTTATCTTTTTTTTTCAATCGATAATGAAGACAAGATTGTGATTAAATTATGTTTTTCAGGAAAATTTGAAAAAAAAAAATCACATTTCTATCGTCAGGATTCAATCGTCTGTCAGCATTTAATTTAATTTATAAACTGAAAATATTTTGAATAAATTCGTCCAAATGACGTCATTTATGTAAACGCGAAAGAAACGGGGAAAAAGAATTAATAGTAATTATTATTTATTGATATAATTTTGTTATTTTTTTGTAAAATTTAATTGAACGAATTTATAAAATCACTAATTCGGATATTTGAAACGAATATATAAAATAATAATTGCCCAACTGAACGGAAGGAGAATAAAATATCCTGCTTGGTTTTCTATCCTGCTTGGTTTTTACCGCCAAGCTTTTTAAAAAAGTGACAAGATCCGTATAATAGAAAAGCACCGAAAGTTCATTGGGTTTGTTTTCATAACTTTTGGCAAAAAATCTATGTATATTAACGAATCTATCCCTTTTTGAAGCTCGAATTACGCCAAACCTAAAAACAAAGGATCCTGTACTGGAAAAGTACCCGATTTTCTTAGGACAATATTCAAGTGACATAACATAATGTAAAATTATCGCGGATAGCAAATTTGTTTAAATATCTCATCAATTGATGCCGAATAAATGCAGGCATGCATGCACAATATATTTAATTAATTTTGTATGATAAATAATTATTAGATAATTCGTATATACATAATAATTAAAATAAATAATTTACATATTTAAAATAACATGAAAATATGCATGATGGTGCACTAAAATAGAGAGAAAAATAAAACCTGGTACTGAAAATTTTTATAACATAGTACTTTTTAATACCGTGGTTCTCAATGTTATTCACAAGCAGATGGAATTTTTCTCATCCTTAAACGCAAAGGAAGAATAGAATACAGATCGTTGTTATAAAAGTCCGAGAGGTAGCCACAATTTAAACCTAACCATTTTATACAAGCTGGTTTTCAAGTTGTAATTGATTTTACTTATCAATCCCGAAAACAGTCGTCAGTTGTCGCAACAGCTGTGTATGACGCCATGATAATCAAAAAGTGCCCCATTAAAACGTTAAAAGCATGGCAACCCAATTACAGATTTACCAATATTTTTAAAATAAAGCACGCTGTCATGTTTTTAGAGGCCTCGAAGTCTGAGCGGGGGTTGGCGAGCGTAGCTCGCAGGGGGTAGGCCCCCTAGTATATATATATTTCATTTGAATCTCAGATTTTTTTAAAAACTTTAGAAAATATCAAAGATATGTATCCTAATAAACGCTACTTATACATAAAATTTTTTGTGTAATATTTGTCACATAAACAACGAAATATTGTTGTTTAAAATTATAACTTTTCAATTTCTTTATTGAGTTTCGGTGCTATTTATAACAGTTTAATATATATTTTTTAATAATAATTTAGTAGTGAATAATATAATTAATTAGTGTTATTAATTGGTATAATTAATAGTAATACTAATATTGTATTTAGCAGTAATAATTTAATAGCATATATTATATTTTATTTACTAATACAAAATGTATTTATTGCCCAGCTACCTTCAAATAATGTAAAGTTATTAACATATGCGTCCGTACGGATATAAATACGCTTAAAATAACTTAATTATCATTTCACATTAAGAATATGTTTTCCCTTAACATTATTTTATAATTTACTGTTTACTATAAAAGTGCTTATGTGTAACTAACATAGATTAAAAATTATTCTATTATAATCGTGTAATAACATATCTTTAAACAACATGCCTTATTTTTGTTTGATTTAATCTTCTAGAATATTTTCTCTAACATTATATAATAAAAAGATATGCAATCTCTTGATCAAACATTTTTACGAAGAAAATTGATAAGAGTAAATTGCGTTTCATATAATTTATCTTTTAAATTCGATATCTCTTGATGTGTTTGCCTTAAAACTAGTAAAAGATACACGTCGCAAACTTGCGTAATATCAGAAAATAAATATTACTATGTTTGCTTTTTCAGGGATAGAACTGTAAAAGTTGCTTTTTAATACTGTATGTATATAGATTGAAAAATATTGATTTTAAGAAATTATAAAAATTATAAATTTAAGGTAATACTGTTTGGTTTAAAACAGGACAGTTTTTAATAATCTATCTGGGATATGTTCAAACAAAATTACACAAGATATATTTAATTTACATGTACTAGATACATTTGCACAAACACACACAGAGAGAGGGAAACATGAAAAGAGGAAAATAAACAAATAGATAAAATAGCAGCAGTTTCGAAATTGAAAGTGCCTTCTGAAAAGAGAAAAAAAAACTCTGAAACGAAAATCGAAAGAACTGAAAAGCACTCACAAGGAAGGTCTCCATAAGCGCATAGTCAAAAAATTTTGAAAAAAATTACAGAATGTTCTTCTCATGATGATATATATGTCTATAAAAAAAATCCGTGAAACCTCGATATCACGTCCGTAGAAAAAATTATAAAAATTTCGTTTATTTGACGATTTATCACTGGTTGCAATGGAAGAAAATTTAAAAAAAAAATACGGTTTTATGACAAATACTTTTTAATGAAAAACCTTTTCATGCTGAACTTGTTTATGTAAGTTTAACTTACATAATAAATAAATTTTTATAACTACAATTTTGTGTACACATTTATATGTACATATAATGAAATTTAAAGATCGTAATTTACGAGTTAAAACAAAATTTAAATTGATTGAAATTGTTTCAAGCTCAAAAATAAGCCCGATTCTGAACATTGTCAATTCAAGGAAAAAGTATTGTTGCTATGGAAAGAACGACTTCTTAGATATGAAAATGTATAACGAAAGCGTTTTTCATCGGACTTTCCTTTTTAAAATACATTTAAAATTTACTTATATAACCGGTGAAGCCGTTTAAATTAGAAAAAAATCGTGGAATGGGGGGATAAAACAAAAGCAAAATTTCATTCAATCGGTAATAAATAGAGAAAAATACGTGAATGATTTATTTAATCTCATTTAAAGAATATTAAAAATTAATATTACTGCAAACGTACAGAGAATTGAAAATTTTGAACGTAAATTACAAACGATTCTGAACAAGAGGGTATGGTATCATGAGCCCTAGAATTAACAAATTAGTATAATTTTTTTAAAGCTAATGACAATTTTACGCTTTCAAATTTTACAAAAATCTCATAGACATATTTGGAAATTTAAAAAAGCATTGTTAAAAATACAAAAATTATACAAAAAATAATAAACTGTAATCGTTTAAGTTTAAATTCATTAAGAATTGTGCATTCGAATAATCATTTTACAAACAATTTCAAATTGCTTTAAAATCGTTTGCGTTTGGCGAAGGGAAAATGTTGCAAGTAAAATCGCGTCATTTTACGCCAAATACTCGAAAATATTTTATTTTTTTGCAGATTTTCTACTGGGATTCCGCAGTTAAGTTTCACTGTTCCTTTATTACATATATGAGTAGCTTCATTAGCATTTTTTTTTTCAAAATTTTCTGAGTACGCGCTTTAAGGAGGTCTTCTTTGTCAGTTAGACATCGACTTCAGATATGCTATTAAAAAAAATCATTTAAAAGTGTTAAGACGAGTTGTTAGAACAAAAGGTTTATTTTTAAAATAACATCTAAGTTTTTAGATCATGTCTCAATAAAGCTAAATCATTACATATAATGGAATACAATTGTTAATAATTTAATATATATATTTTTTTAATTTAACAATTTTAAAATTCTTCCTTCTTTTTCAATTTTGATATTTCAAACTAGATTTTCTTATCCTATACTCAGAGGGTACTTTTTCTAAAAAGATATGTGTCAAATTTCGGATACAAAAATCACATCAAAAGAAATATATATATATATATATATATATATATATATATATATATATTAAATGTATATGGAATAAACCTATGAAAATCGCATTCAGATTTCCTTTAAAACAAAAATTTCAAAGATATAAAAAATATATACTTTTAGTTATTTCTGACAGAATCTAAAGATACATTAAAATAAATTTCAGGCATAAAACGGTAGTTTAAGTATTGTTTCATTTTTTCTTTCTCGTTGTCTTATCTTAAAAAAGAACCAGATCAAAAATTACATATTTTTTAATAAATTCATTTGCTTGCCTATTCTACTAAGTGGAAAAAAGCAGTGAATTTTTCATAATCGAGTTCGGTGCCCATACCAAAATAATGTATTGTAACGTAAACTTTTGGGGAAAAACATGAATTTCAGTCAAAAAATTGTGTGTGATATTTAAAGTGAACATTGAATGTTTATAAAAGAGTACTAAAAAAACTATTTTTACTTTTATAAATATTTAACTTAAAATTTTAATTGAAAATTCAAACGAATGATGCTTTTGTTATTTGCTTGAAAATTATGAATTATTTGAATTAATACTTTTTGTTCAAAATAAATTGTTTCTATCATATTATTTTATAAATTAATGCCCGACACTTATCAATAATATAAAATAAATTTAAAACAAAACATAAAAGTTAAAAGAAAGTTTGAAGATTTATTAATATATTTTTTACAGGGTGTCCAGCGAATAAGACCCTGATTTTAAAATTAATCATCTCAAAAACGAAGATCAATGGAATTATGCGGTAAACGGTTTGTTTATTAGCTAAGCTGAAAAAAAAAGGTTATGCAGAAGTTCCGAAAATTTATTTACAAAAACCGTTAACCCTTTCCGGCACAGTGGTCCCACTCCGGGCACACCTAATTTTAATTCCAAACTTGCATTCGGCACCAAGAATATTTTAATAAAATTTTGCTTCTACACTGCTCAAAACAATTAAAGGATATTTGAAGTTTTATATAAAATAAAGATATAAACGAAATTTTTTTTGCCGAAAATAGAAGAAGAGAATCACAAATGCAAATTTTTCTGGTTTTCAAACTGTGGAGTATGCAAATTTTGAGTTCGACGTCAAAAACGTCGCTTCAGCGGCAGCGAATGAAATTTGACTTTCAACTGGATAAAAGAGAATGAAGACAAGGATGATCGGCATTCAGTGATTGCTTTGTTTCGCTGAGTACGATGTCTCAGCGAAGTCATTTGACAGATTCAGAAGCTTGGAGAATTGTTGGTAGGTTAGAAGGGGGCCAAACTCAAGCCGAAGTAGCGCAAGCCATTGGAGTGTCACAAAATGTCATTTCCAGGGTCTGGAACCGTTTTTTGGAGAGTGGATGTGCAGGCCGAAGACCAGGGCAAGGTCGTAGACGGGCAACAACGCCCAATGAAGATCGGTATTTAGCGTTAACAGCTCGGAGACACCGAAACATGAACGCTACTCTTCTCCAACAACACCTTCGCTCGGCTACAGGCACCACGATTTCAACTCAGACTGTCCGAAACCGGCTCCATGCTGTAGGTCTGTATGCTTGCCGACCGATGGTATGTGTTAGATTAACATCAAGGCATCGTCGCGACCGCAGGGAGTGGGCAACCGAGCATGTCAACTGGAGGAGAAATGAATGGAGCAATATTCTGTTTTCTGACGAGTGCCGTTTTTCTGTGCATCCGGATAATAGGCGTATTTTCATCTGGAGGGACCGTGGCAGTAGGAATAATCCTGCGTTCGTGCACGAAAGTGTCAGATTTGGCGGTGGAGGAGTGTTGGTGTATGGTGGCATCTCCATTGACGGGCGCACTGACCTCTACATCATTCGAGATGGAGCTCTGACTGGTCGCCGATATAGGGATGAGATCCTCAGACCTATTGTAGTCCCTTACGCTGCAGCAATAGGAGATAACTTCATTTTAAAGGACGATAACTGCAGGCCACATCGTGCAAACCTGGTGGAGGATTTCCTTTTCGAGGAAGGAATCGTTCGAATGGAATGGCCAGCGTGTTCTCCAGACATGAATCCAATCGAGCACGTTTAGGACGCTCTAGGAAGACAAGTTTCTGGCCGCCAACAACCCCCACAAACTCTCCAAGAACTGGAAAGAGCTCTTCTGGAAGAGTGGGGCAGATTACCCCAACTCGTCATTAATAGCCTCATTGAGTCCATGCCTCAAAGGTGTTCAACGTTGCTGGCCGCCCGTGGAAACCATACCCCCTACTGAAAATGATTTTCTTTGAAGAAAACACCTTTTCTTATTCTTTTTTTCTCATATGCACAAATTGTGTTTTTTTCCTTTTGTACACAAATGCGCAATAAAAAGCATTTTTTTCTGCCAAACATGTGTAATTTATTCTCATATAACCTACTATGTCTGTCGACCATGTATCAATCAGCTAAAAAGTTTCCCAGATACAAAATCCACCTAAAACTGCAATATCCTTTAATTGTTTTGAGCAGTGTATAATAAAAGCTTAAATTAACGATTTCTTATTTTCTAAAAAAGTCGTTTGTAATTTCCGGTGTCAGTCAGTAATTTCGCATTTTACGAACAGAATTTGTCTGGGCCGGAAAGGGTTAACAGATGGCGCTGTACGCCGAAAAACTCGTTCTCTGCAAGCAATCTAAAACAAAAAAAAGTCAAGCATTCTTTTCAATCAGAACATAATCTTTTCAAAATGTTCACCGTTCGAATCAATGAGGTGGCGTGAACGAATAATGAAATTTGACATCATATCCTGCAATGCCTCAACGGAAATGGAATCGCATGACACACAAATCGACGATTCGAGATCATCCAGCGTAGTGGGTGGTTCCGGTAGACAGTGTCTTTCAATGCGCCCCACAGAAAGTAGTCACAAGGAGTCAAATCGGGCGAATATAGAGGCCAATCCATTCCTGTGCCAGCAAATTTGTGATAATCCAACGCAATTACTCTATTCTCGAAGTACTCATCAAGAAGGCGAAACACCTTTTCTGTACGATGTGGTCGAGCCCCATCTTGCATGGACCAATCGATACCTGGTCGATCCTCCAACGCTAGTTGTGTGCTGACAAATTGTGCAAAAATTGTAAGGTAAGGTTCATTAGTGATCTTTTATCGCATGAAAAAAGGACCGATAATGCCTCTGGTGCATACCGCAACCCAAGCAGTAACTTTAGGCGAATGCAGAGGTTTCTCTTCACACAAATGAGGATTTTCGGAACCCCCCAAATCTCCAGTTTTGTTTATTCACGAATCCATTCAAGTAGAAATGTGCTTCATCTGTGAACCAGATGCGGCCAACGTTAACCATTCTTAATCAATCATTGCGAGAATCTGGTTCGCAAAGTCAACCCTTTGTCCTAAAGCTTTTGTGGGTATAGTCTGATGACTTTGGATTTTGTATGGAAACATTCGTAGGCTGTTTTTCAATATTTTTTGCGTACTGAAACGCTTTAAACCAGTCTCTGATGCAATTCTTTGCACACTCTTCCTTGGATTTCGCTGAACAATTCCAGAAACGTTAGCGACAGTTCCAGATGTAACTACAGTTGACCAGGGTCCAACGTTTCCAACTCGATTATCATCCACGCTGCCGGTTCGTCAGAATTTGGCAAAGAGCTTGCGAATGACTTTCGCATCGGGTCCATCGGAACATTAAATCTTTTTTTAAACCTGCGCCTTGTTGCCGTAAGACTGCGTTCTAATCAGTAATACACCAGTACGAGAAAAACACAGTATTCAAAGGAATATATGATTTTAACCTCTACGCTAACCTCCGTTCACGATTCAACGGTGGAACTGATCGCTCTGAACTTCAAAGCACAATTTATAGGCATTGAGATTACAGCGCCATCTGTTAACGGTTTTTAAAATTAAATTTTCGAAACTTCTGTATAACATTTTTACAGTTTAGCTAATAAAGAAACTGTTTACCGCACAATTCTATTGATCTTTGTTTTTGAGATATTTAATTTTGAAATTAGGGTCTTATTCGCTGAACACCCTGTATTTAATCATAACAAATAAAACAAATAATAGGAGTAGACAAAATCAAAATATCTCTAGCATTAATGAAGAGTCACACATTTATTGCAATCCATTTTCTCTCCTTCTGTAAATATTGTAACACTTACGAATTTTTTTATATCAAAATAGTTTACAATTTTTCAAAATTCATTTCATTAAATAACTATATATTGAAAGTAAAGATATTAAATTTCCAAAAGAGACATTGTTCATTTGCAATAAGCTAAATACGCTTGATAATTCATTTTGATAGTATGACGGGGTAGCGAAAACTGTCATGACGCCATTTATATAATTTTGTTGAATAGATGTCAGAATAATATAGAATGACAGCTGTAGCATGCGTAGAAATTTGGACATTTAATCGTTCAGTAAAATGGCAGCTTTGCTTATTGACAAATTCAGACTTCGGAAATAATTTGCAAAAACGATGAATTTTAACTAAAGCCACTGTATTATTCATCTGTGTGAATAATCTACATTTTTTTCCATTAATTCATGATAATGTAATTTAATTTGTGTTATATATTATTTTTAAAATTAATATTAGTAGTTCAAACTATTTGATAATAATTTAAAATAGGATATGTTTAAAGTATAGTTTGAATCATTTGTGGAAATGTGAAAACTCACCTAAAAATAATTATTTTTTTCACTGCGAATACCCATAATGGCTAAATCAGATGATGAGTACAAACAAAATAAAATGGTTTGAAAATTTACAAATTTGTTGCATTCCATATATATATATATATATATATATATTACGTATACATATGGGGGAGAGTACGGTAAAATCGGGTAGGTGGGTCAAACCGTGTACTCGGTTTTTTCGCTGATGGGTGCTATCATGTGGATGGTACCATTCTTAACTACATCCCTTAGCGTTACCTAGAAGTGTGTCTTAGGCTTTTGCAGTGAGTTAATATCTGTGTCCGTCCAATGTTAATGTAAATAAGTTCACCTCAAAAGTTAAAATTTTCACCATCTTTTTTGCTGTTCAAATAAATCCAGCGTGATGGATCGATTTAGGTAAGTAAACCACCGTTTTCTACAGCTGTCACACGATATTTTGATGCCAACTAAATTTGTGTACGTCCAGTTATCGGAGAGAACGACCATGTTGTTTTTTGGTCGTCTGTTTAGATAAAACCGAGTACCCATGGTTTTTTCATTGATTTCTGGAATGAATTGTTTCTTCACTCAACTGGTGCTGAAGGATGGATATAATGTTCAGTCTGCAAAGAGTGGGCACATGAGGATACGAGATGTAAAATCAGCAGATACGAGATGTAAAATCAGCAGATACGAGATGTAAAATCAGCAGATACGAGATGTAAAATCTGAGAAAGCTATTACATGACAACAAAAAAAATTGCTCGAAAACCAGAAAAAATATTACTGACCTTAAAAAATGTATACATGTTTTAAACTTTGATCCAAAATGTAATGCAATAAAGTTTTTTGTTGTAGTCGTGAAATGACTTAACTTCTGATTAGTCCCCGGTTTTACCCTACCACCGAAATTTTGAGCTTTTTTAGATTGTCCTTGGAAACACCTTTTCCCAATAGAGATGAATTTTCCTGTGGAAACATGTATGTTTTTCAATAGCCCAGATGTACCCAAACCCTTTGGTGGGGTGTTCCAATTATTCCGCCCTTCTTCTTCTAGCGTTTTGTTTAGAAAGGAAAACCGTCAGGTATCCGGTTTTACCCTATTTTCCCATACATATTGCGTTTTCATAACAAAAAATAATACTTGAAGATACGAGTGAAACTTGGTGTTCATATACACTTTTATCAAAAGATGTTTTATTTCATGTTATGAAATAATCTGTCATATGACAAAACTAAAATACTAAGATTCTAATTAATATTAAAAATATGTGATATATAAATTTCTTAATTTACTATTCCGATGTTCAATAACATAAATAATTTTATATTTTAATATTTCAAAATAATTGATTTTTTTTTTTGCGAGGATTTATTGTCATATCTTTAACAATTTAATATATGAGACGAAGAATCAAATAAATAATTTTAAAAAAGGCTATAATCACTTTACTTTTAATTCGTATCGGATAACACCTTTATTTACTCGTATCTTCAATTTAATATTCACTCCACACAGGTGCTTCATATCCCAATGATGTTTTTGTTGCTTGAAGTTATTATTTTTTCATATATTTCAATTACTGGATTACTAAAACGCATCTGACTTCAATACTTTACTTTTGTTCAGATTTTTTGATATAGATAAAATAACAGAGTAATTTTAAATGGGAAAATGAAAAAAAAATGTTTATTATATATAATAATATATTTTCCATTTTTTTCTTTAATTGTTATATTGATTACCAAGAAGCATAATATCTAATAATTTCTCTACATAAAATGTTTTTTTAAAAATGTTCTTAAAAGGGAAATAATAAATGAATTATGACAATAATAATGAATTAAATAATAATGAATAATTCTTTATTAATCTGATATAAGATTGCATTTAAAAATAAAACTATATAATTGTTTAAAATATATTAGGAAGCAATTAATAAAATACAGATTGTAGGACTAAAATAGGGATGGAAAATATAGTTACATTTGGTTAACAGGTTGCATCGTTTTTATAACGTATAACTAATCGCTATGTATACTGCCGAATGGTGTTTTAATTAAAAGGCATTTAAACAGAATGTTTGAAACAATAAAAGTAAGTATGAAAGCTGTTTTCTGTCTGGATGAACCCACACCATTAAAATAAGTTTACATGGTTAAACTCTATTTTTACCCGATTAAAACTTACCTAGTTATGACACTTTGAATTTCATGCATTTTTAGCTTTTCTGGTATTAAAAATAAGTTTTTCCATTTTTAGTGATTCAAATGTTGAAATTTAATATAATTTTAAGTAAGATAACTCGGCAAGTTTTGGTCATTGAACAATAAATTTCTATTGCTTTACTTGTTAGAACATTTAGAAACTTTTCTAAATAAAACTTATGGGACCCAGGCATTGTATATTTTTTCAATTTTTTAACTATTTGAGAAGTAACCATTTTAACGTAAATCGAGTTTTATATGATGTAAAATAAAGTTTGAGTAATTTTTGCATTACAACTATACCTCTAAAGCTTACGGTTTAGAAATTAGGTATTGGAACACGTTTAGAAGAGACACCCTGTATAAGAGAAAATCCTTTGTCAGATGAATTCTCACATTATTTAGTTTGCCGTTCTTTTAATGTTTTGTTTATCGGCATTTTTGTGCGTCTGTATTACGGTGCTTCGCTATTTATCTTTATTTTAGCCCTCGTGCTTTTTTTAAATACTGCTTCATTCATTCTTTTTAGCGATACTTTGTCCGCATCGGCTGTTTCTTTACATTTCATCGGAACCTCGTTAGCGGCGCACGCGCATTGTTAGTTTTTTCGCAGCCGTTATTTCTCTCCTCCATCGGCGGCGGTCGCGCATGCACAGTATGCATGGCTCTGACCTTGATTCGTTGGAGCGGCTTTTTAAATCTCAGCGTACGTAGGATTTTCAAAACATCGACGCGTATCTGTGTCAGCGAATAGGGGATAATTTTACTTTTGGTTTCGTTTTGAGAGCGGCGATTCGTTTGTTTATTACCGTTGACTTTAAATTTTAATCAATTAAATTGAAAGGCCTGTGATTTCACTTTGGCTTTTCCCGTATAAATCATATATATAATTTTTCCGTTACTTTTTGAAGTAGTTTGTCTGATGGGAGTCGCCGGAATTGGACGTGTTACTTCTTTTTTTATTTTTTGCCATTTTATTTTTCAAGTTAAAATTTTAATGGATGATGCCCTGCAGAACGACGAAGTCTTCGTGTAAAATAAAATAAAACCAGGATGGGTTTTACCGTTCTCATGGTGGCCAAGTGGAAGGAATATCTCTCTGCTCCTTTAAAAGAAATGAATAAAGAACTTTAATTATGATTCAAGTCTTCTTCATGTCTCCATATTTTCAACATACGACTTTTTGGGTGAGATTCTTTTCATTTATGTATTTTCTCAATGGCCTTAAAGAATTCTTTTAAATATCTAAAAGAAAGGGTTATTGCAAATAACCTAACTGCAATTGTACTAATTAATCACGATCATAAAATAATATATTTCAACCATCTCCTCAAAATAATATCACAATTTGGTGCTTTAAGAGAAAATTTATGGAAATAATTATTCTTGCACTTAAAAAAAAAAGTAATGAGAATCCTAGAAAATTATTTTTTTAAGACATGAAGATTGTTTCATCTATATGGTTTTAATTTATTAGAAGAATTATTATTTTGTTAATTTATTTAAAAGTTATTATGTTATAGAAAATTTTAGATATTGTTTGAAGAAAGATTATTTATAATATATTTCATAAAGTATGAGATTTTTTTGTTGTTCTTGGAATACATTGTTGTTATTATCTCTTTATATTTGAAGAACATACATTTTTTTTTTCAATTTTATGATTTATAACAAGTATATTTATGGCATATGGCAAATGAGGCACATTTTATAAATTTATTTGAATGTTATATACTATTATTTATTTGAAGCAGATATATTTATTTATATTATTTGAATTGTTGCTTGTGGTATATTTTTTTTTGACTGATATCATGTCTCAAAAAAAGAAGCCTCTGAGAGTAGTTGTAACACCTTTTTCAGGAGACCCTGAACTTTTAGATTTTTTCATAGAGCAAAGTAATGCTGTAATTTCTTATTCTAAATGGGATAATGATCAAGCCCTTATATTTCTAAAGTCTAAACTTGTAGACCAGGCATTAAAATTCTATATTTCAACTACTGCTTGCAAAAACTGTTCTACTCCTGAAGAATTATTTAATATCTTCAAAAAACATTTCAAAACCGAGTCAACTAACACAATAGCTATTAAATACAATAGCATTAAACTTCAACCCTCAGACTCTATTCATGCATTTGCAACCAGACTAGACAACATTGTACGCAAGCAGTTCCCAACCTTACCTGATTCCTCCATTGAACCTATTCTCATGTCTAAATTTACAGATTTATTACCCAACCATTTAAAACTCCATATTCTTACACAACATCTGGATACTTTTGACAAACTGGTAGAAGCTGCTTCTGTATATCAAGAAATTATAGATTCAGTGCAGGTTTCTAATTCCAGTGTTGTTCCTACATCCTATAATGTATTAAATACCTTACATGATAACATTCCTGAGATCAGATCTCAAGTTCATCATTCTACAACGTCTTCAGAGGAATGTAACAGACTCTCGTCTGCTTCTAATGATGGCTCTTCTCGTGATATACACACCAGGCACACTCCTTTTCCAAAAAGACAGTCAGCTCACAATTTCAAATCATCTTATAAAAGAGTAATTTGCCAATGGTGCTCTCGTCCTGGACATTCAGCAAACAAATGTTTCAAACTCCGATCAAATCCAGCTTCAAGTAATAATCAGAACACTTTTGGAAAATGGCGACAACATCCATCTAATGGCAATACACGTTCATTTCATCCGAGACATTTTTCTAATTCGGCCTCCCATCAGACCAACTCGCATAAAAATCCCAAAAAGAGTTGACACATTTTGGGGCGGAGTAGGTGTGGAGCTGCTTCACCCCGGTGTCAGTTTTCTCCACAGTCAGATTCTGCAACCACTTCTTCCCATAACATAAACCAGTATGCCAATATGAACTCTTCTACTCCTCCAATAGTATATAATACAAGAATTTTTTTCAATTCTGATATAGTTAATGAACATTTACCTACTGATATAAATATTTCATCTTCCACTAATAATTTTGCTCCTTTTGAAGTTAACAATGAAGTTATTGTACCAAGATCCCCATTAACTAAGTCCCAGTATCCAATTTCATCACAGAGACTTGTAAAATATGTTGCTATCCAAACAACTAAAGAAATTCCTGTTGTTTCG
Organism: Maratus michaelseni; assembly: GCA_963931845.1. Lineage (NCBI taxonomy): Eukaryota > Metazoa > Arthropoda > Arachnida > Araneae > Salticidae > Maratus > Maratus michaelseni. The sequence goes on from OZ007593.1 coordinate 214,357,751, forward strand.
AATTCCTCTATGCAAACTACTACTTCTGACAATAACACAGTCTTCATTGAATCAATAGAATTTCTTCTTCATGCTGAAGTTGATCAACCCACTCTTCCAATCATTCAATTGTCTATCAATAAAAATCCTGCCAATTTTCTTCTCGATTCTGTTGCGAGTATTTCATTATTATCAAAATATTACTTCCATAAGATAAAACAATTTGTTCATTATAACAGAATCTCCTCTAATATTAAGATTACTACTGTAAAAAAAAACAGTTTTTACTAGTCCACAGAATCAGAATGAGCATTTTCCGCCGTTCAGATTTGCAGCGTACGTCCCGAAGCTAACGAAAGAGATAGGCTTCCGCACTACTTTTAGCATTTTATACCGCTAAAGTTACGTGATGCTCTTTTCGTGCTCCTGCATTTTTGCATTCAAGCATCACGTGACTCAAGCGGTCTGAAAAAGAGCCACATGTAACGCACCGCAGCAGCCGGTCTTTTCGTTAGCTTCCGTACATTCCTCCTGACGTCACACAAACTACCGGATCATCACGTGACTTGTTAGGGGGTAAACCAAAAGTTATCCCCCACTCACTTTTAGCAATCTGAGAAAAAATACGCAGGACAGAAAAATATAAAATAATCAATGAACTGGATAAAAGAAATAAATGAAGTAATTTTGAATTAAAAAAAAAGCAACATAAAACGGCCTCTCTTAATCCACGATTTTCAACGAATATCTCTAATTTTATATTCATTACACATTTCATTTAAACACTCCCAAAAACATCAGGATAAATATCAGTCTAAACAATATTTGAATTCGTATGTCTTTAAGTATTTTAAGGAAATATAGTCTCTATTCCATGGATGCACCTAATCGCTTCATAGAAATATTTGAAGCAATTATTTTAAAATTACTAACCATAACGTTATCTGAAAACAGCAATGACTGATATAAATATATTCTCATTAATACTACGGTCTTTTTTCATTTGTGATAAATAATAATGTCTTTTCATGCGAGATTATTACCATTTTGGACTTAATTAACGTCAGTTATTGATCGCTAATGACTTGCGATTAGTCGTTATCTCTGAAATAACGAGCATATAAAATGCAGTATTCATATTCATACACTAATTTCGCTGGAGTTAAGTTAAAATTTGGGATATTTAAACTGTCGTTTTACTCACCGTTGCTTACGAGGATGAATTTATATTGAGGAAGTTATATTTAAATAACAATGTTTCAGCAATTGAAAATAAAAAATAAAATTGTGTTCCTTTTCAAAGATTTTATTTGCTTCATTGAATGTTTTATTACGTTTATAAATTAAAAGAAACCTTCTAGCATGTATTTTAAAAGTACATTTTCCCTGTGTTTTTTTTTCCCATGTGGGTAGTGGTGTTTTTGTTATAGCCAATTACCTGCGTTGGGATATAAGTTAAGGGGGTGGGGGTGGGATGATTACCCTGCATGGTGTTCTTTCTAAGGGAACCCAACACGAAATAAACCATGAAACAATCCAACCGGTTAGATAGATTAAGGCATCATGGATTCGAACCCACCACCTTTCGTCTACGAGCTTTCCGAGCAGAATGTTTCAGCCACCGATAGGCTTTTGCCCATGTGATGGACGTGTAACAGTTAAGCTGTAGAAGGAAAATTCTTATATATTGGCTAATCATTGATGCTAGCACATTAACTACGATGATGATTAAAATAATTACCATATATTTCGACATATAGTCAAATCCAGTTTACATTTTCTGATACAGATTCCATTGATAATCATTAAATCCGATTAAATTTTCTAAAAAAACATCTAGAAATTTTAATTATTATTAAAGTGATTACACTTTATTTTTTAACACAATCATAGTGATTAGAGAAGCAATCGAGTTGTAACGAATTTTACGAGTTTTTACTCAGTTGAAAAAAAAAATAAAAAAAAAATATTATTAGAAGAAATTAATACGTTAAAGGTAATTGTGTAGAAACTATATTACTTTTAGACCACTTTTACATATATTGAAATTACAAACATATACTTCTCCTCTCTCCTGTGGAAATAGAAAATCTCCTTTATACACGATAAATTCGGTCTCTTAAATACTTAGAAACTATTATACCTTTATGATATGATGTTTAAACCCTTTTTCATTAGATAATAACATTTATGCATATTAAATAACCATATTATAAATATAATGTAGATTAATTCCTTAGGACAAATTGAGATTTAATATTGGAATACTAAGATTCAATTCTCCAGTAGTTAAGTAGATACATTCGATAGCGTAATGCTGCTCTTATCTCTACTCTAAATTTCGTCTATCATCTTAAGATAACCTATTTACAGGTTTAAATTAAATTCATTTAGTGTTCTAAAAAGAAATCAATTGATGATAGTTTGAAACTTAAATTTAAATGAAAGAACTTATTTGTAAGTTGAAATATTCATTTAAAAAATATGTTATGTATTTTAGGAAAACAATTTTATTTTTTAATTATAAATTTATGTTTTTAAGTGAAAAGGAAAATTTTTAGAGTATTTTTTTTTCTTCAGAGTTTCATCAGAGTTTGCAAAATACCTCCAAGAAAGGGTGGCCAAGAAAATAAGTAATTTTCATAATTTTTTAACTTAGTTACTTAACAAAAGAACTTTTTGAGGATTTGTAAATCATTCATTTCTAAAATTTGTCAATCATTCTTAAATTTGTTATTGTGTTAATTTAGGTTATTTATAATTAAATTGATATTTTAGGGGACTAAATAATTTTAGATCGATGTTCGGGAACCTAAATCACCAGTCCCGCAAAGTATCAATTTAAAAAATATTTTTTTTTTCTGTCATGTATGATGTCATTTTGTTTGTGCGAAATTAATGAATGGATATTTGTAGTATTAGTTTAGCTTCAGGTCTGAAGAGGATATGCAATGAATGAAATTTCAAAACGAATTGTCAATTAATTTGGTACTTACGTATGACTATTACGTATTAATTTGTTACTTACGCCATAAACAGTCGTTAATCACCAATCTTGTTTACCGTTATCAATGGCCAATCACATTTCAAAACAGTAATTTAATATAAATTTTTAGGTGCGTTCATAATTATATAAATGCGCAGCATCTATAGTAGTTGTCTGGTTCGTCCGTCTGTCCGCATATAACAGCGCAAAAACTGCCCAACCGAATGGATCGAAATTTAATATATAAGTTTAATTTATTATACAGTATATTACTATCGCAGTATATTATACAGTATATTACTATCGCAGTATATTATACAGTATATTACTATCGCAGTATATTATACTAAGTTTCATTTTTATATGATATTTGAAATATATATCTATACATGCAAAGTATACTTTAATATGAAATTGTGAATTGTGAAAGCCAATCAGCATGGGGAAAAAACACACTAAGTGTTAATTCTTGGTATATAAAAACATGATAAGTCCATGATGTGTCCATGGACGTATTTTCAGTCACTTACATAGTATTATTTTTTACAAATCATGTGTAACTGTGTTAAATAAAGATAAACAGTTTTCTAAAAAATTTGAGGGATTAAAATATTTTAATCTGCCCAGTGATAATATACATTTCTTAGCCAAAAAAGTTATACGAGTTTCAGGCATTTTCGTGTACTGTCAAATTTTATAGAATATGTTATAAGTTTATATTATTTTTTGCTTAACATAATTAGAATTGAAACGAGGTACATGTGGTACTAATAAATAAGAACAAAAAATCATGCACCAGTATATATTATGAATCACTTTCCTACACTTCCAGATATTAAGAAATTCTAATTTTCATTCAAAGAAATGATAAAAATAAACAATTTCAAAAACACCATAATGCAGTTTAAAAATAATTTTAAGCAACTACGGTCCATAGATGGTAATACTTGCGTATATTTTTCTGTAGCCCTGTATAAGATGTGTAGTTTTTTTTTATAAATAACATACATTGAACTTGTTTTAAAAAACGAAATTTCATTCAAACTGAAACACGCATTAAAAACGCTTTTCAGCTAATTAACATTTTATAAACGACAGTGTATTCCGTGTATCATTTTTAGCAGTCCTGTGTATAAATATATTAATATTGTAATTACAACACATAGTATAATATAACTCAGCTGAAAAATGAATCAAACAGATGAAAACGTAATTTCAGAAAATCCCGTCTATAGAAATTAATTAATTAGAATTCTTTTTGGTTGCCCTGCATATGATCTACAGGTTTTATGCAAAAAAAACATTAAATAATAAAATTTAGTTACGCTTGAAAATGCACAGCATAACTGAAAACGAACTTCTTGCAATTATTGCTCATAGACGATAACTTATCAGGGCTGTTTTAGGTAGCTTTCATTACAAAAAGCTACCTATTGTAGCCGTTCGGTGGACAGCAATTCCAAAAAATGTTGGTATAATTTCGCCGATCATGACCCCCAGACATCAAAACCACCCTCCGTTCAAATGTTGATTTATATATACAGGGTGAATCTAAACTCTTGGGCAAAACTTTAAGGGGTGATAGTACACATCAAGACAAACAATATTAAATAGGAAACTAAGGGTCCCAAACGTCTTCCGAAGGAGATAGGCGCCATTAAAGTTTAGGGTTCAAAATTTCAAATAATTATAAAAAAACGGAAAAATTGATCGATTCGTTTGCGGTTTTCGCTAAAACTATTCTTTATGTCAGTATTTTCTTAAAAATAAATTTTAAAGAAAAAGTTTTTAAAATGTCGATAGAGGGCGCTTTAGACTTTGGAGTAAAGAAAAACTATTTTTTACCGTTATTTTTTGTATCTGATTAAATGTTTTCAAAAGATTACACTTAAACTTAAATTTTGAGCTCAAAATCTGAATTGTTGGGAGTGGTTAAGTAGCGCAAACTGAACTGTGTTCAGAAGTTGAAATTTGAACCCCCCCCCCCCTGAACTTAGTTCAGTTATTTCCGATCTTGGTGTCGTAGACCAGGCAGAAACTACTAACCCTACACGTAAAATAAACGATAGAAGGATGACAAAATTTAATAAAAAAATTATTTTAAAAACAAATTTTAAAGAAAAAGTTCAAAAATGCCGATAGAGGGCGCTTTAGACTTTGGAGTAATGGACAACTATTTTTTACCGTCAACTCCGACGAGGACCTGGTTGCGAGGATTGCCGTCGTAGCAGGCGATATCCGGGAGATGCCCGGGGTATTCACTAATGTTCGCATTTCCCTCCGCCCGCGGCGTGAGGCCTGAATCGTTGCTCGTGGGCACTCTTTCGAGCAGTTTTTGTGATTCCTCACGAACATCATGCGTGTACCATTTTCTACGTGTCAACCTTCATTCATATTGAGCACTACATGCATACATCAAATTGTTTCTTTCTATTTTGCGCGGATAAATTGCTCATGTGTGTTATGAATAAATTTTCTATTTAATTTTGTTATTACTCTATCATTTATTTTACGTGTAGGGGGTAGTATTTTCTGCCTGGATTACTTTTAACACAATTATTCAAATTGGTAAAGAAATCATACGAGTTGCAATTTTCGAACTTCACGAAAAATGTCCGGGCCAGGATTCGAACCTGCCATCTCTTGGCTGAAGCTGCCATGCTCTACAAACTGAGCGATCCCGGCATGAACTGGATGAATTATGCCCTCCAGATTCAACCGGGATAGCTCAGTTGGTAGAGCATGGAAGCTTCAAGAAATCCCATGTTCGAATCCTGGCCCGGACATTTTTCGTCCAGTTGGAAAATTACAACTCATATTGTTTCTGCCTGGTCTACGACACCAAGATCAGGAATAACTGAACTGTGTTCAAGAGTGCGGGCGAGGAGGGAGGTGTTTCAAATTTCAACTCCTGAACGCTGTTCAATTTGCGCTAGTTAATCACTCCCAACGATTCAGATTTTGAGCCAAAAATTTAAGTCTAAGCTTTTGAAAGCTATTAATGAGATACAATAAATAACGGTAAAAAATAGTTGTTCGTTACTCCAAAGTCTAAAGCACCCTCTATCGGCATTTTTTGAACTTTATCTTTAAAATTTATTTTTAAGAAATTACTGACATAAAGAATAGTTTTAGCGAAAACCGCAAACGAATGGACCAATTTTTCCGTTTTTATATTCATTGGTAATTTTGGACCCTAAATTTTAATAGCGTCTATCTCCTTCGGAAGACGTTTGGGACCCTTAGTTTTCTATTTAATATTGTTTGTCTTGATGTGTACTATCACACCTTAAAATTTTGCCCAAGAGTTTAGATTCACCTTATATATATATATATATGACCGAGATAATTACAATTTCAGAGAAAGGCGTCAACCCCCTCCCTCCCCATATCCGCAAATATAATGAATAATTTGTTCAAGAAAACCACCGTCACCTACATTAACGCGATCATTAAAAAAAGAATTACATTTTTCGGATAATTAGAACATAAGGAAGACGCTACGCTAAAATAGCCGGTAGATGACACCCCTTCCCTACCTCAATTCCAAATCTATATCTTAATTAGTTACCATTAGTAAAATTTGGCAATTATTTCCTTTCATTTTCACAAACTAAATGGAAGGATCGGCCAGAGAAACAGATCTCTTTGTAGTTCAGTTTTTAATGAAAGCAGATCCCTGTCTGAAACTTTCTCGGATTGTTTTCACTGGCACCGGAAGGTTTTTGTCAGTTTTTTGCATAAATTAAGAAAAATTACCGATCGAATTTTTCAAAAATCACATAGTCAGATGCAGAATTTTTTTTTACATATGCTCAGAAATTATCCAATTGATATCTCAATTAGTTTTCTTAAAACTCGCTAATTAGTAAAATAATTTCGAATTCGTTCATTTCTGCTTGCCAATCCAATGCGGCTGTTCGTTTCTTAGGCCATTTTGATTTAATTATGTCATAGAAGCGATGGTAAATGAGAATCTAATTAATATCTTGGGTAATTATCAAAATATTAAAATTCTGAGACTCAGGTGCACATGGCCAGACCTTGGACTATCCACACCTAAATTTCCAAACTTCTAGGTGGGTTAGATTTTGCTAGCCATCGCAGACAAACACACACACAGAGAGAGAGAGCGAAACTTTCTTTTATTAATATATATATATGCATATAAATTCAAAAATTTGTACAAAAATGTTATAAATAGAAAAAAATGTTTGCTTTAAGTGTTAGAACGTCATACTAAGGATTCTGGAACGTTCTTTGTTTTGGCTATATCTTTAAAATTGGCTGAGATATGGCAGTTTGAAATTCTAGAGTGGCTGAGATTTTAGAACAATCTGATATTTTTATGCTGTAACTCTCGTATTTATGAACCGATAATAATGTGACTGATCATATGTACAGAACACACCAAGTTCTCGACCGAGTTCGTTCGCAAGTTTCATTGTCCACCTTGTTTCATAATGGCGGCCAGTTAAAATTTTTAAATTTTTAAAAATTGAAAAAGATGTACAAAAAATTATAAATTGAAAAAGTTGTTTCCATTAAGTGATAGATCGTGATACAAGGGTTCCGGAACACTTTTCGTTTTGGTTTTATCTTACAAAATGGCTGAGATATGGCAGTTTGAAATTCTAGGTTGGCTGATATCTTGAAACAATCGGATTTTTGTCATGCTGTAACTCTAATGCTGAAATTTGCATTCAAATTCAGTATTAACGAAAACCAGTATTGATTCTTCTATAATCGGGTTCCAAGCATTTTAGCTTCGGGTGTTTGAGTAAAATAAGTTGGATTTTTTAAAACATGGACTATGAAATCTACTTTTTCCTCCCGATACAGGCCGGAAGGTTTTTCTTTTATTTTTTCTTCTTTTTTTTTTCAGTTTTGTAAACAAACAATAAAAATCATATGCCATATTTTTACATGGACGATTTTTTTTCGAGACCCTTAATAACGTATATCAGTTTCATAATTCTCACTTTAAAAAAACACTTTATGCATGCAGTAGTTCAATATCATTTTTTGTTTTGTTGTAAATGGGCAATAAAGCCTATAGTCACCATGTTCTATAGGAAATATGTTGTGGTGCATATTAACATTGAAAATCAATTAGTAATATTTGAAGTAGGGGAACATCATTTAAAAGTACTTAAAATAATTATTGTCTATAGACAATATTGTAACCATAGACCAATAACCATATACCATGATATTTAGTGTGTACTTGTAAATGAACTGTTACTACTAAACACTTCATTTTCAATAGTGAACTTGCTATTATAAACCTGAATAACATATACCAATATCATAACAATATATGCATATAGACGAAAATTAGATCACGGATTCAATTTCAATTACAATTACGAATTTTTGACACCGTTATTGACATTTAAATTATTACATTCTATGTAAAATATTACAGGCGAATGGTAATAAAAAATGTTTCTAACAAATTGAAACATTACATATAACAATGTATTTAAAACTTACAAGTGGATGAAGTACCACGCCGTACCTAATCGGCCGCAGGAATGGGAAAGATTGAAATATCAAAGTAGTGGTGGGATGGAAAATGAGGTTATGCGTTTTCAAATATACAGGGTTATTCTAAATGATGGACCCATTTTCAAAAAAATGTATTTATTAAAGTACAAATCCAAAATGAGCAATCTTTATACCAATGAAAAGGGAAAGTTTCAAAAAAAATTTTAATACCGAATTTGGTACGAAATGACCGCTGCACTGCAATTTGTGATTCACTTTTTGCCAACTCAAAAACGCAGAAAACCTTGTGCTCCACAGTAGCCATCTCACTCACAACTGACAGTGAAACGAAATCGCGGCCTATTGCCGCGCGACCTCTACCGGCCGCCTCTGGACGCTTTGAAAGCCGTGCACTCAGTAACAGCAGATACGTTTTCTCGTGTGTGGGACGAGTTTGGCTATAGCGTAGATGTTTTCCGTGTAGCAAACAGCGGATACATTGAACATTTATAATGTTTTTAAAAAAAAACATTGAAACTTCCTCTTTTCATTGGCATAAAGATTGTTCATTTTGGATTTGTACTTTAATAAATACAATTTTTTGAAAATGTGTCCATCATTTAGAATAACCCTGTATGTTGATCAACTCTAGTAGGTTCACAATTTCCATAATTTTACTTAAGGAAGATGATTTTTGAAGAATTAATTTTGTCCATCGGTTGAACTGTAGAGACGATGGTTTATGAATTGATATTTTTGTATGAATGGGCATACAATGATATTATGATCTGGGCTTGATAAAAAATTGCAGACACACAAGGACGAAGGTACTTTGTTAATTTTAGATTTGAGAGGAAGTTACCGTTCATCGGGCAAAAATTGGGTCAACTTCGGGATTTTTGTTTTATGGAATGAATAAAATAACACAAGAACTGGATTTACCCACTTATTAGTCATACTTTTTATTATAAATAGTTTTTATTGTACGATAATTATTAAAACTGATAAATTGATGGAGATATTGTCAGTTGCACATGGGTATGCTGTGTGTGCATCACCATGTCGCCGTGTAGTGCGCAGCTTGCCATCCTAAACAAACAAAATCAAGTTTTTCAAAAATCATATTGAATTTGGAGGTCCTTAAATCTATTTTCTGTGAAAATGAATGAAATTTAGTAAAATGGTAGCGGTTTGAAAAAATGTATAATTTTTTACGTTATTTTTTTCTCTAATTTCTACGTTGCTTATTTTTGTAAACATATGAAATGTTTACGGCCCCAGAAAATAAATAATCTTTTATTTCTAAAGAGAGATCCAAATAAACGCTAATTTACACGGTTCGCTGTAAAAAATGGTTTAAAAATTGGGTTTAAAGTTTTACTAAAGAAATTAGTATATATATTTTTTATTTAATCGATGTATTTTGATCTTAACAGTTAGTCCACTATTCCTCAATTTATACTACCAAGCAAAAATTCAGCAAGCATGCAGCTATGCCCGGTCGAGTCTCGTACCCCGTTTTTTTCGCCGGCCCAATCTCGTTTTCTGTTGACTGTAACTTCTTAAATACACTAGTGTGCAAAACTTAAGCAACAAACACAAAATGCTAATTTCTGAGCACGTGAGTACTCAAAAGGGAATTCTATAAACAGCAAGTGTAGAAAATAAGTACTACCCTAACACAGAGACGGATCTAGACTAAATTTTAGCCGGGGCAATCTTCTAGATTTGCGCCCCCCCCCCCCTACTCCCAATATGAGAATAAAATCTGCGTAAAAAATTGCTTAAGGAAGTAACATTAATACTCAATACTCAAAATCTGTATTTTTACTATGCAGTTTTTCTATATAAAAAGTACAATATTACACAATGCAAAAATTACAGAAAATATACCTGTTTTAACAGCAACAATACCTATTAAAGATTTGCTTTGCCATCTTTCTTTGATGCGAAAGTTTTTATTATGTCGTCATAAGGTAATTTGCAATCTATCTCATTTTCTAAATTTATTATACATAAATTGGATAATGATTGTTCTTTTGTTAAATTTCTTAGATATCTTTTAATCCATTTTAATTTACTGAAACTTCTTTCATTAGAAGCGACGGATACGGGTAGTGTTAGGAATATAAGGAAAGGGCAGTTGACGTCACTGTTGGTTAAATTACTGTTGGTTTGGGAGAAAAACCTGTTCGTTCTTTACGACCCCTACAGTACACATGTAATGGAGTTATTTGATTGGTCTACGTTAAACTGGTTTGTGATATGATTGGCCTACGTCGCTATGACGATTCCTGTAATGTTAGCTGCTAAAAAAATGCAGTGGTAGATTGGTTGATGGAACTGTTTGTTTGTAAACATGCCCTTTCCTTATTTTTAGACAAGTAGTTTGATTTGGATAAGCATCCTGAAGTCCATATAAATTTATTATTCTTAGCAGTTCAATAGCCGAACTTGACTTCATCTTTTGGTCTAACTCCAGTGCATGATATTTGAAGCTTTCGACTTCCAAAAGACGTTCATCTTTATATCGTTTTTATACATATTTGCTCAGTTTGCGCTTTTAATTCTTCTTTTGACATCTACAGGAAATGCCTTCCATGAAGAAAAGTAAACATGTCATTGAGATTTTGAATAGCTTCAAATCTGTTTCTTAATTCAGTTAGGATTTTGTCCACTACTTCAATGATCTTTAGTTTGAATTTCTCCTCATCAGAAATAGCACTACTTTCATCTTCACAAAGCCATAAAAAAATTCTTCTTTTTTGTCTCCCTCGTTTCCTTAAATTTTGCCTCAATACCAATATCAGTAGCAATACCATTTGCATCCTGTATTGCAATAGTTGCAATACTTGCCCTTTCTGAATCTAACATTTTAATGAGACCATTTAAGTGTTTTACAAACCTGTCAATCGTCATGTCTTCCCTTTGAAAAAGTTTGTTCACTATATTGAGTTGAGTCAGCACTTTATGCCAGAAGCATATGAATTCAAATTTGGTAATATTAAAGAGTAGTGAAGAAGCTTCTGTTTTTGTTTCAGGAATTGCTAACGGGTCAGTTTCTAATTCCTTTAGAACATTTATGATCTTTCCAATATGTTTATAAATTGCTGTTACAGCTTCACGTTTTGATGATCACCGAGTAGTATTTTGTAATTTTAGTGAAAGAGGAACATGTTTTCTTAGAATGTCCCATCTACTAGTTGAGACACTAAAATATTTGTAAAGCAAGGTTAATTATTTAAGATACCAAAAAATTTATTTAAGATACCAAAAAAAGTCTCAGCTTCTTGTAAAATTTTGGCATTTACACCAACAAGATTGAGGGTATGAGCAGAACAAGGAACCAAAAATGCTAAATCATTTGCTTGCAATATTCGGGTGTGGACTCCTTTATATTTTCCGGACATATTGGAGCCATTGTCATAGGATTGGCCCCTACAGTTATTTATATCTAGACCATCATTTTCCAGTTTCTGTAAAATGAGTTCAGTAAGGGCTTCACCAGTTTTCTGGCTGACATTGAAGTAATCAATAAAACTTTCGATTATTTCAGGACCATTTTCACTCATCTTTACATATCTAATAACCTGTGACATTTGATCTAAATGGCTTACATCAGGAGTAGAATCGAACATGATGGAGAAGTATTTTGCTTCTTTGATATCACTAAAAATACGTTCTCTTATTTTCGCAACAATAATCTCTAGAAATTCATTTTGAATGCCATGTGAAAAGTAACTAACTTGACCTCTCTTATGACGGTTAATATGATCGCGAAGATCTGCATGATAATGTGATAATAGCTCAATGTTCTGTTGCAACTTTCACGGTTATATAACGAATGAAAATTAGAGTGATAACCATGAGTCTGACTGCCAGAAATTTATTCTTGGTTGCTGGGTAAATGTTCCATTAAAAAGTTTCAAAATATTTGTTATTGAACTATATTAGAAATAAAGAAGCAAGCAATTTTTTTAAGCAGGAAACATTTTTTCAAATAACTATAACTTTTTAAAAATTATAGTAGAACTGTTATAAACTTTATTCGCTATTGTACATAAAAAAAAAAAAAAAAAAAAAAAACACACAGGAGATTTGAAGTGAAAATATATGCATAGCAAGAAATATAAACAATCATGACGATCTTGATTAAAAGTAACGTTTAAATTTATAGCTATGTTAACCTACGCCGTTTAAATTTAATTAATGTACTGTTTTGCTTCAAAATTAGTACAAGTAGCGTGACTGTGAAGCAGAACTTAAGTTGACATATTTTATTAGATAAACATTTCTAATGAAAGATTTAATTAATTTAAAAAAAGTATAGGTGCAATATTTTGGAAATCAAAATTTAAAAGTCTTGTTAACAACTGATATACATAAATAAAAACATAATACTGATTCCCATGGATAGAAAACCTTTTTAACTACATAAATAAAATGGCTTTAAAGGGCCAGAACGTGTTGAATTCTCAACAGAGTATAAGTTTCGTTCTCATTTTTTAGACAAAAATGTCTGTTAATTACAAGAATATCTAAATTTAGAAGATATTAATAAAAAATCGATTCATAATTCACATCAACTCGGTTATTGCATAGAAAAAGAGATTTTTAGAACAGAAATAATACATATAAATTATTATATGGTGTAGCATGTATAAAAAAAAAGTAACTTGGTTGCTCATCTTCATGAATATCACTCAGCTTAAGCCATGAGGACATACAAGATGACAGCTGTGAAGCCTCTTCTTCCCTTTTTTTAGCCTTCTTTCTGTAATAATCACCCGAATGTTTTTTTAGACATAACTGAATAAAATACTGCACACTCTGTAAAACAACATTAAAACAGTGTCGGAAAAGAGATAACACAAAATCTTTGAATTTTATATAAACAAAAATTTCTTAAAAATACTGCTGGCAATGTGATATTTTATATAATGTTATATAAATTAATTTATTTTTTACTTCTGATCCTTATGCAACGAAAATAAACCGCCGTTGAACAAAATAAAATTGAATATATTTTCATGTGAATTTTTAATTATCCTTTATTCTTAATCATTTATGATTCCTCATTTTTACGCCCTTCCAAGTCTTGCACCCGGGGCAGCTGCCCCGGCTAACCCCCCCTTAGATCCGTCACTGCTAACAGCAAAACCAGTCGATGTGAAGTCTTCTTGACATCACAAATGGTCACAATTGTCATAGTCACTACAATGAACAGAAATGTCATATCTTTCATTCATCTCATTTATATTCTCATTTGGTCACTCCATTGAGCAGTCACCATGACTGCTGCTTGTTTGACAAGCCAGCAAGTGACTTTACAATGAGGTCACCTCTTGACTATCATATGACCGTCATTTTGGCACTCCACTGTAAAATCATCATGATAACTGTTCTGTGACGAGTTGACAAGTGACAGGAAATGAAATCAACTGGTGACTTTTCACAAAAGAGTGTAAAGACGATTTCACAGTAGAGTGTTGGTCACTCGAAAGTCCCCATGCGACTTCATTGTGACATTATTTGGCAACTCATCACAATGCAATGCTCACAATGATTTCAAAGATAAGTCTTCAAATGAACCACAAGGTAACATCATTGTAATGTCACCTGGTAACGCATCAAAAAGTAACAGTCACAGTGACTTTTCAGTGTTAACAGTCATTTGAGAGTAATAACGGGACGAGTGAAATATCCCATATTTTCATTCACCGTAGCGATTGTGACACTTGTAACCATGTGTCGTCAATGTGTGACGTCAAGGGACTTCACATCGACTGGCCGTGCTGTTAGGGTAGTACCTCTTTTCTACACTTGCTCTTTATAGAATTTCCTTTTGAGTACTCACGTTCTCATAAATAAGCATTTTGTGTTTGTTGCTTAACTTTTGCACACTATTGTATTTCAAATTTCAATTTACCGGGCACTTTTCTATTCTACACAAAAAAAAAACTCTCTCTCTCTCTCTCTCTATATATATATATATATATATATATATATATATATATATATTAAGGAACGGTAATTTCTTCTCTTAGGTATTAAAAGGTCCATCCGCAAAAGAAGAATAAATATTCTCAAAGATAAAGTTCAGAATATTAATGCTTTAGTTCCAACCATATATTGTATTCAAAAAGTGTCTCTTACAATGTGTTTTGTGGAGGAAAGCATGCATTATTATACTATTATAATATTTATACTTTTCACTACTTACTTCTGACTAAGTATGACTAATAATTCTAAATACATAACCAAACAAACCGACATTTCCATTTATTACTGACTAAAAAATATTCAAATGGCAGAATGTGTTCGTTTCAAATTCCGAAATTATAATATTACTGCATTAATAATGAATTTATTAATATAAAAATTAGCTATATTCTTTAATGTTTTGCATCTTTATCATCAAACGTAATTATATTTCTGTTCTTACTATTTTCTATTTAGTTTGCTTTTGTTAAAATGGTTTTATTTATATTTAAATAATGATTTAAATATTTTTAAAATGATTTATTCAATATATATTGGAAGTCAAACTAAAAGAAACATCCAATTAATATTTCTATTTATAAAGACATTCAAAATGTCAAAGATCAATTTTTACTCGTCACAATTCTATTTAAAAACAATAACGAGTCATTTAACTGAACAGTATAATTTTAATCTTATGATTTTATTTAATACGTGGGATCAGCGTGTATGAATATAAGCAATAAACAAATATTGATTTATGCTAAAATGATAAATTTTCATCGTGTTTACTTAGCTAAGAAAAAAAAATATCAGAAACATCAAATGAAAATTAAATTTTCTCGATGGAATATTTTTCAAAATTGGATTAACTTATATGACAGACAAATTTAGGAAAACAAGAAAAGAATTTTAAGTAACGGATAAGATGTTGTTTTTTGAGAAATAAATATTTACTGAAAAATCGATCGAATGAAAACTAACATGTTAAAAACAAAAGATATAATGATTTGTGTTTATTTCTCTGCATGTAAATTGTTTAAAATATTTTACAGATGCTTTCAAGAAGGTAGAATTGATCTGCATAAGTTAATAAATTAAAAATATATAAATAAATGCCTGGGATATTCTGAGTTAAAGTATTTATTGTTTATTTACTTTAGTTTTTTTTTAAATACAGATAGCTACAACATCCAGTTTTCAAACTTCAGAGGAACTTATTTCTAAAACAAACTTTTTGGACGATAGTTTTTAATTATTTACTCTTTAATAATAACTCTTCACTATTCAATTTCGACATCATCGAAAAGTATTGAACTATGTTAATTTTTAAATTTTTAAATGTGCAATTATTAATGCATATTAAAATAAAATTAAAATACTTAGAAAATATCGATTAACTCTTTCATCGATAATTTGTTTAGATTGTCTAAATTATTTGTATTTAAAATTAAATTGTGATTCCCTTGAAAAAAATTCACATGTAACCCTTTTGCTACATTTATGTTCCAAAGTTAAAAACTGCAAAACATCACAATTGAATCCATTTGGACACTACACTGTTAACTAGTATTTTAAAAACACAAATTGCACAATTTGTGCTTATTAGTTGCTAAAATCAGTGTAAAAATTGTTTTAAACTCCTAAAAGAGCTAAAATCCTACATGTTTCGGCTTTAAATTTAAAGCCATCATCGGGAAGAGGAACAACTCAAACGACTACTGATCTTTTAATTTTCGACACGAGAAAATTGAAATCAACAGTATGGAAAAATTTAAATAAAATAAGCGGGCGCTCTCTGTTGCCAAAGAGCGAAAAACAAAACAATGAATTAAAAAGGGGTTAAAAATGTATCCCATAAACTAGGTATGTTGATAGAAAAATTATCATTACAAATACAATCTTTTCTAATTTTAATTTCCAATGATTCCCTAATGGCGGCTTTAAATGGGTTATTGAACCTATGGATAATTCTTGCTTTATCGAAATTAATTACAGTATCATTATTTTTAGCGTAAAACCGGGAGAGTGCAGTGGATAACTTTCCAAATTTTATGTCGTTTTTATGCTCTTTTAACCTTTCCAAAAATTTTCTTTTAGTCATACCAATGTAAAAAATTATACTATTATTATTTAAGCTAATGGGGATTTCATAAACACCTGCGAATTGATCAGGGGGGATAGGATCTAATTTACATGAAACTAAGTCAACCAATTTTCTGGGAGGGACAGCAATAAGATGGATATTGTATTTACGGAGGGCCCTTTTAATCCTTTCAAATATAATAGGTATATATACCTATATACCTACACCTATATACCTATTATATTTGAAAGGATTAAAAGGGCCCTCCGTAAATACAATGTCCATCTTATTGCTGTCCCTCCCAGAAAATTGGTTGATTTAGTTTCATGTAAATTAGATCCTATTCCCCCTGATCAATTCGCAGGTGTTTATGAAATCCCCATTAGCTTAAATAATAATAGTATAATTTTTTACATTGGTATGACTAAAAGAAAGTTTTTGGAAAGGTTAAAAGAGCATAAAAACGACATAAAATTTGGAAGTTATCCACTGCACTCTCCCGGTTTTACGCTAAAAACAATGATACTGTAATTAATTTCGATAAAGCAAAAATTATCCATAGGTTCAATAACCCATTTAAAGCCGCCATTAGGGAATCATTGGAAATTAAAATTAGAAAAGATTGTATTTGTAATGATAATTTTTCTTTCAACATACCTAGTTTATGGGATACATTTTTAACCCCTTGTTAATTCATTGTTTTGTTTTTCGCTCTTTGGCAACAGAGAGCGCCCGCTTATTTTATTTAAATTTTTCCATACTGTTGATTTCAATTTTCTCGTGTCGAAAATTAAAAGATCAGTAGTCGTTTGTGTTGTTCCTCTTCCCCGATGATGGCTTTAAGTTTAAAGCCGAAACATGTAGGATTTTAGCTCTTTTAGGAGTTTAAAACAATTTTTACACTGATTTTAGCAACTAATAAGCACAATTTGTGCAATTTGTGTTTTTAAAATGCAAAACATCATTTCATATTTTTAGAAAGTTCATGTGTGTTTGGGTTTATTTTATTACATTTTTTTAAAAACATGATTGTATTTTTTACGATATGGAACCTGATTAACATTTTGTACACTTTCTTTATTATATATTTCTCCGTTAGTTGTTTTAGCGCAGTGTTTAAGGGGTTGAATTTGGAATTAATTAAGGGAAAGCTGGAAATTGTTTTAATCCCTTTAGTTTAGGTGTTTAATGAATATACTAAGTTTTTCATCTAGTACTAGGTGAGGTTTAGCCGCTATGTACAGATTTATAAATGGAAAACACAATTTTTTACATTACAATAACAATATCTCAAAACAACCAGCTCTATCAAAAACTTTATCTGTACAACTGTTAGAGAGTTTAAAATTTTGATTATAATGAGTACCCATACGTAATATCTTTATTGAACATTAAGCTCATAACTCTATTTCAAAGGTTGGCTTAAATCGTTAATCAAGAGCTTGAAGCCAGAACAGACCAAGTTATGAGTCCCCCTTTCCTCCAATTTTTATATTCGTGTATTTTTATTTTTAACTTATTGAGGCGTTCACGATGTTTTTGTAATTATCTTAGGGCTTTATTTTGGAGATTTAGTCACTACGAGCAAATTAATAACTAAAATAATGCATTTTGTCATGATTTGAAGCATATTTCAAAAATGATTTATAAATGATGGGGAATATTGTTTGTTATTTCCGATATAGTATTTGAAAATAGAGTAGTATTTAAAATTATGTAGTATTATTATTTAGAGGGAATAAAAATATGTACGTATTAGAATTAAGGAGGTTGAAAATAAAGTGTCTGGATCGGGGGGGAGGGAGCGAAGTAATAAGTGTGCAAGAATCTTGATTTTAGCACCCGGTTTTACCCTACTCTCCCCTATACGTAAATTATACATTTTGAGATATAATCATATTTTTCTTAAATTAACTTCAATTTGAAATTTAATTTATTGTGCACTTTTTAATGACATATTTGTAAATTCGAAATTTTAAAAGAGTGGCATTATTTAGGAAATATGAAAAAAAAAGTATTGATACATAAAGAGTACAATTAACCAACATAAAATTAAAACTGATTTTGAACCCATTATTACTCATTCTGATACATGAAATCTGTCTATCAAAAATGGTTATTGCTTGCTGTAACAGTTCATTGAATAATGAAAAAAATTGTCATTTTCTAATTTTATTTAATTTTCTTTTGATTAAAAAAATTGCATTGGATTTACAGTTTTTTTTTCATATCATACTAAGATGTTATTTTTGCAGTGCTTGCAGCGAACGGATATTTTCTGAGGCAGATGAAATTTACCAGTATGAAAGAAATGTGCTATCTCCTGAAAATGTAGAACGATTGTTTTGTACCATAATTTGTAATATAACGAATTTAATTTTTAATTTTTTTATTGCATCTATTGTATTTTCTGCTTCTGTAAACCGTTTCTTTATCCAAAATCATATATTTTTCTACAGATTTCAAAACGACTTATTTTTACTTGTATAAATATAAAACTAAATAAACTTTAATCTGCATTAATTTTTCATGAGTTTTTCCCTTACCTTCCTATATTTTGTATACATATTTTTATGTATAGAGTAAATATTCTTTGTAAATTATTGCATATATTATACATATATATATTCAAATATTTTTTTACAGTTCAGTTATAGAACCCTTTGTCTTCAAATACGCTTAAAAAAGAAAAAAAAATACTATTATCCGGTATTGGCCGAGTACCGGGTACGGCTCTTTTTAATAATTAATATAGAGAACGATTGGTGTTTGATTTGCAATACCAAACAAATTAAGGTAAATATACCTTGAACTTGGGAAAACGTTTAATAGAAACATTTTAAACTGTTTTTTTTAATTAGTAATCATTACTAAGCAACATATGCGTAATAAGGCAAAATGGGAACAGAAGGACATACCTATAATGGGAACTTTACATAACGTAAACCTGCCTAAAACAGAAAATAATGAAGATTATGTTTTTGGTGTAATCGCTTCTTGTTTTTATCTGATAAGTCTCTTTTTTATGCACGTTTTTTTTTTAATTATGAATATTCATTCTGTTCAGTTTTTTTATGCTCTATCAATTGGTGCTGTCTTTGATTGTGTTCATTTTACGAGTTGTTCAATATCAAACGATTTTTGTGAAAGCTGTCCTGCTCCTGATACGGCCATCCAGGTGGCCATATCAAGTGCACCATGCAAGCCTAGGATAAATACATTTTTATTTGTTCCAATTGCGATAGGTAATTTGTTTTAACAATTTTTTTAAACTTTAAAAGGATTTCACATTTTTTTCTGAATAAAAACTTTAATTGTAATGTACATTTTGTAAAATACTTCATTCTTAATGAAAAATACTGTTTCAGATCCACTTTTGAGTAACAAAAAGAATTATTGAGTATCATGTTTATTTATTTTACACCAAAATTATTTAATTTAGTAGAACAGCATTTTTAAATTGAAGAAAATCATGATTTGCGAAACACGGAACAATGGTGGCCATATCATGTGCACATGTTCCTGATATGACCACTTGGTAGACTTTTGGAAATCCGTTTTTAGGACTAGTAAAACTATTTTCATGGGGAATGCAATATAAAAACGGTTTTGAATTTTTCATAATGACGGCAGGAAAAATTCTTAAAGATTAGCATGGCCATATCAGAGGTGAATTTGAAGCCAATTTCCTATTTTATGTTTTTGATGTGATCGCTTCATGTTTTTATCTAATAAGTCTCCCTTTTTTAAGCACGTTTTTAAAAGAACTTTTTTTTTACTTAAAAAAAGTAATAATAAAACACCAAGAAATGGGTTCATTTAAATATAAATGCCGGCTATTTAATGAAAACGGTAAAACATGTTAAAACCTGTTACCTCAACGTAACGAAATTCTGCCTGTAAAGTTAACTGATTTATAATTAATTAAATTGCATGATAAATAAATAAATGACTTGTGAAATGAATAACTTATCAATTTAATCAGTTATATTTAATATAAATACACATAATTTAGTAAATTTAGTAAATCATTAGAAGACGAAACTTGTCTGTAATGCAATCCAGAGTTTAAAGAAAAATAATTTATATGCTAAAAAGTAAATAAATGATTAACAAATGACTAACTAAAAACACTATTGTTTACTAGAAATACTTACCTATACTATTATATAAAGAGAGAACGCCTTATTGACTGACTGACAGATTCATCAACGCCCAGCTGAAGCGACTAAAATCAGGATGACGAAATTTGGACAGTGGATTTTTGTTATGATTTAGGCAAGAAATAAGACAGGAAATTTGAAAGTTCCACCTCGAAGGGGGTTAAAGGGGTGGTCAAACGTTTTAGGTGATTTCGCCATATCCCAGTAGTAGTTTTAGGTATGAGTGTGAAGTTCAAGAAAACAAATCTACTAAAAAAATGATAAAACACGAATTTCAGAAATGCACCCTCTAAGGGGGTTAAATAGGGAGGTAGAACGTTTTAGGTCATTTCGCCATACTTCAGCTGCAGTTTTAGGTAGGAGCATGAAATTCGGGATAATAAATTTTCTAAAAAATGGTTATACACGTATTTCAGCGATTTTAGAAATTCACACACTAAGGGGATTAAAGGGAGGGAGGGAGGGATTGAACGTTTTTGGTCATTTCGTGATTTCTCAGCAGAAGTTTTAGGTAGGAGCATGAAATTCAGGATAAAAAATCTACTAAAAAATGGTTAAACTCGTATTTCAGCGATTTTAGAAATTCACACACTAAGGGGGTTAAAGGGGGGAGATCGAACGTTTTAGGTCATTTCGCCATGTCTCACCAGCTGTTTTAGGTACGAGCCTTAAATGCAGGATACGAAATCTACTAAAAAATGGCTAAAAATGTGTTTCAGCGATTTTAAAAATTCCCCCCCTAAGAGGGTTAGATTGGGGCTCGAACGTTTTAGATCATTTCGCCAAATCTCAACATCTGTTGTAGGAAGGAGCACGAAATTCAGAAACCTACTAAAATATGGGTAAACACGTATTCCAGCGATTTTAGAAATTTAACCAATAAATGTATTAAAGGGGGAGAGGGGGAGACGAACGTTTTAGGACGCGATATCTCAGAAACAGCTTTAGGTAGGAGCATGAAATTCGGAATAAACAATCTACTAAAAAATGGTTAAACACGTATTTCAGCGATTTTAGAAATTAACCCCTAAGAGGGTTAAATAGGGGGTGGAACGTTTTAGGTGATTTTGCCATATCTCAGCAGCAGTTTTAGGAAGTAGAATGAAATTCAGAATAACAAATCTACTAATAAAATTGCTAAACAGGTATTTCAGCGATTTTAGAAATTCACCCACTAAGGTGGTTAAATGGGGGGGGGGGGTAGAACGTTTTAGATCTTTTCGCAGTATCTCATCAGCAGTTTTAGGTAGAAGCATGAAATTCAGGCTAACAAATCTACTAACAAATGCTCAAACACGTATTTCAGCAATTTTACAAATTCACACACAAAGAAGGTTTTAAACGAGGGTCGAACTTTAGGGCATTTTGCGATATCTCAGCTGCAGTTTTAGGTAGAAGCATGAAATTCAGGATAACAAATCTACTAAAAGAATGGTTAACACATATTTCAGCGATTTTAGAAATTCACTCATTAAGGGTGTTAAAAGGGGGGAGTAATCGAACGTTAAAGGTCAATTCGCATATCTCAGCAGCAGTTTTAGGTAGAGCATAAAATTCAGGATAACAAATCTACTCTAAAAATTGTTAAACACGTATTTCAGCAATTTTATAAATTCATCCAGTACGGAGGTTAAATGGAGGATCGAACGTTTTAGGTCATTTTGCCATATCTCTGCAGTAGTTGTAGGCAAGGACACGAAATTAAGCATAACAAATCTAATAGAAAATGATTAAACATGTATTTCAGCAATTTTAGAAATTCACACTTTAAGGCGGTTAAATGGGGAGGGGGGAGATCGAACGTTTTAGGTCATTTCGCCATATCTCAGCAGCATTTTTAGGTAGGGGAATGAAATTTAGGATAACAAACCTACTAAAAAAATAGTTAAACACGTATTTCAGCGATTTTAGAAATTCACCAATCGAGTTAAACATTTTATATGAACCCGATTATGAAAGATTAGACGAATAAGACAACTTTTCTGTTTTTTTATTAGATATTTTGCGTAAGATATTTTTAAAAAGGTTTTTGTACGCGAATGCATTATTGTGATGGGCGTATTTTTAGGATATTACATTTTTAATTATGTTACCCGGAAGGCGAAGGTTAGCCGGGTGGTACTGCTATGGTAAAATAAATTTATAGGTTCAATATGTACATAAACAGAAAAAAAAAATATTTATCACATTTTTACAAGCTTTTATTAAAAGTTCAAAATTTGTAAGTAATGCAATTTTTGACTGACTCCCGCTTATATCCGATTTAGAACATTTTTTTAAAGTACTTACATTTTAGTCGACACATTGTCGACCCGTGCGAAACAGGGATGAGCCGCTGGTTATTTAATAAATACGAAAAAACCCGTGATTAGAAAACAATAATTGAAACCTCGCTTAAACAGAAAATGATTAAATATAATAATAAATGGATAATGGATTATTTAAACGAATATTATTGAAGAAAAATGCTCATTATTTTTTAATACAGTAAATTTGCAGGTTTTACTGCATTTCCTTTCTCACTACATCGAAAAAAGACGAAACATCTTTATAACGGAAATGTACACTGAACACTATAAAAGAATAACGATCGATAAAATTGACGAGATATTGCGGAATTGTAAAAAATCAAAGTGCTCTGTAGCATTATTCTTTGTCTTTTCGGTCTATTTATTAATTTTCTATGTAGGATAAATTGTATAAGTTTTTGATGGAAAGTAGTGAAAATCAGGAATAAATGTAGGGAACCGACAAAAAAGTAGCAGAGATATCATTAATAAGATGGCCAATGTAATACAGTGTCCATAAAGTGTATAAATTCAAGCATTTATTACAAACACAAATGATAGTATCATTTTGGATGATTGAATAAATGAATGAAGAAAGAATCCCTAATTGACTGATTGAAAATGAATGACTGATTGAATGAAAATGAATGACGGATTGAATGAAAATGAATTACTTAATGACTAGATGAAAATGAATGAATGAATGTAGAAATAAAGAAATGAATGAAAATTAATGAACTGATGAAAATAAATGAATGAATAAATGGAAATAGATGACTGAATGAAAATGATTGAATGTATTTAAAAGAATGAATGAATGGACAAATTTATAAAAAAGAATGAATGCAAGAATGAAAGACACAGAGACAGACAGATAGATAGATATATAGATATACAAAGATACTTACATACAGATAGATAGATAGATATAGATAGATACAAACAGACAAACAAAAATAAATACGGTGTTTGGCGCATAAAGGGCAGCAGAGAACAACCTAGTTTATATATGTTTTAAAAAGTACTATAACATATATTTTGATTTTAAATAGCTCATTTGAAACAGATTATCTTTGACCATTCTAAAAGGTAGAAAATTGACTGTCAAAAAATCCTTTAATCATAGAATCGCAAACGTAAAATAAAAATTCTATAAAAAAAAACGTCTTTTAGAGGCTTCTGATAAATTTTATTCCACAAAAAAAGAAAAATAGTCTTTTCATGAAGCAAGTCATCACCATTTGCCACGGGAGTTATCAAAGACTTAACCTGACACAAAAAGGGACAGTGAGAAGTATAGACCTTTAGAAACATAAAATGAAACGTAGAACGGAATAAAAAGACGTGAACTGAAAGTTTAAGTCAACAGGTCTAATGCAGTGAAATGTGGTTCTAAGGTATAAAAGAAATGCAAGGAAAAGAAAATCTACTTCTGACAATGTAAAAAACCTTAAGTTAAAGAAAAGGGAAAAAAAAACTTTGAGAATTCGCAAAGTTCTTTTAGTGCACTTGATGGCAAGAGACTTATGTTATTGATTGTCTTCTTCAACTGAAAAAAGGAGACTGTTTGTTTCTTTTTTTCTTTTTCTTACATTTAATGTTAAATAAAAATAATACATTTGAAACAAAGTTAAAATATTTATTTTTAGTTTCTTTAAGATTTTTACTCTTTTTATGTATTTGTTTTATAACTTTATTTTTGTACAAAACCCAGTTTCATTATCTAAATGTCTTAAATTAAAATTATAAAATTCTCATGATATTCATTGTCAAATTTTAAGTAATAAAATACTTTGAAATATCGTCGAAATATTCCTTTTTTAATCATTAATTATTTTCGTTTTTATTATTTTTTATATGCCACTAGCTGTTACCCGTGACTTCGTTCACGCAACATTTAAATAAAATTAATGCATTAATTAAGAAACATATACAATTAACAAGCTCTTTATCAAATTTTATTGTCGAAAATATTTCTGATAATAACAATATGCATATTTTTGTTTTTATATATGTGATCATTTAAATTTCTTTCATGAGCTTGAAATTTCATACTCTTTCACTATGATTAAGTATGGAATACATTCTTTTCTTTATTCTTCTATTTTAGCATTGCTATTTATTCTAATTTACATTTATTCCATTCATAGAAATTGTTTTAATTTATGTTTTCATGTAGAAGAATATTGTTTAAAATGATTATATTTGTAAATAATTTTGTGGAAATTTGTTAATTAGCATTTCCCTTTAGATATTACTTTGATTTGTTTAGAATAATCTAAAAATAAACATACACTACGTATCTATTCCAAAAACTTCATATCTTGAAAAAAAATTGAAGTTATATGATATTTTAAATAATAAATGAAAACGTGTTGGAGCATAAAAGTTTAAAAATGTAATAAGTAGAAAAAATACCTTTATTTCTCATATATTTATTGTATTTTATTTCACTGCGCCACACTTTAAACAGCTGTAGATCTACCAACAATATCAAAATGTTTGTCACACTCCAAAGACTTTCAAAACCTAAATGCTTATTTGTTAAGGAATAGAGAGAAAAAATACCTTTATTTCTCATATATTTATTGTATTTTATTTCACTGCGCCACACTTTAAACAGCTGTAGATCTACCAACAATATCAAAATGTTTGTCACACTCCAAAGACTTTCAAAACCTAAATGCTTATTTGTTAAGGAATAGAGAGAAAAAATACCTTTATTTCTCATATATTTATTGTATTTTATTTCACTGCGCCACACTTTAAACAGCTGTAGATCTACCAACAATATCAAAATGTTTGTCACACTCCAAAGACTTTCAAAACCTAAATGCTTATTTGTTAAGGAATAGAGTTGCTTATTTTTTCCATTGGCGAAAAGAAATCTGAAAAAAGCACCTCAATTATGAATAAACATTGTCACATTGACTGTTGTGTTGTAGTTTAGGATTATGGGAGTTGCGAAATTTGACAGGAATATATTCCAGTGAGGGACAAAAATTACTCTGCAGAGATATTTTTAAATATAGATTTAGATATTTAAAAACTAAAAGGAATTATATAAGTATCATAGAAGACTAACTGATAATACCTGGATTTTTAATTGGCTTTTCTCTTGCGCTTTTCCATAATCATGAGGTTTTTAAAAAATAGGAGGGGCGGTTTTCTTATTTAATTAATGGCATAGACTCTCCTTTGAATTTTACGTAAACGATGTAAAAGGCAAATCCCATTATCCAATAAAAATTGCATATGCTAATAATTTTTACACCAACTTTAATATAATGATTAAATTTTATAGCAACTGAATATTCTGGAAAATTATACGGTAAAAGGATGTTAAACATGTACTTTGGAGACCAATAATTTCTGTGGAAACTACGCTACTTTGTGTAATTGCTATAAAATACTAATATTTTCTGAATGAAAACCGGCACATTATTTCAAATATGACGACATTTTCACCGGGGATAGTTTTTTCTGTAGATTGATACTAGCCTTGATAAAAAAAAAATATATTTTACTTCTTGAATCATGTAAAAATATGCATTTTTATTTAGAGATAATGTGCATGCTTGTCAACAAATTGGTTTGTTGCGTGTCTACTCAAGTTAACGTATGCAAAACGTTAAGCTAAATTGCTTGAAGTTTCGCTAAATTTCTGGTAATTTCGAAATAGTTAGATTACATTATATGATGTATAGGAAATAACACATTATGAATTACTAACTCTGCAAGAATTGTTACTTTTTGCCAGCAATTAGTTGAGAAATACGTCTTTACTTGAGTGCATGACGTCACATGCACATTATCTATTTAAAACATGAAAGCGCTTAAAGAATTGCAATATTATTGTACACATTAATTAAATTTGAAACATTAATATTATTAAATATTAAATTTAACTAAGAAATTATATTTATAATAGAATTTAAAATGAATTTGCTAAAATTGAGTTTTGAAATTATGTGATTTTTGATGCAAAATATTATTACTCAAATATACATAGTTTCTTTTAAGAATTTTATTACAATTTCGAAACTGGTCAAATTAAAATGACGCCACTTTGTCAAACTTATAAAAAATATATCAGTTTTTAAAATTAAAATAAATATTTTACATAAGACAAATTATGTCATTTTTTTCCGATAAACCATTTTACTTTTAATCCCTTTTGTTTTAACAACCATCTTTAAAGAATAATTAATGAAGAATACTATATTGTTTTCTTTATATCCAATTTTTATTAAAAGTGGGCAATTATTGTCCACCTAAATCAAGGAGCTTAAATATGCTTCTTTGGTTGAGGCTAACGATGAAAAAAGTTACGATGTAATGATATCTAAATGTCAATATTTGACAGAGCAATTTTGGTTATGTAGAATAAATTGAATCGAGGAGTTTGAATACGCAAAAATATGCTTTTATTTCTTGGAAAATTGACTTTAATATTACCAAATCAGTGGAAACAATTTACTTTTGTAAAATTAGGAGCTATGTTATTTATTTTTATCTCCAAACACATTTAAATAAATATTCTATCTTATTTCAACGCACTTATAGTATAATGTTTGTAATATACGAAAAAAATCACATTATTCTGTCTGTCTGCCCGTGCTCTAACTCGCGTAAATATACTTCAATTACCATGCAATTTATATATGTTATTGAGGTTTACTGTGGCAAGCTTGCAAAGTTTTGCAATTTCTTTTATTTTGAAGATTAGACTATTCTTCAGTCTGTTGTCCAAATAAATCCTATGATGAACATAATCGATAATTTGTCACTAAGTTTAGGGGCTAGAGCTGTGCGTTAACCAAAATTGCATTGTAATGATCAAAATTGTATCTAATCTGAATTCCAGGTACTTTTTTCTTATCTAGGATAAAATGATAAATCAGCAAATATTGTTACTTGGACGACCATTGGCATGTCCAAGATTGTTTGGTACATTGCAAGTATTGCTTGTTTAGTGATAGTAAAATAACTGCCCGTGAAAAAATATATAATAGTAAATCTTCTTTTCTCCGTTTGCTTCATAATGAAAATACGTAAATTTACTAATTGCTGAGTACAAATTGCGCGTAACCTCCAATCGAATTTACCGTCCAAAGTCCTCTTCACATATAAAAGAAATTTCAGTACAGATGTCGCAGACGCAACAGGTTATCTGTTTGGTGCCAAATGGTAATTTTATGCCTGGGCTATCCGGTGAGATTTTGCTGCGTATCGCAACCTGGTAGAGCAGATTCTGTGGGTTTTATATTAAACTAGTATATAACCCCCGTCAAAAATGACGGAATGTTACGTTTCATTTTCATAAGACTTCATAGAAACAAACAGCATTGAGATGTTCTGAAATAATATTCAATCCATTGATGTAAACAACAACATTCCCGAAGGAAATAAACTGTTTTGATTGTACCTCAATAGTTTAAAGATGTCACTATAAAAAGATTCTGTAAAGATTAAGAACGATAAAATCTTCAAAACATTGTTTAGATCAACAAAGTTGTTTAAACACCCATTGCTGGGTTAACACATCTCCGGGCCCGCTTGCGCCCGCTGGCGGACCCCTAATTACATCGGGGCGGTGCCTTGCATAGAAACCCCGTAAAAAACTTATCTAATACCACACCAGGCAGCAAAGCATACTTTTAATGCAAAGCATATTTTTAAGTGACATTTAAAATTTCGAGTAATTTCGGCAATCTGCGTCATTTCGATCTTTTAAACTGCCCTGCTATATCAGAGTAAACATTTCATTATTCAAATTCCGATTCCACAACTGTGTACAACTGTAATAAATTTCGATCATTAAAATAATTTATTTTATTTTATTTCATAATTAAATCGCAGCTATTATTTTTATTAATATGACTGATCATTTTTTTACTACAAAGTTACTATGGTAAAATTGAAAATTTTATTTGCATTGATATAACTAATACTTGTTGTACCATAGTATTACATTATATTCCTGATATTTTAATTATATTTGATGTAAAATATTCATTTTATTTACAATGCAAGAAAAATTGATAAAATAAACAAAGTGCAATTTCAACAGAAAGTTCATTTGCCAAAATAATAATTGTTAGCCCTATGTATATATTTTTGGACCTTGAAACTTCTACATAATGTCACCTTTTCGTACTTGCCTAATTTTCCATTCAATCCTGTATTAATTTTCTTCAGTCGATGTCGTTTTCCATCTCTGGTATAGTTCGGGTCTTTCTTTTCGTTTTTCAACTCGCCGATGGTGTTTACTGTTCGTTTCGATATCGTTCACCACATCGACCATCGTTTTCTCAGCCTTTTTCCGAATTCAGTTGCAACCGCCAGCTTCGATATCGTTTCAATCGTAATAGTATAGGGGAGCATGCGCCCAGACGCCGTGACACACTCTTCAAAGGCACTCTAGATTACTTTGCCGATGGGCAGTTTGAGAACTTCTCAACTTATCACATCAGAAAGGGGGCGTTTTCGGAAAGCGGTATGTTGATGTTGTTTAAAAGGGATGAAAAGGCAGTTTGAATGGCGAGAGTGAGGCAGCTTTAGTAAAATGATATTGGTAGATGCCAGAAGAAACAGTATCAGTGGCGGTGTAAAGTTTTTTATGAGTGCAATGATGGTGTTAAACGTTTTTTTAGTGTTTGTTTATTTCGGCTGTTGAAGTTGCGGTTTTTCTTTCTTCTGTTGGTGATCTACGTTCATTTCAAGGATTAATAGTGTGTGTGGACTGTTCTTCAACTCATTTTTCTTCACATCAATGCCATGGTGACTAATAAAATAAAAGGCCTGTTTTAATTTGTGTCATCACGTTCAATTAATTATCATGTAAGTTAAAATGAACTTTTCTACAAGTATACTTTGAAGGCTTCATTTAAGTTACTCCATGCTATATTATTTTGCCACCTTTTGTTTAAGTTGCCATATGCCATAATATTTTATTTAATTAAATTGTCTGTCATATTTTTCATCTTTATTTTATTTTGTGATATGTTTAATAAACGTTAGCTTTTTTTTAAACCTAAAAAAAAAAATGTTTCATGAATGTGTCTTATCTACATTTAACATTTTTGTCACTACCTTGCCAAATTTCAATCATTAAACTTCCACGTACTCTGCTTATCAATTTAATTACATTTTTAGACCGGTCCCTGTATCCGGACCGGCGATCAATAATTAAATAACTTAAAATTTAAAAAGCTTATCTCAAATTAAATTCTGATTCTTTATAAACAGGCCTAAAGAAATCTGTGATGATTTTTTATCATTAAAGATCATCTTTTATTAAATAAGTATTTTTTTTAATTCTCTTATTAAATTACAAACTTATTTTCACTACAAAGTTTCTACTATGCTAAAATACAAAATTTTATTTCATTGATACTAGATGGTACCCGTCAAAATTTGACGGTAAATAACTTGAAAGCTCCTTTAAAAATATACTTTTATTTTTAATTAGCTGCTTTTAAATTAATTAAATATTGAAAAGTTTATGAACTGTTATATTGTGTAAGCGATTTCTGTAGATGTAAAACGATAGATTGTGTTGTCAGTCCAGCCTACTCAACTAATGAAGTGAACTAATTTTAAGCTTGTAATTTACATCCTATTTTACTTGAATTATTTTAGCAAGAATTTAACTAAAAATATTAATTGAATGATTTATTTTTACTTACTACAGTCTCAAAAATTAAAATATATAATATCAATATTTAGTATTTTCTATTTTTTTTTTAAATTACGCGGGCTTTAAAATTTTTCATTACTTTTACTTTTATCAGCCTGACTCTAAAACCTAGATAAACCATGATACCAAGCTCACTTTAAAATTTTCCAAAAAAAAAAAAAAAAAAAAAAAAAAAAAAAAATGCATATTTAGTAGGGAAAACATGAGTTCTTAAAAAAAAAAAAAGAAAGCTTTAGCTTTCAACCTCAGAGCAAAAATATATTACGTCATTAAATCAACCCTTTTCAACCCCACTAGGCTAAACAGGCTAATCAATCAAGTTTCCCGTTTCGAGGGGAGAATCCTTCAGAAAAAAAAACGTTGACGCATACGTAAAGAGATGATATCGTGTAAAAATTTGACAGAATGCGTCTTTCGTATTAAATATATGGATAATTAATATATATACTACACGGTATTACAATTACATGTTCCTTATATTCTAATTACATTTTATAAGAAATACAGTGACCTCTCACTTATACGCGATGTTCAGTAATTACTTTTTGTACCACTATTTTAAAACAGTAAAATTCGATTTATAAATTCTGCGATTAAATAAGGAGAAAATTACTTTAAAAAGGAACTGGTGCTGAAAAATAATTACAGTTTATCGCGTATAAGTGAGAGGTCAGTGTATTCCATTCAAACTTTTGTTTATATTAATCTCCGATAGATGGCGATAAAGGCTCACAGCGAATGAACGAGTTCAGCGAGTATCACGGAGGAAAGTAACTTCTTCCGTTTGCGGTCGCTTTCCGAACGGTTGGCTTTATGGTTTAATATTTTAAACGTTCACGACGAATGAATCATTTGTTTGTTTATTTTCATGGAGCAATAAACCTAATTTCAACTGAAGATATCTCATAATATAAACATAATTTAACGTAAGCCATCCCACAAACTTTAATTTATTTTGAAAGACATGATTTTAAGTAATAGAAATTATCGTTTAGTTGTCATATGTTAGAGTAGGTTCTTCATTAAGCCGAACATGGCGTTTAACCACGGTCAATTCGCAAACCAGAATGGTTGCGCCTGGAATGGTTACAGACAATTTCTTGCCTTCGGATTTTATTATAAGTAGATTATATAATATGAGATTTATAATAAATTACTCATTGTGTGTGTTTTATAATAAAATAATTTGCGTGTGTTTGTAATAAAAATTGTGTTTTTCATAAACTGTTTCCTAATAAAATCAAACTAACATGTTGCTTTAGGAATCCAGCCCTAACGAGTGGAAAACCCAGGTTTTGGGTTTTTCTGTTTTCTTGGTCTTGGTTTTTCTGATACAAAATGGCGAAAACAAATATGGCGCCAACCCCGGTGCGTCTGCGACAGTTGTTACGAAATTTCCAACAATATAGTATATACGCTAATTGGCGGGTGACCTGATTACAGAAGATTATTCCAATATCTTTTTAAAACCTTCAAAAATAAAAAAAAGGTATGCAAAGAAAACTAAAAAGAAATGAATGGTGAAAAACCTTTTAAATATGTGTTAATAATTTACATTAAAATTTAAATAATTGACTTCATTTTTATAATATTTACTGATATTTATATAATATACATTCGAATATAAAAAATTACACTAAAAATCCTGCCGTATACTTGAAAAACACTATTTTTTTTAAATATCGCTTGGACCGATGTCACGCTTATGCCTTTTTGGCTTAAAAAAATTTTTGGCGACAAAAGTAATATCAAAATCGTAAATAAAGAAATAAAATGTAACTCACAAATACAGTCATTTTTATAATCACATCTGCAAGTTTCTTCTGTAAGTCACATGATGGAGGCGTTAGATTTATTAAAAATAAAACTTAAAAAAGCAGAACAAATCAAAATCAAAATTGTTATTCAGATTTTATCAAATCAAATTTTTAGAAGTATTTTTCTTAACCTGACGCAAACGATAAATCGCCTTATATGGTTTTAATTGCAATATTTCTCATTGAATAATTTTGTAAGCATTACGAACATTCTTTTTCATGTATAAATGAAATATTTTCGTTTTACAACATTATTTCTCATCAAAACTGTTTTTTATTCTTTCCCCTTTTTATCTTAATTAAAATTAGTAACTTTTGTTTTCGATGTGTTTGAATTGCTTTCTACATGATATAGCAGTTTCAATTCTTTCACCAACTATAATGGTCGCCATAAAATTACCAATGGTAAACTTTTTGTCCAAAATAAAGAACCTTCCATCATAATTCTATAACTAATCTACGTAGAGGGATATATTACATACTAAAATCTTCCCTGAAAAATTATCCCTCGAACAGTGTAAGTTCCACCAAAATCCAATCAGCGGAATTCGAATTATAAAGAGTCGGAACGAAATTTCCGTTTGTGTTTTATATATATAATAGATAGTTTTATAAATTTAACAGCATTACACAGTTGTGTCCATTTTTACTAATTATTTCTATGATTCACTGTGATCTCACGAAATTACTTTTACGATAGTAACAGTCTTTCTTTCCATAAGACTTGCTTTGTTTCGCGCCTGATTATTTTTCCTCTTTACTTTACACTGCGTTAATGTTACGATTGCAATGCAAATTATTTTCACTGTAAATCAAAATTGGATACATCCTTAAAATTTAAAGACAAGGGCGATTTGTACGTAACATAAAGAAACGGGCGTCGCGCTTTATGAATCATCAGCTTTTAATGTCAGAATAACAACTTTTAATGACATCCTTGTTTAATGCAATATTCAGTAGTAGTATAAAAGTAGTATACATGAAAATGTTGAAAAAAAAATTATTTTGATTAGAATTACTACAACATGGACGGTTTGTGGTAACGTAAAAATACGGGTGGCAGTTCAACCATTTGATATCGTAGTAAAAAGAACTTTATCAAAGAAAAGACAGATTTATGTTTTATGTTCAACATAAAATTAATAGCAAATGAACCCTTTCATGGACAAAATAATTCTGATTCTAAAATGTTAAAACGATTGACTGTCGCAAGAATTTACTGAACAATTGGTTTAAAAAATGGAAGAAAAGGCTATTTTTTCCACGTGCATTAAAAAAGCATTTTTTTTTATCAATTAATTTTATTAGTTAGGCGTCATTAAATTAATTTTAAGGCATTTTTCAATAAATCGGGGTAAGTGATAAATTTCCAAATATTCTTTATGATTACAACTGTATACCTATACAGGTTACAATAATGATGAAATAAGAAGCAGGCAAACTACGCTCGCTAAAATATAAAGACTGGTTGTGAAATTGCAATCATACAACCTTTTAAATACTAAAAAATAGAAAAAATACATAAATGTAAAATAAAGAGTTTATTGTAGTTTTTTAACTTGGTTTTATCAATTTATTGTTTAATATTAATTGTCTGAGTGCAACGTGACTGTCTGAGTGACTCATACACAGCGCAGTATTACTTTGCCCCATATATAGCTACGATGGATATTAAAACCTTTCGTCAAGCATAACTCAAAAAATATTTAACGGATTTCGTTCAAATTTTTACAGCAGGTACCTATAAAGGTGACAACGACGTCTATTTATTACCAAGAATAAATGACAAACCGTTTGGAAATTATATTAAAAAATAAATAAAAAAGCACAATTAAAGTACATACGTCAAGAAATTTTTGTACATACGTCATTTTCACCGGCGGAGATTTTCGTAAATAATAAGATTTTAAAAGTTCATGGAGTAACATGGAGCAAAAAAATATGCACGCACAATACAATACAATATCAATACAATAAAACATATTTCCATTTAATAAAAATGGAAAATTAATCTGGAATTTTTTCTGTTTGAAAGAAAAAAATCCGCAATAACTTTGTATTAGAGATTTGGCGCAAATCTCAACATTGGATGCTTTTTATTTCGCGTGTGTAAATAGGAAACAATTCTATGATGTGTAAATAAAAGGTTTTGATTTGTGGCGTTATTTCTTCTTATTTTCTTTTCCTTTTTAGTATTTTAAATGGAATTAGTGAAAGGCGTGTATTTAAATTAAATGAGTGGAAGACATGTATTTTTAATGTATGTATTTCAAATGAAATGAGTGAAAGGTTTACAGTTAAATGAAATTAATGAAATATGAAGATGTTATGAGAACAATATTTGGCGATTTATCAACTGCGCCAAGTTAACATAAATACATAATACACAATACATAAGTGTCAGATTCGTGCAGATTCATATACGCACAGATGTCATATACGCACCACGTTGGCGCGATTTTTTCCCCCACCAATTTGGCGAAAACTTTGTTTTTGAATTTTAGTTACAAATATCAGGCAATAATAGCACGTTATTTTTTATTTCAATATAAAAATAAAATAACGTAATAAATGTAACTTCTACTATTTTAAAAAAGGAAATAAAAATAAATAAATAATAGTTTGATATCAATAAATATTGATATACATATAAAAATAATCTATAGAATTAAAATAAAAAATAAAAGTAAATAAACACAACAAACAGTTTTCGCCAAATTGGCAGGCGAACGTGTTGAGTATGGAATATATGACATCTGTGCCGGGGATTTTTACCCTTTTATATGTGCTTTCGGAAATATCAAAAAATTAAAACATACTTATCAGGCGTATAATGTTTTGCATTTTTATACGGACCACTTCTCCATTTTAAGATTTTAAATGCTATTTATATCAGATATTTCTTTCCTGAGATTCACACATGTTGTTTTCGGTAATTTTTTAGTTCGCTTATTAATTGTTTACAATTTGCTCCCTTGACAATAACAATTATTTATCTCACAAATGTCTCTTAGTTTTGTTAAATATGTTTGTTATGTATTTTCATTAAAATATCGAAAATGGCAATAAAATTTTATTTTAGCATCGTACTTATATTTTTAAGATGACGCAAAAACATGGTTTAATAAATGTATGTTTGTAAATAATTGAAAAACATATTTTTCCTCTCTATAGGGAAATTTGGTAAGATGCTAAAACTTCCTTTTAGCATCATTTTTAATTTTTTCGCCAATCGCGCCAACCAGCACATGATACGGAACTTTTCCCCATTCAGATACACAAACAAGGTTGGTATCAAACAAGAGTAATGCTAGCAACAATATTGTTTTAACTTTATAAGAGTTACAAACAATAATAATATTAAATTATCCGATTAGCTCTGGGCCCGTTTACGGAAGTTTCTCCTAGAAAAAAAATCCCTCACAGCTCGGCCTACAGGCACAGGTAGATTTCGAAGACGCAGACCGTGGGGCGCCTGTTTGTTGGGAATTGCGGAAGAAATGACCTTTTCGCCATGATGCAGCAGTTGGAACCGCCTACTTCAAAACCTAACTTGTTTGCAAGCGTAGCCAGCAAAGATTTTTTTTTTAATTATTATTATTTTTTTTTTTTTTGCTATAAGAGTTGGTCCTATAAAAAACTTGTCAATATAAAAGTTTTAGATAATATTAAGAGGATTTATAATAAATTTAAGCGGATTTGATATCTTGTGAATTGACGAAGTTATGAATTTTTTTCTTCTAAAACACCCCCTTTTTGCCCCCCTTGGGGCCATTCTTAATTATATGAAAAATCCGTCATACATACATTTTCGGCCCTTCTCCTAGAAGTAATGATAACTTTAAACGGATTCGATACGTATCATAATTAAGAAATTATGGGTTTTTTTCTGTTTTCACAAAAAGCCCCCCCCCCCACCCTTGGTTCGATTTTGCCCATTAACGAACTTGACCGAGATTTTATGCCCCTTGATTTTATGTATCAGTTTCGAAGAGATCTGTGCAGAATTATTGCAGTTATCGTGTCCATAAAAAAGTGACATAGATAAATAAGTAAATAAAGTTTTGAACTGGGGGTGGTTTTGGGTTCTGGGAGACATGATTGGCGTAGATCTGCAAAAATGTTTCAAAAATTCCAACTTAGGTGAAAATGTAATAAGTAGTATTTCTTACGAAATCTACCTAACTGTGGAAGAAGTCTTTTACATTTGTTTCGAATGAAGCTCGGTCATAATAATACAAACAACACTAATATTAACATGGGGGTAAAACTTTGAATTTTAGTGTAAATATTTGGAACCCTTCCCCTCCCACCCCCCCCCCCCCCCATCAAAAAAAAGAAAAATAAAGTTACAGAAATGAGTTTAAAATGGCGTTAAGCCACGCTTTCTGACATAAGCAATTGGCTCGTCTACGAAACTTTCACTTAACTTAATAACATGTATATAATAGCCCTTAGGATACTTTTCCTTCCCTTTTATACGGACCTTGGGGCTTTTTTAAAAAGCTTAACGCAGTTCGGTTTTAAGAAGTTGAGATTTACTGCCAAATGACATAAACTACAATGAAAATAAACCTGATGAATTATTATGCTGGTTTATGTATGTATTTAAATAAATTGCATCTGATTACACTTATTAGATAAATTAATACTGTTTGCATTTAATAACAAATGAACGGCTTCTGTATACTAAATTGTTTAAATATTGGGAAGGTGGCGAGAGGTACAGAGACGTGTAAACGAACGGGTAGACAGACGGGTAGTGAGATGGGTAGAGAGACGGATAGCGACATAGATAAGCTAACGGGTAGCGAAACGAATAGACAGACGGGTACTGAGACAAAAGAGGGTTGACAGAGGGGTAGAGAGAAAGGTAGGGAGACGGGTAGGGAGACGGATAGCGACATAGATAAGCTAACGGGTAGCGAAACGAATAGACAGACGGGTACTGAGACAAAAGAGGGTTGACAGAGGGGTAGCGAGATAGGTAGGGAGACGAGTAGCGACACGAGTAGCGAGACCGGTAGACAGGCATGTAGGGGAAAAGGTTGCGTGCTGGATAAAGAGACGAGTACAGAGATGAGTACAGCGACGAGTTGACAGACAGGTAGAGAGAGGGGGTTATATAGACAGACAGACAGACAGACGTGTCGGGAGACAGGTAGTAAAACGGGAAGCGAGACAGTTAGAGAGACGGATGGACAGATGGGTAGCGAGACGCTTAAAGATGCGGTGGAAAGACACATGGATAGTGAGACGGGTATACAGACGAGTAGAGAGGCAGTAAACAGATGGGTACGGAGAAAAACACAGTATAGAGACACGGCTCGACATGAAAGTAGTTAGACAGACGGTTAGAGAAACAGATAGATGGGTAGCGAGACCAGTAGGGAAATATACGACACATGTAGACAGACAGTCAATCGGGTATGGAAATGGGTAGAAGAACGGATAGGGAAACAAACAGATTGTAGAGAGAGACAGACAGGCAGAAGAAAAGTCTGAGGTTTGAAGCAGTAAAAGCGCAGGGGTAGAGTTTCCTAGAAAATATTCAAGAATCTTTGAAATATATGTATTTTTTTCAATTTGATTTTTACAGAAGTCATCGAAATTGTTTTTATATTACTTTAGTAGGAATTAAGCGACAGTTTCGTAATCAGGTTTGTAGCAAAGCATGTTATCAATGTGGCTTGAAGTGTACGAGTTTCTATAAATAGTTATACAAATAAACAAGGAGGAAAATTTTTAAATTCAAATGTAAATATTTGTCACAAAGAAAATGCTTCAACAATGAAATTAAATTTGCGTTAAACTACGCTTGCTAAAATACGCTCTCGGCTGCAAATATGATTACGTGACTTTAAAAAGCTTGGTGTTTAAAAAAAAATCCGGCCTTTTTTTTTTGTTATTGTTGTTTGTTTGTTTGTTTGTTTTTTAAAGTTTTGAGCTATTCCAACTTAAGAAAATGAGATTATTTGCCAAATTATATATATATATATATATTTATATATGAAAACATACCAGTATATATGAATTTATATATGATATTTTGTAATTCTATCATTTAATTTGCTCTTTTTCACATATTATATCTTCTTTATATCGTAATTGTTAACCCTATGTTCTGAGAAATATCACTCAGACTAATCCCTTTGAGGGAAGTCCTAGTTAAATTATGATTATATGTTAAGGCGAACAATTTAGCCGTTCTGAGTGTATAGTTTAAATAATTTTTTTTTGTCTGTTGCCATATGTTATAAAAGAATCAGAGCAAAAATTAAGCTTGAGTAAATAATATATTTTCTATATTTAAAGTATTATAAAAAACAAAGTTATTTTGCTGCCATGGATAAACAAAAACGTTTACGAATCGCTTTTCCTAGTGTATTAATTAGTTTCCTTAACCAGTAAAAAAGGTTTTTCGGATGCTTACTATTTTCAAGTAAACATTTTCATGTTCAACAACATGTTGAATTAATACATTAATACTAACATTAAAATTAATATGATTTTCTTACTCTTGCATGTGTACACTCAATTACGCAGCTGAAAATGTGTAATTATAAATATTATTCTACAAACCGATATTACGATTAGAGAAAACTGATTAATTCATTATAAAAACTACTCGGAAACGTTTGCGAAAATCATTGGTAACAAGCAAACAGCAAATTTATTTTTTAAGTGCTTCTTGAAATCTCGAAAATAGGGAAATATTCCCCTACATTAGAATACATTAGTTGTTTCTTTCATTACCGTCCCTAGTTTTTAAAGTAACAAACAATTATTTTTATTATTGCTATACTAGTTATTCTAAGTTAGATTATTACATAGGGAAAAGTAGAGTAAAACCGCATACCTTATTACTATTTCAATTCAGATTCTTAAAATTTATTCCATCTTCATGATTCTTTTATTAGTTTACTAGTTGACCCACTCGGTGTTGCCCGTGATAATAAGAATCTGTTCTATACGAACATGACTGAAATCTGTATAAGGGTATGGAAATCAAATCGAATAAGGCAAACGTAATCGGGCCCATAGATCCCGAGATCGTAAAGCGCCACCTGGCAGTAGAAAGTGCAACTGAAGTATTTAAAGCTATCGATATTAAGTCGAATGAGCCAAACCCCCGTCGTAAGTGGGTACATGGAACCCGAGATACTCCTGTAGTTCCACCTTCCACAGGCAGGGGGCGCAATATTTTCTATAAGAACATGGCTGAAATCTGTAAGGCTACCGAATTCAACTGGAATAAGCCAAACTCCGTCTTAATCGGGCCCCTAGAACTCGAGATAGGAAAGCGGCCCCGAGCGGTAGAAGGCGGAAAAAAAATATTTAATGCTATCGATATCAATTCAAATGAGCCAAACCCCGGCGTAATCGGGCCCGTAGAACACGAGATACTTTGAAATGAAATTAAAAATATCCGAAGTTGTTATTCGAAAAGAGTGGTATATACAACTCATAAGTTCACGTTAATGTTATAGAGTGTGATTATTAAATTACTTATAATGTTTGGAATCAGTTGCGTTGAAATTGAAAAGTTAGTTGCTGAGTTATGGAAACGGGGCATAGTTAAAGAAAACAACCTTGAAGAGGGAGGGGAGATCGGACTGTTTTTTGACAAAAAACTAATTAAAACTACCGGGTAACTGGTTCAAATACTAAGAATCGTAGAAAAGCTTGGAACCTAAAAAATATATTCGCTACAGTTACTATTCAAAAATAATGGTAATTATCTGTACATCATAGCAATTAAACGCTACGGATGAACCTAAAAAAGTTAAATCTGTTAAATGAAATTAGTTCTGCTGAAATCGGGTCATTAGATATGTTTATATTAAAAATCTTGTCAAATAACGATAAACTCGCAGGTAGGGGGCGCGGTTCACTAAATGTGATATTTATTTAAAATTTGCCCCCACTTCCTCATTCCTGCGCATAAAAAGAATATACAAACATCATCCCTATTCATCCATAAACTTAATAGATTTATTTATTTGAATAGGTCCACAAAACTCGGAGATCTGGTAACTCCAAAATTTACAGTAACCTCTTTTCTGTCTGAGTCAATTTGATTTGCGTTTGGTTAGTTTTTGGTAGAAATAACGAAAACATTCAGTCCGATTTTCCCAAAATTTTTATTTTTGGAATGAGAAATATCAACAACGTATATAGTGTGAGTTTTGCATGATACCTTCAATATTTTTTCAATATTCGAGGATAAGCGAAAATCGGAATATTTCGTTAGTTGGAATTATCAAAACGGTAGTTTCTTTTGCTGTTACGATAAAAATAGTCATTTTCGAAGCGCATTTTAATGAGATTTTGTGCTTAAAGGTTTTTTAATTAATATTTAGGCTAAATTTCAAAATATTAAAATTCTAAGACTTAGGTGCCCCAGGAGAA
This sequence comes from Maratus michaelseni, assembly GCA_963931845.1. NCBI lineage: Eukaryota > Metazoa > Arthropoda > Arachnida > Araneae > Salticidae > Maratus > Maratus michaelseni. The sequence continues at coordinate 214,398,656 of OZ007593.1, forward strand.
GCCTTGGACTACACTCACCTAAATTTTCAGGTTTCTAGGTGCGCGAAATTTCGCACACAGGCAGACAAACAGACAAACAAGCAACTTTGTTTCATTAGCATTAGATTGGTGATTAAATTTCTTTTTGCTGCTGATAAAATTTTGAATTCCAACTATTTGCTAAAATATTTTAGATTTCTGATGTGTATATAAATTATAAAATGCCGTTCGTGTTCTAGGAATGTATGGGAAACATTAACAACTGAATGCCTCATTATTTTATAAAAATAGGTTTAAATGTATAAATAGGAAAGAGTATTATTTTAGAAAATTCTTCATGCGCTTTGAATCTATTTTGTAATAAATTCCATAGTTTACGCTATGTGAAATATTATTTTTTTAAATGAAAAATGTAAAGTGCACTCTAGTTGCAATTAATACTGATTATATGTTGGAGCAATATTTGGCAAATTTTGCATTCAGTGGCTCAAAATATTTCCCCAATATTGGGATGTTGTTATTTTGCTAATAATGCGTCAATATTGTCAAGAAATAGTTAGCACATTTATAGCTAAAAAAATAATTTTTGTGGAACTATTTTTGTTTTATTTGTACTCGTAGTATTTCCAATATAATAATAATATTTCAAAAGACATTGTTTTTATATTAGATGTATTTCCAATGAAACGCCAATATGGGTTTTATTGTCACGAAACTGATAAAATATATCTTGCTAATTTTGGAGCAATATTGACAAACATTTAATACTCCAATTGTGGAGCAATATTTCATGCCAATAAATGCAATATAGACCCAATATTGGAGGAATATTTTATCATAATCAATGCAATATTGGTTAATATTGGACAAGATATATTACCATTATTTGCTACTAAGGTATCTACTAAGGTATGTATTAGTTGATTTTGCCATTCCGTATTTAATATGGTCATTTGTTATGGGTATGCGAATGCAAGATTAATTTGCAATCTCGGCAATTTAAAACTCTTTAGTCGAAATCTTTGGATCTTACCAATATATATATATATATATTTCTCCTTAACTACTTTATTTATCAAAATAATAGCTTACATAAAAATAATGTTAAATATGCGGAAAAATACTATTATTATTTTTAAATAATCCACAAAGGAAAAATGATAATTTAACTTGATTTATAAAAAGGTTTTCATAAGTTGAAGATGGTGAAATTTAAAGATATAACCACTGGATTTTTGAAAATGATTATTAAGAAATGAACGCATCAAAAGCAGTCTCTTAATCAGCTTCAAATTTTATACCCAAAAATTCTAGCTATTGTAAAGGCTACACTTCTAAAAGCGTAACAGAAATAGTAAATATTGTTACTATTGTCCTTTAAATGCTAAAATAAAATTTGCATGCTCATCTGTCCAAAGTATAGTATAATATTTCGCTTATAATATCAATTTTTAGTTTACTTTCATGTTGTAAATTCTAATTTTTTTAGTAGAATAGAGAGTTTAAGAATAGTTTGAGGCAGATCTCTGTTCTATATTCTGGTCATATCGTTTTTGATTCTAGAAATAATTCAAGACAGTATATAAGTTTCTTTTGATATAATGCTTCAAAGATTTATTTATTTTATTAGTACTGAAATAGATTTTTTCCCGAGGCAATAAAGAAAAAATTATGAGCTTGAAGCTCAGTGTTATTGTAATGTAGTACCAAAACAAATTGTTATCTGCCAATCTCCAGTAAATCATTTTAAATAGTTCTTCTACGATAAATATGTGGGAAAGTTGCTTTAAAACTTTAAGTTTTTCTGTGAACTTTTCATAAATGGGGATTGGTAGATGTTTGTAAAAGTAATTAATTAAATTATAAAGCTTTTTTTAATAATCAGAAAATACCGGTATTTAATGTAAAATGATTCCGGAAAAGAAATTAAGAATAAACTGATATCTTGAGATTTCAGTTTATTGCATTCCATCAGTCATGTGGTACAATATACAGGGTGGTAATAATTAAAGTGCACGCGTTTGAAGAGCTCTACAAGCTGAAAAAATAGTTGGTATTTAGATTGTTTAGAACATCCGAAAAAAGCACTGTGATACAAGAATTAATTTAAAAATTTTACATTAGATGGCGCTGTATATCATTAAAATAAAAAAAGGAATGAAAAATAGAGAATTTCCAACCAGCCATCTTTAAAAAAATATATCGCAAATTTCACATGATTCTATATTAAGATTTTAGCCACGAATAGACTACTAAAATTTTAACTAAAAAAAGCCGCATTTTTTAGTAAAGTGCTTTTTTATTAAAATGGTAGTAATTATAGCGCTGCTATGAATGAATATCGTTGTATGAAAAGATATTGATTGGAAATGATTTATTTTTGTTAATATTTGGTAAAACATCCGTAACATGTAAGCGCCATCTACTGATAAAAAATCGAACTAATTATTTTTATTGCATAACTCGTTACCACATACTCTAAATAGTATAAACACCAAAGATTTTAAATATATTCCAAATATTTTATCTTGTAGAACCCTTCAAATACGTGCACTTTAATTATGGACACCTTGTATATGAAGTTTTCCCGTGTACAAAAGCTCAAAACAAATAAATATTATTTGAAAATAAAAAAAAATAACCTACACTGTTATGTTTGATATTTTACACCAATAAAATAATTAAATATACGTTTCGCGATACATTAAATATAAAGCGTATTAGCGTATAAATACTAATTAAGAACAACATAAATGTCCAAAAACATATACGTACCATTTTTATAAAATACTTTACTGAAGGTGTTTTTTATATACAAAACTGTATTTCTACGTAGATAACCGAGCGCTTTCGAGCAAACTTTTGCTCATCTTCAGGGTTACAAATCAAAACACAAGCACACAAAAGACAAATGGCGAAAAACTAGTAAGAACATTGTTCACTGCTGTAGAGTGCTACAAACCATTCAAACAAGTCAACAGGGGTTGGAAGCACTTTTAGGAGTGTGATAATCATATTTCGTCTTGAACAATTCCTAAGAGTTTATACCATAAGTTGTGGATATTGTAGGATAATAAATCATTGCATGTTTTATCTTTTTTAGTTAAAATTGCTAGGGATTCATTAATTATTGCTTGATAAAAGGTTGATGTATGCTTAATTATTTTAGCTTGATCAAAATGTATTTTGACTGATTGTTCTTGTTTTAATCTGGAAAGTGCTGTTTTAGTTCTATTGAATTTTATATCAGAAATATGCTCTTTTAAACGAGTTTTAAACTTTCGTAAGGTCATACCTATATAGTCTTTAACTTTATAACATGTCTTACCATTTTCTTTTATTTTCAAAGTGACTGGAATTCTATAGATTCTTGATAATTCTTCCATCGGTACAGGATCAATCTTTTTATGTAATAACGTTTTCAAATTTACTGGAGGGGATACTATCAAATTTATATCATATTTCTTTAAATTATATTTCAATTTCTCAAAAAGTTCAGGAATGTACTCAAATTTGTAAAATTTAGTAGGCTTTTCTGCAAATTCTTGCTTCTTGTTATTCTGATATTTATATTGATAAATCAATAGTTTGTATAGTTTTTCGCCATTTGTCTTCCGTGTGCTTGCGTTTTGATTTGTAACTCTGAAAATGAGCAAAATTTTTCTCGAAAGCGCTCGGTTATCTATGTAGAAATACAGTTTTGTATATAAAAACACTTTCAGTAAAGTATTTTATAAAAATGGTACCTATATGTTTTTTTTTTTTACATTTATGTTGTTCTTAATTAGTATTTATAGTACAAGGTGAATATAGATTCAATGAGTATGATCTATCATAGCTGAAGTTTTTAGTTGCATATTAGCGTATTTCTTCAGGTATGGTATTACCTCGTCTAATACGTGAAAACTGTTTGTTAATGCTTCTTTCGGTTTAAATTCTCTTGGAGAAAAAAAAATTACTCTATTGAAATCTAACCGATAGCTCGAAAATTGCACAGTGTCGACAATGGTTTCGTAAATTTAAATAAAAATTGTCACTTGAAGATTTTAGGCAATGAACATTGGTCATAAATACAGAGACCAGTGAAATCCCAAATAGTGATGCTTCACACACACCTGGATTTTTTCAGTAAATTTAGAGATGGGTGTGTGGGGGGAGGTCACGGAGACAGTGCGACATACAGGAAAGAATGAGATAAATGTATAAATGTTTGACAGTTAATTACTATATTAAAATCATTTAATTAAAATAAGTTGCTCACTATTTAATATTTAATTTATTTTAAGTTTTTAAATTTCAATTCACCAAATAACCATTCATTTGTTCCGCTTTAAACATTTTAGTACATATCTTTAATTAGATGGATCTTTTTACACAGTTATTCTATTCAAGTTATTCTACCTTTGTTAGAAATTTGCAGCCACAAACAATTGAATAAATATCTGTATTCAAATAATTCCAGGAGATTAATAATTACAAGTTGATTTTTTTTTAGTTCCAATAGTTTCGCTGAAGTAATATGCATATTCTTCACAATGAATTAGTTGAAGTAGTTATTTGTGAATTATTGAAATTAGATTTGTTAGTATCTCTTAGAGGTAATTACTATATTTATTTTTAAAAACATTTCTCTTTAATATCATAATCATAATGATAATTTGTGTTTTTGAAATAAAGATTGTTAAATAGGAAATATGAATATTAGATAAATAAATAGCTAGCATATATTAAATGTATAAAGGCAAATAAAATATATATATTTTTTTAATATCTAATCAACAGTTATTTTTCTAGCATTTAAAAACAAAATCGGCTTATAAAGCAGCAAATATCTTATTTATTAGAGACTTCATTTCAATTTAAAATTGTACATGTAGGAAGAGACATAACATAAAACCAAATTTTTATGTCTTTGTTACAGGAATTGTGGAGAATTAGTATCTAAGTAATTAATGTTTCGTTAATTGAAACACAAACAAAGTAACTGAAAAAACAATGCCTTGTAAAAAAAAATATCGAAGTAATTAAATTTTTTAAACTAGAAATAAAATAAAATACTGCTGTTTCTGAAAAGATTGTATTTTTCAATACAATAAATTAAATATTTTGGAAAGATATGAGCAAAAATGTAGCAATATGAATTAAATTCTTTAAAAAATACAGAATTCTATGGTTATTTTTTTAATGAAAATTGTGAAATAGATTCTAAAAATTTTCGTTACGACACATTACATGGATAATAATAGTTTGACATCCTATACTCCTTACGTACTCCTTGATATAAATAAATATTAGTGAAATATTCAGTATTTATTTTTATCTACATAGCATCAAAATCTGCCATTTAAACGAAAAGGTCTACATAATATGCAGAAACAAAGTCGAATGAACCATACAGTCTAAAAATGACATTTTCAAAACTGAACAAAAAGTACTCAAATCTGAGTATGTAGCATAGTCAAAATGGATCCGAATCAAAATTACTCAAGTTTGAAATATGTATATACTCATTTCTGAAAACATGCACACACCCAAGAATAAAACATCATGTGCTCATATTTGAGTATGTCCATATTTCAAAAATGATTATGAACTGACCTCTATGTGCTCAGTTGTGAGTATGTGCATGTTTCAATATTCTGAGTATTTCTGGAATTGAAAGCATTCAGTCGTTATATTTGAAACAAAAAGTTTGATAACAAAATGAAAACATCTATTTACTCAGATTTGAAAGTGTCAAATTTCTCAGTGTACAAAACCAAATTTAATACAAAAAAAAAAAAAAAAAAAAAAAAAAAAGTACAAGTACTTACACATGTGTACTGTGCATTAAATATATCCTATCATGTAAATAGCACATTTTCAGGGGGAAAAAAATATTTTCTGAAATCCTTCAAAAAATTGCTCAAAATTACCACCCTACGAAGTTTCAATATGTCTCTACTTACATAAAGCTACAGAGAAAGCGAGAAGATGTAAGTATGAATGAAAATTTGTACTGGCATGTTGAATTTGCACTCTAATATGTATCGCATTTCTTCAATCTGCATCCATGAAAATGAGCCAGAAAAAGTAATAATATTGGTTCAAACAACAAATTTCCCCGCGTGAAATAAAAATCGGAGTATTGATTTATTTTTACTGCAGTTTTGTTATGTTTTAACTATAGTTTTATTATGTTTGCTGATTGTCACCACAATTATGTTTATTATAATCCTTTCTCAGAAGTATACAGCTGACTTCTTTATTCCAGATTGATTCACATAGGAGTTAGGCTAGTGAAATGTGTAAGACCTGAGTCTTACTTGTGTTTCAAAAATATTTCCACTATGGCATAGCCTTTTATTAAGAAACTGTTGAAAAAAGTTATTTTTTATATAGACCTGTTATTCAGAAGGCTGTGTAATGTCTAAACAATCATTGTTTTCATTCTAAAATGTTTCACTCTAGTCTATATCATTGGGTAAGGTTCATTTTTTAGCTTTGTGTAGTTTAAAAATATTGATAAGTATTTCTTAAGAAATTTTTTGAAAAAAGCTTTTTTTTACTATTATTCAGAAGGTAATTTATCTAAAATATCATAATATCTATTCCCTTTCTAATTTTCCTTCTATATTATTGAGCTATATTAAAATCTTCGAATTATAATTTATTCTTTCACTGCTGTATAAAAAACGTGTGTATTAAACTTTTATTTCAACTAACCACATTGTATTCATTTTTTATGGTTAATTTAGTTTGAAAGTGTATCTTTTAAAGAGCATGAAACATCATGAATTTCAACAGAGCCTTTAAATTTCTTCATGAAATTGCTATTTCAAACTATCTCTATAAAAAACATATGCTCTCAAAGAAAAGTTCATAGTGCTCTGAAATGTTATATGATTTAAACGATTATCTGTGTTCTGAATAATACATTGTTAAAAGTACAAAGTAGCATGCACCTTATTACTTCAAAATATACGATTGGTGGTGTGGTAGTGGCGGAAAATGTGACACCAAATTATCCCTTCAGGTATAGTTTTGTTTTCCTGTTTCTTCTTTAAAAAATAGCTCTAACTTACCAAATACTGGCTGAAATTCCTTCTTTCTTTTATGAATTTGTCTCTGAAAAAGGTATGTTTTGCCGGGTACATTTTAATCTTTTTAAAAACCTATAGTTTTTTTTTGTTTTTTTGTTTTTAGTTTTAAAAAAATAAGCACCAAATTACTCCGTATTTTTACAGGCTCTTCAAACATTGTTTTCCAGTATACGGTTTTCTTCCACTATAGAATATCCGCTATTATATCAAAAGAATGAGAATCGGAAATCAAGCCATAAAAAATTCTAATTGCTAGAAACTATTTCAAAGTGGCAAATACATACTTATTAACTACGTTACAAATAATGCTATAAAACATTCCAATAACATTAAATATGTTCATATTTAAGATTTTTGAAAATTATCATACATTAAGATAAAAATGATAAAGGAAACTTTCCAACACTCAAACTACACAAATTCCAGTACGCGAATTTCCGTAAAGAGTGTTTCTTCTTTTTGCCTACAACTACGTATTTCATTTTTTACCTGCTAATGGTTGCTCAAATTGAGTCAAAACTATGATATCCGGCTTTACCCGATTATACGATTTGAACCGATATATTAACTTTCACACAATTTCCAGCAGTTCCAAAAACCTATTTTGAGAAAAACGTATCTGAATTTTTCGAAAGCGGTATTCGCGCTTTCCTGTAGAAGGGCGGATATTTTTCATTGAACACAAAGCAAGGCATCGCTGGAAACAGAAACAAAATATAGTGTTTTGAGCCCCCTCTTTCCACCACCCCCGGAAAACAAAAAAAATATTTTGTAAAAGTTTTACAACCAAGGTTATGAACCCTAGCACCAAAGGAAAATTTTTTGATTCGAAAAGAAATTTCTTTATAAAATAAATAAAATATAAATCACATAGAAATAAGTTAAATAAAATTGTTAAATTAGTTTTAAATAAAAGTTCCGGTGTGAAATATTTTTATAAAACTTGATTAAAATTCCCGGTATATTTAGTGTTAAAAAATTAACTTGTATGTGTCTATGTAAGTATCTGATTGTTTTGTATTCCGTTTTCTTTCCCTGCCTTTTGTTTTGTATGAAATAATGTTACTGAATCAAAGGAGCATTTAATCATATCCTGTTTTATTTTATAAAATGTTATAGGGTTTATTTTTTCGGAAAATTAAAGGCGACCATAATCGACATTATTGTTTATAAAAATGACTATGCATTAAAATAACAAAGATTGAGGGGAAAAGTTAAGCCTTATCATTGTTTATAATATTTTAAGACTTTAATTTATTTTTCTCATTTCCGAAATTTTAAAGACAATATAAAAGAATTAAGACGCACAAGATGTTTTACTGTATGCCATTAAATTGATATTTTCTGCATGGAGTTCAAATATTTTCCTATCATATGTTTTATTTACCAAGAAAACTAAAGTTTGCAATTTAGACTCTGGCATGCTGAAATACAGAATTTGATATTTATTATGAAAATGCCTGATTGGAGATATTAAAAAAAAGGCAGTTTAAGATATCAGTTTAAAAAAAATCAAATTGCTGTTTTTTGAATGATGTTTTCTGTTATTAAATATTGAAAATATTTTAGTAGATTATTTATGAAAAATGTTTCATAAAATAATATTAACGTTAATTTTAAACAACTATATATATATATATATATATAATACCAAAACCACATACTAAACATCTAATCCCTAAACAACAGCTGAACAACAGAGAAAAATTAACAAATAACCATGAAAAAATTATACTAACAAAATTATATGCAAAACTATAAACAAAAAGAACACAACCAATTGAGACAGGCTGCAAGGCTAAAGACTTGCATGCTGGTTATATATATATATATATATATATATATATATAATAAAATAACAATTAATCGTAGAATTTCCCATCAGATACTGCATTCTCAAAATCCACATTGGTTAATTTTCTGATAACATATTTCTTGTGAGCATTCAACTTAATATATTTCTCTTAGAATATTTATAATCAAGCAGGGCGGTCGCTCTGCCAAGCCAAGCTTAAAAAAAAAAGAACGCCACACAAACAACGCCAAGAACTGGAATAAAGACCGCTAATGCTTATATACAGAAAGCAACTTCGCAATGTTAAATCGACAAAACATGCCAGATTAAAATATCAGATATCAAACAAACCAAGCGTCGTAGAAAAAAAAACGAAAACTAGAAGAATCTAAGGAAGAATTTCTTCAATTTAAGACCAAACTCATCTTCATAAGTGATTTATAAACAGAGATATAGCTTTTTTTTAAAAACGTCGAGTTACTTAAAATGATCACTTTTTTCTTCGTCAAACTTTTTTTTTCAAACAAGCTACAGGCCTTAATATTGGGCAGAATAAAAAAAGGATTGCATTTTTGGACAAGTAATTACGTAATCTATGTGCTTTTATAAAATTCAGTGTAAAAAAAAAAATATTTTCTATCATTAATTAGCAAAAAACTGTTAATTAACTTGGCGATTAAAAAATTATGCCAAAACAGAGATAAAACCCACCAACGACCATGTACCATCTGTATTAAAATAGCACAAATCAGTTACAGGTTATAATATAACCACATCAAATTTCATCTGCAAGTCAGCCATTTTCTTCTGATATTTTTAAAAAAAAATAAAACTTCACAATTATAAGGACACATATTTTATCAAATAATTAAATATGACTGCAAACTGTGGCAGATGATTGTTTCCAACATGAATAAGTATGAGAAATTGCCGGTTACGGATATGGATCTGGGTAGCTCAGTCGCAGAGCGTCGGCATGGTACGCATAAGGTCCCAGGTTCGAGTCCAGGCCCAGGTCAATTTTTCACTCATGTTTGTTTAGTGTATTTAATTGTCTGATAAAATGCGTGTTCTTGTAAATATAGTAAAATAAAGTAATTAGACGTAGTGTTTATGCTTTAAAAATATTTTAAATATATAATTTACGTTTTTAGAAAGATCTTTAAAAATAAATTAGTTTTTGAGGGAAGATGTACCTTCTAAAATGTATATATTAAGAGTTATCGCCATTTAAAATTTCTTTCCAAACGTAAACAAAAATTTTGAAATGAATTAAATGTGATTCATTTATTTCTAAAAATAAAAAAACACGGTAAAGGACAGGCATTACGTTCGCAGGAATACCTTTCACGTCATCTTACTATATATATATATATATATATAAAACACAAACAGAAATTTCGTTCCGTTCCTTTATAACTCGAGATCTGCTGAATGGAATTTGATGGAACTTGCACTGTTCGAGAGATAATTTTTCAGGGAAGGTTTTAGTATGTAACACAACGTTCTACGTATATTAGCTATCGAATTATGATAGAAAGTTCTGTTATTTTGGCCGAAAAGGTTACCATTGCTAATTTTTTGGAAATCATTACTGATGCAGAAAGAAATGAAAAGGCTATACATCTCGAAAAATAAAAGAAAAACTGTTACTAATTTTATTTAAAAAAAAAAAAAAAAAAAAAAGAAAAAAGAAAGAAAGAAAGAAAGAAAAAGAAAAGAGTTTCGATGAGAGAATATTATAAAACGAAAATATTTAATTTAAACATGATTAGAAATGTTCATAATGCTTAAAAAATTATTCAAGGGGCAAGATTTCTATTGAAACAAATTTGGCGATTTATCTTTTGTTTTTGGCGATTTTGATTTTACTTTTGACCCCAAACAATTTGATTTTAAGCCAAAAAGTGTCTTTTTTTGTTGCAGAAAGAATTGAAATGGCTATACATCTGGAAAAATAAAAGAAAAAACTGTTACTAATTTTATTTTTTTAAAAAAGAAAGAAAAGAAAAAAAAGAAAAACAGTTTTTATGAGAGATTTTAGGCCAAAAGGTGTTTTTTTTCAAGTGTACGACTGCATTTTCGCAGTATTTTTTTTTTTTTGGTACTTTTTGGTTAGCCGGGCGCCAGTGATATATATATATATATATACACACACATATATACACATATATCTACACAAATACATGTATATACATACATTTATATATACACTTATATGTATGAATATATATATATATATATATATATATATATATATATATATATGTGTGTGTGTGTGTGTGTGTGTTCATACATCACTGGCGCCCGGCTAACCGAAAAGTACCTTTTTTTTAATCAAATGCAAACTATATTAATGGCAATATACTTCTATTTACTTCTACATATATGAAATTTCGTTCCGGCTGCTTATAACTCGAGTTCTGCTGAATGCATTTTCGTAGAACTTAAACTAAGATAATTTTTAAGGGAAGATTTTATTGTATAACATATCGTTCTACGTAGCTTAGTTATATAATTATTCTGGGAAGATCTATAATCAGATCAATCCGATTATGAAAGATTAGCCTTTTTAAAAGATTTTGCCGAATGTATTTCGATGGAACCTATACTGTTAAATAATTTTCTAGGGAACGTTTTATTATATAACGTTGCTTAGTTCTAGAATTATAGGGGGAAATTCGAAAATCGGGTGACCATTTTTTTTATCAAATATTAGCCTTTTCAATATTTGATTCCGATTATGAAAGATTAGCCTTCTAAAAAACTTCTACTGAACGGATTTTGATGAGAATTGTATTGTTAGTTAGATGCTATTTCAGAAATGGCTTTAGTATATTGCATATAGTTTCATCATTCTTTAGCAAACCGTAACTGTAAATGACCAAATAAAAGAGTTGGTCCTTAACAGCTAAAATTTTGACTGCACATTAGAAAATATAATAGCGCAATCACGTCATTTTTCAGTAATGTGTAAGGATATTCCACGTAAATATACAGACTGCTTTCAAATACAAGGTCAAATTAAACGATATATTTCGTTTGATTCAGGGTTCATTTGTAGAAACCGACCAGCGCAGCGGGCGTAGCTTGCTAGTTTTCCTATAAATTAATGAAATCCAGTTGTTAAATTATTTTTTGTTTTAGAAGTGAAGTTTCCATTTAAATTTATTGTAACAGTACAATGTTTAATTGAATAAAATAAGGTAAATCTAAGAAATTGCTAAGAAATTCCAAACATGCACAGGGCAACGCAAAAAAATAAAATAATAATAAACAAACAAAAAAAAATAGATAAATAAATAAATAAATAAATAAAAATCAGCTTTCAGAAATTCTAAAAATTGTTCCGCTATTCATATTATGTATCTTCGGGGTCCATCCTCCCACTTTCAGCCCTCCCACCCAAAGGGGGCGCTTTTCTAAATTTTGCCGACACCTCTCATGTGATATATCGTTGGAAAAGTCTGTGAATGCTTAATCATAATATGCAGGGGGGGGGGTATTTTCTAAATTTTGCACATACCCCTCATGTGATACATCGTTGGAAAGGTCTGTGACCGCTTAATCCTATTATGCATCTCCGGTGTTCATCCCCCCTTTTGCCCCCCAAGCGCGATTAGCTTTCACCACCAGGGGACGCTTACCTATATCTGTTCCTACGAGTCGGATCACGACGGAGTATGGCTCATTCGACTCGACATCAATAGAGCTTTCCGATTTTAGTTCGTTTTTTCACCACCAGGGGCACTTTCTCTTGTTCTATGGGCTAGATCACGACGGGGTATAGCTCATTCGACTCGACATCTATAGCCTTAACGATTTCAGTGCCCGAGGTTCATACAGAACAGATTGCGCTGCCTGGTGGTGGAAGATGGAACTTGAGAGTGCGCAGCACGACTGCTATACGGTGCCGAAGGCAGCGGGGACCCGTGACGGAAGTTAGTTTGGTTAGAGGTTTATACTATTCGATGTGCAAATTGAGGGATTATCCGGTGCCGAAGGCAGCGGAGAACCAGGTCGGAGGTTCGTTCGGTTCGAGGTTTTACAAGATTTGAGGCCCCGATATAAATTAGGGGTCCGCTAGCGGGCGAAGCCAGCTAGTGCTAATAATAAAAGAGCGTGATATCACATTTGATTTCAAATGCAGCGCTGACACGCTATGTACGTATTGCATTTTTATTCATTTCATCGATAAGTCAGTGATATTTTTTAACGGGGGATAACAAGTATTATAACAAGCCACATTTAGTATGTTGTTATTAGTTTAATTGAAAAATCTACTGGTATTTCTAGTTAACCTTTTAAACAATGACTGAAAGTAAAATGTAATTTTAAATTATTTCTCATGTTTAGATTATTTAAATTATGTTTATTCTGTTTTAAAAAAAGAAATGATATCTACAAAAACAACTTTTCAAAAGTAAAAAAAAAAAGCCAAGCGTAAAAAAAAAAAGTTGTGGCTAAAAAATGGTGTGATATCAAATTTCCAAGCTATTATATTACTTTTTAAACTTTTTTCCATTAAATAAGTTATCATATATATAAGTCGAGTGCCTACGTATATGTTAATAGAAATCGTTTTCTCCTGTACTAAATACATCCTAACGAGTTTCTGAAAATTCAATTTTTTTCAAATTATGCATGATGGGCTTGGCGGCCATCTTTTCATATTTCTAAGCACCCAAATTTCTAAAGTAAAAGCGTAATATGTTTGCAATGTAATATGTTTATAACAATTTCGAACTTCAGATTTTAACTACAGACAGATAAATTAGATAAGACTGATATTTTGAGAAATTGATTTTTACTAGTTTGAAATTATTAATTACTGTAAAAAATAAATCATAAGAAGAATCTTTAAGATAAGTCATCATTATCTTAAGACACAATTTTCAGATCATACAAATCTATAAATGAAACGCTTAAAATATTTGCTTAAATAACAATTTTGAACTTCGGATTTTAACTACGGATTTGGATGCTTAGAATTTTGTGAATAATATGCAAAGATGGCCGCCAAGCCCATCATGCATAATTTGAAAAAAATTGAATTTTCAGAAACTCGTTAGGATGTATTTAGTACAGGAGAAAACGATTTCTATTAACATATACGTAGGCACTCGACTTATATATATGATAACTTATTTAATGGAAAAAAGTTTAAAAAGTAATATAATAGCTTGGAAATTTGATATCACACCATTTTTAGCCACAACTTTTTGTTTTTACGCTTGACTTTTTTTTTTACTTTTGAAAAGTTGTTTTTGTAGATTTTAACTACAGCAAGCTTTAATACAGTTAGCTTTAATATAACATTTTTAGAGACTGTTTTCCTTATAAAAACTATTTTTAGATATTGTCTATGATTTTTATGTTTCTCCGTAATAAGATAATCAACCTAAAAATACATATTTTGTTTTTATGTGTTCGATGTTTGGATAGAAGATTTTTTCTGAAAGGGTTTATTTGCTTCGTATTTATTTCATATGACTTCAAAATATATTTAAGATATTACATTATTTTAGTGTATTAATTTAGATACATGTTCTTTTTAACACTTTCCAACCTAGTTGAAAAATGTTTATGACTTCGGTTTGTCTGGCCGTCTGGCCGTGCTCTAACTCCCGTAAATAGGCTCGTATTGCCCTGCAATTTTTATATGTTATTGTCGTTATCTATAGCCTGTTCCCTATTTCAACGAAAGTGTGTAGCACTTATTGTTAATATTGTATATACGTTCTTGGATTTTCAAAGTATTTTTCAGAATAATTTAATCTTTAACCTATAAATTATTCGTTGTTCACTTTTTACTTGAACAATAAATGATTGTGTCAGATGAGTGAGTTTATTTAAAAAAATTAGATCGTTATATTTCATTTCGCGAAAAAATGATTTGTTTGCTTTACTCCACATGGAAATATTTTATTCTATAAAAGAAAGAAATTTTATAAAACATATCAAGTATTAATTAGTACATTGCACATAGGTATAATATACATTTTCTCGGATTCAATCCATACGCGTATGCCTTATTATCATTTTAAAAGGAACCTTTTTTCCGATTTTTTTCTTCTTTAATAACTTTTCGAAATAACAAGTTTCGGTAAATTTGTTTTATATCTGGGAATCGAAATGAACATTAACGTCCATTAATTTATTAAAGTAGAAAACATTTGCTTTTTCTTGCTGAAACAATCGCTGACTATATTTATTATTGATAAATTCATTGGTTGGAAATACTTTTATGAAGCATTAATGCTTTTTAGTTATGACTGATCTATTCTTTTGTAGAGAGTTTCTGATGAAGCAATTCAAATTTATAGGAGATATTTCAGGAGATTTTACATTTGCACGCACTTTAGAAGGCAGTATATATACATATGATTCCCCAGGCTGCTTAATATTATGTCTGCATTCACAGATGTGTATGCATTTGTAAAATTTTAATAAATATATTTTTTTTATAAAACTGTTCTTTTCAGTATTTTCAATTTTCTTTAGTTTTCGAAATATTTTAATTTTTATATTTCTTGCAAAATTTTCTATATTTGGTTAAAAGTTTTTTATGAAGGACTAGCAAGCTACGCCCGCTACGCTGGTCAATTTCTTTTAACGAACCTTTAATCAAACAAAATATTGACATTTCATAAATAGCTTTTATATTTCAACAGAATAATAAGGCTACTGTAATTTGTGACTCTTGCTATAGCAAATATACACGTCAGGACACGTCGCTCTTATCATTATCTTTTTACGCATGAAGGTTTCGCTATGGTACTCCATTGGAAAATTTGGTAATTTTTGAAATTCAATATTAGAAAAACGGCATAATCATTAGATTTGAAATTTATGTCAAGAAAAATACAATTTTTTACCTTTCAAACGCAGTTTGTCTAACAATTTTCTGTCAAATACTTTTTGAGCTATCATTTGTTTCAGTAACTTCAAATGTTTCATTTTCCGAGATTAATCTGTTGCAACAATTAGCGAAAAACCCAGTCGTAAGCAACGCATAGTTTTTTATTAAAGAGGCTGTTGGAGCAGGGATTGTCACCACCAATTTGCCACCATCACTTTTGAAATCGGTTCCGTGGTTCCAGAGATTCCATAGAAATTGAAATTTAGAATGACTTCAGAACGCTTTTCGCTCATTTCACCCATTTAAATTTCGATTTTTTTTAAATTTATTCTTAGAGAGCATTTACATCTTATAAATGCTAAATTTCAAATTTCTTGCCCCTTCAGTATAAAAAAGTAGCAATTTTCGAACATTTTTCGATCCTGCACCCCATTGATGTTAGTGGCACCGACATAAAATATAGCCTATGTTGGAGTAGGGATTGTCCCCATCAATTTGCCACCATTACTTCTGAAATCGGTTCTGTAGTTCCAGAGATTTCATAGAAATTGTAATTTAGACTGTTTTTCGAACGCTTTTCGCTCATTTCATCCTTTTAAATTTCAATTTCTTTTTTATTTTGTTCTTAGAGAGCATTTACATCTTATAAGTAACTACAATGAAAAATTTCAAATTTCTAGCTCCTTCAGTATAAAAAATAAAAATAAAACTGCCCAGTTAAACTGAGGGCTTTGAGTTCACAGGCTATTCACACTAATTGTATATTGTACTCTTATTTCAAAGAATTTGAAATAAGCCCATCGAAAAATAAAGAAATAAACAATATATTAAGGGGGGGTCATCCCCCCGTTACCCCCCTCATAGTTAACTAATTAACCCCTTAAACTAATCAGGTAAATCTCTAATTACAATGAATATATATACAAAATTTGAAGAAAATCGGATAATTCTGCATGAAAAACCCATTTATATAAATTAAGGCGGGATTAGCCCCCTCCGTTCCCCCCCTTTATACTTAACCAATCAATCCCGAAAACTAATCAGGGAAGCGTCTTAACCCAATGAACCTATAAACAAATTTTGAAGCAAATGGGATAATTCTGCATAAAAAACCCATTTATATAAATTAAGGGGGGGATTAGCCCCCCGTTCCCCCCCCTTTATACTTAACCAATCAATCCCGAAAACTAATCAGGGAAGTGCCTTAACACAGTGAACCTATAAGCAAAATTTGAAGGAAAACGGAATAATTCTGCATGAAAAACCCATTTATATAAAATAAGGGGGTATTAGCCCTCCGTTCCCCCCTTTACACTTAACCAATCAATCCCGAAAACTAATCAGGTATGCGCCTTAACACAGTGAACCTATAAATAAAATTTGAAGGAAATGGGATAATTCTGCATGAAAAACCCATTTATATAAATTAAGGGGGGTATTAGCCTCCCGTTCCCTCCCTTATACTTAATCAATCAATCCCGAAAACTAATCAGGGAAGCGTCTTAACCCAATGAACCTATAAACAAATTTTGAAGCAAATAGAATATTTCTGCATGAAAAACCCATTTATATAAATTAAGGGGGGGATTATCCCTCCGTTCCCCCCCCTTTATACTTAACCAATCAATCCCGAAAACTAATCAGGGAAGCGCCTTAACACAGTGAACCTATAAACAAAATTTGAAGGAAAACGGAATAATTCAGCATGAAAAACCCATTTATATAAAATGAAAGGGGATATGCCCCCCGTTCCCTCCTTTATACTTAACCAATCAATCCCGAAATCTAATCAGTGAAACGCCTTAACACAGTGAACCTATAAAAAAATTTGAAGGAAATGGGATAATTCTGCATGAAAAACCCATTTATATAAATTAAGGGGGATTATCCCCCCGTTCCCCCTCTTTATACTTAACCAATCAATCCCGAAAACTAATCAGGGAAGCGCCTTAACACAGTGAACCTATAAACAAAATTTGAAGGAAAACGGAATAATTCTGCATGAAAAACCCACTTATATAAAATGAGGGGGGATATGCCCCCGTTCCCTCCTTTATACTTAACCAATCAATCCCGAAAACTAATTAGGGAAGCGTCTTAACACAGTGAACCTTTAACCAAAATTTGAAGGAAAACGGAATAATTCTGCATGAAAAACCCATTTATATAAATTAAGGGGGAGGATTAGCCCCCCCCCGTTCCCCCCTTTATACTTAACCAATCAATCCCGAAAAACTAGTCAGGGAAGCGCCTTAACACAGTGAACCTATAAACAAAATTTGAAGGAAAACGGAATAATTCTGCTTGAAAAACCCATTTATATAAATTAAGGAGGGATTAGCCCCCCGTTCCCCCCTTTATACTTAACCAATAAATAAGGAAATGTAATCAGGGAAGCGTCTTAACCCAATGAACCTATAAACAAAATTTGAAGGAAAACGGAATAATTCTGCATGAAAAACCCATTTATATAAATTAAGGGGGGGGGGGAATTAGCCCCCCGATCCCCCCCTTTATACTTAACTAATCAATCCCGAAAACTAATGAGGGAAGCGCCTTAACTCAGTGAACCGATAAACAAAATTTGAAGGAAAACGGAATAATTCTGCATGAAAAACCCATTTATATAAATTAAGGGGGGAAATTAGTCCCTTGTTCCCCCCCTTTATACTTAACCAATCAATCCCGAAAACTAATCAGGGAAGCGCCTTAACACAGTGAACCTATAAACAACATTTGAAGGAAAACGGATATTTCTATGAAGAGTTATCGCATTACGTACGTACATACATACATACAGAATCGGCTGTCAAGCTCTCAGGGCTTGATAGCCAGTTTGATAGCTAAAAAATGACAATTTTAGAACGTTTTTTGCTCCTGCACCCCCTGGGGTTAGTGGCATCGACATAAAATATAGCCTATGTTGGAGCACGGGTTGTCACCATCAATTTGCCACCATCACTTTTGAAATCGGTTCGGTAGTTCCAGAGATTACCCCCTACAAACAAACAAACAAACAATCTTTACTCCTTTATAATATTAGTATAGATGATATAAATATTACTTTGAAATGAGAGTTGTTATAAAGTATTTTCATGCTTAAAAAGATTTATTTTGTATCATTTCAGTAAAAAAAATTATTAAATCTTATTTCTAAACGATTTAAATTAGTTTACGATAGTGAAACACTTTTTTTTCTTTTTCTGGTATCCCTTTATAAAGCTTCACATCACTTGAAGAAGATTTTTAGGGATGAGATTTATTTCTGTTGTATTGATTGTTTGCTTTTGGCTATTAATCTGACGCTGCAATATTCATCGTCAGCATTACGCATAAAACATTATAATTTGAAAATTAATTTTAAATTATAATGTTTCTTGTCCTCCCATACATATATTAAAGATAGTTTCTATGATATTCTTAATTAAACGCGAAATGAAGAAATGAAACCGCTGTTGTATAAAGCTACGTAATTTGCATTGGGCTAAAATATCTGTAACTGAAATTGTCCTGTTTGAGATTTATTTAATAATAATAATTATTATTATTATTCAAAATCATAATTTTACATATCGTAATGCCCAATAACATTAAAAATTAATTAAAAATTAATCATATTTCATTTTCTTTTTATTTAAGAATTACGTAAATTTTTATCTAATTTGTTTGTACTCTTCTCTATATTCCGTGATGAATCCACCTTCTTAGATAGCACAGATGTCATGAACAATGGACTCTTGGATAATCCTTTACAGGTGTTTTCATCAGTTATCTAATAGACAATATTTGATAAATGTTTTTGCTTTTGTAAGATTAAGCATAAAAGACACAAAAATATCTGTAGAAAAAAAATATCTGATTACACTGGCACGAAAACCCTTTCTGTAAAAATAATGATTTATCCTGACAGATTTTACCTCTCTTAATAAAAATATGGCAATGGAATTATTGTATCATGTACCATATTTAATGTAGAATGTATTAATTTAAATTATCGTATTTTATGTCTTACTAAAATATCAGTGGAAATTGCGTAAAATTATGTATATGTCAAATGTAAATAATGTATAAATAAATGTCAAAGATACAGTGGTAAAGGGAATTAAAATATGTTAGTGGATACTGCTGTTCACGGAAGTTTGAAATACACCAAAAGAACAATGCACGGGATAAATGTCAACAAGATATATTTTCATGATTTATTATTTAAGAGAGCGAAAATACCTTTTTCATGTTTTCGATTTTATCTAGCAATGTAAATTAATGTATTAATCCTTCATTATTTCTTATTATTAGAAAACTATTTATCTGAAGAATTCTATGTGTTGGAGTAATTTAGATATCATTATAGATTTCGGAACGTCTGATCTATATAGTTCACATATTGGTTTCGCAAGGAAGAAAAATTTTAATAATTTGCCTACTTGTGTCATTCACGTTAAAATTTTCTTATTTGAACTATCATGTATTTTTATATAAAAAAAGTGTTCAGTAAAAAATTGTGCTTTACTTTATTTCAGTTTTGTCTCAACAATCTATTTGATTTACACAAAAAAAAACGTTATTACTTTATAAATAAAACTTTTTCTGCATTTCATTTGGATATACTTCCGTATTTCACTTTAAGAGATGTTCCCACATCCCATCACCAACTTCTACTGCCATCGACAGAATACATACTAGTTCAAAATTCTGGCCTTAAATTAAAAAAAGATAAGAAGCATGTTATAAATCTTAAACTTTCTATTTCTTTTTTCAGAAACAGAAGTGAAAATTAATTGAAGGGATTACAAATTGTAAACTCAAAGATGTAGGTGTTCCGGTATGAGAAGACGAAAAACAAATTGTTATTTAACAGTGATTTTGCGGGGATTTGGGAATTTGAGAAAATAAAGTGATAGTACTTTATTTAAATGATTATATTACTCTCTGGAAAAATTGTTTCTGTTTTATGTCGAACGGCTTAAATTTTAAAAGAAATACTCTTCTCTGCTTCAGAATATCTAAATTTAAAAGTTTTGTTTTAAGAAAATCAACTGGTTCAATTAAAAGTCAATATAATTTATTCTTATCACATCGTTTAAAAACAAATAAGGTGAGTTATTTGTGTCTGAAAACTTAATCAAATTAAATATTAATTCCTCTCTTATATAAATATGAAAGATAAAATTATTAGAAATAATATATGATTGATAATCACATTCTAACCGACTTCAAACAAATGATGCTATAAAAATTGTTTATATATTCTTTTCTTGTGTGTATAGGTACAACTTTTTTTAAAATCGGAACATCCGATTTTCAGAATTTTTTCTTCTCACTGATTTTCGATATTTTTTTCTTGTTAGTGCTCCGTACAAACTTCGTCAAGATCCAAAAGTTTTATATTTGTTTGCCTTTCCGTTTTTTTTTTCTATCTGTGTCAGCTTGAACTTTTAAAAAATCTGGCTAATCGCGACGAAACTTGAATATACACTCCATTCAAAATTGATAAGGACACTCAAAAATGTAAATAACATTAATTTTATACATTTCTAAGTATCAATACACATTATATAATATGTACGTATAACTGAAACATAATTGTTTTGCTTCTTATTATTTAAAAAGAGTAATAATTAAAGATATTTATGAAATAAGAAAAATTACTACGATTTTTTTTAATGTTAATAATTATAAGGATATTATTCATAAGTTCCAATAAATTGAATTTGTAGAAGATATGTAGCCACATTTATTTTGGTGACACACGTCCATTCAATTTTGAGCAGATATTATAAATTATGATATGGGTATAGCTGCCAGGAAATGTAAATAGGTACATGAAGAACTGAAATAAATGAGCATTGTTTTTCATTTGCAAAAATCTAAGTACATATATTTAGATAAAAGAAAGTTCCCCATTGCACTTCTTTAATTATTTATAAAGTTCCAATCGTGCAACCAAGATGGCTAATCAAATATTGTGGACTTGTTATCATTAAACCACTTTTTCAAAGATTTTTATGTATGGCAAAAAATATTATTCTATCGGAAAGTCTACATTGCACCTCCTAAACGCCTTGATAACCGAAATTTGTATTTTTTAAATACGGATGTACACTATTTTGACGCGTCAAAACAACGTTTTTATACCTCCTGAAAACGTGCGAGTATTAGTATATAATTTTAGACCCAACATGGTTGAAACGGTCTTTCATCAGTCTGAACTTATGTTATTGCTGGCACGATTTGTGAAGGAACAATAACTTCGAATGGATTAGTCAAAATAAATGAGGATCAGTCATTTTGTGGGGTGCTGTGTCATCTCAAGATAAGACTAATTTTGCTATTGCTTCTAAAATAATGAACTTAAATGTGTATACAAATATTTTAAAAACACACATTTTGACATATAGTTGTTATTAAGGGAATGAACAATTTATTTTTCAACAACGTAAACGTATCACGCCTTTCGAAATATTGGTTCAATGATAACAATATCAGTTTATTTGATCGAATGATATTACCATTTTACAAATTAATGCAGTGCATTGGTAAACTATTTTATGCAAATGGTAAGCAATATTCAAGCATAGCAGATCTTTAAAAAGCTATTTACAATCACTGGGTAGTTATGCCCATATCATAATTATCAAAACTTGTCCCAAACATGCAGAATAGTATGGCTGAGTATTCCCAAATCAAAGGTAGTTACAATTCTGATTAAAACTGCAACTATCCGAACTTATAACCAGTGTGCTAATAATTGTGACCATTAAAGAATTATTATATTATTTCTTATTTAATGTTTTTTTTAATTATTATTATTTTAATAAAAATGAGCGAGACAGTTCTCATTGAAATTTGTAAAATTATATAATTTTTTGACGATTTTAATTTTTTTGTGTCCATATAATTTTAGCCAGGGTGTATTATTAAGGTGCGAAGTAATATTCACATTTTAAAATGAGTCATCGATTGACGTTTATATACTTTTTCAGATATCATCAAAAAATTGTATATACTGTAATCTTCTAATTTCATGGTAAACATTATCAACAACATGGTTAAAATAAATGTAGACAACAATGAAGAATGTCCTCAGAAAACTCTCTTGTGTCAAACCACTATTGTTACATTTTAACTCGAAAATAAGAAGTAAATATACAAATAGGCACTGGAATTTGTAAAACAATATATTTCCAATAAATATGTTATTTCCAAGTTCCTCATTTGAAGTAATCCTCATGCGATCATTTGTATAATTATTTAAGAAAAGTTGTATGGCGTTTTACTTGTTGATGTTGTATGCTGATTTATACGAAAGATAATTATGTTTTAACAACTTACGTTATTTCAAACCTGCCAGTTATATTTTCTATTTAAAATAAAATCCGAATACATTTATACCGTGAGAATAAGAAAACGTAGCAAACATCTGCGATTGGAATAAAGAATTTTTCCTGGAATTTACTTTTCTGAATTTTGGACTTTCCATTTAGTTTATTTTTATCAGCTGTATATTCCGAATTAAAATGTTCACTGTTTGAATTGTTGAGCCCTGTTTGCCAAAATTAGGGAAAGCCAACCATCCAAGATTTCGGATTTAAAAGAAAATATAATTGAAAATAGGTTTATAATTTAAAATCTTTTAAAACTTTCCATAGATTGAATTTCAAATGAAGAGCTTTAATTAATGGCAGCATACAAGAAGATGTTTGAAATTCTTTGTACGAGGGAAAAAAAAAAAGATTTTCTTGTTTTAACCATTAAAAACACTGACGGCGTTCTGAACGCATCACTCATTGAAAAAACAGCTGCGAATTTCAAAACATTTATGTGATTAACATTGAATTAAGGACATTGAATTAAGGAAGATTATCATCAAAAGTTGATATATAGGTTTTAGAAATACTTTGACGTATGGAGTACGCCGCCTGTCTTGTTACGTTACTAGAAACAATCAATGTTGTATTAATTCTAACTAAATTAGTCTTTTTCTATTAGTTTGATATTTATTACTTTTACACTACTGTTGTAAATTGCATTAAATTGACTGCAACAGCGCCATCTGCTTGATCGCGATCGGAGTCTTGCACGTTCGCGTTCACCTGCTGTGTCGTCTTTCGCTCATAGTCGTTCAACGCTTCGTCCGTATGCAAAGCCCTGATTTTTTCTTGGAGGGCTTTTTGAAGCTTATAAAGCGGTTTGACAAATGTCTCAATGTACTTGGTACTTATGTGGAAAAATAAAGTTATGTTTTATCTTTAATGTCTCATTACATTTTTTGTCTTTCATACACACCTCTCTCCACAGTCGCCAGGGAAACTTATTTTCCGACTGTCCCTGGTATTTATAAAGTGAGTTGGTATCCTGTGCACTTTTTGAGACAAATCAATTTAAATGATTTTTTAATCATTCATTAGAAAAAATTCTTGAAATATTTCTATTTATATCTAGCGTAATCATGAGTACTTTTTATTTGGTAATTTTTAAATGCTTAGAAAATATTATTTATCCAAACATTTCATTCTGTAAACATATATATTTTTTAATTTAACAGTAGTATCGCGACTAAATAAATTATAACACACTAGCAAAACCCGCGGCTTTGCTAGAGTAATTCTTGAAAAATGCCAAGTGGTATTGGTTGGCCTATTTTGATTAGAGAAAATTTTACTGCCACAAATAATTCCGAAATTACTAATTAAGCCACACTAATGTCGAATTAAAAAATCGAAATTTTAGAAAGTTCTTCGCACTCCCCGTGTGGTAGTGTCATCGATATAAAATATGGCCTACGTAACAGCAGGGACTGTTACCATCACTTTTGAAAAAGGTTCTGTAGTTCCAGAGATTCCATAGAAATTGTAATTTAGAATGTTTTTAGAACGCTTTTTGCTCATCTCACCCTTTTAAATTTCAATTTTTTAGAATTTGTTCTTAGAGAGCATTTACATCTTATCAAGCAGGGCGGTCGCTCTGCCAAGCCAAGCTTAAAAAAAAACGCCACACAAACAACGCCAAGAACTGGAATAAAGACCGCGAATGCTTATATACAGAAAGCAACTTCGCAATGTTAAATCGACAAAACATGCCAGATTAAAATATCAGATATCAAACAAACCAAGCGTCGTAGAAAAAAAACGAAAACTAGAAGAATCTAAGGAAGAATTTCTTCAATTTAAGACCAAACTCATCTTCATAAGTGATTTATAAACAGAGATATAGCTTTTTTTATAAAACGTCGAGTTACTTAAAATGATCACTATTTTCTTCGTCAAACTTTTTTTTTCAAACAAGCTACAGGCCTTAATATTGGGCAGAATAAAAAAAGGATTGCATTTTTGGACAAGTAATTAAGTAATCTATCTGCTTTTATAAAATTCAGTGTAAAAAAAAAAAAATTTCTATCCTTAATTAGCAAAATACTGTTAATTAACTTGGCGATTAAAAAATTATGCCAAAACAGAGATAAAACCCGCCAACGACCATGTACCATCTGTATTAAAATAGCACAAATCAGTTACAGGTTATAATATAACCACATCAAATTTCATCTGCAAGTCAGCCATTTTCTTCTAAAGATATATTTTTTTTTAAATAAAACTTCACAATTATAAGAACACATATTTTATTAAATAATTAAATATGACTAAACTGTGGCAGATGATTGTTTCTAACATGAATAAGTATGAGAAATTGCCGGTTACGGATATGGATCTGGGTATCTCAGTCGCAGGGCGTCGGCATGGTACGCATAAGGTCCCAGGTTCGAGTCCAGGCCCAGGTCAATTTTTCACTCATGTTTGTTTAGTGCATTTAATTGTCTGATAAAATGCGTGTTCTTATAAATATTGTAAAATAAAGTAATCAGACGTAGTGTTTATGCTTTAAAAATATTTTAAATATATAATTTACGTTTTTAGAAAGATCTTTAAAAATAAATTAGTTTTTGAGGGAAGATGTACCTTCTAAAATGTATACATTAAGAGTTATCGCCATTTAAAATTTCTTTCCAAACGTAAACAAAAATTTTGAAATGAATTAAATGTGATTCATTTATTTCTAAAAATAAAAAAACACGGTAAAGGACAGGCATTTCGTTCGCAGGAATACCTTTCACGTCATCTACTATATATACGAGGCTAGCGAAAAAGAAAGGCTACCGCGGTGCTTTACGCGTATCTTTTTTTACAGACCGCGGGAATCACGTGAGGCTCGAATCCACCAATGCAGGTGTACGAAAAGAGCATCACCTCACTCTAGCGGTCTGTAAAAAAAGAGAAGTGGAACGCACCGCGGTAGCCTGTCTTTTTCGTTAGCCTCGCTATATATATATAACACAAACGGAAATTTCGTTCCGTTCCTTTATAACTCGAGATCTGCTGAATGGAATTTGATGGAACTTGCACTGTTCGAGAGATAATTTTTCAGGGAAGGTTTTAGTATGTAACACAACGTTCTACGTATATTAGCTATCGAATTATGATAGAAAGTTCTGTTATTTTGACCGAAAAGGTTACCATTGCTAATTTTTTGGCGATCATTACTTGTGCAGAAAGAAATGAAAAGGCTATACATCTCGAAAATAAAAGAAAAACTGTTACTTATTTAAAAAAAAAAAAAAAAAGAAAAAAAAAGAAAAAGATAGAAAGAAAGAAAAAGATAGAAAGAAAGAAAAAAAAACAGTTTTGATGAGAGAATATTATAAAACGAAAATATTTAATTTAAACATGATTAGAAATGTTCATAATGCTTAAAAAATTATTCAAGGGGCAACATTTCTATTGAAACAAATTTGGCGATTTATCTTTTGTTTTTGGCGATTTTGATTTTACTTTTGACCCCAAACAATTTGATTTTAAGCCAAAAAGTGTCTTTTTTCGTTGCAGAAAGAATTGAAATAGCTATACATCTGGAAAAATAAAAGAAAAAACTGTTAGTAATTTTATTTTTTTTAAAAGAAAGAAAAGAAAAAAAAGAAAAACAGTTTTGAT
This sequence comes from Maratus michaelseni, assembly GCA_963931845.1. Taxonomy (NCBI): domain Eukaryota; kingdom Metazoa; phylum Arthropoda; class Arachnida; order Araneae; family Salticidae; genus Maratus; species Maratus michaelseni. Next base: position 214,425,356 of record OZ007593.1, read on the forward strand.
GAGAGATTTTAGGCCAAAAGGTGTTTTTTTTTTCAAGTGTACGACTGCATTTTCGCAGTATTTTCTTTTTTTTTTGGTACTTTTTGGTTAGCCGGGCGCCAGTGATATATATATATATATATATATATACATGTATATACATACACACACATATATACACATATATCTACACAAATACATATATATATATATACACTTATATGTATGAATATATATATGTGTGTGTGTGTGTGTGTTCATATATCACTGGCGCCCGGCTAACCGAAAAGTACCTTTTTTATTCAAATGCAAACTATATTAATGGCAATATACTTCTATTTACTTCTACATATATGAAATTTCGTTCCGGCTGCTTATAACTCGAGTTCTGCTGAATGCATTTTCGTAGAACTTAAACTAAGATAATTTTTAAGGGAAGATTTTATTGTATAACATATCGTTCTACGTAGCTTAGTTATATAATTATTCTGGGAAGATCTATAATCAGATCAATCCGATTATGAAAGATTAGCCTTTTTAAAAGATTTTGCCGAATGTATTTCGATGGAACCTATACTCTTAAATAATTTTCTAGGGAACGTTTTATTATATAACGTTGCTTAGTTCTAGAATTATAGGGGGAAATTCGAAAATCGGGTGACCATTTTTTTTATCAAATATTAGCCTTTTCAATATTTGATTCCGATTATGAAAGATTAGCCTTCTAAAAAAATTCTACTGAACGGATTTTGATAAGAATTGTATTGTTAGTTAGATGCTATTTCAGAAATGGTTTTAATGTACTATATATTGTCCTACGTTGCTGAGTCCAACAGTTATGTGTGAAGGTTATATAGTCAAGTGAACCCGATTCCGAAATATTAGCCTTTTGATAGTTTTTACTGGGCGTATTTTTTGCGACTTGCATTGTTAAGTAGATAATTTGTAAGGATTGTTTTAGTATATTTTATATCGTTTTGTTGTTTTAGAATTATGTGGAAAAGTTCAATAATCAGATTATCAAAGATTAGCCTTTATAAAAACTTCTTCTGAATGGATTTTGTTAGTTAATTTGTTTGCATTGTTATTTCGATAATTTTTAGTGATGGTTTTAGTATATTGCATATAGTTTTATCATTCTTTAGCAAACCCTAACTGTAAATGACCAAATAAAAGAGTTGGTCCTTAACAGCTAAAAGTTTGACTGCACATTAGAAAATATAATAGCGCAATCGCGTCATTTTTCAGTAATGTGGAAGGATATTCCACATAAATATACAGATTGCTTTCAAATACAAGGTCAAATTAAACGATATATTTCGTTTGATTCAGGGTTCATTTATAGAAACCGACCAGCGCAGCGGGCGTAGCTTGCTAGTTTTCCTATAAATTAATGAAATCCAGTTGTTAAATTATTTTTGTTTTAGAAGTGAAGTTTCCATTTAAATTTATTGTAACAGTACAATGTTTAATTGAATAAAATAAGGTAAATCTAAGAAATTGCTAAGAAATTCCAAACATGCACAGGGCAACGCAAAAAAAAAAAATAATAATAATAAATAAAAAATAAAAAATAGATAAATAAATAAAATAAATAAAAATCAGCTTTCAGAAATTCTAAAAATTGTTCCGCTATTCATATTATGTATCTTCGGGGTCCATCCTCCCACTTTCAGCCCTGCCAAGCAAAGGGGGCACTTTTCTAAATTTTGCCGACACCTCTCATGTGATATATCGTTGGAAAAGTCTGTGAATGCTTAATCATAATATGCAGGGGGGGGGGTATTTTCTAAATTTTGCACATACCCCTCATGTGATACATCGTTGGAAAGGTCTGTGACCGCTTAATCCTATTATGCATCTCCGGTGTTCATCCCCCCTTTTGCCCCCCCCCAAGCGCGATTAGCTTTCACCACCAGGGGACGCTTTCCTATATCTGTTCCTATGAGTCGGATTACGACCGGGTATGGCTCATTCGACTCAACATCAATAGAGCTTTCCGATTTTAGTTCGTTTTTTCACCACCAGGGGGCACTTTTCTATCTCTGGTTCTATGGGCTAGATCACGACGGGGTATATCTCATTCGACTCGACATCTCTAGCCTTAACGATTTCAGTGCCCGAGGTTCATACAGAACAGATTGCGCTACCTGGTGGTGGAAGATGGAACTTGCAGCACGACTGCTATCCGGTGCCGAAGGCAGCGGAGAACCAGGTCGGAGGTTCGTTCGGTTCGAGGTTTATCTTATTCGAGGTTTTACAAGATTCGAGGCCCCGATATAAATTAGGGGTCCGCTAGCGGGCGAAGCCAGCTAGTGCTAATAATAAAAGAGCGTGATATCACGTTTGATTTCAAATGCAGCGCTGACACGCTATGTACGTATTGCATTTTTATTCATTTCATCGATAAGTCAGTGATATTTTTTAACGGGGGATAACAAGTGTTATAACAAGCCACATTTAGTATGTTGTTATTAGTTTAATTTAAAAATCGACTGGTATTTCTAGTTAACCTTTTAAACAATGACTGAAAGTAAAATGTAATTTTAAATTATTTCTCATGTTTAGATTATTTAAATTATGTTTATTCTGTTTAAAAAAAAAGAAATGATATCTACAAAAACAACTTTTCAAAAGTAAAAAAAAAGCCAAGCGTAAAAAAAAAAAAAATGGGCTAAAAAATGGTGTGATATCAAATTTCCAAGCTATTATATTACATTAACTTTTTTCCATTAAATAAGTTATCATATATATAAGTCGAGTGCCTACGTATATGTTAATAGAAATCGTTTTCTCCTGTACTAAATACATCCTAACGAGTTTCTGAAAATTCAATTTTTTTCAAATTATGCATGATGGGCTTGGCGGCCATCTTTTCATATTTCTAAGCACCCAAATTTCTAAAGTAAAAGCGTAATATATTTGCAATGTAATATGTTTATAACAATTTCGAACTTCAGATTTTAACTACGGACAGATAAATTAGATAAGACTGATATTTTGAGAAATTGATTTTACTAGTTTGAAATTATTAATTACTGTAAAAAATAAATCATAAGATGAATCTTAAAATAAGTCATCATTATCTTAAGACACAATTTTCAGATCATACAAATCTATAAATGAAACGCTTAAAATATTTGATTAAATAACAATTTTGAACTTCGGATTTTAACTACGGATTTGGATGCTTAGAATTTTGTGAATAATATGCAAAGATGGCCGCCAAGCCCATCATGCATAATTTGAAAAAAATTTAATTTTCAGAAACTGGTTAGGATGTATTTAGTACAGGAGAAAACGATTTCTATTAACATATACGTAGGCACTCGACTTATATATATGATAACTTATTTAATGGAAAAAAGTTTAAAAAGTAATATAATAGCTTGGAAATTTGATATCACACCATTTTTTAGCCACATTTTTTTTTTTTTTTACGCTTGGCTTTTTTTTTACTTTTGAAAAGTTGTTTTTGTAGATAAGTAACTACCATGCAAAATTTCATGTTTCTAGCTCCTTCAGTATAAAAAAATCGAACTTTTAGAACTTTTTCGCTCTTGCACCTCCCTGGGGTTAGTGGCACCGACATAAAATATAGCCTATGTTGGAGCAGGGACTGTCACCATCAATTTGCCACCGTCGCTCTTGACAACGGTTCTGTAGTTCCAGAGATTCCATAGAAATTGTAATTTAGAATGTTTTTAGAACGCTTTTCGCTCATCTCACCCTTTTAAATTTCAATTTTTTTAGAATTTGTTCTTAGAGAGCATTTACATCTTATAAGTAACTACCATGCCATATTTCATGTTTCCAGCTTCTTCAGTATAAAAAATCGAAATTTTCGAACGTTTTTCGCCCCTGCAACGCCTGGGTGTAGTTCCACCGACATAAAATATAGCCTATGTTGGAGCAGGGATTCTCACCATCAATTTCCCGCCATCATTTTTGAAATCGCTTCAGTAGTTCCAGAGATTACCCCCTACAAACAAACAAACAAAAAAAAATATTTACTACTTTATAATATTAGTATAGATTAAATTAGATGATCGGAATGCTGTTAAAATTCACTTGTGAATGGCATATACGTTTTGATACGAATAAATTAAACTGATTCCATATACTAAATAATAATTATTCAGCGGGTTATTTTTGTTGGACATCTTTTAAAATAATTATCCACTCTCATATCTTGCTAAAGAATGATACCTTTGAAAATGATTGTGATGGAAAACACTTATTTTTTCTCATGCCATTATCATCATCCTCTTCCATGAATTTCATTAGACTGTCATGTAAAGTGAATGACTTGTTATTTCGTTTTCCCACAATATCAAATTTTTAATCTAGGGCACTTGACTAAAGATAACTTCTTTTCCGTCGTATACTGTTAATTTTGTGCTAAAGTTGTCTTTTTAAAATTAAATTCTCGAATTCTTGCGAAGTGATTGTAACAAAATATGAATAAAAGAAGTATTTGAATATTTTAGTTATATAAATATTTATTTAAAATTATATAATATATACTTTATTTTTTATATATTTGTTATCGGTATTTATATATTTTAGAAGCAGTGTTTAAACTAATGCGTAGTTTTATTTATAAATTGTATACAATTTTCTTTTATAATACAATTTAGTGACAATACGGATAGAAAATATTAACAATTTTTAAGTAATAATTATTTTCTTGGAGAAAATTATTTTAAGTATATATATATTGTAGAAACTGTTCTAAAAGTTTTAATATAGTAACAGAGGATCATTATATCGATTATTTTTTCTATTTTTAAAATTCAAATTGTAAAAATCAAGACAATAATCAATTTCATGTTTTAATCGTCTTCATTTTGAAAGGTTTAACTAAAAGTAATTGTATAAGTAAAAACAATAAATAGGAACATTATTTTAAATGATGTATTTCTTAAATATTTCTAGTATATTAGATATATGAATAGAGATTCGTATATACTCTAAAAGAAATTTAGTACATTATGATTGTATTTTGATACAATACAATGATCAATTCGAAGATTTTTAATACAATAATGAAATTTCCTTATAATGAAATTTCCTATAATGAATTGTCTTATTGTAATATTAATGGAAAAAAATTTAATGTTATTGAAATAATTAATTTTGATGGATAAAATTTAATATAATTAGTCAGATATTCTTAGAACATTTTATGTGTTTTAAGCTTTTAAAATGCACGCTAAAGAGGCAAGTTTGTTTCTTTTAATAGTTTCTGACATATAATATTAGGTATAGAAAAGCTGTTTAAGTTCACTTAAGGAAAGGCTTCGCCATTTCTCGCAGATAGCTAAAATACGTGTTAACTGGTTGGTAAAATTAACGAAATAAAAGTAGACGTTTGATGCTGGCATGGTACGCTTTTAAAACGCGCTTAAATTTAAAGTACTTTTAAGAAAATGATAAATTTTGAAAATTTTGCTCAAGTGAAAATTTTAAAGTTTATTTCGCTTTTAAAAATACTAGTAGATAAAATCTGGTCATTTTGAGTTACAGAACAGCACCAGTGAAAACTATTTTTTTTTTATTGAGAACGCTAATAGATTTTTTACATTTAATTTATATATATTTAAAGAATTCCCGTTAACAACAAAAAGCGTTTTTAAATGCAAAATATCAATAATGTATTCAAATAAAGTTTTGAAATTTATTAAAAGCAATATTATCCCCATTCCAGAAGTTGATAGCAAAAGAAATTGCCAAAGATTTTGCTACCTACAGCAGTTTTTAAAATTATTATTTTGGTAATTTCATTGGTTTAAACGCACAGTTCGATTACGTGTCTGTTAAATTTGCGATTTATCTATATTATTATTTATATGGGTATTTTTATTAGGTGCTGATTTCTGTATGGAATATCAGCCGGTAACAAATGCTGAATTATTTCGGTTTTCATTAAAAAACGAATTAATCTTTCGTAATCGGGCTGCAGGCGATAAAGATTGATTTAAAAAACATACTCCAATTATTTTAATTCCTTAAATAATCAGTAATTTGAAATATAATTTTAAAGAAAATTGGATTTGGAAGTTTATTCCCCTATTCGATAGGCGAAATTTATTGGTTAGATGCTGTCATTTTCAATATGACTTTAGCGTTACTCCCGGAAATGTTTTTGCTTTATAATATAGATTTAAAAGTAGGAACATAATTTTCAAAAACGCACTACGTCCGCATCGAATATTTACTTTTTAATGGTGAAAACCGTATTTCGTTATTTAGATTAGGTAATGAGCTTTCACGGAATTGGGTAACCTCAAGGTTAACATGGCATCGTAATCAGCCACGCGAAAACCTGCATCTTTGAAGCCTTCCATTAAGACATTCATTTTCTTTATGTTTTGAACAAATAATACTAATTCCGCTGGATAATTATATTAACTATTTTGTGGGGTATTTTATCTTTGATAGACTAGATATAAAATAATTCTTCCTCGTCTCTTTATGAAAGAATGACTTTTTTGAAAATGAATATTAAGAAAAACAACTTTTGGCACCTTTGCCAAAATTCTTATCGTTCTATCTGCGCTGTAAAAAGGACAAATGTTTCTAAATTCAAATGGAAAAACTAAGGAAATAGTACAGTAAAGTTTTGAATAAACTGGTGTGATAATATAATAGCATAAAAACTTCTTATTAACACCATAAAAATAAGGAATGCACTATTCCTTTCAAAAAAACTTTGTCTTTCTTCGTCAGGTGCAAATAAGACGTGCAACCACTTTGAAGGCAGGATCAAGATTGCAAATGCAGGAGCAAGATTGCAAGAGCAGTCTTGCTCATGCTTTGAAAGTGGTTTCACGTCTTCTTTGCGCCTGATGAAGAAAGACAAACTTCTTTCGAAAAGCCTAGCGAATTCTTTATTTTTATGGTGTTATTAAGAATTGTTTTATGCTTTTAAAGAAAAAGTAGTTAAATACAATATAACCATGAACGGAAATGTCCAATGAACTTTTCCGAGTTATTCACGATTCCAAAAAATAATTCGTTAGCTTAAGAATCTCATAAACCAGTGTATTTTCAAGAGTTAAAGAAGCCATTATAAAAACCAAATTTTTTAGCTGCCACTGATTTTCGTAATTGCTTAAGAGTAGTTTCCTCAAACCAGAATATCCGTTTTTAGGATACTATTAATTTCCAGTTAAACACTTTCAGCTGCATAATTGAATTTCTACATGCAAGAATTTTATTTTATTAATTTTAATTTTAATATAATGCTGTTAATTTATCATGTTTCTTTGTAAAACATGTTTTCTGAACATGTAAATCTTTACTTTAGAATCATTACTTTAGAATCAGAACAACATCCGATAAACCTGTCTTCCGGATTGATAAAAATTGTTAATATAGTATAAAAACCTAAAAGATAAATAAAGATAGAAATATACAATTTACTTGTGAAATGGAAGAAAATAGTTTATTACCGATTTTATATATAGAATTTATCAAAAATATTTCAACACATAGCATCGATAGAAAAAAATTATAGAAAACCTTGCAGGTCTAATAACACAATATCCTACAATTGTAATGTTCCGTTTAGGTACAAAGCAGCAGCATATCGTCTTTATATCAAAAGGGCGTTTGAGGTTTGTTCAGAAGTTTATTTGAACGAGGTGTTGAATAAAATTAATGTAATTGCAAATGAAAATGGTTTTTCAAACAAATTTATCAGTAAGTTAATTTATGAGTATAGAAATAAACAGGCTACAATAGTTAAAAATGATATGCAAGCTTAAAAAATCTACAGTATTGATTATATCCCACAACTTTTTTGAACGAATTAAATATGCATTAAAGAAATATAATGTAACTGTTATCGCAAAGCTCCCAACAAAGCTTAAATATCTGGTACATAGAATGATAGACCCCATTGATAATGGAGATAAATCTGGCATTTATATTATTCCTTTTAATGTTAATGGCAGCTTTAAAACAAATTCATACATAGGCCTGACAACTTATTACAGCAAATTAAAGGGAAGGATTAAATAACATACAGTTTACATAAAAATGTAAATTATCCACCGCTCTATCCAGATTAAATCAAGCTAAAGATATTGATGTATTTTCCAATAAGGCTGAAATAATTGCACACGGTTCACAATATAACAGTTGCATAATCAGAGAGTCCCTGGAAATTTTGAAAAGAGGTGATAATACATGTAATGATGTATTGTCTTATCAGATCACATGTATTTGGTATAATGTGCTTGGTGTCACTGGTGTTTTTGGCCTTTGCTGATCCCCTCCCCGCTCTCCATCTTTTAGTGGTTTCGTCCCATCTTCCTTTTGCCTCTATTTTTTAGTTTGTTGGTTTCGCCCGTTTTCCACCTGTCCAGTGCATTTCTTCAGATTTGTGTTTTTCAAGTGGTTTTTATCCTCTGATGATGCTAATGTTTAGCTGAAAGCGCTTAGGTATTTTGACATCTGATTTTACATCATAAATAGTTTTAATGCTTTAAAACTGCGTGTTTAGTATTTGCACCTATTATAGTAACAAATAAATTTTTATCAATTTGTTTGCATTGTGTTTTTACATCTACCTTGAGTTTCATTAGACTGTAATTGAATGTGAATGACACGTGAATGGCACGTGATTTTATTTTCTCGCTGAATCCGTTTTTACGTTCTTCTATCGATATTTCTTATCTTCTTGCGATATCCGGTTTTCGAGGCACTTATACGGTTTTATAAGGTCCTGAAGACGATTTGAATGTTTTTAGAAAATGTCTGTCTGCAAATCTGTGTGTCCGTCAGTCTGTATGTGATACAAATTTTGTGAGCGTTATACCTCAAGAAGTAAAGCACGAAACGTAATCCAACTTCAGTTTCTGTTAGACCTGTACATAAATTGGTTATTTGTTTGCTGGTTAGATTTTTGAGTAAATCACCCATCAGATGGCGCTACTATGCTGCATATATCACGATTGATCTTCGCGATAGCTTTATCTCAAAAAGTAATGCACGGAATTTCATCCAACTTCCTATACTGTTAGACAATGACCTAAATTGGTGCTGATTAGGTTTTGGTGTGAATCACCAAAAAGGTGAAACTGCTGTGCTGCATTTTTCACGATTTCATCGATTGATATATCTCAAAAACTAATGCGCAGAATTTCACCAATCTTCATATTTTTTTAGACCTTGTCATAAATAGATCATTATTACGATTGGGTGTATACCACCTAGCAGGTGTAGTTGCTATGCTCTGTTTTTCACGATTTAACTGATAGCTATAGCTAAAGAACGTATAGATTGTAATTTAATTTTTGTTTCAGACGATTTGATTTATATAGAAAAAAGTTTTGTGATGGCCACGACATACTAGTTAAAACTATTGCACTTTAAAACTTAATTGTTTCACACTTAATGAAAAATAATTTGTCACAGTCCTATACCAGAACACAACTCTCCGTTAATACTAACCATTTAAAATTACATTTTTGCGAATGAGACGTGATTTTCTGTAAATATTTGCAATAAATTCATTTTAATAGTTTAGAACTGTAATTGCGAACACATTATATTACTTATACACACACAATATTATTTATATTATAAATATATTCTTATAATGCCGATACAATTCCAACACTGTTAGAAATCTTGCAGTGAAAGTTTGCTATTTAGATAAAATTATGATATGTCTTCATGCAATAGAACGATTTATTTAAATGAATGTACTGCATCCATTCCTTTTAAAAAATCTTGAACTTTTATGAATAAACTTTAAGTGAGAATTGTTTGAAGTGCCATTTAATTATGTTACTCTACTGCAAACATATTAAAATTATTATCAATTATTATTTCGTATAGAAAATGAATTAATTAGAATTTAATGTTCACACAAAAGAATTCCATTGTATTACTCTCTGTAATAGAGATGTACACTGACAAAAAAATCTACCCTTCTCAACTAGAATCTAAATTGTGGCTCTAGAAAACATAGTTCTATGTCATTCCTATAAATTCTAGTTACCTTTCCCAGAGAGTTTTAGAGTCTCCTATTAGAATTCAAGAGTGTTTTCCTATATTCTCGTGGTCAAACTGCTTATTTAAAAATGTCTGCAAATAGATGCGAACACAAGACGATAGTTTTAGTAACTATAATAATAGTTTATAAGTCCATTCCAGAAATAAAGTGATAATTTCTTGCAATTTAAACGATTCTTTATCGTTTCGTCCCCCAGAAAACAAGAGACTAGAAATTCTCGATCATTTCGTCTATTCAGTTTAGTTGCTTACGCTATTCGCATAGCTCGGACTTCTATATTTATAGTTTAGGGATTTAGAAACAGTCTAACTGTTCATTCTAGTTGAAGGAGGTATCTTTTTTTTCTCAGTGGTGGAGGGCATACGGAGGTATACGCCGTAAATAGTCTGGATTTTTAAGACGCTGTGGGTATACTATCGTGTTTATCAAATAAAGCTGTAGCGTACACCTCCTGCCTAAGGCTCCTACAATCCTATTATAGTAGCCCTGCTCCTGCCTATAACGTACGCCAGCTGTTTATAGAGTATACTTTCTGTTTTTAATTACAACTACAGCGAAACTCTGTAGGCAGCGGTGTAATACTATCTATTTAAAATTTCATTTTTGCAAATTAGACGTGGTTTTGTCCATGTAACATTGTTTTAAAAGTCCGCACATAATATTTCACGTACAATATCGTCTAAAAGCGATATAATTGCTTTAAGCGTGTTTTCCCTTTTAAAAAGGGTTATCATGCTTATCTATGTTTTAGTATACTTAGTATACTATATGAATTTAAGAATAATATATAAACAGGATTGCAAATACTGAAACAATATAATCTGTAACAAGTCTGATTATTTTAGATGAAATATTCCTACTTTAAGAATTTAAAAACTTGACATCATCATTTAAAAAAAAAATATTGATTCAAATATTATTTTCCCTAATGCCAATCAAAGACATATATATAATGTATAAAGACGTGCACATATATATCCCTATTTTATCTCTAGAATATTTTATGTATATTATTTTATTTTTTGTAATGGTCATGACAGTCAGAAAATTTGAAATCTGAAGTGTTCAAGAAAGCGAAACATTCTTCTCTAAGAAACATTCAGATTTGTTCATTTCAAAATAATATCTCATGTCACGAAAATCTACTCGCAAGATTCTTTAACTTGTCACATTTTATATTTTTATATTCATTATTGTAACATTTTCAGTTAGTTTGTTTTTCAACTGAATTACTAGTAGAAGAAAATGTTATATATTTTTTCTGTGTATTAAAAGAAAGGGAAGAGAGAAATGCTGCTAGAATATCGCACGTATTCTTTTAAAAAATGTATTTCTATAATTAAAATTAGAAATACAAAATATTGCATAATAAATTATCACAGACAAAAGAGCATTTCAATCAATATGCATATTCTACATATGTAGATGTCTGAAAGTAATTGCCTAGACGTTAAATATATATTCCTTGATATTGTTAGATAAATACTGTTTTAAAGTAATTAATGAAAAACATTGGATCTTGGTGTAAAGGTGGGAAAAGAAACACGGAAAAGTCAGTTTTAAATTATAATAAAGTTATGTTAGAGATATTTTATGTTTAAAAAATTAAAAATATGAAGCTGACAGAATAATTATTTCCATAGAATTCAAAAACATATTTACATGGAAAGCTTTTAGAACACTAACCTGCACTATAAAAAAGCGAGTTCACATAAATCTCTTTTGTTTCAGAAATCCAAAAGAGATTTATGTGAAGTTTAATCATTTTTCGAATAATAATTTTCCAGAAATAAAATTTTAAATGTTCAATTCTATCACCGTTTATTGATAAACTAGTATATAACCCCCGTCAAAAATTACAGATATTTGATCTGCGCTGCATTTTCATAAGACTTCATACAAACAAACAGCATGACGATTTAACTGTTGAAAGGTATGTATTGCAGAAAAGTTCATTTTAAAAATGAGAAATAATTTTTAACAAACACAAATGATGAGTTTTTTTTTTTTTTTTTTTTTTTTTTTTTTTTTTTTTTACTCAATATTAAATTTTTGAAATAGTTCAATGATTGGACAAAACATTCAAATTAAATATTAAAAAATAATCCATGTGCGAAAGTTTTTTGTGTACTCAATATTCAACATAGTACAATACTCAACACATAGCTCATTTTTTGATTATATAAACAAAATTAAATAAAAATTACTCGGTACTATTTATTCCTTATATTTTACTTACGTTTCATAAGAAAAAATAATTTTATTTACGATAGAAACAGAATTTCAAAATTTGTTTGTATTATCTGCCAGTAGGTGGCGTCAAAATATTAAAAAAAGCGTATTATAATACTGGATCGATCACCGCAACGCGTCCCTACGAAAGCTGTCACCGCTAATTCTGAAAAAAGTGTTTACAGAAAAAATTGATTACAGAAATGTTGATATAGATGTTTTATATGAAAATATGCTGAACAGACATGATTTGAGGCAGAAGAAATTATCGTTTACTTGTCATATGTTATCATATGTTTTTCATTAAGCTTAATATGGCGTTTCGCCACGCTCGGGATCGCCATGGATGTAGGATGACATGGAATTAGGTTCGCATCTCCTACTCGGTTCGCTTTGGAATGTTTACCTACAATATACTTTCTTACACTCGGATTTGTCAATAGATGACTGATAAAAAAGTTTTTGAAGGTTTTAAACAAAATTAAATATTTAAAGCTTTCATATGCGTTTATAAATATTTTAAGAGCAGAATCGGATGTGAAGCTTTCAAAGAATCGTTCATTTTTGTGATTCATTTGAATTTGTGACGCTGAATGGAAACAGTGTTCGTTTGATTATATCTGGGATTCCGATGTTTAATCTGGATTTTTAATTAAGATCTTAAAACATTATAATAGGATATGATATACATGTTTTATAGGAAAATATGATTTCAAGTAGACGATATTATCATTTAGCTGTCATATGTTAGCATAGGTTTTTCATTAAGCCGAACATGGAGTTTATCTACGGTCGATTTGCAGGCCAGAGTGTTCGCGGCCGGAATCGTTACGACACTTTCTTGTCTTCGGATTTTATTATAAGTAAATCACTCTATGTAACATGTAAAGAACAATTACAGCAAAAAAAAATCTCAAATTAGTTTCACCGATTTGGTGTTTTCTAAATTGGGATTTATTGTACTGAATAATCAGAAAAGTTCTTATGTATAAATTAATAAAATGTTTTCTTATAAATCTTAGTGCAGATTACTTCTTATATGTAAATCTAATTTTTTTAAATGACGTTTTTTAATTTAAAGTACATCCTGATTAGAAAAATATAAATACTATTATGCTTGAGAAATCTCCCGATTTTGATCACTCCTATGTTGAAATAAGTATATTTGTAACAGAAATTTTATTTAATGAATTAAATCAACTAAACTTCAAATTACTACCACATAAAAACAAAACACATTTAATTAATTAAATTTTCTGGTTCAGAGTACTTTTTTTTATTAAAAAAACGTGAAAAGTTAGCAAGTGTCATATACTATCTCATAAAAATATTTAAATCTTGAGAATAAATCTTTAATATTATTTTCGTGGTTCATATTTAGGTAATTAAAAAAATGTAATTATTTAGTTATTAAACTTCCTTATCGCATAAAGAAACCTCAATTTTTTCTCATTAAAAGTCCTTCAAAGTTATCCACAATTAATTATAGAAGATTTAAAACTGCTTACATTTTGATCTTCAGGTCAATAATAGTAATATTTTAGGTTATTTATTAAATTCTTAATTAAAAGTAAAATGAAAGAATAGCGAGTTCACTTCGGAGGTCAATTAATTTCACTTTTTTATTAAACATTAAAAAATAGTTTTAAATAAAGGCTCAAAATATAAGAAAAGTTTTTTTTCTTTCTTTTCTGTAGTTTGACGTTCTAAGATTTAAAATTTCTAAAGGTTTAAGATTTCTAAAGGTATAAAGCGATGATTTATATTTAAATTGTAGTTGATTTTATTGCGTGAAATGTGGAATATTTATAAAAGTGTTAATTTTTTAAAGACATTAGTTCAATAGTGTTAATTATCATTTGAATTAATTAATTTAAATAACTAATTATTAAATTTGGCGATGGTTATAAAAGTGATTAATTTAATTACTTTATACAGAGACTCATTAAAAAAGCTAAAGTGATTATTTGAATTAACACACCATTTTTTATTTTTTGAAAAATTTAAATAAACTTACGTTTTTGTGAAAAATATTTGTATGTAATTTATCACATTCTGTGCGTATCATTTTTTTCATGTATACTGTTTGTATGCTGTGCAGTATAATAAAATTTCATTCGCATCGGAATATTTTTACAAAAGTTGGAGTACAGAGGTAATTCCACGTAAACATGACATTTTTGTATGATACAATTTACACGGGATCACCGTGAAAACAAGTCATTTTTAACAAAAATATCAAATTAGAATTTTTTTTCGAATAAAAAATCATCGACACACTCACACTATATATTATCTCTGTTGTCTTTTTCTAAGCAAATACAAAACGCCAAACGATAAATGAGATACCATATGAAAGTATTTTGAAAAGGCTTATGATATTTCGTCAAAACATGTTTTTTGATTAAATAATGCTGTTAATAAAAAATTAAGTCGGCATTGTTTTCATAAATGAAATGAAAGGTTTTCTTGAAATTAGTGTTGCCACCAAAATAAAATACCGCATTATATCATGCTCAACAACGATTATAAAAAAATAAATAGTACAAAACAGATAAAGTGACAACTCTCCACGGGCTTATTTTAAATTTATGATTAAAAAGCAAAATTGAAAATACAAAGTTTAGTATTAAAAGATACCATCGATTAATCGAAGCAGTGGTATTTCACTTAAACTGTATGCTCTGTTACACTAGATTAAATTATTATTTTTTACTCGTATTCAGTTTGTTTTTCGTTGTCCCATCTTTTTTCCGAAGCGGATGACGTTATCCTCTAATTTTAGTTAAAATACGTTAATAGTTAAAATACGACAGTTATTACTTTTTCCCCGCGCGTACCTTTTCTTGTCTTTGATATCGATAGTGTCTCGCGGTTATCACTGCTGGACGTTGTTCTTAACTGCTTTTGAATGAACCTAATCAAGCCCTTTGAAATTGCTGGTTTTTTTTTTTTTTATAAAAAAAGAAAAAAATCATAGATATGAATGTGACTTTTTTTTTTTTTTTTTTTTTTTTTACCTTGGTTGTTTGTAAACTAATTCGCCAAACAAACCGTATGAGTTGAAATACATTTTCGAGAAAATGTTGAACGTTAAAAAGTATAATATTACATCAAAATTTAAAAATAAATAAATTATTAATTGAGGAAAATGCAGTAATGCTATCAGAAGGATACATAAGTGTGTTAATTGAAAGCATCCTACTACATTTAGCCAGATTTTTTAAAAAACTCTCTCATGACTTATAATCTCATATGGAGTTGCATTGTAAAATTATCCCCTGCGAACTGTGCATATTTTTTTTCACTCCATTATTACATATGAAACTTATATAAAGTTTAATTATGTTCATGAAATATCGCAATAAGTAACAAAAACATTTCATTTAGAGTATTCCGTTGCAAAATTTCTCTTTGACAAATTAATTTCTATTCCGGATAACAGAAGATTTTCTTAAAGAATTTCTGCTGTTTGGTCTAAACTAAAAGATAAATGAAAGTGTTTTGTATTTTTATTTTAAACATTGTCTTGCTATGTCCTATGCTAGAATTATTAAATAGATCGACATAAATAAGTTAAATAAGTATGATAAACTTTATATTATATTTAGTACACACTCCATTTTGCGTTCCGTTTGTAAATTTTTAATAAAGATATATTTTGAAATATTCCATATTATTTGTTTTAAATAATCTATTTAAACTTATTTTAAGTGCAAAGTATTTGCATCAACCATTTAAAAATATTTCATGCATGACATGCATGAAATATGTGCATTATATTCAAAATACGGCAAAATAATGTGTAATATAGGGAAAGGTAGGGTAAACCCGTATGGTGTTTGAAACTGGATATCTGAATTTTGACTCAATTTCAGCAAACCTCCGGTGGTTTAAATAGCGCTAGACTTGAAACAAAAACGGCCATTACGATATCTCCATACTGGCATTTGTTTAGTTTATGTATTGTAAAGTTTATTTTATCATTTTTACGTTTAAATTTTTTGTAGTTTTTAAAATTCTTAAAAATTAACATATTTCAAGTTATTAAAACGTTGTATATTATTATGTGTAGCATATATAATAAAAATTATTTCCGATAATAAAATTGTTGTTAGCATTAAAGAGGAAATTG
This sequence comes from Maratus michaelseni, assembly GCA_963931845.1. Taxonomy (NCBI): domain Eukaryota; kingdom Metazoa; phylum Arthropoda; class Arachnida; order Araneae; family Salticidae; genus Maratus; species Maratus michaelseni. The sequence continues at coordinate 214,441,732 of OZ007593.1, forward strand.
TTGCGATTTAATTTTCCATTCTCATGAGGGTAAGGCCAGATATCGTATGTTGGAGGAAACCTATTTCAGAAAACAATGCTGGCGGACCCCATAAAGAATGTTTTCAGAGAATGCTTTCAAAACTACGCAAACTAGAGACATATATAATGCTTTTTATAAAGCTGATAAAGGGTCAACTCTATTTTCTACAATTTCTAAAATTTTAATGAAGATAATAATTATTTTGTCTTTAAGTATTAAATCATTAGACTTAGAGCTAAAATATTGTTAGTTTACTTGCTTAGTTAATGTTAAAAAGTGATACATTTTGTACCTTTTAAAACGAAGATCGAAATTATGTCATTTCATGTGCGAATGGCATATTTATACATGTTATTATTGGATTATTTGGGTTTTTCTAGAAAAATGTTTATTCATAAAAATATCATAAGCAAATCAAATACTTACAATGGTATTTTTGTACAAATATAAGCGCAGTATTTACCGAAAATTTCATTAAACCTATCACTATGTCCTGGGGTCCATGCGGACCCCAAGCACTTTGAACAAGTTGTCAAAAAAATCTATCACTCACTGAGTAGTTTCAGCCGGTGACATCTCATATCATAATGTTTGTAACACACGGTAAAAATTAAACTGTACAAATATAAGTGGTACTTGTTTTTTTTTTTAATTTGAAAAATATATAGCATTTTTGTCCTGGGCAACAACAGGGCATGTTTGATAGGACATAGGGATAGGGTTAAATTCTGTCGGAAATTACGGATTCAGGAGGCAACTCATAATAAGGTATCCGTCCTTTTTCTCCTTTACCCTACTTGTATATGAACAACAAGAATGCTCACATATAATCATCTGCTCATCTCTATCTGGATTAACCTGGTCCTAAAATGCAATTTTTTGAAATGATGCCTCAAAATATTTATACTGTTTTATTCATCTGTGATAGCTTATCACAGAATCACAACAACACCAATAGTTTATTTAACTCTGAAATATGAATTTTATGTATTAGAATTTCATGAATTTAAGTTGCAGTGCCATTATGATTTGAATTTTAGTTTTGTTCAGAACCACCAATCTTAATTAATTTTCAAATTTCGTATTGATTAGATTTTTTCTCAACGGCTGTTTTTTACTATTTTCGTGGATTTCGTTCCTTTTAAGAAACCTGTGTAACCTTCTGCCTGAAAGGCAAAACTGCCAACACTCACGGTGTTTTATCACCATTGTTTCCAAATATTCACCTTATTTAATTGCAAGGATAATGAAACAGAAAATGTTAAATTTAATTAATTTAAATTTCTAAGGAAAAAAAATAACTTTAAAAAAATAACAAAAATATTCAGATTATACTAAAAGTTTTTCTCCCTTTAAAAAACGACAAAAGAAATTTAAGTAATGTAATCGCAATTTAATGTGTCGTAATCTTTTTCTGATAACAATTTATCTTATTAAAAGGTATCACAAAGTTTTTAAGGTTTAAAGATCAAATAATTAACACAAATTAAATTTTAACAATTAAAGATTTTTTTTGTAATTGTTACATTTGAATATTTTATGATTATGTCTGAATCGAAATAATAAGTTAAAAATTTTTTTAAAACGTTATTTAAGTATTCATTACATAAACTATTAAAAAAAAACCGACACTTTCAGTTTTATTTTGAAATAATTTATTCAATCCAAAATAATAAAATCCAAATTGGTTCTAAACTTATGGGGAGGTTCTACTTCTTTGGCTTAAAATTCACGTGATGTTTGCGATTTTTTTTTCGCTACAAAGAAAATAGATATCACCATTATAAAATGTACTTTAACTATAATTATCGAATTTTTCACCCGCAGTCCTCTCCCCCCCCCCTCCTTCACTCCTTTGAAATAGACTCGTCTCCATCTATTTAACCTAACCAACGAATGTTCATGAACATTCACACATCTGAAATTTTCCCCAGATGATGACTGTTTGGTAGCAGTTGAAAGTGCTTCGGGTTTAGCATGTTATAACATCTTTCGACGGTTTTTTTATTTTAAAAACCTTTTTCTGTATTTTAGCAGCTTTTTAGTAAAATAAATCATAAGTTTCAATTCTTATACAGATATCACCTTCGGACTTTTTGTATTATATTTATTGACATTTCACTTACGCATTTAAATTTTTGTGTGAAAAAAAAAAAAAAAAAAAAAAAAAAGAATAATGCCCTTTGTGCGACAGGGAGTGCCTGTAGGTGAGTGTGTGCCATGAGGTACTAATCGAGCAGCCGTTTTTCTGCAGCCACAAGCATTTGAAACAAATTTGATCGCCAAATTATGAAAATGCATCGAATTCTTCGAACCTATACCGACATTTAGTTTAAAAAGTTGATTTTTGGCAAAATGTCGGTCAAGCGAACAAGCAAAAAGGGGTAATTCTTCTCCCTTTTTTTCCCCTTTTCGAGTTCAACAATTAATTAATGAATGGAAATTATACTTTTCGCACTCAGAAAAAGAAACTGATTAAAACTACAAAACATGTTTTTGACTACATTTTGGTTGTTTTAGCAAAATTCAAGTAAAATTGAACCATTTTACTTCAATTAACAAAACATTTTTGCTGACGATACAAATTTTTTTTTTTGGAATTGCCAAAAAAAAAAAAAAAAAAAAAAAAAAAATATTGATCAACAAAACGTTCAAACAAAATTTTAATTGACCTAAATTTAAACAAAAAAATTGTTTACATATAGGTCAATGGAAATTTTGTTTGAATCAACAAAAATTTTTTTTTGTTGTTGAAAACCATTTTTTTTTTTTTTTTGCAATTTCAAAAAAAATTTTGTATCGCCAGCAAAAAATGTTTTGTTAATTGAAGTAAAATGGTTCAATTTTACTTGAATTTTGCTAAAACAACCAAAATGTACTAAACAAAAATGTTTTGTAGTTTTAATCAATTCCTTTTTCTGAGTGCGGTCGTATAAGCTCCAGCAAAAACAATTACCTTCCTTTAAAAAATTCAGGAAATCGATCGAACAGTTTTGGAAAAGAATGGCCGTTCATTTTTAAAAACACGGTTTTGAGACGTTTTCGACATGGTTTCGATTTTTTTTGCTGTTGTTGTTATTGTTGTTTGTTTTTGACATGGTGTCAAGACGCAATAAACATGTGCTCTTTAAGGTCGGAATTTTAAACTTTGTTTGTTTCGACCGTCCAAAAATGGTCACGCTCACAAGTAAGTCTATAAACAAACCCAGGAATTACATAATTATATGGAGTATTTCAGCTTGGAGAGATCCAGTTTATTGATATCGGTGAAAATTAATTTAAAATTACACTTTTTAAGAACGTTTGCAATTATTAGAATTGAAACTGGAGTCGAACATTACTGATACTGGAAAGAAAAGCAGTTTGAGATGAGCGTGAGGAGCGAAGAACCTCTAGTTTTAATGGAGCAATAATCAATGATAGAAGGGCTGTAATCTCTATCAATAGTATAACCTCTGTCAATAAACGTAATTAAGGTGTTGAATTAAGATAACAATTCTAGTTAAATTAAAAACTTTGGTATATAGATTAAATAAATTAAATTGTTCTACAATTATTTTTTAGATTTTTATGATTTAATCAAAAAGACATATATACTAAGTAGGTGGTTATTTTCAGTAAATTTAAGAAAATGTAAAAGAAAGAAAAAGCAGAAAGAAGGAAAATATTTATATAGGAATTACAAAAAAAAAAAAATGAAATCGATATCTATGGTTTCCAAATTAACTAATATATGAAAAGTAATAAAAGAAAATTATAAATAGTTATCTGCAACCAGCAAATTTTAAGAATCAGACTGATAAAATAAAGAAATCTGGTACTTTTCGGTTAGCCGGGCGCCAGTGATGTTTGTACATGTATATATATACACACACATATATACACATATCTACGTATACATATATATACTTACACATATATATATATATATATATACATATATATATATGTATATATATACATATATATACTTACACATATATATATACATATATATATATGCATATATATACATATATATGTATATACACATGTATAGACATATATATGTATAGACGTGTATACACATGTAATTTGATGTTTTAGCCTTAGAAACTTAAAATTCGCGGTAAAGATAGTACCGCCAGTAATATATGTACATATATTACTGGCGGCCGGCTAACCGAAAAGTACCAAAATTCTAAAGATGACATAACTTAAATTATTTAGAAAAAATCCTATACATATATATATATATATATATATATATATATATATAATAATTGAGACTGTGGTGTCTAAAATAAATGAGCTTTATATCCATATAATATTTTAATATTTTTAGTTAAATTCCTGCTAAAAAACAAGGATAGTAAGTCTTATATTACAAGCTTAAAATTATTTCACTTCATAAAATGACAGAATCCATCCACTACGTTAAATCTATTGTTTTTTCGTATAATCAGTAAAATATGGTAATTTATCATGTTTTCCATCCAAATAATATTCAAATAAATATCGTCCAAATAAAAACAACTAAGTAAGCTCTCTGGAGGCACGGCAGTGCCTTCGCCAAGTCGAGAAAGCACGGCCGTAAGCATACTTTTCTGGAAGCAACGCAGGGCACTTTTGGCCACTCAATATCTCCGCGCTGGAGTATCTCAAAAATTTGAAACTTCGTTTTTCTAGAGTATTTGGCACACAGTACCAAAATTTAAATTTACAACTTTCTGTCTTTTCTAGTTCAGACGATATATGAACTCAAACATTCGATTTTTTGTCACTCACTCGTTCACACGTCATCAAAAAGATTAGGTAGATCCCGTAGCCCTAGAAACTTGACATTTGATAAAAAGGTAGTGTTTAGGATACAAAGAAAGAAAAAATTATAAAATCCGGAAAATTCGAAAAAAAAAACATTCGAAAATTCAACAAATTCCATCAAAATTGAAAATTGAAAATAATACGATGTTGTAGTCTTAGAAACTTAAGATTTGGTGTGAAGGTAGTGTTTAGCATCCAGAAAAAGAAAACATCAAAAACGCCGAAAAAATCGAAAGTAAAATTGAAAAAATCGAAAATTTTCAAATAATCCGATTTTGTTGCGCTAGAAACTTGGAATTCGGAATAAAGGTAGTATTTAGGATGCAAAATATGGAAAAATTAAAAAATCCGGAAAATTCGAAAAACAAAATTCGAAAAAAAATGAAAAAGTTAAAATAATTTGATGTTTTAGCCTTAGAAACTTAAAATTCGCGGTAAAGATAGTGTTTAGGATTCAGAATAAGTTAAAATAAAAAACGCAATAAAATTCGAAAATAAAATAAAAAAAAATCGAAAAAAATCGGAAAAATTGAAAAATAAGGAAAATTTGAAAATAATTCGATTTCATAGCGCTAGAAACTTGAAATTTGGAATAAAGGTAATATTTAAGATACTAAATAAAGAAAAATATAAAAATATGGATAATTCGAAAAATACCCATAAATTAGTGCAGACGATATATGAACTCAAAGTTTCGATTTTTTGTCACTCACACACTCACTCACTCTCGCGTCATCAAAAAGATTGGGTAGATCCCGCAGCCATATAAACTTAAAATTTGGAATAAAGCTGGTGTTTCGGATACAAAGAAAGAAAAAATTATAAAATCCGAAAATTAAAAAAAAAAAACATTCGAAAATTCAACAAATTCGAACAAAATTGAAAATTGAAAATAACACGATCTTGTAGTCTTAAAAACTTAAAATTTGGTGTGAAGGTTGTGTTTAGAATTCAGAAGAAGAAAACATCAAAAACACCAAAAAAATATTGAAAATAAAATCAAAAAATCGAAAAAATCGAATATTTTCAAATAATCTGATTTTGTTGCGCTAGAAACTTGAAATTCGGAATAAAGATAGTATTTAGGATGCAAAATAAGAAAAAATAAAAAAATCCGGAAAATTCGAAAATTTCGAAAAAAATTGAAAAAGTTAAAATAATTTGATCTTTTTAGCCTTAGAAACTTAAAATTCGCGGTAAAGATAGTGTTTAGGATTCAGAATAAGTTAAAATAAAAACGCAATAAAATTCGAAAATAAAATAAAAAAATCGAAAAATAAGGAAAATTTGAAAATAATTTGATTTTACAGCGATAGAAACTTGAAATTTGGAATAAAGGTAATATTTAAGATACTAAATAAGGAAACATTAAAAAATATGGATAATTCGAAAAAAAAAATTGAAAATTTCAAAAAAAAAAAAAAGTGAGAAATTGAAAATATTATGATCTCGTAGTCTTAGAAACTGAAAATTTGGTGTAAAGATAGTGTTTAGGATTCAGAAAAAGAAAAAATTAAAAACACAACAAAAATCGAAAGCAAAATCAAAAATTTAAAAAAAAACCGAAAATTTGAAAATAATTCGAATTTGTAGAGCTAGAAACTTAAAATTTGGAATAAAGTTAGTATTTAGGATACAAAAAAAAAAAAAGAAAAAAAGAAAAAATCTGTAAAATTAGAAAAAAAAATTCGAAAATTCGAGAAAAAAAAATCGAAAATTTGAAAAATTGAAAAAAGTTCGATTTTGTAGCTTTAGAACTTAAAATTCGGCGTAAACTTATTGTTTAGGATAAAGAAAAAGGAAAAATTAAAACACAATAGATTCGAAAATAGAATAAAAAACTCGAAAAAGATAGGAATTTTTAAAATAATTCGATTTTGTAGTGCTAGAAACTTGAAATTTGTAATAAAGGATACAAAACAGGAAAAAAAAAAATTCAGAAAATTATAAAAAAAATCGAAAAAATGAAAAATTTAAAATAATTTTATCTTGTAGTCTTAGAAACTTAAAACTTGGTGTAAAGGTAGTATTTACTATTCAATAAAATGAACAATTAAAAAATTCGTTAAATTCGAAAATAAAATCGAAAAAATTGAAATATCTTTAAAAAATCGAAAATTTGAAAACAATTTGATTTTGTACTGCTAGAAACATTATTTTTAAGATAATTGTCCTATTAACTAGTACAACGCTCCTAATTGTTGTATGTTATTTCCCCCGGATTTTGGTTTTCTTTTCTTTTGCTTACGAATTTCGTTATAGAAAATTTCCGCTATAGGCTGGCTACGTAAAAAAGACATAGGTTTGTTTACAAATTATAGTCAGGTTTGTTTTCTTTCACAGGTTATACTCTATTTACTTCGCATATGAAATATGGATTGTTAAATGATGTTAACCCCACAAAAATTTTCACAGCACCCCCTACCCTCCCGACATTACTGGCTGGTTATGGCTTGATAGTCCTTTCTAAATAAAATCATGGTGACTCTAAGTTTCACTTCATTTATCTCTAAATTGAACCTAAATGATCCTAAGAAGACGGATCAAAGCATTACTATATTGGCAAGACAATCAGGTAACTTAGAATTGAAATCGAAAAAAATCAATAAATTTATAAAAAGTCGAAAATTTGAAAATAATTCGATTTTGTAGTCCTAGAAGCTTGACATTTGGCATAAAGGTAGGGTTTAGTATACAAAGTAAGGAAGAATTAAAAAATCCGTAAATTAAAAAAAAAAAAAAAAAAAAAAAAAAAAAAAAAAACATATAAAAAATGAATATAGTTTGATTTATTGGAAAATTCCGGAAATTTTAATTTTGGCTTTCTTTTTATACTAAAAAGTTATTTTATGCTAAATATCAAGTATCTAGGGCTGCGAGTAATATCTCAGATGGATAACACCTATCCTGGAAGCAATAGAGTACTTTTGACACTCCCCCTCCCATAACTTAGTGCTTGCCTAGGAACCTGAAATATCTTTTTATCTACAGTATTTTGCAAACGAAACTAAAGCTTCAAATTTTTTATACCTGTAAATAATAGGAACAGAGTGTGGGCTTAGCGAAAATCAGTGGATGATCTCCATAAAGAACCCAAAATCAAGAAAAGGAGGATTATTTACAAAAAGAAGTGAAATCTTATCAAAAACGTCACCTGTAAAAAATGCAGCCAAGTCTCGTGATTCTTTTTCCGTAAAAAAGTTCTGAGATCGTGTAAAGCCAAGTTTAGCTATCTTATTAACTCTGAAATTTTCATTCACAAATCACTCCTAGTCTCTACATCTTTAGTTAATTATTATTTTGTGACTTGGCAATTACGTAGCACGAGAATGTGATGTATATAATTAGTCTTAATCAAATAATACCATGCCATCCCATAACATATTAAGGTGTAATAACTTCCATGTGCGTATATAATTAGCCTTAATCATATTATCTCATCCCATCCCATAACATAGTAAGGTGTAATAACTTCCCTGTGCTGCGTAATTGCCAAGTCACAAAATAATATTTAACTAAAGATGTAGAGACTAGGAGTGATTTGTGAATGAAAATTTCAGAGTTAATAACATAGCTAAACTTGGCTTTACACGATCTCAAAACTTTTTACGAAAAAAGAATCACGAGACTTGGCTGCATTTTTTACAGGTGACGTTTTTGATGAGATTAAATTTTTCTCTTTGGTACTGTCATGTTTTTGCTGTAAAATTTTGAAGGATCCAGTGATTGTTAAATGTTTGGGTTTTGAAAACTTTGAAAACTTTATTTGCTTGTAAAGTACACACGTGTCCATAATTACCACTGAGCTAAAAAGTGACATTAGCAGCCGTGACAAACGATATCAAAATTTTTAATTTATAAACACATCGAGTATAATCAAACATGAGTTTTCTACAATAATTTAAAGTAACATTGTCAGTAACTTAAATAAGTATAAAAACTAATTACGAAGTGGTAAAGTTATCACAACTGGTGATCTTTATCATCCATGCTTTCTACAACTATATGTTGTTACTTTGCATTGTATGTATGATGAGTTCTGCTATTTTATTTGAATAATTCTTATTCAGTATTATATTTATATATATTCTTCGATACTCCACTACTGTGAAATATTCGTATCTAAAAAAATTACGATAAAGAATGAATACGTAAATGCAAATAAAACCAATAGCAATGCATGTATGCGAAATTTGTTGAAATCTATATGTATGCCATATATTTCTCTACATTCCTTATGCGGTAAAGTTCAATATTTATTATTTTATATTTGTATTTTTAAGTTAAAATATTATTCAATTTGAATTAAGAACTAGAAAATGCGGATTTGCGGAATTCATTTTGAGTATATCTATTTTATTTCCTCAAGTAATATTTATATTTTATTAAAACGTATAAAATCTGTTTTTAGACGTTTTTTGGACAATATTGCTGGTGCTATAATATATTTTTTTTTATTAAAACGACGTATTTATAAACTTTATTAGTACGAAAAACGAAAAGTATTGTAAACTTTTAATTTGTAATGTTTTACCCATGCTCAGCATAATAACAGTTTATATTTTATGTAAACTATCTTAAATTATGGAAATTTGCTTTTTTGATGTTGAGAAAATTAGAATATTGCAACTACCATTAGATAAAATGAAGCAAATTTCATTAAAATAAAATAATTTTTTTCAAAACAATTTTATTCAGAATTTTCATATAGAAGTAAAAATAAAATAATATGAAAACAAATCGTTTTGAACTAGGTCTCTTGAACGATTTATAGATCGTTTTATCGTTTTATATATATCGATATAAATCCCAACAAACATTTAAGAAAGTATAATTTCCCTCAAAATTAACTTTTTGTAGAAAACTTTTAAATTCGTAATTATCTCCTATTTTCATAATTATACATTATTTTATGTGTTTCACCAATTATATTTCTGAGGTATTATAATACATTTCATTGAAGAATTCGCATTTAACGTCTTGAAAATATCTTACAATATCCTTCCCCGCTGTTAATTTTAAATTATTCTTTTAGTAGGAAAAAAAGTAAGTTAATTCAAGGATATGCCTTAAATAAATAAAAAAAAATATATAAAAAATATAAACATAAATATAAAGCATATAAATAAATAATTCATAAATATAAAGTTTACAATATAAATATAAAGCATAAATGCAAATGAAATCCATCGCAATGTATGTAAGGAGCATGTTTCAAAATCTAAAAGTGTGGCATATATCTTTTTTAGGGCTTCGTTCATCTCACGAAACTATATTAGGCACGCTTCGTCATCTGACCGTCACAGAGCCGGTTCTCAGAAACTATATAACTTGCAATCATGAATTTTTTTGTACTTGTAGCTGAATACGTACTATGAAGTTCAAAATCATAAAATTTGAAAAAATCGTATTATTTTAATATATAGAGATAAAGAAAACAAAAATCTAAAGGCCTTTTCCTATTAAATTTAAACATTTTTCGTTAGAGCAGTTGCCAACAATTAAAAATCCACAATAAAATTCTTTCTATAATAACTAATTTTCTATTGAAAGATTTCCGCGTGAAAAATAAAAATGAAATAAAAAGTTTCACCAATTGAAAAAAAGATCAATAGGACGTCATATTGGTAATAAAACGGAAATTTTCAAACATTTCTCAATAATACAAGGAGTATGAGGATGTGTATGTACAGAAAGCAGATTAATATAACGTCATTAGAGAATTAAAAAGAAAATTAACCTGGCGTCTAACATTTTGAAGGTTTCTATACAACATATTAAATCTTGAAATTGATTTTTTTTAATATCGCATTTAGTCCACATGACAGATATTATTATGACAGAGTATAATAATGCACTTCGTCCGCTATGGGGCCTGTCTGGATTTTCGAAAAAATGAGAAAAATAGACCGGTAAATTTTTACTTAATAAAAAAGATGACTTTATTTTTTATTTTTTATTTTATTTTTTTAATGAAATTTATTTTGATTTATTAAAGAAAGCTTAAAGGGTTTTGAAAGGAATATTAAACGAAATCCTTTGTGCGATCTTTGATCACACTTACCAACTTGTTCAGTCTTTCTTAAAATAAGTATAAGATATATTATTATATTTTTGAAATTTAAAGTTAAAGAATGAAAAAATTGTTACATAAACTAGAAAATATATTACAATATTTAGTAGTGCTGTTTTTTACGGCTGATTTTATGCACGAGGAATGTAGACCGAAGGGTTTGGAGGGATAGGAAGGAATAAGGGGAGGTGGAGGGAGGGAGTAAACTTAACACATATTTAAGGCAAGGCTCAAAGAAAAGTGCAGAAAATGCCGAATGATTAGAACAACGTGAGCGACATTTGTTCGAATACAGTATCCCATCTAGCCGTTTTGAGATCAAAACCACTCAGCCTGCTAGTGGGGCTCTACTTTGTATTAAAAAAAAAATTATTTAAAAACACGTAGAGTGAGTTTTATTTATTTAAAAATTATATTATTCGTACTATAATAATATTTTAATGAAAAATGACATGTTTGAAAATTTCATCGGAATGAAAAACAAAACGTCCTTCCGGCCTGTACCGGGAGGAAAAGGTAGCTTTCGTAGTGCTTGTTTTTAAAAATTCAACTCAACTCACCCTACTCAAACACCCGCAGCTAGAATGCTTGGAACCCGAATATAGAAGATTCAATCCCGGTTTTCGTTAATACTGAATTTGAATGCGAATTTCACCATGCGAGTTACAGCATAACAAATATCAGATTGTTTCAAAATGTCACCCAGCACCCGAGAATTTCAAACTACCATATCACAGCCATATTTTCAGATAAAGCGAAAACAAAAATGTTACGGAATCCTTATATCATGATCTAACACTTAACGGAAACGTTTTCAATGTATAATTTGTTATACATCTTTTTGAATTTAAAAAAAAAATAAAATTTAACTTATCGCCATTTTGAAACAAGATGGCACATGAAGCTGGCCAACGAACTAGGTCGAGACCTTAATATGTTCTGTACACATGATCAGTCAGATTCATATCGGTTCATAAATACGAGAGTTACTGCATAACAAATATAAGATTGCGTCAAAACCTCAGTCACCCCAGAATACCAAACTACCATATATCAGCCATTTTTTAAGATGTAACCAAAACAAAAAAATTTTCCACAATCCTTCTATCACGTTCTAACACTTAACAGAAATATTTCTTTTCAATTTATAAATTTTTTGTACACCTTTTTGAATTTTTAAATATTTAAAATATTTAACTGGTCGCCATTTTGAAACATGGCAGATGAAGCTGACCAACGAACTCGGTCGAGACCTTAGTATGTCCTATGCACGTACTCAGTCACATCCAAATCGGTTCATAAATAAGAGAATTACAGCATAACATATAATCACCATTTGAAAAAGGAGGGTGATTTGTGGGTCTAGGGGTCATGAACGGTGAAAATATACAAAAAAATAATTAAAATTGCCTCCGGAAGGCTGCAATAGGTAGCTTTTTGTAATGAAAGCTACCTAAAAGTACTCCAAGTTAAAATTACCGTTTACGAAACTAAAGTATTCTGCTAGAACGGCTTGGTAAAATTAGAAATATGTGAAGTTATGGTCAACTGAAAGGGATAACGCCCACTCAAAATCAGTTATAGGGGACCCGGCGGGACACAGCTGTACGCGTGTTGATTTTCTTGCTTCGTAGATATAAATCCAGGAATCTCGCAGTAACTGTAACTTCCAAAATATAACGATTAACTGAAATTTTTAATACTATTTTTTTTAGTAAAACCGGAAATGTGTTTTTCTTGAAACGACATTTTTCAGCGCGGCGTGTTCAACCAATAAACTTTTTCTTTTCGAAAATTAATGATTATTTATTTTGTGGAGCTATACATCTATCATATGTAAAAAAAAAAAAAAAAAAAAAAACCTTTTTAAAGCACATTTAATTTAAAGAAAAAAAAAAGACACTTTTTTCAAACGACTACCATTTTACCAAATTTAGTTCAGAGGTTGTTTTGTTTGTTTTAGATATTTTTCTCAATCTGTACACTACACGGCGCAATCTGACGCGCACACAAGATACACGTATGGCAACTGACAATATATCCATAAATTTTAATAATTATTATAAAATAAAACTATTTTTTATACTAAGATGAATAATATGTGGGAAAATTCCGTTTTTGTGTTACTTTATTCTTTCTATGAAAAACAAGATCTTGAGTGTTCACACATTTTTACGACAAATGAATGGTATAGCAACCCCCTTAAACCCATTTTCTCAACCTTTTTTAATTGGGACCTCTTTTATATTCTGAGAACTCTGGGGACCACTTTTATGCTATTTTTATAATTTTTCATTGCTCTAACCAAAAGTGTGTGATATGAAATAAATTAGAATTTTATTTATTCTAACTGTTTTGAAAATCTAAAAAGTCCTTCCGGCCTGTACCGGGAGGAAAAGATAGCTTTTCTATATCTTCGTTTTTAAATTTTAGCTAATGTTACTCGAAAACAGCAAGCTAAAATGCAAAGAAACCGTTTGCAAAAGATTCGTTAATACTGAATTTGAATAAGAAATTCGCCAAATCATTGAGCTATAGCCAAGTTGGCTTCATTTATGAAGACTTATTTCGGTCGCCAAATTTGGCGATATTTCGCCAAATTTCGCCAAGTTAGGCGAGAATTTGGCGCTAACGGATATGAATATATAGTTTTATGCGTATGATGGGAAAATGCTTACAACAATGAAAGATAATAATTTGCGAGAAGTCGCGTTCACTAAAACTTATAAATTAATCGTTGGATTTTTGTAATGTGCTATCTTGTTTCAAAATGTCTGCCACCCTAGAATTTCAAACTGCTGCATCTTAGCCGTTTTTTAAGATAGAGGTAAAACAAAAAATACTCCGGAATCCTTGTATCAAGGCTCACTTAAGCAAAAAATAAATTTGAATTTTTAACTTTTTTATACATTTATTTTAGTTTTAAATTTTTAAATGGCCGCCATCTTGAAACAAAATGGCGGACCAAGCTGGCCAACGAACTCGGTCGAGACATTGGTGAGCTTAATGCACACAATTAGTTTCATCGAAATTGATTTATAAATACGAGCGTTATCGTATGACATAGGTCATATATATATATATATATATATATATATAAATCAACGTTTGAACGGAGGGTTGTTTTGGGATCTGGGGGTCATGATCGGTGAAAATATACCGAAATTTTCCAAAATTGCTTTCCTCCGAACGGCTGCAATAGGTAGCTTTATACCTTTTTGTATTGAAAGCTACCTAAAAGGCCACAAGAACAGGTCTAGAGATGCACTAAGCGGTCCAAAAACAACAGTTTGAGAAACCCTTCCTTGAATTAGAATTTTAGAAGATATTGTACCAGAACCTTAATAAAAACTAACTACGAAATATATTAGAGAAATTTACAGTGTTAAAAATTTGCAGAAAACTGTCCAGTCATTCGACCGTTTTTTTGAAAACGGTTAGATGACCGTAATTTAACTCTATTTTGACCATAAGTATGGTCAGAATAAAGTAAAATTGCTGTTATGTACCCGTTTTTATAAAAAACGGTCGAATGACTGGACAATTTGCAGCAAATTTTTAACAGTGTACTTAATCATTATTTAAAATATATATAGAAAAAACAACATGAGTTAAAATCATTCGCATTTTGATGATATAAATCAATTTCATATTATTGGTTTCAGTTACCGAAAAACATATTACAATTTTTTGTGAAGTCAATACTAAATGGATAAAATTAGTTCACTTTGACCGTACTTTAGAATACTTTACAGATTATTTTAGTGTTTTTTGTGAAATGCAAAGCAATCAACAATTTTTTTATGAGACTTTAATTTTTTTATAGAGAGTTCACTTTTCGTACATAATTGCATGCTATTGTAATTAGACGGTGTTTATTTATATTTCAATTTATATGTATGTTGAATTTTTATATTTTCGTAGAAACATTCATATTTAATGTTTCGAAACATATTCTTCAATACTACATTTGCTTTAAAATATTCGCGTTGGAAGAAAAACAGTACAAAAGAAAGTATATGTCCTCATAATTACAAATAAAATTCATCGCAATTCGTGAATGCACAATTTGCGAAATCGAAAAGCATGTCATATATTTATCTTCTTTCCTTCTGCGACTACGTTTAATGTTTATCATTATATTTTGGTATTTTAATGCTGAAGAATGCAACATTTTTTTTAGTAACTACAAAATATGTATTGTCATATATTTGAAGATCTTTTTGCACACTAAATTTTAATGAATGTTTATATTTAATAAGTCACACAATATCTTTTATTTGTTTATTTATTTAAAACATTATTCGTCATGTTATAACATTTATTCTGCAAAAGAATTTGTTCGAAAATATTATCGGGAAAAAACGAAAAGTAACCTTAAAATATATTTAAGATCAGCACTCGCACCTTAATAAAACTATCTACAAAATATTTTTAGGAAACTTATTTAATTATTATTTAAATTATAGATATCGTAGTTACTCGAATGTAAGACGCACTTTTAACACTCCTTTATTTAACTTAACTTGGTTTTTGTGTATAAATATAGAATTTGTAACTGATAACTCACGCAATACCTGATATGCTGGAATTATAAAAATTAGTGTAGATAGGTGTGTTTTTGATGACGATACAGCATTTTAATATTTTTAGAACTTAATTATAAATTTATGGAATAATTGTAAAGCATTTTTCCCGGCCACCGGTGATAAATCTCTAAACATTCTTTATGGTTACTGAATACGAGTTACAACATAACGGAGTTTATGATGTGCCAAACTACTCTTGCCAAAAGATGCCAACTGGCTGTGAAGTTAACAAAACGAAATATTTTAAACACTAAATATTAATAATATTAAAATAACGCAGTAAAATATTTTGTTTAAATACTGTTTTTTTATTTCCTGTAAAAAGGGACTCATTTAAGTGGGTGCGAATGCTAAGAAAACTATAAAACCACATGAATGATAAATATATCGGGAAGCTTATTTATCCCTTATTTACTCTCGCCAAAAGATGACAACTGGCTGTGAAGTTAACAAAACTAAATATTTTAAACCTTAAATATTAATAATATTAATATAACTCAGCAAAATATTTTGTTTAAATACTGTTTTTTTTATTTCCTGTGAAATGGGACTCATTTAAGTGGGCTAAGAAAACTATAAAACCAGATGAATGTTAAATATATCGGGAAGCTCATTTATCCCTTACTTTTCTGCGTGAAAACAACTAATACTCTGTCTCTTAGCTATCTCCCTACCGTGTACTAGATTTTCAGATTTATGAACGTGATATGATTTGTATATGTAATGCGATTTATGTATGTGATGAGATTTATGTATGTGATGAGATTTATGTATGTGAATTATGAATTTTCAGCATGGGAATAAATGCGAATTATTCTACACGTTTGTTTGTTACTGAAGCCATTGTTAAACTACAATTCATCTTAATGTTCCATATTACTTGAAAAGCTTCAAAGAAGTGATGTAAAATATCAAAGTTAGCGGTTTCACGTTAACTTATGGTGTGTATTATGTGTATTATTTATTATAAGGGAGTAGAACCTGGGTTTCCCAGGTTAAATAGAATAGATGTAAACCATTATTTTACTGAAAACTTCAATAGATTTTTTACACTTAATATATTTTTTTAGACTGTGCATTAACAACACCAAAAAACATTTTTATATGAAAAATATCAATAATATATCCAATTAAAGTATGGAAAATATTAAAACATTACTTTCGTATTAGCCGCAAGTCAAATGTTAATTGCCTAATAAATCAACAAACATGTCGCTACTTACAGCAACCTTCTTTATTTTGAAAATTACACTGGTTTAATCTCGGAGTTCCATTACATGTCTGTTAAATTTGTTATTTTATTTGTTATTTTATTTGTAATAATTATGTTATTTAATTATTTAATTTATTTTTTGATGAAGTTTTAATTTCGTTATGGCATTTTAGCTAGAAACAAATGCTGAACTATTCATATTGTTTCAAGTGCAAACATGTCGATTCTTCGCAATCGGGCTAAACGCGATAGCGATAGATTAAAAAAATATATATGCTTTAAACATATATTAATAACATTTTAATGTTATTAAAAAATGTTTTAAAGCACAATTTTTTTTCCTGATTTCCGCAATTTCATGACTATTTTAATAATCAGGAAATTGCGATACAGTTTTCAAACAAATTGCATTTGACATTACCTTTTCCTCTTATAGAACGGTGCAAAAATTGAACTTGTGCGATTGTTAGAGGTTTGAAAAAAATGCAGTAAAAGCGAAATTTATTGTTCAGGTGTTGCCATAGTCAATATGACGACAGCGTTACTCTCGGGCAAACCTGGTTTTATAGAACAGGGAAACCATGGACGTAATTAAAATCCTTTATTCTCTGTACTAGCACAGTGAACAGTAGTTTCAGATGCCTGGTTTTTTCCTAATGATTTCTTTGCGGTTTTTCCTCATGTACGGCATTTCAAAGCGGTGGACAGGACTGAAGATATTGCTTATCTTCCAACAATGGACCCACATCCGAAAAGTGCTGAAGAATCATAAATTGAAGTGCCTGGTGAAGAAAATAAAGATGCGTTTATCTATGAGCAATGAATTTGGAAAAGAAATGTATAATAAACAAGAACGAAAAATCATGCGTCAAGCATAGATTATGTAACACTTTCCAACGCTTCCAAAATAATTTTACGAATCATACTCTTTTATAAGCTAAAAGATAACATCTAAGTAATCCGAATACTTTATTCAGCCCTGTATAGGATCTATAGATTTGTATATATACTACATAGGATGCTAAATTTTAGTTCAGTTAGGGAACACGTAGCACAGTTTAAAATTCTCCGTCTGGAGTTAAATAATACGGAAATGTGTTCCCGAACTTTTGTACTTCCCTGTATAGGATCTACAGAATTTATACACACCACGTAATATACAAAAAGCGATTTAAAATTAAAATCGCATTCAGTAACTTAAAACGCACTTCCAGGAATTATTGTTAACATACAGTAGAGAATTCTTTTGTGTGTCCCTGTAAATGAACGATAACTGCTATACACACAATATTCTGTAGTAAGTCTCTTGTAATGAACCTTATATAAATTTCAATGCGTTTAAAATAGTGAAACATTATTTAAATAAACCGCAGACGATTTTTCTCCATAGACGTAATGTAACGGAATTCTTTTGACTGTCCCTGTAAAGTAAGTATAAGTGCTATGCACACCCTATTCCATATTAAGCTTCTTCTAATGCACCTTAGTGATATATATAAATTTCAATGCGTTTAAAGTATTGAAACATTATTTAAATAAACCGCAAATGATTTTTCCCCATAGACCGCAATGTAACGGAATTCTTTTGAGTGTCCCTGTAAAAAAACTATAAGTGCTACACACTTCCGTTGAAATA
Source organism: Maratus michaelseni (assembly GCA_963931845.1). NCBI lineage: Eukaryota > Metazoa > Arthropoda > Arachnida > Araneae > Salticidae > Maratus > Maratus michaelseni. Next base: position 214,460,067 of record OZ007593.1, read on the forward strand.
GGGAACATGCTATAGATAACGATTATAACATATAAAATTTGCAGGGCAATCCGAGCATATTTACGGGAGTTAGAGCACGGACAGACGGCAGACGGCAGACGGCAGACGGCCAGACGGCCAGACGGCAGACGGCCAGACGGCCAGACGGCAGACGGCCAGACAAACCGAAGTCATAAACACTTTTCAACTAGGTTGGAAAGTGTTAAAAAGATTGAGCTTCCTATATTTCGCAAGTTCCATAATTTTTACTTACCCATCTCACGTAGTATAGGGTAAGTCTTGTAATCGTTTTGAAAATTGAAAAAAAAAAAACATTGATGGATTTACACGTTTCAGACACTGGAGATTCCGGAAAACATTTTTAGAAAAAAAAATTGCCGTCCGTCTGTCTTTGTGTGTGTCTGTAAAAGCTCTATCTCCCGAACAACTTGAGATAGAGACTTGAAAATTGGTATGTAATTAGTATGTAATAATAGGAAGAATTTCAGTATTGAATTTCAGTAACCTCGATTATCCGGAACTATTTTCTTAAAACTCTCGAAATATTCGTTTGGTAAAAGGTGTATAAAATTTTTCGAAATTGTTTGTTTTAAGGAGTGAATATAAGAGACAATAAAAATAAATAAATTTCGTATAATGAATGAAATCGATCGGGTAATTAGTTGCCAAGATATTTGTAATCATATTTCTCATATTAATAACATTTAATGTTATTAATTAATTTGTAATCATATCTATCATAACCACACTCTTCGATTTTTCATGACCCTATATTTCATTCAAATTTCAATTCAAAGATATATTTTAATTGGAAATGAGACGCTTAATACGACGCAGTAAACCGTTAGTTAATATGATTATCCATTTTGGAGTTATAAGGATGTTTCTTTTACGCAATTCAGTAATAGAGCATTTAAAAGTTTATGACGTCATCAAGCCACGATTTTATTCAAATTGCAATGCATTTTATAAATAGTTTACACATGTTTCATTTTCATATTTTATATTATGCATATCCATGATGGGTAAGTATTACGGTGGCCCCCAACGACTAGTTTCGTTTGTTACAATATCCTTTTATGCTAATTTAATTTTAAATTAGAACTTTTACTTTGGCAGCTAAAAGTTAAGGTGCGTCTCAGATTCAAGAGCGTCTTATATTTGAATAAACAGAGTATATATAGCACCATTAATCACAAAATCTGATACGCATTCTTATATTATTAATTATTTGTCATTTATTTCAAGTATTGCTTATAAATATTTTTGAACTTATTCAAAATTAAGTCAAAATTAAATACATGAAAATTAATCACCTTGATCATGTTTTTTTTTTTAATATTTTAAGGATCATGTTATTATTTTTATAAAATTTTATAAAATGAATTTTCTGGTTTTCATTTATTTTATACAATTAGCTTTTCCTTGCTATTTGACTTCTTTTTAAATAATTATGTGCTGTTTTTTTATATTTCACCAGTTACTTATGGTATGTTTTAATATTTTCATTGAATGGTTCGTATTTAATGCTCCAAAAATATATGTAATATACCATTTTGATCCAAATATTTGTCTTGGAAGAAAGAGAAGGCAAGAGTATATATGTAAGAATATATGTTCGCATAAGACAAAAATAAAACCCATCGCAACATATGTTTGTGAAATTTTTGAAATCGAAAAGTATGACATAATTTTCGAGTCTTAAAAGTATGACATACTTTTCGATATTTTTTAAATTCGAAAGCATTATTTTTGTTTGTTGCATTTTTGAATAAAATCGATTTTTTCTCCTTAATTTAACTATTATATATATATATATATATATTACGAAAGGTGACCGGTCATTTGAGATTTTAGACTTTTTCTTAACTATCTAGATAAATACATGAGGAATTAACCTGAAACTGCAGGTGTGTAAACAGTTTAGTATAGGTTATACATTTCCGCGAAGATTTTTTCATGAAACCCCATAGGACTGTCGACAAATTGAAAAAGAACGAATATCTTTTGGATAACCCTTTAAAAACTAATGTAGCAAAGGCATTCAAACTCGAGATTATTAATAAGTGGCTTATTCTAATATACTGTGTTTATTTTTATGAGGATAGCATGTATACTCGTAGAGAAATTACGGTTTTTATAAAAACAGTCCCAAATTTCGCCTAGTTTTTTGCTTATAATTTGCAGAGTTCTTAATATATAAAAAAAGTTATTTTCAGAAAATATGACAAACAACATTGTACATAAAACTCTGCAATCAGAATCAAAAAATAATAAAAATTGGATGAAAAATGAGCAGGTTTACAAAAAATGTTTCAATGCACATGCGCGAATGCAATCAAAATATAATATGCATAATATATTAGCTAAGTATATAGAGCAATTTTTGTGAAAGTCTCAAAATCATAGCTTGAAAACTCTGAAAATTATCGTTGATAGAATAAGCTCGAAGCAAAAAGATGAGGGGTTGTATCAAATACAGGCAAAACCCGCGGATTTGCTCGTAAATCCATCAGTAATTTTTGAAAAATGCTGAGTGATATTCGTTGGCCTTTTTTATTATAGGAAATTTTACTGCCACAGATAATTCAGAAATTACTAATTAAGCCACACTAATGTCGGAAAAAAAATCGAAAATTTAGAACGTTTTTCGCTCTTTTAACCCCCCCCCCCCCCCCCATCCCTCCTTGTGTTAGTGTCACCGATATAAAATATAGCCTATGTTACAGCAGGGGCCGTTACCATCAATTGTAATTTAGAATGTTTTAGAACGCTTTTTGCTCATCTCATCCTTTTAAATTTCGATTTTTTTTAGAATTTGCTCTTAGAGTGCATTTACATCTTATAAGTAAGTATCAGGCTAAATTTCATGTTTCTAACATCTTCAGTATAAAAAAAATCTAAATTTTACAGCGTTTTTCGCTCTTGCACCCCCCTGGGAGTAGTGGCACCAACAATAAATATAGCCTAAGTTGGAGCAGGGATTGTCACCATAAATTTGCCACCATCACTTTTGAAAACGGTTCTGTATTTCCAGAGATTCCATAGGAATTGTAATTTAGAATGTTTTTAGAACGCTTTTTGCTCATCTCATCCTTTTAAATTTCGAATTTTTTTCGAATTTGTTCTTAGAGAGCATTTACATCTTATAAGTAACTACCATGCCAATCTTCATGTTTCTAGCTCCTTCAGTATAAAAAAAAAATCGAAATTTTAGAACGTTCTTTGCTCCTGCACCCCTGGGGGTAGTGGAACCGACGTAAAATATAGCCTATGTTGGAGCAAGGATTGTCACTATCAATTTGCCACCATCACTTTTGAAATCGCTTCTGTAGTTCCAGATATTACCCCCTACAAACAAACAAACAAACAATCTTTACTACTTTATAATATTAGTATAGATCTGTTGATTAGTGCCAAGATTGCGTACACAATATTGCACGTACTACTATATTTGGATACAACCCCTCATCTTTTTGCTTCCTTTTGGGAACAACGGATTTCGAGCTTATTCTATGGACGATAATTTTCAGAATTTTCAAGCTATGATTTTGAGACTTTCACAAAAATTTGTCTATATACTTAGCTAATACATTATGCATATTATATTTTGATTGCATTCGCGCATGCGCATTGAAACATTTTTTAGTAAACCTGCTCATTTTTCATCCAATTTTTATTATTTTTTTTATTCTGATTGCAGAGGTTTATGTACAATATTGTTTCTCATATTTTCTGAAGAGAACTTTTTTTTTATTAAGAACTCTGCAAATTATAAGCAAAAAACTAGGCGAAATTTGGGATTGTTTTTATAAAAACCTTAATTTCTCGACGAGTATACATGCTATCCTCAAAACAATTAACACATTATATTACAATAAGCCACTTATTAATAATCTGGAGTTTGAACGCCTTTGCTACATTATTTTTTATAGGGTTATCCAAAAGATATTTGTTATTTTTCAATTTGTTGACAGTCCCCTATAGGGTTTCGTGAAAAAATCTTCGCGGAAATGTATAACCTATACTATACTGTTTACACACCTGCAGTTTCAGGTTAATTCCTCATGTATTTTTCTAGATATTTAACAAAACGTCTAAAATCGCAAGTGACCGGTACCCTTTGGCAATATAGTGTATACATATATATATATATATGTTTTTTAGAACATATTTTAAGTGCGAATATTTTTTATAACTGTAATAAATGAATTTCAAGTAATTTTTAAAGAATGGAAAAATGAATTGTTGCTTTTTTATATTCGAAAGCACTATTTTGTTGTTGTTGTTGTTGTTTATAAACTGGAAATTTTAATTTATTAAATTTTTAGTTTTTCTGTGCAGCAACATGTCAGTTTTTGAAACAGTGAAAATAAATATACAGCAGAAACGGAATATCTCCGTTGGCTACTTTCTTCTCTGTCCGTTCCGTTATTTTCAGGAAATATGAGGAAATTTTATGTTTTTAACGGAAAATGCTCTTTTGTTGTGAAAAGGGACTTTTTTCTGTGAAATTCAGGAAAAAAATACCCATGAATTTCAGATTATTTTAACTGTGTGGTGCCCTTGCACCTACAGTTCACAGTATACAGTTCACAGTTCAGCTATAGTTCACAGTTTCTTTAACTTATTCTTCTTCGCTTTCGAGACAGAGTATAAGATTTATTATTACATATTTGCAATTTAAAGATAAACAATAAAACATTTTACTTTAAGTACTACAAAAATATGGATTTGCATATTTTTGAATTCATGTTTTATAAATTTAAAGAGATATTTATATTTTAATAAGGCCATTGAGAAATATTTCTATTTCTTACGTCTTTTTAAAAACTATTAGTTATGCTGGGATATTGGACTTTATCTAAAAATATATATTTCAAAATTTTATGAGCACGGCAAGTACTAGTTTATATGGTTTTATTAATGTACATGCTGTATATCCTCACATTCACAAAATAAACTATTATATCTTTGAAACTTTTCCATGAAATTGTTTCAAAGATATTTAAGGCGTTTTGCTGATAAATGTACAAATTCTGCTCATTTTATTATAGAATTTGTGAATATTGTGCTTGCTGAATATTTTTCTTCTTAAGTATGCATACAAGAACACAATTCAAGCTGTTCGTAAATTATTATCCGGGTTTCCTTAGCTCATAAATTTTGATTAAGAACATGACGAAATATATTATTACATATTCGTACAGTACAATTCAACAGTTTATTTAATAACGCAAACAAGTTACATATGCTTTTACTTCCTACTCAAAACGTTATTAATCAAATGAAAATAAAAATCAAATAATAATTAATGTTAAAATTTATCGAATTTATTAAAAGGTTATTAATGAATCATGAGCACAAAGTTAGATAGATAGGTATTACGTAATTCATAAATAAATTTAGATCAATTTAATAAAATTTTAATATTAATTACTAATTGATTACATAATTAATAAGCACTTTGCGCTGCAAATATAAATACAAACATCAAACACTTGCTTTCAACGTATATTTTGTTTAATTTAAATATGCGCTATTTAAAAAAAAAAAAACTACATAAATAAATAATTCTCTACGTTTCGGCTATTCTTCATAGCCATCTTCAGAAGAAAATTCTCATAAAAACAAACACCGAAAAACTAAATACGTGTTACATAATTGAGAAAAATGTAACATTGATGTTTCATTGAACATATAATTGGAAATATATATTTTGAAAGCGGACATTTTTCTCAATTATGTAACACGTATATTTAGTTTTTCGCTGTTTGTTTTTATGAGAATTTTCTCCTGAAGATGGTTTTGAAGAATAGCCGAAACGTCGAGAGTTGTTTATTTATGTATTTTTTTTTAAAAATAGCACATATTTTAATTAAACAAAGTGTACGTTGAAAGCAAGTGTTTGATGTTTGTATTTGATTACAGTCATTATTTTATTACTAAAATTTTGATGTGAAAATTTAAGCATGTGTAACTTTGTTTGCGTTTTTAAATAAACGATTTGAACTGTACTTTACGAATATGTAATTATATTTTTCGTCACGTTCTTAAATAAAATATTTTGAGGTAAGGATATCCCGGCACCATGTAATAACTTGATATACTGGTGTTTCAAAATAGAGGTAATGACGATTATCTCTTAATCCACTGATGATGAATCACGTTAATAGTTTTACACATATTTTAGAATTTCTACTAAGGTTTCTTTTGGCATGCGCTGCTTACACACACTTTCAAAAACCGTAATGTTCGACTCTTACATCTTATATTGAGAAAACTTCCTGAATCCAAATTTTCTCATACCAAACCTTTTCCAATTTCATTGCACATATACAGTGGAACTTCTCTTTAACGAAGTCCCTATTTAACGAAGTTTTCTACTTAACGAAATTTTCTGCAGAACCTTGACTTTGAACATCATTAACATGTAAATTGATCTCCATATTACGAAAAACTTATTCTATATAACGAAGTATATTCCACTTTCGTGCGTGTACAGTATTCAAACGGACAGGTTGCTGTTGCGTTGGGCGTTTGAATTTATTTCAGCGGACTGTATGAAAATGAACACATTTGGATCATTTAATCAAAACACACATTTAATCACATTTTAATGAAAAAAGAAAAGGTACGCTTTGGTTTTTGTTTACTTTTCTTTGTTATATGTGTTTTTTTTTAAAGTAATATTCTAATTAAATTATTCTCATATCTACATTGCATAAAAAAAAGGCTTCCCAAATTAAAAAAAATATTTTTCAAATCCTATTTTATGTGTACTTTTCATTTTATTTGAGTTATGTGTTTACAAATGGTTATGTGTATTCAATTAATTGTCGTTTTCGTGTTAGAACTCTTCGTCAACAAGATCGAAGATCGAACTTTGACATATCACTAGACAAAACTCCCAAGCTAATGTCAACGTTCCTTGGATGCGTTTTTTTTTTTAATTTTCCATTTTATGTGGATTATGTGTAAACAAGTTTCATACATTTCAGTTGGTTTCTATTTAACGAATATTCTTCATAACGAAGTGTTTAATTGTAACGATGAGACTTCGTTAAATGGAAGTTTCACTGTAATTGGAAATATATATGTTTTGAAAGCGGACATTTTTCGGAGCTCATTTATTTGGAAGTGAAAGAATTTTCTGTTTTTCTCGATATGAAAAGAGTGTAATTGCTTCTTCTACAGGAATGTATAAATAATTGAAGTACATACTTTCATTTTTTTTTACTTGAAAATACTGATTTTCTAATCAAGCATAAAAATAAGATATGGATCAAAAACTTCCTTCAGAACATCGACTGTCGTCAGGGTATAAAATTGATTTTGAAAGTAAAGATTGCATATTAGTAGACGAAAGAGAATAATAACTCACCCTTATGTTTTTTATAAATGTTCACAAAAGTTTCATTCCCACTTCTTTTATTAAAATGTTGATGTAAATTTTCTATAGAGGACCAGAATCACCAAGTGGGTTGAACATCTTGTTTGCTATAGTAGTACTACGGGTGCGAGGCTCGACGAAGCCAGATATTACCATTGTATGCCTTTAGGAGGCCGATCGTAAGCAAAGATCGACGAAGCAAAGAGATGGAGAGTATAGCCTCCCCCGGTAAACTCCTCGACCCGCGGGGATTCGTGATGTTTGACCTCAGCCGTTGGCGGCTAGGGAAAGCACAGCACACGGGCTATCAATGAACACGCTGGTTCCACCAAGAAGAATTCAGTCCAAACCGCCGGACCCGTCCTTTTTATAAACAGTCAAAATAGACGCCAGACAGAACGACCGCAGCGCCCAGATAAAACAATGGTTATGGCGCATACTAGGCCAATAAAGGCTGGCTCTCCCAGTACAACGTCCTCTACTCGAGAAAGGGGCAAGGGACTAAAAAAACATAAGAAAAATAAGACAAACTGTGCATTAAAAGTAAAAAATGTTTGCATTGCATTGCCAGAGCCACTGGAGCCAGCACTCTCTCACGACAGGCAGCGGTACGCTGTGGTTCTTTTGTAGGAAAAGTGCGTAGGACTGTACCTTTTGCACAGTTCGTAGATTTTGGATGGACAGTTTCTGCACTTTTAAAAATAAATACGTTAATTCACGGTAAAACTACTGGCAGCAAAGTTCACGGACTTTTTCCTTTCCGTTAGTAGATTTTCCGTTTTGAGAGATAAAAGAAAGAAAAACTCCGTTTGAAGAATCGGCAACTTTTATTTATGAATAAACTCGGCTTTAAAAAACAACATCTTTCTTTGTGCTGCCATCTGTTGACTATTACGCGAGTATTTAATATTTGATATACTTCAAGAATATTTTCTGGCCGACCTGAGGATCGAACTGAGGAAGTTAGTGCCTTGAACCAAGTGTTTTACCGTAAGACCAGCGGGCCCTTGCTAGATTAAGAGATTGAAACGATGATACGGGATTTCTTCAAATCGCGGCTTGGTACTTAAACATTTTGGAGTTTAGAAATCTGGTAATTTTGAAGTAAATTGCGGGGATATTTCGTAATGAGATGATGGATGAAAACTTTAATATTAATAGAGGATAAAAACATGAATTATGTATATTCTTAATTTGATTGTTAGATGGAAAATGTGAATATTGTATTTTGAATTAAATTCGATAAAAATGTTTGCTTTTTTGAGAAAATCGATGTCTGATCAACTCTTCTTAATTTTTTAAATGTGTTCGTTTAGAATATATTTTCCCTGCGAGTGTTTTTTATAACTTTAAAAAATAAACTGCTAATAATTTTAAAGGAATGCGAAAATTATTTGTTATTTTTTAAAATTCCAATGCATTATTTTTGTTTGTTACATTTTTGAGTAAAATCGATTTATATATATATATATATATATATATATATATATATATATATATATATATATATTAATCTGTTTGTTTAGAACATATTTTAAGTGCGAATGTTTTTTTAATTTTAAAAGAATAGAAGAATTAATTGGGGCTCCTGCACCATGACCTACAGTTCACAGTATACAGTTCACAGTTACTTTTTACTTACTCTTCTTTCCTTTCGAGACAGAGTATAAGATTTATTATTACATATTTGCAGTTTAAAGATAAACAATAAGACATTTTACTTTAAGTACTACAAAAATATGGATTTGCATATTTTTGAATTCATGTTTTATAAATTTAAAGATATTTTTATATTTCAATAAGGCCATATGGAGAAATATTTCTATTTCTTACGTTTTTATATTTTATATTTTAATAAGGCCACATTGAGAAATATTTCTATTTCTTACGTCTTTTTTAATTTCGAAAGCACTATTTTGTTGTTGTTGTTGTTGTTTTAAATAAACTCGAAATTTTAATTTATTGGATTTTTAGTTTTTCTGTGCAGCAACATGTCAGTTTTTGAAACATTGAAAATAAATATACAGCAGATAACGGAGTATCTCCGATGGCTACTTTCTTCTCCGTCCGTTCCGTTGTTTTCAGGAAATATGAGGAAATTTTCTGTTTTTAACGGAAATTGCCCTTTTTTCGTGAAAAGGGACTTTTTTTAAAGAAATTCAGGAAAAAAATACCAGTGAATTTCAAATTATTTTTTAAAGTGTGGTGCTCCTGCACCATGACCTACAGTTCACAGTATACAGTTCACAGTTACTTTTTACTTACTCTTCCTTCCTTTCGAGACAGAGTATAAGATTTATTATTACATATTTGCAGTTTAAAGATGAACAATAAAACATTTTACTTTAAGTACTACAAAAATATGGATTTGCATATTTTTGAATTCATGTTTCATAAATTTAAAGATATTTTTATATTTTAATAAGGCCACATTGAGAAATATTTCTATTTCTTACGTCTTTTTAAAAACTATTACTAGTTATGCTGGGATATTGGATTTTATCTAAAAATATATATTTCAAAATTTTATGAGCATGGCAAGTAAAAAGTACTATACACTTTATATGGTTTTATTAATTTATATGCTGTATATCCTCCCATTCACAAAGTAAACTTAAATTTTCAATGAAATTGTTTCAAAGATCTTTAAGGTTTGCTGATGTACAAATTTTGCTGATTTTATTATAGAATTTGTGAATATTGTGCTTGCTGCATATTTTTCTTCTCAAGTATACAAACAAGAATACAATACAAGCTGTTCATAAATTATTACCCGGGTTTCCTTATCTCATAAATTTTGATTTAAGAACTTGACGAAAAATATTCATAAAACATGTTCATAAAATAACTCTCAAAAGTTTATTTAATAACGCAAACAAATTACATATGCTTAAAGTTCCTACTCAAAACGTTATTAAATAATTAAAGATTATAATAAAATAATTAATATTAAAATTTATCAAATTTATTAAAAGGTTATTAATGAATTATGAGCACAAAGTTAGATAGATAGGTATTACATAATTCATAAATAAATTTTGATCAATTTAATAAAATTTCAATATTAATTACTATTTGATTACAGTCATTACTTTATTACTAACATTTTGAGGAGGAACTTTAAGAATGTGTAACTTTGTTTGCGTTTTTAATTAAACGATTTGAACTGTACTTTACGAATATGTAATTATATTTTTCGTCACGTTCTTAAATAAAATGTGTTGAGGTAAGAAGATCCCGGCACCACGTCGTAATAACTTGATATACTGGTGTTTCAAAAAAGAGGTAATGACGATTATCTCTTATTCCACTGATGATAGATTACGTTAATAGTTTTACACATATTTTAGAATTTCTAGTATGGTTTCTTTTGGTCTGTGCTGCTTACATACACTTTCAAAAACCGTAATGTTCGACTCTTACATCTTATATTGAGAAAACTTACTGAATCCAAATTTTCTCATACCAAACCTTTTCCCATTTCATTGAACATATAATTGGAAATATATATTTTGAAAGCGGACATTTTTCGTAGCTCATTTATTTGGAAGGGAAGCAATTTTCTGTTTTTCTCGATATGAAAAGAATGCAATTGCTTCTTCTACAGGAATGTATAAATAATTGAAGAACATAGTTTCATTTTTTTGTTTGAAAATACTGGTTATATCTAGTCAAGTATAAAATTAAGATATGGATCAAAAAGTTCCGTCAGAAAATCGGCTGTCGTCAAGATATAAAATTGAATTTTAAAGTAAAGAATGTATATTAGTAGATGAAAGAGAATAATAACTCACCCTTATGTTTTGTATAAATGTTCACAAAAGAGTCGTTCCCACTTCTTGTATTAAAATGTTGATGTAAATTTTCTATAGAAGACCAGAATCGCCAGGTTGTTTGTACTTCCTGTTTGTTATAGTAGTACCAAAGACCTTGTAACTGTGTTCTATGGTACACTAGAGTTCTTTGGTAGCACTACGGGTGCGAGACTCGACGAAGCCAGATAATACCGTTGAATGCCTAAGGGAGGCCACTCGGCCCAGCAAAGCCAGTCCGTAGAGCGTTAGCACCTCCCCCCGGGATGTTATGTTCCCCGGCACGCCTGACCTGTTAGTAAATTTAAAAGATGCGGGCGTTTGGAAAAACAAATTACGAGAGAAGGCACCACATTTTCAATAATCTACGCCAATGGTGGCTCAGTATTGCTGAAAATTTGAGAATTAACCCATTTTATACCCTTTACAGAAGTCGGAATGGCATTACGCTATGCCATATTTATGTGATCGATTCCACCCTAAAAATAACTTCCTTTTTTCACCATAAAAAACTGAAATTACTGAAGGAAAAAAAATACGCCTTAAAATAGAAATTTATTAAACGGAATTAAATAGATCAGTATACTTGGCTATATGAAAGATTATTTTTTTTAAGATTTTGGTTCTAGGATTTTATGACGTACATTTATGCATAAGTAACTTTAAAAAATATATATACTTGTAGATAATGCAGTAGGGTATTTATGATTAATGCTTAATATTACAAAGAAAATTAAATTAATTAATTTAATTTAATGATTAAACACGAAGATCTTTTAGCGTTTTCATTTATTAGTACTCAAATAATGTGTGTCATTCTACCCTTGTAGTTTTTAATAAACGCATTATTTAATACGAACGCAGAAATTATTTAGTTCGTATGAAATGGCAAAATATTTATTTATTTATTTTAACGATATATGTCTTGGCTTTTCATTTCTTTGTACATTTATTCTTTGCTGTTTTTTTAGATTATTAAGTCATTTTATTCGTATGCCTTTATATGTATGTGTAAGATATAGTGCCTACATATGTTATATTATTAAGTATTTAAGTACTTACGTCTGTGAATATTTAATGTTTGTTTACAAGCATATAAATGTATATACATTTATATACATTGTCACATATCTTCATTAGTTTTGTAATTTTTCATGTACTTGTATATTGCGTACTTAGCTTTTTTTCTGCAAAAGAACGTTTTTCTTAAAGTTAATGTAATTTCTAAACGAGTCTTTATGACACCTCGACAGTATTGCCAAAATTGATAAATCACTAAAAAATTAGATCTTTCATATGAAAAAATGCATCTTTTTTTTAAGTGTTTATAATTCTATAATACTGTATTTTAGTATCAAACCAACATTGATTTTATTGAAGTTCGATATAGCACCAGATATGCAGTCATCGGAAATACGTCCAATACAATACCAATATTGTTTATATAATGACTTTACATTGACAATATTTGCATTAAAATGCCGATATACCAGACGTAGTCACCTTAAATACAGGCCTGTGGTCATATGACCTTAAATGACCATATATTATTTTCTTTTATTGATGCAACATTTTCAAAACTATTGGTACATTCAAATTTTGGAGCAGACGTACATGGCAATACTGTCACGATTACTTAATATATAAGAAACAAAAACATATATTAGCCCAATATAAAGCATAAAAGGTTTCGAAGAAAAATTTCTGTTTAGCAATTGTATCAAATATTTGATACACAAATACAGAATGATGATTTCTTTTTTTAGAAAAGGGTCTACATTTTTATCTTGTTCTCAAATAACCTGTATATCATTTATTAACACTGACATCCAGATCTTTGAAAAGCGTTGGCAGTAAGTTGTCATTTATAATATTCTCATAAATATGATACTGAAAGTTAATGTAGGAAGCTTTGCGTTAAATTACATCTTCATTCATCTTTAGATGATTTATGCTCAAATAAAAGATGAGAATTCCATAAGATTATATGCATAATGCTTTGGAAGACGATGCTATAAATCTTTTGAAATACCTTAAACTATAATTTCGATTATAAAAGACATTTGAATGGTAACTCATCAATATAAAATATGATCCATTAATAACATGATAAATTAATCAGATTATAACTTTAATGGATTTAAGATATTTTGGTACATAATATTGTTTAAGATCTTGTGTTTATTTAAATGCAGTATTTGAATAGTGACTGTAAGGTATTAGAGATATTTATATTTTTTCAGTAGATGTAGTTTTAGTGTTTGATTTTTATGAAGATTTCAAAACTCAGAAAGTTGTTTGGTATATTGTATAGATATTTCAGGCCGTTAAAATGAATGTACAAAATTTGTAAAATAGAAATACCAGAAGAAAGTGCCCTCGGCATGTTTGAACCGTTTCGCCAGTTATAGTAACTTTATCTTTAGTTTTGCATATTTTATTGGTAACTTGCAATTATATTTCTTCAGATTACCGTTGCAAAGAATGCGGTATGACACGCTTCTATAGTTCCAGTGAGTACATGCTTAAATACTATTTTAAAAGTCATCTAAATACAGTAATTTAAGTTACACTTTACAAATGAGGTTCAGTTTAAGACAAATATATCGTTTTATTCCATGTAATAAAGACAAGTATTATGCTACATTTAAAATCGACGATATGTGCTATCACAGTGGTAGCGCATATCGTGACATCTTGTGCTACTGACATGCACGTTTTTTTTATTTTATAGTATAAATAGTCACTAAGAAAATGTTTTAATTTAGAAATAAATTAAATATTTATTCATAGATTTTTTAAACAACAAAATAATAACAAAAAACGTTATTTAATTTCGAAAAACATTGATTCAAAAATTTAAGAAAAAACACTCAGTATATAATTGTATAATGGAACAATATTATCCGACATTCCCAAAACTCGTCAAAACACCCCCATTCTTAAAAATATCGATGATAACCGTAGATGTTTTTCTGAAACCTTAAAAGGCGACATTTTCTCGCCTTTAACTTAAAATAAACCTTTTCTTTTATACTCAGTTTTTATTTTTTAATAATTTTTTAATGACGGTGGATTTATGAAAAAAAATAAAGGTTAGAAAAACAATAAGTATTTTCCAAGGATTGATCAAAAACTGAATAAAATAATGCTGCTTTGCCAGAGTAAAAATGATATTCAAAGATAGTATATATATATATATATATATATATATATATATGTTTAGTATTAGTACATGTTTAGTATATATATATATATATATGTTTAGTTTTATAAAAGAGATATTAATAACGAATCCATTTGTGAATATGTACATTAATTTTATAATTTATCTTTTATTTCCTGACTAATTTTAATATGACACATCACTAAAATGAAAATAGTAAAATATAAATGAAGCTGCGTAAACTTAGCGGTTAGCGTGCTGACAGCAAAATAGAAAAATTGAAGCGGAAATTCGTGTATTCAATCTTACTAGGGTCTGAGTAAGTTGTCTATTCAAGGTTTTCAGGATTTCAGTACAAGGGTAACATCTCTTTCAAAATTCCTAAACAAGCCACTATGACTCTATGATAGTATTGCCAAAATGTCCAAATCTGTAATTAAAATTACATATTTCACGTGAACAAATGCATCTTTTTTAAGTGTTTATAATTCTATAATCCTGTATTTTAGTAGCGAAAAAGTATTGGTTTTATTGAAGCTCGATATTGCACAACATATGCAGTCATCGGAAATAAGTCCAATACAATTAAAATTTTGAAACTTCGTAGTTAAAATAAAATTACTTTAAATCTGGACATATGTTTAATCTTACACACTGAAAAATGCATTTTGCCGCTATTTTTCTGAACTACTTTTAAATGTGTGATTCAGCATTGATTCTACAAGCCTGTCCAACTGATCCACTGGCAAGTGGTTTCATGTTGCGAGTACAGTCACATTTAACTTGTTCGTATTTTTCATTGCGACCCAGTAAATTGTTTGACATATTAGAGCCCAGTGATTCTTAATAATGTTGAAATCAGGGCTGGGAGCTTGTCATTTCCGAATTCTGATATGCTAGCGGTACACCATTCTCCTGTATTTTTTTCCTGTGTATATTGATGCGTTAATTTCTGGAACACGCAACTTACCAGATATGAATAAGGCAAACTTCTGTATTGTAACATTAATTGGTAGACATAGGGTTGATTCCCCGCGTAGCAAACAGCACACGCGGCTGGAAACCCAGTTTTAAACTTGGGACCCAAAAATATCTGATCTAACTGAATGAAATTAAAATTACAATGAATATAATAAAATTAAAATTAAAATTAATACATTTAAATTAAAATTACAATTAATATATTTAAATTAAAATTACAATTAATATATTTAAATTAAAATTGAAATATCAATATTTTTTTCAAATAACTGATGTTATATAATTTGTATTCTGCCTGTCTAACAGTTAATAATTTCAGATGTTGTTTTCTATGTGTGGAAATAAATATAAGTTAAAACTCATTTAGAAACTATTCCGATCAATGTACACATCTGTTGACATTTAGCTCAAGTTTAACTTTACCATTATCAAAATCTTCCATTCTATTTTAAATTTTGGAAAATGTATATACCGGGTGATTATAATTAAAGTTACGATTTCAAAAATCGATAATTTTAAAACTACTGGTCAGAATGACTTGATATTTTAGCAGAACAATCGTGAGGCAATGGAATTTTGTTTGGCGAAGGAAAAAAAATAGTTCCAAATTGTGCCGATAGATGGCGTTGTCAGGGTAATGTTAGGGGAAAGACCAAAAATGTATTCTTGAACCCTTTCCGGCGCGGAGTAAATTTGTTTTCAAAATGATGAAATAATAGACTGACACCGGAATTTACAAACGAATCCATTAGTAAAAAGAAACTTGCTTATTTTTCTGGTTCTTAATGAAAGGAAAATTTTAATTAAATACCGGGTGATTATAATTAAAGTTACGATTTCAAAAATCGATAATTTTAATTAAAACTACTGGTCAGATTGACTTGATATTTTAGCAGAACAATCGTGAGGCAATGGAATTTTGTTTGGCGAAGGAAAAAAAAAAGTTTCAAAATGTGCCCATAGATGGCGCTGTCTGGGTTCACATTGTCTGAAGATATGCAAATTACTAATACGTGACATGCGCACCGCAGACATAGCAACCATGAAAATGCAGAGCAGCAGCTCTTTGCCTGAATTCTTCATCATGACTCTGACTATGAAGGATCGCGCTCTGCTCTTGAAGCTTTTTTATAAGAACGATGACTGTGCACTTACAGCTATTAGGAAGTTTCGAACATTAAAATCCATAAAAAAGGTCCAATAACAACAAATGGTCTGCAAAAAATGATTGCTAAATTCGAAGAGACCGGTTCATTTGACGTTAAACGGGGTAGAGGAAGGAAACCAGTTTCAGCTGCGGCAGTGGAAGATGTGGCTATAGCATTACAGGAACATACTGACAGTGATGCTGGAATCAGCAGTGCAAGGGGGATTGGCCGAATGCTGGATATGCCGAACAGTACGGTGCGTAAAGTCCTACGGAACGTCTTACGCTGTTATCCGTACAAGATAACTCATGTGCAGTAGTTGCTACCTGCTGACCTGGAAGCACGTCAATCTTTTGCACTACAATTTCTTGCCCGGATGGAAGTGGACAACGGATGGCCATGGAACATTCTGTGGTCTGACGAAGCCCACTTTCATTTGCAAGGTTCTGTAAATACGCAAAATTGCAGGATATGGGCGACCGAGAATCCGTCCCAGCTACAGCCATTACCTCTTCAGTCTGAAAAGGTCACTGTGTGGTGCGGAATAACGGCAGCGTTTATCGTTGGTCCATTTTTCTTCGAGGAGATCACACCTGCGGGTCCCGTTACCTGCACAGTTACTGGCAAGCGGTATGAAGCACTTTTGCGTAACCATGTTCTTCCGGCACTTCAACAGCGTCAGTGTGTGGATCGCATAATATTCATGCAAGATGGCGCTCCTCCGCACATTGCTACTACTGTGAAGCAGCAGCTACTGAGTGATAATTTCGGAGATGATAGGATCATAAGCCGCCATTTTCCAACAACGTGGCCGCCATGTTCCCCCGACTTAAACCCGTGTGATTTCTGGCTTTGGGGGTACCTGAAGAATGTTGTTTATAGCGGGAGGATACTGAATCTAGCCGACTTGAAGGCAAGCATCACACAACACACCCATTGCATTAGTACAGATACCCTCCGATCTGTTGTGAAGCATGCCGTTTTGCGCTTCCAATTAATAGCGGAACAAGGCGGAGGGCATATTGAGCAACTTATGCCTTAATAATCAGTAAGGTGTTTGTTCCATCAAGCTCTTTTTTTTTTCATTTTTTGTCATTATCGCTGTCGTCGCTGTAAACACGTAGTCTTGTCTTTTCGCTAATAAATTTTTAGTAAATCTCTGAACTCTATTTTTTTCCTTTTGGCAACATCATTCCTATGTTTAACCCTTTAACGGGCGGTGGTCACAAAAAAGGACACCCAATTTTAATTCTAAAACTGACAAACGGCACCAAGAATATTTAATTAAAATTTTCCTGTCATTAAGAACCAGAAAATAAGCAAGTTTCTTTTTACTAATGGATTCGTTTGTAAATTCCGGTGTCAGTCTATTATTTCATCATTTTGCAAACAAATTTACACCACGCCGGAAAGGGTTCAAGAATACATTTTTGGTCTTTCCCCTGACATTACCCTGACAACGCCATCTATCGGCACAATTTGGAACTATTTTTTTCCTTCGCCAAACAAAATTTCATTTCCTCACGATTGTTCTGCTAAAATATCAAGTCATTCTGACCAGTAGTTTTAAAATTATCGATTTTTGAAATCGTAACTTTAATTATAATCACCCGGTATAGTATTTAATTATCTGAAAATGTAAGCTGCACATTTTGTAATGTGTGAGGTTGTGAGAGACACTCGCATAACATGTCTCGCATAATTTATTCAATTCGAAGCAGAGTTTTAAAAAGCCAATCTTACCTTTTAATGAGAGAAAATAATTCTTAATTTTGAAAAGATGTCATTACTATTAATAAGTGTAAAAAATATTATTATTTTTCCTAATTTTAAATGCACTACTTTTAAGTTCATGCATCTGTGATCACACTGCGCATTTGACTGCGTTGACTCACTGCGTATTTGATACACTACCCTGATTGGGGGGAGGGGGGAGGGGGTGAATAATCTAGTCATAGTTTCACATTTCTGTAAGTCGGCTTCTGAGTAGAGATCAGATATTTTTATACCATTAAGAAATGACAAAGCTATTTCAAATTTATGAGAAAAGTCTTCCCAAACCATGATGAATAAAACAAGTTCAAACTGTAGATGATAACGTGCATTTAAAACAACTGAATTTATTCAGAACATAAAGCAAAAGTCGTACTAAGAAATAGTTTCATTTAAATTGGCTAGAAAAAGTAAAATATGAAAAAATATCATTTGAAAATAACACTTATAAAAACAGTTGTTTTTTTAATGTTTTTTTTTTAAATCTTTTTTTAATGGTTGACGCATTTTACGAAACATAAGTAAAATAAAAATCACCAATGTCGACATTGAGCTTATACTTAGAGTTGCAATTTTCTCCAGAATTTACGAAACGTTATTTTTTTAAATGGGCATTTTCCTGTTTACATTCGTTTTTTGCACTTTAATTATGACTTATATATAGACATATTTTTCTAATTATTTATCTTTATTATAATAATGTATAAGTAAGCTGCGTTTAATTATTATTAAAGCAATACGTGAATTTTGTGAATCTATACCTTTGGCCAGCAGTGTGTGTATTATGTGAGATGCTTATAGGAATAGACAAATGTCCTTCTGCTTATATATAAGCAACATATTTTACTTGAAATTAAAAATTATATATTGTTAATTTAAAATATTTTAATAACTCATTAAAATTGTATATTGACAAAAAATAAAATGAAAATAAAATAAATAAATAAATAAAAAAACGATAATCAAATTTTATTGAAAAATATTGGTGGTTTACCTAAGAATATCATCGGATAACATGAAATGCAGTTATTACCTTTTTCTCAAAACGCTGAAACCATTTATTATTTTCTGATGTAAACTGATCTTACAATAACTGTTTAATTACACGTAGAAAGTATAACAATTTCCTACAACGTAGAAAATTCAAACATACCAATATGAAAGAACAGTAATTGGGTTATTTTCTTTTGTTTACCCTCGTTCGCTTCATTGTTCACATAAATTTTAATCATTTAATTGCATTAATTATGCGAATTTTGTTCTATTTATCTGCTTCATTTGGTCCATTCGCTTTGCGTGTTTATTATGGGATTTTTTTTTTTTTGTGTTTTAGAAAAAAATATTTCTCTTGTACTGCTGCACATTTAATTTCTTGTTATTTTTTAGAAATTTTATTAAAGAAAAGAAAATACACTCCTCCTGATTCTATTATAATATCACGCCATGTGTTCAAGCCATATTTATTATATTTCTTTCAAAAATGAATACAACCTCAGAAAAAAACTGTAAATTTATGAGCGTTTGCCCTTCAATTTTCAAGGGCAATAGCCTTATTTGATGAAAAACGGTCGGATCCACTAAATAAGCGGCCTTATCCCTTAGATACTTAGAAAATTAAGAGCAATCCACATATTCTTACAGTTCTAGCCTATATGTTAGCAAAAATATGGTACGACCCCATACATTGTCCTCCGCTAGGGTGTAACCCTTCATTTTACTCGTGTTTCGAAAATTTTAAACCGCCAAAACAGCGATTCTGTGATGATTATCTAACGTGCTACGTGCTACGGAACAGTAAGCCAAGTGTTATTGTGTTTTAAAGTGCATTATATCCTGTGCATTATAATGCTATATTACTTTGCCCCGTAAAATTACGGGCTGCACAAAATAATGGGCATGGATTTTTTTTTTTTTTTTTTTTTCTTACGGGGTATGACTGGAATCTCTGCTGCCGGCCCCTGCCCGTAATTTTACTGCAATTTTTTTTACAGTGTCTTTTACAAGTCATTTCTTAAAAATTAAACAAAGAAAGTACTTGATATAATAAACATCTGAATTTTTGAAGTGAAAACTTCTTTAGGTGCGTTGGGCATTTTTTGAGATGGAAAAAAACCATTGAATTCGCGACACTGTTACCGACACCTCTGTATATGTTGCCAATTCATACAATGAAGCGAAAGTATCAAAAGGAAATAGTTCACGTTAAGAAAGCGAAATGATTGGTATTATGAATAAAAATAATTCAGAGAATAATTTCAAGATAAATTTAGCACGCGCGGTGAAAACAGATAAAAGTGACTCAACTCGCGAGACCAAATCAAAAGATGAAAATGAAATAACAAAACACGGAAAATATTATAATTTAACGAGCACGAGAAAAATAGACGGAAGTAATATAAAAAAAAAATTGAAAATAATGAAATATTTCACGAAAGCTTTAAGAAACGCGGTTACCGATACGAAAATGAAGTGAAATCATTTTATAGAAAAGAAAAGTTTGTTGATATAAATTATAGATACCGCAAACAATACGCGCAGTATGAAGATAGAAAAAAGCATAATGTTCATGAATACCGTAAACAAGACAGGCAGCAAAGAAATCACTTTTGGAGTGATAGGAAGCGGGAACCCTATTTTGCAGATAATTGTTATTACAAAAGATATGAAACTACATCTCATGGAAGAAATGATGAATCTATTGAGAGTTGTTTAAATTGTGGATGAAAATTCATAAGTTTCATTGGTATTCATTTCAAAGAATACCAATTAATTAAATTTTATATTTCATTTATTTGTAAATTAAGTTTTAAGCAATAGATTGTAATTTTTGTATGTAAAATAATAGGCATTATTTTTCATGTACAATAGCGCATTAAATGAAAATTGTAATATAATTTTTGTAGTAGTAGTTTATAATAATGAATAAAAAAAACACTTCATTTAAAAGTATTTCCTGCGCAAGTATTTCCTGACGATTCAAAAAATACACACGTAATTGTTCAAGTTTTCACTTCTGTCGGCACTCCTGGAGTGCCATTTTTTTTAACATTGCTATATAAGCGTAATAACGACAGAGTAAAAAATGTCCAAGTCGGGAATTGAACATGGACCCTTGGAATATCGCTCTAGTGCTCTACTATTGAGCTACGAGGACGGTACCCAGCATGGCATCTCTCACGCACATATGTCGGCAAGTCTACAATCGTAGCACAAGATGGAAATGTCATCATGAGCGCACAAATCCTGTGGGTTGGGTTGGGTTGGGTTGGGTTGATTTTTGACGGCCGATTATCTACACATGGGATATAGGCCCGGGGGGAGTGCCCTTCGTGGGGGTCTTTCTAAGGGAACCTAACCCGTATTTACGCATGGATAAATCCACGGCTCGAAGAAAACCACGAAAACTCCGAGCGATTAGGCCGACGGGCGCGATTGGGATCGAACCCAGCACCTCCCGTCTACCAGCTTCGAGAGCACAACCTCTCAGCCACTGGTGGGGCCACAAATCCTGTGGCAAACTTGACAGGTAACACGAAGTCACCCGTGTGGGTAAGAGATGCCAAGCTGGGTATCGTCCTCGTAGCTCAATGGTACACGCAATGAAGCGTTATTCCAAGTGTCCGGGTTCGACTACTTTCTGGGACATTTTTCACTCTGTCGGCATTATGCTTAGATAGCAATGTTGAAATTCACATGTTTATTATTCAATAATTTCGGAAGAATTTCAGTGCTGAAAATTAGTTGAAAAATAATTCAAATTATTTGAAAGCAAAGGTTTTTTTAGATGATAGGTGGTACATATATATAGCATTAGGACGAGAGGGTAAAAAATGCTTTGCTAAATCTAGATTTTTATAGTGCATTTAAGAGTTTGTATATTATAAATTATGTATTCTATTTATGTTTTATTCTTCATAATCGAAATGTATAAATATGTAACATACTAATTCGTATGATAAATTCGTTTAAATCAATTAAACAATAGGATTTTTTATTGATTTTATCTCAACATTTTGAAATTTATACTTGTTTATTTTTCAAAGAATATTTGTACGTAAATATAACTGTCTATAAATGGGAAAGAGAATTCTTTTGAATTATTTTATATGAAAAGAAAATTTTATTTGTAATTTTATCATAGTTAATTTTTTTTTTTTATCATAGCATATATTAAAATTACCCGAATATTTTATTAGACGAAAGATTACACCAGTAAAACAAATAGCTTAAATAATCATTTATAAACAAATCTGAGATGTTATTACACCTTTAACAATTTATTTTATTCTTTTGACATAATTTAAAAATAATTAACAGTATAGAAGAATCCTTAACCATTTTTCTTTAGCAATTTCCAAAACAACATATTTCTTTTAATTCCGCCCACATGATTACGTAGTTAATATGCTCATCAGTTTTTCACCTTTAGGAAATGGGATTTCTTTAGTATTTGAATATTCAGATTCATTTTAATTAAATTTAATACATGCGTCAAAGAATAATGATTCTTCTGAAGCAACGAATTGTTGATTTTACAGTATAATACTGGAAACTGGGATGTCAGTGTTATACTGTAAACATCAACCTTTTTTTTTTTTTTTTTTTTTTGCAATGTACATTTTATATTTTTTTAAAAATTGGTTTCATAATATATGTATTTTTAAATTATACAATGTATGTATTTTCAAATATTATTTACGAAAAAAATATAAATTGCAACATATCGATTTTTTTAAATAAATCGATTTCTAAAAGCTTGAAATATGCAATCCCGAAATTACAACTCATCCCGCCTAGCAGTTTCTGAGGTATGCTTAAAAAAACACCCGCATTCCAATCTCTTTTGCAACAACTAGAAATGAATTTATGATTACTTGTTACGAAGTTGAATAAACTAGTCGATGTGTCAATCCCGAAACTGTCTTCTATCTCACACAGGTTTCACATACACTAAAAAAAATCAGCACCAATTTGTATCAAAGTTTAACTGAATCTAAAGTTTTATTAAATTCCCTGCATTAGTTCTTGAGATATGACTATTGTTAAAATCGTGTAAAACCTGCAAAATGCCGCATAGCAGCGCCACCTGTTGGGAGATTTAGACCAAAACCTAATCAATATCAACGTCTAACTGAATCTGAAGTTTTATTAAAATGCGTGCATTAGTTCTTGAGATATAGTTATCGTGATAATAATGCAAAACGTAGCATAGCAGCGCCACCTGTTGGGCTATTTACACCAAAACGTAAGCAGCATCTATTTATGTCAGTGTCTAACAGAATCTGAAATTTGATGAAATTCCGTGCATTAGTTCTTGAAATATAGCTATCGCAAAAATCATGAAAAAAGTAGTATAGCAGCGCCACCTGTTTGGATATCGACACCAAAACGTAATCAGCGTCTATTTATGTCAAGGTCTAAATGAATATGAAGTGTGATGAAAATAAGTGCATTAGTTCTTGAGATAGAGCTATTGCGGAAATCGCGAAAAATGCAGTATAACAGCGCCACATGTTGGGCGATTTTTACCAAAATCTAATCAGTATCAATTTGTTTCAGGGACTAACTGAATATAAAGTTTTATTAAATTTCGTGCATTAGTTCTCGAGATAGAGCATCCACAAAAGTTTTGTCACATACAGACAGACTCACAGACAGACATTTTCTACAGACAGTCAAATCGTGTTCAAGACCTTCTGAAACGTATAAATCCGTTGGAAACCGTTGGAAACCGGAAGTCGAAAATTTTCATGAATCCAATACTTTCTTCTTGTAAAGATAGAAGAAAGTAAATATAAATATTTCCTAATCTACTCGGCCGAATGAGTATCTGTTTGTTTTTCGAAGTTAACATTTACCAAATAATCCAAATATGATGTGGAAATTAGGTGTTAGTGCTGAAAATTTAAAAGTTTGATACAATATATGTATATGAAAAATGTAGTCTTGACAAAAATTCAGTATAGCATAAACTAGTAGACATTATTTCTAATCGATTGGTATCAGTGACATTTTAATTCGAGGATTTGTTGCAGACATACTTGGGGTGATTAATGATTTTATCTCAGGACTCTACAAAATTTTTTTTTCCAAAAATTCAAAAAAGCGAACAAAAAAATAGAAATTGAATTGTTGTTTTTCTTTACGTGCTGGACTTTCATAGAAGGATTCCGGATTTTTTGTCGCACTTCTATCCTAAAAATGATATAGAGGTTTTCAATTCTAGGATAGCAGACATTTTGAAACAATCTGATTTTTGTCAAGCTATAGTACTCGTAATTATTAAACTATTTGTATGTAACTGAATACATGTAAAAGACTTACCAAGGTCTCGACCGAGTTCATTGGCTAGCTTCATCTACCGTAATGTTTAAAAAATATTGGCCACTTTTCAACCCTTCAAATTCAAAAAGATGTACAAAAGTATTATAAATCTAAAAATATTTCCCTCTTTAAGTGTTTGTCCTTGATACAAGGAATCGGGATTTTTTTTTTTTTTTTTTTTTTTTTTGCTTCTATCTCAAAATTGACTAAGATATTATTGTTCCATAATTATGTTTTATTTATGAAATTCAGAAAACATAGTATCTCGCAAATTTAATTTAATTGTTGTAATCATTGTTGTTACTCTCATACGTTTCAAGTTACATAGCCAAATCCACCATCGTGGAATACTCGCCAAGCTGAGCCATACTTGGCGAAATATCGCCACATTTGTTGATAAATAATAATTTGCGATAAATGAAGTCGACTTGGATATAGCTGAATTATTTGGCGAAATTCTCATTCAAATTTAGTATTAACGAAAACTTGGATCGAATCTTTTATAATGGGTTCCACGCATTTCAGCTTAGTGTGTTTGAGTAAAATGAGGTGAAATTTTAAAACAAGGAATATGGAAGCTTCCTTTTCCTACCGGTGTAGACCGAAACGACCTTTTATAATTTAATTTTAATTAAAAATATAATGTAATTTCTTCAAAATCTGCAATCGGGTTACTTCTGCTACAGAGGATCATCATCATCATCATCATCCCAAAACATGGTTTAAGGCAATAAGCCTATTCCGGTCTCAATCCATCTCTTTCGTGGCCTTCCTCTGTCTCTTTTCTCCCCTGGTTTATAACTAAAGGCTACTTTTGATATGCGATCAGAATTGATTGCATCCAGAAGATTATTAGAGGTTTATTATATATTTATTGTTTGTATATTCATCTATGCCATTCTGTCATTAAAATTAAACAGAAAATGTATTTTTAATTTGAACAGATGGTGTTAAAGATTTATGATAAAGATGCCATTGTCAAATTAAAAAAAAAATCGATAGTTCTGTGGTTGAAGAAAAGGGCAAAATGGTTCAGCTTTGATGAAAACGACATTATATTTAACAAGCAACGAGCCTTTTCATTGATAAAACGTAAACATTTTACTACGAATATGTCTAAATTATTTAAATGTCTTTACTATTTTCTCTTCTAATACTGGGACTTGAACATCAATGTCCTCGTGTAGTTCAAAAGTCAGTTCGCATACAAAGCTCTCACTGGAAAATATGACGTAATTTTTTTTCTGGAAATGTATTTATTAATAAACTGTTGCTCATTAAAATATCTATATGGATCAAAAATATGAAAAGTTTTTCAGGCAAAAATGATGTTATCTCCTCCTAACAAGCCTCCTCTAACAAGCAACGAGCTTCTCTTTGATAAAACGTAAACATTTTACTACGAATATATCTAAATTAATTAAATGTCTTTACTATTTTCTCTTCTAATACTGGAACTTGAACATCAATGTCCTCGTGTAGTTAAAAGTCAGCTCGTATAGAAAGCTCTCACTGGAAAATATTACGTAATTTTTTCTGGAAATGTATTTATTAATAAATTGTTGCTCATTAAAATATCTATATGGATCCAAAATATGAAAAGTTTTTCAGGCAAAAATGATGTTATCTCCTCCTTATTGTTGAAAAATTAATTTAAAAAAATCAATATTATTTTGTAAAATGGCGTAATTTTCACTGATTTTTAATTCATAATAATAAAAATTAGAATTACAACATTAATTGATTACTTTACCTTGATTACATGTTACTGATTTCTACATTTTAAAATAAACCATACAGTAAATAAATGAAATTTTATTTTTTAAATACGTGAAAATTGCAAATAAATATAAATAGCAATGCAGTAAATATTTTTCTAGTAATTGTTGCTTTTGAAGCACGATTAGACAATATGAAACTATTTTTTTATTGGAATTACGTATTTAGGTTTATTACAGTTTCATCTAACAATTTCTTATTTTATTTTTTTTTAATTCGACAGGTGAACCTATTTAATGATATGACACTAACTGTTTTAACGTTAGCTTTCTGTCAAAAAACGTGTTTTATTATATTGTATTTTCCGTTGTTACTGTATAGTGTATTTTGATTAGAATATTAACAATTAAAAAATTTCTTACAAAAAAAATAATAATAATAAGATTTTCAAAATTTTTTTTTTTAACTTTTGCATAAATTAAAATATTTAAGCAAAACTGTGCAAACATGTCGCTCTAGATTCCCATCTGTAAGATTTCAATTTCGGTTTTGCCGTCTTTTTTTAATCATCCAGGCTCTACAAAAATAATTTTAAGTACTTTTCGAAAAATATTACGCATTTTTGAAAGATCTTGTTTCATTATAAAAGACATTTTTACGCTATTGCATATTTAAACTTGATAAATTGCAGAAACTGATTTTTTTCCAGCATAACTTGAAACCTTTTATGCATTTACAGAAATTAATTCGAAAAGAAAAAGTATCACGATTAAAAACACCATTCTTGTGTTATTTAGTTTTATGAGAGATTTTTATATTCATATTTTGCATTTTGTATTTTTATTTTGTATTTTACATTTTGTAAATATAATTCAGTTTTATTTTTAGAATCAGCTTTAAAAGTTACAAAATAAGAGCAAACGTGCGAATGTAATACTTATTTTCAGGAGTCGAATGTCGCCCTCGTTTCTTGTCGCATTTAATAAATATCGAAATATTTCGCTTCATAAAGCATCAAATACTTGCGAGATATTTTTCTAAAATAATATTCATTTTATATTCATTTTAGACTGTACTTGTAGCAAATATTGAAGATGTAAATATTGCTGAATATTTTGATGTTCAAAACTTACTGCGTTCAGATTTTGTTTACACAATAAATATATTTTTGCGTTTGTGCTTCGTATGGTGATATATATATTTTTTTATTTGAACATTTCAGAGACACTTTGAAATTTTATTTATATCCATCTGTTTACCTTATACACAGTTTTAAAGAGAATATGATAAAAAAAATGCAATTCTATCTGAGGGTTTCTTTAGTCTCTTATAAAATAAGTTTCTATGTAAAAATATATTTTGAATTATCAGAAAAATAAATGCTGAAGAATATTGTACATTCCCTTGTTTGGGTATTGAAATACATTCAAAAGAAAAAGATGAATTTCATATTTAGTTTGATAAGAAATAAAAAAGATTCTATAATTAACTTTAATATTTCACATAATTTTCACAAAACTTTATAGTTAATGCAAATAATGTTCGTTAATATTTTATTGCTAGAAGAGTACGTTCCTCCAGGAAAATGTGATAAACATAGGAACAAGTAATGTTAAATAATTGATGATTAATTAATCACAGACAAAGATTAATTGAAACAAAATGTCTTGTCTTTTACTCAAAATCTAATAAATAATCCTGTTTACAATATGTATATTTTGAAATACATGTTTTTACCTCAACTACTAGACTTTCCAATGAACTAATTTTAATAATATATATATATATATTATGAAAGATGTTCATGATTCAAATCTAGGAATTTTTTTAAATATTTAAATTTTTATAATTTAGATTTAATTTTGAAAACATTAATGTTATTTCTGAAAAATGATGGCAATCGTGTTACTTCTACTGTTACATAGAAAAGGAGTTAGAATGCAGATTATTATATGATTATTGTTTGTATATTTATTCAGGAGTTTTTTCATTTAAAAAAAAAAAGTAAATATATTTTCATTTTTAACGGATGGTATTAAGATGTTTAAGATAAGAATGCCATATTCTAATGAAAGCGTTCAGTCCTTTTGTGGTTGAAGAACTGAGCGGAATGCTTCAGAAATGATGAAAACGACACAATATTTAACAACGAGCAAGCATTTTCACTATTGAAATATTTCACTGCAAATACGTCGGAATTAATTACATTTCTGGACTGTTTCCCTCCCAGTACTGAGACTTGGACGTAAAGGGCCCGCTGAATGCAAAAGTCAGTTCGTATACAAAGATCTCGCTGGAAAATATGACCTCTTTTTTTTCTAGAAGTATATTTATTAATAACTTATTGCTCTTTGAAATAGTTAAGGATAAAAAAATATGAACATTTTGTGTCGCTAAAAATGGCATTATTTCTTTTTAATTGATGAAGCTGGAAAAAAAGAAGATTGTGTAAAAGTGGAGTAATTTTTGTAGATTTTTCATTGATAATTAGAAAGATTAGAATCAGAATCTTAATTGATTAGTGCTTTATCTTGATTATTTACCTTGATAACATATCGCTGTTATATTTTGAAATAAATTGTACATTTGATGAATGAATTTTTTTTTAATTACAGGGACAGTTCAATTGAATACAAATGGGGTTATGATAAATATCTTTTTTATGATAATTGTTTTTGAAGTTATATTAGATAATGTAAAACTAATTTTTACTGAATTTTTTATAAGTTTATTTCAATTTCGTCTAACAGTTCCTTATTAAAATATTTTTTTTCATCGAAATTTGATTTGTGACAGCTCGTTAGCAATTCAAGATATGATACTAGCAGTTTTAGGTAAAAATGAACTTTTTATGAAATCAAGTGTTTTATTATATTGTATTTTTTATTGTTACTGAAATGTATTCTTATTAGAAGAATAAGAATAATTAGTAGATTAACAATTAAAATATTTCTTGTCAAACAAAGATAAAATTTTTAAACATTCTTAAAAAAATTATTAAATAGTCCATTTTTATAATTTATAATGCTGTAATAAGGGTAATATCAGCTGAATATTTTTAATAAATATGTGGGCATGAATTAAAATATTTAAGCAAAATTGTACAAAAACATATCGCTCTACATAGAGGAGAATCTTTAAAGGTTTTCAATTTAAATTTTCTAATAATTCTTTTAACCGTCTAGGTTCTTCAAAAACAATTGTAAGTACTTTCAAAAAGTATTACACATATTCGAAATCTCTGGTTACATAATGAACAACTTTTTTATGCTTTTGCATATTTTAAATTCAATGAAATCAAAACTTTTTTGAGACATAACCAGAAACCTTTCAAGTGTTCACAGAAATCGATTAGAAAGAAATTTATTAGAAAGAATTTTTAACAGAAGATAGCGGATAAAGCTGTCCAACGAACTCGGTCGAGACAGTGGTATTTCCTGTACACATGCTCAGTCGCATTCAAACCGGTTCCTAAATAAGAGAGTTACAGCATGAAAAATTCCATATATCTATATCTACGTATCTATCTATCTATCAATATATATACATATAATATCTGATCTAAATTGAATTATTTAAAATAAAATGCTAGTTCTAAATCGTTCACAAATAAGCAGCTTTCAGTTAAAAAAATAATTATTAAAATTGTTTCCGTAGAAAGCCCAGAGCAGTTGAGGGAAAAACCAACTTTTATTTTAAAAATATAGATAATAAAAAAAGGTTATTCATAAGAATTTGAGTATGACATGATAGATTGTTTGAATTTATCTATTTGGATTAATTAATTATTATTGATTTAACATGTGTTAAACCAATAATAATGTTTGTTTCATGTTTGTTACACTTTTGTA
This sequence comes from Maratus michaelseni, assembly GCA_963931845.1. Taxonomy (NCBI): domain Eukaryota; kingdom Metazoa; phylum Arthropoda; class Arachnida; order Araneae; family Salticidae; genus Maratus; species Maratus michaelseni. The sequence continues at coordinate 214,490,234 of OZ007593.1, forward strand.
CAAGCACATACATTAGTAGCAAGAAAATATTGACCTGCATTATTTTCATTGCCTATAAATTAACCATTATTTGCTACAGAAGATGCGGTACTGTATAATACGAAAATTAGTTACAATAGTGAAATCTTTACACTTTCGCAAACATGCATAAATTTTGCGCTGTAAAATGCAGAAATGGATCTAGGAAAACTTTACGAAAATATAATTAAACCTCTTCTGAGTTGTCCTCTATTCCGAAAGGCATTCCTTTATGTTCAGAAATCTCAGAAAGCAATAGATTTTTTAGATTTAAAGAAGCATTTCTGCATGAACAGCTTTCTTTGCTGTCCTTTCCTAAAAAAAGAAATCTAAACGTTTCAGAGTAGTTTTTATTGTGAATTAATGTGTTTTATGAACATGAAGTATCTTTTTTTCATGCTACCAATTCTCAAATAAACATCTTCATCATAATGAACAAAGGAAAGTATTTTTCAAGTAGGTAAATTATATTCAATGGTTGAAGTACCATAGTTGAGTTTTATTCTAACAGAGCGAAAAATACAGGGACCAGGACTCGAATCTGGGTACTTTGGCTACCTACTGAGCTGTCCCACTGTGTTTCCGCGTTATTTCAGATTCATCATGCAAAATGTTATAGCTATAGCTTGAATGAATGAGATTGGCGCTGCGGTTCGCAGCCTTATTCAACAAATAAGAGTGAAATATGCCAGGCAGGATATCGTTGGGACAGTTCAGTAGGAGCTTTGGCGCGGCAGGCCAAAGTACCCAGGTTCGAGTACTGGTCACGGCATTTTTCGCTCTGTTGGAATAAAACTCAACTATGATACTCCAACCATTGAATATAAACATTTTCATATTCAACAAACATGTCCAAGAAAGAAACATGATGAATTAACGGCATTAACATTAATATTACGATGAACATTAGTTTACTATTCCTGCATGCATGAATTCTGTTACGTAGCTGAAATGATTTTCTTGAGAATTGATAGTATCCAAAACACTGATATTTCGTGTTAAGAAAACAAATTCATGCACTGTAAAAATTATTCGGGAACGTTTCGTTTATATATATATATATATATATATATATTATTATTATTAACATAATTTTGTACAATTATCTGTCTTAAGACAGTCTTTGTTTTAAACATCATCCAATAATGCAATAAATTATTTTATAATTGTATATATTCTCCAATAGAGGGCAGCACTTCATTGATTTATTCTTTTGAATTTATGGTGGAGTTCAATTTTGGTTTTTCTATAGATGGTGCTGGTTTTGTATATTGGGGTTGTGCTTGGCTATACATTAAAAGTTGTTCCATGATCCATGGTCCATCAATTTTTAAATAATTTTTCCCCTTTTTTTTGGCAACATCTGCTTGAAGCTCCAATTCTTGTAATTTGTAATACATGCTGACTCAAGTTTAGATTTTGGTTTCAAATGAGGTAATTTCAAGTTTTGTATTAATTATCTATTTTTTTTCCTCAATCCTTTTTAATCAGGTATTATTTTGAAATTAATTGTTGTTTCATTGTGTATTTCTCTACATTCTAGTGTGGTTGACGAATTTCATATTCTTTAGCTATTTTATGGCTAATATGAGGATGAAACCACACATATTATTTGTGGCAATTTAGGCAATTGGGGCCTGAAGATTCTGTCTAAATTCCACAAATTTCCATTTCTGTTACTTAATTTTTGCTTTCTTTTTTTTTAAATACTATGTTTTGGGTATTTATTATCAGTTTGTTGGGGGGACCTGTTTTGTTGTTAATTAGTTTTTTTAATTTTATTCATAATTTCGCAGTTTTTAATGGTGGTTATAACGTTCATTTAATGGTTATATATATGTAGCACATTATGTATAAAATGCATTCGGCAGACCCAGAATCTCGCACCATAATTAAACTAAGGATAAACAACAAACATCAAAGAAATTTCAACAAATATAACCTGAACTTTAGCTATATTTAATCTGTGTGGTTATTTGCAGCTATAGCGCTTATCGCATGGATTTTATTTTTATTTTTATTTTTATTTTTAATATTTTTTGAGCATATATATATATATATATATATATATATATATATATATATATATATATACGGGCATAAAAAGAAGCTTTTGTGTAAAGAAACGAGATTTAAGCCACAATAATCGGTTAGTTTCTGAAAATAAAGTAAAGTAAACCGGAATCGAGAATATCTCAGAGGAGGTTTACGTTATACTAGCAGGCTTCTCGCGCTACGCCGGTCGATTTCTCGAAACGAATCAAAATAAATGTATCGGTGAGTTGACCTTATGTTTTAAATCAATATGGATCTTTAACTGGAATATCCTTCCGCATGACTGAAAACGATACGAATGACATTGCATTATTGTATTTTCTGATGCGCTACGCACAAAATTTTGGCTGTTAAGGACCAACACTTTTAGTTGATCATTTACGATAGAATTTGATACAGAACCATAGAACGATATACAACATACGAAAACTATCCCTGAAAAATTAACTAACTAACAATGCATCAAAATCCGTCAAGTAGAACATTTTAAAAAGAATAATCTTTCATAATCAGTTTCACCTGATTATAGAACTTTCCCCCATAATTCTAATCTACATAGAACAATGTGAAATTCACTAAAACCATCCCCGAAAAATTGTCTATCAATGCAAGTCCTTTGAAAATCCGTCCAGTGGAACATTATAAAGAGGTTAATTTTTCATAGCGGGTTCAACTGATTATAGAACTTTCATCTATAATTCTATAACTAAGCAACGCAGATTGGTATGCGATATCCTAAAATTATCCCTGAAAAAGTATCTATCTAATAATGCAAGTTTCATCAAAATCCGTCAACTAGAAAATTTTAAAAAGACTAATCTATACTTATAAAAGAACGTGTCCTGACTGACTCATAATCAACGCTTAGCCTCAACCGTTGGTCTTAGGACAATGAAATTTAGAAAACATGTTCCTTACACAATGTAGGCACCCACTAGGATTTTTGAAAATTCACACAACAAGGGGGTTAAATGGGGAGGGGGGTCGAAAGTTTTATATCATTTCGTCTTTTCGCCGTATCTCAGCAGTTGTTTTAGGTTAGAGTGTGAAATTCGGGATAACAAATCTACTACGGAATAGTGAAACATATATTTCAGGTGATTTTAGAAATTCAACCACTAATGAGTGTAAATGGGAGGTCGAAATTTTTCCGTGATTTCACATTTTAGCCATATCTAATCAGCATTTTTAGCTAAGAGCGTAGAATTCAGGATAACAAATCTACTAAAAAATAGTTAAACATGTATTTCAGCGATTTTAGCAATTCGACCACTAAAGGGGTTGAATGGGGTGGTTGAAAGTTTCAGGTCATTTAACGTTTTCACCATATCTCAACAGCAGTTTTATTTAAAAGCATGAAATTCAGGATAACAAATTTACTAAAACAGAGTTAAACATGTATTTCATTGATTTGTAAACTTCAACCAATAAAAGGGTTAAATGGGGGGGGGGGCGCGGGTTTTTTGTCATTTCGCTTTTTTGCCATATCTCAGGAGCAATTTCAGGTAGGGGTGTGGAATTCAAGATAAGAAATTTATTAAAAAAATAATTAAACACATATTTCAGTGATTTTAGAAATTCATCCATTAAGAGGGTTAATTGGGGGGGAGGTCAAAAGTTTTATGTCATTTCGCCTTTTCGCCGCATCTCAGCAGAATTTTTAAGTTAGATGTGTGAGATTCAGAATAAAAAATCTACTGAAAATAATTAAACATGTATTTCAGTAACTTTAGAAATTCAGCCACTAAGGGGGGAGGGGTCGAATGTTTTATGTCATTTTGACATATCTCAGTAGCAGTTATAGGTAGAAGCATGAAATTCTGGATAACAAATGTGCTAAAAAATAGTTAAATAGGTATTTCAATGATTTCAGATATTAATCCATCAAGGGAAACTTCGACACGGGGGTGTCGAAGTTTTATGTAATTTTGCCATAATTTACAACATTTTTAAGTAGGGGCGTGAAATTCAGCATTACAAATATACTAAAAAATAGTTAAACACGTATTTCAACGATTTTAGAGACAGTGAGCTTGTGGGTAACATCGGCTATGAACACGATTATGGAAGAATAGACGAATAAGACAACTATTGCTTATTTTTTATTAAATACTTTGCGAGACATTTTTCCAAGGAAAAGTTCTTTTTTATTTATTTATTTATTTTAATTTCGTATTTTATAAATTGTTTTTGCATTTTTCTTCTTTAAGCGATCTAATGTAAACTTTTATACAAAAAACAAAACAATTTTTTTTTCTCTTTTTCTTTTCAAAATACATTTTTTGGAAGTAAAGATTTGCGATTTAAATACTGATCGCCATATTTATGGGCTCGGGTATGAACAAGGCTTCCCTATAGTGATTGCCGTGTAATCACTTTACAGGCGTGCAATCCAACAAGCCCTGTTAAAAGATTATTTTAATGATTTATGCACGCAAAATAACTAAACTACGTCATAGTGCTCGCTGCATTAACGATATATGGCTGAGAAAGACACAGGGTCCTGTTATTTTGGTCACCGTGTTATAAGTTTATGGGCATGAAACCATAGTGCCCATTTACAATGATGTCCATGTTTCTTAGGCAATCCCATTTTTATTTATTTTATCTAAAAGCTCTCCGCCCACCCCAGATAGTGACGGACAGGACCCAACAGGCCCGTAGAGGAGATAAATTTGACAGGGGGCTCATAAAAAAAATCTCTAATGTCGCGAATCATTTGTTTACGTGCTTTGACATTTTTATTAGTTATTTTTGTGTAGTTTAAAATAAAGTATTTCATTTATATTTTTCTGTTTGCATGTAAAATGCATTTTCTGGGCCCCAAGCGAAATCAAGGCAGTACACTGCAGAACGTATCTGGGCCCCATTCAGAAGCAACCGGGAAGACGGGCAAAGACCGGCTTGTCTTTCATAATCGGGTTCATCTGATTATTGAACTTTTCCCCATAATTTTATAACTAAAAAACTTAGAACAACATGTTATATACTAAAACAGTTTCTGGAAAATTATCTAACTGACAGTAAAAGACCCATCAAAATCCATTTAGTAGACCTCAAGTTATAAGCAACAGAAACGAAATTTCCATTTCTATTATATATATGTTAGTATACTAGTATCGGCACGTGCATCATATATATAAATTATTGTCGGCCCATTCAGGTCCATTGAAAATTGTTCATGTTTTGTCGGCTTTGTCCGACTCTTTTAGGTTTGTTATAACGAGATGGTCGGTCCGCTTAATTTTTTATCCGCCCGGCAAGCGTGTTTATTTTTTCTATCGAGCCAATCCGTTAAAAATATATATATCATATGTTTAGTGCAAAATTCTTAACAAAAAACAATTTAAAAAAAAGTTCATTTTTGCAGATTTCACTTGAATTATTTAAAATACGTTAAGAATATGTTGTAAAGTAGGTTTTTATTTTTAAATCATTACTTATGTTAGATACTTGTTTTCTTAAATCATTGTATTGCTTTTTATGAGGGAAGAAAACAAAAATTATAACTATTTTCGATGAAATAATTTTAAAGTAACAGATTCGTTTATGGCGGTGTCAAAACTTTGCTATTTTTTTTTAGAATGAGAAGTAAGTAGTATTTATATCATAACATTATATTAAGATTACGATTAGAATTCCGAATGCAACATATATAATACATATATAATATTTTTATATTTAGTAAATTGTCTGCAATAATAAGTAAAGGATGCGTCATTTATCGCTCATAGTTTTTGATGGCCCTTCTGATATTTGAGATACAAAAATTAAAATAAATTCAATGGAAATAAAGTGTTTTTTAACAATTACATTATTATTTTAAATATCTGTTTTGTTTCTTGGTACTGTTTTACTATAGTACGATATGAGCAGAAGCTTTCTATATGAGATTCTTGTCTAAACGATTAAATATGTTATCTGGAGCATTTCACATCATATCACCAGTAAAAACTCAATATGTAACTCACCATCAGAGAGATGAAAAAACTAACTGTGGTTGTTCTTTCCATTAATATACAACCACCTTACTTTTTGCACTCCTTGGTGAAATATTTTTTTTAAAAAAAAGGAAGTTTTTATGGATTGGTATTATTGACTGTTCGTTTTTCAAACTTGATTGTCATAATTAAAGTCAAATTTTATTATCTAACCAACAAGTCATTTTAAAACACGTAATATATACATTTCTTTGAAATGCTAAAAGGTGTAAATTAACAACATAATATACAGTAAAATAACTTTTATTAGATTTTTGACATGTTTCGGCTCACTGCGAGCCATTTTCAAAAACAAATGAGAATATTCTATAATTGAACGGTCTTTGAAGTTATTAGTTGAAATGCTATCATTTAATTTTCATGTACTTTTTAAAAATTACGCACGTTGCCGTTTATTTTTACTTGGTTGTTTATTTTCATATTTGTAACCATGGAGTAAATAAAAAATAAACAACCAAGTAAAAATAAAAGATAACGCGCGTAATTTTTAAAAAGTACATGGAAATTAAATTATAGCATTTCAAATATGAAAATAAACAACCAAGTAAAAATAAAAGACAACGCGCGTAATTTTTAAAAAGTACATGAAAATTAAATGATAGAATTTCAAAAAATAACCTCAAAGACCGTGCAATTATAGACTATTCTCATTTGTTTTTGAAAATGGCTCGGAATGAAACGAAACATGTCAACAATATAATAAAAGTTATTTTACTGCATATTATGTTGTTAATTTACACCTTTTAGCATTCAAAACATATATTATTACAAAGTGGTATAATTTATTATATTTTCACGTAATATATGTCAAATAATGTATTTTTATTAAGAAAGAAATAAGCGCTGTTTTATTTTAAATTATTTAAGGGTATTTAAAATTTTTAATTTAAAAAATAAATAATAAATAAATAAAAAACTTAAAAATGCATTTTCACCCGAAAGCAGACACGCTATAAAATGGATTTCTTTAAACTGTACATAAAAGTACTTTTTCACTTGTTATAAAATGAAACTTGTAGGAGTTTGTGCGTATTTATCAGTATTTTGACAAAAATGAACTTTTAAGCATATTTATTGAAAAAGTTTCATGCATGACTTACATGCATAAGTCAGTTTAAGAATATAAGCCTCCAAGGTATTTTTTATATCCTTAATAACACTTACAAAACAAAACTAATACTTATTAAAAAATGTAACTCTTAGTTACAGTAAAAATAAATTAAACCGTTTTTTTTCATATATTCCCTCGTGTTTATTGGTATTTTCCTTGAAACAAATTACTAGATGGTACCCGTCAAGATTTGACGGTAAATAACTTGAAAGTTCCTTTAGAAATATGTTTCTATTTTTAATTAGTTGCTTTTAAATTAATTCGGCATTGAAAATTTTATGAATTGTTATATTGTGTAAGCGATTCCAATAGATATAATACGATAGATGGTGTTGTCAGTCCAGTGTACTCAACCAATGAAGTGAAATAATTTTAAGCTTCTAATTTACATCGTATTATGCTTGAATTAATTTAGCAATAATTTAACCAAATATATTAATTGAATGATTTATTTTTACATAATTTCCTATAAAAAATATTGTTTTGTATGCATATAAGCACCACTGAAATTATGTCCCATTAGGTACGGAACACGATGTATATGAATATTGCGTTTATATATAACATCTTAAAATTGGCTATTTTGATTTATCTACTAAGGCAGTTAAAATTTGTAGCAAAAGCTTGATTACCTCAAACGTCGTTTTAAAGTATAACAAATACAGTTAACAGATATTATATCGGTATAATAAACAATGAATAACATTAACACGCGATAATTTAAGAACATGAAGTATACATTTTGTACGTAAATTTATATTATTACTAAACTAAAATCATCTGAATTAGTTTTTATCTATATCTAATAATATATTTCTACTTGACTAAATGTTTCATCGATTATATTTTGAAGTAATACGTTTTATGTGTAAAAAATTAACAAATAAAAAAAAACAGTTCCGAATTTTATCAATATTATCATCCTTTGTATAAGCATCTAAAGTAAGTATATTCAGATCATATTCTCTCTGAAATAAAGTAATTTAAAACAAGTGGGTAAGTGTGATCGAAGATCGCTCAAAGGATTTCGTTTAATATTCCTTTCAAAACACTTTATCCTTTCTTTAATAAATTCAAATAAATTTCATTTATCAACAAGAACAAAAAAAAAAGTCATGCTTTTTATAAAGTAAATATTTACCAGTCTATTTTTTCGTTTTTCGAATATCTAAACCAGCCGGATAGCGGGCGAAGCCCGCTATTATATTCTGTCATAATAATATCCGTCATACGTACTTAATGCAATATTTAAAAAAATAATTTCAAAATTAAACAAATTGTACACTTTCAAAATGTTAAAATATGCGAATATTTCCATAATCGGATTTTTATCACGATTCAACGTTTCTCAAACTCGCATATTTACTATTTTCTATTACTCATATTGATACTCGTTTTGTATTGTTCTCAAACATTTGAAAAATTCGTTAAACTTCCAATGTGACGTCAGATTTTCTTTTTAAATCTCTAATGACGTGATATTAATCTGCTTTGTGTACATACACATACTCATACTCCTTGTATTATTGAGAAATCTTAGACATTTTCCCTTTTATTACCACTATGACGGCAATCAATTTTATTTCATATTTATCTTTTTTTTTTCGAATGGTGAAGTTTTTTATTTAATTTTCATTTTTCATGTGGAAATCGTCTGATAGAAAATTAATTATTGTAGAAAGAATTTCATTGTGGATTTTAAATTTTTGGCATCTGCTATAACGAAAAATGTTTAAATTTAATAGGAAAACGCTGTTAGAATTTTGGTTTTTTATCTCTATTTATTAAAATAATACGAATTTTTCAAATTTTAATATTTTGAGCTCTTCACATCTGGTATTCATCTATATACACAAAGTTTCAACTCTGTAAGTTATATAGTTTTTGAGAATGGCTCTGTGACGGACAGACAACGGAGCGGGAGTAATATTGTTTCATGAGATGAACGAAACTCTAAAAACTAAATGAAATTGTTTAAATCTCTGAAAACATCGCAAATGAAGGACTACCTGTAATGCTTTTACAAATTATATAAAATAATATATCCACAAATCAATACATATTATCTAAATTTCTTAGAAAATTATTCAGACATATACGTTTCACATTTGTCTTTTCATGTTAGTTAAATATAATTCTAAGAAAAATTCAAGAATCTCTACAACGTGTGAAAATTTACCTATTACTTAATTTAGTTAGGGTTGCGCATAGAAATCCAGTATCAGCGTGTAATTTTAGAAGCGCAATTGAAACTTTAGAAGTGCAAACTGACAAAGTACGTCAATATTAAATATATGTTCTTCATTCAAAAAGGTTTTCCTGCATATCAGATATATTAAATTAAGAAGCATTGTCATGATTTTTAAATAAAGAAATTAAACAAAAAAAATGCTTGAATTCAGAAATTTGTTTATAAAATTATCCTGACTGAAATAATCCTTATTTTCAAGTATTAACTTTAAATATATCACTTTAATGTAAATTATACACTGGTGTTTTCTAAAAGAAATCAATAAAAAAATGACTGAGATTCCATTTATATTGAATATTTTTAAAAAGATATATTTCTCGTAGAAGGTTTTTAAAGTTTTTAGTAAAATCCTAGGCATTTGAATTTTTTTCACAAATTATGAAAAATAAATGTATACATTTTATATATATATTATTGTATGAATACCTGATATAATTTTTTGAGAAAATATTTATTTATTTTTAAATAAACTTCACACGTTATTTTAATTAAAATACAAATATAAATATGATTAAGAGACAAAATTTTAGATTAAACTTTTTCTGCTAAATTTTAAATGAAAAGAATTCGCGTAGAAATTTCTTTCCAGCTTTTTCATTTCAACAAACCTTCTGTACAGACAAACATGATAAATTGGCAGCATAACATTTACGTTAAAATTAATATTATTTTATAACTCTTGTATTTATAAATTCAATTATGCAGCTGAACATTTTCATGTTCAACAAACCTTTTTCACAGACAAACATGATAAATTAGCAGCATAACATTTACATTAAAATATTTATTATTTTACACCTCTTGTATTTATAAATTCAACTACGCAGCCGAACATTTTTATGTTCAACAAACCTTTTTACAGACAAACAACATAAATTAGCAGAATAACATTTAAGTTAAAATAATATTATTTTATAACTGTCGTATTTATATATTCAATTACAAAGCTGAACATTTCCATGTTCAACAAACCTTTTCACAGACAAATATGAAAAATTAGCTGCATAACATTTACGCTAAAATTAATATTATTTTATAGCTCTTGTATTTATAAATTTAATTACGCAACTGAAAATGTTTAACTGATAATTAATAGCAACCGAAAAGACCATATTCTGTATAAATAAAACTGATTAATACACTATAAAAAAAACTACTAGTAAACGTTTCTGAAAATCAGTGGCAGCAAAAGACATTTTGTTTTTATCAATCCTTCTTTGAATCTCGAAAATATATTTGTTTCTGAGTTTCTTTAAAGATAAAGAACGCTTTTCAGAATCGTTAGTATACCGGATGGGGTTACTCTAAATTTTCGTTTGTGGTTCTATTATACATTCCTCGATTAAGAAACATCTGTATTTTTTTTACAGCGAAACAATTGCATTTTCCAAAAATATTCTGGAATCTGCACAACCTCTCTAAAATTTATGTTTACTTAATTCTAAATGAGCATACGACATATTTATTAGCATGCCAATTTACAATCAATATTAACCATATTGGAGAAGCAAGGCAATATTAAGGAGTCCTTTTAAAGGGAATCTTCTTTATTGTAAACAATCCCCGGTATATTAGATTAAATATTATATTGTAACGAAAGTTTCCCGCCACAGCTAATATCGTTTGCGCAAACAGTTCTCGTTGCCGTGTTTACTCATATTTTGTAAAACGATTTTTGGCATTTGAAAGAAAAAGACTTGTTCAAGAACACTGTGTTGTGAGACTTATACAACAATATAGTTATCATTAAGTACAAGGTGTATGAAAGGGACCTATCACGCTACCGTATTAGAACCATCATTTACTTCCAGCTCTGTTGCAAAAAGTTAGCTACAGAATGTTATCGAATCATGTGTACAGCTTTAGGTACTTCTGTTATATCATATGACACTGTGAAGGTTTCGGACCGAAAGGTCAAAAACAAGGACTATGACATTCAAGAAGCAGAATGCTCTGGCCAGCCTACTGATGTTGATGAGACCCGTCTGCGAGATCTTGTGGAAGAAGATCAGTATGCAACCACTCGAGATCTATCTAAGGAGTTAGTGCCTAAGCAGATAAGGACAGATGTGTTCGGGTCTGCACTAATCTGCACGAATATCAACGCAATGACAAAATTCTGGACCGGATCATCACTTGTGACAAAAAGTGGATTTACTTCAACAACACAAGCCGAAAAGGGGGTTGGTCTGCACTCGGTGAGCCCGTCGGCAGCGTCGCAAAGCCCAATTTGACTAACAAAAAGATAATGCTTTGTATCTGGTAGGATTGCCGTGGTATTATCCACAAAGAGCATCTGGAAAAGGGTATAACCCTGGACAGTAAGATGTACAGCGATATGCAGGTTCGTGTTGACGCTGCTATCAAGGAAAAACGTTAAAATGAGTTCCGACGAAAGAAGGCAATGTTCCATCATGATACTGCTAGACCACATGTGTCTGCATTCACCGGCTGGACTCTGTATGGACTCGAATGGGATCTTTTGCCACACCCATCGCTCCCTTGGACTTCTACCTTTTTCACACCTGCAGCTACATCTTGATGGTGCTATCTTTAATTCTGCTAAGGATGTCCGAAATGAGGTTGATCTGTTTTTGGATTCGTGGTTTCGAGGTTTCTGGCTCGAAGAGTTTGAAAAACTACCAAAACGTTGGCAGAAAATCATACATTTGGGTAGTGATTACTACCCGCACTAAAGCTACTGCTTTCATGCTTTTTTTAAAACTTTATTAAGAACTTTTTTTGGCGGAAAACTTTTGTTACAACCTGATATATATTAGAAATAAGTTTCAACATGCAGTGTTTCTTTTTAAAAAGATTAAAAGAGAAATACTTAAATTACTCTAATACTGTATTCTCTTTATAAAAATATTTAAGTTAAATAATTCTTATTTTAATTGTATTGAACTTAAATAATTTTATTTTATGAAAATTATGCACTGATGTATTTTCAATCAATGATTTTACAATAATCGTAAAATCTGATTTATACTTAATGCTTTTAAAACGCTTAATTTTAAAATTTTAATGACGATAATCAATGTTTGTGGTAAATGCTTGGTAATTTGATTGTTTTACAAATCATGAAAAGTAACATTAATATATTAGAATTAAATTATTTTAGGAAGAGATGATATGGATTATTTTCTGCAAATATTCATTTAATTATACACTAATGTCACATAGCATTTTATTTTAAATTTAAATAAAAATATGATTTCTTCTCAATAATTTTGAATGCTAATTTTGAATGCATACTTTTAAGTATTATTTTCATTTTTCTCCAGTAAACCACCCGTTTCTATTTAGAGTATTCTGTTTCCTACAGTTTACCTTTGTCAGTTAATGCGAGCTAAATATATTTCCAAGAAACAGTCTTTAATCTCTGCAACCTAAGAAAATCTACCTTTCACAAATTTAATTAGTAATGTGCATAGCAATTATTTATCTGCATGCGATTTCACTTGTAATCTTTCGAAAATAGGGAAGTAAGTCAATATTTAAGTGTACTTCTTCCCTGGAAACGATTCTCAAGTATATTAGATAGTCTGAATTAAGAAGATTTAACTGTCTTTGTTAAATAAGGTAATTAAAAAAACAATAACTAAAATCGCTTGAATGCTGAATTTGGTTTATAAAATTATTCTAATTGAAAAAAATGCTTATTTTCCTAAATCGCACAAAAATAATTTACTTTTATGCTATTCATCTATTGAACGTAAATAATTTACTTTTGTGCTATTCATGTATTATATTTAAGTAAGTGTTTTACTTTTAGACGTAGGTCCATTCTGAAAGCAATAAAAAAAATGTAGTGTAATATTTGACTATAATGAATATTTTAAAAAGATAATTTCTATATTTTAAAATAAGATAAAGAAAGACTAAACAAATTCTTGCCCACTGGTAATTTATTTAATTTTAAAAAGTTCTTCCGGCCTGTACCGGGAGGGAAATGTAGCTTTCATAGTTCGTGTTTTTAAAAATTCAACTCATTTTACTCAAACACCCGAAGCTAAAATGCTTGGAACTCGATTATAGAAAATTCAATCCCGGTTTTCGTGAATACTGAATTTGAATGCGAATTTCAGCATGAGAATTACAGTATAACAAAAATCAGATTGTTTCAAAATGCCAGCCATCCTAGAATTTTAAACTGCCATATCTCTGCATTTTTTAATATAAAGCCAAAACAAAATATGTTCCGGAATCCTTGTATTACGATCTAACTTTTAATGGAAACACCTTTTTCAATTTATAATTTTTTATACATCTTTTTGAATTAAAAAAAAATTAATTTAATTTGCCGCCATTTTGAAACAAGATGGCGCATGAAGCTGGCCAACGAAATCGGTCGAGACCTTGGTATTTTCTGTATACATGATCAGTCACATTCATATCAGTTCATAAACACTAGAGTTACAGCATAACAAATATCACATAGTTTCAAAATCTCGGCCGCACTAGAATTTAAAACTGTCCTATCTCAACCATTTTTCTAAGATATAGCAAAAACAAAAAATGTTCCAGAATCCTTGTATCACGTTTTAACATTTAACAGAAACATTTTTTTCCAGTTATAATTTTTTGTACACCTTTCTGAATTTGTAAAAATTAAAAAAAATTAACTAGCCGCCATTTTAAAACAAGATGGCGGATGAAGCTGACCAACGAACTCGGTCGAGATGTTGGTAGGTCCTATACACATACTTAATCACACCCAAATCGGTTCATAAATAAGAGAGTTACAGCATGACATATGTTATATATATATATATATATATATATATATATGGATATAATATATATATATATATATATATATATATATATATATATATATATATATATATATATGGATATAATATATATATATAAATAAATCAACATTTGAACGGAGTGTGGTTTGGGGCTCTGGAGGTCATGATCGGTGAAATTTTTTGGAATTGTTTTCCTCTGAACGGCTGTAATAGATAGCTTTTTGCAATGAAAGCTACCTAAAAATCAGTAATAATATTAATGTATCATATTTGAATGAAAATAGCGATTATTTATAAGCGTGTCATTTCAGAACTAATGATAATTAAATTTGTGAAGATGGGGAATATTAAGGAATCTCTCTAAGGAGAAGGAAATATTCCTCTTTATAAAATAACCTAGACATATTAGATTAAATATTTATTAGAAAGAAATTTCAATATACAGTGATTCTCTTTAAAAAAAGATTACACAACTGCTATATTATGGCATTCAGTTTATAAAAATATTTTGAATTAAATAATTTTGATACTCTCAAATAATTTTATTTCTTGAAAATTGTGCACTGATGTGTTTGAAGTCAATGATTTAACAATAGACCGAAGATTTTATTTATAGTCAATCGATTTTAAACGTCATGTTTAAAAGTTTCACTGAAAAGAATGAAAGTTTATGACAAAAGTTTATGTCCGAAAAGTCTGAAAACAGTCAAGTAACTCGAGAAATATACATCGGATTGAAAAACGGCAAAATGCATGTTCAATATTTTTCAAAAATCTATTTAGGGATATGAAAGTTGCCCCCTTTCCCCCCAGAGGGGGCAAAGTTGAAGGGGCTACTTTCATATCCCTAAATAGATTTTTCAAAAATATTGAACACGCATTTTGCCGTTTTTCAATCCGATGTATATTTCTCGAGTTATTTGACCGTTTCCAGACTTTTCGGACACCCTGTATATACATATATATATATTACAAAATTTAATTTTTTCCGCAATCTTTTAAATTATACTATAAAAAATTTCCATTTAATAATGTTCCGTATGTAACCCCGGCTTATTAAAATAATTCTTATTATTAAAATAGTATTTTACTATCTATATGTAAAGCTAGTTTATCCTAATCCACTTAATAATAATTATTCCAAAGTAGTTAGATCTAAAAATGGCGATCACTTCTTAAATTTATTCTTTAAATAGAACATCTTTATTTTTTTTAATCCATTATTAAAATTCATTATTATTATTCCCGTGTAGTCAAATTGCTATAACTTCTTTATTTAAATTGAAAAATATCATATCTCTTAAATTATTCCGCTCAGAAAATCCCATTTCCGTAAAATCATTCTATTATTAAATATTAAATGTCTATTAAAATATTTTTGAAAAGCTTTCGTTCTTCTTTTTTTTTCTACATCAAAGATTCATTTTTTGTCTTTATACGTATTAAATTCGAGCTAATTTTAATCACATTCTCAAAGCAGAGACTTTGATTTGTTGACACGTCATGGATCTGGTACAAGAGTATAGAAACGTGTAGAACATTTTTTACCGCCGGGAAATTGAATTGCCTTAAAATAATTGCTTTGGAAATGCGAATAAATTTCTTTTAAAAAAACTTGTGATTCGATAAAGGTCGGTCATGTGACGTGTGTTTTGTGTTCTTGAGCAGGCGATAATAAAACTGCTCGTACATCCTGATTCCGAGAGATTTTTCAACGATGGGCGGTGGCTGAAGGAAAGCGAGAAAGTTTTTTCTTGGCGTTGAATATCCTAGAATATCCTTTATATTGCAGTGAGGAAGCGTGCTGCAGTATCTTTATGGGTGCTTGGTGCCAAATTGATATGCCCAACGAATCAAAACGGAATTAGTGGGTTCTCAAAGAGGAGATTTGTAGAGCATGCAGACTGTAGCAATGGAGTGTATTGGTTCTTCGAGATAATTTTGATCAGCCGAACATTCCTCCTGACTTGCCGTTTTAAAATGTCAATAAAGTCTTTACTTCTACTGAAAATTGTTTGAAGTCTGATTTGTTGTTGGTGATACCACACGGCCTCCTGATAACGATCGAGAAGGGAAACCTTGCACAGAGTTAAACATGTTTATCAACGAGCTTCGACTGCCATTCAGACCGAATTCGAATTTGAATTCGCGACATATATATATATAATATATGTTACGGTCAATATGAATATTATTAATAATGACCGGGCATAATGGCCGGTTGTTACTAATAATGACCGGATTAATCATATTGACCGTCATATATATATATATATATATATATATGTATTCTGAATAAGTCTTAAAAAAGAAACGCCCGAGTTTACAATTATTGATAATAAATTCAACGCATATTTATACTCAATATTTTCTATTATCTCCAATAAAACACTCGTTGTCCACACATATATTTAAAGTTTTCATACCTCTATGGTTTACTTTTGCTAGTTAATTCAAATTAAATATATTTCCAAGAAACATTCTTTAATCTCTAAAAAACTAATTTATTTAGTAATGCGCGTAGTAATTATTTACTAGCATAATATGTAACTTTATTTTTTTTTTTTCAAAATGGAGAAGTAAGTCAATATTAAAGAGAACTTCTTCTCAAGAAACAATTATCAAGTACATTAAATAGTCGGAATTAAAAAGCTTTATCTGTCTTTGTTAAATACAAGAAATAAAATAATAATTAAAAATGCTTGAATGCAGATACTTTTTAATAAAATTATTTTTATTGAAATAAACTTTGTTTTCAAAAATTGCACTGAGAAAACTGACACATTCAAATCTGAGAAAATCGATGTTTTCATTTTGTTATGAAATTATTTGTTTCAAATATGACGACCCAATACTTTCAATTCTGAAATATTAGAAATACTCAGAATATTGAAACATCAACATACTCAAAACTGAGCACATACAAGTCAGTTCATACTCATTTTTGAAACATAGACATACTCAAAACTGAGCACATAGAAGTCAGTTCATACTCATTTTTGAAACATAGACATACTCAAAACTGAGCACATAGAAGTCAGTTCATACTCATTTTTGAAACATAGACATACTCAAAACTGAGCACATAGAAGTCAGTTCATACTCATTTTTGAAACATAGACATACTCAAAACTGAGCACATAGAAGTCAGTTCATACTCATTTTTGAAACATAGACATACTCAAAACTGAGCACATAGAAGTCAGTTCATACTCATTTTTGAAACATAGACATACTCAAAACTGAGCACATAGAAGTCAGTTCATACTCATTTTTGAAACATAGACATACTCAAAACTGAGCACATAGAAGTCAGTTCATACTCATTTTTGAAACATAGACATACTCAAAACTGAGCACATAGAAGTCAGTTCATACTCATTTTTGAAACATAGACATACTCAAAACTGAGCACATAGAAGTCAGTTCATACTCATTTTTGAAACATAGACATACTCAAAACTGAGCACATAGAAGTCAGTTCATACTCATTTTTGAAACATAGACATACTCAAAACTGAGCACATAGAAGTCAGTTCATACTCATTTTTGAAACATAGACATACTCAAAACTGAGCACATAGAAGTCAGTTCATACTCATTTTTGAAACATAGACATACTCAAAACTGAGCACATAGAAGTCAGTTCATACTCATTTTTGAAACATAGACATACTCAAAACTGAGCACATAGAAGTCAGTTCATACTCATTTTTGAAACATAGACATACTCAAAACTGAGCACATAGAAGTCAGTTCATACTCATTTTTGAAACATAGACATACTCAAAACTGAGCACATAGAAGTCAGTTCATACTCATTTTTGAAACATAGACATACTCAAAACTGAGCACATAGAAGTCAGTTCATACTCATTTTTGAAACATAGACATACTCAAAACTGAGCACATAGAAGTCAGTTCATACTCATTTTTGAAACATAGACATACTCAAAACTGAGCAAATGATGTTTTATTCTTCAGTATGTGCATTTTTCAGAAATGAGTATATATATGTTTCACACTTGAGTAATTTTGATTCGGAGCCATTTTGACTATGCGACGCACTCAGATTTGAGTATATTTTTCTCAGTTTTGAAAATGTCGTTTTTAGAGTGTGCACTTCAATAATTTACTTTTATCCTATTCATGTAGTGAATGTATATAATTTTTTTTATTATTTTATGCATGCGTTATACTTACTAAAAAGGATTACTTTTATACACTGGTATATTATGAAAGCAATCAATAATAACAGTGCAAAATCTTGATTTATGCTGAATACTTAAAATACAAAAATAAGGAACTAACTAAAATTAAGGGAGGTAACGAAAGATTAAAGAAAGTTTTTAGGCACAAGAACTGTTTAAAAGAAATAAGCACTAATAAAATAAATATATCATATTTAAATTATTTTAGAACTACATTAAGTAGATTACTTTGGTATAAATATACATATTTATTTACAAACTAATTCAAGATGATATTTTTAGAATTATAGTTTTGCTGAATAAGACTTCCCAAACGCAACAGTTCAGATTTAAATTTGAAGTGCTAAATTTGAATTTAAATGAATTTGCGTACGGATTTATTAATAGAGTTTTAAATTTTTACTAATCATTCATGAATTGATCAAATCTCAGAAACAAGTATTCTGGTTTACATTTCTCTTTAATCGCTAGACAAATATATTTCCCTCAAAAATTCTGGAATCACTGCGTAATTCGCCAATTTACCTTTCAAGTTTCTTAATCAATAATGTTCATATTTATTATTTATTCGTGTGATATTTCGAAAGCAGCCTTATACCATTTGGATGATTAGTCTGAATTTTAGGAATTTCTTTTTTATTCAGAAATTCCGAATTCACACTAGAAATTTCGAAAACAGAATTTTTAGTTTATGTAATCACGAAACATCTGTCATTAAATAAAGCAAAATTTTCTATTCAGAACGTATGAATTAGAATTTTATTTAAAAAATTCATGCCCTGACGCATATATTTGCTAATGATTCAAATGTGTCAAATAAATTAGGCACGAAAGTCAAAATAAAAGTTTTCTTGTTAGCTGGAAACGATTCTTTTATATATCAGATAATATAAAATCAATAGTTGAAATATCCACTGTAGAACACAATAAAGAGAAAAATAAATAAGTAAAATTACTTTTATGAAGGTATTTTTTTATGAAATTATTGTAATTGAAAGAAAAATAGATTTTCAAGTGACTTAAATAATTGATGTAATTTATGCACTGTTGTATTTTGAATGCAATTACTAAACACTAGGCAAAGATGTGGTTTATATTAAATATTTAAAAAATGGAAATTTTGAAAATTGTAAAGAGGATAATGAAAGTTTATACCAAGTGCGTAGATATTCGAAAGGTTTTAACAAATCACGACAAATAAACTTAATATTCCATTGTGAAATATATTTTTAGTAGTATATGATATAGTTTATTTTACTGTACAAATTTATTTTGTATAAAGTAACATGCATGTTTTAAAAAGGCAGTTTTAAATGTCATCAACAGATTAGATTTACATTTATTGTCTATTAATTGCATTTAGATCTTCTAGTTCTCGTTTACTCTTCAATGCTAGGCTAATATATTTCCCATAAATTTTCTTGAATCTTTACAACTTCCGAAAATTTAACTGTCACTAATTTAAATATTCATATGCCTATTTGTCAGCATGACATTATAGAAGCTGTCTTAACTAAATTAGAGATGCAAGTAAATTCTAAAGCGATTTTCGGCACTGAAAGATATTCCTCATATAAATATTAGATAGATTAGAATAAGAAGCATAATAAATAAAATAATTCTTAAAAAGTACATGAAATTGCTTAAATAGAGCTCATTGTTTGTGATTTTTTTCTAATTGAAAAACTCTGTTGTTTTGGTATTGTCCATAAATAATTAACGTTTATCTAAATTAGTCACTGATTTATTTTAAAATCAGGAAAGAAAATCTTTCCTTAAATTACTTTTGCAATATTGAATATTTTCAATACGGCAATTTTAGAAAATTTAAAGAATATAATGAAAGTTTATAGCAAGTTCTTACACATTCGAAAAATTATAAAAAATAAAATTAATACTTCAATTTAAAACTACTTTAGATATAAATTATTTTTAGATATTGATTATATAGATATAGATTATTTTTCTGGAGATATTTAATTTATTTAGCTAACAAATATATTTTAAAAAGTATTTTTAAGTTCCATCAATAGATTTTTTTTACCTTATTTGTATCATAAATGTATTAAAATATTATTTTTATTCTTTTAATGCTACAGGGCTCGTGCGCATCAGGGGATTGAGGAGATTTTAGAAGTTTGAATACCAGAAATTTCGCAATATAATGGTCGCCATATTTAAAACACCGAACTGTTTTCATAAATTAAGACAAATTTTATTTTAGGAAAAATGTGGTATTTCACCACGAACTCTGGTTAAATTCACTTTAACGTTGCTAATACTTCATCGTTGCCAAAACTAAATCAAAACCTGGAACAATAATTTTTACTCAACAATTTATTTTCAAATGAAAAATTTCCACGTGAAAAATGAAAATGAAATTAATTATTTAAGAAACAGAATATGATATGACGTCATATTAGAAATAAAACTTGAGTTTTCAAATATTTGATAATAATACAAGGTGCATAAATACGAGTAAGTATGGAAAGCAAGCGAATATGATGTAATATATCAAAAATAAAACAGATTCGCTTTGATGTTGAAATAAAATGATCTTGGGTTATCAAATTATTTGTGATTAATTTCTCTATTTTTGTTCTTTTTCTGTTTCACATGAAATAAATTATTTTAAATGTATGCGTTGTAAATTAAAGTTCTGTGTTTTTAAAGAAATGAGTGAAAAATTTATATTTTAATACGAATTCAATACAAATGATGGTGATAGGAATAATACTTGGCGGTTTATCGTCTGCACTCGGCTAACATATTTTTCATTTAAATTTTAAAAAGTAAAAAAAAAAATAATAATAATAATAAAAACCTTTGAAAAGATATTGGACGACAAATATCAATAATATGCACCGCAAAATTATCCGTATAGAAAATCAGAAAATCTTAATAAAAATAACTTTATTCTTTAAAAGAAAGTTGCATTTTTTCATAAAAGCTAAAGATTTAATATGATTACGTCAAAGTAATAGCATTTTTACTTTCTTCTATCTATAATAGAAGAAAGTATTGTAATCGAAATTTTTTTCGACTTCCGGTTTTCGACGGATTTACATGTTTTAGAGGTCTTAGATTCCGAAAAACATGTTTTTTTAAAAATTTCTGTTTGTCCGTCCTCATTGTATCATCGAAAAGTGTATGAAGTTATCTTTCAAATTGAACCACATTTTTTTCTATGTTTTTGGCTATGGCAAGCAGGTTTTATTAGAATTTGGGGATATTTTGAAGAAAAGGGGCGCTGTGATCGATATTTTTGTTCCATTTTCACTATTGTATCATCGAAAAGCGTATGAAGTTATGCTTCAAATTGAATAACATTTTTTTTCTATGTTTTTGGCTATGGCAAGCAGATTCTATTAGAATTTGGGGATATTTCGACGAAAGAGGGCGCAGTGATAACCATTTAAGGATTTCAAATTCAAAAATATGTACAAAAAATCAGAAATCCTAAAAGTTTTTTTCGTTACATGTTCGGCCTTGATCCGGAGAATCCGGAGCAATTTTTGTTTTACCTCTATCTTAAAAAATGGCTGAGATATAGCGGTTTGAAATTTTAGGGTGGCTGACATTTTCAAACAAGACAGCCGAATTCATCCATAAACGGTTTTAATTTATCAGTTTTAGTTAACGTGGTTTCGGCAAATTTTCTTTCATTGTTGTAACCATTAATCCTATATATGCTTATCACTAAATATTTATATTCGCCAACGTCAAATTCTCGCCAAACTTGGCGACAGTAGGCGAAATATCGCCAAATTTGGCGACCAAAATAGGTTGCCATAAATGAAGCCAGGTTGGCTGTAGAGGACTTTTTTGGCGATATTCGCATTCAAATTCAATATTGTCGAGAATTGGGATGGAATCTTCTTTAATTAGGTTCCATGCATTTTACCTTCGTGTTTTCCAGTAAAATTAGCTAAAATGGTAAAACCAAGGAATAGGGAGGCTATCTGTTCTTGTAGGTTCTTGCCAGAAGAACTTTTCGTAATTTAGTATACATCAGCTGATCGCATCCCGGTAACCCGACGATTCGCAAGCAGCTGACGTACAACAGAATGACGAAAAATATTGATTTTATTGGCGATGTGATAGCGAATTTTGAAGTATTAACATGACTGAGATAGAAGAAAGTTTTGCGATTGGCACATTCGACTAGTTCCACTATCTTTTTCCCACAATCAAAACACATTTGTAAATGGTCGTTTCGAACCGGAATTTAATTTTACATTTCTTTTATCTTTAAAATAGTAAAAACTTGGTTGTCATTTTTAAGTATAGTTTTTTTTAATGTTCTGTTTCATAACAGATTTTTATAAAGTCTTGTAGGTTGTGAAAAATGGCATAGATTTTAAAGCAATGTTTAAGTAAAATTACAATATTTTTAAAAACTGAAAAAACAACAATGTTATCGAAACGAAAATCAATTTTACCGACAAATTCCGTGTAATGCAAAAGCAAAGAAGAAATCAAAAAGTAATGAAACGTTTCTTCCAGCCGAATTATGTAAACTTGAACAAGCCGATCGTGCCAATTCATAATATTATAAACGTGGAAGCGCGTTGTATATAGTAGAAAAGGTTTTGACATTCAGGTAGAAAATTTCCGAGAAGAGGAAGGTTAGGGATCTGTAATTGGATCCATAGCCAATTTGCTTTTTTTATCAAGTGAAATTTGGCGCAAAATTAAATGCATTGTTGTAACCAGATTTGTTTCTGCGTGGTAAACACTTAATGGTATTTTAGATGATCATTTCCTGGCTCGCCTTTGATGCCAACTATGACTGTAAAACATATTAAAAAATATCAAACGATAATTTTCTAATTTTGTTATTACTTCATGATGTAAATAGACATCCTGGTTCATCCTTTAAACCTGAATTAATCATACCATTGTCGTACCGTTTATAATATTAATCCTAATTCTAATCGTATCCTATCCTAATCCTAATAATAACTTTAAACAATATGTTTTGACACAAATATGTAATTTAAATCAATATCCATAAATGGAATGAATGGAGGAGAGAATAAATAGAAATGGCAAAATAAAAGAACAAGAAAGTACATTTATTCGACACTTAACCCTAGAAAAAGCATAAAAAATTTCAAGCGCACGAAATAAATTAAAATAATCCCATATATACTAAAAAAATATGTAAATTTAGATCATCAGATTGGTGTTGTCGGTAGTTATTTGTTTAGAGTGTCCTTGACGCGATAGAAAAAATATCGACGTTAAATTGGGCAGAATTTAAAGTACTTTCTAGCAACCTTTATTTACATTTTAGAATCGCATCAGATTGTTATATCTGTATGAAATATCTATCAATGTATAAAATCCACAAGCGGTTTGTTCAATATTTACACAACTTAGCGTAGAAGCACTTTATTTAATATATACATAAACAAGACATAAAATAATAATGTAGTAAGAAATATATAACACATGTCTATACAAATAAACAATATAATAATGCCCATTTAGAAATGAATACATATACAAATTTCACACCAAATACCACCTAAAATGCACTGTTTTATAGAAGAATTCTCTCAGTGTTATTTTTCGTTTTACGAAGAGGGAGTCGTCGATTTTCACGATTTTACTGGGCCCTTCTTTTTTCATTGGTTGCAGTTTCATTTTCGCGATTGTATATATTATTTGGCATGAAATTTCACTTTGTAAAGACTGGGTTATGTTAAGATCCCTATAGCAAAAAAATACCGTATTGTCTCCTATAAAATGTGATACAGATTTGGTTAACTATATATGTTTTTAATTATCGAATGAAATGCTTTGCTAAATTAATGCATTTATTCTTTTTTTAATGTTACGTGAACGAAGTCACGGGTAACAGCTAGCATTACATAAACTAAAATAGGAGGGTTTACCATCTGCTATTAATTAAAGGAATTCAGAAGATGTATGAAATCGCTTAAATAGAGCACTTCGTTTTTAAAATAATTCTAATTAAAATAAAATCTAATTTTCATGTTTCGTCTTTAAATAATTAAGATTTATGTAAATTAACTGATTTATACTAAAAACAGCAATGAATATTTTTCCTTAAAATAATTTTAATTATTTAGTACTCAAATAGTATTGTTGAATATATGATGAAATATATGGATATGTTTTTATATGTTTTGAAACGACAATTATGTGTGTATATGAAGTTTAGCAATACTGTTTACTATGAATTTTGAAATTTAAACTTTACTAAATTTATAAGAAACAAACTGTCGAAGAACTTTTTTCATATTTCTAGAAATAATAGCAAAAATAACTCCTATTATTGTCGTGCTTAAAGTACAAAATGTGAGAATTTTTGTGCATCAATTCCTATTAATTATTTTTTTTTATTTAAGAAACAACCTTGGATAATAAATTATCTTATAAAATAAACCTACAAACACTAGCTATAGGTTATATTCCACAAATTCGAAAATTTTTTGAATAGAATATTGCATAAAAATCCGGCAAGATCTTTGTAATGTGTTCAAAAGTTGTTTGTGAAATTTAAACAAAAGCTGTTAAAATAATTATATGTTAAAATAAATAACTTGACAGATTAATAGTTACACGAAAATTGGAGGTGAATTTTTAAACGGATTATTTTTTTAATTTCTAAAAATAGATGAAACATAGACAAAATGTACAAAACAACAAAATTTGTTACATCCAAATTCATTACAGAAGAAGGTAAATAAATTTTGAAAAAGAAAATATTGAATAGATAAATATATTATTTTTTACATTACTTTTCTAGAATCATTTAAAAGGGGGTAAACATCTAACAATAATATTAAAAAAACGTTTATAATAATAATTATAATAAAAAAGATTTGAAGATGCACCATGTTTAATAAAGGGTTGATTACGATTTGTTTTTTATCTTTTTAAATTAAAATCAAAATCAACTGAGTGAATTTTAGATTCAATATTTGTATGAAAATAAAACACTGTATTCGGTGTAAATAAAGTATTGTATAATAATATGTAATTGTATAAATAAAATAATGTATAAGATATATAAAAAAAGAAAGAAAAATCATGCATCAAGCATACATTATTAAAAAAAAATTCTTACACATTCAGAATAATGATGATGTGTTAGTAAGCTATTTGGATAATGCATAACACATTTGATGACCCAATTTGAACTATTCCCTTTACAGTCGGAAAAATATTCAAATTATTTTCTGCAGCCCATTATATAACGTATGGATTTCTATATATACTGCACACTATGGACAAATTTAGTTAATTTAGGAAACATACTCTTTTGAAAATTCACCTCCAGAAGTTTTCGTTAATAAAAGAAAATGTACTTGAATTCGTATGTGCAGTTCTGTATATGATCTATACAGTATATGCATACTAAGTAATATGCAAAAATTTAGTTTAATTGAGAAACACATACCACAATTGAAAAAGCACATCCAGTAATTATTGCTCATAGACATTAATGTAAGTAAATTATTTTCTGTGTCCCCGTAAAATAACAATAACTGCTATGCACATCATATTCTATAATAAGCCTCTTGCTGTGTATCCCAGTCATGCACATCAGACTGGATTTGTTTCAAATTGTGTAACATCATTAAAATGCACTGCAAACGATTTTGTCCTCATAGAACATAATATAACGTAATTATTTTGAGTGCCTTTGAAAATAAACTATAAATGATACACAGTTCCTTTTCAACACCAAAAATTCCATAGTAAACATCAATACTATATTTTTTACATGTCGATCCGAATATATTTTCGCCAGTATATTGGAGCGCAGGAAGTCGGCCAGACAGATAGCCATTCAAACCGACCAAAATAAAGTCTTAAAAAGCACTTACTTCACCAATCAAATATTATAACATTATAACAAGGAAAAAATATAACAAATATCTAATTACTCATTTTTTTCTGAAAATTTACAGGGTTTTGTTTTTTAAAATTGAACACAATTAGACTAAAATATATACTCCTTTGAGATTTAGTGTCTTAAAATAGTGAATTTCGGTTATTTTTCCCTAGTTAGTCACATATTATCGACTACAAATTACAACTATAAAAATAAAATTTAAAATGCAAGTAAAATACTCCATGAAATCGATTTTAAAGTTACATTGATTTGAAAAGGGAATTCCGACAGCACTTTTATTTTCTTTTTAAAATCCATTTATTATTCACCTTTTCCTTGCGTAAAATTAATGTGATAAGTTTTGAATTTTAAAAAAATGTCTCCTATTTGCTGAAACTTCGTCTACGAGGGGAATGATATTAATTTTTTTCTGTTCTATCAATTTCTTTAGTACAATAAAGAGTAAAGACATGAGTCGATTTAACTATGAAAATTATTAATGTAGTAAGCAGCAGATAAATGTTAGAATACTAATATTAAAAATTTAAATTTGGGCTTAAAAGATTGTTGTACCACCTTAGCACTCTCTCGTGGTTCGTTCGTACCATTATGTGACGAAGAAGACCCACATTCTTTCATGTACTCTTAATAATGTAGTCTTACACCATTAAATCCATTTCGAAACTCGATGGCGTATTCAATCTTGTTGTCGCCACTTGCTCAAAGATTCGTCGCAAGGCCTATCTATATTTATCTTGAGAAAGTATAGGAATTTTAGAATGTTGTAAAACTGGCACGAAATGAATTTTAAAATAATATAATAATAATAATAATTACTGGCGGACCTTCGCCGGCTACGCTGGTCGGTTTATTCCAAACGGTCTTCGAATTAAATGAACTTAGGATTGGGCGCCCCACTGTCTGCAGATGGATCCGGTCAACTCGGATTTAAATATAAAAAAAAAAATCATTTAGAATCCTGCAGAAACTGTATCAGCGTATTTTTAAAAACTGTACTTGTTGATTTATTTTTTTGTCCGAAGGATGAAGAACGAAAATTGACCCAGCTGCTATTTCAAAGAAAGAGAAAAATTTACTTCCCGTTGGAGGTCGGGAGAAGGATGAATGGGTTTCTCATTGTGTGGGTTTGAACACCTCCCTTTCGCTTTTGTTCAGATGACCCAGTCCACTCAACACTCTAAAAGGGGAGAATCCCCCTTGTATTCTATTCATGCTTTGAAAAAAAAGTCGGACCATACGCGCAGATGTCAATTTCATGTGGAATTTGACAGAATGCGCTTTTCGTTTTAAATATATAGATTATTATTTTTATAAATATATGGTTAATTACTGATATCCTTTATTGTCTATTATACATTAAGCTGGATCGAAATTTTTTTTTCACAATTTCAAAATCTACCTATACGGAAAAGATGTTCTATTGTATGGAGATTAAGAGAAAAATAATTTCAAAAAATAATTTCAAAATTTAATACTGCATCAATGGGGTTGAAATTTCGAAAAAACATGAAAAAAAGACCTAATTTTAGTTAAATGATTTTTTTACTCAAAGTAATTGTTTTAATACTAATCAAAACCTACCTATGCGGAAAAAATGTTATATTGTATGGAGATTAAGAGAAAAATAATTAAGAAAAATAATTTCAAAATTTAATACTGCCGCAAAGTGTTTGAAATTTATGTAATTGAGTCTTTTTACGGTAAAACTCAAAGTAATTTTTGTTAAATGAAACATACATTTTAGTAATTTTAAATATTAATTGCAATAAGAGGACACTTACTTGGTTACAAGAAAAAAAACTTTTAACTTCTTATTTAACAGCTCCTTTATTATTAAGTAAAGAAAAACCTATAAAATCGTCGAAATTACAGTGGGAGATAATCACGTTTGGTGTTGAAAATTGGCATGATATTTCGTGATTCGATGCGATTTCTTATAAAACCGTCTCTTCTATATAGTCCACAGATAGCAGAAGATGCTTCCGTGACTGTTTGACTATCCGTTTTGTAGCTTGAGTGTGGCACGGAAACCCCTTGATAGTAGATATTATTGCCGCCGGAATAATTGCTGGATTTACTATTGCTTCTGAAATCATGTCGCCACTAAATTGTTCAGTTAGTGGAGGTTCTGTCACATTTTCCCATTTAATCAAATCAATATAATCCGTCGTACTAAGGTCAAAAGCTGTTAAATTGAAGACACGGATATTATTCGTTGAAATGCTTGGGATTGCAGTAGACCGTTTGACTTCTCGCGCTTTTAGAATTCTTCGAAGGGCCAATTGCCTTATGTGAGTTCTGTCGTCAGATAACATCGACATCAGCATATTTTCAGGATGGCCAAAAAACCCATTTCTCCTAATAACAGGGTCTATGACGTCCTTCAGATCACTCGACAAATAACGCGAGAGAACAGTTGATTGATGCAAATGCTGTGCACCATAGATTACTGATGGCTTCGTTTTGATCTTGAATCACATATGCGCATAGACTTTTACGATGAACGTTGTTGTTACTAAGTCCTCGGATGGATTTTCGCAAGCTACATAAAGCCTTAGAATTCTGTTCGCGGTTGTAAGCCACCTTGAATGGCAAACATTTCCAGGGTTTCTCTTCGATAGACTTTCGCTGCAATGTCCGTAATTGATGGCTTCACAAATATCCATTAAGTACAGTTGATCAGTACTTATGTCTTTCTTGTTAGTCACTTCACAAAGTGTGCAATCTATTGACATGAATGAAACTACAGGTAGCTTCTCACATCCAGCCAGCAATTTTCCTATTTCACCAGTGAAGCTTCTGGGCCCAGTCGTGGTTCCATCCACATACGCGAAAAGATGACGTAGTGGAAGCTCATTGGCATGTAATTGGCACACAAACCATTGTAGTGGACGCTTCAAAATCAGTTCCAAATTTCGAATAACACCTTCTTTGACACATTTGTTAATAGATGTTCCGTTCCAACCGATCGCAATAACTTTGTTATACCTATATTATTGTCAACGCAGGACAAAAAAATTACGATCTCTTTTCCAATGATTTGCGCTCTTCCAGAATTTACAGATACGTGACCTATGTACTCGGAACCAGGTTCATTTACCAAGCTTACGTGTTCTTCTAATATGACTTTTCTTCTGTTATCTTCTAGTCATATAGTCCTGTCCTTACGTCCATCGAAGTACAAACCAAATTGGACATGGTCAGAATCTTTCACAATTGACTGAGACGATAGATTGTTTTTGCCTTTGTTCGTTCACGTCGAATTTTATTTCTGTCAACGTTCGATACATAGCTTTGTGAGATAATGCCCACATCTTGAAGCGCAGCTGACACGATGGCTGCGCCTGCTCTGTCGGAAATGCCAAAACGGTCCAATGTCTTTGCTACGGCTGGAAATTTCGTCACGACAGGTGTGATAGTGACACCGTCAGCGTTTCGTGCCCCTATTTCACTGATAGCTGATGATGAAGAAAAGTCGGCATGCTCGCACATACGCCGCTTCAATTTACACCCGTTATTCATATTCATATTCAAATCTATAGAACTGGAAGAAACATCAGGCAGTGTTTTGTTTCTCTCCACGTATTATCCTTGCTTTAATTTTCGTTTCTCATCCTTACTTATTTGTAAAGTGACTTTCCTATCCAGTGAACCCGATTACCATTTTTCTTTCATTCGCTGGTCTAATAGAAAGTCTCTCTCGTTCATTGGTGCTTTCCGTTCTTTCTTACAGAAGCAACTTTCAAATGATTTACAAGTACATGCCGATAAATCAAATAGAGCATTAGCTTTTTTCCGGAAAATGTCAATCTGATTGCGATAGCTTTCAATCCCTTTTCTGGCTTTGTAATATTTAAGAAGACCGCGATATTTGTCGTGGTATGATCGAATTTTTCTCAAAACGCTATAGTGGTCAATTATTGGGATTGAAGCTCGTTTACAGATCTCTTCTACCTTATTAGCAACTTCTTCACATGATGAAGAAAGTGTAGATGTAGACAATGTTTCCATGCTTCGTTTTTCTTTTGAATGCCAACATACGCACTTTATTACGTTTTCGTATGTAAGAAGCATATTCGTTGGCATATCACAGCCACACCCAAATATAGGGCAAATCATGGCTTTTCTTAACATCGCCATAGCGCAACAATTTTCGAAGTAGACTACACAACACAATACACTTAAAAAGAAATCTTACGCAATGAAATTGAAATTCATTTCATTTTGCGATAACAGCGTCCGATTCCGTAAGCCGCTAGCTTTGAACTGAGCGAGCGAGCGGTGGGGGTGGGAAATCTTTTATCCAGTATTATTCAGAGCCACGTGGGCGTATCGTATGACGTGGGGGAGATTCCATGACGTAGTGCTTCCAAATTATGGAGGGATGGAAGGATAAACCTGGAGAATGAAAAAGATGGAATTTCACTTTTTTTCGAAAATCCAACCCTTTTGCGGCAGTATTAAATTTTGAAATTATTATTTTTTTCTTTTTTTTTCTTTTAATCTCCATACAATATAACACTTTTTCCGTATAGGTATGTTTTGATTAAAAATAAAACAATTATTTTGAATCAAAAATCATCTAACCAAAATTAGGTCTTTTTTCAAATTTTTTTCGAAATCTCAAACTCTTTGCTTCAAATTTTTTTCGAAAATTCAAACTCTTTGCGGCTGCATTAAATTTTGAAATTATTTTTTTTTTAATTATTTTTCTCTTAATCTCCATACAATAGAACATCTTTTCCGCATAGGTAGGTTTTGATTAATAATATTTTTTTTCCATATAACAGCGATCCACCCTATTATACATGTGTATTTTGGTTACATGAGTGCATAAATAAAAGCATGTTGACGTGCTAATTTGATTTCCATAATTAATCAAATTTCATGTAATTTCTCGAAAAAAATTACGAGACAGTTTTTATTTCTGTACTCGTTTGAAGATAGTGTGAAGAGATTCTCTTAAAGTAATAATAAAAATGTTACAGTTATGAGCAATTACACTGATCAACAAATCTTAACGAATTTTCTGTTCCTCTATATACATTGGGTGTTTCGTATTGATTTCAAGGTGCTGAAAAAGAATATGCTTGTAAAAATATTCTATCACCCTCCAATATTAAGGAATTTCATTTTTACGTTTTGGATTGTATAGAAGTATAACTTGTATTTTGGCGCGAGTGTACTGATATTTATTTGCTGTTTAAGTCTTTTTACATATATTTTGTGTATAATTATCCTATTTTCTTCTAAAATATGTGAAAAATATCTATAGGTTGTGTTAATGAACCTGATTTTTTGTTGCTTTGTGTGTGGGGAGCTAACTTTGAAAAAGCATCAATGCGTTTCTACGTCGCTAATAAAGACTGCCTATCACATGTACTTTGAATGTAAAGTGGGTGAACAAGATAAGAAATGGGCACTTTATTCTTGTTGTACACGATGTGCTAAAAACCTCGGGCGTGGGTGAAAGGTACGAAAATGAGTATGCCATTTGCTATACCTATGATATGGCGCGAGCCGAAGGATCATACAAATGACTACTACTTTTATATTGAAAAAATTAAAGATTATCTGCAAAAAGAAAATATAAAAGTAAGTACCTGAACTTATATTCAGCAATGCGACCAGTATTTCATAATGATTAATTACCTACACCGAAACATCCGAAGAATTTTACACATGACGATGCAGCAGTGAAAATGGAAATTGATGGAGATGAAACTTCCTCTACTTTATCTGATATAAACTATTCTCCTGACATAAGTAAAGAACCACATCTAATTACTGTAGAAGAATTAAATGATCTTGTGAGAGACTTAAATTTATCAAAAAAAATCTAAGAATTGCTTGAATCAAGATTGTAATGTTGGAATATCCTCCAAAAGAACACTAACACATCTATTTACCAAGATTGGCATAAGAAATATTCGGATTTTTTTTTTCACAAGGGTGTTAAACACACGGGTTTTCACAAAGGTGATTTATGCTATTGTTGATATAAGTGGTTTAATGTCTGATTTAAATTGTCAGTATAAGTCGTAACAATGGCGATTATTCATTGAAGGCTCAAAAACCAGCTTGAAGCCTGTGCTATTCCATAATGGAAATGTCCTGTCGTCTGTTCCAATAGCATATTCTTGCATAATGAAAGAATCTTATGAAAATATGAAGATACTGCTTCATGCAATTCATTACGCACATCATAATTGGAATATATGTGCAGATTTTAAAGTAAATGCCATTCTCATTGGTATGCAACTAAGGTTATTGAAAATACTGCTGTTTCCTATGAGAGTGGGACAGCAGAGCAAAATATGGGAATTTACATTTTTCTGAAACTTTATAAACAATGTATATTTTCAGTGTTTTAAATATCAGTTTTAAGCTTTATAAATGTTTATTTAACCTTTTATTTTTACTAAAATACAAAATAACAAAATTTATATGGTACATGTATCGAATAAATGCTACAAAATGGAGATTTTCCAGATTTTGAATTTTTTTTTTAATTTGTGGGTGATGGAATATTTTAAATGTCATATTCGTTTTCAATACCCTCTAAAATATAAAAGTCACCACTTACTTAATGAGGAACAGAAACCTTGTTAATCAGTGTTATTTAATGTGTTCACGTTAATAAGTATATTTATTATTTAATGAATCCAAACAACTGTTTCAGAATTTAAACACTATCGAAAGAAGACAAATCAGACAAATACCTAATTACTCAATTAATTTTCTCGCAATATAGCTATTTTTTAATCGTAAACCCTATAAGAATAAAATGTATTTACCTTTATAATATATGCTCTTCAAATATCAAATTCCTTTTCTTTTCTGGTAACAAGTAAAAATCCTCGGAAGAAATATTACTGTTACATAAGAATAAAGAGGAAACATAAAAGTAAAATATTTCATAAAATCAATTTTAAAAGTAATTTTAACTAGAAACGAAATTTCAGACAGTGGATTTATTTCCCGTTTTAAATCTATTTGTTATTCACATTTTCCTTAATAAAAATAATGTGATGCCTTTTGTAGGATGGAAATATATTTCTACTAACTGCTTAGTCATCGTATGGAGAAGTGACGTTTCAAAAGTTTTAATGTTCATTCATTTATTTTGATACCACAAAGGAAAAGACATGATTTGACTCTACTAGGACATATATTAAGCAATTTCATTGTACTAGGTGATATTATTGTATTTTTAAATTTCTAAACTGGAGTATTTCAATAAAATTACTTTTGCAACAACGAATTAACACATTATGACAAATAGATGTAAAATGATAATAGCACTACTAGTATAATAATAGAGTGTACTGTACTCTCTAATAAGGGAACTCTAAATGGTCGAGTAAGTTTTGTTTTCCATCCTGAGTGGTTTAATGAGAAATCTATGATCCCTGCCTTTAATTTTCACATAGTACGAATGGATCTGCAGAATTCGATACCACGGTTATTTTGCAGTAGATATGGTAATTAGTTACAATGGTTGTATAATGCGAGTATAAATAGGGTGATTTTAGCAAGTAACATCTGATTTGGACAAAAGTGGGGATGTGGTGGAGGTGATTTGGACCGAAGTGGTTCTGCTTCGGCATGTTAGTCCATCGCCGTACTTCTAAACACGTGGAGATCACATCGTTTTGGACGTGTCGTTTTTTACATCCATTTTCATTAGATTCAGCGGTTGTGGGTTTCGCCTGTTTGGTATGTTGCATATTTTCATACTTCCAAATAGAAAAGTATCCGAATCTACGGGATTACATTAGAATTAAAATTATCTAAGTGGATTCTAAGATGCTAGTATCAGGATGTGTTAGGATATTCTGAGCGATGTTAAATACGTTATAATTTAACAAGTTAGTTTTTCTTAGTTTTGAAACCTTTAAATTTAGTGTATCCCCACCACTGCTTGAAATTCCTTGCTTATTGATGAAATTAATTTGCTGCGTTGTTAAATTTGGTGTAAAGTGCTATCTTGTTACTCACAGCCAAGAAAGGTTTGTTTAAACTTTAAATATTTATCCTTTACATAATATATATTTTATGTATTAGTACATAGATACATTTTTTTGTAAACGAATTCTTTAAAATAAAATATTTTATAAGATTTTTACATATGTATAAATATTAATTTTCCGAATTTTTTTCTTTTAATTTTCCATATCTGTAATTTTAAATCGATGCCTTATACTTTTAAATGTCATAAGGTTTTCTGGAGCTTGTAAGATTTTATCGAAAATGTAAGAACGAAATTCAGACTCCAAATATTATTGTTTTATTTATATATTATTTTGGTAAAGTCTAGCTGAAGTACCCGGTCTTGCCCGTGATTTTAAGAATGTTTGTTTAATAAAATCAAGTTCAAAATTAAACATTCAATATAAAAACATAATAAAAGAAGCATGTGAAATATTATACGCATGAATCAAAGGAAAACACATTTTAAAAATATATAAATTTATATTATAAACTCATCCACAGAGTTCAGAGACTAAATAGAGATGAAATGTTTACTTTTGATGTGACGCTGAAAATGCAACCCTACAGTCGGCCCAAACAACTGAAGGCTTGCTTTGAAAACCTCTCGCCGTCCAATGAATCCAGTCCTTGTTCCACGTGCAGCCTCTCTCCGTCCAATGAAGTCAACCCTTGGGCCTAATTATTTGAGCGATAACCGGCTTCATATTGCAAGCCTATTTTAAGGTTCACCGCCTCCCTATTCCTTCTCTAAACTCTGTCAAACTCATCATAAATTAGCTATAAATCAGCTAGCTTCCATTAATCATTTGAGAAATAAAAGCTGAAAATTCACAACTGCTAAGATTCCTTTTAATGTAACTTTCCTTATAAACGAAGTACATATGTTTCCCTTCTAAAAAATAACGTTTTAATTTCTGTTTTTATTTTGAGTTTTAATTTGCGTAATTTTTTATCATTTTTCATTTAATCCGGACGACAGATCACCTGTACTTACTTAGTAAATATTTTATGGTTTAGATTGAGACCGAGATTAAAACGTTTTTCTGAAAAGTTGTTTCCAAGTATTTTGTTATTTAAATAAGTTTTTCATCATAAAAAATGGCAAATACAAAAATTCTAAGAATTTTACTATTTTTTTAATCTAAAATCTTTATTTCGTTTCTTTACTTAGAATGAGTTCTGGGGATCTGAACATGTGTGGAAATTCTAATATACATGCGTACACACAGGTATATATTTAGAATAGATTTAAACATTAGAGAAAACTAATTCAAAGAACTTCAAAATGTTAAAATATGCCAAAATATATATAATCGGGATTTATCATAATTCAATACGTTTCTCAAACTCATATGACGTTATATATTCACCAGCTTACGTCATATTTACCTATTTGTTCTTACTCATATTTATGTGCCTTGTATTATTCAAAACTCTTTGAAAATCTCTGTTATACTTTAAAAGTGGCTTCATAATCATCTTCTTTTTAATTCTTAAAATTTTTATTTCATTTTCATTTTTCACGTGGAAATAGAAAATTAAATGTTATGGAATGAATTTATTGTGGATTTTTAATTGCTGGTAGCTGCTGTAAAGAAAAATATTTAAATTTGATATGGAATTGCTGTTAGATTGGTGTTTTTTTATTAATTAAGAATTAACTACAATTTAATTAGATTTTGGATTACTGTAGTTGCCTCGGCTGTGTTTTAATACGCCTGTGTGTATAATTTCACGATTCTCGCTTGTAAACTTCGGATTTGTACAGAATTACAGACAGACAAATACATTTTCCTTTTTATATATTAGATTTTCATAAAATTTTGCTAGATACAAAAATATTTCTCTCTTTTGCCGCGTGGCGTGAAATGTTTTAAAGTTTCATTGCCTATTTTTTTACAACATTGGCATAGTGTATATTTCAAATGCAAAGACAATATTCTCTAATAGTGTCATCTCATAGGAATATTTTCAATGTAAATGTTTCATTTATTCCATAGGTTTATTTTATTGGAAATAGTTGCAAAATGATCGCCTTACTTGCGCAACATTGGGATCCACTATAAACAATATTGGTTTCCTACTAGGGATACCGTCTGTTATTATTACACCTAATATGCGATGTTTTGTTGGGTAATTTGGTACCTATGACTACTTATCTGGGAATGCTGCAATAGTTGGTGAAGTTGGAACCTTGAGTAAAGATAAACTGTCCCATATTCAATCTTTCTTTCGAATAAAACTTCTTGGAATGAATGAGAGTAGACTGACAGGGTACAATTTTATTGTTCGAAAGGATTTTGTACAAAAGAAAACCCCCAAACATATTAAGGAGCCAACCATTATCGTTAAGCAAATATTTTTTGACATGTCTCACTCTTCTAATCGAATGCGTCGGGCGAATATCGTCAAGTTCTGTAATGATGGTTTCCATAATTTGAACAAACATTTCAATTTGAGAATGTGCATGGTACAAATGTCGTCTATCCTTTACAGAGTTACCCTAGTGTGACGCATTGGGAGTAGAAAAAGCGACGAATGTTCTGTTTTCTGCATCGTAGCACTTTGCCACTGATTCGGTGATCTTCCATGCCAATAGTATATTGCTTCTTATCTAACCAGTAATGTCCAAATTATAACTACTATTACCAGTATAGTTCTAATATAGTTTTGCTTCTAGGGTATGTACCTGCAGGAAAATATGTGAAACATAATGTTACTTTAGCGGTCTCGGTCGTTAATATGAAAGGAATTATTCAGCAATTAAAAAAAATACTGAACATTTATTCTGAACTAGTTTTGTTTCATTTTATTAAATAGTTAGGAACTAAATTTATAAGCTTGTTTAAATTTCTGTTGTTCCATGTTAAATCAGATTTTCTAAACAGATTGAATAAAAATAGATATGAGACTTTGATATTGGTCTTTTTACCCGTTTATTTTTAAAGCAGTTTGTACGTAATCTTGTCCTAATTGACGGAACAAAACATTCCAATAACTCTTCAGCTTCAAAGTGAAGAATTCTCGATTGTAAACACACAAGTAATAGCGATGCTGATTTTGTTTTATTTTATGCACATATTCAAATATTAACAATATTAACAATATTCAAATAGTATATATTATCTTAAACTTTTATAAACCATATTACATTGTATACGTTGTAATTTTCGTAATTGGGTAAAAAAGTCCTGGCCAGGATTCGAACCAGGGATCTCTGGGCATAAGCTCTCAATGCTCTACGAACTGCGCAATAT
This sequence comes from Maratus michaelseni, assembly GCA_963931845.1. Lineage (NCBI taxonomy): Eukaryota > Metazoa > Arthropoda > Arachnida > Araneae > Salticidae > Maratus > Maratus michaelseni. The sequence continues at coordinate 214,527,787 of OZ007593.1, forward strand.
CGGACGAATGTGGTGGATATAATTCACACAGTTAACCTTAGGTGAATTAGATCTCCGCCATATTCGTCGGGGATTTCTCAGTTGGCAGCTTCAGCCAAGAGATCCCTGGTTTGAATCCTGGCACAGACCTTTTCCGCGTACTTGGGAAAATTGCAACTTATATGATTTGTTTACCAATTTGAATAATTGTGTCAAAATTAATCTATCATATGTTGTGGTTTCTTACAACAACTGCCATATTTTTATTTTTATTTAATTTAAGAAATATTTTATTTGTCCTTATTCATTTAATTTTAAATTCGCGTTCAAAAATTATTTTAATTCTTTGCTTTTTAACACTTCCCCTGTAAACTTTTCTTTCTTTCATAACATTTCGCTTTTTAAAAATGATAGTGATCGCTTTTGTTACGTCTGTACTTCCGGAATTGAATTCTACTAGAAGCTTCGATAACATTCTTTGCGTGAACCCACTTCCTGTTCTAAGCTCCGCTTCTCGCCAATCAAATTCAAACGAGTTTAATACGTATTTTTTTTTTATCTCTGACGATTGGCGTTTTTCAATTTTTGGCACCCCCCCCCCCCCCCCACCATTCCCTGTCAGCGCCGAAGCTGCACGTTTTCGACACACACTGAGATGTTTGCTACTAGAGTGTAAGGTGATCGCTTGGCTTGCTGCGAAAAAAAATGTTATGCGTACATCGATAGTTACGATATGAAGGAAATATCTTTTTTAAAAGACTGGGATGTTTTGCTTCTGGCGTGGAAGGTTGTTTCTTTTTTTCTGCAAAATAAAATCATGAGCGTATATCGAAATGCTGTAATAAAAAAGAAGTTTCTTTTTTTAAAAATGTGATAGTTTGACGGCCTATAAATTATCTTCTAAGTACGGCAAAGATTTTTGGAGTTTCCACAATGGAGATGCAATGAGTGGTTCTTACTTGTAATAGGTGTACAGAGCCTACTGGTCCTGTATGCGGATATTAATTTTGTTCTGTTTCAACTAATGCAACGTTCTGTGTTGGGTTAATGATAAGTCGTAGAAAAAAAAAAAAAATTTACGCGATTGCCTCCGAACTCCCTGAGGGAAGGTTAAAAAAAAGTGTTGATTACTTGTGCTAAAAAGAGAAATGGAACTATAAAAATGATTATCCATTTTGAAGGATTTAATACAAATATTTATATGTCATCAAATATTCAATACATTCATTTTCTATTTTCAGTATAACATTTATTTATTTACCAGAACTCTTAGAATAATATAAGTATCTTACTTTAAAAAAAAAGTTAAACATTAATGACTTTATTACATTGTCATAATTTTGTTGAAATTATTTTTGTATATTTATAAATACTGTATAATAACCACAAACATTTCTTAATAATTTTCAAAATAAAAATTTTCAAAACGTTGGATTTCTAAATTATATATAAATCTCATAAGGGGAAATTACGTTTTTACATGTATTTAGTTACATGAGATTTTATCCTATCTTTTGGAACAAATGCCGATGTTTCGTGTTTGAAAGCTATGCCAGTATGTTATTAGCATAAAAGAAATCTCCTTCATAACGCTTATAGCAATAAAATGCAATTTAAAACGTATCCGTAGATAAACTAGAAACTTGAAATAGCACAATTATGGGCAATTGCAAAAAGAAAATTCACTGAGACAACAGAGTTCCGCTGAAAAGATATACATTAAAAATAATTCTAGCAAAAAGCAGTTGAAGAGCATAATTAAATGGAATCATTTTTAATATTACATATTTTAAAAATGAGATTTTCTGATATGCTTCTGATTCCTTATATTACTTAGAAAATAACAAATAATCTAAGATTATTAAATTTCGGCTTTTAGTATATTAAATACTAGCAAGCTACGCCCGCTGCGCTGGTCGGCTTCTACAAATGAACATTGAATCAAACAAAATATATCGTTTAATTTGACCTTGCATTTGAAAGCAATCTGTATATTTACTTGGAATATCCTTCCACATTACTGAAAAATGACGCCATTGCGCTATTATATTTTCTAATGTGCAGTCAAAATTTTAGCTGTTAAGGACAAACTATTTTATTTGGTAATTTACACTTAGGGTTTTCTAAATAACGATAAAACTGTATGCGATATATTAAAACAATCACAAAAAATTATCGAACTAACAATGCAAAATAATTAAATAACAAAAGCTATCCAGTAGAAGTGTTTATAAAGGCTAATCTTTGATAATCGGGTTCATCTGATTATAAAATTTTTCCACATAATTCTAAAACCAACATAGAACGATATGGAATATACTAAAATCATGCTTAAAAATTATCTATTTAAAAATGCAAGTCGCAAAAAATACGCCCAGTAAAAACTTTCTAAAAGGCTAATCTTTCAGAATCGGGTTCAGCTGACTATATAACCTTCACACATAACTGTTTGACTAAGCAACGTAGAGCAATATGTAGTACACTAAAACCATTCCTGAAATAGCATCTAACCAACAATACAATTATCATCAAAATCCGTCCAGTAGAACTTTTTCAGAAGGCTAATCTTTCATAATCGGAATCAGGTATTAAAAAGGCTATTATATGATAAAAAAAAAGGTCACCCGATTTTCGAATTTCCCCCTATAATTCTAGAACTAAGCAACGTAGAATGATACGTTATATAATAAAACTTTCCCTACAAAATTATCTAACAAACGGTGTAAGTTTCATCGAAGTCCATTCGGCAGAATCTTTTAAAAAGGCTAATATTTTATAGTCGGATTGATCTGATTATAGAACTTTCCATACTAATTCTATAACTAAGCTACGTAGAACGATAAGTTATGCAATAAACCCTACCCTGAAAAATTATCTATCTTACAGTTTAAGTTCTACGAAAATCCATGAAGCAGAACTCGAGTTATAAGTAGCCGGAACGAAATTTCATATATAAGGTAGAAGTAAATAAAAGGTTATTGCTGTTAATATAGTTTACATTTTAATAAAAAAAGGTACTTTTCGGTTAGCCGGGCGCCAGTGATGTTATGTACATATATAAATATATATGTATATTCATGTGTATATATATCTTCATACATATAAGTGTATATATATATGTATATGTGTAGATTAGTGATGGGCCGATTCGAGATCTTTTAAGAATCGATACAATAGTTTTCGAAAACTTTTCAAAATCGAAATTAGAATCGATTCTTTGTATTCAAATACTGAAACACTGAGAACTACTCCCAAAAAACTAAACGTTCAAACTAAATGAGGGGCGACATTTCGACTGTATTCGAATGTTTATTTTACGTAAAATCGTTTGCTTTTTTATGATCACGTGCCAGATTCACATCAGTCTATTAGAACAGGATGATTAGTGCCTATTTCAGCCAATCAAATGTTTATTTTTCGTACAAACGCTTGTCTTTTGTTATTGATAACGTGTTATTATTTACAGCTGCTCTGAGAACAATCTCTTTTCTTTTAAATATTTTTAAGTTTTGATATAAATATTACGATTGTCATACTGCTTTGTTTTTCGCAAATTGTTTGAATGCTATTTCTTTAAAAATTTAAATGGTAAATGTTATCTTAAAATTAAGTTACGTTTAATTTAAAATTTTATTAATACGCTCAAGTTATTATAATATGTAGAAAATGAAACCAGGCAGCAAAAGATCAGAAGCTTGGAATTACTTCAAAAAAGGTGAGAGTGGTAATTTCGTTATTCTAGTTGATATATTCTGTTATCATAAGCGCTGGCAAGTGGACAGATGAGGGCCATTTCTCATCTCTGGATTTTGAAATTTAATTAAATAAATTTCATTTATCTGATTACCTATTTAAAACATGATAAAATTAATTCTTCCAAGTGACGTTAGAATCAAGTAACATCAAGACAAAAAAAAAAAAAGTAAAAAAATTGACGGGATAACTCAATCCCATTGAACCCTACATCACCCCATACCCAGGGTATGACAATTTTTAATTTTGCTTTCCTGTTTATGTTCATGCGTTTCAAACATATCTTAAACAAAGAATTCAGGGTAGCAAAGCCCTTTGACGAAAAAAAAAAGAACTGCTTCAATTTTCCCTTTCGAAGCACATGTTGGTAAAAAAAACCTTATTTATATTTAATATTTCTTAATTGATAAATTTGCTTTTTATGTTATGTTTAAAAATTGTCCTGCATGAGAGTTTTAACAAAAAAAAATATCTTAGTTTAGATTATTTCATTTTTAGATTATCATGTTAAGATCATGTTTAGATTATTTTATTCTGCAATTTCAAAAGCTGACTAGACTGTGGACCATTGCTACACGTGTTCCAAAATCTTGCCCTCCCAAGATATAATTCTGCCGACGTCCATGTCTCTTAATATTGCAAGTTATATCTTGTTATTTTCCAAGATTTAGAAGGCGAAGAACCGGCCCTCCCCTGCAAACGCCCGTAAAAGCAAGCAATTTATCTTCAATTAGCGAAATCAAGAAAAATTTGTTCTTTTACGAACGTACAATTTTATTTTCCCCTATAAGTAACTATTTTGATCGTTGAATTTTTAAAAAATTAATAAAAAATTGATATTTATGATTCGTAAATACAAATTCACAGAGTTCATTATAATCGTTTTCTTAAATTCAAATTCGTATGATCGATTTAACTAAAAATATATATGTATATTAGCTGAACTGATGGCAGGCTTGAAAAAAAATAAAACAAAACTCTAAACTAAAACGCCGATCATCCTGCTAACCACAAAGGTTCAGTAGAAAAGTCTCAAACAACGCCGAGTAGTCTATAGTATTTGAATACTAGCATTCGCTGGCGCATCTGATGAAGCCATAGAAAAATCAAGCTATGAGAACTGAATACAATCGAAAACCGCAGTTTTCGTCGCCGATACAGATGCCAGGTAACTTGTATACGAATACTCCTGTCTGAAATCGAGACCATTTGAGAACTTGGCTGAATCGAGAACACAGACATTTTGTATTCGAATACTCCCATCACTAGTGTAGATATATGTGTGTGTATATATATACAACATGTATATATATCACTGGTGCCCGGCTAACCGAAAAGTACTAAAATAAAATACTGCAAAAATGATGTCGTACACTTGAAAAAACATATTTTGGCTTAAAATCTCTCATCCAAACTGTTTTTCCTTTTTTTTTCTTTTCTTTCTTTCTTTTTTTTAAAATAAAATTAACAGTCTTTTCTCTTATTTTTCGAGATGTATAGCCATTTTAATTTTTTCTGCAGAAAAAAAATACACTTTTTGGCTTAAAATCAAATTATTTGGGGTCAAAAGTAAAATCAAAATCGCCAAAAACAAAAGATAAGTCGCCAAATATTTCAATAGCAATCATGCCCATTGAATAACTTTTTAAGCATTACCAATATTCCCAATCATGTTTAAATTAAATATTTTCATTTTATAGTATTATCTCTCATCAAATCTGTTTTTCTTCTTTTTTTTTTCTCTTTCTTTTTTTTTCTTTCTTTTATTTTTTAATAAAATTAGCACAGTTTTTTTCTTTTATTTTTTGAGATGTATAGCTTTTTCAATTCTTTCTGCAACAATAATGGTCGCCAAAAAATAACCAGTGGTAACCTTTCCGTCCAAAATAACAGAACTTTCCATCATAATTCTATAACTAATCTACGTAGAACGTTGTGTTATATACTAAAACCTTCCCTGACAAATTATCTATCGAACAGTGTAAGTTCCATCAAAATCCATTCGGCAGAACTCAATTTATAAAGGAACGGAACGAAATTTCCGTTTGTGTTTTATATATATAGTAGATAGTAGATATTGCATGAAGTGAGTTAAAAGCTAAAGTATTTTCAAAAATTGTCGCTGAGGCACTGCCGAGTTGATCTGAAGATTTACTGGTTTAATTATTAAAAGATAAATCGTCTTAATAGATCTTATGAAATGGAATTTTGTCCCATACCAAATCTCTTGAATACAATGAGACTTGTCTCATGGGCCCACAGAGTCTAGAGCCAATAGAGCCAATTAAATAAACATAAATGTCTCTTAAATAGGCGAATTAAAGAGTTTTACCAGAACTCCTATAATAATATAAATAAATATCTTACTTAAGAAAAAAAAGGTGAAAACTTGAGGACTTTATTACATTGTCATGATTTTGTTGAAATTATGTTTGTAAAATGGTATTAAAGTTAACAAATGTGAAAGAATAAGGTACAATTAAATGTTTTTTGCGCAAAATGTATTATTTAACATAAATATTAGATGCGATTACAAGACAACATTTATATATAACCACGTTCGTGTCCTCTAATCTGACATGTCCCATTAGTACCTATATCATTTGGAACTGCATTCAGGCTTATTGTAACTTAACTATTTAACACTAACACAAAATGAAAATGTCAAATGAATAGCATTGTTTATAAACGTCATAATCACATATAACATTGTTAAAAGCAGAGTTATCACTTTATGAAAAAAACTATTTATAAAACGTAAAATAAATTCTTCACAGTTCGGCTTAGGAATGTTTTGCTTTTTAGCTCACAGGCTATCAAAGCCTGAGAGCTAATATGCCCGCTGGTTCTGTATGTACGTATGTATGTATGTACGTATGTACGTAAAGCGATAACTCTTGATAGAAATAACCGTTTTGCTTCAAATTTTCTTTATAGGTTCATTGTGATAAGGCGCTTCCCTGATTAGTTTTGGGGGTTCATTGTTTAAGTATAAAGGGGGGAAACGGGGGATAATCCCCCTTTAAATTAGATAAATGAGTTTTTCATGCAGAACTATCCAATTTTCGTCAAATTTTGTATACAGGTCCATTGTGGTAAGGCGCTTCCCTGATTAATTTTGGGGGTTCGTTGGGGTTTATTTGTTAATTATAAAGGGGGGGGGACGGGGGGATGATTCCCCTTAATATATTGTCGATGTCTTTATTTTTCGAAAGGATTATTTTAAATTCTTTGAAATAAGAGTATAATATACAATTAGTGTGAATAACCTGTGAGCTCAATGCCCTCAGTTTAACTAGGCAGTTTTCTTTTTTTATATTTAATTTGCAACCAGCTAAATGAAAAGTGTTCTTTAGATGTGTTTGTGGAATGCATGGAGCTATGAACAAAGAGGAAGAGGCATATAGTGTAGTGTCTACTAGTAAAGTAACTGAAGATGTAGTCAATAGATGACTGTTTACATCGGAACAGCAGGGACTGATTATCACCGGGGCAAACTTTTACTAGTAAATTTGAATAGAAATTTTCGCCTTATTTAAACGTCTTATTGATGAAAAATTTTCTTTATAAATAAGGCAAAATTTTCTATTCGTTTTTACAGGTGGAAGCTTCCCAGGTGGTATTGTATTGTCTTTCACTGTCATTGCTAGGAATATTGTTTATGCAGTCATAATATTGTGGAAACCCAGTGCCTGACTTCAGCCGGGGTAAACTTCCACAAGTCAAAACGAATAGACAGTTTTAGCTTAACTGTGAGAAAAATTATGCACGAATAAGTCGTTTAAGTAAAAATCGAATTTCTATTAAAATTTACTGGTGGAAATTTTTCCTAGCTGTAATGAACCCCTTTGGAACCGGTTACAGTTGAAGATTCACCATTTGGAATCTATGCCAATTCCACTTTATTTACAGTTCCGTAGTGTAATGATGATACTGTTATCTATTCACTAAAGCCTAAAACAAGCTTGTCAAACTTCGGATTTTTTTAAATAACAAAAATGATACTTTTAAACTAAATATTTTATTTAATGAATGAAATTAAGTAGGTTTCAAAAGATTACCACATAGAAGCAAGTCATATTTAATAAAATAACTTTTCTAGTTTAAAATATGTTTATGTTACGGTTAACCCATTAGGCGCCGCTATATATATTAAGCAATTTTTTAATGAAACAGTTGTTTTTTATTTATGAATAGAAAGTCTTTAAGGTATTTCTGAAGAAAAAAATTTAAAAAATTCGAATATTTAGAAAAAATAGCATGTTCCCAAAATGGGAGCAATGGCGCCTAATGGGGGTAAATTTTTTCACAAATTTTACTTATGCCTCCGTGCATTTATGTTTGTTATTTCTCAGTTTTTTCGCTATAAAAGGGATAATATCATTCTGAAACTGATATTTTACGATTAATTCATATAAATTAGTCCAACATCTACATTTATAAAATCAGTCTTCAATCAGTTTTTACCGTATGTTTGATGAAATAAATGAGATAATGTTTTTGTAGATATTTCTATCCTTAATTTTTCTTTATAATTTTAAACATGCATATAAAAATATTATATACTAGCTGACCCGTTCTTCGTTGCCCAGAAATCAGTAACTTTATTTTGCAATTTCGATAAATATAGTCATTTACGGCACGCATTCTGTCTAAACGTACCTCTTTCCGAACGAAACTTCGGCACTCGTCCCCGCTGCCTACAGAATTGTATAGTAGGAGTGCTAGGCACGCGCTGCAATATCGTTTAGTTTCAATTTCCACTGCTAGGGTAAGCGAAATTATCGTAATTAGTTGTCTATATCTGAATTAGTTCTTGTTATGTTGAATGAAACAAATCCCATTGAAGAAGATTCCAAACATTTTTTAGATCACTTTGGTCGAAATATGAAAATGCCCTATCTCGACCACTTTCAACCACCATATCTCCCACACCCCCACAGCTAGAGACATGCAACAGCCATAGTGCACGATGGGAGACTCCAGAGTCAAGACTACTACCACATACAAAACCCAGTGGTCTGCGCTGCGTAGTTGTGGATGCAAAGTTCAATGTAGAGACACACATGTTTATTTTTATATATAGATATAAACTGTTAAAAAAATTTAGATTGGAGTGCGAAATTGTCGCACGGGTCTACTGATATTTTGTAATTTGTTAAGTTGTTTAACTTGCCGTTTGCATTAATTTTCATCAAAAAATAATCCAACTGTCATATTAATAAAGAAATATGCATCACGTAAATCACATTGTCCACATAAATGTCAAAGAAAAAGTATGGATACAACAATATGTTGCAAATTAATTTGTTTGATATTTCGATTTACTCATATCAAAAAACAAATAAGGAACTGTCATAAAAAGATAAAAAATTCTTGAAAACGAGAAATTCTAAACTAAAGTTAAACCGATGTATTTTAAAAGGAAACATTTTGTTCAAGTTTCATTTCTCAGAGATTTGTAACACTTTCACATATATTTTTCCTTAACTACTATAAAGTTCCGACAAAACTTTGATCTTAATTTTCTTTCAGAATGTTACAAAAGTCTAGATGCGTTTTAAAGAAAGTAGTTACCTGTTTGAATTGCCTAGAAGCGCTCCAGGCAGAATTGTCAAATATGAGGTACATTAAATTTTAATGAGAATATTGTATATTTGGTAGATTTAAATAAATACGCGAGTAGAGTGTTTCTCTCACATAAATGTTGAAGAATTATATTGGTTGCAAAGAAATTTATAGATGTTTTACATTAAATACGCACGAATGTTTTTTAATTCATTTAATCTGGATAAAATTGAAATTGTGTTAACTACGAAATTTTTCTATAGTTGATGTAAAATATTTTTCATCTATAAAATAAATTTCTGTAAAATGAATTTCTACAAAGAATCTTTTCAATTAACCCTTTTACTGACAACGTTTCCTATAAAAAGTTTCATGTCTTTGGGGCGATGTCATTTTGGTTTTTATTTACAGTGATGATGTGAGTACAAGTTATTCACGAAACGTACGTATGTTCGTTTTCATGGCGCTTCATTTAAATATTGTGTGTTTATTTATTTTTTTTTTGTATATGTCTCTTTTGTGCCAGCGAAGCTTTTTAGTAATGTGTTGAGGATGGTGTTAATTAACTTGAGTTTAACGTTTTGGTTATTTAAAGAGTAATAGAATGTATCGCATGACAAAGTCAAATTATTCCAATGGAAATATTATTTTATAGGAATTTTTTTAAGCAATAGGCTCCGCATTCAGCAGTCCTACTAATCATGTCAAAAATAAACAAATGAATACACTTCATTGATTGCTAAAAGATAATACATAAATCCCAAAAAACGGAAAAAAAGTTTTTATATATCAAATGTCTAAATGTTTAGACATTTCCGTGAAAAAGGCTTCACGGAAGCCTTTTTCACGACAAAGATGATATTCTACAGTCGCGCGATCTATAATGCCATAAGTGGAAACACCACTATTTACATTTTTTTTACGTTCTCTCTCAGATTGCTCATGTTATTTTATTTTTATTGTTATCTTTATTTCTATACTCATAACCATGAAGTAACTCAACTATTAATTTCTGTAAGTTAAATGATGATGTATGGCTACATATTGAATTGCTATTTGTTACAATATTTTTAGTTTCTTTTATAATGGATGGATAACATAGATTTGATAGAAAATTATATTGTTTTCATTGAAATTTATTTGGATGGCTTCTTCTTGATATAATCTTGCAAGATATAATTTTCGTATTTAATATTTGAAAATTTTTCCATAGAAAATTTCACACGTCCTGCATTCATAATATTAATTTTTTTATTGCTTAATAGGCGTAAAGCCAACTTAGTGAAAAGTACCCAAGCCGGGACTCGAATGTCATCAGTGTAGCGAACTGACGTTCTACCAACTGAACCACTTGGGAACGATACTCAGCCTGGAACTTTCTCACTATAACATGTTGGCAAAGCTACAAACGCACCAAAAGATGGAATATTTTCCGTGAACCACAAACCCAGGGGCAAACACGAAATCAAAGAAAAACCAGCATGCTGTTTTTTCTTTGATTTCGTGTTTGCAACAGGGTTGGTGGCTCACGGAAAATATTCCATCTTGTGCTGTGTGAATGATGAAGTATATTATCGCTAGATGTTCGGATTTCATATATATTTATACAAATATTTATACTAAAATGTCATTAAAAAAATCAACGAATATATATATATATATATATATATATATATTTATTTATACATATATATATATATTTTAAATGGCATTTGTTCTGAACTCATTTAAAAAAAAATTACTTGATTGAAGTTCCATTTCTCAAATATTTGTAGCATGTTCACATATCTTTTCCCCTTAAACTGCTATAAAGATTCAGAAGAACTTTGATCATGTATTTTTTTTCCTTTCCAAATGTTACAAAGTCTAGATACGTGAAACTAGTTGCATGTTTGAATTTCCGAGAAGCTCTGAAAAGAATGGTCGAAAGTTTTACCGAATGAGAGACATTCCACTTTAATGAGAAATTTTACTTAGCTGGAACTTTTAAATATTTCCTTCAAATCCACTTAATTAAATTTTTAAGAGTTGTACTCTGTGCAGACAAAGTTTAGAGATTTTATTCTTTATATAATTGGTTTTTTTATCTGAATTAAATTGAATAAATATTTTTAAAAAGTCCTTCCGGTCTGTGCCGGGAAGAAAAGGTAGCTTCCCAATATCTTGGTTTTAAGATTTTAGCAAATTTTACTCTAAAACACGAAGCTAGAATGCGATGAACCAGATTAGATAAGATTAGTGTATACTGAATTTGAATGAGAATTTATCCAAATTAGTCAGCCAAGTTGGATTCATTTATGGGAACTTATTTTTGGTCACTAAATTTGGCAAAATCTCGACTAGTGTCGCCAAGCTTGGCGAGAATTTGATGGGTATGAACATGTAGATATAAGCGTATCATTGGGAAAATGGTTACGACAATGAAAGATAATTATCGAGAAATCACGTTCATTAAAAGTCTTAAATTATTTCCCGATTTTTTTAAATCTGTCTTCTTGTTTCAGAATGTCAGCCACCCTAGAATTCCAAACTGCTATATCTCAGCTAGTTTTTCAGATAAATATAAAACAAAATATGCTCCTGAATCCTTGTATCAAAGCGTAACACACTAAGTAAAAATTTGGATTTCTAATTTTTTTATATATTTGTTTGAGTTTTAAATATTTATATGGCCGTCACTCGGTAAAAATCTTAGCAAGATCAATAAACATGTTTAGTAACATCCAAATCGGTTTATAAATACAAGTGCTTTCGCAAGACAAAGATTATAAAAATGTGGGAATTATCAGAAGTAACAACAACAATAATACGAACTCAATGAATTATTACGTTTCAGCGATAAAAGCGATGTTAGCGATAAAAGCGATGATCAAGCAAGACCAAGAAAAGCGCGCCAGCACGAGCGGTTGTTCTATAGATTTCGGATATGTTGGTGGGTGGAATTTTTATGCAATACTGGACGAAGATGGTATAATTATTATTTGTAGTGAGAGAAGAATGTTTGTATCATTCAGGAATATTGTGTGTAAATCCGAGCTGTATTTGTTATTTTGTTATTAAATGTGTTTTGTTTATATTATATCTGAAGAATATTTGTTGTGGAAAAAGTACTTATTAGTCATCATAATCCCACATATATATAGATATATATAAATAAACATTCGAACGGAGTGTGGTTTTAGGGTCTTGGGGGAGGGGGGGGGGGTCATGATCAGTGAAAATATACGGAAATTTTTTTGAATTATTTTTCCCCGAGTGGCTGCAATAGGTGCAATAGGTAGCTTTTTCCTTTTTGTAATGAAAGCATTTAACGTCAAACTTAATAGCTGTTTTCCAAAAATTCCTTTTTCTTATAGCATACTTCTTGAAGAAATAACAAAATTCCTTTTAACCCTTTATTTAAGTGTACTGTCGTATGTAGCTATTTTTTTTTTATCTTGAATCATTCAGGCCTTTTACAATGATAAAATGTGTACTTGTGAATAGTATACCTAATAAATAAAATAAAACATTGAGAACAGAGCCTGTTAATAACGGAAGTAAAAATGAAAAAAATATTGCACTTCAAACAGAACTGCTAAAAATTATACTAGATGAGGGACATTCCAGTTTAATGATAATATTTTACTCAGCTTAAACAATTACTGTAATACGTTCGTGAAATGTTTTTTTTAGGTACTTCTCTATTATCTTGTCGACCACTTTTCATAACAAAAAAATATCGCTAAACTGTAAGATTAAACGCCAAAAATGCAGTCCCATTTACGCATTTACTTGATCTCAGAAGCATTATACGTGTTTGTTATGTCATCAAGTGGTTTTTAATTCGACATTTGCGTGTATTTTTCATTATGCATATATTATTACTGATTTATTAGTTATTTCATTCATTAAAATAACAATTGTGTCCTTAAATTCTTATATTTTATTTATTTATTTATTTTGATGTTCCAATGGCAACGTTATCCCGTTTATTTGGCGTTACAGATTGGTGATAGTTTTTTGTTATGGAAAGTGGTCGACGAGATAATAGCGAAGTGCCATTTTTTATTTCCACTTAATTAAGTTTTGAGGAATTATACTCTACACAGAGAAACTTTAAAGAATTCTGTGTTTGAATGAGTGCAATTAAAAAAAAATAAATAATTAGAATAATTAAAAAAATATATAGATTATCACTGATAAACAGAAATTGACTTTTTACTTTTTTCTTAAATTTAAAGCTAATATTCCAATTATATACACTTTTGAGTAAATAAAAATGATACTAGAAATTTTTACTTGGTTCTTTTTTTTTTTTTTACGAAGGATATGTATTTATAGATTATTAGGATATATCACAATTTAGGGGATCGAAAATAACTCATAATAATAATACATAAATGTTAAATTTACCAGCAGTATATTTGTACGCACTTTATACACATTTTCCACATATTTTACACACATTTTACGCAGCTGAACACAATTTGAGTGTATTAATTTGAGTACATTAGTACCCATTTTTGCGTTTATATTTATGTTCAGTATCTTCTCTCTTGATGAACCTAGAGCCTCTAGAATTACTCTAGAATAAATATAGGAGTCCTAGATGAACCAACAGTAATCGGAAATTATTCCTGCATTCCATTGCGATCGATAACGAAACTGTATAGCAGAAATTAGTTGGTGAAATCGTTCACCATGTTCGTCGCTAATTGCTCCCATATTATCTGGGAAAATGTCAGTGGGAGAGTGCAAGAAATAAAGCTTTAATAACAGGTGACAAATTAGCTTTTTAAAATTGTTTACCATATTTTGAACTATACACTTGTAATTTGTAGCTTTGTTATTCCCTAAGAAATTATGCGCAACGTCCTTGAATGAAAGCTACGCGTCCTTTTCTACCGTCGTAAGAATACTTTCAAATTGGACATTTTTCATAATTTTCTGAATGTCTGGACCTACAAATACGCCTTCTTTATTTTGGCATCCGATATTGAGGGGAACAAGTTTCTGATAAACGTAAATGCTTTACCGTCCTGATTAAGAGCTTTCACAAAAGTCTTTATCAATCACAACTTGATATGCAGTGATGGGTGTAATATGTCCACTCATGCTAAAAGAGGTTGGTTAATCACATTTTATCACGAGGTTCTTGAGACTTCCGAGAAGGTCACGTTTGTACACAATAATGTTTGTTTTTTGCACGACTGTCCCATTCGCAGAAAAAGCATGAATATTTCGTGTAACCTTGTTGAATTCCCAGCAGAATAGAAATTACTTTCAAGTCAGCAAAAATTTTCTACTTAAAATCATTGTACTTCAACGCAAGTAATAGTTTCGTTTTCCCCTGAAGCATATCCTACAGGAATGGAGTTATATTTATTTCCAATGTGAAGGAGTACTGCTTTTAGACTCACCTTACACGCATCAATAAAACGTCGCCATTTCTCTGGTTTATGGCATCGATCTAAAGATGCCATAAAGCTTGGAATGTCGTTGCAAAAGTATATTTCACCATCTTTTTCATAGAAACGTATGAAGTCTTTATGCCTGTCACGCTATATAGAAATACGTACATCACTAGCTAACACATTCCACTCCTGAAATTTTGATCCTAGAAATTCGGCTTTATCCTTGCTTAACCCCAAATCACGCACAAAAAGTCATTCAATTCTACTTGCGTTATCGTATGAGGCTTCAAATATTTCTGTGGTGGAATGTAATCCATTTCTTTTTCACTTTCATGACTACAAGATGGCATGCATTCTTCATCAACTGAAAGATTGTAGTTTACAGGCGTCTGTGGCACAGGAAGCACGTCACTGTGAGGTACCGGCCTCATAGCAGAATCGATGTTGGGATACTAAATATGCTTCTGCTTCTTAAAAATAATTTCTTTTGCTGTTGAAGTCATACTAAAATATTAATCTTCTAAATGATATCTAGGTTTTCTTCAGATCATTGGTATGGCGAAAGGCATTGAAGTCCTTTTTTCCTTAATCCACTCTCAAAGTCGGGTAGAACAACGCAAACAACAAAAGTGTGGTGCCCATGGCTTATACTGATCGCCAATTTCGCATCTAAAAAATGTTTATAGGCAATTTTAATTAAAGATATTTCTTCTGCGAGTAGTGCTCATAAATTTGCCACAAATATACACAAAAACTATCACTGGCATTAACACGCGTACGAGACATTTTAAAAGCACCCGTTCGTCAGCTAATTAAATGATACAATGATAATTTTTTTCATAAAGGACAAAGCAAAATCTTCATGCCACCACAATGTCTGACGAAAGCATCATATTGGCGCCTAGAGGCATTATAATTAGCAGATATTTGTGCAATTTCAGGGTTATTACACTGTAGAAACAAACTACTTTAAAAGGCAATAAAATAACATAATGAGATATAATTAAACACAAATATCATCGAAACGGAAACCAACTTCACCTTTTTGTGAATATTTCCTAAATTCCCAAGGGTATAGTTATTTAAATCTGTTAAAATTTTCCAAGAAAAAATTTCTTGTTTATCAGTGTTATCTGAGATATTTTCATTCTATGAATAAATGGTCTAACTACTGAATAAAACTGTCAATTTAAAAGTTATTTTATCTTCAGCATTGCAGCTTTAAGATTAAAATTACCATGTTATACATTATCATGTGCTTTAATTCACAGAAATTAGCAAAAGTAGCGACATTCAAATTTAGTTTCAACCCTTAAAATAGATTAGATGATATTTTCGGAAACCATATTTTTTATTAGCATTTCTTCAAGCCATTAATTGTACATTCCCTTTAGAGAAATAAATAGTTCTTCTAAATGCTCTATTAATTGTTTTGATTAAATGTTTTTTCTTTCATTTTAATGAGACTAAACATTTAAATAAATACGTTTGTGGAATATTTTGCTAGATCCATTTAATTAAATTTTAAAGAGTTAGATTGTGTCAAAAAACCGAATTCGGAAAATGATTAAGAATTATTTTTTCTTTCAATAAGTGAAATTTTATATAAAAAAAATAGTTCAAAGGGGATCAGTATTTTGGATGCTATTGTGATGATAATATTTGCACTATAATGATTTACATATGAATTACATAACATTACATGACATAGAACATGCACTGCATATGAATGTTCTATGTGTACATGTGCAACATTTACGTATGAATTACACGCATTACATGGCTTTACATATTTACTACATGACATTAAATATACATTATAGGACATTACATCATGAGAGACGGTAGTTTCTCGAGTGACGCAGCGAAAAACCGAAAACCGTAAGCCCAAAACCGAAGATTCCGTCACTCTCATATATACAGCTAGCAGGACATCAAAGGAAAATCGAAACGCCGACATTTAATATCTCAGTAAATATGAGGTATACCGTTTCGATTTTTTCACATTAGTCTTATATCTATGGCCTAACTCAATCCTGAAATTTATAAATTTCTACATGCAGTAGATTTTGAGATCTGGAAACCAATTTTTAAGCGAAAATGGAAAATGTAATGGTGTAATGGGCACAGAGTTGTTATCTCGAAAATGGATCGAACGATTTTTTTTAATTAATATATTATATTAATCGGTTTTAGATGAAGCGAAAATGATTTTGCGTTAACGTAGGAAAACTCTTGTTTTTTATATAATCCAGTTTTAAAATCGGACTCTTTTCCTTTGCATTTCCTCATAGATTATCATTGTAGAAATTCGGACTTTTCACCCTTTTTTATTCCTCCGCAATAACGATGCTCATGGCTATCATGGTTACAGTTAAACGTTAAAACATCTCCATATCGCTGAAAAACTATTTAGATTCCTTTTTTTTTTAAATACGAAAACAGTTTTTAATGCAATTTTTAATATGTAATACATATGTATTAAATCAAATTATTGTTTGTATATTTTTCTTTTTTGTTATAATAAAGAATTTCTTATTTCAAAATCTTCATCAAGTCGAAAAATATTTAGATTCCTTGATTCAAATATTGAAATATTTTATAATTATACATATACAATTTAATTGTTATTTATATATTTAATTTGTGATTTTTTAAAGGAAAAAAAAAGATTCAGATTTTTTTCTTATCAATTAATTTGCGTAACGAATCATTCAACGAATCAATCATCAGTTTGTTTTCTTCGTTTGCGATTCGCTGCTATGAAGATTTTTTGACGTGTTGAAAATCAAATTTCATAAATACTTCTAACTTTAATTAGCAAATACTTCTTGAATATATTTTTAATTCCATGTTGTTTATGTACGATAAAAAACACGTTTGTAAGCTTCTGTCTGTAAAAGAATCAAAA
Source organism: Maratus michaelseni (assembly GCA_963931845.1). Lineage (NCBI taxonomy): Eukaryota > Metazoa > Arthropoda > Arachnida > Araneae > Salticidae > Maratus > Maratus michaelseni. The sequence continues at coordinate 214,545,394 of OZ007593.1, forward strand.
CAATCAGTGAAATGCGTAGCCTGGAGCAGCTATCTAAACAAAAAAGATGAAGACTACAGTACCTTTTTTTATTCAATTTCATTTCTTTAAATTTGCATTTTAAAAACAGATAATAAAGAAATATGTATTTCTCTTCTAATATTTATTTTCATAAGTCAGAGAAATGCAAAGTTCTACCACTGTTTCTTTTGTTTTGTTTTTATCTAGTAAAAGTTGATTTTCAAATGTTAAATATAGATTTTACTTAATAAATCACGAAATCAGTTGTCAGTTCTCGGGGCAGTGGTGGACGTGGCATTGGAAACCAAAAAATAATGAGAGAGTGTAATATCTTTAAACAAATCTTGTAGCAAAGTATTCAGTAGTACACTGCTCAAAACAATTAAAGGATATTGCAGTTTTAGGTGGATTTTGTATCTGGGAAACTTTTTAGCTGATTGATACATGGTCGACAGACATAGTAGGTTATATGAGAATAAATTACACATGTTTGGCAGAAAAAAATGCATTTTATTGCGCATTTGTGTACAAAAGGAAAAAAACACAATTTGTGCATATGAGAAAAAAAGAATAAGAAAAGGTGTTTTCTTCAAAGAAAATCATTTTCAGTAGGGGGTATGGTTTCCACAGGCGGCCAGCAACGTTGAACACCTTTGAGGCATGGACTCAATGAGGCTATTAATGACGAGTTGGGGTATTCTGCCCCACTCTTCCAGAAGAGCTCTTTCCAGTTCTTGGAGAGTTTGTGGGGGTTGTTGGCGGCCAGAAACTCGTCTTCCTAGAGCGTCCCAAACGTGCTCGATTGGATTCATGTCTGGAGAACACGCTGGCCATTCCATTCGAACGATTCCTTCCTCGAAAAGGAAATCCTCCACCAGGTTTGCACGATGTGGTCTGCAGTTATCGTCCATTAAAAAGAAGTTATCTCCGATTGCTGCAGCGTAAGGGACTACAATAGGTCTGAGGATCTCATCCCTATATCGGCGACCAGTCAGAGCTCCATCTCGAATGATGTAGAGGTCAGTGCGCCCGTCAATGGAGATGCCACCATACACCAACACTCCTCCACCGCCAAATCTGACACTTTCGTGCACGAACGCAGGATTATTCCTACTGCCACGGTCCCTCCAGATGAAAATACGCCTATTATCCGGATGGACAGAAAAACGGGATTCGTCAGAAAACAGAATATTGCTCCATTCATTTCTCCTCCAGAAATGGGAAAAAAAAAAGGTACTGTATCATTTTTTTTATGTATTGTCAAAGCTATGCATTCTACTGAATCTTTTTATTCTTGAAATAGACTATTTAAACAGAGATAGAAGTATACCAAACTTTAGTATCTTTTTTCATACATAAACAAAATGGAATTAAAAATATATTTTTGAAGTATATGTTAATTAAGTTAGAAGTATTTGTGAAATTTGTTTTTGAACACGTCAAAAAATCTTCAAGGCACATGGAAAAATAGAAAACTCTATGGAAGGATTTTTTTTCTTCAGTTACTATGACCCTAAAATTAAAACAATATATATCTTTGTTTTTTTTTTTTTTTTTTTGGGGGGGGGGCTTCATTAGTGCAAAACGTTCATATTTACTGATTTATTAGTTGTTTTGTTTAGTAAAATTAAAATAATGTTGTTAAATAGCAACATCCTGGTGTAGAAAAAAAACATTAAAAAAATGTGATGCATCGTTATGTATGAAAGATCAGTTTCAACTGACATCACAAAAATTTATTCACAAACTAAGACGGATAATTAAGAAAAATAGGTTAAATCCTAGAACAAGCGAAACGCTTGGCGTCATCGAATTTAGCTAAGCGATAAATGAGTTTTCTTGTTACCGGTTTATTTCTTACGTTTTTTTTTTTTCCACATCTTCTGTGCTCGGTTCTAGCATGAGCAGAATGCATGGTTCTGAAAATTGAGCTGGTTTTGAGGGAATTAGATTTGATTGGTTGGTTGACAGATTAGAATAATCTATAATAGAGTTCTATTGTCTGTGGGTTGGTTTATTGCGTGTCAGATTTTTTGATTTATGTTTGTGAAATGTGTTTTGTGAGGCTTATGTGTTGTATGTCATAAAGAATAAATCCTGTGAAATATTAAAAAAAAAACGAAGGATAAGAAATAAAGGTAAGTGCATTTTTGTTGATTTTATATGATAAGATGTATTTTATGCACTTTAGAGATTGCTGTAAACTGATTTTTGTGCGAACATTACTGACCGCAGCTTGAATGGATTTCGTGCATTCTAGAGAGTGCTGAATATAGCAAGTTTTGTGCATCCAGGTTTATTTTTCAGTTAATGTACGCGAAGCGTACATACATATATAAGTTATTAACCACTGTTTGAATGAATTTCATGCATTCTAGAGATTGCTGCACAACGAATTTCATGCATCCAGGACTTTTTTTCCTGTTAATGTACGCAAAGCGTACATATATATATATTACTAACTGGTGTTTGAATCAGTTTCGTGCATTTGAAACAATCAGAAATCTCTAGATTCTCCCCAATCATGACCTGTGTTCTTTGTAGCAGAGAATTCACTACTTACACAGTTTCTATGAAAATTTTTTCACGAAGTAAACATTGATTTTATTCGGTTTTGTGACAATTTACAAAGTTTTAGCAAAGAGGAAAAAATAGCTAAAAATTATTAAATAGAAAAATCTGGAGGAAAAAATTGCTAAATGTTTGTATGTGTAAATTGAAATATCCAGACGAAATGCCCGATCACAGAATTTTTTAATTTTCATGCGCTGATAAATGAAATTCATAATTTTTACCCGCTTGTTCGACGAAATTTATGATTTTTTCTCCTCCTATCGACAAAATTCATGTTTTTTCTGTGCCGATCGATGAAATTCATGATTTTTGCACATTGATCAACGAAATTCCTGATTTTTATGCTGCCAAATGATGAAATTTGCAATTTTTACTGAGACTAATTGCTATCTAATGCAGTTTAATTCATTCGACTCGACAATTTTTACACACCTCATCGACAAAATTCATACTTTTTACGTGCCGGATTGATGAAATTTTTTTTATGAATCGATCGACGAAATTCTTGAATTTTATGCTCCTGTTTGATGAAAATTGTGATTTTTATGTGCAAACTTGACAAAATTAGTGATGTTTTCATGCCCGATCAACGAATTTTTTAATTTTCATGCTACCGTTTGATGAAATTTAAGATTTTCATGCACTGATAAATGAAATACATGATTTTTACCCGCCTGTTCGACAAAATTTATGTTCTTTTCTCTCCCTATCGACAAAATTCATGTTTTTTCTGTGCCGATCGATGAAATTCATGATTTTTGCACATTGATCAACGAAATTCGTGATTTTTATGCTGCCAAATGATGAAATTTGCAATTTTTACAGAGACTAATTGCTATCTAATGCAGTTTAATTCATTCGACGCAAGAATTTTTATGCACCTCATCAACAAATTTCACACTTTTTACGTGCCGGATTGACGAAATTTTTTTTTATCACCCGATCGATGAAATTCTTGATTTTGATACACTCGTTTGATGAAATTTGTGATTTTTATGTGTAAACTTGACAAAATTAATGATGTTTTCATGCCCGATCAACGATTTTTTTAATTTTCATGCTACAGTTTGATGAAATTTATGATTTTCATGCGCTAATAAATGAAATTCATGATTTTTACCCGCCTATTCGACGAAATTTATGATCTTTTCTCCCCCTATCGACAAAATTCATGTTTTTTCTGTGCCGATCGGTGAAATTCATGATTTTTGCACATTCATCAATGAAATTCTTGGTTTTTATGTTGCCAAATGATGAAATTTGAAATTTTTTCAGAGACTAATTGGTATCTAATGCAGTTTAATTCATTCGACTCGACAATTTTTACGCACCTCATCGACAAAATTCATATTTTTTATGTGCCGGATTGACGAAATTTTTTTTATGACCCGATCGACGAAATTCTTGAATTTTATGTACCTGTTTGATGAAATTTGTGATTTTTATGTGCAAACTTGACAAAATTAAGGATGTTTCACCCGCCTGTTCGAGAGTGCGCCCCCTGGTGGTGGAAGATGGAACTAACGGATTTTGCAGCTAACTCGAGTTCTATGGGTCCCATCACAATGCAGTTTGATTTATTCAACTGGACATCGACAGGATATATAGATTTTAGTTAGAAGTTTCACCACCAAGGGGCGCTTTCCTATCTTGTGTTCTATGGGCCCGATCACGACAAGGTATGGCTCATTCGACTCGAAATCGACAGCCTGAAAGATTTCAGTTATGTTTGTATAGAACAGAGTGCGCCCCCTGGTGGTGGAAGATGGAACTAACAGATTTTGCAGCCAACTCGAGTTCTATGGGTCCCATCACAATGCAGTTTGATTTATTCAACTGGACATCGACAGGATATATAGATTTTAGTTACAAGTTTCACCACCAGGGGGTGCTTTCCTATCTTCTGTTCTATGGGCCCGATCACGACGAGGTATGGCTCATTCGACTCGAAATCGACAGCCTGAAAGATTTCAGCTATGTTTGTATAGAACAGAGTGCGCCCCTGGTGGTGGAAGATGGAACTAACAGATTTTGCAGCTAACTCGAGTTCTATGGGTCCCATCACAATGCAGTTTGATTCATTTGACTCGACATCGACAGGATATATAAATTTTAGTTCCAAGTTTCACCACCAGGGGGCGCTGCACTATCTCGTGTTCTATGGGCTCGATTACGATGAGGTATGGCTCATTCGACTCGAACTCGACAGCTTGAAAGATTTCAGCTATGTTTGTATAGAACAGAGTACCCCCCTGGTGATGAAAGATGGAACTAACGGATTTTGCAGCTAACTCGAGTACTATGGGTCCCATCACAATGCATTTTTATTTATTCAACTGGACATCGACAGGATATATAGATTTTAGTTATAAGTTTCACCACCAGGGGGCGCTTTCCTATCTTGTGTTCTATGGGCCCGATCACGACGAGGTATGGCTCATTCGACTCGAAATCGACAGCCTGAAAGATTTCAGCTATGTTTGTATAGAACAGAGTGCGCCCCCCTGGTGGTGGAAGATGGAACTAACGGATTTTGCAGCTAACTCGAGTTCTATGGGTCCTATCACAATGCAGTTTGATTCATTCGACTCGACATCGACAGGATATATAGATTTTAGTTACAAGTTTCACCACCAGGGGGCGCTTGCCTATCTCGGGTCCTATGCGCCCCATCATGTATGGCTCATTCGACTCGAAATCGACAGCCTCAAAGATTTCAGCTATGTTTGTATGGAACAGAGTCCGCCCCCTGGTGGTGGAAGATGGAACTAACGGATTTTGCAGCTAACTCGAGTTCTATGGGTCCCATCACAATGTAGTTTGATTCATTCGACTCGACATCGACAGGATATATAGATTTTAGTTACAAGTTTCACTACCAGGGGGTGCTTTCCTATCTCGGGTCCTATGCGCCCCATCATGACGAGGTATGGCTCATTCGACTCGAAATCGACAGCCTCAAAGATTTCAGCTATGTTTGTATGGAACAGAGTCCGCCCCCTGGTGGTGGAAGATGGAACTAACGGATTTTGCAGATATCTAGAGTTCTATGGGTCCCATCGCAATGCAGTTTGACTCATTCGACTCGACATCGACAGGATTTTTCGATTTTAGTTCCAAGTTTCACCACCAGGGTGCACTTTCCTATCGGGTTCTATGGGACCGATCACGACGAGGTATGGCTCATTTGACTCGGAATCGACAGCCTGAAATTTTTCAGCTATGTTTGTATTGAAAAGATTGCGCCCTTTGGCGGAGGAAGATGGAACAATCGGGTTTTGCATTTCATCCTTCAGAACATTTTCATCTTTCTAATTGTGTTACTCTCTCGCTGTATAATTTAAAAGTTGAGTCTTGGATTCCTCTCCCTGGGCCACCACCCTCATATTTTTATTGGGGTCCAAGGGGTCTTTTTTAGCATTTCTTTAAAATTTTAGTCTAATGATTAATTTATACCCTATGCTTAATTTCGACCAATTGACATTTTCATCAATAACCTTAAAAAGTAATGATATCAGTACAAAAACCCTTAACGGGTTAAAAGTTGTGACGCAGCACTTTGTTTTGGCTCTATAAATTTTAAATATGGGTCTTAAAAGCAATGATATCAAATTTAAGTGACGCTATGTTAATAATTTTTTTTTTAAATCATAATTTTCTTTTTAGTTTTATTTATATACACAGGTGCAATTATTATCTTAATATGAAAAAATATATAGAATTTATTCGCTGATGCTTTTTCATTCACATCTCTCATGAATTGAAAATATGGGTTTTAAAAGAAAGGATATCAAAATTTGAGTGACACCTTGACGTGAATTTAATAGGACTCTTTTAAAATTCAATTTAAATTATTTTTGGTTTGTCTTCTAAAGTATATTTACACATACAAACAATACTTTTAATTTTTCAATACACTTTTAAATATATTACTTTCACTGAGCCTATATTATGTATTGAAATGTATTTATTTCAATAAATTGAGCCACTTTATCCAAAATCATAAGTAAAATTTATGTAAATGATTATTTTTCGTCATAGTATCCAAACAAAGGGAAATGTATGCAAGTGGATATGACGCAAAATAATCATTTACATAAATTTTACTTATGATTTTCGATAGCGTGGCACAGAAGATAAATCAATTTATTGAAATAAATACATTTCAATACATAATATAGGCTCAGTGAAAGTAATATATTTAAAAGTGTATTGAAAAATTAAAAGTATTGTTTGTATGTGTAAATATACTTTAGAAGACAAACCAAAAATAATTTAAATTGAATTTTAAAAGAGTCCCATTAAATTACGTCAAGGTGTCACTCAAATTTTGATATCATTTCTTTTAAAACCCATATTTTGAATTCATGAGAGATGTGAATGAAAAAGCATTAGCGAATAAATTCTATATATTTTTTCATATTAAGATAATAATTGCACCTGTGAATATAAATAAAACTAAAAAGAAAATTATGATTTAAAAAAAAATTATTAACATAGCGTCACTTAAATTTGATATCATTGCTTTAAAGACCCATATTTAAAATTTATAGAGCCAAAACAAAGTGCTGCGTCACAACTTTTAACCCGTTAAGGGTTTTTGTACTGATATGCATTAGATGACCCTTTCCGGCACAGTGGTCCCACTCCGGACACACCGAATTTTAATTCCAAACTTGCATACGGCACCAAGATTATTTTAATAAAATTTTTCTTTTACAATGACAGCATAAAATAAGGAGTTTTCTAAAAAATTCGTTTGTGAATTCCGGTGTCGGTCAGTAATTTCGCATTTTACATACAGAATTTGTCTGTGCCGGAAAGGGTTAAGAATTACTTTTCTTTCTATAGGTGAAATTAAAGAAAAAAGAGATCGAAAAGGTTCTTTTTTTGGACGTTATTGTGATGTCAATATTTGGATTATATATTAATAGCTAGATATAAGAACGAAGTGCTTGTAATACATTTCTAAATAAATTAATATAAAAATAATGTTTATTTCACATATTTCATAAGTAGTTAATTTAAGCTCATTTGTCAAATGTATTTACTAAAAATGTTTTCAAACAATCAAAAGGATATCCCAAATTTAAATTCATCAATTTTATATCAATAATAGCATTGTGCCAGTTTTCAGAACAGACATAAATAAAAACACATTTTTAAAAAATTAAATTGTTTTATTTGAAATTCGAGAAACAAAATAGCATCTTTAAATCTTTGACAAAAACTAACGTATTTACAAAAATAAATAAATAAATAAATGTATTGTTACAATGTTGGGGATAATCCAAAACTATTTCACGTACTGCATTTTGCATATTTTGGCTATATCCTGTTTGAAAATTAGTTTTAGACGAGCCAAAAATGACTCCCACATTTAAAAGTTATTATGATTATTATTTCGGTATCTAACTTTGACCAGATTTTGCGTAAACCTTTATAAACTTATAAAATAATGTTTATAATGTATTATTTTGTATATGCTATATGGTATGAGGACATATCGTATACATATATTAATATAATTTTATAGTACTCCTTGTAAAAATATATATCTAAACATTTTAATTTGTTTTATAACGGCTCGAACTCAACATTACTATATAATTTCATGCAATAAGTATCAAATCCAAATAATAAATTTTTCATAAAATTCCATAGCCTTTTTCTTAATTGCTGCAATTTTAATATTGTAATCATAATTGTATAAAATTCTGTAATGCATGTGATAGATTATGAAATTATGTAATTTATATTTGTATGCGTATCTACAGATGCATTTATAACTTACTATTTAAAGGAAACTCACTTCTACTGAAGTAAAAAGTGTTTATGCAGATAAACACTTTTTACTTCAGTAGAAGTGTGAGTTTCCTTCATCTCCAGGATTTGTTATTCTGAAACCATTTTAGATGGGCTTTTAAACAGTTGCCTGCAACAATATAATTCCCAGTTTTTGAAATTCTAAATCATAAAACTAATCATTCATTCAATTTCTAATTCAATTTTCAGCAGGACTGAAACTACGCAGTAAATTTAATGACACTGACAAAGGAGGTGAATTTATTTTTACTTTTCTAAACAGCGAACAACCAACAGAGTGAAAAATGTGTCCAGATAGGGGATCGAATCCGGATACATTGGTATACCGCACCAAGTTCTTTACCATTTAAGCCACAAGGAGGACATCCAGTCTGGCATTTTCACTCATATACGTTGGTAAGACAACAACTTCGCAGCGCAAGATGGAATGTCATACATGAGCACACTATTTAGTGGCGTACATGAGACGAATAAGTTCCCAGCATCAGATAATATATCTAAATTTCTAATTAAATTTTCAGCACGACTGAATCTACGCCGTAAATTTAATGACACTGACAAAGGATGTGATTTTTTTTCACTTTGCCAAACAGCGTACAACCAACAGAGTGAAAAATGTGTCCAGACCGGGATCGAACCCAAATGCAATACCATTTAAGCCACCATGATGACATCTAGTCTGGCATTTTCACTGATATACGTTGGCAAGGCTGCAACTTCGAAGTACAAGATGAAATGTCATTGTGTGCCCCTGTAAACGAACTGCAAATGGGCCACACTTTATATTCATTACCAAACATAGTATAGTAAATCTCAAAAACATATCAAATTTCATAGCAATCCAGGTACGTTTACAAGAGTTAGAGTACTGGACATGCGGACTGACAAATCATATTCATAAATACTATTCAACGATGTTGGAAAGTGTTAAAAACATTATTTTCCGAACAACCTGATATAATTGGATTTTCATCTATACAAAAATTTAAAAGACGTTTATTATATATAAATGAGTAAATTAGTTTTTTTTTTTTAATTTGGAGTCTGTTAAAAGGAAGAAATGTTGATAGTCAGTTCATAACATATTGATATTTTGCATTGACTGTAGCATTCATGTGAATCCTTAGTATGTGAATAAAGAAACAGACAGAAAAATAATCATGTGGTCCTAATATGTACGTTGTACAGTCTGGAAAATAAACAGTTTCAAAATGGAGCTGTGTAAAAGAAATGAAACAAAACATTAAATTAAGTTTTTTCCAGTAAGACTTTATGCTTGATCAAATGGAACTGATTAAAATTAAAATTCTTCCTTCATGGGATAAAAAGCATTTGCGTTACTAAAACAGAAATGTCTGTGGAAAAATCATTCTTTTATCTAATTTTATTCCATTTTTAAGTTTTATTAACTATAAATCATACATTAAAAGTTAAGATATATTAACTATAAACAAATTTCTATTCACCTGAGATAGTAATAAAATGTTTTAAAGAATCCTGATTCACTGGCTATTTGCTGTCGATTTCAATTTCCACTCCTTTGAAGTTTAAAAAAACAGTATTTCACAGCGCTGACAGCATATCCGGAGACGTTAGAGTTGAAGATGAGTTTATTCAACTCTTTTGAAAGAAGAGGAAATTAAAGATTTAAATAGCCGGAAGTGGTAAATGTAAGTCTGTTATTTATCCGGAAACATATATAAAACTCTTTATTCTCTACTTATTTGTATATGTGTGTCTTTAGAATTTTTTGAATAATCTTGTGGTCATTAACATACTGATAATTAATTAGGAATACTTTATTAAATAATTTTTATTAAATAATTCATGCAATATCTCTGACTAAAATTGTATGTTTGTAATAATCTATAAAAAATCTTTATTCATACACTTTAACAATTTCTCTCCGACATTACTTATAAAAAAGTATGGTCAAAATTTTCATTAAAAATGTCCTTCATTTAAAAAATTAAAAACAGTCTCTAATAAAAACTTCCACCACCTAACAAAAGCGCTTTCACCCCCTGCCAGGGCATCATCAGTTGTGTTCTCTATCCAACTTCCTCTCCTTTATATAGATGACTGCTGGGTGTAGAGCTCCCCCTATCGGATTTCAATATTTTCTCTCTCTCTCTCTCTCTCCCCCTCCTCCAACATTCTTCTCCAGCGGCAATCGAGCACTGAGTGTACCATGTCATTGCACGTTCCTTTGGATATATTTATTTCAATTGATTCTCGTAATAATGCGTTATGCAAGTTTTCGTAGTTAGCTATTTTCTTTATTTGTAGGGTATTTGTAGGATACCCGCTTTTGTTAGGTGGTGGAAGTTTTTATTAGAGGCTGTTTTTAATTTTTTAAATGAAGGACATTTTTAATGAAAATTTTTGACCATACTTTTTTATAAGTAATGTCTGAGAGAAATTGGTAAAGTGTATGAATAAATATATGTACAGACATTAACGGGTGAACACCTATTTTTAACTATAAAAAATATATTCTTCAAAATGGCAAAGCTGAGAAATTGGATCTCATATGCCCTATTTTTAGAAAGAATCTTTCAAGACTCATTTTTCATGAAAAAACAAAAAAGAAAAATCATGCGACAAGTATAGATTATGAAACATATTCCAAGATATTTAAAATACTGTAGAAAAGTTCACCATTTGATAAAGTGAAAGATGATGTGTATGGAAACAATCTGTGTAACACATACCATATATGAAAAACTAATTTCAGCAAGTATCATGAAAAGTAAGTATCTAAGTAAGCATTTAATAAAAGATTATGTGAGTAAATAATTAGAAAAACACATAAAACATTTGAAAACCGAATTTCAGCAATTAAAATCTATATTCGAATTGATTTGTGAAGGCCTGCACATGAGTTTGTACAAGTTTGTAAGGTACTTCTATCAAATAAGGTCATTCTCTGAATATGGACATCAGCCTTTATCTTGTACAGAACGGTCACGTGCAGACAAATGGTAACATGCACCTGACAATTTATGTGTCCTTGATATATGTGGGTATTTTAAACTACAACCGATACCGGGTTCACCGTCATTTTCAGACCTCTGAATCTTTCAACACATCCTTGTTAAAAACTCTAAGTAATTTTTCATAAAAAATGAGCATAATTATTGATTGAATTCGACAATCTTTACATGATGTTAGAGATAATTTAATGATTTTTAGAATATATATTGAAATAGTCTATATTTTTATTTCTGTTTGTGTTTGAAAATAAATAATGTGAAAAACAGAAATCCCTTGATAAGGTCAGAAAGTATAATGCCTTTACATATAAGGAACACTTAATTTTCATCCTATATTATCACTAGCCGGTTTTCGCCCGTCTAGCCGGTCGTTTCCGAGTGGGGCCCAGATACACAGTGCAGCGTACCGCCCTGATTTCGCTTGGGGCCCAGAAAGTGCATTTTATATGTAATCAAGAAATATAAATGAAATACTTTAAATTAAAAGTATACGAATATAACTAATAAGAATATAAAAAAGCACTTAAATAAAGATTTCGCGACATATTTTTTTTTCATGAGTCATCTGACAAAATACTATTGGACCCTAACCGTGATTATCTAGGGGTGGGGCTCAAGTAGTACTTTGTATCCCGGCCCCACTCGGAAACGATCGGCTAGTATATAATAAAAAATCAGCAATAGTTCTGTTTTTCGTCTTTTCTTCCGCAATCGGGTTTCGATTTGCGGAATAACCGATGTTGCCGACAAACTCGCTAGCTCTAAAATCACCGGAAAAATATAATTAACTACTTTTTTTTGTAGACTTGTAAAGCGGAGTTTCACATTCTTACTTAAAACTGCTGCTGAGATATGGTACAGTTACCTAAGATTTTCGACACACAGTGTGACCCCCTTGATGGATTGGTTTAAAGTCCTTAACTCTTAAAACAAATATTATTTTAAAAGACAGTTACACTGAGAAAAATAACACGTTCAAATCTGAGTAAATCGATGTTTTTAGTTTGTTATGAAATTTTTTGTTTCAAATATGACGACCCAATGCTTTCAATTCTAAAATATCATAAATACTCAGAACATTGAAACATGGTTATACTGAAAACGGAGCACATAGAGGTCAGTTGATACTCCTTTTTGAACATGCATATACTCAAAAATGAGCACATAGAAGTCAGTTCATACTCCTTTTTGAACATGGACATACTCAAAAATGAGCACATGGAAGTCAGTTCATACTAATTTTTGAAACATGGACATACTTAAATATGAGCACATGATGTTTTATTCTTGGATGTGTGTATGTTTTCAGAAATGAGTATATACATGTCAAACTTGAAGAATTTTGATTCGGAGCCATTTTGACTATGCGACATACTCAGATTTGAGTATTTTTTGCTCAGTTCGGAAAAGTCGTTTATAGAGTGTTCCAAAATACTATTTCCATAAACTTCAACTGTTAAAATTATTGAAAAATTAAAGTGTACTCTTATGCGTAATCAGTAACATATAATCCAGATCAGTAATTATGATGAAGTTATCAGTTGATGATCTTATGTTTCGAATCAAAAATCAGCAACAATGATTTTGCTTTGACATAAGCATAAAAAAATCAATAAAATCTAAACCTAACATCAATTTTACAGTCTCAAAATTTACATACACACATCTCGTATTCATATTGTTGTGAGCTCGGGGTTCGAAAGGATTGTTGCCAATATATAAGAACAATCAACAGGTTTTATTTACTCCAAACAGTTCGGTAAATACACAAGAATCTTCTCAAAGACACAAATATTGAGTAATCTTCAAATCTAATAACAGCACAGCAAAATTTCACACAGAACAATATAGCGTATTGTTCAATACGGCGAATCAAATACAAAACCGCTCAGAGAAACACAGTTCTCAATGCAAAGCCTCTCATGCGTATTCAATCGCATTTGACAGAGAACTAACTGAACTGAACTGGTGGAGGTCCCTTATATAGGCTTTAAAGATAACTGTAGAATTTTCCAGAGCTTTCGGATGCTAGAAATTACCAGAAAGTGCTTTAACTCTCGATAGAGTACCCCAAACGAGAAAGGATCCCAATGTAAAGGTATAAGGGGGGGAGTTGCACAAAAAGTCGCCAAATCCGTCGCCAACTTGGCGACATTTGGCGATATATCGCCAAATTTGGCGACAAAAATAAGTCGCCAAAACCATCGCCAACTTGGAGATAAACCCATTCCTTGGCGATTTTTCCATAGACTTCCATTATAAAGATGAGGGTGTAAGGTTGTTTTCCTTGCAAACCATCTGAGGCCTTTAGCATTGAGTTACATGATGCTCAATTGGAAATACATTAATAATTAGATGGAACCCGTCAAAACGTGACGGAAAAAAATACTACAACAATATCAGTAAAATAAGCTTCTTTATTATTTAAGTAAGTAGGGCTTCGTATGAAACAGTCTTTCAAATATTTTATTTTAAAAAATCCCCACCCCCCCCCCAGTGAAATGCTATTTCCGATGCAAACTCCAAATGAACACTCCGTAAACAAATGTATAATGCAAATCAGTTTGACATTACCACCATATTCCCCACGAAAAAAAAAAAAAAAAAAAAAAAAAAAAAAAAAAAAAAAAAAAAGATTTCATAGACCTATAAAGTATCATACAAATAGTCCTATCATAAAGTATCATACAAATTTCCTACTTTCATCTCATATTCAGTAAATAAAAGAACATAGTATAAGCACCCCCCCCCTGTGATAATGCAATCGAATGAGCTCCTATGCGCATATGTATTGCATCTGCCCAAAGGCACCGTTGAAATTCGACGTTAAAAAAGTTTTAAAATGTTTAAATTAAAAGTTTTAAAATGTCCTCTTTAATCATTGTTCGTTTCAAATCCATATCTTCTAAAACGCATCCATTGTTTTAAGCTAATCAATTTTTATGTAAAAATGAAGAATTTTTGTTAAAAATAATAAATTAATATGCAGATGAGGGAGAATTTTAATGTTTTCAAATGTAATTTATTTGTATGGTTTCTTCTATCCCTTTACATAATCAGGATGATAATTCCTTTTCCATCACAGTAGGTCTCTTATACAGTTAAATATCCAATGGATCTTAAAAAAATAATAAATAACAGTTCCTAGCATATTCTGATTCAACATATACATCAACGAATTCAACATATCAATTTTATGTTAATCATAAACTAAAAATAGTTTTTTTTTCTTTTGACAGATTTTATATTAGCGCCAAAATACTCTATCTTATGGATAATCTGATCTTATCATTTATCAGGTTTTTATTATTATTATTTTTTTCACTTTTCATGAAGGTTAGGGATACCTATTTTCAATTGTTGCAACTTTCCAAGGGGCTATTTTACATTATTAAAACAAACGGATGGTCATTGTTGAGATAGAATTGAAAAATATTTCATGCTTGAAAATTATTTAAAAAGTCGTTAAATTAAGCGGCAGATTTCAAATAAATTTCAATCGAAAGCTATTTTTTTTCTAATTGAGGATGTAAGAATTGAAATTGTAAAATTTAGTAAAAAAATTAAATTTTTAGTATTTAGAAGTGATGTAAGCGCGACGAAAGCTAAAGCGATAGTGCCGTTTGTTGTCACAACCGTTATACATTTCTAAATATTGCCACTGTGTTTTGGTTGGCGTCCAAAAGTAGACTACCATTTTTTGACATCGAAAGAAAAATTCACAGTGAAAGAAATAAGACTTTGCCGCTAATAAGGAACTGTTAAATGAACTTATAACACACCTACCAAAATGATTCCTATAAAATATTAGCCTTACATTGTTTATTCTAGCTAAAAATACAATCATTATTTCAAGTATTTTTTCCCTGAAATTCTTTACTTTTGTGAATTTTTTTATTAAAAAAGGAAATTTTAATAATTTAAATCCTATAATTCCTATAACTTAATCCTATAATTAAAAAAAAATAATTAGTAACATGTAATCAAGGTATGCAATCAAGATGAAGCAACCAATAAAGGCTCCAGTTCTAATCTTTAAAATTAAAAATGGAAATATCAGTTAATATTACGCCATGTTGACACAATCATATAAATTTTTCTTTTTAGTTTTATCAATGTTAAAATGCATTTCAAGCTAAGCATAACGTCATTTTCACCGGTAGAAATTTTTCACACGTACGTTTATGCTTAAGCACCATGCATACAAATAAAAATATATTTTGCATTTAATTGTAATGAAAAAAATGGCATCAACAAAGTTATAATGCTTAATGATAAAATGAACCCAATGGACAATATTTCCGTGACGTCACAGTAAATATGAATTTTTATTTGCGAATAAAACTCACGGATAAATATTTTTACCGAAATACTTAAACATTTTAACTATATTTTAACTTACAAATTAAAAAATTCGGCCTAAAAGTCACGTGCTTTTAATATTTAATATTTATTTTTTATGCTGGCAATCATTGAGTTCAGAAAATAAACTCTGTACGTCGCAACAGTGGGCGTTAATCCGATTGCCGACTTTATGACGTCATAAGCAGAAGTAAAATTTTAATTTAAGATTACGGCTAATTAATTAAATTTTCGAACAAACGAATGTACGATAACAAATCTGTGACCAAATATCTTTCATTTAAAAAAAGAATGATGCAATTTGATGTAGTAGTTTGTTCTCACGGATTGTCGAAACAAAACGCTTAGCGTTTTAAATATATAGATACTGCAATTTTCACAATAATAAAATAAAATAAATTTAAACAAATTGAATATTTACAGATATATACAAAATTCATAACATTGCCCCCCTCTCAAGGACTGCACGTCCCGGGCAGTTCAACCTTTGATCGGAAAGCATACCCGTTGCCAACAAATGCAATACTATTCATAACACTTAAAGCAAACATGCAAAATAACAATTAAAAACATTCATAATGCTGAATTATACAAAATATACACTTATTTAAAAAATATATTAAATTAAATTAAAGCATAGACATCATTACATGCAAGTATTTAAATAATAATAACATTAATAATGATAATGCTAAGCAAAAGAAATTATTACATTAACTTATATACAAGACCATGGTCATACTAATTTACATCAAGCAGGGCGGTCGCTCTGCCAAGCCAAGCTTAAAAAAAAAACGCCACACAAACAACGCCAAGAACTGAACTAGACCGCTACTGCTTATTTACAGGAATCAACTTCGCAATGTTAAATCGACAAAACATGGCAGATTAAAATATCAGATATCAAATAAACCAAGCGTCGCAGAAAAAAAAAACGAAAACTAGAAGAATCTAATGAAGAATTTCTTCAATTTAAGACCAAACTCATCTTCATAAGTGATTTATAAACAGAGATATAGATTTTTTTAAAAACGTCGAGATACTTAAAATGATCACTTTTTTCTTCGTCAAACTTTTTTTTTCAAACAACCTACAGACCTTAATATTCGGCAGAATAAAAAAAGGATTGCATTTTTGGACAAGTAATTACGTAATCTATGTGCTTTTATAAAATTCAGTGTAAAAAAATATTATTTTCTATCCTTAATTAGCAAAAAACTGTTAATTAACTTGGCGATTAAAAAATTATGCCAAAACAGAGATAAAACATGCCAACGACCATGTACCATCTCTATAATAAAACCGTAAATCATGTGACTGTCATCAACAGTTCCGGGATGCCCGTATCGCTTTTTCATATGCCAGGCGGCCATTTTTATTCAAAATTATTTTTTCGAATAAAACTTCATAAATGTGACATTTTTAGAAAGATCGTTCAAAATAAATTAATATTTGAGAGATGACTTACGTTCAATTAGGTATATATTCTGCAATAACTTCAGTTCAAATTAGCTTCTCAGTTCAAATTCTCTATCCATGAAAGTAAAAAAAAAAAAAAAAAAAAAAAAAAAAAGATTCATTCGTCGTGAAGTTTTAAAATATTAAACCATTAAACAATGGAGATAATCGTTCGTAAAATAAGTTTTCCATGAATGATTTTTTGGAGCGCTGTCTGGTGTCAAAAAAGTAATTTGCACCAGGACCTGTAAGACCATCAAAGTTTACCATAATTCTGCTTGATGAAGTGCTTTACAACTCAACTTCCTTCGGAATCTTTTCTTGACAAAGTTGAATGTAAACAAATACAAGTCATGTAATAATATTTAATGAATCAAATTTCGTAACGAATTGTCAGTTAATTTGATATTTATGTATTATACGTGGCAGGAAGAGAGATCAACTAAAATGATTGTTAATTGCCAATCATATTTACCATTGTTAATGACCAATCGCGTTCCAAATAGTAATTTAATATACATTTATAAAATACACAACATCATTAAGTACTTTTATGTTATTTGGCTGCAAATCTCGCCAATATCATTTTTAAAATCTCCAATACCAGCTTTTATTCTTCACGTGTTCAAATTAGAAACGATACTTTGATTCTGAAATCAAATGTTTTGATTTATGATATTATTTTTTGGTACTTTTCCTTTATACGGACACCATTGTCGCCAAGCATACATTTACATACATTTACATACATTATGCATTAGCATACATTTTGGCATGGTGTCCGTATAACGGAAAAGTACCTATTTTTTATTTATCTATTTTCTATTTTGAATGAAAAATGTGAACGGCATGCATTTTAAATTGGAAAAGCTGTCACAGACGCTCCGGTGTTGGCGCGATTTTTGTTTTGCGCCATCTTGGCGAGAAAATCCCATTTTCAGACACCTGTTAGAGATTGCTAAAACAGCATGTTACTTTTATTTTATTATGAAATAAGTCATTTTATATTTAAAAAAAACACACAATTTTATTTAAAAACACACACAATCATTAATTTGTTATAAAACACACAATATTCAATTTATTATAAAGCATGCGGAATCTGCTCTACCAGGTTGCCATACGAAGCAAAATCTTGCCTAAAACGCCAGGTTGGCCAGGCATAAAATCGCCATTTTGGCACCAAAATGATACCCCGATGCGTCTGCGACAACTGTACCCAAAAGGACCCATCATTAAAAATGGTTAATAATATAGAATTAAAGTAAAATAATGCAGAAAATTATTTTTGTATACACTTGCTAAACACATAAAATCATATTGATGGTTTTTAGATTAGACATTTACGATGGAAATTTTATTTGGGATATGTTATATCCAACGGAATGAATATGAGATATATATATTCTAATCACATATTATATACCCATGAATATACTATACATATCTATATCTACTATATCAATAGAACCGTCTTCAATAGTCTTTTATATTTCTACTACGTAATATTAACTATAGAGTTACAATATAGAGAGAAAAAACGGGTTGCTGTAATTAGAATTATAGGTGCCAATGTTGGCGCGGCGTATTTTACCTGTTACGAATCTTAATAGTCAGTAGACATTAAGCAGACATGCCGAAATAAGAGAATTACGCTATTATAAAAACTCCCGAACTATATCAAGAAAGGGGAGCAGAGAAAAACAAAGTCGTACTAGGCATCTAAAAGGAAGTTCGCGAATTTTAATCAGATTGTACGTCATGGGAAAAAAGTCCTGACAGAAAATATGGTTTAAAGGGAATGCGATTATCAAAACTGGCCTTCAAAAGTTCAATTTTCCACCAAACTATACTCGAAAATTACGTGTAATAATATGTAGCCCGATTATGGCACATTACTCAAGACGTTTTAGATGAGAATAATGATAGATTTTATAATCTTTCGCAATCGAGTCTACAGCCAAAGTTAACGAAAAACAAAAACAAATATTAGCAACAATATGGTTCAGTGTAAATGTGGATATCATTAAAGACTTTCACAAAATAGACTTCATTGCATCAAATCGTATTAACTAAAATACGCCAATTGGCAATGGACCCAATTACGAAAAATTACTTAATATGTTTAAGAATCTTCGCCTTAGCGAACATATTGCAACTGATAAGCAAACGGATATGAAGGACAAATGCTTAAGTGGGTTAAGCGGTTTTTATCATGGAAGATGAAATACATAACAACAAAAAATAGGCAAAATGCTACCATGATCACAAAAGTTCTTGATTTGTCTATTAGAATCATCCGGTTTGGCGAAGGATTAAGGAAAAAAAATAAATTATGAATAAAAGTAACGTGTTACAATGCTTAACATACATGTAAGGGAGACCAAACTGGTCGCCAGTGGCGGATAGTCTGTATTATAATAGCACAAATCAGTTACAAGTTATAACAACATCAAATTTCATCTGCAAGTCAGCCATTTTCTTCTGAAGATATTTTTTTTTTAAATAAAACTTCATAATTATAAGAACACACATTTTATCAAACAATTAAATATGACTGCAAACTGTGGCAGATGACTGTTTCCAACATGAATAAGTATGAGAAATTCCCGTCAAGCGTATCGATCTGGGTGGCTCAGTCGCAGAGCGGCGGCACGGTATGCGTAAGGTCCCAGGTTCGAGTCCTGGCCCAGGTCAATTTTTCACTCGTGTTTGTTTAGTGCATTTAATTGTCTGATAAAATGCGTGTTCTTAAAATATTGTAAAATAAAGTAATCAGACGTAGTGTTTATGCTTTAAAAAATATTTTAAATATATAATATACGTTTTTGAAAGATCTTTAAAAATAAATTAGTTTTTGAGGGAAGATGTACCTTCTAAAATGTATACATTAAGAGTTATCGGCATTTAAAATTTCTTTCCAAACGTAAACAAAACTTTTGAAATGAATTAAAGGTGATTCATTTATTTCTAAAAAAAAAAAAAAAAAAAAAAAAAAAAAAAAAAGGTAAAGGACAGGCATTTCGTTCGCAGGAATACCTTTCACGTCATTTTTCTATAAATTAATGAAATCCAGTTGTTAAATTATTTTTGTTTTAGAAGTGAAGTTTCCATTTAAATTTATTGTAACAGTACAATGTTTAATTGAATAAAATAATGTAAATCTAAGAAATTGCTAAGAAATTCCAAACATGCACAGGGCAATGCAAAAAAAATAAATAAATAAACAAAAAATAAATAAATAGATAAATAAATAAATAAATAAAAATCAGCTTTCATAAATTCTAAAAATTGTTCATATATCTCAATTACAATCTAAAGGAGGGTTTATATCTATATTATTCTACATATAATAGTAATTTCAGCAAATATATTAAATTCCAATGCGATCTGTTTTAAACTTTAAGATGGTTTATAACACATGATAAAAAAATTATAAAAAAGAATGGCGCGTCACAGTTCGGGGAGAGGATCGGGAGGAGCGTGAAAAAAATTAGGAAGTATAATAAGGCTATCTGTTTGAAACTTTACGATATTTTATAACACATAACATAAATTTTAAAAATAAAGCTGCGTCAAAAATTATAGGGAGGGGCGGAGCGCGTTTTGCCAACACAAGGGGGGGGACACTTTTCTAAATTTTAACGATATCCGTCATGTCACATATCGTTACAAAGGGCTGTGACCACTTATTCATGTTATGTACCACAGGTGAAACCCCCACATTTTGCGCCCCCCCCGACTCATGTGACATATTGTTCAAAAGGCCTGTGGCCGCTTATTCATATTATGTATCTTCGGGGTCCATCCTCCCGCTTTCACCCCCCTCCCCCCCAAAGGGGACACTTTTCTAAATTTTGCCGACACCTCTCATGTGATATATCGTTGGAAAGGTCTGTGAACGCTTAATCAAATTATGCAGCTGTGTGTGTGTGTGGGGGGGTTATTTTCTGAATTTTGCACATATCCCTCATGTGATACATCGTTGGAAAAGTCTGTGACCGCCTAATCTGATTATGCATCTCCGGTGTTCATCCCCCCACTTTGCCCCCCAAAAGCGATTAGCTTTCACCACCAGTAGGCGCTTTCGTATCTCTGTTTCTATGGGTCGGATCACGACGGGGTATGGCTCATTCCACTCGACATCTATAGAGCTTTCCGATTTTAGTACGTTTTTTCACCACCAGGGGGCACTTTCTTATCTCTGGTTCTATGGGCTAGATCACGACGGGGTATATGTCATTCGACTCGACATCTATAGCCTTAACGATTTCAGTGCCCGAGGTTCGTATAGAACAGATTGCGCTACCTGGTGGTGGAAGATAGAACTTGAGCGTGCGCAGCACTACTGCTGTCCGTGTCGGAAGTGTCGGACCCGTGTCGGAAGTTCGTTTGTTTACAGGTTTATACAATTCGATGTGCAAATTAAGGGATTATCCGGTGCCGAAGGCAGCGTGGAACCAGGTCGGAGGTTCGTGGTTTATCTTATTCAAGGTTTTAAAAGGATTGAGGCCCCGGTGTAAATTAGGGGCCCGCTAGCGGGCGAAGCCAGCTAGTGCTAATAATAAAAGAGCGTGATATCACGTTTGATTTCAAATACAGCGCTGACACGCTATGTACATATTCCATTTTTATTCATTTAATGGATTAGTCAGTGATATTTTTTAACGGAGGATAACAAGTATTATAACAAGCCACATTTAGTATGTTGTTTTTAAGAGTGTAATTAATTTAATTGAAAAATCTACTGGTATTTCTAGTTAACCCTTTAAACAATGACTGAAAGTAAAATGTATTTTTAAATTATTTGTCATGTTTAGATTATTTAAATTATGTTCAATATATTTAAAAAAAAAGAAATGATATCTACAAAAACAACTTTTCAAAAGTAAAAAAAGGCCAAGCGTAAAAAAAAAAAGTTGTGGCTAAAAAATGGTGTGATATCAAATTTCCAAGCTATTATATTGCTTATTTAACTTTTTTCTATTAAATAAGTTATCATATATATAAGTCGAGTGCCTACGTATATGTTAATAGAAATCGTTTTCTCCTGTACTAAATACATCCTAATGAGTTTCTGAAAATTCAATTTTTTTCAAATTATGCATGATGGGCTTGGCGGCCATCTTTCCATATTTCTAAGCACCCGAATTTCTAAAGTAAAAGCGTAATATGTTTGCAATGTAATATGTTTATAAAAATTTCGAACTTCAGATTCTAACTACGGACAGATAAATTAGATAAGACTGATATTTTGATAAATTGATTTTTACTAGTTTGAAATTAATAATTACTCTAAAAAATAAATCATAAGATGAATCTTTAAGATAAGTCATCATTATCTTAAGACACAATTTTCAGAGCATACAAGTCTATAAATGAAACTCTTAAATATTTGCTTAAATAATAATTTTGAACTTCGGATTTTAACTACGGATTTGGGTGGTTAGAATTTTGTGAATAATATGCAAAGATGGCCGCCAAGCCCATCATGCATAATTTGAAAAAAATTGAATTTTCAGAAACTCCTTAGGATGTATTTAGTACAGGAGAAAACGATTTCTATTAACATATACGTAGGCACTCGACCTATATATATGATAACTTATTTAATAGAAAAAAGTTAAATAAGCAATATAATAGCTTGGATATTTGATATCACACCATTTTTTAGCCACAACTTTTTTTTTTTTTTTAGGCTTGGCCTTTTTTTACTTTGGAAAAGTTGTTTTTGTAGAATTATTTACATTACACTATTTACAATCAATGAACTAAGTACTATGGCCATAGTATGGAGCCAGCCTGTCGTAATGAACGACTCTTGGCTTCAAACTTGGTGACTTTCGGATCCGAATTACGACATCGTTCAGTCTGTTTAGGACTGTATGAGGACCGTCCCAGTGCGATTGCAGTTTGGGAGAAAGTCCTTTACGTCGAGTCGGATTATAAAACCAAACCTTGTCACCTTCTTTGAATTCATGTCCCGTGGCTTTCGTGTCGTACCTGGTCTTCATCATCTCCGTCTGTATATTGATCCGCTCTCGAGCCAAGTTGTGGACGTCTTCAAATCGTACCTGGGGATTCTGCACATATTCCTCTGGCGATGAAGGCGCATCAGGAGGGCGACCAAAAATCAGGTCACAAGGTAGACGAAGATCACGACCGAAAAGCATCTGAGACGGGGAATAGCCGGTTGTTTCATGGACGGCGCAGCGATAGGCGAGAAGAAACAAGGGAAGTTTTTGGTCCCAGTTTTGTTTGTTTCTTGAGACTAGCAGTGAGAGATTGTTGAGGATGGTACGATTAAATCTCTCAATCATGCCATCCGATTGTGGATGTAAAGGGGTCGTCCTAGTTTTGTCCATTCCGAGAAGTTGACAGAGACCCTCAATCACAGCAGAGATGAAATTTCTCCCCTGGTCAGAATGCATTTGAAGGGGGACTCCATACCTTGATATCCACTGGTGTACCAAGGCATCCGCAACCGTGGAAGCTTCTTGATCAGGGATGGCATAAACTTCAGGCCATTTCGTGAAATAGTCCATGACAACAAGGAGGTATTTGTTGCCATCAGCACTTCTTGGCAGAGGACCTAGGATGTCAAGGGCGATGCGTTCAAAAGGTGCTCCTACATTTTAGAGATGTAGTCTTCCTCGGCTACGTTTCTTTGGTCCTTTCCGAGCTGCACATGCATCGCAAGATTTGCACCATTGTTCGACGTCAGCTCTCGCTTTTCCCCAGAAGAAGTGCTCTCGGACTCTGTGTAATGTTTTCATGACTCCAAAATGGCCACCAGTGGGACTGCCATGTAATTCTTCGAGGACCTCTGGTATTCGAGATCGAGGAAGTACCAACTGCCATCGAGATGTTTTCCCATCTTCCGATTCGAATTTTCGGAACAGGACACCATTCTTGACGTGGAGGGAGTTCCAAAGAGCCCAATATTGCTTTGTCGTAGGACGGTAAGTCGAGATGTCTTTCCAACTGGGCTTCGTGCTAGAAGATTCTAATAACTCCAAGATTGGTTTGATGTCAGAGTCTGCCATTTGATCTTCTCGAATCTTCTCATCACTCCAGGGAGCTGGTGGCGTTGATAGTGAAGTCTTCGTCTGGCGTATGACATGTTCGGGATTATACTTCCTCTCCGCTCTCGAACAATAGCGACAGCTCTCGGGACACGGTCTTCGTGATAGGGCATCGGCGTTTCCATGCGCTGAGCCTTTGCGATGCCTGATGTCAAAGTCGTATTCCTGGAGTCGTTGTATCCATCTGGCTACTTGGTCCTCTGCGTTCTTAAAATTCATCAGCCATGCTAGGGATGCGTGGTCAGTACGAAGGAGAAATTTCCTGCCATAGAGATAGTGATGTAAGTGTTCTATGGCTTTCACTATAGCTAATAACTCCTTGCGAGTGACGCAATAATTCCGCTCTGGTTTCGATAGACATTTGCTCCAGTATGCTACGACTCGTTCTTGGCCATCTATTTCTTGGGAAAGTACAGCGCCGACACTTTCATGGCTGGCATCCGTGTTTACAATGAACTGTTTCTCGGAGTGTGGATAGGTAAGGACTGGAGAGGATGTGACAGCTTCTTTCAGCCGCTGGAAGGAATTCTCGCATTCTTGTGTCCATAGAAACTTCTGCTTGGTTTCGGTGAGCCTATGCAATGGTCTTGCGATGTTGGAGAACCCCTGGACAAACTTTCTGTAATAAGTGCATAGTCCCAGAAAGCTTCGCAACTGATGGACATTTTCCGGACGCTTCCAGTTCTTTACTGCGGACACTTTTTCAGGATCTGTTCGAACACCTTCAGCTGAAATGATGTGTCCTAGATAATTTACTTCCCGTTGGAAGAACTTGCATTTCAAAGGGTTCAGCTTTAAATTCGCCGCTCTTAGCTTCGTTAACACTTTTCGAATATTTTCTAGATGTTCTTCAAACGTGCGGCCACCAATGATGACGTCGTCTAGGTAGATGAGACAAGCTTCAAAAGTCAGGCCTTTTAACACTGTCTCCATGAGGCGCTCGAAAGTTGCTGGAGCATTGCAGAGCCCGAACGGCATAACTTTGAATTGCCAAAGTCCTTGTCCAGTAGTAAATGCGGTCTTCTCTTTGTTATCAGGATGGATCTCTACTTGCCAATATCCACTCTTCAAATCCAGTGTGGAAAACCATTTATGCCCTGAAAGAGTATCTAGCGTGTCGTCTATACTTGGTAGAGGATAGCTGTCCTTCTTCGTGACATCGTTAAGTTTACGATAATCCACACAAAATCTTGTGGAGCCATCTTTCTTTCGGACCAACACGATGGGAGAGGCCCACGGACTTGATGACGGTTCGATGATGTTACTATCCTGCATCTCTCGTAAGATCTTAGAAACCTCTTCTTGTTTTGCAAACGGCAAGCGTCACGGATGCTGTTTAATCGGTGGATGGTCGGCAGTATCAATTCTATGACGTGTCAGAGAAGTGCGACCTATATCATTCTCGTTTTGTGAAAACACATCCGTAAATTCCTGGATTTCTGCGGCATGTCTCTGCTCAGAAGATAAATTCTCATTTTGTCCAATTTCAGGTGTTAAACTTGTAGGCGGCTCCGACAACGTCAAGCTCGGGTCTTTGCAAACACAGGTGACTGGAGCACAGGTAGCAAGCACTTCACCCTTCTGGATAATTCTAGATTTTTCACTTACGTTCGCAATTCTCACAGGTAGGACATCTCTCGACAGATCTACCAGTGCTGATGCTATTAGCACTCCCTTTGGGCTCTTCTCAGGATAAGCCATACTGGAAAATTCTTTCGTTTCCAGTTAAACCAGGTATCATCATTTCGGTCCGAGGAGGGATGATAACATCTGCCTTGGCTGTGATCCGTTGAATAGACCCGGACTCATTTCCAAGTTTGAAAATAGTGACATCTTCTTGAGCAGAGCGTAACTCATTCTTCTTAAAATCCAGTGTAAATCCATGCTCTTTTAAAAAGTCCAGTCCGAGTATGACAGAGTATACACATCCTTAAATTCCTGGAACAGTCTTTCTGCGGCATGTCTCTGTTCAGGAGATAAATTTCCATTTCGTCCAATTTCAGGTGTTAAACTTGTAGGCGGCTCCGACAACGTCAAGCTCGAGTCTTTGCAAACACAGGTGACTGGAGCACAGGTTGCAAGCACTTCATCCTTCTGGATAATTCTAGATTTTTCACTTACATTCGCCATCCTCACGGGTATCACAACTCTCGACAGATCTACCAGCGCTGATGCTATTAGCACTCCTTTTGGGCTCTTCTCAGGATATCCAACCAAGCCACATTGAAAACTACTTTCGTTCTCAGTTAATCCAGGTATCATCATTTCGGTCCGAGGAGGGATGATAACATCTGCGTTGGCTGTGATCCGTTGAATAGACCCGGATTCATTTCCAAGTTTGAAAATAGTGACATCTTCTTGAGCAGAGCGTAACTCATTCTTCTTAAAATCCAGTGTAAATCCATGCTCTTTTAAAAAGTCCAGTCCGAGTATGAAAGGGTCTGAAATATCGGCCACATAGACTGTATGATGGTAAGCGGCGTTCCAAAACTTTATTTTCGATTTCATTCTTCCATGTATGTCGATCTTATCCCCGGTCACAGTTTGAAGGATAACACGGGGCGGAGTCCAGAGGAGTTTTTCTTTTAGCCGCTGAGCTAGATCTTTCCGAATGATGGTCACATTGGCTCCTGTATCGATGATCATATTACAGGGCAAATCATTCACACGCCCGACTATAAAAACTCCATTCTCGCCGCAACTTCTTGCAGAAATTTGACACACTTGATAATGGGGCTTCTCAAAATCTGGCAACCTCCGCCCCGCGAGATGGCCATTAATTAGTTTTCCTGCTTCGCCGTTTGTGCAGAGTTATTACCTTCTGTGCTGGGTCGTTTTAGGCAGTTTCTTTGAATATGGCCTTCTCCACCACATTTCCAGCACTTGATCTTTCTGCCAGGTTTGTTGTACATCAAGGAGTTTATCTGTCTCATCACGTCCTTCATCTGCTGCTGTAACCGCTCCACAGCTGTATCCGACGTCTCAGGCATGTTGGCTACTCGCACAAAGTGCCTATCTTTCCTTGTAGCTTGCTGGGCTGCCTCGAATTTCAGGGCATAAACTAAAGCCCCTTTTAAGTCACTGAGATCTGCAATCCGGAGTTGTTTCTGGATCTCAAAGTCACGCACACCATCGATGAAATGTTGCAGAGCTAAACTTTCTCTAGTTTCAGTCGGGCAGTCAGGATAAACAAGATGGGAAAGTCTCTCGACATCCGTAGCAAGCTCTTGCAGGGATTCAGTGGATTTCTGCTGTCGAGATATGAGCTGGAGTCTGCTATATTCCTTCATGCATTTCTCGCCAAAGCGCAATTCTAAGGCACTGACGAGCGTTTCAAAATCCAGCGGTTCATTTGCAGGCAAAGTCTGTAGGACGTCGGCAGCATCAGCTCGTAGAGAAGCAGCTAACTGGCAAGCCTTTGTCAGGGAATCCCATCCATTGGCGTCCGCTACGATCCCAAATTGTGTCTTAAAAACTGGCCATGAGGATTTTCCGTCATAGGTCGAGAGTTTAATACAGGAACGAGGAAGCATAGATTGATACTTGACATCTTCGGTATAGCTTCCGGCAGTTATCTTCTGTTTCTTGACTTTTTCCAAATCTTTTTTCACATTCTCTATGCTTTCTTCAACGGTCTCGGCGATCTTTTGAACTTTTTCTTCTACTCTTTCTTCTACGGTTCTGGCTCTCCTTTGAATTTCTTCTACCTTTCCTTCTATTTCTTGAAATCTTCCTTCAACTTTGTTTTCCACGCTGTCAATTCTGTCATTTAAACATGTTATTTTATCCTCTATTAAGTCTTTCAACTCTCCAAGGTTGGTAGACATATCCTTCTTCATTTCATCTTTTAAGTCGCCAAGGTTGGCAGTCATTTTCTCATCTATCGCTGACATTTCCTTCTTCATTTCTTCCGACATTTCCTTCATTTCAGCCTGGTTCGCAGTCATTTTCTCATCCATCGCTGACATATCCTTCTTCATTTCTTCTTTCATCTCGCCAAGGTTGGTTGACATCTCAGCCTGATTCGCAGCTAATTTCTCCAATAATTTTTCAGTTGCTCCTCCATTGCTCTGGTGATCGGCATTCAACCCCACTCCTGACACCAAATGTTGTGAGCGCGGGGTTCGAAAGGATTGTTGCCAATATATAAGAACAATCAACAGGTTTTATTTACTCCAAACAGTTCGGTAAATACACAAGAATCTTCTCAAAGACACAAATATTGAGTAATCTTCAAATCTAATAACAGCACAGCAAAATTTCACACAGAACAATATAGCGTATTGTTCAATACGGCGAATCAAATACAAAACCGCTCAGAGAAACACAGTTCTCAATGCAAAGCCTCTCGTGCGTATTCAATCGCATTTGACAGAGAACTAACTGAACTGAACTGGTGGAGGTCCCTTATATAGGCTTTAAAGATAACTGTAGAATTTTCCAGAGCTTTCGGATGCTAGAAATTACCAGAATGTGCTTTAACTCTCAATAGAGTACCCCAAACGAGAAAGGATCCCAATGTAAAGGTATAAGGGGCGGTTGCACAAAAAGTCGCCAAATCCGTCGCCAACTTGGCGACATTTGGCGATATATCGCCAAATTTGGCGACAAAAATAAGTCGCCAAAACCATCGCCAACTTGGAGGTAAACCCATTCCTTGGCAATTTTTCCATAGACTTCCATTATAAAGATGAGGGTGTAAGGTTGTTTTCCTTGCAAACCATCTGAGGCCTTTAGCATTGAGTTACATGATGCTCAATAGGAAATACATTAATAATACTGCAATTTTCACAATAATAAAATAAAATAAATTTAAACAAATGGAATATTTACAGATATATACAAAATTCATAACAATATTTACCATTTTAAAAATATTTTAACTCGCAGTAGTTTAT
Organism: Maratus michaelseni; assembly: GCA_963931845.1. Classification (NCBI taxonomy): domain Eukaryota; kingdom Metazoa; phylum Arthropoda; class Arachnida; order Araneae; family Salticidae; genus Maratus; species Maratus michaelseni. The sequence continues at coordinate 214,574,593 of OZ007593.1, forward strand.
TAATAAATATATTTCTAAACTAGCCGCCACTGGCGACCAGTTTGGTCTCCCTTAAATGTATGTTAAGCACTGTAACACGTTACTTTTATTCATAATTTATTTTTTTCCGTAATCCTTCGCCAAACCGGAAGATTCTAATACACAAATCAAAAAGTTTTGCGATCATGGTAGCATTTCGCATATTTTTTGTTGTTATTTATTTCATCTTTCTTGACAAAAACCGCTTAACCAACTTAAGCATTTATGCTTCATATCCGTTTGCTTATCAGTTGCAATATGTTTGTAATGAGGAGATTCTTAAACATATTAAATAGTTTTCCGTAATTGGATCCATTGCCAAATGGCGTATTTTAGTTAATACGATTTGATGCAATGAAGTCTATTTTGTGAAAGTCTTTAATGATATCCACATTTACACTGAACCATATTGTTGCCAATATTGTTTTGTTTGTTTGTTTCTCGCTAACTTTGGCTGTAGACTTGATTACGGGAGATTAGAAAATCTATCATTATTCTCATTTAAAACGTCTTGAATAATGTGACATAATCGTAGTGCATATTATAACACGTAATTTTCGACTACATTGAGAAACATTGAACTTTTGGAAGCCAGTTTTGATAATAACATTCATTTTAAACCATATTTGCTGTCAGCACTTTCAGGGCTGCACTACATACTGGGCTTGCTCATTCATTATGATGACGTCACAAAAGGTGGCTGACTAGGAGGAAAGACATACAGCGATTGGCACAAAACGATGGGCGCGTTGCTTTGGACCAATCGCTGGTCGCGGTCAGCCACCATTTGTGACGTTTTGAAAGTGAATGAGCAAGCCCGGTATCTAGTGTTGCCTTGGCACTTTAGACCCGTGGCGTAGAATCTGATTAAAATTCACGAACTTTCTTCTATATGCCGATCTCTGTTCGATTCTGTTTTTCTCTGCTTTCCTATTTTGATATAGTTCAGGAGTTTTCATAACTGCATAATTCCCTTACTTTGGCATTTCTGCTTAATGTCTACTGACTATTAAGATCCTGAACTTGTAAATACACCACGCCAACATTACAGCCTATAATTCTAATTACAGCAACCCGTTTTTTCTCTCTATATTGCAACTCTATAGTTAATATAGTGCCCCGGTGCGTCTACGACAGCTGTTCCATCAGAACATTTGATTTCAAAATAAAAGTATCGTTTCTAATTTGAACGCCCGAAAAAAAAAAGCTGGTATTGGCGATTTTAAAATTTCTATTGGCAAGATTTGCGCCCAAATAACATAAAAGTACATAATGATGTTATGTATTTTGTAAATGTATATTCAATTACTATTTTGAAAGCGATTGGTCATTAATAATGGTAAATATGATTGGTGATTAACAATCATTTTCGGTGGTCTCTCTTCCTTGCACGTATAATACATAAATACCAAATTAACTGACAATTTGTTTCGAAATTTGACTCATTAAATATCATTACATAAGTTGTATTTGTTTACATTCAGCTTACATCAAGAAAAAATAAAGAATGATGTTGAGTTGTATATCACATAATTATAGTAAACTTTGATTGTGTCACTGGTACGAATTATTTTTTTGACACCAGGCAGCGCTCCAAAAAATCTTTCACGGGAAACTAACTTTACGAAGGATTATCTCCATGGTTTAATGGTTTAATATTTTAAACCTTCACGACGAATGAATCTTTTTTTTTTTTGTTTACTTTCATGGATAGAGAATTTGAACTGCGAAGCTAATTTCAACTGAAGTTATTGGAGAATATATACATAATTGAACGTAAGCCATCTCTCAAATATTAATTTATTTTGAACGATCTTTCTAAAAATGTCACATTTATGAGGTTTCATTCGAAAAAATAATTTTGAATAAAAATGGCCGCCTGGCATATGAAAAAGTGAAGCGGGCATTCCGGAACTGTTGATGACAGTCACATGACTTAAGGTTTTATTATAGAGATTTCATGTCACATTTGTTATCTACAAGTTTCCATGGCAACATTAGCACTCTTCACTTGAGACTCTAATCTTAAGTACCGGCGAATAAAAAGTCCAGAAATTTTAGACCCAATCGTGGTAAAGTATTTCGTTTTATCAAAAAAAGTATTGTTTTCTTTTAAATACGACTTCATTTTTACTCAGTGAAGCTTATCGCCTAGCGTCTCAAACTTAATATAAGCGGGATGAAAAAATATTGAAATGTAACAGCTTTGTGAGGGAAATTTCTTGTTTTTTAAAGCATGGAACATTTTTCTGTTACAATTTTTTAAAAAGTTGTTTTCAATTGTAATGAGAAAATGGCATTAATAAGGATATAAACGATAAAGATAAATAAACGCCATTATTTCTCTTTTCTCTGCAACATTGGAAGTCACCCGATTGCCACAATCAATCTCACAATATAAAAATTATTTAAATTAAAATTAAAATATAAAAATTAAAATATTTTAAAAATAGCTAGTGTAGACACATTTTCAAAACAACAACATTCATTAAAAAAAATAATTAATAAAATTTGTCCTGAAGAAATCTCAAGGCAAATGACTAAGGAAACAGCCTTGTGATTTAAATATAATAGATTTTGAAATAACCAGCCGACTTGTTATTTTTAATTTCATAAATTTTCCAATGAATGTATAATTTATAATTCTCTATTAAGAAATTATTAATGGAGCTCCAATAATGAAAAAAACCGATTTAAACATAATAATAATTGCAGTTTTCTCTAAATATACTGGATATTTTCAATTTAGAACGGCGTTTTTCGAAATAAATCATCGAGTAAATAAGATGAAACTGTAGGTATCACACTTTAAAAAAGAATAACTCTAAACATCTGTGAAGAATAAATCTTTCATTTTTCTGCCTTTAATTTAATAAAGTATGGACAAAATATATAAATATATATATATATATATATATATATATATATATATATATATATATATATATATATATATATATATATATATATAACTATAAAGTAGTTTCACTCTGAAAGCAAGAACATTGACTTCTTACAGAACTTAATAATTCTTCCGAAGAAACAGGATTGTTAATAAGGAAAAAAAATAAAATATATATCGTGTAATTGTACTTAACGTAATTATCTGGATTATCAGATAAAAATGTCAGGGAGAAATGAAGTAATTCCCTATATTGTTTACAGTCAGCAACTGCATCAAAAAATATTTTTCTTACATGAAGTTGTAAATATAGTTTTGTGCTGGTATATCTTTTAATATTTCATATATTTCTTTTCTGACATGTAGACTCAAAACCTAAAGTTCTTTATTTCTTTAAATCATATTATGCAAGAAAATGGGCCACATTCGAAATTTATGGCTTTGCAGAATTTTTTTCAGAGTTCTTTAATTATTATTATTGTCGAGATATATAGTTTTGGAAAATATTTTAGAAATGTCAGTAATTTTTATGCTGAGAGCATAGTCTTATAACAGCTAATTAAAGAAAAAACATGTATAGCCGATAATAATTTGTATAACTAGGCATTTGTTTATTTTTCTCGAGAAATTTGTATAAAACAATCGGATTAGAGTACAGGCAAGAAAAAAAAAATACGCACTCGCTATTATTAGAGTACAATAAAGCCGATTTAATTTTTTTTCCAAATGCGAAGTAAATGTAATTTTTTTTCTATTTGAAAGAAAAACAAGGTAACCCATTTACTTCGTGTGATTTTCATCTAGAATTTTAAAGGAATTTTAATGGTTTCTCTAGTTATCTATTATTAAGTTGATGATATTTTTAATAAGATGTCATATTATTTTAGCTTTCATATACACAGCTTATATGAATAATAAAAATGTATCTGTTAGGCTTAACATCGAAATATAATTTTATTTAATTTCGATGATGTGGAGATTTAATGTTTTTTTTTTGTTTTGCAGTAAGTTATTGAAAGATTTTTGACATCCTTTAATATAACTTAGAATACACTTGCACAATATTTTTTTTCAGTTTTTCAATGTTGTTGAAAAACACAAGCATGTTAGTATCAATGGGATTTGAAGTTTATAAGTTTTTATAATTTGTTATGCAAACAACAGAACTCAACAAAGTCATTGAAAATTGTACCATAATTTTAGAAAATGTTTCAGCTTTATGAATGAAAGAGTGCGTTTATTTTTGAAAATGAGTTCTCTTTTACGAGTGGAAAAATTTCTCCTCTGGATCTAACTTTTTATTTATTTTTATACTAAAATTTATTTGAACGCATAGTAGTATACGAGCAGGGAAGACCGAGCTATGCTCGGTCAAAATTAAATCTGAGTTCAAATATCATGACCCATGACCAAAATGACCCACTAATTGAATTTTCTCGAACATGCGACTTAGCCCATCAGTCTTTTCGTGCCCGAAAACCATAGGATGCAAAATTTAGTGTAAATTGAGCCGCTATTTAGATCTTGACCCATTATGACCCAGAAATGACCCACTAGTTGAATTCTCTCGAACATGTGACCTAGCCCAATGATTTTCGCGTGCCCGAAACTCTTAGGATACAAAATTTAATCAAAATCGTTAGAGCCGTTTTATAGAAAAAATTAATTTGACCCGCTTTGACGCAAAAAATGACCCACTAATCGAAAGTTCTCGAACATGTGACCCAGCCCAATAGTCTGCTCGTGCCCGAAAATAGTCGGATACAAAATTTCGTCAAAATCGTTTGAACCGTTTTTTAGATACAATTAGCTTGACCATGACCCAAAATGACCCCAAATGACCCACTAATTGAATTTTCTCGAACATGCCCAACAGTCTTCTCGTGCCCGAAAACCATTGGATGCAAAATTTAGTGTAAATTGAGCCGCTTTTTAGATCTTGACCCACAATGACCCAGAAATGACCCATTAATCGAATTTTCTCGGACATGTGACCTAGCTCAATGCTTTTATCGTGCTCGAAATAGGACACAAAATTTAATAAAAATCGTTAGAGCCGTTTTTTAGATACAATTAGCTAGACCATGACCCAAAATGACCCACTAATCTAATTTTCTCAAACATGTGACCTAGCCCAATGGTTTTCTGGTGCCCCAAAATGGTAGGATACGAAATTTCGTCAAAATCGTTAGAGCCGTTTTTAAGATAATTTTTGCATATATATATATATATATATATATATATATAACCACACATAAGATTTGCTCGTATTAGAATATATGATAAAGTTTTTAGAAGGTCGAGTGGAATTACTCCAGATTTTTTTAACTAACATATGTATACAGTTTTTAATGTAGTAGTACTCTGCAAAAAAATTTGTTGATTTTACCGCGCATGTGCGGCAGTGTATTGTTGCTTATTTTACTGTTTATTTCTGTTAATTTTATTGTATAATACTAGCAGCTGGGATGACAATATTATACCGTAAAATAAAATAAAAAATTTTTGTTGTGTATATGTATAATAATTTAGTGTAAAGGTCTTTTTATGTGATTATACTATTCTTTAAAATTCTCAAAAAACCTTACATTTTAGAATATCAAAGTGGTGTGATCCCTTAACATAAAATGTTATTGCTGCAAAAACTACAAATCTTCAGCAGGATTAACTTAAGCATCCAGTTATTTTGTTTTCAAGCATTTGTTACTTTGCAAATTTTACAATTTTTTCCATATTAGTTAAAGTTGTTATTTGAGAAATTTTAGATATAATTTCAAACTTTTAATAGAACCAACACTATCTAAGTTTTTCTTTCTCTAGTAATGTATTTATCAACATTCGATTGAACTGCTTCTTGAATTTATTTCATTGACTATTTCAATACCTGTAGTTTATGTATAGTTAATGACAATTGATTAATCTGCATACTAGGACTTCCCTCAAAGGGATTAGTGATATTTCTCAGAACATAGGGTTAACAACTACGATATAAAGAAGATACAATGTGTGAAAAAGAGCAAATTAAATGATAGAATTACAAAATATCATATATAAATTATATACAACAGTATAAATTATATACAAAATATCATATATACTGTTATGTTTTCATATATATATATATATAATTTGGCAAATAATCTCATTTTCTTAAGTTGGAATAGCTCAAAACTTTAAAAAACAAACAAACAAACAAACAACAACAAAAAAACCGGATTTTTTTTAAAACGCCAAGCTTTTTAAAGTCACGTAATGAGATTTGCAGCCGAGAGCGTATTTTAGCAAGCGTAGTTTAACGCAAATTTAATTTCATTGTTGAAACATTGTCTTTGTGACAAATATTTACATTTGAATTTAAAAATTTTCCTCCTTGTTTATTTGTATAACTATTTATAGAAACTCATACACTTCAAACCACATTGATAACAAGCTTTACTACAAACCTGATTACGAAACTGTAGCCTAAATTCCTACTAAAGTAATATAAAAAATCTTTCGATGACTTCTGTAAAAATCAAATTGAAAAAAATACATATATTTCAAAGATAATACTTCTTGATTATTTTGTAGGAGACTCTACCCCCTGCGCTTTTACTGCTTCAAACCTCAGATTTTTCTTCTGCCTGTCTGTCTGTCTCTCTCTACAATCTGTTTGTTTCCCTATCCGTTCTTCTACCCATCTCCATACCCGATTGACTGTCTCTCTACACGTCTCGCTACATGTCGTATATTTCCCTACTGGTCTCTCTACCCATTTATCTGTTTCTCTAACCATCGCTGTCTAACTACTTTTATGTCTAGCCGTGTGTGTATACTGTATTTCTCTCCGTACCCATCTGTTGACTGCCTCTCTACTCGTCTATATACCCGTCTCACTATCCATGTGTTTTTACACTGCATCTTTAATCGTCTCGCTATCCATCTGTCTATCCGTCTCTCTTAACTGTCTCGCTTCCCGTTTCACTACCCGTCTTTCGACACGTCTGTCTGTCTATATAACCCCTCTCTCTACCCGTCTGTCAACTCATCGCTGTACTCATCTCTGTACTCGTCTCTCTATTCACCACGCTACCCGTCTCGCAACCTTTCCCTCTACATGCCTGTCTACCGGCCTGGCTACTCGTGTCTGTACCCATCTCCCTACCTATCTCGCTACCCCTCTGTCAACCCTCTTTTGTCTCAGTACCCGTCTGTCTATTCGTTTCGCTACCCGTTAGCTTATCTATGTCGCTATCCGTCTCTACCCGTATCTCTACCCATCTCACTACCCGTCTGTCTACCCATTCGTTTACACGTCTCTGTACATCTCGCCACCTTCCCAATATTTAAACAATTTATTATACAGAAGCTGTTCATCTGTTATTAAATGCAAACAGAAGTAATTTATCTGATAAGTGTAATCAGATGCAATTTTTTTAAATACATACATATACCAGCATAATAATTCATCAGGTTTATTTTCATTGTATGTCATTTGGCAGTAAATCTGAACTTCTTAAAACTGAAGTTAAGCTTTTTAAAAAAGCCCCAAGGTCCGTATAACTGGGAAGGAAAAGTACCCTAAGGGCTACTATATACATGTTATTAAGTTAAGTGAAAGTTTCGTAATCGAGTTCGCAGCAATTGCTTATGTCAGAAAGCGTGGCTTAACGCCATTTTAAATTCATTTCTGTAACTTCCTTTTACTTTTTTTTTTAGGGCGGGTGGGGGAGGGAGGGTTCCAAATATTTACACTTAAATTCAAAGTATTACCCCCATGTTAATATTAGTGTTGTTTGTATTATTATGACCGAGCTTCATTCGAAACAAATGTAAAAGACTTCTTCCACAGTTTTTTTTTCTAGGAGAAACTTCCGTAAACGGGCCCAAAGCTAATCGGAGAATTTAATATCATTATTTTTTGTAACTCTTATAGAGTTAAAACAATATTGTTGCTAGCATTACTCTTATTTGAGACCGACCTTGTTTGTGTATCTGAATGGGGAAAAGTTCTGTATCATGTGCTGGTTGGCACGATTGGCGAAAAAATTAAAAATGGTGCTGAAAGGCAGTTTTAGCATCTTACCAAAATTTCCTAGAGAGAGGAAAAATATGTTTTTCAAGTATTTACAAATATAGATTTATTAAACCATGTTTTTGCGTCATCTTAAAAATATAAGTACGATGCAAAAATAAAATTTTATTGCCATTTTCGATATTTTAATAAAAATACATAACAAACATATATAACAAAACTAAGAGACATTTTTGTGATAAATAATTCTTGTTGTCAGGGGGGGGGGCAAATTGTAAGGGAAGAAATATCTGATATAAATAACTTTTAAAATATTAAAATGGAGAAGTGGTCCGTATAAAAATGTAAAACATAATACGCCTGATATAAGTATTTTTTAATTTTTTGATATTTCCAAAAGAACAGATAAAAGGGTAAAACCAAGGCAACACTAGATACCGGGCTTGCTCATTCCCTCTCAAAACGTCACAAATGGTGGCTGACCGCGACCATCGATTGGTCCAAAGCAACGCGCCCATCGTTTTGTGCCAATCGCTGTATGTCTTTCCTCCTAGTCAGCCACCTTTTGTGACGTCATCATAATGAATGAGCAAGCCCGGTATGTAGTGTAGCCCTGGTAAAACTCCCGGCGAAGATGTCATATACTCACCACGTTGGCGCGATTTTCCCCCTGCCAATTTGGCAAAAACTGTTTGTTGTGTTTATTTACTTTTTATTTTAATTCTATAGATTATTTTTATATGTATATCAATATTTATTGATATCAAACTACATTATTTATTTATTTTTATTTCCTTTTTTAAAATAGTAGAAGTTACGTTTATTACGTTATGTTATTTTTATATTGAAATAAAAAATCACGTGCTATTATTGCCTGATATTAGTGACTAAAATTCAAAAACAAAGTTTTCGCCAAATTGGTGGGGGAAAACATCGCGCCAACGTGGTGCGTATATGACATCTGTCATTTCACTTATGTATTGGTACTTTTATGTTAACTTGGCGCAGTTCATAACTCGCCAAATATTGTTCTCATAACATCTTTATATTTCATTAATTTCATTTAACGGTACTTACGTATTATCCGTGCCAGTTTTAAGCCAACTGCGCCAATGGAGCCAATATTACTAATTATATTAACCCTTATATATTTTTTTCTTGCTACATGGTACATGCCTGTGAATAATCTATAATATTATTCTTTCTTATTTACTACTAGCGGCCCTCCCTCGCTTTGCTTCGGGTTAACCTTGAAAACCTTCATCTTTTTGTGTTTTCTGTAGACCTTTTTAATGTGTACAATAATTAGTACATTATTTTGATAAATCTTGTAGGATTCAGCCTGCGTTTGCAATGTATAAGCGGAAAAAAATGAAATTATTTACGACATCACATTAAAAACCTCAAAAATAACAGTATTTCTCCACTATTTAATGGATATACATATAAACCTTCCTCTTGAATCACTCTATCTATTAAAAAAACCGCATCAAAATCCGTTGCGTAGTTTTAAAGATTTAAGCGCACATAGGGATATAGGGACAGAAAAAGCGACTTTGTTTTATACTATGTAGTGATTTATCTGAAATTACAAAGCAAAACATATGGTTATTATACATATAAACCTTCCTCTTGAATCACTCTATCTATTAAAAAAAACCGCATTAAATCCGTTGCGTAGTTTTAAAGATTTAAGCGTACATAGGGATATACGGACAGAAAAAGCGACTTTGTTTTATACCATGTAGTGATGCTATTTACCATTTATTAATTTTACTATAATAATGTTATTTACTATTTTTAACAATGTTAAAAATTTAATAAACAACATTAAAGACCTGCTTTTAAATCGTTCATTCACAGAGCTTTCTTAATTTGTTCGGGTATGCAATTAAAACAAGAGCTTAATTTTATAAAGCAAATAGCCACTAATCATGGGTTTCCCCTTAAGTACATTTATAACATCATTCACAAGCATCATTGTCCACCCCCTCATAGCTTGCCTAATAACCAACAGAGGCCAACATATTGTCGGTTTGGATATGTTCCCGTTATTTTTGAAAAGTTAAGGAGTATAGTTCGTGGGTTTAATATTCAGCTTATTGCTATTCCCCCTCCTTACCTCACTAATTTATTATGTAGTAACCTGGATCCTACACCGTTGCGCGAATGTGCGGGTGTTTATGAAATACCTATTGTTTTGAAAGATGGCACTAAAAAGTTTTACATTGGGGTTACAAAACGGAAATTTATTGAACGTCTAAAAGAACATAAAAGGAAAATTTCACAATATCAACAGACAACAGCCCTGTCTAAGTTCTATTTTAATAATCCTGACAGCCACATAGATTTTGATAACGCTAAAATTAAAATTCCATGTAATAACGTCTTTGAGGGTCTGCGAAAGGAGTTCATTGAAATTATGATTAGGAAAAATGAGGTTTGTAATGATAGCATTTCATTTAATATCCCTAAAATTTGGATGAACATCTTGAAATAGTTTATTCCGCTTTTCTTTATTTTAATATTCTTCATTAATAATACATTTACAGCAGTTAGATTTTTGTCCGTTAGGAGATGCTTCTGCATCGTTTCTACTTGTGGTTGGTTGGTACGATGGTTGAGTGTTACCCTTGTTAGTTTTTAATTTGTGGACGGCAATAATATTGTGGCAACGGGCGGATTGTTTTTCGCATTTGAAACTTTAAAAGCAATATCTCATCAAAAAGTCACCTGTAAAAAATGCAGCCAAGTCTCGTAACTCATTTACCGTAAAAAGTACTGAGATCGTATAAAGCCAAGTTTAACTATCTTATTAACTCTGAAATTTTCATTCACAAAATCACTCCTAGTCTCTACATCTTTAGTTAATTATTATTTTGTAACTTGGCAATTACGTAGCACGAGAATGTGATGTATATATATGGGGTTTAGTTTTCTCTGACACCAACTCAATAAATAATTCACTCAATTTACTTCAAATAAACTAGAAAACATCAAGTTAAACTCGAACTCTATATTAATAAAACTAACTACAAAGAAAGTTAAAAAATACATGTAAGAATATGAATATTAATGAACCATCTGGATTATCTGCGTTACATCTTATTTAATCTAAAACATCTCAGTGTCGACGTCTTCAGTATAGTTCAAAAAACGACAGTCTTAACTCACCAACTTCATTGACTCTGCCAAAGCTTCCCTTCGATCCAAAACACCTCTTTTGACTTCCTTTTGAAGTGTGGTTTGGAGCTTGCATGCTTCAACATAGATTATATGACGCAATATCAAGATGAAGTCGCTGATTGGCTTTGACTCTGTCGTTTTAGTTCAAGCAGGAAAACAGTTCAATTCCCACATATAGTTAGTCTTAATCAAATAATACTATAACATATTAAGGTGTAATAACTTCCCTGTACGTATATAATTTGCTTTAGTTAAATTATCCCATCCCATCCCATAACATAGTAAGGTGTAATAACTTCCCTGTGCTGCGTAATTGCCAAGTCACAAAATAATAATTAACTAAAGATGTAGAGACTAGGAGTGATTTTGTGAATGAAAATTTCAGAGTTAATAAGATAGTTAAACTTGGCTTTATACGATCTCAGTACTTTTTACGGTAAATGAGTTACGAGACTTGGCTGCATTTTTTACAGGTGACTTTTTGATGAGATTTCACTTCTTTTTGTAAGTAACCCTCCTTTTCTTGATTTTGGGTTCTTTTTGGAAATCATCCACTGATTTTCGCTAAGCCCACACTCTGTCCCTATTGTTTACAGGTATCAAAAAATTGAAGCTTTAGTTTCGTTTGCAAAGTACTCTAGATAAAAAGAGATTTCAGGTTCCTAGGCAAGCACTAAATTATGGGAGGGGGAGTGTCAAAAGTACTCTCAATTGCTTCCAGGATAGGCGCTATGCATCTGAGATATAACTCGCAGCCCTAGATACTTGATATTTAACATAAAAGAACTTTTTAGTATAAAAAGAAAGCCAAAATTAAAATTTCCGGAAATTTCCAATAAATCAAACTATATTCCTTTTTTCGATGGTTTTTTTTCGTTTTTTTTAGACTTTTTTTATTATTTACGGATTTTTTAATTTTTCCTTACTTTGTGTACAAAACCCTGCCTTTCTGCCAAATGTCAATCTTCTAGGACTACAAAATCGAATTATTTTCAAATTTTCGACTTTTTATGAATTTATTGATTTTTCGATTTTAATTCTAAGTTACCTGATTGTCATGCCAATATAGTAATTATTTGATCCGTCTTCTTAGGATCATTTAGGTTCAATTTAAAGATAAATCAAGTGAATCTTAGAGTCACCATGATTTTATTTAGAAAGGACTATCAAGCCATAACCAGCCAGTAATGTCGGGAGGGTAGGGGGAGCTGTGAAAATTTTTGTGCGGCTAACATCATTTAACAATCCATATTTCATATGTGTAGTAAATAGAGTACAGCATGTGAAAGAAAACAAATCTGTCTATAAAGAAATCGCCTATATCGTAGCCAGTCTATAGCAGAACTTTTCTATAACGAAATTCGTAAACGAAAGAAAAGAAAACCATAATCCGGAGGAAATAACATAAAACAATTAGGGGCGTTGTACTAGCTAATAGGACAATTATCTTATAACTAATGTTTCTAGCAGTACAAAATCAAATTGTTTTCGAAATTTCGATTTCTTAAACATATTTTGATTTTTCGATTTTATTTTCGAATTTTTTAATTGTTCCTTTTATTGAATAGTAAATACTACCTTTACACCAAGTTTTAAGTTTCTAAGACTACAAGATAAAAATATTTTCAATTTTTGATTTTTTCGCATTTTTTTTTTATAATTTTCTGGATTTTATAATTTTTTCTTATTTTGTATCCTTTATTACAAATTTTAAGTTTCTAGAGCTACAAAATCGAATTATTTTAAAATTTCCGATCTTTTTCGAGTTTTTTATTCTATTTTCGAATTTATTGTGTTTTAATTTTTCCTTTTTCTGTATCTTAAACAATAAGTTTACGCCGAATTTTAAGTTCTAAAGCTACAAAATCGAATTTTTTTCGAATTTTCGAATTTTTTTTCGAATTTTACAGATTTTTTATTTATTTCTTTTTTTGTATCCTAAATACTAACTTTATTCCAAATTTTAAGTTTCTAGCTTTACAAAATTGAATTATTTTGAAATTTTCGTTTTTTTTTTCGATTTTTTGATTTTATTTTAAATTTTTGTTGTGTTTTTAATTTTTCTTTTTCTGAATCCTAAACACTACCTTTACACCAAATATTCAGTTTCTAAGACTACAAGATCGTATTATTTTCAATTTCTCTCTTTTTCTTTCTTTCTTTCTATTTTGTTTTTTTTAAATTTTCGAATTTTTTTTTAATTATCCATATTTTTTAATGTTTCCTTATTTAGTATCTTAAATATTACCTTTATTCCAAATTTCAAGTTTCTAGCGCTATGAAATCAAATTATTTTCAAAATTTCCTTATTTTTCGATTTCTTTCGATTTTTTTTATTTTTTTTTCGAATTTTATTGCGTTTTTATTTTAACTTATTCTGAATCCTAAACACTATCTTTACCGAGAATTTTAAGTTTCTAAGGCCAAGAGATCAAATTATTTAAAATTTTTTCAAATTTTTTCGAATTTTTCGAATTTTTGATTTTTTTTCGAGTTTTCTGGATTTTTAAATTTTTCCTTATTTTGCATCCTAAATACTGCCTTTATTCCGAATTCCAAGTTTCTAGCGCCACAAAATTGGATTATTTGAAATTTTTCGATTTTTTTCGATTTTTCGATTTTATTTTAAATTTTTTTTGTGTGTTTTTGATGTTTTCTTTTTCTGAATTCTAAACACTACCTTCACACCAAATTTTAAGTTTTTAAGACTAAAAGATCGTGTTATTTTCAAATTTCAATTTTGTTCGATTTTTTTGAATTTTCGAATGTTTTTTTTTTTTTTTGAATTTTCCGGATTTTATATTTTTTCCTTTCTTTGTATCCGAAATGCTAGCTTTATTCCAAATTTTCAGTTTCTGTGGCTGTGGGATATACCCAATCTTTTTGATGACGCGAGAGTGAGTGAGTGAGTGTATGAGTGACAAAAAATCGAAACTTTGAGTTCATATATCGCCTGCACTAATTTATGGGTATTTTTGAATTATCCATATTTTTGAATTTTTAGTTATTTAGTATCTTAAATATTACCTTTATTCCAAATTTCAAGTTTCTAGCGCTATAAAATCGAATTATTTTCAAATTTTCCTTATTTTTCGATTTTTCCGATTTTTTTGTTTTATTTTCGAATTTTATTTGGTTTTTTATTTTAACTTATTCTGAATCCTAAACACTATCTTTACTGCGAATTTTAAGTTTCTAAGGCTAAAAGATCAAATTATTTTATTTTTTTCAATTTTTTTCGAATTTTTCGAATTTTTGAATTTTTTTTTTCGAATTTTCCGGAATTTTTAATTTTTCCTTATTTTGCATCCTAAATACTACGATTTTCGATTTTCGATTTTTTCAATTTTGCTTTCGATTTATTTGGTGTTTTTGATGTTTTCTTTTTTCTGGATGATAAACACTACCTTCACACCGAATCTTAAGTTCCTAAGACTACAAGATCGTATTATTTTCAATTTTCAAGGAATTTGTTGAATTTTCGAATGTTTTTTTTTTCGAATTTTCGGATTTTATAATTTTTCCTTTCTTTGTATCCTAGACACTACCTTTTTTTCAAATGTCAAGTTTCTAGGGCTACGGGATCTACCTAATCTTTTTGATGACGCGTGAACGAGTGAGTGAGTGAGTGACAAAAAATCGAATGTTTGAGTTCATATATCGTCTGAACTAGAAAAGATAGATAGTTTTAATTTTAAATTTTGGTCCTGTGTGCCAAATACTCTAGAAAAACGAAGTTTCAAATTTTTGGGATACACCAGCGCGGAGATATGAGGGGGTCAAAAGTGCCCTGAGTTGCTTCCAGAAAAGTATGCTTACGGCTGTCCTCTCTCGACTTGGCGGAGGCACTGCCGTGCCTCCAGATCTAAAACAAACTATCCCCATCCTGTGGGATTTGTTTTTCAATGTTTTACTTTATTTAATGCCAAACATAGATTGCATCCGACAACTCATAAAAAAGTCCTCCGGCCTGTACCGGCAGGAAAAGGTAGCTTTCCTGTATCTTCGTTTTAAAATTTTAGCTAATGTTACTCGAAAACAGCAAGTTAAAATGCAAAGAAAACGTTTACAAAAGATTCGTTTACACTGAATTTGAATAAGAAATTCGCCAAATTATTGAGCTATAGCCAAGTTGACTTCATTTATGAAGACTTATTTTTGGCGAGATTTCGCCAATTGTCGCCAAGTTTGGCGAGAATTTGGGGCTAATGGATATGAATATATAGTTTTATGCGTATGATTGGGAAAATGATTACAACAATGAAAGAAAATAATTTGCGAGAAATCGCGTTCACTAAAACTTATAAATTTATATTAAAATCATTAAAATTACAGACATTACAATACACTTCGTAAAACATTAAAAACATATTAAAATTGGACGTTTCGGATTTACATGGAAAATCCCTCTTCAACAACAACATTTCACTTAGCGTAAATCATAGTTCAAAAATATCAACAAATAGAAAATGCAACGTATCAAAATTTCGAAGTCTAAGTTACAGTTATAATAACACGGAGTATTCATTCGGGATTGCACCTGCTTGACCATTATTGACCATAAATTTATCGTTGGTTTTTTGTAATGTGCTGTTTTGTTTCAAAATGTCAGCCAGCCTAGAATTTCAAACTGCTCTATCTCAGCCAATTTTTAAGATAGAGGTAAAACAAAAAATGCTCTGGAAACCTTGTATCAAGTCCTAACACCTAATTAAAAAATAAACTTGATTTTTTAACTTTTTTGTATATTTATTTTAGTTTTAAAATTTTCCGTGGCCGCCATCTTGAAACAAGATGGCGGACCAAGCTGGTCAACGAACTCGGTCGAGGCATTGGTGAGCTTAATACACACAATTAGTTTCATCCAAATTAATTTATAAATACGAGCGTTATCGTATCAAATTATTTTCATTTTTTCAATTTTTTTCGAATTTCTTTATTTTTTTTTCGAATTTTCTGGATTTTTTTAATTTTTCTTTTTCTGTATCCCAAATACTACCTTTATTCCTAATTTGAATTTTCTAGCGCAACAAAATCGGATTGTCTTCAAATTTTCGGTTTTTTTCAATTTCTTCGATTTTTTCAATTTTGCTTTCGCTTTTTTTGGTGTTTTTGATGTTTTCTTTTTCTGGATGTTAAACACTACCTTCACACCAAATCTTAAGTTTCCAAGACTACAAGATCGTATTATTTTCAATTTTCAATTTTGATGAAATTTGTTGAATTTTCGAATGTTTTTTTTTTCGAATTTTCTGGATTTTATAATTTTTCCTTTCTTTGTATCCTAAACACTACCTTTTTTCCAAATGTCAAGTTTCTGGGGCTACGGGATCTACCCAATCTTTTTGATGACGCGTGAACGAGTGAGTAAGAAGTGACAAAAAATCGAATGTTTGAGTTCATATATCGCCTGAACTAGAAAAGACAGAAAGTTGCCAAATACTCTCTATAATTGATGTTTAAAATTTTTGGGATACTCCAGCGCTGAGATATGGGGGGGTTAAAAGTGCCCTGAGTTGCTTCCAGAAAAGTATGCTTACGGCTGTCCTCTCTCGACTTGGCGGAGGCACTGCCATGCCTCCAGATAAGAAAATTTTTCTGAAGATGACCATAGATGGTGGTCGAAACGTCGATATTTTTAATATTAATGTATGTATAAAAGTTTAAATTTGTATACACCATTCAGTAAAAATATGTGATGTTTTATATTCACTTCTTTAATGTTGTAATATTTCATGGTGTAATCGCCCAGCATTTATATTTATATTTATATTATATTTATATTTAATAAACATATATTACATTTTATTTATTTTATATTAATTACCATTTTTAACTATGTTATTTGATAATGTTAAATTACTGTGTTTGAAAACATGATTGGCAACGATAAACAAGATTGGTACTTGGCAGCCATTTTTGGCGATCAATCTCCTTTCACGGATAATACGTAAGTACCCATTTAACTATAAACCTTTCACTCATTTCATTTGAAATACATACATTAAAAATACATGTCTTCCACTCATTTAATTTAAAATACATGCCTTTCACTAATTCCATTTAAAATACTAAGAAGAAAATAAAAAGAAATAATGCCGCAAATCAAAATCTTTTATTTAAACATAATAGAATTGATTTCCATTTACACATGCGAAATAAAAAGCTGCCAATGTTGAGATTTGCGCCAAATCTCTAATACAAAGTTATTGCGGATTTTTTTCTTTCAAACAGAAAAAATTCCAGATTAATTTTCAATTTTTAATAAATGGAAATATGTTTTATTGTACTGATATTGTATTGTATTGTGCGTGCATATTTTTTTGCTCCATGTTACTCCATGAACTTTTAAAATCTTATTATTTACGAAAATCTCCGCCGCTGAAAATGACGTATGTACTAAATTTTAGTGACGTATGTACTTTAATTGTGCTTTTTTATCTATTTTTTAAATATAATTTCCAAACGGTTTGACATTTATTCTTGGTAATAAATAGACGTCGTTGTCACCTTTATAGGTACCTGCTGTAAAAATTTGAACGAAATCCGTTAAATATTTTTTGAGTTATGCTTGACGAAAGGTTTTAATATCCATCGTAGCTATATATGGGGCAAAGTAATACTGCGCTGTGTATGAGTCTTCGTTGCACTCAGACAATAATCTAGAAAGAAGACAATTTTGTATGCTTATGATACTGTATTTCGTTATATGGTGTGCTTAGATTTTCCAGTATTCCTCATTAGGGGATTAGTCAATGAAAACCAACATTTTAGGAATATTTTGATATAACAGTGCACAATTACTTGGGTTTTAGAGTCCCATGTTACAATTGAGAAAGTACAAAATTAAATGCCTAAAAAAAATTCGTTACATATTGGCTTCCAATCATAATTCTTACGATGCATATATCGGTTTCTAGCATAAAAGAAAACATATATACACATAGGTATTTTTTCGTATCTATAGACTAATCGAATAATGTTTCGTTAATGAAATGAGGGGCTTTAACTGATAAGATTTACCATTGGGGCTATCATTATATGTTCTCAGGGACTACACGATTAATGTAAAAATTAAAGATTGGATAAGCATTGCAATGATTTCATTAAGCGAGAAACTTGTGGAACTAAGTAGTGTGGTTTCGGAAATAAAAATATATAAACTGATAAAATTGAACTCGGTCAATACAGTCTCAAGTATTCAATGATATATATATATATATATATATATATATATATATATATATATATTGTGAATTTATTTATTCTCTCTATACATTACTTTAATTTCTAATTTATTTATTTATTTATTTATTAAGCAAATGAAAAATTGCATTGTTTAGAAATATTATTATTTAAAAACTTGTGTCAGTTTTAAATACTCTCATCTTATTGACATTGATAAAATGCAAAATAGTGTAATTAAATTTGTGTTTTCCTCAAAATACAAGATGTAACATTTATTATGAAATATTTATTGAATATATACGAGAATAAAATATTCATATTCTATAACAAGGTATAAAAATTTAAACGAAACTTTATAACTAATCGAAAATGGACGTGAGCAGTATTTAAATAATAGGAAATAATTTGAAAATATAGATATCCATAGAATAGGTTAGTTGAGTCTTTTATATACTTTGAAAAATATTATTTCTGAATTAATAATCAGAAACATGAATTTTTTATTAAAAGTTGTATCTCATTATTAATTAAAAGCATTTTGTTTTATTTTTATGGTAATTTGCAAACAAGATATAAATTATATACCATACCATACTATTATACATTAAGAGTTACTAAAAGGTATTACTTTACATATCTTATAGAGTATCGATATACGCACAGAGTGTATGTTCAGATTTATGTTTTGTCCAAACTATGGCAACCCACATTCCAGAACATGTTTTTTCTCATCTGGATGAGTTCAATTAGAAGAGTGAGACAATTAAACAAAAATTAGTTTGGCGATTATGACAAGCTCGCCAGAATATTTGGCGATTTGCTTTGGTCCCATATACAATCGACAACTGAAATTTTATTTATCGTATGTCACCACTGTGTTACAGGGGCACCTTGATGACACTATATTCATTTACTTTTCCAATATCTTTATTATTAATGTTCGGAAACGTCTGTCTGTGTGTCTGTGTGTCTGTACCTGGAAAAACTCGGCACCCGTAGCGAGTAGCGAAGCGCTTTTTTTTTTCAAAAAATTCGGAAAAATCCCGGGATTGGTGACACTCAGTATCGAAGAAATCGGCCCCCAATTAAGGGAGTTATTAATTAACAAAGTCTCGAAAATTAGCGAAAAAGGAGCATTTTTTCCAAAACAAAGAAACGATTTCGGGGCCCTCCGTCGAGGCTAGCAACCGAGCCAATCAGCTTTCGTCTTCCACCCGCATCCCCATATTTTTCATTCCGGCTCTGATAAACATGGCGTACTAGAAGTTTTCCAGCCTTTTTTCAAAAAATCGCAAAAATGGTCACATCGGCACAAAAATTTGCAGACGGACGTAAAAAATTTCGCGAATTCATGAAGGTAAAATTCGTGAAATTCGACCAATTAGAAGAGAAGATTTCCAAAGATTTCCAAGCTTTTACAATTAATAAACTTTTAATTGTATGTCGAAAAAAAGATCAGTTTTAATTTCAATACTTCAGCAGGCGTCTAACGGCGACAAACGTCTGCTGAAGAAATAACAAAACAAAACATTTTTTTTTTAGTGGAAGTATTCCAGGTCTATCAATTTTTTTTGAAATATTACATTTATCGATTTGAAAATTACACATCCATCCGTAAATTTTCACAAGGATTCTAAATATGTAATTTTCGAATTTCTCCGATAATTAGGACAGAATTTACAATTATTTTTTTATTTAATTAGACCACTTAAAAAGATTTTATTTGGGAACACTTGATATCTCAGTTATATTTCATTAGCACAGACATCACGACGTTTATTCATGGAGATAAAACAATTCCTTTTTAAAGGAACTGCGGTTTCTATAAGCTTATAAAAATTTTATAGGACCAGGGTGGGACCAGGGTCGGAGGTTCGTTCGGTTAGAGGTTTGTACTATTCAATGTGCAAATTAAGGTATTATCCGGTGCCGAAGGCAACGGGGACCCGGGTCGGAGGTTCGTCCTGTTCGAGAATTTACAAGATTCGAGATTTTCTACAATTCGAGGCACCGATGTAAATTAGGGGCCCGCTAGCGGGCGAAGCCAGCTAGTTTCTTTTATTATTTAAATATTTTTATTTTCGTTTTCCACATTTTTATTTCCTAAAAGATTTTTTATGAATGTTGCAATTATTCTTAGGTAACAAACCAAATCTATTTTATAACTCCATGTTTTTATATCATCGATATAAAACTATAAATTGAATGTGCACTTTTTTTATTGCAATTTCATCGATTATTTTTATATGGTTATTTAATAAAGAATACTAAAATGATCAGTTGGTTGTGTAGTGTTTAATGGCGCAAAGTCCTTTCCGGGACATGCTAAGTCAAAATAGGAAGATTGCTGTAACGATGTAACGCGATAGTAATGTGGGATTGGATAGTAATGTGGAATTGGAAATAATAGCCATCCGTAAATTAATATCCTTAACAGTACAATATAACAGACTCAGGGGTTCAATTAATAGATACACGATATCATATGGAAAGAAAAAGCATGACAATAGGAGTGTGGAGAAATCGCAACATTATTATGACGCGATATTTCCGTGAGAGGTGAATTTTTAAAAAAGCGAGAGAAATGCTTTGTTCCATAGTTTTAACATCCAGATGAAACTTGGAATTCTGATATATGCCAAATAAAATATTTGAAGTAGAATTCTAGATGAATCCTGGTATTTATGTTTACGAAGGTGTTATATTATTGATGTGTATGACGTGTTGTGATCTCATCATCATACTATGGTTTGAGTGAGTAATAAATGTTGTATAATATTGAAAAGTGAAGAGATATACTCATTTACAGTTTTACTCCAAGTGAATATTTAAGAAACTGTAAGATTATTCTGTAAAATCCAACAGTAATAAAATAGTTTTCATATAATTTTATTTCCAGTATAATTATTTATTATAATATAATAATAACTTGGAAAGACAATAGATTAATGAACAACATTCAATTAATTGTTACTGTACATTAAAGACATGAAGATTTATAAATTCACCTGTTGTAAAACGTTTTTCAAATCTATTTATACATTTTTAGAATTAGCAGTCAGATTAATAAATATATTCTTGTCCAATATATTTTTCTCGAATTAACACTTTTTTTAATTAAATAATTAAACAGTAACCTTTCAGAATAAATTTACTGAGGTATGAATAAATAAACATAAAAAAATAAATAAACTGCTAATATTTTTCACAACAGAATCTTAAGTTGCTTGTTATTCTTTAAAAAAATGTTTAACTTTTCTTAGAAGAAAGATGCTTAAATTGCTGAAATCTTGTTTACTTTTCAAATATGACAATGCAAAGTTAAAAAAAAATATTTTAAACATAATTACTGTTTATTTTTCATGTATATTTTAGTTATCACTTTCATTAATTTTTAGAAGAAAATTCTTCTTAAACAGGTATGCATATAGTGTGTATGTATATACCACTGTTCTTTCAAAATATGAATTTAAACATAACATCCTGCCAACACATTCTAATTTCTTCTTTGACCTTTTTCTACAGTAATAAGTTTCGAAAGACTTGTAAAGCATGTGTGAAAAATTTTGGTTTTGTATGCGACTTTTTATTTATTTATTTATTATTTTTTTCTTTTTTTTTCAAGCAATTAATATTATTTTCTTTTAAAGTTTTATTTTTTATTGAACTTGTTTTTATTGAAAATAGAATGTATTTTAACTATGAGCTTGAAGTATTTTTAAATTGGTTTATTACATGGATTATCTTATTATAAAAACATATTCTTAATATGGTTTATTACATGGATTATCTTATTATAAAAATATATTCTTAATATTTACAAGTCGTACGAAAGATTAAATTAACCTCTAGTCACTTTTTTGGCGCAAAAGTTTTACCTATGCTCAGAAAATATATACTTTGGCGAAATCACAGAAAATATTTCGTTTGCAATGTTCTATTTTTTTATTTTTTATTTTTTCAAGCAATTGAAATTATTTTAAGGTTTTCTATGTTATTGAAAAAAATTGAATTGACTATAGAATGTATATTAACTATAAGCTTGAAGATTTTTAAAGAGGTTGATTACATGGATTATCTTATTATATATAAAAAAAAATTCTTAATATTTACAAGTCAAAATATAAGACGTAAGAATGCTTAAATTATCCTCTAGTCACTTTTTTTTGCCCAAACGTTTTACCTATGTTAAGAAAATATATAATTAGGCAAAAACACAGAAAATTACTGAATTTTTATTTACTTATAAATGATGACACGGAAAAATTAAACTCATTAAAAAAAAAAAAAAAAAAAAAAGAAAGAAAGAATATTTACCTTTTTTTTTTTTTTTTTAACTGAACGCTTCTTTACACTTTAAAAAGATAATAATGTTTCGTGAACAAATCTGCATGTTTACACTTTTGTTTTCAGAGGTATAAAATAAAAACATACATCCTGTAAAACATTCAAATTACTTCATTCAACATTTAACAGTGATAAACTGCGAAAAAAATTCCCGTAAAATTAATGTGTTTGTTTGTTTAGTACGGGGCATTTCTTTCTTTCTTTCTTTCTCTTTTTTGGTACAATCTGAATTATATTCTTGGACTTTTCAAAATGAAAACAGCGTTCAGCCTTCTATAAACATCTTTTGCTTAAAACCGAATTTCATTTCTTCTTGTTGCATTAAGGAGAGGAGAGTGAGGGATCTACGTATTTGGTTTTCGTACTTTTTTCGGTTACACAGAAAATATATATTACCTTAGGTCTTTTTGCATTATATTTATTGACATTTAACTTAAATATTTAAATTTTTGGATAAAAAAAAGAATAATGCCTTGTGCGACGGTGAGTACCTGCAGGTGCGCGCCGCGAATTGCCAATCGGTCGTCCAATTTTCGCCGATCACAAGCAACTGAAACGAATTTTGTCGCCAAGTTATTAATGGACATTAAATTACCTGGAACCAACATTTAGTTTAAAAAGTCGATTTTGTACAAAATACTACACGGTTAGACACCGATCTTATACATCGTATATAGATATTAAAATGCAAAAAAAAAAAAATCTGAAAATAAAGTTTCCATTGGTTTTACGTTAGCTTTGGAGTTTTTTCGCATTACTAGTGCGTGTTCTTGAATTCAAAAATCTGTTTCTAGACATAATTAACACAGTTTAATTTTCTTATATACTTTTACCTTTATCTTGGATAATCACTAAACAAAATGCTGTAAACTGTTTTTTCACCGTGCTTTCATGGATATGAAAGGTGTACACTGTAAAAAACTAGTCGGATGTGCTAATCTCAAAACTTTATTCTTTCTCGTGTACGAAGGTATCCGCACGCCTTCGGAGGGGATTTTTTGAAATTTTTGAAATTTTTTACTTTATACCAATTTTTTATAATGACATTTAAGTTAAAACTCAAAAATATATAATTATTTTAGAAACTACACAGAAATATTTTTTTTAAAAATAAAAAATAGTCTAAATTATGTGAAACATTGACATTTGTGCAAAACATGAAAACTCAAAATGAGATCAATGCATTCACATTTCGCAGAGAATAATTTTCTCTAGGACATAGACTAGCCGCATTATAATAGCATCTCTATCGCAGAAGCTATGGTACTTGAAATACTAATGTAATGAAAAATTTGTAAAATTTCTTGCAATTTTTTAATTTATACCAGTGTAAATATAAAACTAATTAATATATCATCATGATTGTAGTCTATTCCCTCAATAAACATTTGTAAAATAAGTAAAAAAAATTCGAGCCATTTCATGCATGTCTTGCTATAGGATGTTTTGCGTATAGTAAAAATCTGAAAATCTCTTTGAGAAAAAGCTAAAAATAACTTTTATAGGCGGTTCTTGCTATAAAAAAATTATTATTTAAAGATTTAATTATATACTCCTTGTATTTTCTCGAACATATAATCCATTTTAAATGCTAAATCTCGAAATAGAAGAATGTAAACATATATTCCAGCTTAACTCCGGTTTGCAGAACGATATTTCTGGTTGTAAAATTCTTCGGAAAGCTGTAATAGATGTAACTTTGAACGACTGTAACTCGGGTTTTAATTCAGATACAGACGCAATTAAAGAATAATTCGATAGATAGAAAATTGGATTTTAATATTATTGCAAAAATGAAAAATCGATATTTTCATCGAAAATGACGTTTCAAAAGTGTTCAGATAATACTTCAAAATTTGGTAGCAAAGCACGAATAAAATCAATATTTTTCGTCAGCTGCTTGCGAATCGCCACTTTACCTGGATGCGATGTACTTTTCGCTGCACAAGCAGCCGATATACAACACAACTACCAGATAATCGTTAACGTTGCACAAAAATCGCTATCAGAACGCCCCTTTCCGTCGGAATAATCGCAAGTTCAACTGGAACTTGCTGGCCATACTCAAAGTCATATATATGAAATTTGGTTCAATACTATGCATAACTTCATACACTTACCGATGATACAATAACGGAAATTGAACAAAAATAGCTATCACAGGGCCCCATTCCGGCGGAATATCCTCAATACAACTGGAACCTGTTTGAAATAGTCAAAAACATATAAATGAAATCTAGTTCAATTCTATGCATATACAATTTTTGATGAAATAAAGAGGACACACAAACGGACAGATATATACTTTGTACAAACACGTTTTTCGGGATCACTAACCTCTAAAACGTATAAATCCGTCGAAAACCGGAAGTTTTCGATTTTCGATTTCCATACTATCTTCTATTTTAGATAGAAAAAGTAAAAAGAGATATGTCCATTAATCTACGGAAATATAATATAACCCCGAAAGAAAATATACAATAACAGTCCCTTCCGAGTTACCCATGATTCGGAAACGTTTTCTTTGTCATTAGAAACCCCAGAAACAAATATGTTTTAGAGATTTAACGAATCATTTATTAAAAAAAAAATATTTCGCTGCCGCTGATTTTCGAAAACGTTTCCGAAGACTTTATTGCCGAAACGTCAGGCTCAATGTGGAGACCCGAAAAGTTTTTGGGTTAAGTCTGTTTGACTTTTCCGCAAAAACCATCCAATTAGGTTGAATTTTTGCAGGTATGCTGGTGAGGCAACCGGAATTAGCTGCGTAGTTTTTAGTTAAATTTGGTTCATTCGTTCGAAAAATATAGAACATTTCTTTTTAGGTCATAATGTTTTTCTATGGGAATTCAGACGATTTTCGTATTTTTCATTCGTTGAAAAGAAAATGGCGCATTTGATTAATGTATTTAAACGGCAAGTTATGAAGACTAAAATTGATCAAGTGAGGTCTTGAATTATTCCAATTAAATTGAGATTTTTAATACATTTGTCAGATTTTTTAAATTAGGTGCTTAACTTTTGGTAGAATTTTATACATCTATTCGAAAAATATAAAACATTTTATTTTATCATTTTTCACAAATTGTAAAAGACATTTATTTTTATTTCCCTTTTTAATTTAGCCGCTGCCTAGCAATTATATTTCACAGAATATAAAAATATTAAAATTCAAGTAATTTGCACAATTTTGTTGTAATATTTTATTAGCAAAATAACATATTTTCTGGTGATTTTAGTTTTCTATTGAAATAAATGAGGATTTATTTTGATGCAAGTTACCTTTTAACTACTATAGAATGATTACCGAAACATTTTTTTTTCCAAACGAAAATTTAAAAAAAAAAAGTTGAAACGTTTGGATTCAAGTCTCGTAGTATGAGATTGCATTTGTATATTTCTTGCATGAGATATTATTCATTTTCTGGAATAGATGTGGAGGTTTCGTGGTTGAAAAATTAGTAATAATGTAAAAATAAGATAACATCTCTAGTACAACAAGATTGTTAATCTAAAGAAATTATAGTATTAAAACGCATCCACAGATATCGTCAAATCCTGAAATAGCACAATTGCGGGAAATTGAGAAATTAAAAAGCTATTACAAAAAATAACCGCGAAAAAACGTTTGTTAGTCAGTGAATTGACAGCGGAAACGATAATGAATGATTTCCGCATAGGTCCGAATAGGTTTAAAAGTTTCCAAATATGCCTATTTTGGGAGGATTTTAGTATGCTATTGCCATCGAGTAGATCAGGATGTACTTAGATAAGATCCTACATCTAAATATTATAGAATGACCATCAAAACTGTTTATCTGACACATAAATTATAATAACACTAGATTTCTAAAATAGATATAAGTGAAATATAGTAGATTCAGTTTACATTTCCCATACGTTGCTTTTCTACATGAGCTATTATTCAACTGATCCATCAGATGCAGGTGTTTCGCAGTTGGTAAGTAAGTAAATATTGCTATTTGCGTAGCAGGGTAACATGAAATTATTTTCCACATTATTGTTTATCCTAATAAAACCATAGTGTAAAACGAAATCCAGGCTATACTATAATCATTCGCAGAATCAATAAGAAAACACGGATATAAATTTAATAAAATTACGAGGGTTCAGGAAGGCAGAGCCCCCTGAAGAAATGTACTTTTTTATTTAAAAATTTACAAGAATAAGAAGTTTGAATAAGAATTGTAGAACATCATTGCATAAGCATTGTTTAATTTAACGCTTCAAATTTCTGAAACCATCGAAGTATTTTATATGCCTCTAAAATGTATGTAATTTAAAAAGTTTAATTTGCTGATTGTAAGCTGTTAAATATTATAAAAAGTGACATTAAAAAACAATGACATTCAGAGATACCGTTGAGGCTCCTGATCTGCAGATTTACTAGTAAAATATATTGATGAAGCTTTCTCAATCCAGAATGTATGTTTTTCGTATTCTATTAATTCTCAATTAAAAATTTTCAGCTGCGTAATTGAATTTATACAGGCAATAGTGACAAAATAATATAAATATTTTTATTAGGGCAAATTCTGTTAATTTCTCATGGTTGTCTTTAACACATGTTTGTTGAGCATCAACATTTTTACTTGATAACTGATAGCAACCGAAAACCCTATATCCCGAGTTGAGAAAACTAATTAATACAGTATAAAAACTAGAAATAAGTTTTCAGAAAACACGTGGCAGTAAAATGAACTTTGTTTTCATAAATGCTTCTTTAAATCTCAAAAATACGTTGGTTTCTCATATTTCAAAGAATAATGAACACATTTCGGAGCCTTTAGTAACTCAGAAAAGGCTATTACACGTTTTCGTTCGTTGTTATATCATATTTTCCTAAATTAAGAAATATCTGTCTTTTTTACAGAGTCTATAAATATGTATTCCGTAAAACGTTCAAATTACATCTTTCAAATTTTATGGTATTTAGATCAAAAGGAAAATCTCGTAAAAACAATTTTTCTTTGTTTAATATGCCCCCTTTTTTTATTTAATTTTCTGAAATATCATTTTAGACTTTTAAAATGGAAGCAGTGTCCAGCTAGTTATTAATGTTTTTCGCTTGAAACCGAGTTTGTCTGTTTTTTTAATTAAATGTTTTTGACATTATCTACAAAAATAAATTCTTCGGGAATTACATTCTTAGAAAACAATAAACATGAAAATAATTTATGGAAAATGAATTTCAAATTTGCAGATTTTTGTTTTCTATTCTGATAAAAAATATTTAATAAACATACAGTAATTTTAGAAACCACATGTTTGTTTTAAACGGTTGGAATGTTGTTTTCTATAAGAACTGTGAACTTCGAGGAAAATGTTATTTCACGTTTTTGTAAAATAGATATAAATATAAATAAAGTACAATGTAAGGCATGTGTATTTAAAGCAAGATAAAAAAATTGTTAACATTGCTTTTGAATATCTATCTATCTATCGATATTTTTTTAAAGGGAATGTTTGCAACATATTTATCAACCATGAAACTTAATAAACAAACAAGATTGAAACATAATATTCAGGTGTAACATAAAAAGAGTAAATGAAATTCTAACATTTTTTTTTTAAACAAAAGTTTGTATTATTCTTTAGATATGTCTTATTTTCTTAAAAGAAAGATGTATAAGTTACTGAATTTTTATTTACGTTTCAAATATGCCTCTGCAAGCTTCAGTTACAAAATCTTGTCTAAGCATAATTAACACTGTTTATATTTATTTCTTACTTTAACTGTTTTATTTTTTAACCTTTATAAAAACCGTGTATAAATAATTATGCATAATTTTAATCGTTCCTTCAGATGGATAAAACACACATTTCGTAAAATATTTAAATCACTTTTTTTAACTTTCACAGCGATAAGTTGTTGAAAAATTTCAATGTGTTTCTTTGTTTAGTATGCAAAATCTCTTTCTATTCTTATTTTCTGAATTTTCTTAAACATACTGAAGCGGTGCAGAAAGAAATTAATGTATTTAGCTTGAAACCGAGTTTATAAGATTTTTGAGTCATTAGATGTTTTCTATCATTATATGTATAAAAACAGCTGTTTCACTCATTATTGTCCAAGAAAAATAAATAATGGAAAATGAGTTTCAAATTCTTAGATTTCGATTTTTGTGTTTACATAAAAATGTTATGTAAACCGAATTTATTTTTGAATACCATGGTATGTATTTCTATTAAATTGTATGAAATTTATGTTTTTCTAAGATACCAAAGAATATACTTTTTTCTTATGACTATACCGTAAGTATATGTATAATGAAACATTGAAAAAATTTTTTATCGTTATTTATCATTATATACAAATATATTAAAAAGGCAAAAAAATGCTATGTTAGTTTTTTAATATAAATATATTTAGAAGATAGATGCATAATTTACAAAATTCTTATTTTCTTATTAAATACGACGTTCCAATTTTCGGTTCGTAAAGCAGTTTCGAGTGTCTTACACTCGAAAGTTTTTAAACATATTTGAGCACTGTTTATTTTTCTTCATTACTTTAGATATATATTTTTTAAATCTTTAGAAAAGTATCCTTCAAAAACAAATATTCTTATTTACTACTGAGTTTATAAAGTGTAAAATTAAAACGTACATCTTGTAAATTATTCAAATTACTTTTTACAGCGATAAATTGAGAAAGAAATTCTCCTGAAAAATATGTCTATTTCTTCAGTATGCGAAATTTCGTCTTATTTTCTTTTTCTTGATTAGAGACTTAAACTTTGTGTAACGGCGACAATGATCCTCTAGATTTACATTCAACATATTTCACTTGAAACCAAGTTCTTTCTTTCCTTTTTTTCTGCATTAAAGGATATTTTTTTCATTTTGTACAAAAATTCTATTTCATTCATTACATTGCTATAAAAATAAACAATAAATGTGGACATAATGTATGGAAAATAAGTTTAAATTTACAGATTCATACATAAATGTTGAATAACGAAAGCATTTTTCGAAAATAGGATAAATAGAAAATAGAATTTAAGAACTCGAAAAAAAATTCTTTTAGATATATAGGCCATTCCGAATTTATCTTTATAACTTTGACCCTCCAGGCAGTCTTTGCAAGCGCTAGTGCAGCACCCTCTGTATCGTTGTTGGTGGTAACATTAACTGTCCGGAAGGCGCACGAATGGACTTCGTTGAGCTGCATTGGAAAACTTACTCGAGCATGTTCCGTATCCTCTTGACTTACGCTTGACCCTTCATCGTCCTTTTTTAATGCAGCATATTACCGGTCACTATAAACATCTTGTGCCACTCGTGTATTGAGAGTGAGGATGGTGGGTCACGTCCGTAATGTGTTCCGACTTCGTCTCTGTGAACCAGGCCACACACTGTGCCTTTTCCAGTGGAGTAGCCATCACCAGTTCTAGGTCTTACTCTGTTGTACCTAAAAGTAGAACAACTTCTGTAGTACAAATGAAACTTTATGAGACGCTGTTATAAGCAAACTAAAGCGAAATTCGCTATATTATTTTGTTTATGATTTATGGAGCGTCAAAATTGATAAAAAAGTTTTGGAACACAGTACATAGCCGTATCTCAGCAGTACATAGCCGTTTTTTAAAATGTGTATTTTTAGTTAAATGGCATCAATTCTAATTCATAAATTTCATGTAACAATTCTGTCAATTAAATTTAAATTGAAAGGCCAAATATCAGTATTTCAAACAAAATCAAACATATTTTACTAGAAAAATGTGTTACAATTAAATTTTTAAAATATCAAGTTAATTATTGAAAATTGACGGTTACAGAGTTTCCACCGATTATTAAAATGCTCTACTGCGAAAAACGCGCTTGAAGTTTTCATTAGTGGACTCACTCTGGTGCTCTATTCTTAATTCCTTAACTCCAATATTACCTTTTTATTTTCCATATCAATTTTTAACTAATAAATATATTTTCTATATATTTTCGTGTGTATAAAGAGTACTTTACGCAGCAAAAATGCTACCAAAATTTTGAACTGGAGAAACTCTTGTTACACCTTTTTTTTTTTTAAACGTAGAGAACATTTAAAAAATTTTCTACATAGAATCATTTAATCAAATTTTCACAAAATATAATTATTACATTAACGTGGGGTGTTCAAAGTAAAAGGTACGAAACGTCGTAACAACAAAACCGGTTGAAATTTTAATATGCCGCTTTGAGATAACATACCCAACAAACATGTCATATGTGGCCGCTTGATGTAAACATTATGGCCAAACATTTTTGCGGCAATTTGTATCCAGCCACCGTTGTACATTAACTGATGCGCCGCTACATCCGGTAGCAGTCGACTAACGGATAACGGCCGAGCGCGGAGAAAACTACTGCATTTTCCACGCTTATTAGCCACTAAATTTAAATTTCTGGCTAGTATGTAAAAGCCTGTCATCACCTAGAAAACAGAAGGCTAGCGTTGTCTACTTGATATAATGTTGATTATAAGATATAGAGAAATCTTTTTTCTTCACTTTTTCGACACAATTTTCGTTATTCAAAATTTGTTTCTCTATGCAAGCATATTAAGTATCGAGCGAGTAAGTTAAGTTTCCAGCCAGCATATAAAAGTCTTTCATAATCTAGAAAGTAGAAGGTCAGTGCTAAATAGTTGATATTTGATTATAAGAGATAAAAAAAATATTTTTTCAAAATAATTTTCATTGTTTAAAGCACATTGTTTAATTAGATGGAAGTATTAAATTAATAATAATAATAATAATAATAATTTCGATTTTATGCACTAAAATATATATTTGAAAAGTTTTCTTTCTCTTTGCCTTTACCTATTTTTGTAAATTACAAATAAAATTAACTTGTTTGTAAAGTATGTCTCAGGCGGTTCTCAAATTCCCTACTCAACAAACGCGAAACTTCCCGACACTCTTCTGATTCATTTTTAAACGTAAAGTCATAAAATTGACAGGAGTCACTGTTGAAGTGATTTGGAATCAAATGGCGTTTTTCATTTTTGTTAAATAATTTATTGCGTTATAAGCGATTTTTGTTACGTGACAACAAGTTTTTCTATTTTCCCACACTGTCGAGCCGGATATTTGATTCAAAACGTCATATTTGACAATATTTTCTGAAAGATCTTTCGTCATTACTAAAAAATCGAAAACTCTGTTCGATTACATAGTTTCTGAACAAGAACACCTGCCAATTTCAGGCATTTTCGAACAAAACTGAATTCAGAAATGTGTCAGAAACTAGGTGATTTCGATTTGAGAACAACCTTAATACATTGAATTTTCTTATGAACACAATGGAATAAAAATGAATATCCTTAAAATTTTAAACAAATCCAGACCTAAACAAGATACTACTAATATATAATTCACATTTACAGTTCGGTGTTGTAACTAATTTTTAATATCGTATGAAATTTGTTTAAAAAAGTATTTTTTTCCTGATGATTAAAATTAAATTAGGTTTTAAAGAAAAATTATGTATATAATTGAAAGCAAGACAAAAAGACAAAGTGATTTATTTTATAAGGCATCGCTTTATAAATACATTAAATATTTTGTCTCCTCCCTTCTCTTGAAAAAGGCTAGCATGTGTTGGTAAATTAGAGTTTCCGTTAAAGGACACATTGGAAGGGTTACACGTCATGAAGGTCAAGGTAGGGGTCAAGGTATGATTCTCGGAACACACACGCCCGATCCTCAAATCTGGCTTTCTGACTCTGACTAGTCATTCTCATTTATAGTTAGAGTGAGCACTGAAGAGATGTTGCTTGTTTATATCTTGTATGAGAGCAGCTAGCCAGTAATTTCTATAAACATTGGTAAGGTTTTATCAGTTTGTCTATTCATTAAATATATATGTTGTGATAATCTTTTTTGCATCATTTGATTCACGACAGATTTATTTTTTATAAAACCGCACGAAATTTTTAAAGTACTTTTCTTTTCATAATGTAGAATGATATTTATTTTACAATTACTTATTTCATGAGATTCACTGATACTGTACTTTATTGCTTAAGGACGTTCTCAAATCCGGACCCACTTCTGAGCTAATTTTTGTTTAGAATTACAAAAAACGTGCAGGTGTTGTCATTCAGAAACTATGTAATTGAAAGACGTTTTTCATTTTTTGTTAAAGGCAGAAGATATTTCGTAAAATACTGTCAAAATCGGCGTTTTGAACCGAATTCCCAAAGCGGCTACTCGAGAAAGGGAATAAACTTGTCGTCAAGAATCCTTATAACTCGATAAGCAATTTATTTATCAGAAAATGGAAAGCTCATTTCGATTTCAAATCACTTCAACAGTCAGCCATGCCAATTATTTTCCTTTACGTTTTAAGATGTGCCAGAAAGTTTCGTGTTGTTGAGCCGGCAATTTGAGAACCACCTTAAAATAGAAAATATTGAGATTTAATTTTCTGTCAAACTTTTGTTCTTTAACGCTTTTTAAATCTATTAAATAATATTTTCCGATAATGCATATGATTTAAAAATAATCTATAATAATAAACTATAAAAATAATCTATAAAAATAAACTATAAAAATAATATATAAAAATAAACTATAATAATAAACTACAATATATAATAAACCGTAATTTATTTAAAATAATTATTTTAGCATAATAATTTTTAAAGAATTTTTTTCCTTTTTTTTCTGAGTGTGGCAAATAATTGTTCTCAAAGAATATTGTACATTTTAATACAATTTAGAAAAAGTAGAATAAGAAAAAACATTAAAAATTTCAAGACAATTTCAAATTACTGAATTTTCATGTTAAAAGGTCAGATTATTATTATTATTAATATTTGGATATTAAACTTTAAAAGATAAATAATCATAAAAAACTGGTCATTCATGGACTATATAAAATAAAAATGTATTGCAATTTTCTTTTATTTATTTATTTATTTATTTATTTTATTACTTGGGTGAAAATTAATATTCATAAAATTAAATGATGCAAATTTTTTTTTTTTTGGATTATCAATAATGATTTAATGAATATACATCATATACTGGTAACATACGTAACAATAATTGATTTTAAAACCATTGTGAAACAAAAGAAAGAAAAAAACTAACATTAGATACACATACACATAAAGAAAAGATTATTTAAGCACCGATTCAAATTTTATTCTGTTAAAAAAATGCTTTTTAGAAATTTATTTAAATTATAAAGTGTTTTTGCGTGAAAAAAAGTGCTAATTAATAATCATTTAGGTACACTTTTCAAGAAAACTATAAATTCAAATTACTTTTTTTTTTTTTTTTTTTTTTTTTTTTTTTTAACACAAATACTTGGCATAATGAATTAATTAGTTTTCTTTTAATTATATACTTTTAAAATTTATATGAAATATGATTATTTAAAAAGGGCATTGGATATAAATTTTAAATATATATAATTGAAAAAATAAACAAATTAATTCACTATGTCAAACATTGTGTTTCTGAAATTTTTGAAAAAAAAATCAAGGCAAGTGAATTTATAATTTTCTTGAAAAGTGTACCTAAATGATTATTAGTACTTTATTTCACGCAAAAACACTTTATCATTTAAATAAACTCCTAAAAAATATTATTTTTATAGATTAAATTTTGATTTATGCCTAAATAATCTTTATTGGGCGACAGTGGCTGGGTTTCATTCACGTCCCTAGATGTCTCACTACGTTTCCCAAAGCGGCATATTCAAATTTCAACCAGTTTGGTTGTTATGACGTTTCGTATTTTTTAATTTGAACATTCCTCGTAATTTATTTTATACATTTATTCTTAAAATACAAATCTGAGAAATTCCTTTTATATTCTAATATAGATTTTTTAACTGGATTTATAACCAGGCCACAAACAGCACCTTTTCCTCTGGGTTGTCCTCACAACTTCTGGGTCTTTTTGGGTAGTACCTAAAAGTAACATGCAACTTTATTAGTACAAGAAGAACTTTATGAGTCGATATTGCATGCACATAAAGACGATTTTCGCTACCTTATTTCGTTAAGATTTTATGGATGGTCAAAGTTGTAAAAATTTTTTGGAACACCCTGTATATGTAATGTAGGGATACACATATATATATATATATGAATGTAATAGAGATATAAATATACTTTAATGCGAATCAATAAATTGCTAACATTATTTCTCATTATATACATATATAATGATATTAGCTCTTTAACAATGTCGCAAGGGTTTCTATCGGCCAAGTGTAATAAGAATAATATGAGAATATTGAATTATATACAAAACATAAACGGACTAAATTCGATCTTCATTAAAAAAAAATATATATATATATTGCACACAACAAATTACATTTGAGTAATCACAAATTTTCTCCGTTTGAGTCTTCGGATCTCAGTTCGTGTAATGTAGGTACGTGGTCACAAAAAAAGATAAAATTTATGTTAATCTTTACAACTTTAAATTTACTTAGAAAGATGCATAAATTGTTGTTGTATATACTTTGGTTGTGTTATATATATTTTTGAAATATGACGGAACAAAACGAATATTGTAAGCATTTTATAAATATAATTAATACTATTTATTTTAATTGTTTAATTTCTTGTTTTCCTACTCAAATTTTTAATTGAAAATCCTATATGCAATTTATATTTATCACTGTGTTTTCCGCGTGATAAATATAAAGCATGTTTCCTGTAAAATATTTAAATTATTCTTTAACCTTTTTACAAGGATTAGCTAAGAAAGATGTTTTTGTAAAAAAAAAGTATTTTTAGTTTGTTTAATATTACAAATTATTATATCATTTAAATAAACTCCTAAAAAATATTATTTTTATAGAATAAATTTTGATTTATGCCTAAATAATCTTTATTGGGCGACAGTGGCTGGGTTTCATTCACGAGAAATTCATATAAATATTTCTTACTTTTTTCACATTCTGAATTCTTCGACTTTTCAAAATGGAGACATTGTTTGGATAGTTATGAACGTCTTTCGCTTAAGAATTATTATTTCGCTTAAAATTTAATAACAGTTTATAGATTTTATTTTTTTCTTTCGTTTTAAATATTTTCAGTCATTATCTACAAATACATTTGTTCAGACACTATAATTCTAGAAAAATCCTGAATTAATGCGAAAATAAATATGGAAAATGAGTTTCAAATTTTCATATTTCTGTTTTTTCTGTTTACATAAAGCTGTTAAAAAATCAAAAGTATTTTTGTAAAGAACAATGTGGAATACAGCTTAAACTTTATGTTTCAATAATTAATTTTGACTACTCGGAATAAATTGTTTTCTCGTGTACTTAAACAACATATAGAGGTATAATTAAACTGTGATAAGAGACACCTGAATTAAAACGAACAAAAAATATACTTAACAATGAAATATACTTAACAATGGAAAAAAATATATTTACAATGAAAAATTGATAGGTGGTACAGATTCAACACAATTTTCATTTGCGTTTATAGCGCTACATTAGGGGGGGGGGGGGGGTATGCCGTTCACTGTCAAGAAAAAATGTAACTAGATTTTAAAAAAAATATTTTTTATGTTTTTTTTTTTTTTTTTAATAAATTTTCAGATTAAACATATGCCATGGTCAAATGTAGGTTTTAAATAAAGATTTACGCTGGTAGTGCCGCTAATGGGAAAAAAAACGTAACTAAAACTTGTTTTTTTTTAGTTTTCTTATGGCAACCATACTTCAAGTTAAAATTAGGAAATACAATTTCAACAATTTTTCTTTTTCCTTTATAGTACCCACATTGAAAAAATACAGTAGCCAAATTTAAGTAAAATTGATATTTTTATATTTCACTGTACATCTATACAGAAGTTAGAACTAAGCAGCACACATTTTACACAAGTTTCTTTTGTGTTTTTATTGTCCGCTGGTAGAAAATGTGTGTAAACAAATTTAATAAGTTTAGTGTTTTACGTTTTTTACTTTTCTTCTTTTTTCTTTTTTCTTTTTTTTTACGCTTTTTAAAACTTTTTTTTAAACTTTTTGCCACGGCCAAATTTAAGTTCGATAAAATTTTTCAGAAGGGTTTTTTTAAATTCTGGTAGAGTCCCTGGTAAGAAATTGCATAACTAAAATCTGTAAGTGTATTTTTTCATTAAGTGATTTTTTTATGTTTTATTTGTATATGACAACAATGCTCTAAGTTAAAATTGGGGAGCCCAGAATCAACAAAATTTAGTTTTACGTTTATAGTGCACCCTGTGGGGAGGAAATAAAGTATCCAACTTTAAGTAAAATAGATTATTTTAAATATAATTCATCAGAATAAGATTCTGCCATGGTCATAAATTTTCCCATGATGGATTGTTTATTACAACACCAGTGGGGAAAATGTTAAAATGGATGTAGTTTGCGACATTTCTAAAATTTCTAAGCAGAAAAGTGAAAATAAATTAGTAAAATATTATTTATTTTTGAAATGTGACGGCTGCAAACGTCAGTTCATAAACCTGTTTTTAAGCATTATTAAAAAATCTTTATTTATATTTATTTGCTTTAGCTGTCTCCTTCTGAAATCTTTAAAAAATTTAGTTTATAAACAAAAATGTATATTTACCACTGTCTTTTCAGAGAAGTAAAATTAAATAATTCTCCCGTAAAGTATTAATATTACTTTTTGATACTTTTTTACATTAATAAATACAGAAAGAAATACTATTAGAAAATGTGTTTGTTTGTTTGTTGTTATGCGACATTTATTTTTGTTACCAAATTCAAAATTATCATCTTCGATTTTCGAATATGAGTTTATGTTCAGCGGGCTGGCAACGTCTTTAGTTTCTCCTGTTTGTGTTGCATTATGTGTTTCCTATCAACATGTAACAAGTTTCTGTTTCATTCATAGTAAATTCAAGAACAAAAAAGAACATATATGAAAATAATTTATGAAAAATGAGTTCCATACTATTTATTTTTGTATTTTCATAGAAATCCAAACAAAAGAAAGCATTATTAGAAACCATCATATTTGTTTACTGTAGTATGATTTTTGTGTTTTTGAAAAAGAATTAGAAAGACAAGAATACATTGTTTTCTTACGCATTTATAGAAAACATGGAAATATCTTTAAACTACAATCGAATATATTATTCACTTTATTCTTAATTCTCATTTTCTTTTGAAATATGACGCTTTGCATTTGAGTACAAAAATATTTTTCGAAATATTATTAACACTGTTTAAATTTTTTCATTAATTAGATCTTCCTCTTCTTAAGTGTAAAAAAAAAGGCTTCATAAACAAAACTGCACTGTATTGTCACAGTGTTAACATGGGTGATAAAAATATAACATAAACCTTCCGTAAAATATTTAAAATGATTCTTTAAACTTTTTTATAGTGATAAATAGGAGAAGGAAATTTGTGTGAAAAATGTATTATTTTTTCAGTATGTGACATTTCTTCTTAATTTTACTTTCTGGAGTATCATCTCTAAATTTTTACATAATATATTTTTTATCTTATACCATAACATCTTAGACTTTTAGTTATATACAACATGTTATGTACAAACATGCTGTGAACAAATGTGAAAATATTTAACAAAAAATAAGTTTGAAATTTCTAAATTAATACGAGGGTTACTCTGAAATTTTTGAATTACAAATAGGTTTTAAAGTTATACTTACAAAATTTTAGGTGTGTTCAAAGTAGTCTCCTTCAGCATCAATGCACTTTTGTAGACGAATTTTCCACAGATTAAATGCCTCAAGCCATTCATTTCTTGGAATATATGAAAAATGCATTTATAGCCATATCAATCTCTTCTTCTGAATGAAAACGACGTCCACGTAAGTTCTTTTTTAGATTAAAAAATAGCCAAAAGTCACACATAGCTAGATCAGGTGAATACGGTGGATGTTCTATCACTTTAATTCGTTTTTGTTTAAGAAATTCAACTGTTAATCCGGCTGTATGTGAAGATGCAATATCATGGTGAAGCATTAGTCCCCTAACATTCACTTCTTGTAGAATTTCTGGAAGACATTTAGTGGTATACCAGTTTGCTGTTACTGTCTTCTGTCCTTCCAACTGGATGGCTTTGACCAGTCCCGTACTTCTGAAGAAAACGGCCTACATCACTTTTTTCAGTGCGCGTTGTCTTTTCAACATTGTCGGCGTGGGATCATCTTCAAAGACCCATACTTTGGTTTCTTTTGACGTGTTGGAACGTCAACAAACGGTATGTACGTTTCATCACCCGTTACAATTTTAGAAATGATGCGGTGGCCACCATCATTTAGCAATTTAACAGTTTCTTTACTGATTCTGACACGCTCCTCTTTTTGGTGCTCAGTTAGATTATGGGGAACCCAACGGCAAACTACTTTTTTCATATGCAATTCTTCATGAATAATTCTGTGTATGGCTGCGGATCCAATGTTAAGTTCCTTCTGCATCATTCGATATGTACAGCGATTATCATCCATTAACATTTTTCGTATGGCAGAAAACATTATCCAGGATTACTGCCGACGGCGGCCTTCCTGTGTGTTCTTCATCCTGAAGAAAATTGCGACCTCTGCTAAATTCTTTAAACCATCGGAATACAGTAGCACGAGCTGGAGATTCATCACCAAATGCTAATTTCAACCGTTGAACGCATTCTTCTTGATTTAATCCTGCTTTAAAATCGTAGAAAATCATAGCGTGAAACTGTCCTAGCGTCAACTCCATTTTCTCTTCTGTTTAAAATTTATTCTACGCTAAACAAGTTGAAGTAAGTCAGCAAAAAATCGTGTGCTCTGTTAAAATACTTTGTATTTTAAAATGAAACCGTTATTTTTATTTTGTAAATTCTCGTCTGCACGTATCTCAATAATTTCAGAGTGACCCTCGAATATATATTACGATATATTGCAGGGAATAAGGAATGTCATTAATGACAACCGGTTTTCTTATTATGCACCATGAAAATTACGCAGTCGTCACATCATTAAATATAGCCATTGATTCGCCGAAAAACAGGTACTGAAGGAACTCCACCGAATAATCGACAAACACACCCGAGCAGTAGTTCAAGGTGAAGGCTTATTGTAGGATAATCAATATATTTATTAGTAGGAACACCATCCGTTACATGATGCAGAGTCACTAGTTGTCATCACAAGAGTACGATGCCAACTCTCGAACAGATGATAGACACTGAAGAGAACACCACAATGTTGAAGGGAGAATGGAGGTCACTGGACCCGCATATTATTTTAACAACCAAAATAGACCAAAATTCTGAAGGTCCTGTCCGATGCA
This sequence comes from Maratus michaelseni, assembly GCA_963931845.1. NCBI lineage: Eukaryota > Metazoa > Arthropoda > Arachnida > Araneae > Salticidae > Maratus > Maratus michaelseni. The sequence goes on from OZ007593.1 coordinate 214,614,525, forward strand.
GTATGTTATATACTCAAAAAATTGGTGTAAAAACACGAACGCGCGAAAATTACCAACTAATAGATTGGAAAAACGGCTGTGGCCAAGAAGAGAGCGCCGAAAAACGTAAACATCAATGGCTAAGAAATTAGGTTAAGGGCGGGCTAACCTGACGTACATGAAAGAACTCATTACAGGAATCGGATGAATTTTGGAAGAAAAAAATAAGCGCGCGAAAACAGGGAATGATGGGACAAATCGAACGATATCTGAAAATAATAAAATGAAAAGAATGTAAAGAAAAATATTCTGAAAGAATAAATTTCACTGTCTTAATAAAAGGAATTTAATCAAATGCTTTTTAGGAAATTTTTGCAAGTTAGAATTATTTTTAGAATAGGGATTTAAAGAATATTTTGACTAAGATATGGAATTAAATCAAACAGGGGATTTAAGATATAAATAAAAGACAGACAAATATTAAAATAAATAAAATAGATAACATTTAGTAATTTAATAGAATGGTGATAATTTGGTATAACGACTAAGAAAATGGCGAAAAGAAGGGAATTTTTTTTTATTATTATTACATATCCCCCCACCCAAAAAGACGAATGAACTGGCAGATAATTGACCTGCAAGTTCATTGAAGGAACATACCACACGGACTCGGCTCACAATCTGGTAACTGAGAATGTACAAAGTAATTATTAAAATTGTGCGTCAATGTCTTAATACCTTAAATTTTTACTAACTGTAACACACTGTACTAGCTATAACAATTTTTAAAATAAAGTCCAATTGAGAGTATCTTCCTTTTCAAAAAGTCTAGGTGTAAAACAACTATTATTTCAACAGGTTCTCTCTTAAATATCAAAAGATCAACAATGGCCTGTCCATGTTACCATTAGCTGCCATAGCACAATAATAATATACAATAATAGAATACATATAATAATAAATAATTAATATAAATAACAATAACAATAAAACTGTAAAATAATAAAATTAACACTTATCAAACAAAATTATGAACTAGTTCAGGACTTATGAACCAAATTGTACAACAGTCTTCTCTCTTTCAACATCAATTAAATAATAATATAACTAATAATAAAATTCAAAAATATCACATCAATTTTCAGTAATTCTCAAGTGTTTGTTTTATCTTTATACTAACAACAACTCAAAACTAGCAATAAGAATAATATTAACACAATAAAATACAATAAATAAAATAATAACAATAATAATAATAGCAAGAAAAATAATACAATACTAAGAATAATAACAATAAATTAATAGTGGTTTCTTCTGGTTACCTGGGTAGTGACAATATTCTTCTATTTTAATAACAAGGAAATAATTCAAGTTATGCATTGGAAAAAATTCTGAAAACTCTTGAAAAGCAATTTTTTTATATATATTTTGTTTATTTTATTACTTAAGAATAGTTTAACTTTGCTTAGTTTAATTTTTAGTATTTTAAAGTATAATATTGTAATCCAATTCAATTCAATATAAGAAATTCTCAATCCAAACCAACCAATTATGCCAGCATAAAAGTTAATTCGAATACAAATTTCAACAGTAATATTCCCAAGGAGCGCACACACTAATGCTAGTGTGCTAGGAATACACTGTCACACTAAAAAGAATTGAGATTAATTAATCATAATTTATTTTATTAATTTTAATTAGATTTATGCCTATTATAATTTTTAAATTAAGCTATTAAATTGATATCTATTATATGATTATTGAGAAAATTCTATAAAAGAAGAGTCTAAAGAATAAGTTTAATTTATGCAACTAAAACCCTAAGAACAAAATTTAGATTATATTTTATCACTAATATCTGACAAAACAATTCATAATCCTTTACCTTTTCTTACTGATTCAGAATGTTATAAGAATGTTTATAAGAACTAAAGTCTGCTTCAACCAGAAATCTTATCCAAATAAATACATAAGAATCTATTAAATTGTATTTACTATCTTAAAATTTAATATGTTGCACTGATTATCTTAGAACTTTTACATCATAGTAACAAATACAACAACAATAATAATAGTATCATCAACAGAAAGAATAATATAACAACAACAACAACATCAAAATTTTATTTACATAACATCAGAAACATTTTGAATGCACCTTACCTAAAATTTTCAATTTCACCTTTAAATACTTTTCATCTTATTATCATCTTTATCTTCCTTTTAATTCTTCATCATCATCAAGTATTAATCATTACATCATATTTAGTTTGAGTACTCAATTCTAGTAACATCATTTATTCATAATTTCCTAAATATACACAATTTTTTCCAATAATCATTACCTTTCAACAATAATGGGAGCTTGCTTCACTTTAGTAAATTTATTAATGCTAAAGATCTTGGCAAATAATGAATTTACTTTTACCCAAGATATGGACAAAATGAGGTGTAAATCCCCATTGGTCAGCCTAAGATTTATTAAAACTCAAAATTACCTAATAGAACAATTTACTATAGTAACATAATGCTAAATTCTTCATCATGTCTCAGTAAATCAACTTCTACCTGATCTGTCATTTTGGGAGTAAATTATCATCATCAACAATCTCTAAATACTTATATTAAGTATTTAAGTAATTTGGTATGTTCATCATTTTTCCTAACATTTAATTCAAATAAACAACATAAATAATATATTAAAAATTTAAGTTATATTTACATATTTACAATTTATACTCAAGGTTTTCTGGTGGGTAAATTAAGTTAATTTAAATTTAGTTTAATAATTGAATTAATTTTATTTACATAGTTAAATAACAATACTAAATAGTAATTTAATTTAATTTAACTTAACTGCCTAAGAAAGTGGTAAATAGTAATTTGCAAAAGAAGAAATTAGAATAAGTTGTTATAGATAATTGATCATACCATGATGGCTAAGACCAAAAAAGGAAAATATATTCATAAGAATATATAATAAATTTATTAATGGTGCACCTTTAAACACAATAAATCATGAAATCAACAAACATCCCTGCATGTCATGCCAAAACCATTCCTTAAACCAACAAACAACATACAGAAATATACTTTCAGTTCCTGAAATTAGCAATTAATCCCTGCAGTAGAAAAACTACTAATATTGTGCAAAAGTAACAACACAGTATTTATGAAAATAAGTAATTAAAATTTATTAAAATTAAATTTAGATGGTTACTGAAATGCATATAAAACCAGAATTTGTAATTAAATTTCTGTTATATTTATTATAAAGCTCATTATTCCATACTCCATTTTCTGTTAATTTCTAGTGAAATCCATCCCTTAGTCATTATCCCCACTGAATTCTATGATTATAAGGATTTGGAACAAAAATAGACTCACACCAGAAATTTCATCGAATAAAATATAGAATTCTAAGTTAGTTTAGAGTTATAAACTTTAGATTGAATATACTGACCCAAGTTCCATCTGAAAAATTGAATTTTTAACAAATCTACCCATTTACCATTAGTTTATTGGTAAACACCATATTCCACTCTCAAAATACTGGTAGACATCTCTGAAAAAGCTTCCCTACTGAATTCAATTAATTATAGAAATTTGCAACAGAAATAATTCTACATAGTAAATGAATCAGCCAAACATAATATTTACTTATAAAATTTAGAGTAATTTAAGTTTATTTTACTGGTAAAAACTTTTTTTTGTAATCTATCTTATAACAAATAATAATAATAATATTAATAATATGTAACATCAATTCATACTGTATTAATCTTTAACTTAACAACAACTGTAAAATATCTAACTCTTAATAATTTAAATAACAAGAACAAATAGTATTCATCAGTAAAAATGTCAAATTCATATTTAAATTCATTCCACAATTATAGTTCAATGTCACGAAACAAAAATTCCTCTTAATCTTTAAATATCAAATATAAAACTGCCATCTCTAGTTTTTCTATAAATAGATTTTACTGTATATGAATAAATATCGCAAAAAGAAAAATAGAATGAAATAAACAAATAAAATAATAAAACACATAACTAGAAATACCCAAGTTCATTTTTTAAAATAAGTAGCACTATTTCGTAAGAACAAATTTTTTGTTTCTTGCTTTGTCATCCCGGAGCATAGTATCAACAAATAAAACAAAAGTAATGAAATAAACAAATAAATTAAATTGCACATAATAATTTACCCTTCTAATGTTGCACAATTTAGCACAAGCTTTTTTCAATTCAATAAACTTCTAAAGTTACTTTTGCGACTATTACTCAATCATTGATGTAATCTGTAGTTCAGAGAATCTAATAAAATGTTTATGCAGTTTGGAATTGCATAGAATACGTTCCCATAAATTTTTATTTAAATAATAAATAAAAATATATTACTTATATTTTTTCGATAAATAGAAATTATTTCATATGAATAAATATCACAGAATGAAAATGGAATAAATAAATAAATAAAATAAGAACACACACATAATAGAATTATTTTTCCCAGTTAAAAATTAAATTACTTTTGTAAAAAAAAAGAAGTAATAAATAAAATTATACCAAACAGTCTTAAAGATATGACTCCTCATTTCCTCTTGTTTATTTTTATTTAAAAAAAGAAAAGAGTGTAGTAAGGTGATTTTAAATATATCACGACGAGTAATCCACACGGTTGTGAATTATAAAAGTCTCCTTAACATTGCTTTCCACCGCAGCATCCAGGAACCCAAATGAGACAAATTTGCCGAAATCAGTCTTTCGATCAAATCGTTGTCCTTCATATATGAAGTTGTTGGCCGAGACGCATCTTTCATAGGATTAGATCCTACACGGCTTTTTATATTACGATATATTGCAGGTAATAAGGAATGTCATTAGTGACTACCGGTTTTCTTATTATGGGGTAGACACCATGAAAATTACGCGGAATTTAAGATATAAATAAGAGACAGAGAAATATTAAAATAAATAAAATAGATAACATTTAGTAATTTAATAGAATGGTGATAATTTGGAATAAGGACTAAGAAAATGGCGAAAAGAAGGGAATTTTTTTTTTATTATTGCATATATATATATATATATATTGTTTATATAGAAGTGACATAAATAAATTGAAGGTATTTTTGAAGACCACTATATTTATTATAAATACCTCAATTTTGCGTTTTTCATAAGCATTGTGAATTACGAGAATAAAATACTTTATCATGTATAGGTAAATGAAGGTAAAAATTTCATTGTTAGTAACATAGCAGTTTTGCCATTATTTTTCATTATATAAAAATAAATGAAAAGAGAGAGAAGAAAATATGTGTTTGCTTTAACTTTCAGTTTACTTTATAGATAGATTCAAAAATTGTTAAATTGTTATTTACTTTTAAAATATGACGCTGCAAACTGAAGTTCATAAGCTGTTTTTTGAACATGATTAACACTGTTTATTTTTCTTGTTTATTTTAGCTGCTTATTTTAGCTACCTGATACTAAATATTTATAAGAAAAAAATTGCGCTGTATATTTTCAACTGTGTTTTCAGAGAACAAGAATTAAATAGACATCAATGAAATATATCAAATTACTTCTTTAAATTATTTATAGATATAAATTCAAAATGAATCTCTTGCAAAAAATGTGTTTCTTTGTTTAATATGCAACATTTCCTTATTTTTACTTTCTAGAATTTTTACCTTATACTCTTAAAAATAGAGACTGTGTTTAGCTAGATATTAAAATAATTATCTTAAAACCGAGTTTATCCTTTCGTTTCGAAAAATACTTTTCGAACAAAGAGTTGTAACTAATTATAATTAAATAAATTACATCAACATTTTTGAAGTAAGTCTAAAAGAAGATTTTAGTATTAGCGAAATAAATATATTAAGAAAAACCTAAAGATCATTTGTTACGATTTTTCTACATGCTAAAAATTATCTAGAAAAAATATACATTTTAATATACTTTATAAGGAACCGTTTATGCTCGGTAACATGATAAATCAGTAATGAGATTTTTGATGTAACAACGAAAGCCAACATTTATCAGATCTAAATTATCGAATTTTATTTGCTATCATCGTTAACGTTTAGTTCCTAATATAATGGAAGCCTCGAACAATGCTTTATGCTTAAGAGGCTGGAAATCCATGAGAGCATTAACTTTGTAACTGAACTTTTTCTCATCATTAATGCAATACGGATTTATGCTTATTCATTCCTAATCAGACACTTATCATTTATTAGAATATCTAAAATAGAAAAAAAATCATTAAGTAAAAGAAGGATTTGTTACTTGTATATAGAACATTAGCGCATATTACATGTCAAAAACATTCAATATGAAATGTTATTTATAGACAGAGAAATTTTTTTATTCCATCTATTTTTTTATCGCTGAATTTATAATCGTTGATCTGTAACACAAATACATCTTGAAACCATGTTTATCCACAGTCTGTTGCATTAAATAATTTATATTATTCTACAAAAAATTTTATCTTCAAGCATTATATTTTTAGGAAAGCAAAGAGTAATAAAACATTTTATGGAAAATGTGTTTTAAATTTCAAGATTTTTTAATACAAAAATAATAAATAAACCGAAGCTATTTTTACAAAGTGTGACATTTGTATTTACTTGTTGGAATAGTTTCTGTATTATAAAAATTTTGAATCTCTAGAATATATTTTTCCTTGTACTTTTAGAATAAATGAAGGTTTAAAAAACTACGAGATGTGGCTAATAAATAATCGGACTGAGTTTATAAAAGGTTTTTATTCGTTTCCAATTAAATCAAAAATTGTAAAGTAAATAGAAGTCACGGAGGACTATGTCGGGTTAGTACGGCGAATGATTGGTGTGTTTTGCCAAGAACGTATTCACAGACAAAACGGAATGAGCTGGCACATTGTCTTGGTGAAGGATCCGGGATAAATCATATTCGGTATCTCATTCAAAATCTGACGAACACTTTCTTTGTCGGTTCCTGCCAACTTGGCAGCAGCTAGGATGCTTAGATGACGATTTTATTGGATCAACTAACCAATTTTTCTAATGTCTACCACCATTTTGGAGGTACAGGGTCATCCAAGGCGCGCATCGCCTTTGGTCGCCCCTCTTTGACCATTTAAACCACCCAAAAACTTCAGTGCGCGATAAACGTTCATGTCTTTATCCTTCTTTTAACACAGCAATTTTGCCGAGTTTCGCAAAAAAGGTGAGGTTAACTCGTTGCACCATCTGAACTCTTGTCCTTTTTCCGGCGAGTTACTGGCACACGGTTCACTTCCAGCAAATGCTACAGCCAAACTAAGCGACATGTGACCTTGACGATCGAGCAGGGGATTGAGGAGATACCACGTAAAAGTGTCATAGGAAGTTCAAATGCACCGCGCTCACCGTTTGCTAGTAGCAGCACCAGTCCGGTTATTTAATAGCCACAACATTGTATTCGGAAAGTCACTATGTACTTGTATACTTATTAAGATTCATGTTTCAATATAGAACACAGAAGGTATATATGAATTACAATAAAATTTTAATTATCGTACATTTTTTGATCGATCAATTTATTCGTTCTGATAAAGCGGGAGAATTTTTTTTTTTTTTATTAATTACTTAAATAGATTTACAGTAAATCTGTTTATTTGTGTAAAGATAAACATTGAATATATGCTGCTATACAAACGGAAAAGTGTGTTTATTTGTTCTACAGAAAATAAAAACAGTTCGTAAACTTAAAACTTATCGCGACGCAATAGCTGAGAATAAAAATCCCTAGAATGTGCTTTTTAGTTAGAATATTTAATTTTATTCACTTCCTGCCTTTTCTTCTTTGCATTTTGCATGTAAGAGATTTCTTTTGTACATTTAATAAATATTTGTTTAATTTATTTTAGCTAAGATAAGCTTTAGTTGTGCTTTATGCTGTAATGAACAAAAGCAAATTTAATGAAATCTATCACATCTTATTCGTTAAATGTATGCAAAAGTGGTTTTTTCCATTAAAAAAACTACAATCTTCAGTTTTTGGCATAGATTCTTTCCGCGTTATGCGTTATTTAAATTTTATTTTAGTCTTGTCGATATTTACTTTCTCAGACATTGCTTTTTCGTTTTCCCTTTTCTGTATTCAGACGAGTACACACGCAGAAAATTAAAATTAAAGAAAGTGTAAGATCTGTAACATTATTATGAAGTTAGAAATCAAGTATATTTTGCATTGAGGTAGTAAAATATTGTAATCTCACAAAAAAATTGCGTGATTTTTTTAAATTTATTATATGTAAGGATGTATGGGATACAGGGATATTTTCGAATTCCTTATGATGGATTTACATGTTTCTGGATACTTTGAATACTCTTCACTAATTATGGAAAATTCCTTTCATAGTCGGGTTCACCTGATTATAGAACTTCCCCCCCCCCCTTAAATCTATAACTGAGCAATGTAGAAAAATATGCAGCATACTAAAACCATACTTAGAAAAATATCTGAGTAACAATGAAAGTATCATCAAAACCCATTCAGTAGAACCTTTTGAAGTGGCTAATTTTAATATTCCAGTTCACCTCATTATAGAACTTTCCCACACAATCTAAACGTAAGCCCGGTATAACAATATGCAACATACTAAAACCTTCCTTGAAAGTTATCTAACCGGTGGAAATCTCTTCAAAATCTGTCGAGTGGAACATTTAAAAAAGGCTAATCTTTCATAATAGGATTCACGTGATTATAGAACTTTCCTCCCTAATTCTATAACTAAGCAGCATGGAACGATATTCAATATACTAAGACCATCCTTGAAAAATTATTTAACTAACAGTGCAAGCTTTATCAAAATTCGTCCACTAGAACTTTTAAAAAAGCTAATTTTTCATAATAGGATTCACCTGATTATAGAACTTTCCCCCTAATTCTATAACTAAGCAATTTAGAACACTATGTTACATAATAAAATCTTTCCTGAAAGATTATCTAACTAGCAATGTATGTATAATTAAAATTCGTCACTTAGAAATTTTTAAAAAGACTAATATTTCAAATCGGGTTCACCTGATTATAGAGCTTTTCCCCACATTTATATAATTTTTCAACGTAGAACGATATGCAATATATTAAAACCATCCCTGAAAATTCATCTCCGTCAGGCTCATTTGCAAAGTGAGTCTAGCAGCTTTTATCCCTTCATTGTTCCGAAAATGCGCCAAACAGTAGCGTTAAGATTTTCAGCAATCATTTTACCAAAAAAAGGTTTTTTTTGACGAACTTTTAATTTTTTCCTGTGGAGCTGGGGGCTATGATGGAGACAATTTGTTTTATATTGGCTTAGGATAATTTGATTGATATGTATGCTAGTCTGTGATGAGGTTTCCGGGAATTGCTTCCACCAGAACTAATCAAAGAAAACTGAAAGCTACGTTTACTTCAGCAGTTTTTATTTTTATGTTAATTAGAATTTTCCGTCTAAAAGTAATAAATGTTGGAATGAGAAATAAACTTAATAGGGGCAAATTTAATTTTAAGTATTAGATATAAAAGTTAGAAAGAAACTGGGACATACTTAATTTTAAATTTTGAATTTTTATCTAAATTTTGAATATAAAAAGGGTTTTTCTTTTCTTATCCTGTCATTTCCTTAAGCATACGAAAGCCACAAATGTTCTAAAATTAGAATCTAAATGTAATTGGAAGTATTTGAATATGACTGTTTAAATATGATATGGGGAATATTAAAAAATTACTGATGAAAAACATAAATGTTGTAGTTTTTACATGGTACAATGTGTGATAAGCATACATAACCATTTTTTTGTTGTTGTATTTTATGAAACACTGAATGAAACTATATAGAAATAATCTGGAAACAGAGAAGTCAAACAGCGGGGTTTATGTTAAATAATGATTTCCGAAGATTCATATACATATCTCAAATTTTCAAATACCTTCGTAATGTTACATACGAACATTGGATAACCTTTTAACGAACTTAATTCCTTCTTGCAAGATATCCTACTAAAATTTTAAACTTAATAAATAGCTGCGAGAACAATAAAGCATTAAAATATTTCCAACCGTGTTATTTGTGTAAAATTTATTGTTAATCATATATTTTTGGTTAATGTAGAATAAATAATAAAATTGTTTTCTTTATCCATTTCTAGAAAATACTCTGAAGTTACCCCTTTTATCATACATCTTTTTGACATGCAGAGAGCGCCGTACTGTCCTATCGATAAAGACAATAAAAGTAGAGAGAACAGAAAAAGGTAATGGACTGGCAGTAGTAGAATGAAATGAATCATATTTTGCGTTATTAACATTCGTAATTGAGAAGACTCTCAGTTTATCAATGTTTCAGCTATCAGTTGATGGTAGGTGTGTTCGTATTGACTATGCATGATTCGAACCTTTTAACCATATATTTTATTTTTTTGATTTATAAACTTTTAACAAGTTGAATTATCACATTTTAAAAATAATGAATGGGTAAGCGAATTTTTACTTGCTGTATTCTTAACATAGTTGAGTGGAGGTATTTAAATCTTGCTATTTCTGTAATCGTTACTTTGCCTTAGAGAATAATAAAACTGTCCTTTTCGAATCAAACAATCTTATTTTACTTCTTGAGATAAAGAATCACTAGGACACAGATGGATGTTGACAAGAAATTGTATACACATTTACACATCTTACATGAGTTTTAGATCATCGTTTCATTACAAAGAAAAGAAGATCCATAAATTTCTAATTTCTGTATCGTTTACTGCGTAATATTACTAACTAAATTTGCGGAACAAAAACACTATCAACTTTCATTCTTTGCGTTTAAAAGTAAACTATAAATTTTAAAATACCCCCCCCCCCCAATAAAAAATAAATAAATAAATAAATAAATAAAAATCAACTTTTTCTTCGCCGAGCTTTTTTTTTCTTTCTCCGCCTGGTGTCATAAGAAAATATTTAAGAAGAAAAGAAAAAGCCTTAGCCAAAAACCTCGTCTACAATATATATATATTACATCGGCGTTAACCAAAAGTCACATAAACATATTAAAAAACATTTTATCACTTCCCAATGGTAAGATCAGATGATATAAAGATTGTCTATTAACTGTTCCTGATATAACTGCACTCTGAACGATAAGTAATTGTTTTTTTTTTATTATTATTATTTTACTTTTTAATAAATAAATGAAAGCTGGGCAATGATAATATATTGAATTGATGACAAACTGTTGTTGGAAATCGAACCCAGACCAAAATTTAAAAATACGTTTGGCTAAATGTTATTGTTTTAAAACATAACACGATGAAATTGAATGAATAAGAAATTTTAAAGCTTGTTTAATTGCAACCGGCACCTGCAAACAGCTGAAATAAATTTGATTTTTATTTTCATCTGTGGCCAGATAAAGTACTTTCAGATGTATGTTAATTTTTGGCATTGAAAATAGTTTTAGAGATTCCCTTTTTAATACATTAATCTCAACTTATTAAATACTCAAGCATTTGTGTGACTTTTATGTTGCTCATATATATATTTTAAAAATGCAATGCTTCCTCCCCGAAAGTATTTACATAAGAATTTATGTATTCAAACAGAAATGAAAACATCTCAAATATATAAATAACTTGGATGAATTTTTTGAATATAAATATAATTATAATCAAATATAAAAAATTGGTTTCCGGTAAATATTTTTCAATTTTGATCATGTATAAATAAGCATTTCTTTAAAGTTATTATATATTGTCATATTTCAGACGGATACAGTGTTCTAAATTTGTCTTTGATTTGAACACATGATTTTATTTCATTCAAACAGACAGGAAATCGCTGACAGATTTGATCGAATAAAATGATTGTATCTAAAACTGAATGAGTTTAAATGTATGCCATATGAATTTTAAAAACGGTATGCCTAGTTGCATAGCTGAGTCATTTAAATAAGTAAATTTGTATTTCTTTAAAATTCTCTATGTAAATTCACAGATTTTCTTTTAAATGTAAATTAAAGTTTGCTTAACATTTTCTAAAGCTAATATTTCTTTTTAAAAAAATTACAAAGGTGTACATTTAAAGAAAGGCAGCTTATATATTTCATTGAATATCTATTTTAAATATGTTTATAAATATAATTTAAAGTATATCATACCACCCACTACCTTCCCACATTCTTCTCAGAATATTTACACAGAGTTATATAGCAGGAATCAAAATTATAAAATCGTTTTTAAGCAGAAATACGAACAATATGTTCGTCTTTTGTGGTTGTTCTATGGTAGATGAAATAGGTAACATTCATCATTTTTGAAAACAAAAAACAGCTTTCAGTTTGTTCGGCATACGTTGTAAAGTTAAAGCAAGCTGGTGACACTCACAAAATAGTTTAATAAGAAAATAATAGCACTTAGATTTAAAGATTTAATTCAATTACAAATATATAAAAGAACAAAATGCAAACTTTTGAAATACATTACATAACGCTTTATCCGTTATACATTTAGTCATACAAGAGACTGTCTGTTTGTTTCTTTAATTATTATCTTAAAATGTATTTAAAAAACCCATTTATATATTTTATATTAACAGTTAACTACTGAATTAATAATATATAATGCATGAGACATATGTTTTTAATAAACATTCAGTGAACTGCAAAAAAAAAAAAAAAAAAAAAAAAAAAAAAGTTTTTATTTTTATTAATTATAATTAGCGGGGAAGATCAAGCTATGCTTCGTTAATATTAGCTTTGAGTTCGACTCAATAGAACAATAAATTATGTCTGTATTATTGCGGCAATGCATTTTATTTTATAACAGTTTTATTTGCATAAGCAATAAATATTAAAACTATCTATATATTTCTAAATTTTATATTACATACATATTTACTGTTTACGAGAACGTTGTATGGACTCTGATTGGTTATATCATGTATCTCGGCTTTTATTGGGAATTTGTAGAAAATTCCTTTAGATTCTGAATACCAATTGTTTTGCCAAATGTCGCCAAACGTTGGCGAAAATCGCAAACTTTGCGACATTCTTTCATTTGACGTGAACCATGTCTTTTGACACTGGTGATCTTGAAAGTCTTTTCCGCAAAATCTCGCCAATTTTGCAAACATTTTGCCAAATATCACAAGATTAGGCGAAATCTTGCCAACTTAGCGACTTCGTTAACAACCAAATGTTCACCAACTTAATAACTGTTGAAACCTTTACTCTCATTGAAATGTATTGACCCGTAGTGACCCCAAAATGACCCACTAATCGAATTTTCTCTAACATGTAACCTAACCCAATCCTCTTCTCTTAGCCCAAAACGGTAGAATACAGAATTTCGTCAAAATCGTTTGAGCCGTTTTTTAGATAAAATGTGCATATACACAGATACACACTCTCTCTCTCACACACAGAAGATCATCTCGTTTTATAATATATGATATCCTTCATATATATGGAAATTGATTAAAAAAGTTATTCTTTGTATCTGATTTAAATTTATCTTTTCCCGTTTCATAATCTTATAATGCGAATTTCTTATCAAAATATATTAAATAAATCCACGTTTAAAATATATTTAGAAATGGAAATAGAGCAATTAAATTATATTTTGTATTTTCCTTTAACTATATTAAGAATATTAATTTATTTCGTGCTTTTTTGAAAAGTAGTTAGTTTTAGGTTGTTATTCATTTTATTGTTTTTCTATTAAACATTTTTTGTAAAAAAATAATTTTCTTTCGTTCTTCTTAATCTTACTTAAAAATCGTTTCTAGACTCATAAAAACATCAAAACATCAAACTGCAATTGTCTGTCTCAAAAGTTTAAGCACTCTGCAAATCTGATTTTAAATAATTAAAGAAGAAAATATTTTATGCTAATTTACAATAAATACTCGACATTTAATAAAATAGGCCGTTTTGGGTGGTTAAAATAAAAAATATTTTTATTTTTATTTAATTTTTCTTTTTTCTTGAAGAAACGCTGTCTCAAAAGTTTAAGCACTTTATGCAAATTTTTTTTAGAAACGCGGGATTGGCCGTGTGTAATGACGTTGTATGATATCAAATTGCACTTTTATAAAAGTATAAAAGGTGGAGAAATTATATCCTCTCGTTTTAAAAAGGCCGAAGAGTAAACAATTCAGAAAATGTGAGATTTTGAAAGTTTTTAAATTGAAATCGCAAAATAAAACTTCTGAATATGCAAAAGTTTTAAATCGATCAAAGCGAGGTATATATCAAGTACTCTCTAGAAATGATAATTTTAAGCGGAAACCAAGATGTGGACGACCACGTATGACGACTGTTCAGACTGATCGGAGAATACAGAGATTGATATCTAGACAAAATATGTCCATACGGCAAATTAAAAATAATCTCAGTGTACAGGTGTCCAAAGACACTGTACATAGACGTATTAAAGAGTGTGATTACATCATACTAAAGAAAATGGCTCGCAAACCGTCTCTCAAATTACATCACAAACACGCAAGAATGAACTGGGCTAAAAAACACATGTCCTACGGTGACAAAGGGCTTACTGTTTTATTCAGCGATGAGAAAAAGTGGAACTTAGATGGCCCTGATGGTTGGAACGCGTATTGGCATGATTTACGGAAGGAACCAAGGGCATTTTTCAGCAGGCAGCAAGGCGGTAAATCTGTTATGGTTTGGGGGGGCATTTGGATTCAATGGCCAGACCTCTATGGCTTTTCTAAAAGGAAGACAAGATTCAAAAAAGTATCAAGAGATGTTAAACCAACATTTGCTTCCATTCGGTGACATTTTGGGTGGTCCTGAATGGACTTTTGAACAAGACAATGTCTCAATCCACGTATCACATTCTACAAAACTTTGGCTTTCTCAGAAAAATGTTAAAGTTCTTGACTGGCCAGCTTTAAGTCCAGACTTAAACCCGATTGAGAATGTCTGGGGTATTTTAACCCGCCAGGTTTACGGCAATGGAAAGCAGTATGACTCTATTGAAGAACTCCAAAAGGCTATTGAGAAAGCATGGTACTCTGTGCCACCAGAAACCCTACAAAAACTAATAATTTCGATGGACGCACGTTTATTTGAACTAATCCGAAATCACGGAAAAATAATTTGTAAGTAAAAGTTCTGTAAAAATTATAAATCTGGTTGTTTTTGACATTGTGCATAAACTTTTGAGACAGTTTTTTTTTTTTAAATTTTTATTATATTTTTTACAATTATGTAATTTATTTTTTTCTTCTTTTGATATCATTAATTTAAATAATGTTGCGAATTCTGCAAATAAAAAAATGTTATTCATTCTAACTTTTTATAATTCTTAGAAAATCGACATTTAATGTTTGTGCTTAAACTTTTGAGACAGGCCTTATTGTGTATCACGAAATATTTTCCTCATCTATACTATTAAATCCGTGCGTGTGTCTATATGTCACCTCAAAAACTCCTTAAATAAATCAAGGTAAGAATCATTGCAATTGCGAGTCGAGTGTTTAAAATCAATGGATGAGAGATTATATGACATGTAGACAATCAACTTAATTATTAACCGTTGCCAAATGCTGAGAACTTAATTTAAAAGGAATTTATCGACTTAATGAATGATAATTAGCTGGGTTTAAGGGTTTTTTTTACATGACATATGTATAGTTAGTTATGTTAGTATGATGGACATTATTAATACAGAAAACTTTATTTAACTGATAATTTGTTAAATTTTCGGGGTGGGGTTAAACGACTTTTTATTAAATATCACATTTATTTTACTTGACCGCGCGCCACCTGGCGGCGGCTTTTTCATTAATTGAACCTCCTTATTAATAAATCCAAATCTACTGCTCTGATTTCATTAAAACTAACTACATTTAACAAATTTAAGAATTTTAGCTTCACCAGTAACGTTTAATCGCTGTTTTATATGGATAATACCGCTATTTTAGAATAACAGTTTCGTAAAAATTAAATTTATGTTCCTAATAAAAGTACAGAGCCCTTATTCAGTTGATGCATACCGACAGTCAAAGTTAGTGATTTATTGTTGAGCACATGACTGAGAGCCTCCTCGCAGGTAATTATTTAATTTCGCTTAATTATTACCTTTTTCAAAAAAAAAAAAAATAAAAACATTTTATCCTAAATATCAACAAAACTTTTCATTCTATTTATTCCCTTATTCCATATCCTGCTGCCATAGAAACACGATAAATTAAGTTTCATTTAAAAAAAAATGCACAGTAGTAGAAAAATATTTTTCTAAATCGAATAGTAATTGAACAACTCAACGCTTTAACAGGAGAATTCTTATTTCTTATTTAGATATTTTAAAATTGTTTGTTGGCATTGCGTTTTTATGCTAAGTTTCGTTTCATATTCGATTATTATTATGGCTTTTTGATGTGAATTTTTTACGTACTACTACTTTCTACTACGGATTTTTGGTTGTGTAAATACTGATTTTTAATAGACATAACAATTTTTTATATTCATAAACTTTAGTTTGGTTATACTGAGTTTTATTTTTAATTTTGGTTTTAGAATTAAATTCATGAACTCCCGTGCGTAGAACGGGTTAAACAGCTAGTATGTAGAATAACGATAAAAAATTATATGTTTTAATTTGCTTAACATATGTTAATTGCTACCAGTATTGTTGTCTGCATGTGAACATACGTTTATACATACCAGGGCAGGGATAACGCAGCTTTTCACACCTGCCTGCCTATTTTGTTTACAAAAATGTTTTACACAGCTATGTACCAAATAAGAAACAATTATAGTTGATCAATTTAATAATGAATAAAAAATATTTTAAATTTTTGATTAGGATTTAAAAAAGACAAGTAACATATATGAAAGTATTAAACTGTAGTAATTATAGTTACAATTATATTTTAGATAGTAATAATAAAATAAATTCGATTAAAGGTAATTTCTGCAGTTGCATCTTTGATAACAAATAATTATTACGTTCAACTTAATTACTTTTAACAGAAAGCAAGATGGCTTGGAATCATCTGACAAGTGATTTCTGTTTGAGTTGTTATATTATTCGTTTGAGAAAATAATGTTTCGCAGACATCGTTCAACATGATTTTCTTTTAACCCCTTAATCGTCGTGCCCGAGACATTCACGGGCAGCATAGGTTACGCCTGTTTTATTCAGATTGTTTGATTCCCACCAATTTTTTTAAATAGTATTATTGGCTTTATTCTTGCATTATTTTATCTGTCTATTAAATAAGACGAACATTTCTACTTAAAAAAATTGGTGGTAATCAAGCAATCTGAATTTTTAAAAAGTAGCCTACAGTTAAAGGGCGCGACGATTAAGGGGTTAAATGGGAAATAGCCATATTGTTAAATAACTGTGAAATTAAATTTCAAGTTCCCATCCTATCATCGAAATTTTTACTTTTAATCCCCTTCCTTTACTATATTTTCCAAACATTTTCTTAGTTTGATAAATTTTGGAGCACGTATTGAACTAGATTGAAATTCATTTTGCAATAAAAATTCAAGCTTCAACTAAAATTCTTCTTCAAATTAATCTATTTTAGATAAGTGTATTACATCACAATATCTTGATTTGGAACCTCAATCAACACCATGCCAAAAATGCTCTATCACATGCCACAATTTCGTCGTCTCTGTATTAAGATATTCAACCCGGACTTCACAGGTTACAGAACATACTGCTCGGTGTATACAACATAGTTGAACTTTTTTAAATTAAAAACGCTAATAATTTTTTTTTCATATATTTTTGGATTGCTCACTAACACCACCAAAAAGCACTTTAAAAAAATATTAATTAAATATTCAAACAAATTTTGACAGTTAAGAGATAAAAGGGTAAATGAGGTGTTGCAAGTATTTACATGATATACCATTTATCTTTGAAAATATTGCTAGCATAATTTTTTCAAATATATACTACCATTTTTTTAGTATTCGATGATATAAAAAATGAAATGGTGCGACTTTTAGAAGTTAATAAATTTCCAAAAAAAACGAAATTTGTTATTCGGATTGTTGTCATCGTCAATATGACGTCAGCGTTATTCACAAACATTTTTTTGCTTTATAATGCAGATTTAAAAGCATTTTTACCACATATATACATATAAACACCATATTATTTGCTTTCCTATTTATAATGTGAATTAAATTTATAAGGATTTGCATAAAGTGAAATATTTAAAAAAAAAAGAAAATCTCTCAAGTTATTTTTAATTTTTCTGAAAAAAAAAATATTTATTTGGTTCATGACTTTATTTTTTAAAGTTCCTTTTAACAAATAATAAATTTTATTATTTCAATAACAAATATCATAATTAATTTTTATTACTCAATAATATGAACTTTTATTCAAAAAAGTTTTAGATGAATCCGTCATGCATTATTACTCAAACATAGCATTTAATAAAATCAGAAATTTACCTAGTAAACATTTCTCCAGTAAAAAAATAATATAATATTTTTGAAACAAAACTACTTTATTTTCCAAGCATGTCATTAATGCAATACCACCTAATTATTTTCTAGCGCGATTAATAATTGAACATGGCAAAACGTGATGGTAAAGTTAATTACAGGCTCAGTTAATTGCTTTAACCGATTTTACACTTTAACGCCACTGCAATTTAAAAGGAATATTATAATTTAATAAAACGTTTTTAGTCATTAAGAAAAAAGGCTGGTCATATTTTTCTGTGAAGCAAATTGACGTGACCTTTTAAAGTTATATACTCCATTAGAGCATTTACGTGATATTTTAACAATAAAATGTGGCTTACGAAATTAAAAAAACTGATTCGAGGGTCTGGTAATTTTAGTATAATGCAGGGTAGGCTAAAAAACCTTAGTGGGAACTAACCTGAATTTTGGCATTGGTTAATAAGAATTAAAGTGGCAAATCAGATGCTGAAAGTATTTACATGACACCATTTATATTTAAAATATTACAAGCAATTTTTCTTTTTAAATTTTTAATATTTTTTCGGTACTTTTCGGTTAGCCGGGCGCCAGTGAATTACATATATATATATATATATAGAACATTATGTATGAAATACAGACCCAGAATCTCGCACCATAATGTTCATACATAATGTGCTATATTTAATCTGTGTGGTTATTTGCAGCTATAGCGTTTATCGCATGGATTTTATTTTTATTTTTATTTTTAATCTTTTTGAGCTTATATATATATATATATATATATATATTGAAATATTACAAGCAATTTAGCCGTGCGCCAGTGAAAAAAATATAATTATATATATATACATATACATATATATATATACATATATATATATATACACATATATATATATATATATTATATATATATATATATATATATATATATATATATATATACGTATATGTATACATATATATATTTCTTATTTGTATGATTTTTTTTATGATATTTTTACTCACTTTTTATTTTTATGATACATTAGCATGTCAATTGAAAGATTGTAGAAATGTTGTTTATGTATAAATGCAATATTTTTCTTCAAATTTATACTTCAATTCGAAAACTAAGCCTTTAGAGACATGTGTTATATTTTGATGTATAACACGTTTCCGGCAGATTTTTCTATATTTTCATAAACGTTTACATTGCACGCGAAACTGCAATTCAACTGTCAATATAGGTATTTCTTTTTTTTCCGAACACGTAACTTCTAATGGCTTTTACCAAGGGAATAACTATATGCTATTGCGTAAAGAACAGTAAGTGAAATATTTTGGTATTGCTTACATTTTTTTTTAAACTTTGTTTTTATTTTATTTTTTATTATTTTTTTAACTTGGTTTTTATAGCAAAACATTTTTGAGAGAGACTTTTTTTCAGATTTTTTCTGATGCTGGAAGTATTATACTTGAAATACAATATTTCTACAGATGGAAAATTTTCCTTTCGATATAGAAAGGCAAAGATTGGAGAAAGGCTGGTAAATAGGAATTATTGTTCAATATCATTTCAGAGTATTTAGCAACAAAGTTGTCTGTAAAATATAAATCAATTCTTGAAATTATTTCTCCACTGTTTGGTTCCTACTAATACCCATTTATTTATTCTGGTGGTGTCCAAGAATTTTTTTATTTATTTATTTATTTTTTTTTTTTTACTGCTATCCAACCCCCATCCAGAAAGCTCTAAAAACACAATATTTTGCTATGTTATAAAATTATTAAACGATTACGGAAGATTGAATGATATTATTACGACCAGTGGCGAACATCTGTAATCGGGTTGCCATTCATTTTCCTTTGTTGTGTGAAATTTTCTGTCCCCAATGCCGCGCCCAGTGCTGTCGTGACTCCAAGAGCTGTTTCCGGGATTCATTAAGTACAATTTATCACACATCAGAAAATTAGCCTGTCAAAAATGGTTAAACAAAAAATGTCGCTACTTCCTGGACGTTTATAATAACGTCCAAAAAAACTGTTTCATTTTAGACGCTATAAAAAAATCTCTTTAAATATGATGTTTTTATTACATTGTTTAAAATATGACGTTTTAAATATATTGTTTTAAATATGACGTATACTTTTCAAAATTAAATTCCTTTCGCACGTAATAAGTTAATTATTGTAATGAAGCCAATGAATTTAATCTGTATCTAGATAATGAAATGTTTAATAAAAAATTCGGAAAAATGTGCCTGCAGATGGTAATT
Source organism: Maratus michaelseni (assembly GCA_963931845.1). NCBI lineage: Eukaryota > Metazoa > Arthropoda > Arachnida > Araneae > Salticidae > Maratus > Maratus michaelseni. The sequence goes on from OZ007593.1 coordinate 214,635,222, forward strand.
AAATTGCTAATCATATATTTCGATAAACCTTTTTTAAATATTTTTTAACTTCGAATTAAAAACTGTCCGCTTCAACTGGTCTATCATATATTTCTCTATACAACTACCAGTTTTCATATTTTTATACGCAATATATATATATTTAAATATAAGCCGAAAAAGACCTGCTCATTTTAAATTCAATTTCAACAGCAACAGCGACATAAGAATTATAGTTACTTTTATTTTAGAATATTTAGATACTTTAAACTGTCAATTGAACTAGAAAAGAAATACGATTTAATTTGTAGTGTTTTTCCTTCATATTTATGGTTGCATTTCATTGGTTGGTTGTTGCGGCTATGGGGATCTTTCTCACACGAGAACTAAAGAGACCGGGACTTCCGTTTAAAATGGAATCCTTCCCAATACAAACAACTTATTCTGATTCGGCATTCTTTCCTGACACCTTTTGTATAATAGCCAGCTCTCTATCCACTAGATAAGTTGGTGGGCAGTTTCATTCGAGTACAAAATCAATAGAGACATGAGTTATAATTTAGAACACATTTCTTGGGAAAATTTTATATATGCATAAAACACACAAAGCAACAATTCAGTTGTATAAGGTTTTGTTAATCATCCAGACACGCAACTGGTGGATTTTTCTCAGTAATAACTGAATATTAATGGAAAAAGTTCTATATGACAGCTGTTAAAATTTCTACTTAAAAAATATACACTACACATCAAAACTTGGAGAAATGAGTACATATTGAAATTATTTTCCTATGTAATCTGATACTGTCTAGCAACATACATGTACATAAAATACGGATACATATTTAAGGCAATTACTCACATATTTGGCTTTCGCATTTAATACAGCAGTCTGATGAACACAAAACCTTTGGAAAAGAGAGCCCAGAGAAATAATTTATTACTATTTGTAGCAGCTTTTTGAAAATGTGGTCTGAAAGCAGCCTTAAAATAACTCCTTCATCCCACAAAACAACTCAAATGAACAATAACTTAGGTGTAGGAGACGCATTTGGATAGATAGTTAAACTTTTCTCGTTTTTTAATAACCGATGTGTTCAGGCCACTATTTGAGCCAGCCACCGTCTAATTGAAAATCAAGACATTTATAATTAAAATGTACCCAAGGCCTTCAAAAGTACTTACATATTTGATTCTCATATTTAAAACATTTTTATGGTTTTATGAGAAATGTTATACTAACTTTTTATATTTTCATGATACATTATATGACATGTTGACCGAGTTGAGAAGTATTATTTAAACTGTAGTTTTTTCTTTTTATTTATAGTTTCATCCGAATTTTAAATCCATAGAGACCTGAGTCATACATTAATGCACAACACTTGCCTGACATATATTTTAATGTTTGCATAAACAATTACATTACACGCAAAACTAAAATTCAACAAAGATAGAAATTTATTATTTTTCCAAATACGTATCTTTTATTGAGTTTTATCTAGGGAATAACATTATGTTATTGGATAAATGACAGTATGTGAAAGATTTTAAACCAAGTACATTAAAATAGTATTTCTGTAATTCAAAACTCGGGAAAATGCTGCTACAATCCAATTATTTTAGAATAGAATATGAATCGGACATTCTACCATTCTTCCACGGGGCATTCTTTAACCCTTTAACGGACATTGGTTTCCCTATGAAACACAAAATTTTAATTACGAAATTCAACAATGACAGCAGAATTTTAATAGAGATGTTTTCCATTTATTATGTATGTGAAATATCGCTTTTTTCTTATTTACAAATAAATTTGTTCATAATTTCCGGTATCAATCATTTATTTCAACATTTTAGCAATTGAAGTGCTTTGTCCGCTAAAGGGTTAAGCTATTCTCATTTCAAAAATCCAAGTATACGATTGAAAACCATATTTCCAGATTATTACTTAATTTACTTCACTGCTTTCGATTCCAGCATAATGACAGGTAAAGTTAGTCTTCATTTAAGATAGAAATCAATAAAGACAAACAGCACAAAAATCATCTTTTAATAATAAAAAAATGTTTTCAATTTTCCTCTTAGTGCTTGAATTCATATTTTCAACAATCTCTGCCATTCCCCTCTCGCTTTACTAATAAATACACCACTATAAAAATTTAATTCGCAAAAAAATGAGATTTGTTATAATTTTTTTTTGAAAACACTATCATAAAATACATTTTTTTAAGTTATTGATTTTTTTTTTATTCAAACTGGTATAAATTTCATTTATAAAAAATTATAGCCGAGAAAAAAAGAAAAAAAAAAAAGACTACAACTAACTGTGCTGCAAGTCGTTGTATAAAAATGTGACTGGTACCAATCGATTAGTAATAATGTCTACTAATTAATTATGTTCATCAATTTTGCATAGGGATTTCATCTATAAGAAGAAATTTTACCAGAATTTAAAATTTTCCAAACCTAATTTCAATATCAAATTTGTTTTTTCGGAATATTTTACTTTCGGATACTAAATCGGAAATTTGAAACACCTAATGTTTAATTCATTTTTAATCGTTGCAAAGCAGATTTTTTTTAAAATATAACTCAAAAACTACTTGGCTGAATGAATTATAAGTTTGGATTTGTATATTTGAAACCTTCAAAAAATCGATTTCGGCTAAGATATTCATAAATCATATTTTTCTAGAAAATTTATTTCAAAATTATATATTTTTAAAATTAATTTTCGAAAAGAAAAAAAAATGAATTGTAACCTAAACATATTATTTGCTCAACTACCTTTTGCGTTATGTTTCAAATACTGTATTGAAATCTATGTTGCAATGATTAAAAATGAATTTAACATAAAGAGTGTCCATCGTCATAATTCCTAAACTACTTGACCGAATCCCTTCATGTTTGGTATCCATAGGTAAAATTTACCGAGATACGAAATATGATGTTAAAATTAGATGATAGTAATGAAATTTTATTTCAATATATATTTGTAGACGGTCCCCTAAGCATAATTTAAGTAAAACAAAGTATTTGTACAAGTTATAACTATTCACTTGTTACCAGTTAAATTTTATACAAAAATTCACTGCAGGGTTAGTATGGAGGTATACTTCTTTTCTGCGACTGTGCTAAATATATCTATAATGCCACTCATATTTGAAATTATTATTTAAAAATCTACAATACTTGTGAAAACGTGTTTGTGGCAACTTGTTGTAACAAAAAAGTGGGCACGTATTGACCATAAGAGAAACTATACATAAGTATATATAAAATTGAAACATGTCTAGGATTTTCAGAAATTAACATTTTCTAAGTTTATTCGACTATTTGTATGACGTATATAGTCAAAAATAACATTTTAAAATATTTTCGTCTGTCAATCTATTTGTCCGGAATAGGGTCAGAAATAGCAACATAGCAAACACTAAACGTATCAAGGGAAAACAAGGGATTTTTCTGGTTACAATCTGCTGTTTGTTGCATTCGGATATCTAAGAAATTTTTTTAGAAAATCGAAAAAAAAAACCCAGCATAATTGGTCAATATCTTTCAAAACTCAAAAACTCAGAATCTAATTGATCAGTTTTAAGGAATTTTAAGGCAATTAAAAGGTCTAATTAGGTTTTATAAATGATAATTCTGTAAACAATATGCAGTTTGTCGGATTTCAATATCTAACATAGCTTTTATGAAAACAGAGAATAACCGGGATAATCAGTCGATAGACAAAACTTTCACTACTCAAAAACTCGGGTAGTAATTTATCCATTTAAATGAATTTTAAGACGATTGAATGCTCTAATTAAGATTTATAAATAATATGTCTGGCTAAAATATGCAGTTTGCCGCTTTCCGATGCTTATTATTATTATTTTATTTACAGTAAACAGGGAAAATCCGGATCAATAGACCAAACTTTTAACGCTCAAAAATTCGTGAACTCATTGATCAATTTTAAAGAATTTTAAGGTGATTAAAATGTCTAATTAGGATTTATGAATGATAAATCTGGATACAATATGCAGTTTGTCTCATTTCAATATCTGAAATAGCTTTTGAGAAAAACAAGTATAATCAGTCACTAATCAAAAACTCTGGAAATAATTAATGAATTTCAAGGAATTTTAAAACGATTGAAAGAGTTTATTAAGATTTATAAATGATATGTCGTGCTAAAATATGCAGTTTGTCCCATTCCGATACCTTTTTTTTTTTTTTTTTTTTTTTTTTTTTTTTTGAGAAACTTGGAAAAATCGGGTTAATTTATCAATAGACCAATCTTTCAATACTCAAAAACTCGGGAACAAATGAATCAACTTCAAAGAATTTTAAGGCGATTAAAAGGTCTAATTAGGATTTGGGAATGATAATTCTGGATACAATATGCAGTTTGTCGTATTTCAATAAGTGAAATAGCTTTTGAGAAAACAGAAAAACTCGCATAATAAGTCAATCTTTCACTGATCGCAAATTTGGAAATTAATTGATCCAGAATTTTAAGGCGATTGAAAAGTCTAATTAAGCTTTATACATTATATGTCTGGTTAAAAAATGCAGTTTCTCGCATTTCAATATATATATTTTTAGAAAACGTGGAAATACCATGCCAGGTTAATTAGTCAATAGACCAATCTTTCAATGCTCTAAAACTCGGGAACTAAATGATCAACTTGAAAGAATTTCAAGGCGATTTAAAAGTCTAATTAGGTTTCATGAATGATAATTCTGGATACAATATGCAGTTTGTCGTATATAAATACTTCAAAAAGCTTAGAAAACAGAGAAAAAGTTGCATAATTAGTCAAACTTTCACTACTCAAAAACTCGAGAAATAATTCATCAATTTTAAGGAATTTTAAAACGATTGAAATATATAATTATGACTTATAATAGATTTTTCTGGCAATCGCATTCCGATACCTACTTTTTTTTTCTTTTTGAAAAAGCATGGAAATACTTTTTTAATTAGTCTATAGAGCAATATTTTAATGCTCAAAAACTGGGGAACTAATTGATCTACTTTAAGCAATTTTAAGGCGATTAAAGTGTCTAATTAGGATTTATGAATGATAATTCTGGATACAATATGTAGTTTGTCGTGTTTAAATATCTGAAATAGCTTTTGAGAAAACAGACAAGAACTTGCATAATTCGTCAATTTTTTTCAATGCTCAGAAACTCGGAAACTAATATGATCAATTTTAAGAAATTTTAAAACGATTAAAATTTCTAATTAGGATTTGTAAATGATAATTCTGGATACAATATGCAGTTCGTCGTATTTCAATATCTGAAATAACTTTTGAGAAAACAGAGAAAAACCTGCATAATCAGTGAATAAACCAATCTTCCACCACTCAAAAACTCGGGAAATAATTGATGAATTTTAAAAACTTTTACGACGATTGAAAGGTCTAAATAAGATTTATAAATGATATTTCTGGCTAAATTGTGCTGTTTGTTTCATTCCCATGTATAATTGTTTTTTCAACAAACACGGATTAACCGGGACGATGATTAAAACAATCAATTTTTCAATGGGTAAAACTCGAAAACTAATTAACCAATTTTAAGGTAAATTGTTGTGATTATAAGATCTAATTAAGATTTATAAATGATAATAATTATATTTTTAGATTATAACTTTTACATTTTAACGTTAAATATGATTCTTACTTATATATAAAATGTAATTTTTTTATCTATACTAATAAAAGAAAGTTTCGCTCTGTGTGTGTGTGTCTGTGTGTCTGTGTGTCTGTTGGCGATGGCTAGGAAAATCCAGCCCACCTAGAAGGCTGCAAATTTATATATAGGTAGTCCAAACCGTCTCAAGGTGCACCATTACGTCAAAATTTTAATATTTTGAAAATTAAAGTAGTTATGAATTAAAAACTGATCAAAGATCACAAATAAAAACGTCATTATTCAAAAGCTAGCTGGCGCACGTGCAGAAACCAATATCCGTATCTTCCGGAATAGAAGAAAAAAAGAACAACACATTACGTTTTTGTTTTAAGTTTTTCTAAATTCGCCATGGGCAAACGGTTAAAAATACGGAAAAACCGTCTACATATTCTGAAAGAAAATACTTTTACATCTCAAACGATCTGGTTGGTTTGAAAAAAATTTACATTTAACCCTTTCAAAAAAAATAATCAAAAAGCATCGAATTCATGTTTTTTATTTTCTCCCGTTTTCCGAGCCTTGCATCTACCGAAATACAAAAAATACGGAAAAAAGAAGTTCACCAAATTAAAGAACTGACTTTGCCCTTTCCAAAGCCCCCTTTGGTTTTAAAAAATACAAAAATTAACCCTTCTAAAAAGTATATTTTCTGTATGCCGTTTTGTGATTTTTGCGATTTTGGCAATTTTTAAAAATTCGCATCGGCAATTCAGAGAAAGGTACGAAAAACTAAAAATACCAGACAATATCTACATGTATTCTTTTTTCGACATCTGTATTTGTCTTTGAAAAATACAAATATTAACCTTTCAAAAAAAAATTCGTGCGCAGGACTCTCTTTTGCGAATTCCGATTTTCTATGATATATAAAATCTGGCATCGGCATTCTAAAATAACCAAACAAAAATCAAACACACCTAAAGACATCTACGTTCTGTCGGATTTAGGCAGAAACCTTTAGTTTACAAATAAAATCACGTTAACCCTTTCGAAAACGTTTTTTACAATTTCGCTTTTTTAACTATTTCCCCTATCTTTAAAATACGAATTGGCGTTTATAAACAAGATACGAAAAACTAAAAATACCTCAACTAATCTACATCCCTTTGTTTTTTAAAATCTGGTATCCGTTTTGAAAATTTTTAATTTTAACCATCCAAAAAAAAAAAAAAAAAAAATCCTTTCCAAAACTCACTCACGCGATTTTCGTTTTTCGGTCCAGGTTTAAAAATCAGCATCGACTCAGGAAATGTGAGTACGGACAAACAGTAGACTCCAGATCATAGACGCGTTCATTTTCTTCAAAACGCATGATTGGGTTTTCAAAAATATCTACATTAACCCTTTAGAAACCGATCGATTACGTAACCAACTTTCGCGATTTCCGCTATTTTGGAAATGTTTACCCGTGGTTAAATTTCAATTCTACTAGGAAATTTGGTTGGGTCGAGTGTTCTGAAAAGGCCTCTTCCAGAACAGACTGCGCCCCCTGGCGGTGGAAGGTGGAACTATGCACCCGATTTCGACGGGGTTTGGTTTAAGTTTCGTATAGAACAGATTATTAATTATTTTTGGCCCGTGCAACGCCGGGCGGGTTAGCTAGTACAGTAGAGCGCCGATTATCCGAACACGTCGGGACCGACCCTAGTTCGGATAAGCAAAAGTTCGGATAATTGGACAGACAATTTAAAGGATATCCCTATCTATACAAAAACCTTCACACTTTATCCAGGCTTAGGACTGGCAACACTGTTAGTGCTGGCGTGTTTAAAAATGTTTTTTTTTTTGCCTTTTTTACATTTTTTAAACTTTTTTTTTGTCTTTTTTTCATTTTTTTAAACTTTTTTTTTGTCTTTTTTTTTTTTTTTTTTAGATTATAAGTTAAGTAAAAAAGCTTTTGATTTTTTCTTGCTTCAAAGAAGACATTCTTTTCAATGCTGCCATATCTCTAATGCTTCTTAAATACATTGCTTGAATAGGATCAGCGTCTTTCTGCCTTTCGAGCTATTTCATAGCTGTTTCCAAGCATTCAAAGGCTTCGCTATGTGATGGACCTGGGTCATTTTCAGAGCATTCATTTTCAATTTCATTTTCATTTTCTTCATTTTCGCCTTCAATCTCAACCACAATCTCATTGTCATTTAAAATCTGATATCCAGAGTCTTGCATGTCACAATTTATCCACTCATTAATTTCTTTTTCCTCATAATTTAGGATTCTTCCCATCTCTTTTATAGTTTTACACTGCTCATTTTCCTTATCAGATGCTTCTGCTCCAGTATCACTTTTTTCTCTGTTTAAAATTTTATTCCAGGCATTTTTTAACGTTGATGATTTTACAAGCTTCCAGGAATCGGCAGCCATAATGCAACAATCTTTTAAATTAATTTTTATGGCATTCTGGGAATCAGGCTCTTCAGTGTCTTCTGATAGAAGCATCTTTCTCAACATTTGCTTTCTATAAAAGCGCTTAAATGTCTCTATTACACTCTGATCCATGGGCTGTATCAGCGATGTAACGTTAGGTGGCAAGAACTTTACTCGGAACTTCCCATTTTCCCGTTCAAGGGTATCTGCACCCGGATGTGAAGGTGCATTATCAAGAAGTAGGAGTACTCTGCCCTCTTTCTTCATATCTTCTTGATGTGTCTTAACTTTAGGAATGAATGTGTGATCATACCAATCAATGAAAACTTCTGATGTCATCCAAGCCTTCCTTTGAGAAGTGTAAATTACTGGCAGATTTTTCCAATTCTCAAAAGATCGAGGCTTCTTTGACTGTCCTATCACGAACAATGGTATTCGATGGTTACCGGTTGCATTTGCGCAATTAAGAATTGTGATTCTTTCTTTGTTTAATTTAGTTGCAGAAGCACTTTTTTCGAACCCAGATGCTAATGATTTTCGGGGTAAAGATCTCCAAAACAGGCCGGTCTCATCTGCATTGTAAATAAATTCTTCTTCGTATTTTTCTGATTCAACAAATTCAATAAATTCTTTTACGAATTTCGTAGCAGCCTCTGTAGATGCAGATAATTTTTCACCATGCAATCCGATTTCGCGTATACCATGCCGTAGCTTAAAATTTCTAAGCCACCCAGAGCTTGCTTGAAATGCATTAGTATTTTCTCCATTCAGCTTTTCGTTGAAAAATATAGCCTTCTCACATAATAAGGGTCCAGAAATGGGATGACCAGATGAGCGTTTCTGCAAAAACCACATGTGCAAAGCTGTATCTACTTTATCATCAAAGGATTTTTTCATCGATTTTCTATCTAAGCTTCCTTGCTCACTTTCAAGTCCCGTTACATACTTCGTAATTGATTCTTCATTCTTTTTTATATCTGATATTGTAGACTTTCCTACACCAAACTCCACTGCTAATTTTGCACCTGCTTCACCATTTTTCAGCCTCTTCAATATCTTTACTTTGTCTCCTAGCGAAAGAACAACTCTTTTTCGCTTTCCAGACATCTTTTCTCCTCGTTGCAGAAAAATAAATGAGCTAGATCGCTGGTGCAATCAACAACCGCTAACAAGAAACTTTTGTCAACGTAGCTACGTCACACAAACCAGTTTTTTTCCACTCCCGACCTGGTGTCAAAGAAATGTCGTAGCCCTTACTTTTCTCTAGTCCTGGCTTCACACCGGGTCTGTGACCTGTCCATTGCGATAAGAAACTTCAAAGAAATACCCTCCCACCCCCTTGGGATTGCATTGCAACCATAGACATTGATTGCAACACGTGTCCACAGCGAGGGTGAGGGGAGAAAAATACAAACAGGAATTTTGTGCTTTGACCTTGGTTTCTCAACCCCTTTCTTCAAACCTTTTGTGTTCTCTCTTCCCACTAACAAAACTCTCCAAAAATACCTTGCAGTTTCTGGATTAAATTTTGTATGCCAAGAAAGAAAAGAAAAAAGATAGATAACAGGGTGAAAAAAGAGAAATGTAATTGGAAGGGACAGAAAAAAAAATATTTAGGTTATGGAGGTTTTTTTTTTTTTTTTTAATGAAAAATATGCCGTTCGCATAATTGGAAGTTCGGAAAAAAATTTTAAAAAGAGAAATACGCTGTTCGGATAATTGGAAGTTCGGTTAAAAAATTTTAAAAGTCGAAAAACACGGTTCGGATAATTGGAAGTTCGGTTAATTGAAGTTCGGATAATCGGCGCTCTACTGTATATCATACATTTAATTAATCTCATAAATATTTTTAAAATGTAGACTACAATTAGGTTTTTTTCCCCCAAAAAACTTGAAAGGTCTAAAATACAAACATAACACAACGGGTTGCTATGTAGATAATATGAAATAAAATATATCTGACTACATTAAAAGGAAAAAGTATAGCTCGAATGAAAGATGATGGTGAATGAGTGCTTAAAAGTTGGTGATTAAATTGGTGAATAAGAAAAAAAATTCATCTTCTTTTGCAATTTTAATTTTATGTTTATGAAATTATAGTGTATTTCCTGATACACTTTCTATTAACTCACTTAAATTTATATTATATATCCAGGGAAATTTATATTTTGGTTAGTTAGCGCATGACAGTTTTTTATAATGACATTTGTTTAATTGATTTTTAACAGTTTAAAATTTTTATCAAATTAAATGTGTAAATGACACCATAAATATAAAAATATTATTTTATTTTATTTTTTAACTACGGGGTTATTTCAGATAACTATGATTTAATTTAGTATGAGTATTTAGCAAATAATGCACATAATTTAATTTTTTAGTCTGGTATTCCGCATTGCATTTTTTTCCTGCAATAAATTGGGAGATATTTGTTAAAATATCAGCTTGAAATCCGGGATAGCAGCGTTCTATATTTTTTTTATATTCGTCACCACTTTTGCCACAATAACATTTTTCTGAATAACTTCATATCGTACAAATTAAAGAAATCTATCACGAAGGTAATGTTTTGGAATTAGGAGAAGTAAATATAGAAAAATATAGAACACTTGAAATACAAAACAATATATCGTTGTTTTCAGTAGTTGATAATTATTGGTCTAAAAAAAAAAAAAAAAAAAAAAAAAAAAAAAAAGCTCAATTTATCTATTTTATGTTTCTTAAAATGTAACCAAAAATAATTTCTGTATCACCAAGACTCATTTTTTATAGCAAAATCAATTATTATGCGAAAAGACTATAAAACATTTAGAAAAAGAAGTAAAATGTCAAAGGATCTAAAAAATGATTTGTAACGTGATATTTCCTTCATTGGGTAATTTGAGACATAAATTAAGGGAAAGCATAAAAACTGGTAAAGTTCAGAGGAAAAAAAAGAGAGTTTTCTTTTTCTTTCTTTTTAATCCTTTGAAAGAATAATCTGTGAATAGAAAAAAAAAATCTATTTTTCAAATTAATGTAATCGAATCAAAGTTTAAAAGAATAATAAAGTGAATTAGAAATTAAACAAGCAAAAAAAATGTAAATAGTAATATGATTTATCCAATGTCATTCTCTTTTTTATTTCACATTTCTTATTTAGTGACATCATTGTTCTTTTCAATTTGGACTTGATTAATCGTAATAGTTGATCTTAAAATTAGATTTTCGTTACATTTTATGTCTTTTTTTTAACGTAATTGTTATTATGTGAAACAGATAGTAAAGGAAACTGAAAAGGAATTAAAAAATACAAACTATTCTGGCAACGACTTAACAATAACTGCTTTCAAAGTGAACTAAATTTATTATCACAAGCTGTGGAGTTTCATTCGTACAGTAGTATGCTTTTATATGTTGAATGCTTAGGGAAATTATTTTATTGTACTGACATGTATTATTATAAACTCTGTATTTTTAATTGAAAATCGATTAAATTGTTTTCATTTTACTAAAAAATTTCTGAAACTTTTCACTTCAATTTATTGTTTAATTTCTAGTATGTAGATGACTATAAAAAAAGACAACAAACACATTTTTGTTTAATTGAAAACTATCAAAATAATAATAAAACGTATGGAAATAGTTCAATTTTATAAGAAGCAATTTTTTTTAGAATAAGTAGTATCCTTTCAGGTAATATACAGAATGTCCCAAAAGTCCTTGACACATTTTAAAATTCAATAAAAGGTCAAGCAATTGGAGTACAAGAGTGCGGATTACACAAGAAAGCTTCTTATGATAAGAAAAAAAAATTAAGCAAATAAATAAATTAGTTCCAAAAAATTCTCATAGATTGCGCTGCTTCTGGAAAGTTGTGGAATAGGTAGAATGCCTTTACACGTAACAATGGCGAAAGTCGCACAATGCATATAGACAGTTTTCTGCGAAACTATGCCAACCACATTCCAGAAATTAACAATACTCGTCTATCCATCCTCACTTGTTTAATCCAGTATTGTTAAGCTACGGAATATGGCTTGCCATAATTTGGACAAAAAATGTGCTTACGCATTGTGCGTCTTTCGCTATTGATATGTATAAAGGCATTATTCGAAAACTTTCCAGAAGTAATGAGAATTTCTTTAAACTAATTCTTTTATTTGCTTAAACAAAATTTCAGACCATAAGAAGCAGTTTCGTGGAAACCGCTCTCTCGTACTACAATTACTTGAACTTTTTTAAATTTTAGTAGGTGTCAAGGGTTTTTGGGACAAGATATTATTTATTTTTCCTCCAAAGATCTTTAAATAAATAAGGTATTCAAGTTCTTAAATTAATGATTAATAATTGATCCAAAATAAGATGACAATGTTAGATGGTCCTTAAAAAGAGAAAAATAATGTTCAATATGTCATTAGACGATGATTTATTAAATTTTTTGACATGTCCCTGTAAAACAGCTTCTCGCGATACGACTACTATTTAAAATGAGAATGAAAAATCATGCTCTACGCATAGATTGTGAAACACTTTCCAACACATTCAGAATACTATAACAAAAGTCACCGTTGAATAAAGTGAAAGGCTGAAAAAGGTCAAGGTCAAACTGGGTGGGGAAGCCTACCTTTCGGCTTGAGCTCAACTAGCTCCGCCCAGCAGGTTTGTTTACCAAATTATACTGAGCATTACTAAATCGTACTTTGTGATAATGAGCAATAACTATGTAATGCTGAAATACAAATTCTGAAAATACGAAATTTCAAAAATAAAAATTCTGAAAATACAATTTATCAATCCCACTGAGCAATATTGAAAACGCATTGCATAATCGAAAACATAATTTCAGAAATTATTAGCTATAGTCTTAAAGTTATACGAATTATTTCGCGCAGCCCTCTATATGATCTATAGATTTGTATATGGATATATTGATTTGTACTGGATATATACTAGATAGTGTTCAAAAATTTAGTTCAGTGAGAAAACGCAAAACACAGTTGAAAATACCCCTTTAGAAATTTCCGTCAATAAATGTAAATGTACACTCTTTTTTTTGTGTTTAGCCCTGTGTAGAATTTATACACACCAATAATATGAAAAAAGAATTAAATGTAAAAAAGTATACCACATTTGAAAACTCACTTAAAGCAATTATTGCGTATATACAGCAGTGTAACAGAATTCGTTTGTGTGTCCATGCAAATGAAAGATAAAGGCTAAACATACCATATTCTATAGAAAGCATCTTGTAGTGCTAATTTTCAATACCGAATATGCGCTATGGTAAAACTTAAAAAACATATATAAATTCCATGGTAATCCAAGTATACTTAATGGAGTTGGAGTATTGACTGCAGATGTCCGACAGACAAACCCAATTCATAAACACATTTTAGCTATGTTGTTATGTGTTAAAACACGTGAAGTGAAAACTTAACTGCTTAAAAATAAAGTTATACCCTATAAAATTAAAAAAAGACAAGAAATCGGACAAAAAGACAAAACATGTCATTTTTACATAATAATGAAATTGAAAAGGAACCGTTAGCAGAACGAAATATTTCCAACAACAATTTTGAAAATCAGAGCATCCATTCAAGCATTATGCGAGGACATACGACAGAAAACATACAAAGGAATTTTTTACCAAATTAGTTGAAAATCGGTTAAAATTGACTCTTTACAGTTAAAACTATTGCGTAAAAAAATTAATAGTAAAAACAAAGAATAATACTGATGATTACTAGAAGAATTTTCAGAAATATTTTTCTATTATTTTCATTTTCTTTTGTTAAATACTTTTAATTAGAAAAATAATCAAAAGATACATGAAAATGTTCTTTTGTAAAATATAGTACAGAATTACTTTAAAGAACTAATTTTCAATACCGTCATGCAATCATTTATTTGAAGATACTGATATCTGCAAAAATATAACTTTTAAGGAGGTGCATTTCATTTTTGTTACATTATTTTGCTAACTCTGTAAATTCGATCATGAATGGTGACTTTAATTAAGGGTATCTTAAGAATAAGACTGATTGGTTTTGCTTGCTCATTTGCTTTTCCTATTCTGAGTGTTAATAAGTTAATAATTTCTAATTAACATCTCTAAAAATGAAATCAGTAAATTATTTCATGAAAACTTTTCTTAAGTTATCGTATATAAGTCCTTCTATTCGAATATAACATCTTATGCATTTTATTAGAAGATGGTGATAACAGCAGGAATATAGATTTTAAATGAGGTACATTCACCATTTTACATAAATGCATTTTGCCAATACTGTAAAAGTAATCGTAAATGGTAGCTTTATTACATGTACATGCTAAATTTTTCTTGCAGTTGTTTGCTTGTTTTGTACCTTCTAATGATTGTGTATTACGCTTCGTTTGCCAACATAGTTGTCAACTAAGGCAGAGCAGCGGAACATGTTTTAGGCACATAAATGCTCTGTAAAAGCAGTAAAACTGTTTAAACTTAAACAAACAATTAATAAACAAAAATATGTTATATTAGAGCCTTTCGTATGCTCTGCTTATCCGACTTCTCTTAGCGATTCGAGAGGTGAGAACGTCAGGTGACAGAAATTTTAATTATTTTTGTCGAAACTGGTCTTGAAATCAATTAAAAGAATATTTCGACAACATATCCTTGAAAAATTTGCGAATCAATGGGTCTGTAAAAACTTCAAAGAAAAACAAAAATATTTTTCAGCAGACGTCTACACCAGATTATCGGTACAGAAACCAGATGACCCAGGAACTAAATTTATTTTCTGGGCCTTCTAAAAGACTTATTTAATAATTCAGAAATTACTTTTATAAAATACTTTCAATTTATTCTGCAGTGTGTAAAATATATATAGTTGATAAGAGTTAAAAAATAATGGACATATATGCTAGATTAAATTTAATAATAATTTTAGAAAAAAGTTAGTAATTTTTTATTAAAATGCATTGACATAAGTTCAATTAGAAACCAGTTTGATTTTTAATGTCAGAAATGCACTTGCACGTATACGAGTAATAAACAAAACGAAAGTGAGAATTTAACAAATGATCGTTGACACAAACTACGTTTTTGTGAATCCGTCGAAAGTTTTTTTTTTTTTTTTTTTTTTTTTAAACAATAGCACTTAGACAAACATCTATACACTATTATATGCCACCAAATCAATTGAAGAATAAACAGAACAACAAATGAAACAAGAGTGACATATAGAGACTTTAGAGAAAACAAAAAGTCAACTGTAAACAGGGAATACAATCAATTAGGCTGATGTTCTGAGGTCCTCATTAGTTCCCTGGCCTCCCAATATCTGCCAGATATACTGTTACTTGATAGTGCGGGGCACAGTGGTAAATGTTGTGCATTCAAGATTACATCCTTTCCACAAATAGGGCAATTTGGACTTTCAAGAATACCAAATCTGAAAAGGTAATGAGGTAGACAATCGTGTCTCGTTGAAAGTTTACTACTAGGTATTTCGAAAATGAATTGTATTGCAAATTTTTAATTATTTTTACTCCTACGGTACTTTAAACTACCAGTTTAATAATATTGTTTTAAATATATATTTGTTCATCTATTGCCGATGGCACACTTCAGGATAAACGTAAAATACTTCATCCTATCGTCGGTAGATAGCATTAGTAGTTCTGTAAAGCAAAATAATTTTAGATGGATATTATGCGGACGATGTATTCCATCTCCTTCTGCAATGTATAGTTAACAGGTTTCTGACAACTCTACCTAGTATCGGTGCCCTCAGCGCTAGGACACGCCCCCTCCCCCACATCGTTCTCATTTGTAATCCCTATAAAATTTCATATATATCGCCATGTAGATTTTTGACTCATCTACTCTTCCACCCTCCCAGCATCTGCTCACTTTCTGATACCATTTCCAGTTTCCGCCAATTTAACCAATTTCTATTCAGTTTTCATCTACTAACCCTATTAGGCCAATTAATTAACTTTTTTGTTCTTAACCTATGATTGCTGTAATCCTCATTTCCTTATATAATGCATTAATAGTATGCAAGTCTGTTTGATCGGCAGTATGAATGAAGTAAGTTAGTCAGCATGCAAGTAATTATAAAAGTAGGTAAGTAAGTTAGCATGTATGGATGTGCGTAATAATGTTAGTATGCATGTAAGCTTATATGGTAGGGTATATTAATCTATATCCCCTTTTAATTGTATTTAAGATTGCACAACTAACAAACAAACCCCTCCTCTTAAATGAACCATCTAACACATGGGCTGATAAGTTCCCGGTCTAATAAACAAAACACATCTTTTTAACATAACTTTATAACTTTATAACCTTATAACTTTATAACTTTAATAAATAACATAACTTCTATAATAAATAATAATAATTTAATAATAATAATAATAACAATAATAATAATTTAATAATAATTATTTAATAAATAAATAATAATAATGATTTAATAATAAATAACATAATTTTATAACGAAAAAGCTCCAAACAGTGCTCAGAATCATCGACTCGTCGTTGTTTTTTGGTCAAAAGTCAACACGCGCGGCACCCACTTTGACAACAGCTTTTCCATACACAAATGTTCATTCAAAATAAAACCTACACGTTCCTTGGATATCTTCAGAGTCTGAGCTATCTTCTGCAACTTCACTTTACGGTTCCCCAAAACGATATTGATGACTTTTTTTATGTTTTCCGGAGTAACCACCTCTTTTTGGTGGTGCATCACTGGTGTCCGTACGACCACGTTTAAATTGAGCAAACCAGTCAATAATGGTTGATTTACCTGGCGCAGTATCCGGATAACGCTTATCAAGCCAAGCTTTTGTTTGAACGGTGTTTTTTCCCATCAAATAACAATTCTTGAAATTCTTTTTTATCCATTTATTTGTTTATCAACAAAGTCATTCAACTAAAACCACTCTAACGTTTTATCCACACGGTGAATCGTCATGACATTTTTTCTGCTACCTTTTAAAGGTTAGTATTTACTAAAAAAAAGTCACAAGCGGCGATTGCAACGCCATTTGTGTGCCAGTTCGGGAACTTATCAGCCGATGTGGTATATTGTATTTTGGTCCATTAGTATTTTCCTCTTTATATTTTTAGATGATATTTAACTAATCTTAATTTAAGAATTTTCATTAGCGAAGTGAACTAACTCATGTACTAAGATCATGTCTTAACTTTCTTTTCTACAAGTTCCCCCTCGAGATTTTCCGTGCGAGCACGGGCCTGTTGAAAAGTCGGTTCTTGCGAGTGCTGTGCAAATTTGCCCCCCATCCCCCCCTGCTTTTTGCGTCTACCATTGCAACGTCATTGTCTGCCTTACATTTTGACCCAAAATTTTCCTCTCTCAGTGCAAAACCAAGGCAATTGTGGGAAAGCATGCATAAATGTTTAAAATAAAAGAATTTTGTGCAATTTGAAGAATGCGCAATTTGTTTATTAAAAACAATAAAAAACAGCAATATATTTCAAGTAACACGACTCTTAATTAATTAATGAGAATTATCCTAAACATGCATATTTATTTATTGTGAAGCGGAAATGCGTACATAAATCTCTCCAAATCTCATAAGCCAACAGCTGAGTAACTAAAGATATTTAATATTTATGAATTACAGCGCTGGCAAGTTCAACTTCTGAAACATCATTTCAGTTGTATCTGAAGATTTATGAGATAAACTTCAAAAGCACTGTTCTCACAATTTCTGAGAATGCTGATATTTTAAACAGTCATGAATTAAAAATGAATAAAGACCCTGTTTAACACATTGCATTGCATATTATTTCTTAACATTGCAATTATAAGCATATTAGAAATGACTGTACACGGTGTCCCAAAATGATTGAAACGCGCTTTAATTTTTTTACCGGTTGGGGATACGTATAGGGAATGTAAATTTCAAAAGAGTTAAAAATACAAAAGGAATGAAGGTTATGCGGAGGAAAAACCCTGCCCTTTATTTCGAAAAGTTGCGTTTTTAGCACTTTCCAACCTAGTTGAAAAGTGCTTATGACTTCGGTTTGTCTGGCCGTCTGCCGTCTGGCCGTCTGGCCGTCTGGCCGTCTGCCGTCTGTCCGTGCTCTAACTCCCGTAAATATGCTCGGATTGCTTTGCAATTTTTATATGTTATTGTCGTTATCTATAGCATGTTCCCTATTTCAACGGAAGTGTGTAACACTTATAGTTTTTTTACAGGGACACTCAAAAGAATTTCGTTACATTGCGGTCTATGGGGAAAAATCATTTGCGGTTTATTTATATAATGTTTCACTATTTTAAACGCATTGAAATTTATATATATCACTAAGGTGCATTAGAAGAAGCTTAATATGGAACAGGGTGTGCATAGCACTTATAGTTACTTTACAGGGACAGTAAAAATAATTCCGTTACATTACGTCTATGGAGAAAAATCGTCTGCGGTTTATTTAAATAATGTTTCACTATTTTAAACGCATTGAAATTTATATAGATCACTAAGGTGCATTACAAGAGACTTACTACGGAATATTGTGTGTATAGCAGTCATCGTTCATTTACAGGGACACGCAAAAGAATTATCTACTGTCTGTTAACAATAATTCCTGGAAGTGCGTTTTAAGTTACTGAACGCGATTTTAATGTTAACTTGCTTTTTGTCTATTACGTGATGTGTATAAATTCTGTAGATCCTATACAGGGCAGCACAAAAGTTCGCGAACACATTTCTGTTTATTGACAAACTCCAGACGGAGAATTTTAAACTGTGCTACGCGTTTCCTAACTGAACTAAAATTTAGCATCCTATGTAGTATATATACAATTCTATAGATCCCATACAGGGCTGAATAAAAGTATTCGGATATTTTTCAGAATATTGTATAGGTTGGAAATTCCTGAAATTATGTTTTTAAATATGTTATGCGTTTTCCAAATTGTTTACTTAGAAGTTATCTTTTAGCTTACTAAACGGTATGATTTGTAAAATTATTTTGGAAGCGTTGGAAAGTGCTACATAATCTATGCTTGACGCATGATTTTTCGTTCTTGTTTACATTTTCCAACTAAGTGGAAAAGTGTATATGAATTCAGTTTGTCTGTTTGTCCGTGCTCTAACTCGCGTAAATATACTCGGATTCTCATGCAATTGATATGTATTATTGAGGTTTACTATGGAATGTTCGGTATTGAAAATGAAATGTGTAGCATATATAGTTCATGTACAGGGACACTCTAAAGAATCACGTTATTTTACGGTCTGTGAACAAAAATCATTTGCGGTGTATTTTAATGATGTTACTCTATTTAAAAAAATACTGAAATTGTTATATATCACTGAGATGCATTGCCATGTAGGATTATTATAGAATATAGTTGTGTCTAATTTTCAACTTTCAGTTACAGTTACTGTGCATTAAAAATATTTGCTGGAAGTGCGTTTTTACTATTTTTTTTAATTTAATTTATTAAAATAATTTAATTTAATTATTTTTTTAATGTAACTATTTTTGCATATTACTTGGTAAGAATAAATTATGTAGATCGTATACAGGAGAGCACAAAATATCTCGAGTATATTTCCGTTCATTGACAGAGATTGCTGAGTGGAAGTTTCAGCTGTGTTATGCGTTTTCAAACTGAACTAATTTTTTTAATGATAAGTTGGATATATACAAATCTATAAATTATATATAGTGCTACACAAAAGAATTGGAGTACCTTTCTGGTTGCAGACGGCGAATGCTAAAACCAGGTTTTCAAATGTGTTATGCAATTTTTGAAATGTTCAGTCAGGTACTTTCAATTGATGATACTTGCTGAAATTAGGTATTTACATGTGGTATGTGTATTCCACGTTGTTTACTTATGTATCATCTTTCACCTTATTAAACGGTGAAGTTTTGTTAAAGTATTCTGGAAGTGTTGGAAATTATTTCATAATCTATGCTTGTTTAAATTTATGAACTGTCGCAAGGTCCTGTAAGTTTTACTTAGTAAATTTTCCCCTATACTTGGACAAGCAAAAATACGACGAGAACTCATCGAGTTATGATGATTTGGATTTTATGGAATTTATGTGCTTTCTTGCATTTTCAACGGACAGATGAATTTTTAGTGCTGAAATCTTTGAAATTTCATACTATTAATAGTATTATAACTCTGTTAATTTTTATTGTAGAATAATAGAAATTTTACTGTTGTACTTGCTAGAGCATGAAAGCTTTTCAAAATATATTTAAAATAAGTGTAACTTTTTGAAAATTAATTGAAGGACTCTTTCATCAACTCAATCATAATTCCTATTTAATTTTAAATGATTTTTTATTTACATTACCTACAAAAATCCGAAATGTAAAAAATTAAAGCACGTTTCAGTTTTTTGGGGATTATTTAAGGATAATGCCATATCTTCTGATAAAAACTTATGGTAAATGTGATGAATTATTTTTCTATTGATTCAAATTATTAAAAAAATTATCTTCGGTTTTCGAGAAGAGTGAAATAATAAAAAATAAATAATGTTCTTCGAAGAAATGTTGAAAGTTTTTACTTAAAAATGAAGCATATTACTTTTTCTATTTACCAAAAATATTATCTATATAGTTTATAAAACGACGATCGTATAGATAAATTGTACTTTGATGTATACGATAAAATTATAGATATCACCAAAATGATGTTTTTTTGCGAGTCACTCTTCTTAAAACCAAAAATATGTAACTCGATTTGGTACATAAAAATTATTAAGCAGACAATTTCATGTAATTTTTGTCTGTCGTAAAGTTACGATATATACCTATATACATGAACTATTTCATAAAAAAATGCGTAGTGTTTCAATACATCGAAAAGATTATTTGTTGAAATTTTAAATATTAAATTAAAAACTTATCAATAAAAATACTTAATAAACTGATACTAAAAACGAAAAATCTACAATTGGAATTGTCTCTAGAATATTATATATATATATATATATATATATATATATATATATATATATATATATATATATATATATATATATATATATATTCCTCTTTTGTTACCATTATTTCCTTTTACTTTTTAAAATCTTCAAACAGTTAACTGTATATCCAGCCGTGCTCTGCTAAAAAATCTTTTTTGAAAAGATTTCTATTTTTTTTTTATTATTTCTTTAGATATAAAAACATATTTTACAAGGAGAAAAGTTGAAACATTTTTTTCTTTTTTTTCGTATGTGTGTTTAATTTTTTTTTTTTTCGTTTAGCTCATGCAAAAAAACAACATATATTAGTTCAGTTTCGTACTAGAAAGAATGCGAAACGGCTTTTGCTTTGCAATTTTCAGAATAAATGTGCTCCGAAAAAGAAGTCCATTTTTAGAGCACAAGTTCCAGCAATTTTATTATCTGATCTTTGAACTGTAACAGTATGTATAGTACAGAAAAATGGGTTCAATAAATTTTCTGCATACAACAAATGAAAATTTTAGAATTCCAATATTTTGTCTGAAAATAAAAGAGGAAAATGTGCGGACATTGTAAGATAAATGCAATAAATAAAAGCTGGAGTGTTTACTTAATGTTTTTTTTAGTTATTCTAAAGTTTTAGTAACACATTTGTATAAAAAAAATAAACGAAGCCAAGTTAAACAATTATATTTATATATTTTTTTTCATAGTAGTTAAATTGCCTTATCGTTTAAAACAGCATCTAAATAATATATTCAAAAATTTTTCTTTATTGATATAATAGTTTAACTTACAATGACATCTTTCAATTTTATTCTGTGTTTTTTTTTACAATTCTATCTTTTAATTTTATTACTTAATTCGGGATTGTGTTATTAATAGTAGAAGAAAAAGAATCTTTTAAAACGTCACACTACATTTTTATGAATATTCCAAAAGTAATCAGGGGGCCACAGAGGAAAAAGATCATAATCAGCCGATATGTGGAGCATGGCAGTTATACTGAGACAACATAGAACACTAAATATTCTCGGATTATTACTTTGTAAAAAGAACTTAGCCGCGTTGTCCATTTGGAGCATTGGTTGGCACCCAATTTGAAAATGGGTATTTACCAGTGCCCAAAATGGATGCACAGTGGTAACCAAAACAGGCATGGCCCAATTTGGGCTCATACCTAAGAATCTTTCAACCCAAATGGGTAATTATTTTTTTTCTGTGTAGCTCACGTAGGCGGATTTTTTCTAACGTGTGTACGGTCCCCTGAATTTGCATATCAGAATTTTCCAAAAGTTTTCTTTCACTTTTTTAATCATAGAAAAATAAGGCGGAAAAAACTTTTAGAAATTATTGGTAATCTAATTCAAGGGAGGGTACAACCGCCTAAAAAAATCCTCCAACGATAGCCGCCATTTTTGTATCAGTGCTTAGGTCTAGTATTCTGGGGGCGGTAACTTATTATAACTTACTGACTATACCACCAACTGAATAAAAAATTTGATATTCAGTTACAAACTATCCAAAGATTTCAACAGAGATCCAAAGAAGAAAAACATTCCTTCTTAAACTCCGAACTAAACAAACGCGCCCTAGTTTATTGTACGTTGATAAAATAGCAATGGAGGTGAGATACCCTTGCCTACCGTGTACCATTTAGAAACATTGAAATATCTCCACATGTAACCAAATTAAACTAAAAAATATTTTATTAAATTTTATTTATACTCATTTCTTGCAGATCCGACCGGCTTTAAATGTGTTAATTAGTTAATTAGTTAGTGCTGTCGGGTAAAATAAGCAGAAATAGAATATTCTAAAAAATACCTCTATCACAATAACAGGACTTGTTCATTCACGTCCATAAATCGTGAAAACGACAAACATTATAAGGGGAACCTATGCGTGCAGTTACCATTTCGCCTTATATATATTGTGTATTCAGAATTTCTGTTACCATTTCGCCTTATTTGAACCATTTGTGTTTTTTGAATTGAAGTACAGACAAATATGCAGGCAGCCAATGCACACCATACGCATGAATGTACATAACTAAAATTTACCTTTTTGTACTATAATTTAGATTGCAGTTACCATTTGAACCATTTACCATTGTCGCCTAATGTTAACATTTGTGTTTTTTGAATTTAAATAGAGACAGACATGCAGGCGGCCAACGCACACCATGCACATGAATGTACATAACTAAAATTTACCTTTTTGTATTAGAATTTAGAGTGCAGTTACCATTTCGCCTTATTTGAACATTTGTGTTTTTTGAATTTAAGTACAGGCATACATGCAGGCGGCCAACGCACACCATGCACATGAATGTACAACTAAAATTACTGAGAATTCTATTACTTTAGGATCTCCTTGTACACTACATTCACAGTTCTGTTACCTTTTGGTAGTATCGGAACTTTTAAGTTCTCAAATGAACGCACCCGAGACATTGCTACATATAACAGGACATGGCTAAAAACAGGCTGGGGTAAATAAATACCTACACGATCTAAGGTTTGTCCTTGTGCTTTGTTTATAGTCATATAAAAAGCCAGATGTATGGGAAATTGGCGTCTTTTAAAGGAGAAAGGGATTGTTGTGTCGGATGGTGGTAGATCGATTCTATTAATTAAAGTCCTTTGTCCTTTTCTTTCGCCAGTGATTATTTCCAAATCTAAACAATTGTCATACATATTCCTCACAATTAATCTTGTCCCATTTAAAAGTCCCTGGGTAGCATTTGGGTTTTGTAACAGCATTACAATTGCACCAATTTTTAATGTGAGAGTATGCGGAAGCAAACCACTTAACTCTAAACTGTTTAAAAATTCTGTAGTAAATTGAAGAATTTGGCTTTCATCTTCAGTTAGGAGATTATTTATGCTATTATATGTCCTCTGTGTGCCAGGTATAAGATCTAGAACTTTAGAATTTAATTCATTACAATGTTCATTTTTTGGGGCAAGAATAGCAAACTTAGAGAAATTAATAACATTATCTG
This sequence comes from Maratus michaelseni, assembly GCA_963931845.1. NCBI lineage: Eukaryota > Metazoa > Arthropoda > Arachnida > Araneae > Salticidae > Maratus > Maratus michaelseni. The sequence continues at coordinate 214,659,211 of OZ007593.1, forward strand.
GTGAAGAAAAATGCTTGCAAAAAATTTCAAATACAATATCTTCTTTTTCCATGATATCTACTGGTAAATCAATAACAGAATAACCATATGATGGTTCATCATTAACTGAAAGATAATCTCCATCACCAATTTTAAGCGGAAAAATTGAAAATTCTAATTCATTTGGTCTAGCTCGCATGTTTTTAATTAACTGAAAAACTTTGAAATTTGGCCAAAGAGGTGAAAATTTAATACAGTTCTGAGTTATTGTTTGTCGTGAGGCATGTGGAACTACGGGTAATACCTGTCTAAAATCTCCGCCGAGGACAATTATTTTCCCACCAAAAATAATATCATTGCTCATTAGATCTTGCAGAAGTCTATTAACAGTCCTTAAGGCATAATCATTTGCCATAGGTGCTCCATCCTAAACTATTAGCCTTGCTGACTTGATATCAGATGCCACTCTGCTATTAATTTTTAAAAATGATACTGAAATTTCTTGAACTTGAACTTACTATAAACTGTGCGGCCGTTTGGTAAGAGCATAGCAGCGATGTCAGTCCATGCAACAGAGATCACTTCTAGACCTAAATCAAAACATTTTTGTATAAGGCTTTGGTATACAAACGTGTTCCTAGTACCACCTGGACCATCTATTAAATATGCATTACTTTTACCTGTGTTATTCTCTTGGACTACTTTTAGTATTTCATGAATAATCAAAAATTGTTCATCATTAGTTTGCTGTATAATTAAGTCATTGTTAAGTTTAGGATTTTTAGAGAAATTAATGTTGTGATCAGTTGCTAAGAAATCATTAATAACTGGCAAGTTAAATGTTGAAAGAGAAAAACCATGCAATTTAAGTGTTTCGTTAATATTTCTGAGACTAAAATTTAAAGCTTTATTGGGGTCATGAAGCTGCAAATAATCTTCACTAAGGTAATCTTTAAAAGTTTCCCATAATTGAGTAGTGTTTGATGGTTGTTGAAATATGGCAATGAAAGAAAATAACTGTCTTAATTGAAACGGCATTTGAAGAGCTGATGCTTCATGCAAACAATGTAGCCACTCAGTATCATCCTGAAGTAATCCCCGATGCATAGCTGCTTCTTTGAAAGAAGAAAAAGCAACATTGTGCACTGTCCTTAAATCTTCAAAATATGTAGCCCCAACGACATGAAGCAACAGTAATCGAAGGTGATAGCGCTCAGATTCAGCAGGAGAAACATTATACATTCTGCCTAATTACTTTTCTAAAATTAACGCGTTTTTTCCAAATATGCTTAGTTTTATTCCAAGTATAGTAAAGAGGTGTTTCTGGATAAATGTAAGGGCTTTTAATTTGTGAATCCTTATTCAAATTAAACTATGCGATAAGTTATGTGCTTTTCAATTCTGATCTAAGTAAAGCTTCATCAGCATTATCATCATGAAAATATACTTGTTGTTCCTCTGGTAAATGTACAGGCAAGCGAACGATTGAGTGAGACTGTTCATGCGTAGGATACGAAAAAATTCTATATGCAGCTTCACATGAACTAACATATCGGGTGTTTAGAAAACCAGTAACTTCATCATTATAAAGTGAACCACCTTCAGCAGTAATCTGCACATTGGCGCAGTCATGGCCTTTATAAACATACTTATGTATATATTTTATACTGTGAACAATTGCACAAATTTCAACGTTTATATGGGCTTGAAAATAAAGTAAGAGAAAGGGATTATATGGAACTATGTTTCGGTTGTCAACCTCAATATTTTCATCTTTAATGCGTTTGATAATAGTCCTGCCATTTTTTCTCCTTTTATAAAGGCGATAACCGTTAACATTTCCTTTTGTTTCATGAACAAATTCTTTTGGAAATTGTTTTTCACTTTTACCATAAATCATGCAAAATGAGTTAGGATTAAGATTACCACAAGGACCATGTACCATGTGACATTTAACTAAGTTATATAAGATTGTATCATTGGGGTCGGGAATTTTTGCAGAAATAACTTTGTCTATGTCTGCTATTTCTCTAAATTTGCATTTATCTTCAAGACACAATAATAAATGAACATGGAGCAAACCTCTCTCTTGAAATTCAACCGTATATAAATATGTTTGTACTTTGCCAAAAATTTCTTTATGATTTATCAAAAGTAAGAGTTATTTAATTTTAGAATGAAAAACACGAACTGTAACATCTGGTCTATTATTAGCAGTTTCAAAAGAATGTATGCTAGTAGTAATTTTTGGCCATAAAGGATTACATGTAAATGTTAAGAAAAGATCTGGCTTACCAAATTTTCTAACCATTGCCATGGCATCCTGATAATTTTTAATCATGTTTCGAGGACTACCAGTAAAAGAAGGTAAAATGACAATCCGCCCAGCACGTAAATTCTCTTTATCAACACGTGCAAACAGAGCATCTGCAAGGCCAGCGTATGTGCCTACTCGCAGTTTTGCCTGTTGATTACAGATAAATTTCAATCTGTCACCTTCAATGCGACAGTAATAATCGACTATCAATTGCTGAGTTAATTTCCCAGCATTTATTAGTGGGTTGAAATTTCCCTTAGGAGTACATCCTCGAACCATAAGTCTATAAGATACATATTCTCGTATCGAAATGTTTTGGCGAACATTAGTTTTCCGCTCTCCTCCAGCTGGCATTGAAATATGCCAACCTGGTTCACCGCAAGGCCAAATTAATACATATGACATTGGATCACAATGCATACTATCAAAATCTAGAGTTTTTAAACCTCCATCTTTAGAATAAACATTTATGTACATATGAGATGGTGGAGCACCATCATGAGATTCAAAAACCGCTGCAACCTCTGAACATGTTAGTTCATTGTAACGGCGAGGATCTGATAGAGGTTCATGATAAAAGCGCTTAACAAAATCGACTGGTACTCTGTTTTGTTTTAAAGCTAATTCACCTTCCTCAGATATTTTTTGATGCATCGTTTTATAACACTTTACATAGGGATTACACTTAATTAAATTCTGATTAATTATTTTAAGAATGTCTGCTCTAATGGAACTATTCTCAGCCTTTCCCAAACTAATTTCATTTGCTTCAGAAAAGTCTAAAATGTACAAATGACCATAAGAACCATTGCATGAATTTTCTGGATACAAAGGGGAAATTTTGTGGTATACTGAACCTAGAATTTTGAAACAATAACGACCATGACCAAGAGATAACTTTATGTTGGCACCGAATGACACAAAAGATAACGCATTATTGTATTACCGAATATTTTGTCTAAAATAATTTCGACATTTCACTATTTCCTGTAAATAAATGTTTTATTTCGTCAATAATACAAAATTCAGGCAATTTGAATTTTCTGTTACAGCAACACAAATTAAAAGAGTCATCTAAATTTTTTTCATATGAAAAATACAATGCATTACAATAAGTGCATGTATTGTCTAAATTACCGAAGTAGGATGGAGATAAATTGGTGATGCTATCTGAGACAGCACACCGATACTGAATTTTATATGGCTCGAACATTTTTCTATTAGCTTAATATTTTTTTTGTAACTCTGGCAGTTTTTGCTTTTTGGATGGAGATGACTCTGCATTTTTTTTCTTAGCATCATAACGCTTTTTATCGTACTCTTGCCGTTTTTGTTTTTTGACTTTTTGAGCAACACATTGTAGTGACCGTTATGCCCATCTCCCTGATACAATAAATTAACTTCTATTTTACCTCTAGCATTTTCTCCCAACATTGTGACTTTACCATCATGTAAATTTATTATATTCACAAAAATATTAAAAATTCTTGTTGCCGCATCTAACTCTAAATGATTCCCGTGGGTATGATCTTTTGACATTATATTTACATAATCGGTTTCATTAGTAATCGGAACACCGTAAGAATCATCCCCGATAATAAACGGACTATAAGAGTTCCAATTTCGTATTACGTGTTCTACTATATTTTTACGGACGTATGAATAATTTTTTTCTGTACTATATAAACAAAAGGACAAAGTTCTAAAAATGCAATTTCCCTCGGCATCAATATCGCGAACGTTAAATGACTCTAAATTCATTTATGACAGTAAAATGGAAACGGACACCTAAGTATTTATACAAATAAATAAAATAATAAATAAAATAAATGCCTTCAACACCGTCCACAGTTTTATAGAAATAAAATAAATATCATCAAAAATCATCCAAGGATTAACGCCGCGAGCAGGAAGTTATAAAGTAACTCGACATGAATGAACGATCACAATACGCTTCTAGACAGGAAAAAGCCGTCACCTCATTGGCTGAAACATCCCGGAACATTTTCTGACGCATGCGTATTGGACACAATTTCATGTGAGTGGACGAAAAATGCCTTTGCTTTTAAATAAATAGATATAACGTGCAATGGTGATTTTTTGAACATTTCTTGACCGCATCCAGTAAGATACGCAAAAGTTCGGATAACTGGAAAAACGAAAGCAGACATTTTTATTAACCTTTTTTCCCCTATGTTTATATTTTTTCCTTGCAAAATAAAAGAAGTGTGTGAATATAATATCTATTTTGCAAAAAAACAAATTTGAAATACTGTGCATTAAATAGAAACATGAAACAAAATTAATGAGATAAAACTAATTATGTTTACGATATCTGTTTTTCCAATATGGGCAAGAAATTAATAAATAAAGTAGTTAAAATGTACTAAAATGCATACAACCCGGATTGAAAATGCATCGACCTTTTCTCAGAAAATTAATATCCGTTTTAGAATGAAATTGACGGCGATTTTACGTTAATCAATATGCGGCTAACAACACACTGAAGTGTCTGCTTCCTATAAACAAACTAAGTTAATTACCTTGGAGTTTTCCGAGATATTACACAAAGTAATTGAATCAGAGTGCATTCAACGACAAAAGTTGAAGTACAGTGAAAAAAAAAAAAGAAAATTAGAAAAACGCAATAACGAACTTGTTTAAGACAAAAAAAATTTACATGATTTTAGAGTCTGTGTTTATTTTCTACTTAAACAAATGTAAATCATAAGCACAAAAAAAAACGTATTTTTTAAACTCTATACTTCCAGATAATTTATTTTATTATTTCTCAATTAAATATAACAAGAAAAAAAAATCATACGTCAAGCAAAAATTATGCAAAACTTTCCAACATTTTTGGAATACTGTAACAAAACTTAACCTTTAATAAGGTAAAGTAAGATATCTCAAATAAACAACTTCAAAAACGCATAACCCATTTGAATACCCAATTTCAGGAATTACCGTCAATAATGTGAAACATACTTGAAATCTTTTGTGCAACCCTGTATAATGTCTATAGATTCGTATATACGCTACATGATATGTTAAAATTTAGAAAATGCATAACATTAGAGAAAACTGACCTTCATCAATTTCCGCCAATATACGGAAATGTATTCAAATTTTATACAACCTGCAAGTTTTTAACAGATATTTATACACATGACATATTGACAATTTAATTCATGTAGATGCACAACACATTTAAAAAAGCAGTTCCAGCAACTTCTATCTGTAAACGGCAATGTATCCAGTTATTTGCGTAGTATATGAATTATATATTTCCCTGTATGTGAATTTATTTATAGTCTACAAACACTGTTTAGTGTCCTAAATATAATTCAGCTGGAAAATGCATTACACAATAAAATATCACTCTTAAGCAGTTCACGCCCACAGACAGTAATGCTTTCCAGTTCTTTTATGCGGTCTTTATAATTTATATCCACTATGTTGTATGCAAAAATGTACTTAAATCTTATAAACAAACCAAAGTTGAAAAATCATTTGTAGAAATTATCGCTTATAGACAGTACTGTAAACGGATTCTTTTGTGTGAATGATAACTGCTACAAACTCTATACTCTACAATAAGCGTCTTGTAATGCACCTCAATATCGTACATAACTTTCATTCTGTCTGGAACAGTATAACATCTATAAAATACGCTGCAAACTATTTTTTCCTGTAGAATATAATACAACTAAATTCTTTTGCGTGTCACTGTAAACAAACTATAAATGCTGCTTACTTCCTTTTAAATAGAGATCATCTCTTGGTAAGCCTAAATAACGTATATCAATTACGAAGAAATCGAATTTATTAAAGGGAGTGTCGACAGTCAGACAGATAAAGTGAATTTCCAAAAAGTTTTCAACTGTGTTGGAAAGCGTTAAAAAAACAGTAGTCCTAGCATAGTTTAAAGATAAAACGTACATTACCAATTTGAAAGAACCCAACATTTATGACTAAATTTCTTTTAATATTGGATTATTTCCCCCGTATGAGTTGTTTTTCTAAATAAAACGGAAAATCCGCTTTTTAAGGACAAAAAAAAGCACTTTTTAAGCATTTTTGTTTTTCGTGACGATTCGTAAATGTTTTCAAGATATGTTTATAGAAATACTTTCGCTCGTTTTTAATGACATAACTCTTTATTTTTTGCACAAACATCGCTCAGTATTACTCCTTCGTAGTCTTTCTACCTGTTTTATGAAATGTATCTGTGACAAGCAGCCAAACAACGAAACTTAATTTGTACAGACCATGATTTTTATAATGATAGAACATGATCGTTACATTATCTTATTAAAAAATATATAATCCATATCTTAAAAGCGATGCTTATAGCAATGCCTTTTCAGTTATCCCACCAAACCGCGAATCTTTCGGTCCCATATTAATGTTCATTGAATACTGCATTTTCACATCAATTTACATGCATCGGATGTTTTCTGCTATTACAGGCATAATATTCGTCAAGAAAATAATTATTCTGTAATTGACAATACGAAGAAGGAAATGTCGTAGTGTGGAACCATGTTGCATGAAGCGGAATAACTCCAATACCATTTATATATTGATCTACTGATCCGAAACACATCGGCTATATAAAGATTTTCATTCAGCGAATTCCCCCATAATCAAACCCGCACCATAGCCATGCGACTCCGTACAATAGTTCCCTACCTATCCAGAAAGCTTCAGCACATTCATTTAACCGATTATTTTCAGTCATTCTGGACATGATGTCCATGTTCAGCAGAGTGGCAGCATCCACTTCTCCGTAACACCCCCTCTTCAGACAGCTTTGTTAACAATTACTAAAATGCTGTCATCTTCAAAAGCCATTCCCATTACCCATTTTTAACACTTTCCAAAAAAGTTGAAAAGTGTTCGTGAATTCGGTTCATCTGTCTATATGTCTGTCTGTCTGTCTGTGCTCTAATACACGTAAATACACTGGCATTACCATGCAAATGATATAGGTTGTTGAGGTTTACTATGGCGTGTTCGGTATTGAAAATCATGTATATTGCGCTTACAGTTCTTTTACAGGATACTTAGAAGTATTCCGTTACATTACGGTATATAGGGGGAAATCGTTTACAGTGTATTTTAAAGCTCTTACGCTCTTTCTTTTAAATGCTAAACGGTGTAAATTAACAACATAATAAACATTAATATAACTTTTATTAGATTGTTGACATGTTTTGGTTCACTCCGAGCCATTTTAAGAAACAAATGAGAATATTCTATAATTGCACAGTCTTTGAAGTTATTTGAAATGCTATCATTTTTCATCACTTCAAAAACCGTTCAATTATAGAATATTCTCATTTGTTTTTGAAAATTGCTCGGAAACATGTCAACAATCTAATGAAAGTTATTTTACTGTATATTATGTTGTTAATTTACGCCTTTTAGCATTTAAATAAATATATTATTACAAGGTGTTATAATTTATTTTATTTTTATAACCATATCGATGCTTTTACGCTAATTTAAACATATTGAAATTGATATATATCACTGAGGTGCGCTACAAAATGCTTACTACAGAATATAGTCTGCATGGCACTCATCGTTCATTTACAAATACACACTAAAGAATTTGGTTCAATAATATTATAAAAGTAATAAACATCACATTTATAAAATATAAACTAATTTATTTAAGAAAGAAAATGTAATAACATATACAAATATATGGGTGGCGCATTTCGTATGTCAGTGGTGACTTACTGATAAAAGTAATGAAAGAGAACAGAAAATAAAATGAAAACCTCAACTTTCAACAACGGTGAAACACTGAAGGGTGTATATAAATAAGGTAAATCAAAGTAAGTGTTAAAAAAGAAAGGTTTTGATCATGTAATAGTTTTGATTTGCAGCTATTTTTCACTGAGTGGCGGACTCAGTACTCCATCCGTGTCTTTAAATGTTAAGTCCAAATTTCTTTATCGAAGCAAACTGATTGCACAATCGTAACGTCCAATCCATTGGAGATTCATAACATAAAATTGAGCTCAAGCCCCGTTTACACAAATAATAAATATTGGATTTAATCTAATAAACCAAATTTCTACTTATTATTCCTTGGAAAAAGGCAAATTGATTTTCGAACTCTGAATAAAATTTGCTACTTTAGCTGCATCCACACACGTTTAATTATGATCAATACTTTTGTGGTGTTTACTTTTTGAGGTTCCATTCAAAATTTACATTCTTAGTAAAATACAATTAATGTTTATTATTTGATAAGCGTTTTGTAAAACAAAGTATTTTGAATTTTCCAATAATTTAAGAAAATGAACTACTTGAATAAATGTTGCTTTGAACTCTTTCCTTTGTATAAGATAAACAATTATTTTTACAGCCGTCTACGTAATTGAATACGACAAAGATTTTTAAGCATTACATATCCACAGCTTTCTATAATAATAAAAGTAAAAATTTCCTGCTTCATAAAGATATTTTCAATTATTATTTACTGTGTTTTCCAGATGCCTAAGTATTTATCTAGGACAAGCTAAATTTCTATTCCTTTTGAAACAACTCAGATCTTTATAAATTCGAAACACTGAAGTACTGGAATTTGTAAATAAAAAGCGATTATAATTACTGAAATAACTGACATTACGCAGCGTTTATATTCCATTATATCTTTATTATACGAGTTTCTTAACGGTTTAGTATATTCCAGCATTCTCTAATTCAAAAGACTTTTGTATTACCGAAACGTGCTAGGGTATGTTTTATCCAGTTTTTAGTCTTCTTTCATACTAATTATATTTTGTAACGGGACGCAGTTCCTCTCATTTTGTCAAAACATTACAAAAATGTCGAATTTCACATTTTTTCCCGCTAAAATGAACCTTAACATCTCTACAACACAGTGCTCAAATTTCATGACGATCGCATAAATAGCAAAGGATATATGGCTAATTTTATGCATTTCTCTTTAATATGTCTTTTTTGTAAATGAAATGTATAAACTCATTTTTCTCAGTTCTTATTTTATCACGTTCTCTATGTTGTAATTGAGCATATTGTCCAAAAATATTTTAATGTATCTTTAGATTCTATAAAAGATAAAACTATGTATCGATTTTTTTAATATCTTTGACAGTTTTGTTAATTACATTAGACAGTATTGTACTTTGTAGAAATATAATGTGATGTAACGGCGTAAAGAAAAAAAATATGAACTTAAATATATGCGTTACTCATCGGTTTATTCAATATACATCCAATTATTAACTTTTGCCGTCCGATCTATAACCTTTGTATCAACAATCCGATATTTAGATTTTTAGAACAAAGTAGCCTGAGTATAAATAAGATAAAAATATCTTGTTTTAAAGTCCAAAATTGGAAAACAAAAATTTAAAAATTGTTAAATTTAAAAAAAAAGTAATTTTTTTAATATATATATTAATTTGTTAATAATTTAAGGCTTTTTATGTGGTAATTATTAATAATTAAAGACTTGTAATGATTTTCTTTATTGAAACATGATACAAAAACTCTAATTGTAGATATTATTTGCAGGATAAAGATTTTTGGTACCGAGTCCCTTTAATAAATTTGCAAAATATTTTCATAAATAATGTCCAAAATTCCATCTCTTAATAATTATAAGCACAGTACAGTCAGAAAGATAACCTCTATTCTATTGGAGATTAATATTAAATACACGAGGTCAAATCTCAACTCACAAAATAAAAATTGTATTTATTGTAATAAATTAATCAACATTCCAAGTTATAATACAACATCCCGTATAAAAGAATAAATTAATTTTCGTGCATATTTTTCGTATACAGTTGCCACACGCGTTTAATTACAATCAATTCTTTTTGTGGGTAAATGTAAACCCGTTAGCTTTGATTTGACACTTTCATGTTTTGTAAAATAAATTTTATACTTACGTTTTTGTGTGCGGTGGTGGTGTAATTATGACGACCGATTATCTGCACGAGGGATATAGGCCCAAAGTAGAGTTCCCTTCGTGGATGTCGTTCTATGGGAATCTAACCCGTACTTATGCATGAATAACCAAGGTTCGAAGAAAAACACGAAAATTCCTAAAGATTAGGCCGACGAGCACGATTGGGTACTTATGTTTGGTAAGCATTTTACGAAACAAATTATTTTGAATTTTCCTATATTTCAAGAAAATGCATTGTTTAAATAAAATTTTTCACAGAACTATTTTCTTTATAGAATTATATAAGCAAAATCACTTATTACTTACCCATCATGCGTAGTATAGGGTAATTCTTGTAATCATTTTGAAAATCGAAATTTTTTTTGACTGATTTACACGTTTCAGATACAGGAGATTCCGAAAAACATATTTAAAAAAAAAATGCCGTCCGTGTGTCTGTGTGTGTGTATGTAAACGCTCTATCACCCGAACAAATTGAGATAGAGACTTGAAATTTGATATGTACTTAGTATGTAATAATGGGAAGAATCTTAATGAATTTCAGTAACCTCGATTATCCGGAACTATTTTCTTCGAACTCTCGAAATAATCGTTCTGATAAAAGATACATAAAAAATTTCAAAATTGTTTATTTTAAGGATGAATATAAAAGACAATAAAAAAACAAATTTTGCATAAAGAATGAAGTCGATAAGATAATTAGTTGCCGATATATTTGTAATCTTATTTCCACACTCTTCGATTTTTCATAATTCTGTATTTCATTCAAATTTCAATTCAAAGATATATTTTAATTGGAAATGAGACGCTTAATCCGACGCAGTAAACTGTTAGTTAATATGATTATCATTTTTGGAGTTGATGTTTCTTTTACGCAATTCAGTAATAGAGCATTTAAAGTTCATGATGTCATCAAAACAAGATTTTATTCGAATTGCAATGCATTTTATAAATAGCTTACACATGTTTTATTTTCATATTTTATGTTATGTATATCCATGATGGGTAAATGTAACGGTGGCCCCTAACGACTAGTTATCATTAAAATGAAAATATTATATGCTAAACATATTTGCAGCAAACTACACTTTTAGCCAAATAAAAACATATATTAAACCATGGTAAATAATTTATCTGCAAAATGACTCAGTAAACCATAATACATATCATAAACTATAGCAGAATAAGTAAATTTTGCATCTTTTCATAAATATACTTATTTTATTAAGAATGCTACCTTAAAATTGTTTTAATATTACAAGCGCAAAACACATTTTCATAAAATTTTGTTTATTTCATGTATCAATTACACACTTTAACAATAAACTTCCAATCGATTTCACAATTATATATTTAATTATGATACCAACTATTACGGCTATAAATCTCGTGCTGCAATAATTATTAGTTTAGAATGAATGAAACAATATCTCTATTTTGGTTACTAAGGGAAATGGTAAATTGATTTTCAGGTTTTGAACGCTACTGCAATATTATTTCTGCATTTATTCAGCGGCATTAGCTTTCAGTCGATAAAAGTTTTGGACGGGAGAGAGGAAAGTTTAGAAGGAAAAATAAATGGATATTTTCCATGTAATTTTATATTGAATTTAAAGTTGTTATTTACTTTTTTAATTAAGTTAGCGGAATTTGTTTTCAGTTTAGATTTAAGTTATTACATCACAAATGCCTGTTAAGCAAATTAAAATGGATTATGCAATGTACATAGTGAGATTTTGCTAAAACATTACTTCTCTCACGAATTAATCAATATTACTTTGACTGCCAGGAAACTGCAGCTAATTACAGATTGCATTTTATTATTATTATTATTATTATTATTATTATTATTATTATTATTATTATTATTATTATTTGTTGTCGTTGTTGCTTAGAAAAGCGAAGTGTTTTTAAAAAACACATTTATTTTAATTTATTATGCATATATTATAGTAAAAAGTACTTTAAAAGAACAAAAGTAGAAATTTTAAACCAGTCAAAATGGTGTTCAAACAATGTTTTCAAGTCGAATTATTTAAAAGCCAGTTATCAGTTCAAGGATTTTTCACTGCAATTTAATATTGTTTAACAATATCTAATATTTTTAGATATAGGTTTAAAGAGAATTAAAGAAAAAATACTCAAAAACATTAATTAAGCCAGAATAAAATCTCATATATTCCATCAAAGTTACAGTAAAAACTGGGTAGCAAAAGGCACGCGCGAGAAAAAACAAATTAAAATCGTATTTTGTTTTAACTGCAATAGAGGATGCTGTCATCCGCTTCGGGAAAAACATGGGACAAAGAAAAATAAATTCAATACATGTAAAATACAATTTAACCTAATATAACAAAGCATACCTTTAAGACTATACGTGAATCGCAACTGCACCGATCGAACAATGATGTATTTTTCTTCTAAATATTTCAATTTCAATTTTGCTTTTTAATCATAAGTGTAAAATAAACTAGTGTGGAGAGATCACAACTTTATCTTTTGTGTATAATCTATTTTTGCATAATCATTGCTGGAGATGATATAACGCGGTATTTCATTTTCATGGCAACAATGATTTTGAGAAAAACTTTTCATTTCATTTATGAAAACAATGCTGATTTAATTTTTAATTAGCTGCAATATAAAAAATTTCCCATATTTTTACGAAATGTGAGTATGATATGTCCGATGCCGGTTCAAAAACCATTGAAACGATATTTCATTCATTGTTGTGCTTTTTGTAAATGGATAGAAAAACGGATGTTGATAACAGACAAAATATGTATGATACAAATAAGGGGCTGAATCAGAAATTGAAGTAGTTATCCGATTCCTTTGAGTACTTACTCTTAGTTTTAGTTAAATGCACAATAAATTACCAAATATATATTTAAGTTAGATTCTTTGTAAATTTACTGATGCACTCATAAGTGAAACATTATGCACAAATTTCAATTTTAATAAAACGAAGATCGTGACACAGTTATTAGTTGGTTGGTTTTTTAAAATATATATATTTTTTATTAAATGAATGGGTGTCAGGAAGAAGAGCCTATGTTACAAGTTAAACGTATTACAGAAAGTACGAAAAAATTTTAATGTGACTGATTAGCAATGTCCTGAGCACTTGGTGCAGCATGGCACTTCTTCCGATCTTACTTATTCTGCACTTTTTGTTCATGCTGAGCACTGACGTGAAATAAAAACTATTTAGGTGGATAAGGAAAGTATTAATATTATTTTTAGTTTATTGTTTTAATTTTTTATTTAAAGTAAACAAATTTATATATTACGAAATTGTAATTTTTAATACTGGGTAATCATCCCTCATTACACATAGGCCCATTACCAACGAAAACCACAAATTTTCGAAATTTCTATCATAGGTCAAGACACCCACTTGAAGACATGCATTTAATTGAAGATTGCAGCAAGAATAAAAGTATTTTATTGCTTTTTAATTTTACGAATAATAAGATTTCTTAATTTATTTTATTTTTAGAAGCGAAGTATTATCTTTTCTTTAGGGATCCGTACCTCAAAAGAAAAAAATCGTAATCCTTATAGGATCACTTTGATGTCCGTCTGTCAGTCAACACGTTTGTTTTTATGAGCGGATGAAGGTGTCAAGTTGAAATTAATATTAAACAATAAGGTCTACGGCCTCATTGTTTTGTAAAAATATCAATCTTTTAACTCAATGTTGTAGAACGTTACGGCCTTAAAACGACGTTTTTCATCCCTCAAAACCTATAGAGTACTTCCCGTTGACCTAGAATCTAGAAATTTGACACGAAGAATGGTCTTATAGCACATGTAATGGAAAATATCCGAAAATTTCTTAAGTGAAAAACTCTTGCGTCTGTCTGTCAAAACTTTTTTTTAAAATTAAGTGCTGAAGACAAACTTACTTTCAAAACCTATAGGGTACTATAGAGTACTTTGTGTTGACCGACAAAATAAGTATAAAAGCGATAAACAAAATATACAAAATAAGTAGAAAAGCGATAAGCAAAATAAGTTTAAAATCAACTTTTTTTTCCATAACCGTTCAATGTCGATCTTAAAAATCACGCATTGTTTCGTGACTGCAATTCATGTTTTACCAAAACAATTCCGTTATGATACGTTAATTTGGCGTGTGTACCGCCTATTGACCGTGGTTTTCAGAAACGTATGAATGTATCAAGTTGAAATTATATCAAGTAATACTGTCCTCGGCCCCAGCGTTCTATTAAAATTTCCAGCTTCTAACGCAATGCAATTAAACGGTATGGCTTTAAAACAACGCTTTTTATTCATACAAACACACTCTCAAAACCTATAGGTTATTTTTCATTGACCTATAATCTTGCAATTTGGCACGAAAGAAGCCTTATATTGTTAAAGAGATATATTATAGATCTTAAGATCGTCGGTAACCCCGGGGCTCCCGAGATAGTAACAAAACTATATAAGAACGAAAGATTAATATCATAACAGAGGTGTAATAATAGTAGTAAATGAAACATAAGCCATGGGAAGCACTGAAAACGAATTATGCTAGGGCTTGAAGCATCGGAAAGTGCAAGTATACTGCAAAAGGATACTGCAAACATATTAAAATGAAAAATCAAATATGATTTATTATAAATATCTTATGGAATAATCTTCAGTGGGGAATCATAAGAATAATTCATAGTAAAGATATGTTATTTCATCAAATATTGTCAGCATTATGCCTGAAAATGACAATATTGATCTAATTATAACATATCGAAAAAACAAAATAAGGTGAAAGGAACAATAGATCCAATAAATAAATAAACCATGATTTAACAGCAGTAGATTATAGACAATAAAACAATAGACATAACTCACCATAAAAACAAAGAGTGCAATTTCGATTACTTTTAACCAGAGTTTCTATAAGGTATTTAGAAAATATTTGAATTTTCGCATTAGAATTTAAATTTGAAAAGATTAATGTGGTGAATATTTGTTAATAAGAATAAAAGTTTCTACTCTAGGAACATACGAAATGTACAAGTTTTTTTCATTTCAAAATATGTTTATTATACCAGTGTAATTTATTATTGTTTATTATATCAGTGTAGAAAAACAAAAACAAAATTATCATGTGAAAAATTTATCAAAATATATATATATATATGACCGTGGTTAAAGCTTATTTTAAAATTTATTTTTTAAAAATAAATTTTATTTTATTTTAGTTACCGTCTTTTCTGCCAGAGTGCACTAAAAATTAAGACTGTATTTAATCTGTCTTACACATTTTAAAATGAATATGACATCACACAATAAAATATAAAAAATTGATTTTATTTAAGTTTGGTTACTCTATTTCAGGCTAGAAGCGGTATCAGTGTAAAAAAAAAAGGTTTAGTTGAATGCCTGTTATATACTTTTAACTTGGTATGGCTTTACTCGAAGTACCAGTTTTCATATCAGAAAACGTAAAAAAATCAATTTTAAATTTTAATTATGTATTTTTTCACCAGGTGTACTATCAGCGGAAAATACCTATCATGTGAAAATTGTATCAAAACATCATTTGACAGTGGCAGAAGAGTAAAATCTGAAGTTTAAAAAAATATATAAATACAACTTTATTTAAATTTAGTGACACTATTCTCTGCAAAAGGGGAGCTATAAACAAAAATAAAATTGTGTTGAATGTGTTCAACTTCTTTTTAACTTGCGTACGGCTGTGATACTACAGTAAACTATAAAAAATCTATTTTATTTTAAATTAGTTAACCAATTTACGCCATAGGGCGCTACAAACGTAAAAGAACATTGTGTTGAAACTGTCTTTCCAATTTTTAGCGTCGTACGACTGTCATGCAGTGAACCACAAAAAAAAATTAATTTTATTTAAATTGGGTTAGTCAATAACTCACTAGGGAGTTATCAGCGAAAAGGAAAATTTAATTGAATCTGAGTACCTAATTTGCACCTGGAATACGGTCACGGTGTTTTAAAATACATTATACTTCTTTTACAATAAATACACATGCTTACCACTAAGCTGATTGACACTACACTGTAAAAAATGACCAATGTTTCTTATTTTATGAAAATATACTATAACCACGAACGAAAATATAATATAATCTTCTGAGATATTCGAAATTTCAAATAGCATGTAACATTGTCTTATGAATCCCAAGAAACCAATACATTTCCAAAATTTAAAGAATAATTTATAAAAACAAATTATTTTGAGCTGCCCGTACTTTTCAGAAACGTTTCCGAAGTGTTTTTATAGTGTATTAATTAGTGTCCTCAGCCTGGAATACCTGTTTTTCGAATGTCATCAATTCTCAAGTACACGTTTTCAGCCACATAAGTTAATTTATGCATGAAAGAGTAAAGAAATAATCTTAATTTTAATGTTATTGGTAACGCTGTTAATTTTGCATGTTTGTCTGTTAAACATTTTTTTTTTGAGCATGAAAATGTTTACTTGAAAATTGATAGTATTCGAAAAACAGATATTCCAGGTTGAGGACACTAATTAATACACTATAAAACCTCTTCGGAAACGTTTCTGAAAAATTCGGGCAGCTAAATATAATTTGTTTTTATAAATAATTCTTTATATTTTGGAAAGGTGCTGGTTTCTGGGTATTCAAAAGACAATGGAACACGCTATTCGTAATTTCGGATAACTCAGAAGATTATATTATATTTTCGTTCGTGGTTATAGCATATTTTCATAAAAACATTGGTCATTTTTTACAGTGTATGTAGTAAGCAATATTCATTATAATGAATTTCGTTTTTTTATGTTTCACGAATTCTTTTTAAATTTTAACAGTTTCAAAGTTTATAAACATACATTTTGTGTAAAATGTCGTTTAGGATAAATGTAATCTATTTTTTACAATATTCAATCTATATGAATAATCTATCTTAATATTCAATCTATTTTTTACACTGAAAAGTGTATTTCATTGTTAAAATAAAGAAGATATAATTGTTATAAAGAAACCTATATAATGTGTATTTGCTATAAAAACAGTATTTGATTGTTAAAAAACTAGATGTCAAAAAATTAAAGTTTCGTATGTGGATAAAAATGCATTTATTTGTGTAAAACATCAAGCGACATTTTATTGTTCTGTTAAATTTACAGATTTCTTTTTCTCTCTTTTTTTCAGCTATTTGTCCTACAGGAAAAATTAATATATTTTATACTTCACTATATTTGTAGCTATGTTTTCACTAAGAAAATATTTTTTCAAACAATTTTAAATGTTAAGTTCATCCACAATTCATCGAAAATACTTCAAAGTAATTCATGTTATTGGTTTCAATGGGAAATTATTTTTATAAGAGAATTATTTTTTTTAACTTACACCGAAAAATTCAAAATTTTTTTTGATAGACTAAATTTCTTTAATCTAACAAATTTTCAAAATAGATGAAGTTATTTTGCTCTAAAATGTTTTATTTTTGTATTCGTAGTAATTTTAAAATACTGTGTAATTCCACTTTGATATAGTATTATTTTTTCAATCTCATTTTTTATCGTACTGTATTAATATATATTTTTTTATAATAAGTGCATATTTACATTTCAGTTATATGCCCTATAACATTTCTCAACTTTTACATAAACTTAATCGCAAATAAAACTACTGATTCGTTTTATTTGCAGCAAAATGTATTGCTTCCTTTTGGTATTTTTAATGTGAACTTTTTCTCAAATTTATCGAAAACAAAAATCTTAAGACCTCGAAAAGTAATCTACGTATTAGTTTCTGACAAGAAACGTATTTAAAAACACAATTTTTAAGACATTAAAAACAGAATTTTTTTCAATAATGAACTGAAATGTGCATATTAAAAACAGTTTGGAAAAATGATATTTTTTTCTAACGCATCATATAAATAGTCTTAAAAAAGTCTCTGTTTAAAAATAATCAGGAAATAAGAAGAATTATCTTGAAATGTTGAATTTTTGCATATAAATAATCTAAAAATCACAAATTTTAAGCAATAATCTGAATTTTCGGAAAAAATAAACATTTTCAGAATAAACCGCTTATGTTTCAATCCGATTTCATTTCTAAAATAAAACACTGAGTCTATGATTTTGAACAATTGTGGAAGCACATTTTTTTTGTTACATTTTTAAAGCTTCAAATCTCTAAAATATTTTATTCTAAGTAAAATATATTTTATTCACAATGTCAAAAAGTCATGACAATTTTTCCTGTATAATTCTCTCAGAAAACATGTATTGTAATTTCTTTTACAAACTTAATTACGCACATATTGATAAACTTATAATCTTCATTAAGTACGTATCAACGTTTTATTTTGAAACATTGTTAGAACTATAAATAAAAGTATTTGTTAATTTATACTAAGCGTAGGGAAAATATGTATGTAAGTTGTATTAGTAAAGATGTAGTTACAATTTTCATTCTTATATTTATGCATGTTACAAAACTACATATTTAAAAATATATATATATTATTTATTCGGTTAATTCAAATATTAAATGCATAGTAACTTAACCTATATAAATTATCTCTTTAATTTGTTTATTTATCAATATTTATTTATTAAAATTATTTTTAATTACCTATTTAATTCATATTTTTATCTTCTACTAGAGAGTACAGCGCCCTACGAGCTAGGCCAGCAAATCCTCGTCCAGACACCCCAGACAATAAAAATTCGCTATTTTTTTCTTTTTTCAAAAGATTATCCGATTAAGGAAGAACAAATGATATTATAACAACAAGTGGTTATCTTCTGTAATCGCGTTGCCATTAATTTCTCTTTGACAGGATTTTTTTTTTCGGTTACCCAAGGCCGCATCCACCGCTGTCGCGACAGCAGACGGCTGTTTTCGTAATTAATTAACTAAGATCAATTACATATTTGAACAGTTTTTTGTATGAAACGGTTAATTAAAAAAATGTCGATGCCTCCTGGGCTTTTATAACGTCTAGCAAAAAAGTTTTCTTTTAGAAAATTTCTATAAGAAAATCCTTTTAAATATAAGGTTCGAAATATATAGTTTTAAATATCGAAAAATTTCTCCATTAAATACTTTTGAAAAAAAAAAAGTTAATATAAAATTTTCTTTCTTTTTTCGTATTCACGTGTAAATTTCTTTTTTTTTTTTTCAATTGAAAAATGTTTGGAAATATATATATATATATATATATATATATATATAATAGAATAACTCGGAAATGTTGGCTTTCAAAAATCCGGCAACAGTTGGTAAAAACGCCTCCTTCGATATATGATATAAATCTCTTTTCAAACAATGAAATTTTGAGTTAATACAATTGGGCAAGTGTGATCGAAGATAGCACAAAGAGTTTCGTTTACTATTCCTTTCAAAACACTTTATCCTTTATTTAATAAATCAAATAAATTTCATTTTCCATAACAAAAATAAGGAATTTTATAAAATAAAGATTTATAGGTCGCTATTTTCGATTTTTCGAATTTCTTAAATATAATATAATTTTGCGCATATATACCAATTTTCAAATGCCTATCTTATACAGTTTAAAAAATTTGAACATGCGTTAAAATGCGTAAGCGAGATACTTAGTTATCATCAGCTTTATATATATATCGCATTCGAGAGTAAAAGAAACAAATAATTTTTTTGTAAAATGAAATGGTACAGGTCATATTTAAAAAAAATTTTCGGAAATTCTAAGTCAGCATGTGATTTTGATTATAAATACCAAATTTCAAATCCGTATCTTATATAGTTTTCAAAATTTATATAGCTCTGGACAAAATTATAAACGCAGAAAATTTTCAATTTGTTTAAATCATAATATAAATAAGCTTAGCTTTACATTAATAAAATAAAGATAAATATTTATAAAAAAAGACATCTAAATTTAATATAACTCAGAAATAAAATGCGGCAAATAACTTAAATAAGAAAATACATAACTTAAAAAAAGTAACATTATGTGAGACCTGGACAAAATTATAAATTTAAAGTTATGAATTTCTATAATCTGTCTTTTTTTTTAAATCTGATTAAATGTATTTTATGATAAAAAAAAACTAATAAATGGAGTCATTAGGGATCAATACATTTCAATACAACAATATATACTTTTTATTTTTTCTCAAAAGGATGTGTAATTTTAATATAGCACATGACTAAACCGAAAACAGTAAATTACTGAGTTTAAGTAATGAACATAATTTGAATCCTGGTGCACAATTTCCACAATTTCCTTAATGCACACATTCAAAAATGAGTTGGACCGCCATTTTTCTGCGAATATGCTGCAAGGCAAGGATGGAACAAGTTTTTCCAACTGCTCCATTGACAACTGGTTCCATGCTGAAAGTATAGCCATTTTTAAATCATTTGTTTTTTGATATTGACGTGCATCATGATAGACTATTCGATCAATAGCAACCTAACAATTTTAAATGAGGTTTAGATCAGTTGCTGGTCATTTCATAACATTCACATGCCAGTGTTCAAGACTCTTTTCTAGACATTCTTTTCTAGACAAATTGTAAAAAATAATTGTAAGATTTCGAACTGTTGACGAGTTCATCAACGAGCCCTGAACATGAAATGGAAGAAAATGAAAGTTGAGCCAAAACTTGAGCCTCATCACAAGAAAGCCAGATTTCACTTTGCACAGCATCACATGTCATGAACAACTGAGTGAAGCTCAGTCATCTGATCAGATCAAAAGAAGTTTAATTTAGATGACTCTGATGGCTTTCTTATGTACCGCTAACTAGGCCCCTACCTACCCGGCATGAGTGCCTAGCTTGACGGGTAAGTACCTGGGAGCGAGGCGGAAGTAATGACTGTGATCCACCTGATTATAGATTTGTTGACATCGCTGCAGTGCTTGCTCTTTTGTGGTTTGCAACAGTTATCTTTGTTTGCCGGTTCAAGGTGTCTATTTAACTTTGTTGAATTGACATATTTAAAAGGTCTCGTAATTTAGAACCTTGATCAGGTGACGAGACCCTAGCCTGACTAGGCACCCCCAGAGGTATAATTCACAGGTAACTTGGAGGGCTGTGCACCCACGACGGATTTTACATGCACCAGGCGCCTTTAGCGTACATAGATTTTCATATTTGTCTTCTCTGTTGACTTGTCACGATCGTGGTGGATTGTCCCCAGGTAAAAAAAATCAGCAAGGAACCTCCAAACTATTATGATTTTGAAGGTATTTTGAAGGTTTCTACAGGTATTTTCCAGGAAAGGCTCCAATGGCTTTAGATACTACTGGCACGATGCTAGGCATGAATAACGGGATATCTTTAGTCGAAACTTTGGTGAAAAATCCGTGATGGTGTGGGCTGGTTTTTCTCAGAACGGTAAACCTGCTCTGCCTTTCCTTAATGGAAAACAAAAAGTAGAAGAATACCAGCTAAAGCTGTAAGATAATCTATTGCCTTATGCACCGTTGATTGCTGGAGTAAACTGGGATTTTCAGCAAGGTAATGAAGCAATCCACTCTGCTAAAAGTACAAAAGAGTGCCTTGAGCGCTAGAATGTGAATATTTCATGAAATGGCCAGCCCGCAGCCCTGATCTAAATCCAATTGAAAATTTATGAGCATGATATTTCTTTCTTGTTAGTTACTATTCTTCAAGTTAAATATAAAGTAATGCGTTCTACTTTACATTCATAGTTATTTTCGTGTAGCTGTTTCTTTTTTCTTTCTTTTTTTTTAACTTGCTCTTGCATAACAAATTACAATGAAATAGAAAAAAGTTTTTACGATAAACGCAGAATACTAGATTTACTTATTTATTCTCTGAGATAACATTTATCATTTTTTTTAAGTACGGGGCACATAATGGGTTTCATCGTATATAAATCTTCTTCTATTTTATTGTATGCTTCTTTCTGTACTGCTCCTAAAGAAAATATTTATACATACGAATTACATTGATTTTGTTACTAAAACCTAGACATCTGCTCTAAATTTAAACCTTTAAACGTTTTCCTGCTTGCGCTTGTGCGTCAAACCTTTTGAATATTGTAAGCAGTGATTTCAAATTTGAATGTGAAATTGAAAGAACAAGACAAGAATATATGTGAATACAGTCCGAGTTACGAAATTAAAATATATCCTTTGAAACATTATTCAATTATGCCTATTTCTTTTATTTAAAAGCTAGTTCTGCCAAACTAAAAATAAAATATAGCGATTTGTTTTCAGAGTCAAATATATTCGCCAATACATAATTTTCTTTCAATTAATCACATATAATTCAAAAGATTATTTAAAAATTAGAACAAAACTGAAGATAAAATTTGCAGCACCGAAACACAAAAAGTATATTTAATTCTACTTTCCAAATAAATTCCCAATCTTCAGCATCTTCAACAGCTAAATTTTTCTTCTGAACAATTTGACGTTCTTTCGATATACTATTAGAAAATATCACCAAAGTTTTGAAACTTAACTTTTTTTTTGCTGGTTTGTTCTTTTAACATAGCATTTTGATTTCATGATGGGTTAGAGACATTCGATCTTTTGCAATCGGGAATTTCTCCTTCATCTCTTTTTAGCCTCCTTTCAATTTCCGCGTACTTTGATCCCCAGTCTCATTCCTTTGAAATTTCTTTAGGCAGATACATCTTTACTAGCAGTTGCGGAAAAAAAAACTGTTTTTATGGATTTACTACTTTTAGGCGTAAATCTTGTTGGATTTATGCCTAAGACGAAATTTTCGTTTGTTCGTATTTTTACTATTTTTAACACTTTCAAACAATATTGAAAAGTGTTTATGAATTCGGTTTGTCTATCTGTCTGGTGTCTATCTTTCCGTACTCTAACTCTCATATATGTACTCGGATTGCCATGAAAATTTAATATGTTATTGAGGTTTACTATAAAATGTTCGGTATTGAAATTGAAGCTTGTAGCATTTATAGTTCGCTTACAGGGTCAATCAAAGGAATTTTGTTACATTATGGTCTGTGGGAAAAATGGTTTTCGATGCATTTTATTAATGTTACGATGTTTCAAAGATAATTGCCGAAACGTCAATTGAAGCTCACTGTGGAGACCCAAAAATTTTTTGGATTCCGTCTGTTTGTCTGTCTATTAATTCCACGATAACTACCGTAAAAAATATCTGATTAATTTGATTTTTGGTGGGTATGTTGGTGAGATAACCGGAATGAGATTTATAGTTTTTGGTTACATTTGGTTAATTCGTTCGAAAAATATACAACATTTCTTTTTAGGTCATAATGCTTTCCTATGGGAATGCAAGCGATCTTCAAAATTCTTTTTAAATGAAAGGAAATTGCATATTTGAATACAGGATTTAAACGTAAAATTACGATAGTAAATTTTCGATAAGGAGGTCTTAAATATATGGAATAGCTTTGAAAATTTGCCGATACATCTATTAGAATTTAGAAATTAATTGTTTAAATTATTGGAAAAAATTTTCATCTGTTCGGGAAATATAAAAAATTTCATTTTCCTATTTTTTACAAATTTTAAGATGCATTTATTTTTCTTTCCTCTTTATTTTATTCGTTGCTTAGCACCATATTCCAAAGGATATCAAATTAAGAAATACAGTTTCTTATCTAAAAAAGTAGAAAAATAAGAAGTTCAGAATATTATTGCATAAATCGTGTTTAATTTAACGCTTCAAATTTCCGAAACCCCCGAAGTATTTTATATGGCTATTGATATGTATATAATATAAAAAATTAAATTGCGGATTGTAAGATGGTAAATAATATGAAAAGTGAGATTAAAAAAAATGACTTTCAGAGCTGACGTTGAGGCTCCTGATCTGCAGATTTACAAGTTAGATTCATCTGAAACACTGAGGGGGAATAGAGTATGCTTTTCGAGGATAAGTAGCATTTAAAGTTCGTTTACTGGGAAGCAGAAAATAATTCCTTTATATTAATATCTATGGAAAAAAATATTTGCGGTGCATTTTAATATGTTATGATCCATAAAAAATAATGGAATCACTGATGTACGCTAGAACATCTTTACACTAGATTGGAGTGTGTATTTGTCGTTCATTTACACACAAAAGGATTCGGTTACAGGAATGACTCACATCGATAACTGCTGGAAATGCGTTTAAATTTATCTAATTTTGAGTGTACTACGTGGTGTATATAAATTCTATATCGCATACACGGCTACACGAAAAAAAAACAATTCACATATTATTGGATATGGACAGCAATTGTTGAAAATACATTTTTACTTAGTTATGTGTTTTTTTTAAGTTTCTTATTTAAATACATCATTTCATTCTATGAAAAAGAATGTAATAATATACAAATTGAGTTGGAAAGTGTTTCATATTCTATATCTAATGCATGATTTTTCGTTCTTGTTATATATAGGTATTTATTTTATAATGAATAAAATTTAAGCATGCTTCTACTTATTTATAAAGTTCATTTTAAAAATAAAAGTTTTGTATTAAAAAACTAAAATAAATTAAGATATAGGTATCCGATAGTTTAAAATAACTAGGGATTCCAACCTGGGCTGCCCGGGTTTTAAACATAGGTGAAAATCTTTTTTTTAAACTTTATTATATATTTTTAATTTATTATATATATTTTTTAGATTGACCACTAATAACAACAAAATAGATTTCAGATGAAAAATAACAATAATGTATTCAAATCATGTTTTGAAAATGATTAAAAGAGATACTTTCCTATCAGCGGCATGCCAGTAAGTAATAGCCGAAGAAATCGCGAAACATTTCGCTACTTACGGAAGCCTTTTTGATTCTGATAATTTCCAATGGTTTTTTATTATTATTATTACAATTTATTTTAATTTTTTATTTATAAAGTTCAAATTTCATTATGTATTATTAGACGGAAACAAATGGTGAATTACATATACTGTTTTGAGTGCAAACGGATTAATTATTCGTAATCGGGCTGCACGCGATACAGATACATTTAAATATATATATTTTTTGAAAGTGTTTTAAAACCCATAAAAAACAGTAAATTGAGATATAATTTTCAAGCAAAATAAGTTAAAAAAAATTCCCATTCCACTGTGTAAATACTGAAATAATGCGATGGTTATAAATTAAAAAGAAATACGGTGAAAAAGAGAATTATTGGTCCGGTATTTTGAACGTCAATATGACGTCAGCGTTACTCTCGGACATGTTTTTGCTTTATAATATAGATTTTTTTTAAAAATATATCGAATTATGTAGATTTTTTTGGAATGCTTATGTTTGAATCTGATTTAAGCGATCGCACAATGACTGAGTTTTTTTAACAAAGTAAAATATTTTCTATTATTATATTTTCTGAGTTTAAGATCAGTAGAATAATTTATTATTTGTTTTTACATATTTTATCTTCAATTTCAATGAAACCATATTATATATGTATTATTTTCAAAAGACATTTTTAAAGTAATCTTTCAGGATGGAGTCCGTAACCTATTTTTTGCTACTAAGAACAAATTTTTTCATCTCTCTTTAGCCTTCTTTCAATTTTTTTTTTTTTACTTTGATCTCCAGTCTCGTTTCTTTGGAATTTCTACAGTTCGCTACATCTTTACTAATTTTTTTTTTTTTTTTTTTTTTTAGGAAGTTTTTTTCGTGGTTTGCTAGTTTTAGGCGTAATTCTTGAAGGATTTACTTCTATGCCACAAGCACAATTTTCGTTTATACTTGCGTTTTCTAAGTTACGTTAAGAAACGTTTTAAAATACATAGGGGTTTAAAGAGTGCTTTAAAATTTATCTTATTTTCAAATCTTAAGGTTGTTAAGTAATATTTTTATGTCTTCAAATGTTTATTTAAAAAATATATTTCGCTCCTATTTTTCCTATTTAAAAGTCAGCAGATACAAATTTTAGTCTATAAAATAATATATAGGTATTCGATACTTTAAAGAACTAGGGGTTCCAACCGAGCTTCGCGGGTGACATAACATAGGTGGAAACCATTTTTTATTAAAATCTCTAATAATTTTTTAACATATATATATCTATTTGTTTGATTGCCCACTAGTAACACGAAAAAAATTATGTGAGAAATATCAGTAATCTATATTTTTTGTAAATGCTAAAAGGTGTAAACTAACAACATAATATGCAGTAAAATAACTTTTATTAGATTGTTGACATGTTTTGGTTCACTAAGAGCCATTTTCAAAAACAAATAAGAATAGTCTATAATTGCACGGTCTTTCAAAAAAGGACATGAAAAAGTACATGAAAAAGTACTTTTTAAAAAGTACATTTTTAAAAAGTACATAAAAATTCAATGATAGCATTTCAAATAATAACTTCAAAGACCGTGCAATTATAGAATATTCTCATTTGTTTTTGAAAATGGCTCTTAGTGAACCGAAACATGTCAACAATCTAATAAGTTATTTTACTGTATATTATATTGTTAATTTACACATTTTAGCATTTAAATTAAATATATTATAACAAGGTGTTGTAATATATTATATTTATGAATAATGTATTCAAATAAAGTTTTCAAAATTATTAAAAGCAATACTTCCCTATTTGCCACATGGCAGTATTTAATAGCCGAAGAAATCGCACTACTTTCAGTAGCTTTTTTGATTGTGATAATTTTCAGTTGCAGTTTCTTAAGCGCATATTTTGACTACATGTTTGTTAAAAGTAAAATATTGAGGAATATGTTTAGCAACATTTTTTCTTTGTTTTAAGGGTTTAATATAAAATGATGAAGCCTTGTCTAACAGAAATGAGTTTTTACTGAAAAAAATTTCCTCTGAATTTACTTAATTTATAGAAAGTATAAACAAAAAGGCATCATAAGTCTGTACGAAAATGTATGATTTTGGCACGTGACAAAGACATACAGTGTATGTGAAAAGGAGGAGGGAGCTGTACTCCTGGATTTTTGTGAAGAGGTTTTAAGGCTTCCGCGTTATTCTTTTCAAACTGTGCAAGCTAGCAGTATTTTTACAATAGTGATATTCTAAATTTCTACATTTGGAACAATAGATTTTTTAAAATTAATAATAAAAGACAAATGGTTTTTTTTTTTAAATCTACATTTATTTATTCCTTTATAGAGCTTCAAAATTATGACATCTTAAATAATATGTTTCGTTTGTTCTAAACTATCTTCAAATTTTTTACCGAATTTTTATTTGAATATGTCTATGTGATCAATCTGTGTGTGTCTATGTGTGTAAATATTGCAATTTCGTATAGAGTGGCTTGCGAACATTTAATCGAAAAAAATGCTGTACTTCAAAATGTTTGTATAAATATGCATGCAATATTCTTTTTTAAATATTTTTTAATTGTAAGTAATGTAGTTGATTTCACACTGGGCGATTACAGGCAAAGATAGCTGTTCTCTATGCCGGGATCTGAAATTTTCGGTCCGTGTAGGCCAGTATATTTGCATAAAACTCATGGGCAGATTATCTATGATAGTCAATTGAAATGAGTCAAAATCAAGTTATTTTTAAACTTTTTATTGGAAAAATTTGTTAATTTGTATCTGACAATTCAAACAATACACAAATGAATTAATGCTAATAGATAACATATTTAATCGATGATTTTCATCCAGCAGTCATATTATGGAAGTTATGAATGTGAGAAAGACGAAATTTTAATGGTGTGGATTCATCTCAACGGGAAAGAACGGCTTCGCTTACTTCCGAAAAATATTTCAAACATTCTATTTCAATGATTTTTAATTAAAACGTCCGCAGCATACATAACACTGGATTATACGGCTTGATTCACAAAAATAACATGTTATTGAAATACCTGTTACCAATGCTAATATGGAACTCTGTAACATTTTATCCAAAATAAAATGTAATATAGGGCTTTAAAATGCACCGGGCTACACCAAACGTGGTTCTCTTATGAGTACATAAATTTTATATCATACCAGGATTAATAATAATATTTAATAGCACATTTATTAGTAGCATATCAGGAAATGAGTGAAAAATCGATTACAAAATTCCATCTCTTCATATAAAAACCAAGTGGAGATGAACAAAACCGTATAATAACGACAAATTGAATAACGAATATTAATAATAACAGTAATAATAATAATAGTAATAATAATAATAATAACATACGTTATTATTATAAATGAAATAAATACTTATCGTAAAAATATGTTAATTAAAGTTAATATAAAAAGGAGTGTCTACTAATATAAAATTAATAGATTTATGCATTATTATTTTCTACATCACTGTTTTAGTGTGTTATGTGGTATGAGAATAATTGGAATATAATGAAATGAACACTCGAACAAATAAAAAAAAACTCCCTTGATTAAAAAGAAACGTAAATGCATTTAGAATTAATGTGAATTATTCACGCATGTCAGAAATAAACAGAAATTATCAACTGGAGTTTCCTTGTACAATACTTGTGTAAATATGAAAATAAATGGATTCTGATAGAAAATTTATGCGCAATTTTGTCTAATAATGAAAAAAAGGAAAAGAAATATCAATGTCTGTAAAAGAAATATCAAGTGGCATTCGATAAACTGTATTTCCTATATATTGCAGCATTTACATTTTTTTGTTTACATTTAAAATTACGACAAAAAGCAAGTATTTAAATTCAATTTTTAAAACTTTGTTTGAAGAAAAAAAAAATTGGAAACAATGAATAATATATATAACTGCGAATAACGTGTAACATTATAGCGAAAAATTTGATAACTAATGAATGCTCTAATTCAAAAAGAAGAATTGCGAAACGTTATTAACAATTTGATTCAGATTACTTTCCTGGAAATTATTTTGTATTTACCTTATGTTCGTTGATGTTATACTTTATTATGTGATTTATTTAATTTACATTTATTATATTTAAATGGGAATATAATTATTCTTCAGATTTATCGCTCATTCAACTTCTATGGATATGTGTAAATCAAATCTTATGGTTTAATATGCTTTTGCACCATAAAATAGCATGAAGTGTTCTTTGTCTTTTAATAGACAATCTCTCGGGCGAAATGCAACACCGTTTGGTTTACGTACATATTGAAGCATGCGGTTTCCATTTGTAGTGAAAAAAATAGTATCCAAATTCGCCACCAGGATAAAATTAAGTGCTATAGGAATAATATTTGTGATAATCAAATGAGTATTTACAAAATGGAACTGCAAACTCAAAATTTCTCCACCTTGAATAGCAACGTTTATTGTGAATTAAAAATGTGGCTCAATATGACCACAGATCTGAGATCCATATTACTATATTCACCATTTTCAATTGTTGCAGAAAATCTGAATTTACTTAAATTCTAGTAATAAACTTTAACGTTAATTTCTGAAACGTAGTGAAGGGATATATGTTTAATGCAATGTCTGAACATAGAAGCTCCTACAATTTGCAGATTTTAATTAAACAAATGTGTTACCATACATGAATGCACGTTATTTGCAGTTTGTGAACGCTTCGTACTGAATAAGTAAAGACTGCGCATCGAAAGCTGCCGATAGCGGCCATAAGTACATTTTCCTTTTCAAACAGCGCCACTCTTCTACTTGTGGCGAATATTATACCAATTTTTTTTTTCTGAAAAATCTAACTGCATGCGTCATTGTATACATACACCAAACAGGGTTATGTTTCGCCGAATAGATAGTCCGCTAGAATTATCAGAGCAGTTCACGTTATTTTATAGCCACGCGATATGTAATAATTTTATTAAAATTTGTTCTTTCTACATGAAGAACATGAAGATTAACAATTGCAAACATGTCTGAATTAAGAAATAATTGTTATGCCCACCTGCTGGCTTTAATTGGTAGCCTTTAAAAATAAAGGAAACAATTAATGAAGTTAAATTAAAATAATCGAATCTAAATAAAATAAAATAACAAGAGCTCTTTAGAAAATAAGCTCTTATCACTTTTTCGTTTCAATAATTTTATAAACAGTTGTCAACTTCATTCCTTGAATAAATTTACATTAACATGTATCTTCTCTCTTCATGACCAAGTGATTGGATGAGTTTTAAAAAAAGATAATTCACTCTCAAAAACATTTGTAGATAAAAAATTACAAAAAAAAAGTGTATATGTAAGTGTGTGATTTAAATTATATCAAAAGTTAAATATTAACGTTATAATTTTATCAGCTTTAAATAAATTGTGAATTAATCTGGCTATTGTTACAAAATATACCCATACATTTCTTTTTCATTTTTTAGTCATCCATATATTAACTGCATTAAAGTCATCGTCATTGTTGTACAGTGTTATCTTCAATAAATGTGTTCTAATATAGACTATCGAGTTAACTATTTGCTTCAAAATAACTTCTAAATTATGAAATATATACTTTAAACATTAATATAAACACTAGTTTTTTTGTGGTTGATCATAAAATGCATGTATATTTTTGATTTTTTAAAACATGATGACATTTAAGAGCTATGTTATGTTAGTAAATTTCCATTAAATGTAATCCTAAAAAGAAAAAATAATAGGCAACCTTAAATATCAAAACCTACTCGTCAGAAACACCCATCCTTTCTGAAAATTTAATTATTTTATACTGAGCTAAATTCCATAGCATGCACTGTTTTAATATCGTGTGTTACACGTTTTTACAAAACTTACATTCATTTTAAAGGTTCAAATTTCCAGGCAATGTTTAAGTTTATATATTAAGTAGTTTTAAATCAATTTTAAATTGTTTGTTTTGGCATAAGTGAAGAAATATATTTTTATCATTATTTTTCATTATTTCTTGTATAGGCATTTACTTCATAATTTTCGCTACAAAAATATATTATGTAAATGAAAATAAGTAGGTATTTTCAGCATGTTTCTTTTAAAACCATAAAGAAGTTCTGAATAAATATTATTCGTTTTCAAAAATATTGTATTTATTTCTTCCACTTACAGTTTCCATTGTTTTGAAATCTATATCTGTCAAGTGTTTGAGACGTAAAATTGATTTCGTGCCGTTTGAGCGAAGACAACTCAATTTATCCGTATTACGAGAGTTTTCCTTATAATCTAAGATACAATTACGTGTTTGATAAAGTAACATCGTAATTCTTTTCAGTTATCTCTTAACAGAAAACATATATGATCGACAGAAACCCTAGTTTTGTACCGCCTAAGCATTGGCAATCCAAGTTATTAGAATTGTGGTTTTGAGAATTTTCATATGAGCTAACTTTTATGTATAGGGCTACCAGTCTCAATGCTAGATGCGAGCTGCACCAAAAGTTGTTCCCTTGTCAGATCTAGTATTTGCTAGTATAAGGTCCTATACAGTGCTTGATGACTTAAAAAGATTCCGAAAAATTTCGATATATTTTCACCGATCATGACCCCCAGACCCCAAAACCACCATCCGTTCAAATGTTGATTTATATATATATATATATATATATATATATATATGTATCTGACCTATGTCATACGATAACGATCGTATTTATAAATCAATTTTGATGAAACTAATTGTGTGTATTAAGCCCACCAATGTCTCGACCGAGTTCGTTGGCCAGCTTGGTCCGCCATTTTGTTTCAAGATGGCGGCCAATTAAAAATTTAAAACTAAAATAAATATACAAAAAAGTTAAAAATTCAAATTTATTTTTTACTTACGTGTTAGGCCTTGATACAAGGATTCCAGAGCATTTTTTGTTTTACCTCTATCGTTACCTCTATAAGTTGTAATCGTTTTAAATTATCTCTGCATTGTCTCGAACCCGAGTTGTAGAGCACCCGGTTTATATGCACATTGAATCATGCTGTTTCCAGTTGTAGAGAAAAAAGTCCTTCCGGCCTGTGCCGGGAAGAAAAGGTAGCTTTCCTATATCTTCGTTTTAAAATTTTAGCTAATGTTACATGAAAACAGCAACTTAAAATGTAAATAAAACGTTTACAAAAGATTAATTAATACTGAATTTGAATAAGAAATTCGCCAAATTATTGAGCAATAGCCAAATTGGCTTCATTTATGAAGACTTATTTTGGTCGCCAAATTTGGCGATATTTCGCCAAATGTCGCCAAGTTTGGCGAGAGTTTGGCGCTAACGGATATGAATATATAGTTTTATGCGTTTGATTGGGAAAATTATTACAACAATGAAAATTTTTGTAATGTGCTGTCTTGTTTCAAAATGTCAGCCACCCTAGAATTTCAAACTGCTCTATCTCAGCCGTTTTTTAAGATAGAGGTAAAACAAAAAATGCTCTGGAATCCTCGTATCAAGGCCTAACACGTAAGTAAAAAATAAATTTGAATTTTTAACTTTTTTGTATATTTATTTTAGTTTTAAATTTTTAATTGGCCGCCATCTTGAAACAAAATGGCGGACCAAGCCGGCCAACGAACTCGGTCGAGACATTGGTGAGCTTAATACACACAATTAGTTTCATCAAAATTGATTTATAAATACGATCGTTATCGTATGACATAGGTCAGATATATATATATATATATATATACAGGGTGATTATAAAGAAACTTTGCCAACATCTGCACTTCTAGCGCCCGTTCTATTTAACCGATCAAGATGAAATTTTAAATATAGTTGTTTGAAGGTATGCGCTCGAGATTCTGTGAATGGCAATACAGTGGTGCTCACGGTTACGGTTATAGTTACAGAAACTCGAAAATTTCGAATGGCAACGCCTACTTTTTCCTGTCTCAAAATGTTCAGCGCATGCGAAAACCCTAAATAGCGTTGAAACGGTACCGATATGTCCAAAAACCGACGTGTTATAGACATACAAACCGTTCTTTAAGGCGCACCGAGCAATAATGCATTCGACAGAGACAAGAAACTGCTGAATGATGAGAACACATATCAGACAAAAGAAAACCTTTATTGGCATCAAACATTTTCCACATGGGTGCCATCACAAGCAATTACGCATTGCATGCGGGAGACGACGGACAATACCGCTGAACGCAACATGACGCGAGGAATGTTTCTAATCTCACGCCGTATAGAATCCTGCAAGCCCGACAATGTTTGCGGATTGCACAGGTAAACTCTGGATTTGAGATATCCCCAAAACCAGAAATCCATAGGCGTCAGATCTGGGGATCGCGCAGGCCACGGAATAGGATAATGGCGTGAGATGATGCGATCACCAAAATGCTGATCTAGGAGCCTTTTAACTGACCTCGCTATATGTGGAGGTGCACCATCTTGCATCCAAACAACGTCATTGAGTGCATTCCGCCGACGCAACTCCGGTAGTACAGAATTTTTCAGCATGGCTGCATACCGAGAGCCTGTTACAGAACATGTTGCAGGACCCGCTGGGGTCGTTTCCTCAAAGAAGAACGGGCCGAGAACAAATGTAGCTGTAATGCCGCACCACACAGTCACTTTGGAGTCAAATAATGGTACTGGTGCCACAGCGTGAGGATTCGTCTCTCCCCAGTGCACACAATTCTTTGTGTTAATGTTGCCATGTAAGGTGAAATGCGCCTCGTCCGTCCATAGTATGCGAAGTGGCCAGTCGTTATCAGCATCATATCGTAATAAAAATTCATTTGCGAAGTCCAGACGTTGTTGTGGGTCACCCGGCTGCAACATCTGGACGCGCTGAAATCGATAGGGAAACATGTGAAGTACTGAGCGCAAGAGCTTGCGGACCGTTGTGTTCGGAATATCCAACAAGCGCGATAATCCTCTTGCAGTTTCTGTGTGCCCTGTAGTCACTGTATGATGCACTTCCATGACAACGTCCTCAGAAACTGTTGGCCGTCCGGAGCGCGGTTTGTCACAGGTGCAGCCTGTATCTTCGAATTTGCGCACTAAATCACGCACAGCTTGCAGAGTACATGGCCCACGTCGTTGTCGATGATTGCGGCGATACACACGCAAGGCTTCCGCAGCGTTCATCCCATTTAGATAATAGAGTTTGATCAATTCACCGCGAACTTTCCCAGGAAGAGTCATATCGTCGGCATGTGCGAGTTCATGAATGACGACTTCGCATACCCGCTTGGTATTTTATAGGCTTCCTCCGCTGAATATCTGGCGAACGGCGTTCTGTGATTGGTATCTTGCCTGTGTCATATGCAAAGTTACTGCGTGCGCACAGATCGTGTTTTGTTGGCCGGTTTTCAGAACTCTTCTTTGTGTATGCATAACACGTTTGTTTTTGGACATATCGGTACCGTTTCAACGCTATTTAGGGTTTTCGCATGCGCTGAACATTTTGAGACAGGAAAAAGTAGGCGTTGCCATTCGAAATTTTCGAGTTTCTGTAACTATAACCGTAACCGTGAGCACCACTGTATTGCCATTCACAGAATCTCGAGCGCATACCTTCAAACAACTATATTTAAAATTTCATCTTGATCGGTTAAATAGAACGGCCGCTAGAAGTGCAGATGTTGGCAAAGTTTCTTTATAATCACCCTGTATATATATATATATAAATCAACATTTGAACGGATGGTGGTTTTGGGGTCTGGGGGTCATGATCGGTGAAACTATATCGAAATTTTTCGGAACTGCTTTCCTCCGAACGGCTGCAATAGGTAGCTTTATACTTTTTTGTATTGAAAGCTACCTAAAAGTCCTTCCGACCTGTACCGGGAGGAAAAGGTAGCTTTCATAGTTCGTGTTTTTAAAAATTCAACTAATTTTACTCAAACACCCGAAGGTAAAATGCTTGAAACCTTATTATAGAAGATTTAATCCCGGTTTTCGTTAAAACTGAATTTGAATGCAAATTTCAGCATGAGAGTTACATTATAACAAAAATTAGATTGTTTCGAAATGTCAGCCAACCTAAAATTTCAAACACCCATATCTCAGCCATTTTTTAAGATAAAAGCAAAAAACAAAATGCTCTGAAATCCTTGTAACACGATCTAACATTTAACGAAAACAACATTTTCCATTTATAATTTTTATACATCTTTTTAAATTTTTTAAATAATTACAAAAAATTAACTTGCCGCCATTTTGGAACAAGATGGCGCATGAAGTTGTCCAACAAACTCGGTCGATACTTTGGTATGTTCTGTACACATGATCAGTCACATTCATTTCGGTTCATAAATACGAGAGTTACAGAATAACAAATATCAGATTGTTTCAAAATCTCAGCCACCTTAGAATTTCAAACTGCCATATCTCAGCCATTTTGGAAGATATAAGCCAAAACAAAAAATGTTCCAGAATTCTTGTAACACATTCTAACACTTAAAAGAAACATTTTTTTCAATTTATAATTTTTTTGTACATCATTTTGAATTTTTAAAATTTTAAATTTTTTAACTGGCCGCCATTTTGAAACAAGATGGCGGATGAACCTGGCCAACGAACTCGGTCGAGACCTTGGTATGATCTATACACTTACTCAATCACATCCGAATCGGTTCATAAATAAGAAAGTTACAGCATGACATACGTCATATGCATATATATATATATATATATATATATATATATGAATATACATAAATCAAAATTTGAACGGAGGGTGGTTTTCGGATCTCATGATCGGTGAAAATATACCAAAATTTTTTGGAACTGCTTTCCTCCGAACGGCTGCAATATGTAGTTTTTTGTAATGAAATCTACCTAAAACAGTAGTATCTAAATTCGCTACCAGAGGAAAGATAATTGCTGTAGGACATATATGTGTGATAAACGAATGTATATTTACTAAATGAAACTGCAAAAACAAAATTTCTTCACAATAAATAGGAACGTTTATTGTTACTTACAAATGTGGTTCAATATGACCACAGATCTTATATCAATATTTCTACATGCATCATTTAAGACCATTGCTTTAATTAAGGTTATTCATATTGTGGGTTTTGAGAGCTTTTGTATGAGCGAAGGAAAAGATCAAGTGCTGTATCAAGTAAAACCTGAATTGTTTTCTATTCTCTCTCAACAGAAAAGGAATTTGATTAAAAGCGGCCCAAGTTTTGGACCATTTTAGCGAAAGTCAACTCATTATTTTAGTATAATAGTTTTCTCGAGCGCTAATTTGAGCTATTTTTCATCTATTTGCTCAACGACCGAAATGCGTAAGGGCGTAATCATTTGGAACTCCGTGTCACTAGGGTGTGAATTTGTATTGCAACTCTAGTTTTGAACTACTTGAGAGAAGGCAAAACCCAAGTTACGCATATTGTGGATGTCACGAGCTTTCATATGAGCTAACGTACAATAATTACTCTATGAAGTAAGGTTGTGTCCATTTTCGAACCCACGTTTCCAGAACCCTGGCAAATTTTAAGGAGTAGCATATCATCCTCTACTTCTAGGTAACAGTTCCATTCATGTTTTATGACGTAAGTATGTACCCCAGAAAGCCAAAAGAGGGGGGGGGGTGATTACTTGTTTAAAAAAAAGTAAAATTGTACTACTGATCAAGCAACCAACCCATTTGAAAAATCTCTTGGTTTCTCTTAGAATTGTTATAATTCATGTGCCGATGAAGTAAGTTTGTCTGTCTGTCACGGGATCCCAGTTTCTAAGGCTATACGACAGGATGCAAATCCAACATTTGAGGGTGTTAAAATGAAACTAGAGTTAAGTCAATATTTAGTAATTTGTGAAATGGAGGGTTGTGTGAATCTTGTCGTATTGCTGTTGAACTAAATGGTACAACTTGTTTTGACCTCTAGAAACTCCTTAAGTAAATTATGACATTTGACTGTCACACGTTCTGTAAAAATATGGTTATCTAGATTTTTCAATTTTTTTACTTACTCCACTGTCCCAGCCAGTCATTGGAATTTTTCTTAAAATAAAAATGTGTCATATTACTTTTAATACTGATTTAATTTAAATAAAATTACTCCATGTTCTATCAATTCCTAATCATTTTCTAAACGATTAGCTTAAGTATGGGCATTATGTTATTCCTAGAAAATTAAATAAAGTGTAGGTTGTTACACAAATTTCTAGTGTTATGAAAATAAATCACAATGTAAAGCCTTTAAACACTAAAAATAAAGCATTTCAGTTAATGTGCTCACAAGGGTCTAAACGCATCTCATGCAAAATTACGTCTATCGCGTTATCCATAGCTTTAACTGGTAGCCTTTAAAAATAAACGAAATAGGTAATGGAGTTAAATTAAATCCAGGGAATTTAGATAAAATAAAATAACAAGAACACTTTAGAAAATAAACACTTTTTAATTTTCTGTTTCAGTAATTTTATAAACATTCGTTCTTTTCATTCCTGCAATAAATTTACCATAAAATATATCTTCTTTCTTCATGACCAAGCAATGGGATGAGTTTTAAGGATAAATATAATACATCATTCTCAAAAACATTTGTAGAGAAATATTACAAAACAAATCTGTGTGTATATGTGTGTGATTTAAATTATATTAACACTTAATTATTAACATTATAATTCTATAACCTTTAAACAGTTTGTGAACTAATCTGACTGTTGGTACAGAATATACACAAACTTATTTTTTTTTCATTTTTCAGCCATCGATACATTAACAACAATAGAGTCATCGTCATTTTTGTACAGCGTTATCTTCAATAAATGTGTTCTAATATAGAATATCGAGTTAAATATTCGCTTCAAAAGAACTTCCAAATTATGAAATATATACTTTAGACATTAAAATAAAAACTAGGGTTTTTTGTGGTTGATTATAAAATGCATGTATATTTTTGCTTTTTCAAAACTTGATGACATTTAACAGCAATGTTATGTTAGTCAATTTCCATTAAATGTATCATAAATAAATGAAAAGAAAAAAAATAAAGGCAACTTTAAATATCAAAACCTACGCGTTAGAAAAACCCATCCTTTCTGAAAATTTAATTGTTGTATGTTGAGCTAAAGGCCATAGCATGCACGGACTTAATATTGCGTGTTTATTTACAATCCTGTTCACGAGCTATTACAAAATGAGAATTTTTAATCTAGAACTACAAAAACCTTGAGGGTTTATTTATCAAGCGATACTGCAATATAATCATTTTTACTGTTATCAAATAGAATTTCTAATTTTACTTCAATATTTGAGGAAAATCATATAAAGGAGATTATTGTGCCCGCTATTATTAAATTCTAGTATTTTCATAATTAAATATGACATAACTTTGTATTATTGTAACTCAGTGTTCAACTTAAGACCTTTTGAAAGAATGAAAATTAATCAAATTTCTTGCTATTCATTCATTTATGAAATAGTTGGAAGTATTTCTGAAATAACTACGCATTATTTCAAAGGTAATTTGGACTCTTTTAAAGTCTGAAACTAGAAATTAAATTGTCTTTTGTTATAGAATCACATGACTTTAAAAAGTATGTATAATACGAGATGTTATTTCAAGATTTTTTTTTTATTTATCATATCATCATAGAATGAGTACTTTCAAAATTAAAATAAAAAGAACATACATACATATATATATATATATATACAATGAATTTGATTCTTCAAACTGCTGTGTTATATCACTTTCTATCTTTTAAATCGAATACAAAAGTCAACTTTTTTTTTTTTTTTTTTTTTTTTTTTTTTTTTTTTTGAAAAGGTAAAATAACCATTTTTTTCTTTTTATAAGTTTTCTATATTACAGAGAAAAAATTGTCATTTTTCATTTTATTATCTGTTAATTAACCGCGTGCATTAAATTGAATACATATACGAAGACACCATTGGATTTATCTTTAAAATATGTTTTGCATTAGATGGTGGGAGATATAGTTGCTTTTTGTTAACAGTTTACATCGGCCCACAGTAGCATAGGTAACAGGCTACAGGTTTCAGTAACTTATTTGTTTTGTAACGTATAACCACTTGCTATGTACGCAGCCAACAAATGTTTTAATTAAAATACTTTTAAACAAAATGTTTGAAATAATTTTAATAAAAAAAGTATAGGAAAGTATAGCAAGGGGAAAAAGTATACACGTTGTTTTCTGATGACATGAATCAACACCATTATAATCTATTTACGTGATAAAAATTTAATTTTTTAGTGACAAAACTTATCAAATTATGATACTTTGAATTTTATGAATTTTCAGCGTTTTCTGTCATTAAAACATGTTTTGTCATTATTTTCAGTCATTTGTTTAGGGACATTTAGTCATTTTTTCGTTGTTATTACACTTTACAAATGCTATACTTTATTTGGTAATGTTTTATCCCCCTACAAAATAGAAACATATTTCAGCGAGATTTCGATTGAACACCATTGCTTAAGAAATATCCATGGAAGATAATATGTGGAAAAATGTATTTTGAGGTACTATACGATATATCTTAAGAAACAACAGCAACAAAAATCGCTTATAATTTCCATTTAAAATTAAAAAAAAATTTGTAGTTAGCGGTCACTTATTGCATCTATTTAGAAATCTATATCGATTGGCAGGGATTCTTTTATTTGTTCCAGCGATTTCATATAACAGAATACATAAAAATACTAACTAAACTATATCTTCTCTTGTAATATTGTAAAAACCCCCTTTCTGTTGTTTTGATTGACGAGATTAAGCGTCGCCTATAATAATTATTGTAACCCTTTATTTTGCTGCTTTTCAGTTTTAATTCTGATTTAGATGTGATGTAACTAGAACCGAGTTCTCGGCGGTATATCCGAGTTTCTGAACCAGGCTTTTGCTTGGTTATAATAAATAATTTGTTGGTTTTATCTATCTGAACTTTTTATTTAATGTGTAAGTTAACGAGAAAATTTCTTAGTATGATTAAGATCCTGATTCGAAGAACAAACAATTAATTTCGTTTTGCATTATCTTCATTTCTGGCGTCCCGCGACCTGATGTCTGCACTGGATTTATGATTTTGTTCTTGATAAATGGTTCTCTGAAGACTTGAGGTAAGCTCAATCTAATTTATATTTTTGCTGAACTGTAAAATAAAATTGATATGTCTACTATAGATACTTTAAAAAAGAAGCGTTCTGGTTTACGAACGCAAACAACAAAGCTGTGTACTAAAATATGTACAATTCTTGAAGATGACTCTATATCTTTAGAAAACAAGTTTGATATGTTAAATATCTGTAAAGATCAGTTAAATGAGAAGTATGAAACATTAAAAAAATTAAAATCTGACATACAAGACGAAATCGCCGATGCAGATTTCGAAAAAGAAATCGAAAGCTCAGAAAACTATAGTGAAAAAATTATCGAATCGCGTTACAAAATAACGAAGTTCTTACATGAACGCAACTCCCAAAACCAAAATAATGCTTTTCAAAATTTTATGAAAAATGATTCCGTTTCTCAAAACGGAAATATAGAGATATCTATGAACTTGCCGAAGCTAACAATAAACAAATTTTATGGTGATAGCAGTTCTTGGCTCGAATTTTGGGGGCAATTTTCTAATGCTATTGAGAAGATTTCTAATTTAACTCCAATTGATAAATTCGTATATTTAAAATCCCTGCTTGGAGGCAGTGCCTATAATGCTGTTGCAGGTTTTTCACTTTCCTTGGAAAATTTCCAAGCTGCTGTTGATTTGTTAAAAGATCGCTATGGTCGTAGCGACCTAGCTATCAATGCTCATATGAGCAAATTGTTAAATTTAAAACAGGTAAAGAATGCTTCGAATGTTAAAGAATTACGAGAATTGTATGATAATTGCGAAATTCAAATAAGAAATTTAAATTCTCTTGGTGTTACGTCAGGAAGTTATGGTCACCTTCTCTGTTCGATTTTAATGAAATTAATACCTTCTGAAATAGCACTAGATTTTAATCGTAAAAGAGCCAATACTGATAAAATGGAGATCGAAGAGCTTCTTTCCTTCATTAAAAACGAAGTGCAATCTCGAGAAGCTATGATGACACTGCAGAACTTTGAAAATAGTTTTAGTGCTAAAAATACAAAGTATAATAACAATTATAAACAGTTGAATAATTATAACGCGACATTCCTTCAGCCTCTGCATTGGCTACTAATGTAAAAGGTGTTTGTATATTTTGTGAAAATGATCACGATTCTAAATCATGTAAAGATTGTTCTATTCATCAAAAACGTAATAAATTGCGCATCCAAGGACGTTGCTTTGTTTGTTTTCGAAAATTTCATGTGTCGGCCAAGTGTAAATTTAATTCTGAACACTGTAAATATTGCAATAGCAATTTTCATCATTTTTCGGTTTGTTTAAATAGGAATTCTAATCAAACTGTCCCGAAAGAAATCAAATCAGCAGACTCTATAATCACTTCAATTTCTCATTGTAAAGTAAATTCAAATGAAAATTCTTTTAAAGAGGTTATTTTACAAACAGCTTGCGTAAAAGTGGAATCTGGAATAAATTCTGAACTTTCCTTATGTTTATATGATTTAGGCAGACAAAAATCTTTTGTGACACATGAATTAGTTTCAAAATTAAATCCACGAATTATTCGTAGAGAAAAACTTCAGATTTTTTCCTTTGCAGCTATTAAGCCACAAATAAAAACTTATGATGTTGTGCAATTAAAATTATCTCATGTTGAAGACAAATCGCGTTTCATTTTTATTGAAGCTTTAGTAACAGAAGTAATATCTAACGCAACAATTCATCCCCCACTTCTCAACAAACAGATAACAGACAAATTGGCGCCTTACCAGTTGTCGAATTTGCCGCGCCATGCGATTCTCAAATAAATATATTAATTGGAGCGGATTATTTTTATCAAATCTGTCACGAGGGAAAAGTGCAAAAAATAACTAAATCTCTATTTTTATGTGAAAGTTTATTCGGACATTAATTATGTGGGTTCTATGAGGATGAAAAAAAGAATTTGAAATACGCATCTGTTTTAAATCTGTCCTTTGTAAATCTTGAGAGAGAGGATTTGAAATTTTTATGGGAAATTGAATCTTTGGGTATTACGCAATCAAATGAAAATATTTCAGATATGGATAAAGAAATTGTGAATAAATTTGAGAATAATTTAAAATTTGTAAA
Source organism: Maratus michaelseni (assembly GCA_963931845.1). Taxonomy (NCBI): domain Eukaryota; kingdom Metazoa; phylum Arthropoda; class Arachnida; order Araneae; family Salticidae; genus Maratus; species Maratus michaelseni. The sequence continues at coordinate 214,701,403 of OZ007593.1, forward strand.
TAATAGGTATGAAACGGGTTTATTGTGGAAGGATGAGAAAACTACAGTAGATAATAATTTTATAATAGCAAGGAATCGTTTTAACGAATTAAATCGTAAACTCGTAAAGGATAAAGACTTATGTAAAAAATATATGGCTATTGTATTGGAACAAAAAACTACCGGAATTGTAGAAGACTGCCCTGATAGAATAATTGAGAATGGGTATATTTTATGCCTCATAGACCAGTTTTAAGAGAGGATAAATTAACTACCAAAGTGAGGATGGTTTTCGATGCTTCTTCTAAAGAAAAGCATTTAAATTCTTTAAATGACTGTTTATACCCAGGTCCTAATCTTAATCCTAACATACTTGATGTTATAATGAATTTTAGAAAATATAATATTGCATTTTGCGCTGACTTAGAAAAAGCCTTTTTGCAAATTGGGATATCAGAAGAGGATCGGGATTATTTAAAATTTTTGTGGTTTGGTGACGAAAATGATAACTTAACTTTTTTGAGATTTACTAGAGCTGCTTTTGGTTTAACTTGCAGTCCCTTTATTTTGGCTGCAACGATTAGATATCATATTCGTAAATATATTGACCATCCTGAAGTTGTTAAGATCTTGAATTCATCTTTATACGTAGATGATTTAATAACGGGGTCAAAATCTGATGAGGACGCTTTTTATCTATCATCAACCGCTTCGGATGTTTTTAGGGAAGCTGGTATGAATTTGCGAAAATTCAATACTAATTCTGTTAAACTTAGAAAAATATGGGAGGAAAATAAATTATGTGAATCAGAAGAAAATTCGAATAATTCTTTAAAGATTTTGGGATTATTATGGGATACCAATTGGGATATTTTACGTTTTGACGTACAATCTTTTCCTGATGATTGGAAATTTAATCCAACGAAACGCGTTGTTCTTAAAGCATGTTAAAAATCTTTGATCCTATTGGATTCATTGCACCATTTTCTATTCGTATGAAAAGTTTGCTACAGGAAACATGGAAAAGGGGTTTGGAATTGGATGAAAAATTCCCTGATGATTTAAAATTTGAATGGGAAAAATGGTGTTCAGAAATCGAACATTTAGATAAATTTGAGATTCCCCGCAAATATTTTTCACAGGGCTTAGAATTTTCAGACCCAATTGAAATTTATATTTTTTCCAATGCCAGTTCTAAGGCTTATGGGGCTGTAGCTTATTTTCGATATATCACAAGTAATAATGAAATTATGACCAGTCTTATTTGGGCAAAATCTATAGTTTCCCCGATTAAGTGTTTGACAGTCCCTCGTCTTGAATTAATGGGGGCATTAATAGCTGCTAGGATGTCTAAATATTTAAAAAAATGTATTTAATTTTCAAAATTTGGAAATGCATATCTGGTCAGATTCCACTATTACGTTATACTGGATAAAAGGATCAGCCAATAATTGGAAGCCCTTTGTGGCTAACAGGGTTGTAGAAATACAGTCTTTGACTCATCCGAAATTGTGGAAATATATCCCGGGTAAGGACAACCCGAGTGATCTTCTTACTAGAGGCGAGAATTTACATAACCTCACTAAAAATAAATTATGGTACTATGGTCCAGAATGGTTATCATTACCAATGGACAGTTGGCCAAAACCTGAAAAGGTGCCATTTAAAGTAAACATCCTAAATCAAAGCACTTTGAATGAAAGAAAATCATCGAAGTTGAGTTCTGACCAAATATCTTGTACAGTAGGTGTTGTACCTCCAGAATCATTGTTAAAATTAGAAAATTTTAGTAATATTTCAAAATTACTTAACATCACAGCATAGATCTTAAGATTTCAGAACAATATCAACAAAAGTAAAACTAAAATTTCAGGTGAGCTGACAGCTCCAGAAATTAAAAAAGCAGAAATTTATTGGATAAAACAAACTCAGTTATCTGTCTTTGATCGTGAAATTGATTTTTTGAAAAAGGGATTTTGGGAACGAATGGTTCGTTCGGTAAAAACTCCGTTGAAGAAAGTTCTCGGTAGATCTTGTCTCTCATTTGAAGAAATTCAAACCACTTTGACCGAAATTGAAGCTGTGATTAATGGTCGCCCATTGACGCATGTCTATGAAGACAACAGTGAACCGCTTCCACTTACACCTTCTCATTTTTTGATCGGCAAGCGAATAAAATCTCTACCAGATCTTCATTGTGTTTCAGAGACTAAAAATCGAATAAAATAACACTGAAAAAAATTTTGAGATATCGAGATCAAGTTTTAAATCATTTTTGGAAACGTTGGAGGCAGGAATATTTACTAGAACTTCGTTCTGCTAATTTTACAGTTCCGGTCAAAACCCCAACTGAATTCGAAGTTGGAGATGTTGTGTTAATTAATGAGGATAAAACTCCAAAGCACATGTGGAAATGTGGACGAATTACAGAACTGTTTTTAGGAAGAGATTCGAAAATTAGATCTTGTGCCATTCAGACTGTTTCCGGTGTGATAAGAAGTCCAGTGCAATTGATTTACTAACTTGAACTAGACATTATGGACTAATAAGACTTTAATGAACATTATAATGAACATTTTATTTTTATTTTCCTATTATTATCGTTTTCTAATCCCATTATTTTGTATATTTTAGTTTCAGTATTAGCTCCTGTGAAAACCGTGATTTTATGTGTAATCTCCTTATTGTAAGTATGTTCTATTTTTATCTTATCAATGTAGTTTAAAATTTTTTAGAAATTTAATTTGAATTATGAACAATAGTTATTGTTCATCCGGGGGCAGTGTGTAAAAACCCCCTTTCTGTTGTTTTGATTGGCGAGATTAGGCGTCGCCTATAATAATTATTGTAACCCTTTATTTTGCTGTTTTTCAGTTTTAATTCTGATTTAAATGTGATGTAACTAGAACCGAGTTCTCGGCGGTATATCCGAGTTTCTGAACCAGGCTTTTGCTTGGTTATAATAAATAATTTGTTGGTTTTATCTATCTGAACTTTTTATTTGATGTGTAAATTAACGAGAAAATTTCTTAGTATGATTAAGATCCTGATTCGAAGAACAAACAATTAATTTCGTTTTGCATTATCTTCAAATATAGTGAGAACTGAACGTATTTTTCCAAATTTTATCATGTTTTAATCTTTTAAGAGGTTTACGTCATTTTTCCAAATCTTTTCGTTCGTTTAATTTATCAAATTTTTTAAAAGGAAAGCATCATATTATAATTATCAAATTTTATATTACAAGTATATATAGTAAGTACTTCTTACTCTGTTATATTATATTATTTTTTAACTACTTTATAACTTCTTCTGTTATTTTTGTCATTTGTTTCTAGAAATACCAGTATTTTTAGCGATTTGTTTAAACCTCAATTTTTATTACTTCTTCCTTTTTTAGTTTTATACACTGCTATATCAATATAAATATCATGCTATCTTTTTATGTTTCCTTCTTATTAGTTATGATATGAAAATGTTGTGGTGCACTTTCCAATTTCCAAAAAATGTACAGGAAAAGCAAAATTATATAAATTAATGCTAAATTAATTACTGGATTGCTTTCTTTAATTGCTTATAGGAGTATACATTCACAAATTGCACACGATAAATGTATACATTTTGAAACTTAATGTTATTAAGTGGTGATAAATAAATTAAAATTATTTCTCCAAAAATAACTATTTTACTAGAAAATCAAATAAAACTGCCAATAGGTTATTTTTACAGTAAAAATGTTTTCCAGTAGATTTTGCTGGCACTTCTAGCTTTTCATTCTTACAATAACATTTGTTTTATCGAGTAGCAAAAAAGTACGCTCTAAAAGTCCTGAATAGACAGATGCATCTTAACATCTTAGATACAACCAAAAATAAATTAAATATCGATTAGTGTCTAGATTCGTATTACCTTATTTATAAAAAGCAGATAAAATATACTTCTCGAGGTAATTAAAGCCCCTGCTGTTTTATTAATGCAAACCTTTCGATACGTTTGAAGTCATTTATCACCTATGCGCTTTTCGATGCTGATAATTATTATGCTGGCAATAATCGCTTTTTCGTTGTTTTTCTACCGTAAAATGGGACTAAAATGCAATATTTTAAATGTTTATCAAGATTAACGCTCCATATTACATAATTCTCAGACACTTAACCTAATTATATGTTTAATAATTTTTCAAAAGTTACATGACACATTTTACAGTCATAATTCTTTCAGATTCTGTTTCATTTTCACGTTCCAAAATGTGTACATTTTTCTAATAAAAAAATTTCAAAGAAAATAAATTACTTAAGATCATTATTTTGCTGTTTTCTTCTTGTATTATTATATTATTTATGTTAAACAACTCAAGAATTATTTAAAATTAGACTGCTGAATTATTAAATATTATTCAGAGGTTATAATTAAATAATGCTCTTCCAATAAATATGACAATAACTATTTTACTAGAAATGAGGAATAAAAATTTCAATTATATTGTGGCATATCTTTCCGGGCCGCACACTTAAAAGTAGGTCATGACACAGATTTAACTAAAAACACAACAATTTATTATTACTATAAGCAGGGGATTAGCATTTAAGCAGACAGATTTAAATACAGACGGTCATAAGGAAATTCAATTTTAGTAAAGAATGTTCCCAAATTGATTAATTTTAACTCGGCTCCAAATAAACGCCACGTTCGTCCTACATGAACCTTCTAAATTCACTGTAGAATATAATATCACTATAAAATGGAATCCCGTGGATTCCGATAACTCCTTACTTGTAATAAAAAACTCAATTTTTTACCAAAATGGCGAAAATTCACAGCCGCTATACCAACACTGCTAGTTGGATACTTCGCTTGAAGTTAACAGGTGACTTGAATTTCACGAGAGAACACACAAACCGAGGGCAGGATGTAATCAAAATCCTTTGATTTAATTTCTTACCGCACTCTATATATCTCCTACACAACTACATTTACATAATAAAAATAGCATTTCAAAAATAACAGAGACACCCAGATTCCAGGAAACACATATGTACTTTGTAAAACTTAAAGAAATGGCAGAATAGAACCACGACCACACACCCATTCTCAAAATGCACTCGTCCTTTATATTCACTCGTCTCCATAATGAATTATTTAACATTCATATTTCCATAAACTAGTATTTGTAGAAAACAATTTCAAAGACAATTAAATTATTTAATGAAATTATTTATAAATAATTTTCTAAAGTCGAAGTTTAAACTTTTAACATTTAGTAATAATAAAATATTTTTTAGTATTAAAAAAAAATAAAGAAAAAAAAAAACATTACAATTTTGTCCTTTTGCTCAGCGGTAAGAGGGTTAAAGAATTTAAATAGAAATTTTCCTTATTTTTCTGAAAATTTCACGTAAATCAAGTACATGAATGCAACACATTGAAAAATCTATATTGTTTTCGAAGTAAGTTTCGACATTTTCAAAATACATCAGATGGGGGGAAAACTAAATTCCAGAACGCAGTCTGAACATATTGCAACTCATTTTCAAATTTGTCAGATAGGATATAGACATTTCTTCAATCTTTCGCAAATAGACTCACGAATTTTTCAATAGTATAAGACAGCGATGGAAAAAATACCAAGGGAAAGAATCGAATAACAAAACAAATCAATTTTATTTTAAGAACAACTCGAAAATTTTCAAAATCAGTTTTTCACAAGTTCGTACAATGAAGGTAAGAATTTTTGAATTGAGACTTGAAGGAAAATAAAATAATAAAAATAAGCGTTAAAAGAAAAAGCGTTCGAAGAATCTTTCTTACATTTTTATATTCGTTTATACTGTTTCACGTTTTTTTAAAGGAGTATTCTCTAATGCACTTCTTTTGACGGTGTAATTCTTTATCTCTACCATTTAAGTTTCGGATTTATTTGAGTCGTTTTTTTTCTTTTGGTAAAATCACTAATACGCAAGGGAAACGATTTTATAGAATCCCTCCCAAAACATGATAAAAAAAACTGTATGATACAATTTCGCTTTCTTATGTTTTACTTTTTTTTTGTCCTGTTTTTCTTCTTGAATAGTATTCGTTAGGCTTAACTGTTTTTACTTTACATTTTAGATGACAAAGTTCCATTTCTTTCACTACAGACTTTTCTGTAGTCTACAAAAAAATAACAGCTCAATTTTTGACGTTATTTTTAGAAATGTATAATGATGGTGGCAACAGTGATACGGTTATCGCTTTTAGTGCTCTTACATTATTTATAAAAATAAAAAAAATAATTTTTAATAAAAATGGCCTCCTGGCATATTAAAAAAGAAATTATCATCCCGTATTTGTTTTCCTGAGTCACGTGAGTTGCGTTTTTATTATACAGATTACGTATGATAGGATTTAATAGGATGAAGAAAAATTTATTAATATATTTTTAAGTTTTGACTCGATTTTCATAAAATCGTAATTCTGCAACGATTACATATATTAAATTTCAAACCATTCGGTTGGATAGTGTTTGCACTGTTATATGCGACAGACGGACAGACGGCATACCAGACGACGACTACAGTTGCAACGTATTTATATAACTAGAAAATCTGCAGATCAGGAGCCTCAACGTCAGCACTGAAAGTTATTGTTTTTTAATCTCACTTTTCATAATACTTAATATTTTACAATCCGCAAATTAAATTTTTAAAACTACACGAGCAGGGAAGACCGAGCTATGCTCGGTCAAAATTAAATCTGAGTTCAAATATTCGTACCCATGACCAAAATGACCCACTAATTGAATTTTCTTGAACATGCGACTTAGCCCAACAGTCGTTTCGTGCCCGAAAACCATAGGATGCAAAATTTAGTGTAAATTGAGCCGCTTTTTAGATCTTGACCCACAATGACCCAGAAATGATCCACTAACCGAATTTTCACGAACGTGTGACCTAGCCCAATGATTTTCGCGTGCCCGAAACTCGTAGAATACAAAATTTAATCAAAATCGTTAGAGCCGTTTTTTAGATAAAATTAATTTGACCCGCGCTGACCCAAAAATGACCCACTAATCGAAAGTTCACGAACATGTGACTCAGCCCAATAGTCTTCTCGTGCACGAAAATGGTCGGATACAAAATTTCGTCAAAATCGTTTGAACCGTTTTTTAGATACAATTAGCTAGACCATGACCCAAAATGACCCCCTAATCGAATTTTCTCGAACATGTGACCTAGCCCAATGGTTTTCTGGTGCCCCAAAATGGTAGGATACGAAATTTCGTCAAAATCGTTAGAGCCGTTTTTAAGATAATTTTTGCATATATATATATATATATAACCACACACAAGATTTGCTCGTTTTAGAATATATGATATACATTTCTAGGCATATAAAAAAATTCTAAGGTTTCAGAAATTAGAAACGGTAAATTAAACCCGGTTTTTGCAATAATATTCTGACATTCTTATGAACTTCTTATTCTTGTAATTTTTTAGATTTAAAAAAAAAAAAAAAAAACATTTATTCAGGAGAGCTCTGAACCCCACGTAATCTTATTAAATTTATATTCATGATTTGCTATTGATTGTGTGAATGATTCTAGTATATTTTGGATTTCGTTCTACACAGATGTTTTATTATGATAAGCAACAATTTCGAAAATAATTTCAATGTTTTCCTGATGCCCAAATAGCAATATTACTTACCTGCCAACCACGAAACACCTGCATCTGATGTTCAAATTGAATAATATCTAATGTACAAAGCAACTTATGTAAATGTAAACTGAATCTACTGTATTTCACTTTATTTTAGAAATCCAGTGTTATTACAAATTTTGTTTTGGAAAAACAGTTTTGATGGTCATTCTGTAATATTTATTTTATCGAAGTACATCCTGATCTAACTCGATGGCAAAAGCATACTAAAATCTCCCCAAAATAGGCATATTTTAAAACTTTTAAACCTATTGGGTAATCATTCATAATCATGCCCACTGCCAATTCACTAAATAGCAAACTTGATTTGGCGCTATAAATTATTTTTTGTGATGGAGTTTTATGTTCTCAATTTCCAGTAATTGTAATATTTCAGGATCATTTTACTACTCTAATTTCTTTAGATTAACCACCTCTTTGTACGAGTGATTTTATCCCATTTTTAAAATTACATTAACTTTTCAACGACGAAACATCCACATCTGCTCTAGAAAATTAATAATATCTCATGTAAGAAATATACATATATAAATGTAAACTCACACTACGAGACTTGAATCCAAATTACACGTTCAATATTTTAAAAATTTTTGTTTAGAAAAAAATATTTCGGTAATCATTCTATAGTAGTTAAACGGTAATTTGTATAAAAAAATTTCTGATTTATTTCAATAGAATACTAAAATCAGCTGAAAAAAATTTAATTTGCTGATAAAATATTTAGTGCAAGTTACTTGAATTATATTATTTTGATATTCTTTGAAATAGAATGTTAATCATTCTATTATTATATTCTATTATATATTCCGTATATATATTCCTATATATATTATATTATATATTCTATTATGTTAATCATTCTAGCTAAGCAACTAATAAATTAAAGAGCAAAGTAAAAAGAAATACATTTTAAAATTTGTAAAAAATATGAAAATAAAATCATATATATTATTTCTCCTGTCAACATCCCTTTTTCTCAGAAAATACGAAACGCAGAACGACGAATGAGATGGCATATGAACGGATTTTGCACTGGCTTCTGACATAACACACTTAACAATTCGTTAAAACATGTTTTTGATTAAAATTTGCTGAAAATTAAAAATTAAATCGGCATTGTTTTCATAAAAGAAATGAAAGGTTTTCTTCAAAGTATCGTTGCCACAAAAATAAAATACCACATTATATGATGCTCAGCAATTATTATAAAAAACACCGCACGGGTTTATTTTATATTTATGATTAAAAAGCGAAATTGAAATTGAAATGTTTAGATTTATATTTCTGTGTCACATGTTTTCCCTTAGCGGATGACGTCTGATCTAATGCAGTTAAAATACGATTGTTAATTTTTTTTTTCTCGCGCGTGGCTTTTGCAATCTTGGATTAGTTTTTACTATAACTTTGATGGAATAAATTAAATGATATTCTAGCTTGACTGAAAACTAAATGTTGTTTGCAGATATTTTTATCCCTACTTTTTCTTTAGATGTTTAAACCTGCATCTAAGAAATATTACATATTGATAAAAAATGGTACTTCTCTATTATCCCGTCGACCACTTTTCATAACAAAAAACTATCGCCAAATAAACGGGAGAACGTTGCCATTGGAATATCAAAATAAATAAATAAATAAAATATAAGATTTTAAGGACCCAATTGTTATTTTAATGAATGAAATAACTAATAAATCAGTAAAACATAATGAAAAATAAACGCAAATGTCGCGTTAAAAACCACTTGATGACGTAACAAACACGTATAATGCTTCTGACATCAAGTAAATGGGACTGCATTTTTGTCGTTTAATCTTACAGTTTGGCGATAGCTTTTTGTTATGAAAAGGGGTCGACGGGATTATAGAGAAGTACCTAAAAAATATTAGATTTCAGTGCGAAATTCTCGCATGGGCTCTCTGGTGTTTTATAATTTCCGAACAGATGCAAAAAAATTTCTAATAATTTAAACAATTAATTTCTAAATTCTAATAAAAGTATCGGCAAATTTGCAAAGCAATTGGACATATTTAAAACCTCAAACTCGAAAATTTAGCATCCATAATTTTACGTTTAAATCCATTATTCATTTATGCTATTTTCATTTCAGTTAAAAATGAAATTTGAAAATCATCTGTATTCCCATAGGAAATCATTATGACCTAAAAAGTAATGTTTCGAATTTTCGAAGGAATGAACCAAATGTAACTAAAAACTACACAGATAATTCTTGGTACCTCACCAACATACCCACCAAAAATCAGCATAATCGAAAGTTTTTTACGGCAGTTATCGCGGAACAGACAGTAAGAACCCAAAAACTTTTCGCGTTTCCACAGTGAGCCTTCACTGACGTTTCGGCAATTACGAACGCAGCTAAAAAAAAATGTATCGTTTCTCATGCTGTGCTACTTATAGAACAAATCTACATAGCTGACAAACGTTGGGAAAATGCATACTTTTTTGTTTCTTTGCCATGGAAATTAGTTCAGAAGCATTAGTTCAGAAGCACACTGTGTGAAGCGCTTCTTTAATCTTCTTGAAAAATTAATTGTAATGTACTGCTTTATATCTATGTCGATCATGAAGGAAATGACGCACACAACACCCTGTAAGTCGCAAAAATATTAGTTATAACTGTGTTAGTTTCTGAATTAAGAGCAGTTTCACCTTTCGTGTGTCATTCCATACCTGATCGGTTTGTTTTATCTCCTTCAAAGCCATGTTTTAAACTACTCTGTAATTTGCATGTCTCAATAGGATGTCTTTCCTGAATTGTACATTCAATCTGGGGTAAAGTTCCATAGGTTTGGCATTTACATTTGTTGAAGTATTAATAAATATACTTTGTGAAACTGTACTAGGTGCTTTGTGTCCATTCAAAAATATAACAATAATAGAAAAGTCCTGTTTGTCTTTGATTTACCCTTTTATAATAAACTAGAGCCAATCATGTCTTTGCTGTCATTCACTGAATATTTTTTCAAGATTTCACATCACTCTGAAAACAAAATACACACGTACATATACTTCCACTGTGTACTGAAAAAAAAATTGATTTTACGGTATAATACTAGCATCCCCACTGCCAGTATTAAACCATAAAATTAACAGTAATAAACAAAAAAAAGAAACAGTAATACGCTATCGTGCATGCGCAGCACTGTATTACTGCTTATTTTACTGTTTATTACTGTTAATTGTGCGGTATAATAGTGGCAGCTTTGGTGCCAGTATTATATATAGTAAAATCACCATTTATTTTCAGTATCAAGAATATAAGCGTATCAGTTTCGCATTCATGTAAAAATACTGATATTTGAAACACATAATAAAAATTTAAAGTATTTTATTACACATTAAATTAGAAAAATAATAACAACAATAATATTGAAACCTAATTCAGTTAATAAAATATATTTTTTTTCATTTAAATTGTTTTACTTACATTTTTATTTAAATGACGATATATCTTTAAAATGTGGAAAAGTTTGCAATATTGAAAATATTTAACGATTTCACGAAATTTTAGTAAAATACCAAATCATTTTTAATTTTTAATTTCATAAAATATCTCATTTTTACAATTAATCACAGAGACATTTTCTAACAAAAAATGTTCAAAGAAATATATGTTAAACATGCATCTAAATATTTGCTGTTATAATTTACAGATCATTTTTAATTTTAAAGATTAACATTTTAAGTGTCTTAAGCTTAACTTAAAAGCCCGACATTAAAAATTATTTTCAATACCACATACTTTCCAAAACACATCAAAATTCATCGAAACTCCCTTTTTATTTAAAACCGATTAAAAAAAATAGACAAAAAGAAGTTTAAATAAAAGTACATTTCCAAAAAAACTAAAAGCTATTAAATTTACAAATGTTCTTTAAAAAAACATGAAACCAACATTAGATGAAAAAGTTTTCCTTAAAAATAGACAGAGAGATATATCCACAAAGCATATCTCGTTCTACTCTGCCACTGTTTGTAACTTCCGATCACATGGGACATAATTTTTGACATGGCTTAAAACTCTTTTAAGACAGTAATAATGTTTCCTGTTTTGTTTTTCCCCGGAGAATGGGTTTGCTAAGAAAAGAATTCTCATGCTTTGAAATAAAAGGATTTTATACTGGATTTAAATTTAACTGTTATTTTATGATCCACTTTATAGATGTGTTTACTTGTTCTCTATTTTGTAGCACTCGTAAGTACGTTTTATGTAACTCTCAACACATTTTAAGTGTAATAATTCAATATACGTCACAAAAAAAATATTGATATTATTTTGCAATTGCTGGGAAGTTTATATTTTTTAATAAAACGACAGTATAAATAATATTTCATTTACAACAAAGTAGTAATACTCTGATAATCACGATTAAAGATTTTAGGTAGAAAAACGTTTGTATTAATCCGATAAATATAAGAACAATGTATATTTTAATGACATGAAAATTATCAATTGAGAAAATTTGCTATTTTGGAATGTTGAGTACGAAATACAAGAAATCTGTATAAGTCATTTTAATATATTCAGAATTTCCTTTTTATGTAGCTTCATTCACAATAATGCTTGCAAAACTGATATTTTATTTTATGAATGAATAAGAAACATGCATATTTTAATGGCATTGCAATTATCAATTGAGTAAATTGCTACAACGAACTAAACCTTGTTAGTAAAGTTACAATTTTGCTTAAATAATCATTATTTTAAATTATGGATGTTATTACTTACCCATCATACGTAGTATAGGGTAAGTCTTGTAATCGTTTTGAAAATCGAAAATTTTTTTTTACGGATTTACACGTTTCAGACACTGGAGATTCCGAAAAACATATTTTTAGAAAAAAAATTTTGCCGTCCGTCTGTGTGTCTGTGTGTGTGTCTGTGTGTGTGTCTGTAAACGCTCTATCTCCCGAAAAAATTGAGATAGAGACTTGCAATTTGGTATGTACTTAGTATGTAATAATGGGAAGAAGCCTATTTCATTTCAATAACCTCGATTAACCGGAACAATTTTTTTCGGACTCTCGAAATATTCGTTCTGATGAAAGGTATATAAAAATTTTCGAAATTGTTTATTTTAAGAAATGAATATAAAAGACAATAAAAAAACAAATTTTGAATAAAGCATGAAGTCGATCGGATAATTAGTTGCCGAGATATTTGGAATCCTATTTTCCACACTCTTCGATTTTTCATGACCCTGTATTTCATTCAAAGATATATTTTAATTGGAAATTTGACGCTTAATCAGATGCAATAAACCGCTAGTTAATAGGATTATTATTTTTGGAGTTATAAGGAAAAACCTCTTTCAAGCAATTCAGTAATCGAGCCTTTAAAGTTTGTGACGTCATCAAGCCACGATTTTATTTGAATTGCAATGCATTTTATAAGTAGTTTACACAGTTTTATTTTAATATTTTACATTATGCATATCCATGATGGGTAAGTATTACGGTGGCCCCCAACGACTAGTTTTTTTATGGAATAAAAGAACAAAATTAACAGAACTTATATATTTATCATGTTATAGTATCAGCATAAAGATGAAGAGTTTAATGTTTGTTTTAAAATTTGAATGGAGAAATTTTTAAAATGTTCTTTTATCCTTTACATGTGATGAATATACTTTGTACGAAATTGTTTGTTATTACATGTCCGGAGCACAAAAAAGAGAAGAAATACGAAAAAAAGAAGAGATTATACGAAAGCACATTTCTTCTAAGACCATGACTATGTTTTTTCTTTTTCTATAGAAATAGATAAACGCAGAAGTTTTCGTTTTATAGTAAATTCATTTATAGGATGCTGAAATGACAGGAATACAGTTTTAAGTAAAGGAATTTGAATTTCATGGTACATTGAAATATGGTGCCATTTTTTTATTTGTAAAAGTAAACGCCTAATTTTTGGTTTTAATAAATGCCAGACGATCCAACCCGGACTTTTCGAGACACAGAATATTACTGCCGGGTACAAAACATAGGCGAAAACAATTTTAACTAAAAACTGTAATACATTTTAATAATTAACATATATATTTTAATGCCCCCTATCAACACCAAAAAGCATTTGTTTATGAAAAATATATAAATTTATAGTAATACTCGAAATTTTGAACGCGGGGTTGTTGAAAAATGCCAGTAGGTGTTTGTGTGCCAAATTACATTAAGACGAATTATAGTGCTAAAGTTAGTTTAAATATTACTAATCAAGTCACATTTTAAGGGAATCTCATTCTACTACTGCATTAGGTAAACAACAGACATACATTAATGAGAAATGTTTCTTTTCCATATATTTGCAGCCACCCCCTTCAAAAAATTACAATGCAGTATCCTTGGGAACTCTTAACATGTATCGTACAATGAAATATTTTTTAAAAACAGTTCAGTATTTCAGCGTCTACTTCCTAAAACAAATAAATGTTTTTTTACATAATTCTTATAACTATAAAAATTAAAATAGCGTTAAGTAATAAGTTAGAAAACATTAGTTTAGCATATTCAACGGTCATTTTTGTATGGCGAAAGGCTAATATGCAATACTACCCATTACTCGTAAAGCATTGAGACGTCACATTGTTAATTCATGTTTCGCCAGAAATGAGAGTTTTTATTATTTTTCGTAAAACTGTACTTTAAACGTTAGCAATCTAATCATTTGTCTATATTTCTATCTCTTTACTATGAACATCAATTTAACCCTAATTTGCAGGCACATAAGTGGCTAGATAGCGGTCTGCGTCCAGTCATTATTGAAACTGTTTAATTTTTTTAATTTTTTTTTATTTAAAAATTTCATTATTTAAACAGATATTTCATTCATAGTTTGCAAATGCTGTTTGTTTGTATTGTTGCCAGATTTTGAAAATGACACATAATAGTTCCAAACCCTTTTCAATTGAAAAATGAATCTGCATGTGAACTTAAAAATAGCTAAAAAACTTTAAAATAATTGAATTATTATATGCAAATAGCATTTAATGGTCAAAATTCGTCATATTTTAAACGATATATTTAAAATGACTTTCTTATAGCTTATAAAAGAAACTTTTCTCCTAGTAGTTATAAAAGTTCGGGAGGTATCGACATTTCTTAATTAAAAATTTTATGCAATCGGATTTTCAAACGTATAATTGATCTCACTTAATGTATCCTGTAAACAGCCGCCAGGTGTTACGACATAGCGGCAGATGAAGCCACGAGAACCGAAAAATTTCCCAGTAAACCCAAATACAGAAGATCACCACTGGTCGGGATAATACAATCTTTCAATCTTCCGTATTCGGGTATCTTTTTAAATCAGAGCAATTAGCATATACTTAGGACCTGTAAAATATGGAAGGGTGGTGAACGTATCTCGTAGTGGGAATACCCTTCTAGTGGTTAAAAAAACTATCTACTGAAATTTTTAGTAAAATTAAAATTTGATTTAACAGAAAGATTTGACAAAAAAAAAACTACTTTCAAGAGTTTCTTTTAGGGCATACAATGAGCGTTAAATGAACGCATTTCGTTATTGCTTTTATTTGATAAAAACATTTATGATAAATTTGATATCCTGCTTTTTTTTTGGGGGGGGGGAGGAGGGGGGATATGAGTGTAACGAAATGGAATCCTAAAGTGCTTACATCTGTTAAGTTTAGAGTTGCTCATATAATATGTTTTAAAACGTTTCGGTCAAAGTGAAATGCTTTTTAGAAGATGGAGAAAAGTTTTTATGACTTTTAATAAGTTTTACTCATAGAAATCTTATAGTTTCCGACAGTTATACATATTATGAAACTAACATGAATTTCCAACCTGGATTTTGTATGCAGATATCACTTTTCGCACTTTATTAAGCTTTTATTCATTAAAAATATATTAATGTACTAGCTGTTACCCGTGACTTCGTTCACGTATCATTCAAAGAAGAATAAATACATTAATTAAGCAAAATATTTCATTCCCGATAGTTAAAAACGTAAATAATTAACTAACTCTTTATTACATTCCATAGGAGACAATACAGTATTTCTTTGTTATAGAGGCCTTCACGTAACTAAGTTTTAAAAAAAGTGAAATTTTGTGACAAATAATCACGAAAAAGAAACTGCAACCAATGAAAAAAGGCGGGCCAAACAAAATCGTGGAAATCGGCGAATTGTGTAAAAACATATGTCAAGTACCATTTTAGTTAAACCATTTTACTTTTAACGCCTTTGTGAAACATTTTAATAGCCATCCTTCAAAGATAATGGAAATAGTATATTCTTTTTCATTAAATTAAATTCTTGTGAATAGGGAGCAATAATTGTAGACCTAAATGCAAGGAGCTTAAATTTGCCTCCTTGATTTAATCTGTAACTACAGCGCCTATATTCTAGGCGCTGTACTATAACTGAAAAAAAAAATCTTTATTTCTGAATGAAAATATATTGACAGACGATATTTGATCTCCAGAATAAATTGACTCATGAAGTTTGAATATGTGAAAATACGTTTTTATTTTTAAAACATTTTACTGTAATCAAGATTTTTTTTTTCTTTCACCATCTATTCAAATTGAAATCTTTTTTTTCAGTTTTAATGAAAAAAAAATATATTATTCCGTTTTATTTCTTCTTTTTTATCCACAAAATTGGAATAATTAAGTTGCCATTTTTTAGAGAAACTTCGTTAAATTTACAAAAAAAAAATAAAAAATAATAATAATTATATCTCGGAATTTAAATATTTTTTTTAAATTCTGAGAGTTTATGACATTCTCTGCTAAATACAAACAGGCAGTCAGATTTTAATATAATAGATTCGTAATTATTTTTATTTTCCTAATAATCATGGTGTGGTTTTTGGTAAAAAACTCTCATCTGTATGTAATTAATATTCATGCATAATAATCGATATAGCTAAAAAAAAATATTTAATTTTTTCGTTTTAATTATGGCGTGAAACTAATCTACTTTCTAAACTTACCGATTCTTGTATTATTAATGTAATGAATTGATTCACGCTCCTTCTAAAACACACTTAAAAATTCCCGTTTTTTTTCATATATGACGTCACTTTTTTCTCAGAGAAATCTCTTTTAAATGGCCCAATTCTTGTTAATTTTCTTTTTCTGGCAATCAGGACGTAAATTTTAGCGGAAAACTCACATTTGTGTGTAACTGGTATTCAAGCTAATTATTAATCAGTATCGATAAAAAATATTTCAGTTTTTCATCTTAAATATTACGTCCATTATTTATTTACTTTCATTATACATTGATATTCATGCTCCTTGTATTATTACGAATATTTGAAAATACATGTTTTATTTATGACGTCATATTTGTCCAAGCCGAGGAGGATCCTTTTCATAGTTCCATGGTCCAAGCGAAATCTATTTTTTAATAATATAATTATTGTTGCACTTTTCCTTCTAATTCTAACGCAGTTTTTGACAGAAAAATATCTTTTTATTTTAACCGATATTCATACTTCATGTATAATAACAAATACTCCATATTTTTGTTTCAAATATCACGGAAATTCACCTTCTTTTTAATTTTTTTAATTTTCAGTTTTCACGTGAAAATGGCTCAATTTTAAATTAGTTGTTGGGGAAAAATTATTTTTCCGTGTTTTTATTTATTGGCAACGATAAAGTAAAATGATTAAATTGTATGGAAAAATGTCCATTTATTCTCTATGAAAATAATGAAATTTTTAATTATTAAAGAAAATAATTGAATAAAATAAATAAAAACCAGCCTATGTTCAAATGAGGATTATAATCAACCTATATGCAAAAATACAGGATCATTAAATGCTCCATTTTGACGCTGGCTTCAGCCTAACATTTGCACACAATCGGATTTATAATATTATTAGGATTAGATATTTAACTAACAACTCAGTTTTTATTATTAAACTAGATATTAATTTCGATTTCACCACTGCACTTTTAGGTAGATTTCGTAAGAAATACTACCTATTATATTCTCCCCTAAGTTGAAATTTTTGAAAATTTTTTGCAGATCTACGCCGATTATGACTCCCAGAACCCAAAACCACCCTCAGTTCAAAACTTTATCTATCTATCTATCTATCTATCTATCTATGTCACTTTTTTATTGGCACGATAACTGCAATAATTCTACACAAATATTTTCCAAACTGGTACATAAAATCAAGGGGCATAAAATCTCTGTCAAGTTCGTTAATGGGCAAAATCGAACCAGGGGGGGGGGGTCATGGGTGGGTCTTTTTGTGAAAACAGAAAAAAACAATTTCTTAATTATAATACGTATCGAATCGTTTAAAGTTATTATTACTTCTAGGAAAAGGGCCGAAAATTTATGTATGTGTTGTAGAATATTTACATATTCTTAATTTTTAACTTATATTAGCATAACCCTACGTTTACCTAAATTTTCAGTTTTTTTTTCACTTTCGTTATTTGTTAAATATATAATTTGGTGAATAATAAAACTCCTTATTCTAAATTCTAGATAAATGTCTTCTTTTTTTCCTTTTCTAAATATCACCCCAAGTGTATGTTGTTGTAAGGGCCAGTTTTCAACTGCGCTCATTCCAGGAATAATCCTCGCAGATAAGAGTTTAACCTTGTAGGACATGTGTATACGAGCGGTCAAACTTCCCCCAAATGTTCAGTCAGAAAAGACCATTGTGCGACCCTCTTTTTCAAAGTTTTCCTGTTACCATGTGAGTATCGCATAGCAACAGAGGCGAAGAACTCCCGTTCCCCTATTTTTTCCTAAATGGGTAGATTCCATATAGGGTCGAGGAGAAGAGGTGATATGGAAAGGTCAGTTAGTGAGTGGAAAATCAACGAGAGATGTAGGAGGAGTCGAAAAAATTCCGAGTGGACTCGGGGTTTTTTTTTTGGCGGGAAGATGCTCCCACCCTACCCCCTGAGGTCCGAGAGAAGGGATCGTGCGTTGTAGTAGTTGTGACGTCGAGTTGAAGAGAACTCGTGCTTAAAAAGTCTATCATATAGTACTCCAAAATGAGAGGGGTTGCCGATTAAATTTTAAAGCGCCTGTGTGAAAGACTGATAGTTTTGTTTGAGAAGAATTACATCTATTGCGGGATTAAGCACTATTGAGATGTCTAGATGTTGGAAGTCAACGTGAGGTGACAGTTGCCAAGGTGTGAAAGTGTCCAAAGGCTGAAAGAATTGAACTGTCAGTAGACAGGTGGTCATTTTATGGGTAATTCCAGGGCTACACTACTTACCGGGCTTGCTCATTCATTATGATGACGTCACAAAAGGTGGCTGACTAGGAAGAAAGACATACAGCGATTGGCACAAAACGATGGGCGCGTTGCTTTGGACCAATCGCTGGTCGCGGTCAGCCACCATTTGTGACGTTTTGAGAGTGAATGAGCAAGCCCGGTATCTAGTGTTGCCTTGGTAATTCCCGATAGTTGGAGCCTGGAGTTGATTTCTGAAGGGCGGAGTCCTACAGATAGCATTTGAAAGAGCGTGGCCTAAAAAATTATAAAAAGATACTCTCTGTTGGAAGGGCGGTTGCTGTCATAGACATGGGAATTTTCGAAAGTGACATCGGTGGAAGATGATAGGTAATAGTGGATTGTAGTCATCTTACCCCTCTTTAGTGAAATTCAATCTTCAAAACTGCCAACTGGGTGAGTGACCAGGATTACAATGAAAAAAAGCTAGTAAAAGAAATTTTCATATTTGTACAAAGGTGATTTGTCTTCTGAAATGTGACCACGCTCTTTCAAATGCTATCTGTAGGACTGCGCCCTTCAGAAATCAACTCCAGGCTCCAGCTTTCGGGAATTACCCATAAAATGACCACCTGTCTACTGACAGTTCAATTCTTTCAGCCTTTGGACACTTTCACACCTTGGCAACTGTCACCTCACGTTGACTTCCAACATCTAGACATCTCAATAATGCTTAATCCCGCAATAGATGTAATTCTTCTCAAACAAAACTATCAGTCTTTCACACAGGTGCTTTAAAACTTAATAGGCAACCCGCCTCATTTTGGAGTACTATGTGATAGACTTTTTAATCGCGAGTTCTCTTCAGCCTGACGTC
This sequence comes from Maratus michaelseni, assembly GCA_963931845.1. Taxonomy (NCBI): domain Eukaryota; kingdom Metazoa; phylum Arthropoda; class Arachnida; order Araneae; family Salticidae; genus Maratus; species Maratus michaelseni. Next base: position 214,721,162 of record OZ007593.1, read on the forward strand.
ACAACTACTACTACGCACGATCCCTTCTCTCGGACCTCAGGGGTAGGGTGGGAGCATCTTCCCGCCAAAAAAAACCCCCGAGTCCACTCGGAATTTTTTCGACTCCTCCTACATCTCTCGTTGATTTTCTACTCACTAACTGACCTTTCCGTATCACCTTTTCTCCTCGACCCTATATGGAACCTACCCATTTAGAAAAAAAATAGGGGAACGGGAGTTCTTCGCTTCTGTTGCTATGCGAATCTCACATGGTAACAGGAAAACTTTGAAAAAAGAGGGTCGCACAATGATCTTTTCTGACCGAACATTTGGGGGAAGTTTGACCGCTCGTATACATATGTCCTACAAGGTTAAACTCTTATCTGTGGGGATTATTCCTGGAATGAGCGCAGTTGAAAACTGGCCTTTACAACAACATACACTTGGGGTGATATTTAGAAAAGGAAAAAAAAAAGAAGACATTTATCTAGAATTTAGAATAAGGAGTTTTATTATTTACCAAACTATATATTTAACAAATAACGAAAGTGAAAAAAAAACTGAAAATTTAGAGAAACGAAGGGTTATGCTAATATAAGTTAAAAATTAAGAATATGTGAATATTCTACAACATATGACAGATTTTTGATAGAATTAAAAATGTCCCCAAAGGGGGAAAAAGGGTGTGTTTCAGAAGAAAAAATTTAATAACTTTGTCAATTCCAAAGATATCAAATCTGCTTAGATTTATTGTAAATCTCCTTAAAATTATCTAGAACTTTTATATTAACAAGTTTTTTATAGGACCAACTCTTACGGTAAAAAAATAAAATAAAAACAAAAAAATCCCTGCTGGCTCCGCCTACAAGCAGACGCGAAAACAGAAAAAAACCCATAACTTCCTAATTTTTATACATATCGAATCCGTTTAAAGTTATTATTACTTCTAGGAAAAGGGCCAAAAATTTAATGTATGGCAGATTTTTGATTTCATTAAAAATACCCCCAGGGATGTGGGGAAGGGGGGTGAATAGGGTTTTCAAAAGAAAAAAAACCATAACTTCGTCAATTACCAAGATATCAAATGCGCTTAAATTTATTATAAATCTTCTTAATATTATCTACAACTTTTATATTGACAAGTTTTTTATAGGACCAATTCTTACGGTTAAAAAAAAAATCCCTGTTGGCACCGCCTACAGGCGGATGTATATTTCGAAGTGTGTGGTCCCAACTGCCAGATCGTGGCAAATAGGTCTTTCTTCTGCAATTCCCAAAAAACAGGTGCCCCACGGTCTGCGTCTTCGAAATCTACCTGTGCCTGTAGACCGAGCCATCAGGGATTTTTTACATCAGTTTCTTATTAAAATTATTTGTTACTATTAATAAAATAAAACTGTGCAGCGAATGAAAAATAAATTTTCTTGATCATTGATATTGATTTTAGATCTGCTTTTATAAAGCATTAAACTGTCTATTTAAAAAATACTGAAATCAGAAAAAGTTTCCTCTAAATCACAGTTAAGGAAACTCTTAATCTGAAATAGCATGAGAAAATAATATAAGTATGTTACCTGAAGTTCATATTATTTAATTATTTATTGTTGGAAATTTCTCAAGAAATGAAAGTTTTTATTACTCCATACAAATTTCTCATTTTAAACGTAAACAATCCAAAAGGAAATCTACTTCAAAACCAAACTACCTATTGAAAATTTAGTCAGATAAAATATCGAGTCAGCCACAAGATTTAACAAATAAGAAAATTACAAAAAAATTCCTTTGGGGAAAACACTAGGGAAAGGCATTCCACTATTGCTTTTATTTCTTGAAAACATTTTGCATGAATTTGATTTTTTAAAATTTTCTTTAGAATGTAGTATGAGTGTCAATAGATTGAATCTAAATTGCTTACACGTGTTAAGCTTAGAGTAGCTAATATAATATGCTATAAAAATTTTCAGTGAAAGAATGTTTTTCATAACATCGTGGAAGTACATTATAGTATTATTATTATTTTAATCAAAAAAATCTTTAAATTTCTGACAGTAATAAAGATGTCTAGTTAGATTGAATGCTTATTTATTTCTTTTGTAAAAATTGTAATTTAAAATTTATATTTTAACTAGCAGGCTGCGTCCGCTTCACTGGTCCAGTCTTTCAAACGAATCTTAAATCAAACGAAATATGTCGGTGAATTTGACACTGTATTTTAAAGGAATATGGACTTTCACCTGGAATGTCCTTCCACATTACTTAAATCAATACGAACGCCATTGCACTGTTATATTTTCTAATGCGATGGCCCAAATTGTCGCTACTAAGAATCAACTTGTTTAGTTGATCATTTGGAAGTGAAACGATGCCGTTTTGACAATAGAAATTAAAATATGCTCTAGTCACCACACTACTAAAATGATGAAAATTACAAATAACCGGAAAATGAACATTGCACATAACTAATGTATGTGTGGTTCATTCTCGTCTGTCAGTTAATGAACTTCGGGTGTCTCAGCTTGTCTGTTTGTATGGTTCTGGTTGCATAACCCTTTCTGGCACAGACAAATTCTGTTCGTAAAATGCGAAATTACTGACTGACACCGGAATTTACAAACGACTTTTTTAGAAAATAAGAACTCCGTATTTTAATTTTCATTATAGAAGCTAAATTTTATTAAAATATTCTTGGTGCCGAATGCAAGTTTGGAATTAAAATTAGGTGTGCCCGGAGTGGGACCACTGCGCCGGAAAGGGTTAAATGTTAAGTTATATTTCGTGTTCCGTTATATTTCGAATGTTACTACGTAATATGTTGCTACGTAATATGTTGCTACGTAAAATATTCCGTTATATTTCGTAGTATAGTAGTACACGTCCTCTTCTGGCAGGTCTACCCGTGTTTCCATCTTTCGATTCCAGCAGAGTAAATGCAGTAAAAAATGTAATAAATTATTAGCGCGCAAAGAACCGTATGTAATTTTCATAGTCAAAAGTGAAAATTAAACTCCGCCACTAGGCGGGTCAACCGCCGTACCCAAGTTCTCAACAACTTTTAATGTGCCCGACTAGGACATTTCTGTGTGGGCTACTGACGGTGAGGAAGCCGCCACCTGCGCATCACACATGTTCTTCCAAGAGATTGACGACATAGGTCGCTGCGATTGGTTGTGGAGCCCACCATCTTGAGACATCACTGCTTCATACTTGAGAACGATACAGTGTACCCAACAGCTTCCAGAACCAGACACCCATATAGTAGCTGGGCCATAGTCTTTAATTCAGGTTTCCCTGACCCGAACTTACTATACCAACGCTTTCGATCGTGGAATTTCTACAAAGGAAACCATTAGTTCGTCAGCTATCGTGAAAACTGAGGATCCTCTTGCAAGAACGGAAAATTGAGGAATCTTTCTCCCTGGACACATAGACACGTCCCTGCTTAGGCTGTAGGCTGAAGGGTCGGGACCTCCCGGCCCCCAACCTACGAACTTTGCACACAAATACCTCCCGACGACCTGGTTCATAGGCTCCCAGTATCTCTCTAACCGCGCAGGGCCGTCAGTACGGTAATTCGTAGTCACCACTAACGATCTCAGAGGAACGTGGAAAGCTCCCACTCAAGCGCCAAAGTAGCGCTTCCACTCGGGGTTTAGTAGCTTGGAAATTAGTTGTTATACTCCGGCTAGTCCAACCGTCGGATGCAGAAAATTCCGACTACGCAAGACACGCTGGGCTGGTTTTCGACCAGAGGCTATGCCTTTGGTCTGATTGTTGCCGCGTTTTCGGCAAGCAACCGGCACGGTTCCTTGCAGTCGGCAGTTCGAGTAGAAGACAATTCTCTTCCCAGAAGAGTGATTTGAGCCACAGAACACAGACAGGATGGTCTTCCATGCGCACGAACCACATCTGGTCCAACAGGCAGATCTCGTTCCTACCGAGATTGAGGTCGGCATACAACTACTCCAGCTGCAGAGGGAACCGCAAAAGTTGTTTTAGACTAAGCGTGTACACCCACATGCTGCTGTCCACGCTCTGCTGCCTGCCAGTACAAATGCGTAAAGCAGCCTCATGCATGGACCAGACGTCACAACAGAGGCAATGCGGTCCGTGCTCTTCAGGATCCGATCTTGCCTCCATCATTGCTCCAGATCAGTTGTGGAAGTGGTTTCTATCACATTATCTAACCATTTCCCAGAGTCACCAACCCGACCTAGAGTGGGCTAGGCCGGACAGCTGGGACTGGCTTACGAAGTGTTTTCCGCCGTCTAGCGGAGCTACGCTTCCGCGCCAAGTCTCTCGCCGTCGAGAACCGAAACTAGAGAGGAGGAGACCCAGAACCACTATACGCTCGTTCGGTACATCCGGCTCATTATACATATACACCTCTTTCACCACCTGGCTCCAACTGGGGGTTGTGATTCGTAAACTTACCTATCCCCGTCATGTCGACGCATGGCGCAAAATGTCAGACTTGCGGTCATCTTCCCCACTTAAGTAGCCGAGTCGAAACCACCTGGAGGGGCTCCCGACTGGTTAAAAGATAAAAGTAAAGCATAAAAAGGAGGATTTTTAATGCTGAATTGTATAAATAAAATTTAAAGGACGTGATTTTCACTGCCTGTTCATTTTATAGATCATTTGTAATCACCGTTAACCCAGCAAAAGCCTTGAGGGCTGATTCTGGTAGAAAAATACACTTTTAGTATGCAGCCAGTGAAATCTTCCTAATCGTCCGTAATCGGATCCATGGCCTAGTTTGGCGTCAAACATGATAAATGCTTGCAACGATATGGTTACAAATGTATCAGAGTTAGTTACAAAACAAATATTCGCCAAACTACGTACCATTAAATAATGTCAAATTGACTCAATTATTAAATCATTTCCCAAGAAAACCACATACTTTAAATGGAACTGGCATTGATAAATTAAGTTCGCTATGTGAATTTTTCTAATGAGCATAATGACACATGGAAATAAATAGGTTTGTAATTTCCTTTATATTCAAGATTAAAATATTATCCAGTATGTTGCCTAAGTAACCACAATAATGGAAATTATCATTAATTTATCACTCTGTATAGTTGCTAGCGCTTTTCTGTCAGCCGAAATCGCTTTATAAATTGATTACGTTGTTTTATGTTCGTTGAAAATTATACTTTATTTCAAAATATTTTTGACTAAAAAATTTAGAAATTTAATAAATTATGGAAAACATTTTAAAATACATTTTTATTGGTCATGTATTGCGTGTTTCAGGCGTGTAATGCGCTACGGCGCATAACGCGCACCTATGGATTTGTGACTGTATTTTTCATTTACGTTTATTCGTCGTTTTACCAACGTTTCCGACTTTACCGTCGTTTTACCGTCGTTTTACCGACTTTTAAAAAGAAATCTAAATAAAATATATAGCATTAAAATATAATAAAGAGCTATAAAAAATAATAACTAGTACAAATATAAAGAAAATAAGCAAATGCCAGAGAGAGGACGTACGCTACTGCCAAAACTATCTTCTTTGATCCTTAAAAAGTGTTGAAAATCGTACTCTCCAGTCCTTAAATTACGACATATGTTCTTGTTCTGTAATATTAGCTATCTCAATTCTTATACTGAATTTTTGAGCTTTCATTTTTATTTTTATACCAGCGTAAAATACGCACCTGTAAAATTTCATCAATTTTATTGTCTCAAAACTGTGTGTTATATGCCATTATATAAGGTACTTAAAAAATGCATTTCTTGGAAAAAAGGAGTAATTATAGTGCAGCAAAATGATAATCAGGGGATGTAAATCAATCATCCTAAATTTACTAAGTAAACCGTTTTCCAAGTTAGTAAGAAGTTAAACTATTTAAAAAAGAAAAAAAATACTTTGATTGATGGTTCTGGACTAAATAATTATAATTAAATTAGTTTAAATATATATTGTAGATCTATCTAATTATGTGTGCTTCTTTATTTAAGGCTCAATAAATAACAGAAATCCACATAAACTATAAAAGAAAATTATTTCGTCGTTCGTCTTTATCATTTCACAACACTGCATCCACTTTTGTCATGTGTGACAAAAATTAATGACTGAATGATAGAATGCAGGAGTTTTGGGCTGCAGCCCAAATATTTAACAAAATACTTATTCATTGAAGATTTCTACATAATATTGAAATTTTCATAAACGCTGCATATCAATGTTCTATAAAATTGTGTTTGTATCACAGTTATTGTTGTATATAGAAATCTAATCTTTAACATACATCAATAAAAGTACCTTATTTTTTATTGTTTTTATTAATTAAAATAATTTAGGCTAAATCTTTTTTATTTCTGACAGCATAAATATTATATAAAGACTATTATATTTAAAGGATTTTTTTTTCAATTGTTGCTTTTAGAACGATTAAATTGTTAAAAAAATACAACAAATCTATCGTGAGATATCGTATGGGAATAAAGATGTATCATAATGCAATTTTTTCTTATTAATTTTTTTATGCAATCGTAATCCCCGATTTGCATTTCAATTATATATTGACTTCCTAAGTAAACCTTAAACAAAAACATCTTTTTCTTACATAAATTCAACTCAGAAAATCCGTTAATCATTCGTTTAATTTACGCATTCTTCTCCAATGGATAGATTTAAGTTCAATTTAAAAGTATCACATGTAGAATCAAGGATACGCGACTACAAAGTGAGAGTGAATTTCAATTTAGAAGAAAATTCCAACTACGGTTTTGAGCCAAAACCTTGCTACGAATTTTTATACTTAATTTAGTATTCTTCTCATTCAACCTTCTTTCATGAGACAATATTTATTTACCTTTCAATGATTACTTTTCAAAATTCAACGATGTACATTTACAAGAAGAACATTAATACTAAGAGAAGATAAAAATCGTGGGCATTATTATTATGCAGGCATAGGTGCCAAGGATTAAGGATTCGAAATACGACTATATAAAAATAAAGAAAACTAGTCGAAAGTGCGAATCCCAAAACTTTTTTCTATCTCATACATGTTAATATTTCAAAATTCACTATCACAGCGTCAATAAAATAAATATTTTTCGTTATTCTGTTGTACGTCCGCTGCTTGCGTATCGTCTGGATACTTGCATGCTAGCAACCTTCGTTGTGCTAGCATACGATGTACAAAACAGCTACGAAAAGTATTACGATAGCCTCCCTATTCCTTAGTTGTTTTTTTTTTCACTAAATTTACTGGAAAACACTAAGGTAAATTGAGTGGAACATTACAGAAGATTTATTCCTAGGTCTCATCAATATTCAATTTGAATGAGAATGTCGCCAAATTATTCAGTTATAGCCAAGTTGGCTTCATTTATGGCAACCTATTTTTGTCAAATAGTGAAAAGTTTGACAACATTTAGAGAAATATCGTCAAACTTGGCGAGAATTTGACGCTGGCGAATATGAATATACAGTGTTAAACGTATGAGTTGGAACGGTGGTTACAAAAATGAAAAAAAAAATAGCGAGAAAGTTCACTAAAACCAATAAGTGAAACTCTTTTATAGAGAAATCCGGCTGTTTTGTTTCAAAATGTCAGCCACCCTAAAACTTCAAACTGCTATATCTCAGCCATTTTTTAAAATAGAGGTAAAACAAAAGTTTCTCCGGAATCCTTGGATCACGGCCAAACATTTAAAGGAAAAAATGTTTAGGATTTCTATATTTTTTTTGTAAATTATTTTGAATTTGAAATCTTTAAATGGCTATCACAGCGTCCCCTACCGGTGCAATAGGCCCAAATTCAACTGGGATCTGCAAGCAAGGGAAAGAACATATACAAAAAATTTGGTTCAGTTCTCTGCATAACTTCATACACTTTTCGATGATACAATAATGAAAATGAAACAAAAATCGCTATCACAGCGCCTCCTTTCGGCGGAACACCCCCCCCCAAATTCAAGTGGGAACTGCTGGCCATAGCCAAAAACCTATAAATGAAATTTCGTTCAATTCTAGGCATAACTTCATACACTTTTCCATGATACAATAATGAAAATGAAACAAAAATTGCTATCACAGCGCCTCCTTTCGTCGGAACACCCCCAAATTCAAGTGGGAACTGCTAGCCATAGCCAAAAACCTATAAATGAAATTTCGTTCAATGCTAGGCATAACTTCATACACTTTTCGATGATGAAAAGGGAACGGATACACGGACAGACAGACATTTTCTAAAAAACATGTTTTTTGGAATCTCTGACCCGTAAAACGTGTAAATTCGTCGAAAACCGTAAGTTAAAAAAAATTCGATTACAATATTTTCTTCTATTATAGATAGATGAAAGCAAAAATCGTCTTATAAAATTGCAAACAATTCATGAAACTGAAGTGATGAAACTTTTCATTTCCGCAATAATTATATTTTTTGTTAGTTTTACTAATTTTCTGTAATTTAGATGAGACAAATCTTTTTAAAAATTTAAAACTAAAAACTCGAAATAAAAATACCCAATTGATAAGATATATTTATTGCATCACTGTTTTGCAACTAATATAAATAAATATAACATGGTAAAATATATTAAAAAAACGCATCATTAAAAAAACTTCATTTATAAATTTATTAAAACTCTAAAATCAAAATGTATGTTGACTATAAATGATCTGTTTTTGTTTTAAAATTCAAAATTACTTAAGTATTACGCTATTTAATGAATATTATAATAATACTCTACCAATGAATCTTTTGATTATATGCAAAGTTACATGGAAACTAATACAGTGGAGCATCGATTATCCGAACTAATAGATGACCAGGGGTGGTCGGATAAACGAGATTTCGGATAACCGATCAGTTTTGAAAAAAAAATACTAGATTTAAATGAGCATAGTTGCCGAAACGTTAGTTTAGGCTCACTGTGGAGACGCGAAAAGTTTTTGATTTCCGTTTGTTTGTCTGTCTGTTCAGCGATAACTGCTGTAAAAATCCTCCTATTAGGTTGATTTTTAGTGGGTATGTTGGAGAGGTACCCGGAATTAACTGTATAGTTTTTAGTTACATTTGGTTCTTTCGTTCGAAAAATATAGAACATTTCTTTTTAGTTCATAATGCTTTCCTATGGGAATGCAGACAATTTTCAAATTTCATTTTTAACTGAAATAAAAATCGCATATTTGAATAATGGATTTAAACGTAAAATTACTAATGTAAATTTTCGATATGGAGGTTTTAAATGCATCCAATAGCTTTGAAAACTTGCTGATACAATCATTAGAATTCAGAAATTAATTGTATAGATTATTGGAAAATTTTTTGCATCTGTTAGGAAAATATAAAACATTTTATTTTTGATATTTTTTTACAAATTTTAAAATGCATTTCTTTTTACTTTGCTCTTTAATTTTTTTAGTTGCTTAGCAACCCTATTTCAAAGAATATCAAAATAATAAAATTCAAGTCACTCGCACTATTTTGCTGCAATATTTTATTATAAAAAAAAATTATTTTTGTATTCTATTGACATAAATGAAGAATTTATTTTAATAAAAGTTTATTTTTTATATCTAAAAAGTTACATGAGTAAGAAGTTTATAAGAATTTCAGAATATCATTGCATACACTGTGTTTAATTTAACGCTACTAATTTCTGAAACCTCCGAAGTCTTTTATAAACCTATAAATATGTATGAAATATAAAAAATATTGCGGATTGTAAGATTCTGAATAATATGAAAAGTGAGATTAAAAAACAACGACTTTTAGAGCTGATGTTCAGGCTCCTGATCTGCAGATTTACTAGTTAAATAAATAAACAGTGACAATAAACAGAAATATGTATGTTTTTTGTACTACGTTGCTTACAACAAGAAGAAGGGAACAAACTATCAAGGTATAAAGTGATCAAAGAACTCTACACGAAATTTAAAATACAGTACTGAAGGTCTGCATTTTAAGAAAAAGTCCTTCCGGCCTGTACCGGGAGGAAAAGGTAGCTTTCCTATATCTTCGTTTTAAAATTTTAGCTAATGTTACAGGAAAACAGCAAGTTAAAATGCAAAGAAACGTTAAAAAATGATTCGTTAATACTGAATTTGAATAAGAAATTCGCCAAATTATTGAGCAATAGCCAAATTGGCTTCATTTATGAAGACTTATTTTGCTAAATGCCGCAAATTTTGGTGAGAATTTGGCGCTAACGGATATGAATATATAGTTTTATGCGTATGATTGGGAAAATTATTACAACAATGAAAGAAAATAATTTGCGAGTAATCGCGTTAATGTGCTGTTTTGTTTCAAAATGTCAGCCACCCTAGAATTTCAAACTGCTGTATCTCAGCCATTTTTTAAGATAGAGGTAAACCCAAAAATGCTCTGGAATCCTTGTATCAAGGCCTAACTCGTAATTAAAAAATAAATTTGAATTTTTAACGTTTTTGTATATTTATTGTAGTTTTAAATTTTAAAATGGCCGCCATCTTGAAACAAAATGGCGGACCAAGCTGGCCAACGAACTCGGTCGAGACATTGGTGAGCTTAATACACACAATTAGTTTCATCAAAATTGATTTATAAATACGAGCGGTATCGTATGACATAGGTCAGATATATATATATATATATCAACATTTGAACGGAGGGTGGTTTTGGGGTCTGGGGGTCATGATCGGTGAAAATATATCGAAATTTTCCGGAACTGCTTTCCTCCGAACGGCTGCAATAGGTAGCTTTATACTTTTTTGTATTGAAAGCTACCTAATAAGTGCAAATTTTCTTTTGCTTCAGAGAGGACACTCTGTTGCTTGCTGCTAAAACTTAATCTACTAAAACCATTCTTCAACTTATGTATTATTTTAAGTTTATCAGAAACGCTGAGAACAACACATTTACGTTTGGATTACATTGTGTACGGCACGACAAACTGTATGTCTCACATACGTATACATACGACATACGTATGTCTCACTCTCGAAAGCTCACAAGCGAGGCTAACGAAAAAGAAAGGCTACCGCGGTGCTTTACGCGTATCTTTTTTTACAGACCGCCGGAGTCACGTGATACTCGACTGCACCAATGAAGGTGTACGAAAAGAGCATTACGTCACTCTAGCGGTGTGTAAAAAACGATAAGTCGAATGCACCGCGGTAGCCTGTCCTTTTCGTTAGCCTCGGTCATGGTTAATATGACGTCAGCGTTACTCACGGACATGTTTTTGCATTATAATATAGATTTGAACACTGTGGATTTTAAGAGCGAACTCGCAGTTTTTTTTTTTTTTTTTTTTTTTTTGAGAAAGACACACTGAGAGATATTTCTTGTGTCTGGCTGGCTAAAAGGTTTTTTCGTAATTTTCGTCAATATCTGGTTAATCAATCGTAAGAAATAACAGAAGTGTGAACAAATTGTAAAGACAAAGTTACTTCGTTCTTAATTTTTATCGTTTTAAAAAACTGTATTTGTGAAATTTAACAGGCCATGTGAGAAGAAAATTAATGACTAAATAATAGAATGAAGACATTTAGGGTTAATATCCAGCAAATGAACATGAACTACATTTATTGTTGGTATCTTCAAAAGGGTGAATATTAAAAAAAAATTGGATATCTGTATTTAACATCCGTTAAAGTAAATGATGCATGTATAAATTATGCCCGTACTATTATGTCTATATTATAATTATTTCTATATCCATCAGCCTCATCTATCACATAGATCAATTATAAGTCTCAGTTTTAATTTTCTTTATTAATTGAATTAATTAGAGGTAAAACAATTTAATTTTGCCAGCAAAAACTTTATATAAATAATACCATTTTAAATCATTTTCTGTATTAATGCTCTTAGAAAAGTTAGATTTAAAAAAGCGCAATAAAACCATCGTGAGACATTGCGCAGGCCTGAAGTACTACTACGTATAACTCCTTATTATGAATACTTTTAATACACTTTCCATTCCCGATTTGCATTTTAATTATATTTTTTACTTCTCCTGAAATACTTAAACAGAAAGGGACCTTTTTCTTAAGCAAATTCAGTTCAGAATATCCGTAAAATTTTCAGGTAATTTACGCACTCAGCTCCAAATAATAGATTGAAGTTCAATTTAAACGTATCACGTGCATTTCTCGCTGGGGAATACACCACTGCAAAGTGAAAGTGGATTTCAATTTAGAAAAAAAAATTAAGTTTCAATTTTCGGCCAAATCCTCGCTACGAATTGTTTTTTTTTAATTTAGTTTTCCTCTGTTTCACCCTCCTTTATTCAGCCATTTTTTTCCCTTTTTCCATCATCCTTTCTTTAAAATTCAAGGGAGTACACTCAAGACATTAATATTAAGAGAAGGTGAAATATTGGTGGCATTATTATTATGTAAGAAAGGATGTTTCATTTTTTATGTGATGGTGAAATCTTTTATGCAGGTCAAATTTAAAGTGTAGTTTGGAGACACATTTGTTCTCAGTTTTTCTTAAATTGCCTTTTTTGTTGTAAACATTGTGATATATTCCGCGAATAAAACTAATTCGATATTATAAATGAAAAACATATTCGTGTGTAAAGCTCACGTCATATTAATGGTGGAAAAGCCTAAATAATGAATTTCGATTTTTTTGTGATTTTTTAATTTCTCAATATGGTATAATTACAATTTTTAATTCATCAACAAGAAAAAAAATGTACTTTCAAATGCAATTTGTTTGAAAATTGTATCTAAATTTACTGAGTTTTTAGGGATTTAAAAATAATTTTTGTAGCATGAATAATTTTTAATGCAGCGTACAATCCAACTACGGAATATTAGTAAGTTTTCATTTAAAACAATGTAAATAATTTACCATTTATTTGTTTCCATGTAATATTCTACAACTAAATTTCCAAACGAAATTTAATCTTCTTAAATAAATTGTTAGGAGATGGTAAATTAATATTTTTATTTATGCAGACGACTTTTGGCTAATGCCGATAAAATTGTTTCTTTTATTTCGTTGCTATGGTTTTTTTCTTTTATTTTTCTTTTTACATTTTTTATCTCACGAAAAGAGATTAAAAAAATTAGGAAATAAAAGTTGGAATCTGCTTTTATTAAGTAGTTAAAAAAAATTGTCGTCTGTATCTATGAATGCTATTTAGAAGAATTCCGTCTATTTTTATAAAAAAGCATGACGAGAATTTAATAGAGTGCAGATAAAAAACATATTTCAGTATAATCTTTTTGGTGTAAAGTACGATGATCCGAATTCAAGGTAAAATTAATCTGTAATTTTGTAAATATGTAAATAACTGTCAATATCAACATCTCTTCGAATGTCCCATATATTTTAAGTATGTAAATAAATTTTGTGATGATAAAAACAAGCTTGAATAGTTAAATATTTCGAGCCCGTCATTTTGTTTAACAACATACAAACATAAATAAATAAGTAATTAAGTAAGTAAAAAAAAGAAGCATTTAACAGTTATGTAATCAAACTACCCGCATAAACACTGAAATAATCAGAAGAACGATGGTTGCTGTAAAGAATGAAATGTTGCGCAGTGGGCCGCTGGTATGTGGCTAATACGAAATAAAACAATAATGATTTGTGGTGTAGTTGTTGGGAAATCCAAAAAAAATATTCTAAATGTTTGTATTCGTTAACCTATTAGTATTTGAAATTGATAACTATTTCCAGTTATGTTGTCTACTCCGGACAGTATACAGGGCATCTTTGACCAGTGTAGCCCGGGTCGGATTGCCTTGTTAATATAAAATGACAATAAATCGAAATATACATCATGCCTTGAAATGTAAAAATATAAACATTTATTATCATAGAAATTTAACTATTACAGGAGATTTATATTTAGCTTTATGTGTAAAGGTACCACAGAGTTGTGCCTGAAACTCTAACAAGTTATGAAAGAAAATTTACATTAAGCTTGTAATAAGATAATGAGCAACTGTGTAATTTCGATTGAGCCATTAATTTTATGTACACAAATTATTCTTCTTTAGGCATTCCAGCGCATTCGACTATCGCCATATATATATACAGTGTCTCACATAAGTGATGGGACACTTGTGCTTTACAAAAGGAAACTAATCAAATAAATTAAAAAAACATGTACACATTTTTTTTGTGGGTGTGTTTCATACTTAAATTTAGTAAAGATTATTACATAACATACATTTTGTCAAAATATTAAAATATTAATTTAATAAAAATACAAATGTTTAGAACGGAGCAAAAAATAGCTCACATAAGTGATGGGACACCATTATATATGCAACAAAAATCGTCTGAAATAAGCAATAAAAATATTTTTTGGGGTTTTATTTTTACTTAAAAGCAATTGGCAATAATTTATAAAATCGTCTGCAGTATTTCTCTCCAGTTTGTTTTGGAATTTTTGTGTTTTTTAGCTCTGTGTAGTCATGAATGCTAAACGAAAAGAAACTTCGCCTGAAATTCGAAAATTAGTTATTAATTTGCATATTGAACGTGGAAAATCTATTAGAAAAACTGCTGAAACAGTTAACTTGAGTCGTTCAACAGTTTTCAATATCATTAAACGATATAAAAAGAATCATATGATTCAGGATAAAAGAAGACCTGGCTGACCATCAAAGCTATCCAATGGAATAAAGCGAATTATCGTTCGAAATATTAAAAAAAATCCAAGAATTAGTGCTTCAAAAGTTGCTGCTGATTTACAAGCATTATATGGAATAATTGTTAATCCTGAAACTATTAGAAGGGTAATTCGATCTGCTGGATATCACGGTAGAGTAGCCAGGAAAAAATTCTTCGTAAGTGAAAAGAATAGAAAACTCAGACTAGCTTTCGCAAAATCCAACATAAATAAGAATTCTGATTACTGGAATAAAGTTATATTTGCTGATGAGAGTAAATTTAATATATTTGGTTCTGACGGTAGAATCTTGGTGTGGAGAAAACCCAGGGAAGAACTTCGCAAACAGAACTTGGTACCAACAGTAAAACATGGTGGAGGAGGAGTTATGGTATGGGGGTGTATGTCGTCCGCTGGAGTTGGTAATCTTGTTTTTATTGACAGTATAATGGATCAGTACAAGTATATTGATATTTTAAAGCAAAATTTGAAATCTTCAGCACGAAAATTGAACCTTCATAACGATTTTAAATTCTACCAGGACAATGACCCCAAGCACACTGCTCTGAACGTTAGACTCTGGCTGCTATATAACTGTCCTGAAATAATAAAAACACCACCACAATCTCCAGACTTAAATCCCATAGAGAATATTTGGCAAGAATTGGAATCAAGAATTCGCAAACACACCATTTCTTCAAAACAACAACTAAAATCGGTGCTTCAAGAAGAATGGGGTAAAATCACTCCAGAAATCACAAAAAAATAGTCGAATCCATCCCAAAAAGATTAAATCATGTTTTAAAAGTAAAAGGAAATCCAACAAAATATTAAAACCTTTTAAAAAGTAAAATTTTTGGATAAATATTTGATGGAAAAGTAAGTGTCCCATCACTTATGTGAGCCATTTTTTGCTCCGTTCTGAACAATTGTATTTTTACTAAATTAATATTTTAATATTTTGACAAAATGTATGTTATGTAATAATTGTTACTAACTTTAAATATGAAACACACCCAAAAAATTTTTGCACATGTTTGTTTATTTATTTTATTGCAGTTTCTTTTTATAAAGCACAAGTGTCCCATCACTTTTGTGAGACACTGTATATATATATAGATAAAGTGTGCCATCGTCTCAATTGATAGTTTATAATTACTACTCTCATTTTTATCATTTGGTACGTATTTTTTAATTTATATGTAGAAGTTAGTTTCTTAGTACAAGTAGGCGTCAATTTCTTTAATACTAAAAGACATTTTTGGATAACTTTCTACTTTTAATGGTCCTTATTAAATTACTAGCAAATTATCTGACGTATATTTTAAAACAAATCGCCCAAGTCTCCAGTCAGGCCATAATTCTCAAATAGTACATTTATCAAAATTACGCCTTTATAATTTCCTTGATATTTCATTAAATGTAGCAAACTAAAATTAAATAAATAGCTTAATAGTTTAGTGTTTCCATAGAAAAAAAATACTAACTCACGGCATAAGATTTTTTGGGCTATTACTGCGAACCTTTAGCTAAGCATAACTCAAAAAGTACTTGATTAACGCTCTAATTTCCACGTGACGTTCTAATTTTCACCCTCGTATGAGGTACCTAAGAGGGTAACAACCAGACAACTAGAAACTCTTATTACAAAGAATAAATATTAAACCGATCTGAACTTGACGAAATAAGCTTTTACATTTTTCCGGTGGAAACCAGCTACCTCCCCTAGAGTCATAAAAATGGATGCGGTTCCACATATTTTAGGAGTAACTGTAATCATCCCCACCCACTTTCCTTCACCAGATTCCGAGAAAAATGAATAACTTTAAAGCCGCTTAGGTTGTCGATGTCTTATTCTTCAAGAGAAAAAGTTTGTATCTATTGGCAAGATTTTTTGATAATTTGCCAAATGACAATAAATATACTTTCAATATTATGATTTTAATTTCTCATGGAATATTGTTATTTATCACATCTTATAAGTGTCTCTATTCTTCTTAATTTTTAATTAATTATTTTATTTTGCTAATTAAATATATAACTAAATGCACCTTGTGCAAATGTCTAGCAAATTTCGGATTCTTTCTTATTTATTGCAATGTGTAACTTTTGTATTCATTATTCGTTCAGTTGATAACATTAGCAAAATCCTCTACATTATTCTTTTGTTTAAAATATTATTTTCCTAATGTAACATATTCTTTTACACACTTTAATAAGGTCAATAAATTTGCAGTAAAAAAAAAGGTTTTTAGAAAGACTATATAAATAAATATTTGTGTAATGTCGATATCTCTGATCACACAAACCACAGTTTCAAATCTCACTTTCAAAAGAAAGGATTTCTATTTCATTTTTGTTATTTAGATTTTTTTTTTCGATTTCCAGCGAAACTCTTAAGTTTTTAGTTTTAACCTTGTTTTCTTTCTTTCTTGAAACTCGATCCCAATCTATCTTTCCTCTGACAGTTTTTCGAGTTCTCGGCCATTAAACAAACAACCAACAGTCGTAAACAATATTTCGATTTTTAAAGTTTCTTTGAAATGGAATTTTACGACAATTGCTTTATTTTTCTCCACAACATTTTATCAATTTAATATATATATATTATGATCTCGGAAGTGCTGTAGAGATTGTGTGAAGGGAATGTTTTTGTATATTGAAGATTGCAATGTTTCTCACTTTTTTGCTTATTTTAGAATATTGATATGGTATAATTTTGTTTTTATTTATATATTTTTATGTCGGTATTTACTTTTATATCTGGCATAATGATTTTTTTAAGGAATATTTCAGAGAAATATATATATTCAATAATCTGGATTTAAATTATTAGATTTTCCTGAAATTTTGCCTCAGAAAACGTATAATTGAATTTTGTAAAATTAAAATTTAATAAGCATTGTAAAAACAATTTATTTATTCTGTTATTCCACATTAAACATACCATATTATGGATGCTTCCCATTTTATCTTTTAAGAAATCTAAAAAATAATGTGTAACGATAATCATAAAATAAACCCAATTTAAATTGAGTATAAATTATTGCATTCTTTAGAAATTTTTCCTAATATAAGAAGTTAAATTTAAGTACATAAAATTTTGTTTTGAATTCATAAAATTAAAAGTTCTTAAAAATGATTTGAAAAATTTAACTAGCTTGATGTGTAAACATGCTTTCCCATTTTCATGTATAACAACGCACATTTATATTTATTGGTTGTCTGCAACATGACCGCTTTGATCTGTTTCGTAACGTTTCTTCGCCTATGAAAAATCTTGTCAGCAATTGTACGGTGTGTTTTCGATTATTGACAGCACCATTTAGTAGAAAAATTGCAGGGAAATGCGGACAAGAGCGAATTACGATTCTAAAGGTTCAGGCTAACGAAAAAGACAGACTGCCGCACTGCGTTACACGTTAGTTTATGTTCAGACTGTTTAAGTCACGTAGTGATCTTTTCGTGATGCAGGTGCATGAAAAGGGTATCACATGACTGGCGGTCCAAAGGGAGACAAACATGAAACTTAGTGCGGCAGCCTGTCTTTTTCACTAGCCGCGTCGGAAAGTTATATCGCATCGTCTAGAAGAAATCTTGTTGCCTATTAACCTTCACACACCGGAAGTTAAAATAACACTACAAATGCACTTTCGTTACTTTTCCACAAACAAAATGCCACCATATACGGCACAAAGAGCCCATTTTCTGAAATTGACACATTAGGGGGACTGGTAATTGAGGTTCACAAATATGGATCTAAAATTACTAGCACCTTTAAAATATGAATTTAATTATAATTAATCTAAATACACGCAATAACAGATTGATGGGCTTTAAAAAAGTGAATGATCTACAGATCCTCAGAACACTACACCCCGTTTTTATTGTAAAGGGTTTAAGTTAAATTTTTATGAAAATTTCTTTATTTCTTGGCCACAATGCTTTTAAGTCAATTTAGAAACACAAATGAAAATAACACTTGTTTTATAAAGAAATGAGCATCAGTGCTGCCATTTATTTATTTTGCTCGAAAACAAAAAACAATCAGCTATGTAGAAGAAAATTAAAAATGTAAAAAAAGAAAAATAAAACAGTTTAATTTTTATGAGGAACATAACAGATGGCCACATTTTACTTTACTTTACGGCCCCAGAAGGACTACTCAAATAAGGAAACCAAGTCTATAGTGCATAAATGTCCCTTTTCGTCCCCTTTATTGAGGTATGAAAAAAAATATATAACTTAGCTGAGCCCGACGGTAAGCGTGACAGAGGGCCAGGTGGTGATCTATATAATGAACAATATTTGTAAATTGAATAATACAAAGAAGAACACAATTATAAATATGTTGATTTAAAGCACAATGAAAAATTAAAAATTCTCAAATTACATCTTGTGTTAATTGCAAATCATACAATGCTAGTCAAAATATTGAATTTCAAATAGATCATAAATCTTTTCATTCTACTTGCGCAGTCTACAATTTTTTTATGATAGAGAAAAAGCAAGACTCGATTCACTTTACTTAATAAATCTCAAGTTTGCACCTTTTTCACTAAATGCTACTCATCATTTTCAAATTTATCCATCAACATTTACCAGTTGCTCATTTCCTGTTATACACTTCAGCTCAGCAATACATTCTATACCGCCGCGATTCTGCCCAAATTATGATCAGCAAGTTTCTTCGTCTAATGATTACATTTACAGAGGGTCACATTTGTGTAATTCAGGTCTGAAGAGGTTAAACCATTTTTTGTTAACGATTGACAGTGCAACCTATCAGCAACATTGCGAGAATAAGCGACGTAAATTAAATTCTGATTGGGAAGGTCTTATAGATGGTAAGGTGGTCTTGATAAGCACCTATATATAGTTTCAAGTGGATATAAATTATTATATTTGAACGAAATTTTACCTCATATAAGTATATAAGTTTATGTTATGAAAAGTGTGTTTCAATTTTGTACAATTACATTTTTAATAAACTTTGAATGGAATTGTTATCCTGTCTAATATCATGCCGATTGTGTAGGCTATTATACAGGCTAAACTTTGCAACAGTCAGAGCTCTTTTTACATACTTTTTTTTTAACTTACATTCTTATATTTATCTATGTATACGGCAGTCAAATCTTGATAATCATTTTTCACCCACTAGCTGTTGACGTAGAGCTTTGAAGTTTGTAATATATATGTATTCCTGACGATAATACATTAACTGGACATTATTGTTTTTATTAATTCGATCCATTAGGGGGGTCAACGTCGTCCCAAAACTTGCATTTTCCCCGTAGAAACAACGTTACGATTGTTTAATTGAAAAGATAGCTCCACTAATGCTATCCCTTTTCAGTTCATTGTTCCCCGCATCATTATAGCGTCAGTATTGAGTGACTCACACATTTGTGCTTTGTAATATAAGTTGACTTTTTTGTGCTCTGCAAGTTAGTGGCGTTTAGAAAGAATTTTACATAGTACAGAAAAAGGGAGTAGTTAGTAAAGGAATGCACATAAAATATAACTAAATGATTGTGTAATGTCCATACAATGATAATGTATTATAATATTTTACTTATAATAAAATCCGAAGGCAAGAAAGTGTCTGTAACCAATCCGGGCTGGACCACTCTGGTCTGCGAGTCGACCGTAGTTAAACGCCATGTTAGGCTTACTGAAAAACATATGCTAACACATGACCACTAAATGATAATTTCTTCTACTTGAAATAGTGTCTGTTCAGCTATTTTCGTATAAAACATGTATATTATATCCAGTTATAATGTTTTAAGTTTTAAATTAAAAATAACAGATTAGATTACCTGATGTAAACAAACGAATACTGTTGACATTCAAAAACACAAATCCCATATCTAGAAAAAAAGGAATGACCCTTTGAACGTTTCATTAAAATATCCGATTATGCTCTTAAAATATTTTTAAATGCATATTAAAGTCTTTAAATAATTTAAAGGATTTCTTTAATTTATTTCTTTAACCTTTTTTTTCGTAAAGCACTTTTTTCAGAAATAGCGATGATAGATAGTTTTCATAGAGAGGCTTTGCGATGATCCATCAGTATTTTACATTTCGGCGCAGTTCTGACGCCATCTATTGACAATAAATATAAACGAAGGAAGTTTTGTTGAAAAATATATTTTATATAAAATATTAATAAAGTTGTAAAATAATATAAAATGTATATACGCATATTTTAGCACCATCTATGGATAATTAATATAAACAAAGATCTTTCTTTTGGAAAAAATATTACATAACATAATAATAAAGTTGTAAAATAATATAAAATGCATATAAGCATATTTTTAAACTAAGAAAAATTCAGGGTGTATTGATTTATTTCAAGATCAACTTTTAAAAGCTTCAGCTTAATATAATTTCTTTCTTAAAAATCTAACTTTGTTAAATCAAATTTTAGACTAGCTTATATCCAATTAAATTCTGAAATTTTGCTTGCATTGTAAAATGAATATTTCTTATGAAACACAGTTAAAATATAAGGAATATACAGTACCGCATATCACATACGTTAATTATATCAATGCAGATCAAATTTTGATATTTAACATAGTAACGTTTAAACCTAACTTTGTAGTGATAAAAAAAAAAATGTAATTTAATAAGAGAATGTGAAAAGATATTTTTCAGTCATACTAATGCATTTAATAGTTTCAATTTACTTAAAAAATAAAATAAGATGATTTTTAACGATCAAAATTTATTTTGGTTTTTTTCAGGCATATTTTTAAAATAAGACAAAATCAGGTTTTAATTGGATGAATACTTTTAAAAGTTAAAGTTATATTATCTACTTTCGTCGTTGTTTTTATTTTAACTATTTTTTCATTATTGGAAAACTTCGTTTTTTCTGTCATTTTAAATGGGATATTTTCCTACTGCGAATTAAGAATAAGGTAATATCCAAAAAATGCAATTTTCTGTCTCTTTTTATGTTTTTCTGCTATGTATTTGTTTCTTCATGAATGGAAAACTTTGTTCTTCAAGAAATATTAAAATTCAACTCTATTATACTATTAAATTAGACTATTTAAAACGAACAAAATTGTAATGTTTTGTACAATCGTTAAACCATTTCAGAATTTGCATTTGATTTTTCTTTATGTAACCAAACAATGAGCTGTGAGTCAAGCTCTTTAGAAACTCATTAATATATATATTTTTTTTTCAAAAACTTTCGCACATGGATTATTTTTTAAATATTTTTGAATGTTTTGTCCAATTGTTGAACCATTTCAGAAATTGAATATTGAGTAAAAAAAAAAAAATCATCATCATTTGTATTTGTAGAAATCATTTGCCATTCTTAAAATGTACTTTTCTACAATACAAACCTTTCAGTAAGAAAATCTTCTTGCTGTTTCTTTGTATGAAGTCTTATGAAAATGAAACGCAGATCAACATTCCGTCATTTTTTACGGGCGTTATATACTAGTTTTCTTAATAAACGTTAATATTCAGTTTATTTCCAGCTACCACTGACACATATGATGTTTCTGAAATTGAAGATGGAAAACATTTATATCCATCCAACACTGAATAACATACTTTTAAATTTCGAATGTAAAGAACAGTACATACGCTGGTACTTTCCCAATTATAGTGCTCGACCAGCACTCCAAAGATGGCATGACATTTCATATGAAACAAAATCTCATTAAAATGTCACTAAAATATGTTTATTGTTGTTAAAGTTGTGAATGAAAAATTGTGTTCAGCCTGTAGGAAGCCACTCTGCTGTTATAACTGAATAAGTGGATTTCCATCCTGGGTTTGGATTAAGAAGTGTTTGTCTTGTTACGTATCACCAACCCAAAATCTTTCTTCTATTAGTGTAGAAACATCCTGCATATTTACATGGGTATATGAAAGTATTTTTCGTAGAAATCATTACATACAGCCAAATAAAATTAAAGACAATAAAACTTTTTTAATAAAAAATCTATATCGAAACAATTTGACGTTTCTTTTAGATATTGAAAAATGTGAGAAAGTATGACAGCAGGAATAAGAAAAATACTTTTATTTTACAACTGTGATCATAAAATAGAATTCCCTTCATTGGCATGCGTTTCATGTTTCGAAAAGCTTAGCATAACATAAATATATTTCTTCGCAGCTGCATATATTACACAATAAGATTTTAAAATTATTTCTTAAATTTACTTTCTTTTTGTCTTCTTTTTAAAATGATCATAATATTGTTTAAGATAAAAGAAAAACAGTGCATTTGAATATAAATGAATATATATATATCTCATTATTTCTTAGCTTAAACTATAAGATTGATATAAGAATTGTAATCACACAGTATGTTTTTATAAAAATTGCAATAAAATTTGATTCATGCATTAAAATATAGTACTGAAGTGCATCGTTTTTGGCTCGGGTTATCTTCAAACAACATTTTCTGAATTGTGTTGGTATAATTTTACCTGTGTTGGACTGTAATAGGCAAATAAAACAAGATTACCACAAAAACATGAAGGTAAGTATCATTCATTAAAGCTATTTTATTTAATTAATTTATTTTTGTTTAGTACGTGACATAATTTCATGTGTTTATTTTTTTTTCGCTGACGCATTTTAAATCTTAAAAAATATGAGCGAAAATTTGGGTTCAGCTTGTATGAAGATACCCCATAGATTTCACTGAATAAGGGGATTTCATCGCCGGTTTTCTCTGCAAAACCACTTATCCTAACGCCAATTATATTTCTTGAAAGTTTTATCCACTACTTTAAATATATACTGATTTGCTCCAGTGTTTTTATGATGGTATAGCAAATTATTTTTCTTTTAAATTTTCTTGAAGAAGAAAAACTATAACTAAGTAATATTCTACGTGTACGTTTTATTGTAGATCAATACAAAAATAAGATCAAAGAATAATACAATATGAGTAACAACAAAAAAAAAAACATCATTTTACATATTATACAAAAAAAGGGGGGGGGGGGATTTCCGACCACTCGCATATATTTAAAACTGTTTATACCGTTGTCAAATGACTGACTAATTTAAAAGATTTTGATTTATGATTATATTATTTGTAATTTATGTATTACAACAGTCTCAAATTATTTTTGAGAAATTTAAGCCTTATTTTTTTTATATATTTTAGCTTTAAAAACTATACGTAAAATAAAAATGAATCAAAAGATTAGAAAGTGTTATTTAACATCGGCAGAAATAGTGTACAGTATGAATGTAAAAATATTATTTTTGAAATTCATTAAATTCATTCGTTTATTGACTTAAAAAATGTTTTTTTTTTCTTTTTTACAAACTTCTGTACCGAAGTGATCTATCATATGAGTGCTTTCTTGTGAACATTTAAAAATATGTACAAGGCTTAATACAGCCTAACAGAAAGAAAGTTTTCATTTTACAAATGCTGTAAAAAAATAGAATTCCAATCATTGGAATGCGTTTCATATTTCAAAATGTTTCTCATAACATCAATTTTGTTTTCCCAGCTGTGTATCTTACAAAATACGATTATGTAACTTTGTTTTTATTTTTTTACTTTCTTGTGATATTGATTTAAGCATTACTTTAAACAAAAATGCATTTTTGTGATTTTTTTTTTTTTAAATTTTGTCAATGTACCTCATCTGAAATGTTATATTATTATTGAAGAAAAGGTGTGTAATCTTAATAGCTATAAAGTAATATCTCGTTTTCATATCAATATTAATTTTTCTATATAAAAATATCGGATATTCATCTCGGGTATTTTGATAGAAATACATCATTTTAGGATTACAAAAAGTTCAATGTGAGTTGTAATTTTCCAACTGGATGAAAAATGTCCGGTCTAGGATTATATATCCTGGAATATCCAGGAAATATCCTGGCCTGGACATTTTTCGTCCTGTTGGAAAATTACAACTCATATGATTTCTTTGCCAATTTGAATAATTTTGTTAAAATTAGTCAAGTGAGTTCAATGTGTTTTTCAAATTTTTATTTCACTAACATTATCAAAACTTTAATAATCTTAAGCTTTTTTGTAAAATATTTGGACACAGACGTCTGTCTGTGTCCCTGTGATTTGGACTGATGAAGGAATTTTCAACCTTGATTTTCTTAGCTAAAAATGCATACCTATCCGCCAAATATCTCTCTTGTAATTTTGTTCTTTTAGTTTTGAACCACCCTAAATGCTGAATCGCACCAAAAGAACGTCTGAAAAGCAAATTATTTTCTTAAAAGTTAAATTTGGCTATTTATAGCATAAAGCGAAAACATCTCAGTGAGTAATGTTGACGTCATGTTAACGGTGTTAACGATTTGACCGTAAATTTCACTTTTAGTGCAAATATTTAACTTCTAAACATCGCACAATTTCAATGTTTACGCAGTCGAATAGAAAAAAAATAAATCTCAATTTACTGATTTTTTCTGTTTTTTAAAATAATATTCAAGCGTGAATCTTTTAAATCTGTGTGCGATCAAATTATGGAAAATTAACGCGTTGCCGCGTAAAAAAAAATTACATAATTTTTAATTTGTTTGTTTCTGTGTAATAATCCATAACTAAACTGTAAAACGAAATGAAAATTTCACAAACTAGTAAATAAATAAAACGCGAATTTAACAGATATTTAATCAAACTGCGGGATTAAAAACTGAAATAATCAGAATAAAAATGTTTACTATAAATAATCAAATGTTTCGGGATTGACCGCTGACATGAGGATAATACGAAATTATCAAAAATATTTAATGTTTAGTTGGTGATAAATATAAGAATTTGTACTAACTGTAAAAAAATCTTTTGAATTCTATTCAATTTTCTTCTACGTTCTGTACGCAGAAGTTGGATTGCAAGGTATTTTGAAAACACAAAACTATTTTTTAAGACCAAAATCTAGAAATTTGCGCATGTGCTAAATTAGATTTGCAACTTCATCCAATTTTTAGAAAATATTAATGAGATCAGGTTGGCCGACTGGTTCGAGGCTCTTTATTTAATTTCTTCAGAACTGAATCTAACATAATACTACGAATACTCATTCATTGCTTTTGCACAAACAAAATGACGTCATAGATGACAGAATTTTTTTTTTTTTTTCTGAAATTGAGACTTTAGGGGACTGGTAATTTATGTTCCGAAATATCGATCTAAAATTACTAAGTCCCTTAAACTATCAATTTAATTATCTACTAGAAAATCTGCAGTTCAGGGGCATTAACGTTAGCTCTTCAAGTCACTGTTTATTAATCGCAATTTGCATAATATTTAGTACTGTACAGTCCAAAATTTCATTATTTTAAGTTCTAATATATATTTATAAGCATAAAAAATTTATTAGATCATGCGGAAACAAGCTCCGCAAAATGAAAGAAAATGAAATAAAGTTTTCCAGTAGCTGTCACTGTATATTATTAAAATGAAAAAAAGAAAAGGCAAAGTAAAATAGAGACTACCAGCTAAATTTTAAAACTTTTTTATCGCAAATTTCTCTTAAAGTTTTAGCCACGAAGAGCCTTATGAGCACTAAAATTCTAAGTAAAAAAAAAACCGCTCTCTGTTAATAAAACGTTTTTTTTTTGTTTTTTTTGTTTTTTTTAATCAAAATTATAATAATTATAGCGCTTCTATGAAAGAATATAGTCGTCTCAAAAAATGTTGATTTAAAATGAGTTATTTTTGTCAATATTTGTTAGTTAAACATCCCTAACAATTTGCACTGCGCCATCTATTGCTGAAATTTCGAACTAAACATTTTTATTGCACAACCTCTTTCTACATACTTACTCTAAATAGCATAAATATCACTACTTTTAACATGTTGCAATTTGTACGTTAAACGTGACATAGGTTGTGCTTTCGTTTTATAACTAGTTTCAAAATGTAAACAAAATTATCCTTATTATTTCAGTGAAATAAATTATATCGTCTGCTATGAATATGCCTTTTTCTTTCTTATTACGTATGCCACGTTTACAAATGCGATTTATTTTCTACACCAGACAGCACTGTAAAATTCACCATGGAGATCTTGTTTAGCGAATGATTACGTCCATGGTTTAATATTTTTATAACTCATAATGAACAAATGTCCTGTGTTTATTTACTCTAATGGATTGCGATATTCGGCAGTTTATGTAATTTCCACTGAAGCTATCCCAGGAGCTATAAATTTTTTATTGTAATTCATCTAACAAACAAACAATTTTTTTCAGCAATTTTTGATTCGATCTTCATAAAAATTGAAATGACTAGTAAACATTCTACAATGATAATATATATTGAATTTCAAACCAATCGGTCGGGTAGTTTTTGCACTGTTATATGCGGACAGATGGACGGACGGACCAGACGTCGTCTATAGGTGCTACGTATTTATATAATTACGAACGCACCTAAAACATTCCTAATATTTTATCTTGTATAGCCCTTCAAACACGTACAGTTTAATTATGGCCACATTGTATGTACTAGAAAAACTAAGTGATTATTTTCCGTTAAAAAAAAAGAAAAAAAAAAGAAATTAATATATTTATATAAGAGCTCTTTTCAATACTTAAATTAAAAACAAACAAATAAAAAAATCGAACATTTCTGTACATGAAACTCTGAGGCTGTTTATACTTAAATTCTGGCAGGTGCTATCTAGTTTATTTATAATCTTTTTAAAAATCAAATATTACGAAGAAAATGTATATCAAATATAATTTTGTAAAGAGATGTTTTCTTGTAGATATTCATAAATATTTTTAAAGATTAATATGAATAGGGAAAACTGTTCATTTTATAAATCGGTAAAAAATATAGTTTTGATAGCTTGCATATATATACGAGGGGCAGTCGGAAAATAAGTTTCCCCTGGCGACTGTGGACAGAGGTGTGTATGAAAGACAAAAAATGTAATGAGACATTAAAGATGAAACATGTTATGCTTGAAGTAAGCATAAGCCTTAATTTAAGTATTGAAAAGAAGTACAGTACAATTATTATTAACATGATAAAACATGTTATGTTATGCTTTAGTTCTTCTGCTACTACGAAGAACTGAAGTAAGGCTCACCTAAGGCTCCTATAAGGGGAGCTGACGCATATCCATTCTGTTGCCCAAAATAACCGCCATATTGTGACCTAGCTCAGCATTAGGAAACCGCCTGAGCAGGTTTCCTAATGCTGAGCGACCAATCTTGAGCAGGAGAATAATAAAATCCAGTAATTTTATTATTCTAGAAAATAATAAAATTACTAAAAACAATGAATGCAATTTTGCGTTTAATAGACATCTTCATATTTAAAAGTTTGGTAATTTAGCTTTTTAAACGTAACACACAATTGGTCGCTTGCATACTTATGCTTACTTCAAGCATAACATGTTTTATCTTTAATGTCTCATTACATTTTTTGTCTTTCATACACACCTCTGTCCACAGTCGCCAGGGAAAACTTATTTTCCGACTGCCCCTCGTATATGTATGCAAGCTATCAAAACTATATTTGAGCAGGTTATTTTATTATTATGAAGGAATTCATAAAATTCCTCCATCTGAAATAAGCAGAACTTTATTTTTCCACATAAGTACCAAGTACATTAAGACATTTGTCATACCGCTTTATAAGCTTCAAAAAGCCCTCCAGGAAAAAATCAGGGCTTTGCATACGGACGAAGCGTTAAACGGCTATGGGCGAAAAACGAAACAGCGCCATCTGCGCACGCACTGCAACAGCACCATCTGCTTGGTCGCGGTCGACCTCTACCCAATGTTGTATCGGTGTCTTGCACGTTCGCGTTCACCTGCTGTGTCGTCTTTCGAGCCAAATCCGTTCAACGCTTCGCACACTTTGTGAATGCGAACGTGCAAGACACCGATACACCATTGTGTAGAGGTCGACCGCGACCAAGCAGATGGCGCTGTTGCAGTGCCTGTGCAGATGGCGCTGTTGTGTCTTTCGCCCATAGCCGTTCAACGCTTCGTCAGTATGCAAAGCCTTGATTTATTCCTGGAGTGCTTTTTGAAGCTTATAAAGCGGTATGACAAATGTCACAATGTACATGGTACTTATGTGGAAAAATAAAGTTATGTTTTATCTTTAATGTCTCATTACATTTTTTGTCTTTCATACACACCTCTGTCAACAGTCACCAGGGGAAACTTATTTTCCGATTGCACCTCGTATATATATATATAGGTTGGTATATAAAACTATTTTTATCGGAATTTATTAAATGTGTTCTTTTATTAACTTAAAAAATATTGTTTTAATAAAATTTCTATACTAAGGTATTCTTTATGTGTACCTTTTCTTGTACACATTCAAAAATATGAATAAAGTTTAATACAGTATGGAGAGGGAAATATGTTTTCATTCTATAAATGTGATAAAGAATAGAATTCCAATAACTGGCATTCGTTTCACATTTCGAAAACTTTTGCATAACATCAATTTTTCCATTGTAGCTGTTTTTTACTATCATATGGATTTCAGTATTACTTTAACACTGAATGTAATTCTATTAAAAAAAAAATAGATTATATTTTCGATACTCTAAAATGAAAATAATTTACTACATTAACGAAAAGACACGTAATATGTCTTACAATTAAAAATATATAGAAAAATTCATATAGTAAGAACGTCAAATTCCATTGTGTTTGCATTTTGTTTTTCCAATATGTCTTACGCTCGTATTCACCATCAACTTCAATTCCCGGTTAAGCGTCAGACTCTCAATCGGCAGCTCAAATTTAATTCACCCTTAACTTGATACGAGCATTAGTAGCACTAAAATAATATTTATTTTTCATACTTAAATCTGTAATTTGATCTTTAATGAAATCCACCTTCTTCCTGAATATTCGATAGAGATAATTTTTCTTATTATGTTAAATGGTTTAATGCTTCTTTTCGGTTATTTATTTCACGGCTATCTTTAAATTCACTTGTAATATAGCATGAAAAATGAACCATACCCAAATGATAATGTCGTTTAATTGTAAAGTTGACTTTACAGTGTAGTCACCAAGTGAAAGCTACCTTAAAGTCATAGACTGGCGAGTTAAATAAATTACAATTTAATTTACGTTGTGGCTGCCACACCTCGTGAACAATTTGCGATGTCACTATGATGTCACGTCGGCTGTCCCTACAGTTTTATTTGTCCAGAGTGGGAGATTGTTGTCCCTACAGTTTAGTGAAAGATGACACAAAATTATCTTACTTAAATTGCATAGTTGTGGAAAAATGAATAACCACATAACAAAAGTGCAGCAAATCGTTTTTTCAAAATTTGACTTGTACCGCGGGATTTGTAATAACGCGTACGATTTAATGTTACACTTTAATTTTATTTACTGTTACGTCTAAATATACAAATTGTGACAAAATTTTAAATTTTGAATAGTAACACCTACATTTGACATAATATTTGAAATTTCCGGTAAATTTTACTTTCGGAAACAGAGAAACAAGTCATTTGGTCAAATAGTTTAGGAATTACTGAGGTTTAAAATTTAAAACTACAATGTTAAATACATTTTTAATCGTTACTAAATATATTGCAATGCGATTAGTTATGCATAGTTTAAAAGAAATAGTTGAAGAATTGAGCTCTAATTTTGGATTCGTATATTTGAACCTTCTAAAAAGTGAAGTATGTTAATAAATGTATAAGTTACATTTCATATATATATATATATGTATTAAGTATATATATATATGTTGGATTTGAATATAAATTTTGTTATGTTTGAAAAAGTGGATCATCATTAAAATAAACTGCAATAATTTTTTCGTCGTGCACGATTATGTAACGGAATTACTTTGCGTGACCCCGTAAAGGAAATATAAATGCTTTCACTGCATACTCTGCAGAAACCATATTTGATTGCATATTAGAAATGCATAACAAATTCATTATGTTTGAAATAATGTAAAATGATTAAAATGCCTGTAAAACGATTTTTCCCCATTGTTTCTAATATAACGAAATAATTTTGAGAGACCTTGTAAATTCTACACATTTCATTTTTAATAGTGATCATGCTACAGTAAATCTCGATAAAAAAATACCAATTACATGATAATACGAGTATATTTATGATAGTTAAAACACGGACAGGCAGATAAACAAACCGAAACCTAAAACACTTTTCAATTATGTTGGAAAATGTTAAAAACATTACTAATACTAAAATTTAATTATTCGAATTTTAATTTTATGAAGGTTAAATTAATTCAAAATATGCTCCAAATATTTCGCGGCTTCTCTGGCAATCTCCCAGAAGTCTTCTGGGAGGAGTGTTGGAAGGCTTGAATATTTTCTTCAATTTTTCACAGTTAAAAAAATTAACAATAGTAAAAAATTATAATATATTATCTGCTTTCTCTAGAAGCCCTTCTTAGTGCTGACGCTCGCTTCCTACGTGTGCAGTCAGAAATAGTATGTTATCATTTTGATTGGTATCTAGTGTCGTAAAGATTATATAAAAATAAGTAATAATTTGCAAAATGGAAATAATGGTGTATTTATTATCATATTTATAATTTACCAGCGGAGTAGAAAATTTGAAAATGTGTCTAAACTGTCGATGTTAGAAAAGTTTTGTATTTTTCCAGAATTAAGCTGAAAAAACGTGTAAAAACACATTCTTTGCTTCGAGAAATTAAAAAAAACTTGCGTAGAATGTGTTTACTACACCTTAACTATCATAAAAACTTTTAACATCAAACGACATATTAAACATTTTGCACAAATCGTTCTTCATATCTACTATCTGTATGTTTGCTAAATAAAATGTAGAAAAATTCTAACTTTCTTTTTATCTTTAATTTGATAATTATGTAATTTAAAAAGTAAAGCATTTGAATAAAGAATTTAAACTACAGATGTGTTATGGTCTTTACTTTTAATGAGGGATAGATAGCATAACATGTCACCATGTAACTTACGAAGGTGGCTAGACTTGCATAAAATTTAAGGCAAGATAAATCCCCTAAACCTTTTGAAAGGAAAGAAATAAACCTACAACGAAATGTCTTTAGACCTAAAAGAGCCCAATTCATCCAAAATACTCAACCCAGCAAATTTTCGATTTTGGCCTACTTTATTTAAATGGAAAA
Organism: Maratus michaelseni; assembly: GCA_963931845.1. NCBI lineage: Eukaryota > Metazoa > Arthropoda > Arachnida > Araneae > Salticidae > Maratus > Maratus michaelseni. The sequence goes on from OZ007593.1 coordinate 214,752,870, forward strand.
ATATGCTACATATTAGCAGGGATTAGTTTCGGAATATATTGTACATTGATAATTGATATTTGTAATAAATGTTGCCAATAATACTACAATTGTTAGTAAATACATTTTCTTTTAAAATGGATATTAATAAGGGAACAAATTTAGTACGTACAATAATACAATATAATATAGGTTTTAATGTTACTTTCATACAATACTTCTCACACATGATTTCTGTTATTTTAATTTACTATGACTTAAGTGCATTACCGCAATGCATTCCCTATTTCGCAAACAAATTCATAAACTTATTTAGCTTAACAAATGCGATTACTCAGATAACAATAGTGGATCTAGCAATGTTTTTAAACCTGACATAAACATCATTTGTAAATATATCTATGAATCACTAACTGGCGATGGTATTATCATTTCAAGCATCTGAATTGTATATACTTTGCTTATATCATACTCCATTCGTATTCAATTAGTTTTGACACTTATAATGAAATCGTTCACGACAATTCTGATATAAATTATCTAGTAAATATTTAGCTTAATCGATAAAATATTTTTGATAAGATGTAATTATATGAGCCGGTGATTTTAAAAATGTGGAAAGTTCATTTTATGTTATTGGTGGATATTTAATGGTTTGCAATTGAATGATTTTAAAAATAATCGTAAGCAGTAATAGACTTACTTTGTATTTGTTCTGGTCTTATTTCCTGTAAATTGAATTTGCAATAATGGTTATTCATGTTAGTTGAAAAAACATATAGTTTTGGAATGCGCCAATGGACTTACCTCAATTTCAAAAGCAATGATCTGTTGAAATCATTGATTTTCTTTGAATAGAATATAATTATAATAAGAAAAAAAGTAATATTTTATTTTATTTACTTATTTATTTTATTATAATATTTCATTCCTCATTAGAAAAGTTACAATAAAACAAAAATTTAATTTCATATTGCAGGAAAAAGTGAAGAAAATAAGAAAAAAGTGTTCAGTAAAAAAATGTATACATATAATTATATTTCTTAATTTATATTAAAAAAAATTATAAAGTATTTATGGTGAAATACTGATTACGCTTGTTAATATTATGCAACATAAAAAATAATCCTATTCAAAGTGGACTTGCTACAAATTCAAAATCAACGTATTTGAAATTTCGTCGGACAAACAAATTACTAGTAACAAATTTATACTGAAATTATGAGATATTTATTGTGAATTCCTTAAAAATTTAAATTTGATGCTGATTTGCAATAATATTTAACTTTAGTTATTTTTTTCACAAAATTGACTTGTCCACTCTCAAAATCAACGGCTCGTTTGACTTGACTAATATAGGATATATTAAAAATTACTAGAAATTTCTCACAAATTAGATTAAATATATAATATTTTTTAACATATGTTTTACAAATTTTATTTTTTATATTATGTAAAACTCTGTGCTCTTTACTATGTGAATATGTTATCTATGTAGAGTGATTATTTTAGTAACAATATACTCATGTACTTTAAAAAATAATAGTTTATGTATAAGAAATGTTTTTATTTATCATGCTGTTGAAGGAAATTACATAATACTTATTTGAATCTCAGATTTTTAAAATGATGATGCATAAACATAAATCACAATTTTATATTATTCACATTTTTAAGTTATACTGTATGCCTGTTAACTCTATTTAGTGTTACCCATTTGCATAAAAATTTAGTATTCTTAGCAGAATCAAATAACTAAAATGTATAAGCAACTGGAGACTTTTTCTTGAGAATAAAATATGTTCTACTTAAAATTTACTAAAAGAAATTTCTGAACTTTTAAAATTTTTATTCATGTATAAACAGCTATTTCTTTAAAAAGATCAAATTTGATCGTTTTTGAGATGAATGTAGCATAATAAAATTCTTCTCGGTATGCATGGATTTCATTCATATTCACAGAATATCTGACATGGATTCAATCGAGAAAAATCATTCTATCTACAGCTATATGGATCCAAATCTATGTCACAAAATTTTACAAAACATTACGTATAATAGTTACACAGCTGAGCATTTCCAAAGAACTGAGATTTGTGATTCTTTAACATTCTTTTGATATAAAATTTGTTTCTTTTCAAAATGTTTAATGCAAAAATGTATACCAACTTCCATCTAAGAGTCAAGTTTTTCATAACAAATTCTGGAATATGAAATCTTGTTTGTCGAATTTTGTAGATCAAAAAGAAAATCTGCAAAATAACTTGCCTATTACTTAGTATGTCAATTGAAGAAATATATTTTTTACAATTATTTGAACGCTTTAAAAATCATAGAGTAAAGATAGAGTCTACTTATGTAAGATATAAATAAAAATTTATAACCTGTCTAAAGTGTGTTTTGTGCTGCAATTTTATAATAAAATAGTATTTTGTCGCTTATAGAAAATAAGTACAAATGTGATTTGTAAAGAAATAATCATTTTAATTTGTATAAAAATTAATAGTTGCATAAAAAGTAGAAGAGTATGAGGAGAGAAAAAAAGTAATATTAAAACATTCCTATTTTCCTTCAAGTGTACCAATCTTGCAGTATCGCAATAAGGTACGTGTTTAACCTGTTTATGCAAAACTTTAAAATTTCACTCCACAATCGTATTTTTGATTATAGGCTGTTTTTTGAATTACAAATGTTAAATGTTCCTAAATATATTTATTACTTTTAGGTAGCATTCATTACAAAAAGTCTGAAGCTACCTATTACAGTACATACGTTCAGAAGGAAGCAATTCCGGAAAAAAGTTCGGTATATTTTCATCGCCCATAACCCTCAGATCCCAAAAACATCCTTTGTCCAAATGTTGAGGTTTATATATATTTATTTATATCTCATTTTTATGTCATGTGATAGTACAATAATTTATGAACTGATTTGGATATGACTGAGCAAATATACAGGAGTTACTAAAGTTTAGACCTAGTTCATTGACCAGTTCATCTGCAATCTTGTTTCAAAATGGCTGAATTATTAAGAATTATAATTCAAATAGATGAACAGAAAAAAAAGTAGAAATTCAAAAATTTTTTACCCTTAAGTGTTCGGCCTTAATACAATACAGTGATTCCGGATTTTTTTCTTTGTTTTACTTCCATATTAAAAAAAAAATGGCTGAGATATAGCAGTTTGAAATTCTAGGGTGGCTGATTTTTCCATAACGAGATTTCGTTTATGAGCTTAAGGAAATGCCACCATTTATCTCACATTTACTTTAATAGTTGTAATCATTGTTGCTACTCTCATACGCTCAAAACTACGCAGTCATATTCACCAGCGTCCAATTCTTGCCACATTTGGTTTTACTCGGCAAAATATCGCCAAAATTGAGTCAAAGTTAGGTCGCCATAAATAAAGCGAAATTGGTGACAGCTGTTTATTTTTTTTTTCCAAATTCCCAATCGAATTCAGTATTGACGAAAAATGGGAATCTTATATAATCGAGTTACGCGCGTTTTACCTTCGTATGTTTGAGAAAATTAGCTGAATTCTTAAAAATAAGAAATAGGAAAGCTACTTTTTTCCTCCTGGTACAGGCCGGCAATTGTTCCTTTTAACACAAAAAAAATATGCTAACTTTTTTCTAAAAGCAAAAGTTTTAACAAGAATTTTCAGAATTTAAAATTATGCTGTCGCATTTTGTAAATCGAAAAGAAATTTGACAAATCTCTGTTTTGTCAAATTGAAAAAGGTTTTATTGAAAGCATTTATGCTATTGATTGTTTAAACACGTAGGAATACATTTATGCATTGTGTAACATATATATGTCCCTTCTATTTTATATTATATCTGCATTTTCTCTTTTCCTTTCATGCTAAGGAATTAAAGAAATGAAAAAGACAGTGATAAATAATTAATCATTTTAATAAATAATTAATCACGATAAAATCCATTTCAAGAATCCCGAGTAACAGAACATGTTTGAAAATCATTTTTTTTTAATTTAACTCTAAAAGATATTTTACATTTAATATACAGTATGCCCACTAAAGTCCCTTGCCACACTCTTAACTTCGGAACGGCTGCTGCTATATTCATAAAAGTGGTGTCTAGGTATAGTAAAGTAGCTACGCGCTACACAATGAAATCGCCTACAGCGCCACCTGGTGGAATACTGCGGAGTTAGCCTTCCTATCTCGAAAACGGAAAGAGATAAGGAAAAAAAAGTGATTTACAAAGTTGTAGAGTATCATCGATTTAGTACAAAAAGACACCTTGTGGACATTAATGCGAAGAATAGAACGGTTAAAAAGTGCATTGTTTTTTTGTGATTTCATACACTATGAAGTGACAAAACGATCTTAGAAAGAAAGAAACAACCAGTTATGAAACAGCAGGTGCGTGCGACCCCTCCACAAACATTGCAGGACATTAAACGATGATATTATGGACGCTTGTGCCACCGTGTCACCATGTATGCTTCAACGTGTGCAACCTGAAATTCAAACTAGCATTCAAATATGCATTGCAGCTGACGATGAGAAGTTTGAACATCTAAAATAAAGGTATATTATTATAACTAGTTGTTGTTTTCTTTCTAAGATCGTTTTGTCACGTTACAGTGTAGGAAATCACGAAAAGACAAATACGTGTTTTAACCGTTCTATTCTTCGCATTAATGTCCACAATTTTTTTTTCGTACTAAATCGATGATGCTCTACAACTTTATAAATCCCTTTTTTCTTTATCTCTTTCCGTTTTCGAGATAGGAATGCTAACTCCGCAACATTCCACCAGGGGGCGCCGTAGGCGGTTTCATTGAGTAGCGCATGGCTACTTTACTATACCTAGACACTATTTTTATGAATATAGCAGCAGCCGTTCCGAAGTTAAGTGGGTGGCAAGGGACTTTAATGGGCATACTGTATATGTTTTAAATTGCACACTAACAAAACTAAAAGGCATTTTTATATACAAAATGTTTATTATGCATTCAAATAAAGTTTTGAAATTTATTAAAAGCTATACATTTGTTTTAGCCGCATACCAGGAATTATTAGCCGTAGAAATTGACAAAGATTTCACTACATACAACAGCCTTTTTGATTCTGGTAATTTCAGTTGTTCAAATGTTGTTCAGTTGTGTTAATAAATTCACTCATTTTAAATGTTGTTCGATTACATGTCTATCAAATTTTGCATTTCATTAAAGTTATATTATTATTTATGATGTCTTAATTTCGTTTTTGACTATCAGCCGGAAGCAAATGCTGAACTATTTATTTTGTTTTAAGTGCAAACGAGTTCATACTTTGTAATTGAGCTGCACGCAATATAGATAGATTTTCTTTTAAAATCATGCTTGAAAATTGTTTAAAAAAAATCGCTGCACCGTGATACAGTTTTCAAACAAATCATATTTGAAAGAACATTTGTTTTTCTGTTCATGCAAAAAAAAAAAAAAAAAATTGTGCGATGTTTAGCACCTAAAATACCTACGATAAAAGCGACATTTATTAGTCAGGTATTGTCATGGTTCGAGGCTAACGAAAAAGAAAGGCTACCGCGGTGCTTTATGCATATCTTTTTTTACAGACCACAGGAGTCACGTGATGCTCGAATGCACCAATGGAGGTGTACGAAAAGAGCATCACGTCACTTTAGCGATCTATAAAAAAAGATAAGTGGAATGCACCGCGGTAGCCTGTCTTTTTCGTTAGCCTCGGTCATGGTTAATATGACGTCAGCGTTACTCACGGACATGTTTTTGCATTATAATATAGATTTGAACACTGTGGATTTTAGGAGCAAACTCGCAGTTTTTTTTTTTTTTTTTTTTTTTTTTTTTTTTGAGAAAGACACACTGAGAGATATTTCTTGTGTCTGGCTGGCTAAAAGGTTTTTTCGTAAATTTCAACATATCTACGAAAAATGGATACATGATAAAGATGAATAAATAAGGATACATGATAAAGATAATTACTAAGGATACATGTGATATATATTTTTCGTCTCATAACCAAACAATGATTTTTTTTTAATTAGTTGAAATTAAAATGTTGTGTTGAGTGCATTTAACTAATTTTGCAATGTGACGTTTTATCTTTTGAAAGTAAATATCTTTATTTTGGAAAGAGTGTGATATCGAAATATTATATACGTGTAAAGAGATGACAGGTGAATATAATTTTTTAACATCCTGATTGAGACATAATAAGTTTTAGTAGTTGTAAAAACGATTTAAATAAAGGAATCTTTTTTCCATTATTTTCTTTTAATATTTCCAAAACACAAAGGTTTTAGCTATACTTTCAAAGATTTCCGTGCAACATTTCTTTTTGTAATAATAAATCTAGACCATTTTGTTTATGTTTTTGTTAAAAATGGCTTTGCATAGGTATGCTTTTTAAAATTATGTCTATGACGCTCCGAACAGTCTTATAAGCATCCGAAATTATTAAATTTTGTTTTTTAATTTATATTTATAATATGACTTGAAATTAAAAGCAAAATTTTATGGATAATGACAAAGTGCATGTATTTTAAAGATGTTTGGATTGGAATAAAAGCATTATCGATTGCTGTAAAAAGTGTTTTAAACTGACACATTTATTCCATTTTGTATTCTCTTTACCGTTTTTCAAAAAACTGAAGTTATTAATTATATTTTATGGAAAGTTATTGCTCTACTATTCAATTGCGGTAAATTTACTTATAAGTTTTTAAAAATATCTGCAAGATTATTGAATTTGAGAAGTAAGGCTACAAAAATCTATCCAAAGTACGTTTATCTATTCTGTAATCGTTTTTATTTAAATTTTCAGTTTATTTTGATCTAGGGCCATCAGATATAAAAATAACGATTCGAAGACAACTATTTAACATCATACAGCAGCAAAAAAATGCCGTACATGAATCAAAATTTCATTTTCTGGAAAATTACTTTTTCATGATTATGTTTTTTATGAGGATGAAATGAAAAGTTTAAAACGCTATTTTTCGTATTTAAAATCTGAACTTAGGAGAATAGGATTTGCAACTAGTGCTCCCGATGCGATAGGTATTTCAGTTATACGTTTAACTGATATACGTATATGCGTATAATACGTATTTAAGAAATACGTATACCTTAAATTATACGTTTAAACGTATCCAGATACGTATAAGCGTATATCGGTTAAACGTATAATTCAAGTATACGTTTAATTCAAGTATACGTATATTTAAAGTATCGTATTTACTTTTAATGCTAATGGATTTCATCAGTGTTACGTCACTGAACTGAGAACAAGTTGGAAATCGGTGGCGTTACTTTAGCAATCTGTATAATATGTTTCATACCTAGAATCTTGTTATTTTTCCCTATAAACGATTATCTATCTATATATATATAAACCGTTCTTGGTATGTATGTTCCTTATACAAATCTACAGTTTTTGTGCGATTTGAACGAAACTTCATGTACATACGTTTTAGAACACGAGTAAAATCACTGTCAACTTTAAAAATTTCTCATACGAATCATTACCACTTTTTTCAAACATTTCCCATAGTTTATCATTACAGAATTTTTTTTTCTCAATTTCTAATGCAATTTTTTTCCCGTTGCATTCAAAGTAACTGCGTATGGACAATCCTTATATATTATTTCTCCTGTCAACATCCCTTTTACTCAGAAAATATGAAACGCAGAACAACGAATGAGATACCATATGAAAGGTTTTAGAACAGGCTTCTGACATAGCCCATTTAACAATTCGTTAAAACATGTTTTTGATTAAAATTTGCTGAAATTAAAAAATTAAATCGGCATTGTTTTCATGAAAGAAATGAAAGGTTTTCCTGAAATTATTGTTGCCAAAAAAAAAAATAAAATACCACATTATATGATGCTCTTAGCAATTATTATAAAAAACACCGCACGGGTTTATTTTATACTTATGATTAAAAAGCGAAATTGAAATTGAAATGTTTAGATTTATATTTCTAAGTCCCATGGTTTTCCCGAAGCGGATGACGTCATCCTCTAATGCAGTCAAAATACGATTGTTATTTTTTTTTTCTCGCGCATGCCTTTAGCAATCTTGGATCAGTTTTTAGTCTAACTTTGATGGAATAAATTAGATGATATTCTGGCTTGACTAACAACTAAATGTTGTTTGCAGATATTTTTATCCTTGCTTTTTCTTTAGAAGTTTAAACCTGCCTCTAATAAATATTACATATTGATAAAAAATGATACTTCTCTATTATCCCGTCGACCACTTTTCATAACAAAAAACTATCACCAAATAAACGGTAGAACGTTGCCATTAGAATATCAAAAAATAAATAAAATATAAGAATTTAAGGACACAATTGTTATTTTAATTAATAAAATAACTACTGAATCAGTAAAACATAATGAAAAATACACGCAAATGTCGAATGTAATACATCTAGATGACGTAACAAACACGCATAATGATTCTAACATCAAGTAAATGGGACTGCATTTTTGGCGTTTAATCTTACAGTTTGGCGGTAGTTTTTTGTTATGAAAAGTGGTCGACGGGTTAATAGAGAAGTACCTAAAAAATATTAGATTTTAGTGCGAAATCTTCGCACGGGCCCTCTGGTATTTTTATAAACCAATTTCAGAATAACTCGCTATAATTTTAAATCTGAAACTGACGTCAATTTTGGCAGATGCGATTTTTTTCACACATTAGAAAGATCACTATAAGTGCTTTAAACGACACAGTACATATATTTAAATGTGTTTGGAGAAAAATAAATAACTTAGCTCCTAATTTTACAAAGGCAAATTGTCTCCACTGGTTTGTTAATATTAAAGTAAATTTTCTAAGAAATAAAAACATATTTTTGCGCATTCATACTCCATGATTCAATTTATTTTATATAATCAAAAATAGTCTGTCAAATATTGACATTTTGCAATCATTACAGCGTAACTTTTTTCAGCTTGAGCTTCAACCAAGGAGGCATATTTAAATTCCTCGTATGCAGGTTGACAGTTAGATACCCTATTAATAAAAACTGCATTTAAAGAAAACAATACAGTATTTTTCATTATTTTTTCTTCAAAAATGGGTGTTAAAACAAATGGGATTAAAAGTAAAATAGTTTATCAAAAAAAAATTAAATGCATTTTTTAAAATATAAAACATTTATTTTAATTAAAAAATTAATATATTTTTTTATAAGTTCAACAACGTGGCGACATTTTCATTTCACCAGCTTCGAAATTATTATTCAATTCTTAAAAGAACTTTTGAAAAATAATATTTTGTATCAAAAACCACATAATTTCAAAATGAAAATTCTGTTTAAATTACATTGTAAATATAATTTCGGAGTTTAGTATTTTATAATATTGTTTAAAATTTTTCTATGAGTGCAATATTATTGGATTTCTTTAATCGCTTTCATGTTTTAAATACAAATGTGCATGTGACGTCACGCACTCAAGTAAAGTCGTTTTTCTGAATTAACTGTAGACTAAAAGTAACAATTCTTGCGGAGTTAGTATTTCATAATGTAATATTTCCTACACATAATAGAATGTATTTTAACTATTTAAAAATTACGAGAAACTTGGCGAAACTTCAAGCAATTTAGCTCAACGTTTTGCTTACGTTAAGTTAACTAACATGCACATTATCTATAAATATAAATGCATATCTGTACATGATTCATGAAGTGAAAGAATTTGTTTTAACTATACACGTATCGGTTCAGAGGAAAATCTACCCCGGTGAAAGTGTTGTCATATTTTAAATCATGTGCCTGTTTTCATTCACAAAATATTAGTATTTTATAGCAATTACACAAAGTAGCGTAATTTGCACAGAATGTATTGGTCGCCAAAGTATAAGTTTAGCATCCTTTTTCCGTACAATTTTCAAGAATATTAAATTACTTTAAAACTACTTTAAAATGCATAAAACATCAGTAAATTTAGATACTCTTTTCAAACGAATAACATTGAGAGTACATTTATTTTATTCGACCGCATAAAAATTGATTGTGCTATGTTTAGAAATAAATGTCTTTACTTTATAAAGATCAAATAAGTTAATCTTTCATAATTGGATTGGACACAAATTTAAAAATATACATTCTTTAATATTACTTTAAAATCCATATAAAATCAGTTAATTGAGATAAACTTTCAAACTACATTTGAAAGTGTATTTTTTTCTAATTGATACTTTAAAAAAGGAAATTATGCGATATTTAGTAGTTACAAATATGCAGTACAAGCAAAATTTAATGGGTAGGTCGTTGCTACCGTCAATATGATGTCGACATTACTCACTGATATGTTTTTGTTTTATAATATAGATAGATGCCATATGAAAGCGAATTTCGCAAAATGTTACGACATTTGGTAATTTTTTTTTCAATGTCACGAAAATCGTATATTTTTATATTGTATTATCAAAGAAAACGAGCATTCTCATTTATAAATCTGAAAAATTTTACTATCGTTGAGTTCAAGTAACGCTTTTTTTTCTAATTGTCTTTTTTATCGATTATGGTTGAGTATGCACAAATCATATTGTCGTCATTGTTATTGTCGTATTATTGTATTTTAATTTATGTTAACCCGGAAAAAGCCGGAGGGTTCTGCTAGTTATAAATATATAACGAAAGTAAAAAGACTTTTTGAGCAAATAAGGAGAATATACACGTTTCAAGTGTATTGTTAATCCTTATTAAGTATATTCTTTCTTTTTTAAATAAAAAAATATATATATTAATTTTTGTGTGCGTATACTCAAATTGCACCCGGCGGGTCAAATGTTGTTCCCTCCACGGTGCTAATGTTTTCTACTCTGTGTTAATGTATAACGCAATTTCATTTTTTTAACCATGACACTCGTGGTATTGACGTATTCAATTTCGTCGAATTTTGACGTATTCAAGCGTTCTGATCAGTTAAGTTAGAAAATCTCTGAAAATATAGGTTATTCCAGTGGGCTTAAAAAATAACTTTTTAAACAAAATGACAAAAAAGGGAATTTTCAGTAATTCAGTGAAAATAAAATAGAAATAAAATATCAAGTTGCAAATTATTAAGAAACTATACTAAGAACTTAAAAGGAGATTATCCTTCTTTTAAAAGTATACAGTGCACAAAAAAGAACTTCTACCCAGACAGCGAGTCATGCAGAAACTTGCGTGGAAAATAACATCCAAGGTTTTCATCGTCTTATGCTAACTTATTGCAGTCCTGGCAATTTAGAAGTCATATGTTGGATGTTCCCCCAGTGAAGTAACAGCAGTGCAGGGGGTTAATTTATTTGGATGAATTTTTAGAGAATTAAAATTAAGAAAAAATGCGTTCTTTAATTCTGCAGAATATTTTCTTTTCATTTGACTGATTTAGAATTCATTTATTTAAAAAAAACATTCTTTTGGTTCATATGCATCGCATACTTACAATAACCTGCACGTCAGATTTAAAATTTCTAGCTTCAATATTTTGATTAATTATGATTATTAACTTTTCCCAATCATTTTATGATTTTAAATCTAGAATTGTCACACGTTTTACGCTTTGCATCACCTTCAAAGCAATTGTACAGAATATAAATGCAGAATTTGTTGAAGTAGAGATTATTGTTATCATTATCGTGAGAGAATGTTTGAAATAGGTTTCATGGTTCAGTGGTGTCAAAATTTAAGTTTCTGGGCCTAGTAAATCGTAATTTAGAACGTTTTCAGATCATTTCATTCTCTTTAATTTCGATTCTTTTAGAAATCGCTCTTAGCTGGCTATTTACGTCTTAAAAGTAACCACTATGCCAACTTTCACATTTTTATCTCCAACAATATTAAAGAAATCGAAATTTTAGAACATGTTTTTGCTCCTGCAACCCCCTTGGGCTTAGCAACCCCCTTGGGCTTAGTGGTACATGTAATGTAGCCTATGATAGGGCAGAGATCTTAACCAATATTTTTGAAATAGTATCCGTAGTTCAAGATGTTACCCCTACAAAAAAAGAAATAAATGCTTCTTCTTTATAAAATTAATACAGATAAATCGATATTTCTTTAAAGAGATAAAACTCGATTGTTTTTTATATGAATGTAGCATGCTAAATTTTTATTTTGCATAGATTTATGGTTTTATTTTTCACAAACCATAAAAACAGAAAATGTTCATAGATTAGGCTAAGAAAATGAATTGTACCAACCACTACTTGAGACCTAATTTACGTCATAAAAAATATCCAAAAGTTAATTTAGTACATTAGTTCTCTTTCAAATTTTTATGGCAAAATGCATGCTGTCATTTAAGAGCCTATGTTTTTGCATCGAATTGAGGATTTCAGAAATTCTACTATTAAATTTTGTATGTCAAAATAAAAATCAATGCAATATCTTGGTAATTCTGTATATCATTTTGTAAAAGATTTCATTGAAAAGTTTTAAGCACTTTAATGTAGAAAAAATTGTGCACCTTACAAGTTTTCCAATCTTCAACAAGTTTAATGCTCAAAAACAAGAAAATTTATGAAGTGCTTAAAACAAGGTTGGCTATTGTATGTTTTGATGACTCAGGGTCTTCCGCAAGAATTATCAATTCTGCTACTAAAAAAATAATAAATTGAAGTTGTGTAACTTTATCAATACCATTTTAATGAAATACAATAATTTTGAAATCCCTTCTTTAAACATTTGATAACTTACATTTCTAGATTATAATTTATAATGTATTGAAAAGCTACATATTTTTGAAATGTGTATTAAAGGATAGTATAAAGTATTGTAAAATAGAGAAACAATGTAATTTTTTTTAGCTCAGATATTCTCATAATTATATATATATATATAACTACGTAATATAATAAATTATACGTAATATACGTAATATAATAAATTAAACTACGTTTTATTTATTTTCTGTTTTAGAATAGGAACAAAAAAATATTGAATGAACATAATAACAAAATATATCTACATTCATTTTAGTTTGCGTTACCCTTGTCTTGCTTTACAAAATATGACTTGACAAATTGTAGTCTGTTTTATATGAAACAAAATCGAAATCATACCAAATGAAGGTAACAGTAGGTAAATTACAAAATTATATGATTAAAAAAAGCTACGAAATAGAACTAAGAGTTCATTTTCTGTATTAAATGAGGATATACTTGTGTAAATAATATGTTGAATCGTTTTAATTTAAATGTTTACAAAGCGTATGTATTGAAAGGAATGCTTATTTGTTTTAGAATATTAGACTTTATGCTATACATAATTAAATCTTATTTAAAGGGACATTCATATTCTTCCAAATGTTAACTAAAAAACAAATATACAGCAACAAATAATCTTTTAACATTCTTTCTCTTACCAAAAAGTGCGTGATATTTTACACATAAAAAAGGATTTTTCCCAAATAGCATATTTGACTTTTTACTTTTCCAACTAATTTGAGCATTATAATAACTTCTATATGCGAATAAATGTTGACTAGGAAATATTAAATTACATTTCAGCAGAAAAAAATCTTCTCACATCATAAAATTGAAAGTCAAACAAAACATATAACATCACTACTAAAGTATAAAACGAAAGTTTTCGAAGAACAATATTTCCTTAAAATTACTTTCTGTTCTAGAGATATCGATCGGTTTTGAGATACAAATCCTGTCGAGCTAATAGAATATGAAACAGTGGAACTGTCATCTAAAAGGATTGTGCATTCTTGGATTGTGCACTTTCAGCACCAGTTAAAATTGACACTTTGATTAACCGGACTGTCCTTATCTATACATTATGGTCTAACAGCTATTTTAAACATTGGTAATTTAGAAAAATCCTTCGTTACTATCACACTTTATTTCGCAATCACAGTAAACACATGAATCCGAATTCTAAAATCGATCTAGTTCAGAACGGATAAATTAAATGTTGCCTTTTCTCTTTACGTCTATGATAGAAAAGTAATGTTTATGAGATTTTCAGAAAACAATTTTAATAACAAAATGGTGACATGATTTGCTGCATTGCGTACTTGAAAAATTATTTTTATTTAATTGGAGTTATCTTTGTTGGCTGTGCATAATATTGCTTGAACAATAAATTATTCTTTCATTTTGTATGTGAAAACAATATTCCCAAACTTCAAATATAATTTCAAAAATAGTACATTCACCAAATGAAATAAAATAACACAGCTGTAAAAAAAAAGTTGTGCAGTATTTTAATGACGATTTAGTTGTTTAAATGATATATAATTTAAATAATTTTGGAAAGTTTTACATTGAAACGAATACATAGTCCTTATAAATACAGTCGAACCCGATTAAGACTCCCACGGTTTATACACGATCCCGTTTAATATGCGGATATTTTCTGGACACTTGAACATAGCCCATAAGACTAATGCAAATAAATCCTGTTTAATACGCAAACGTTTATTACGCGATCTCGCCTAATACGTGGTAAAGTTTCGGTCCCTTGTGCAAAAAAATCACGCTAATACACAAATTCATACACCAATATCGAATTTATTTACTCTTCTTGAAAACTGCTAATTTAAGATGACTTTTTTAATTAAAATATTTACCACAATTTCCGAATAGTAATATTTGTTTTACTGAGTAGGAGAATAATTAAGGCGAATATTAGTAATGGAAAATAGTCATAGATATTCCGCTAACTTAGCAACATTACAAATCGTCTTTGATCCCGCTTTTAATATTATTTGATTCTCTCTTCATGGATATTTTTACTGAAGTAGAGAAAGACAGACAATTTTTGTCTATTTTTGTTACTTATTTTTCCTTCTTTGCGCTGTTTATATTGTCGATTCTTGTTTTTTTATTTCTCGTACAATGTAGTAAATAAAGCCTCCCCAGGACTATATGTTTTTAACGTATTTGAAGAGAAAGGGTCACGTTCTTTCGTTTTCAGTTCTATTTCTTCGTCCCTTTCTTCTGTGCCTGCTCCTGTTTTTATTCATGGCCGGGGCGAAGAATGCGCAATGAAGTCAAGTCGTCTCTTATTGTGTTGTCGAGTTTTAGCAATTTTTCTCTTAATATGGAGATTAGTTATTGAATGAACAGGAAGGCACTATCTGCTTCAGATAAATTAGACAGTATACAAAAATATGTCTCTGAATTCCATATTTTGATCCATGTGTTTTCAGTTATTATTTCAATCTATCCTATAAATGTAAACCATGAGTTAAAGTTGAATACAGTTAAATTTTAATCTAAATATGCATATAAACAACAATATTTGACCGTAATCATATAAACTAAAGTTATGAAGTTCATTTACACGATTAGATGTGTAAATAAGCTCAGTTCCTGCAACTTTGTGGAAATCACGTTTAAAAAGCGAACTCGCTTAACACGCGACTTTTGTCCAGTCTCTTGAAACGCGTCTTAACCGGGTTCAATTGTATTTTAATTTATGCTAAAACAAATTAAATATTTTTATTTAAGAGAACATTTACAAACTTTTAATATTCAGTAAAAGTGAAAAATATTTCAGCATTTTATATTCCAACAGTCTTCCTCTTACCAAATAGTATTTAGATCATTTTCTCATAACACATATTTTTCCATAAAACACAATATTTCATTTTTCTTTTCTACAAAAGAAGTATTAAAAGAACTTTTCGATTCGAATCAACTTGTCTGAAAATATTAAATTACCTTTTATCAGAACAAAGTTTCCCCGGTCATAAAATTGATAGTCCCACTAAAAATGCACTATCGCTATAACAGGAAATAACCGCACAGAAAAAGAATATTTCATCAAAATTACTTTCTATTCTAGAGATATCGACAAATTTTAAGTTATAAATCCAGTCAAGGTATGAGATGAGAATATGAGACGGCCATCTGAAACTTGTATTCGTGCATTTGGTAGGTTTATCACCGGTTAAAACTGACACTTGGATTAATCGGACTATCCCTTCTTATACTTTTGTCTATCAGCTATTTTAAATAGTATTAGCTCAGGAATTGCCTTTGTTACCATTGTACTTTATTCCCCGGTGACAGTAAGCAACATGAATCAAATATGAAAAATAATTTCAGTTCAAAAGGAGAAGCTGAACTTTTTCCTTTTCTGGATAGATGTGTGAAAGTTGAGTAATATTCATCTTCAGAGAGTTACTAAAATGTTCCCATGTTTTGCTGTATTCAGTGCGTAAAAATTACGATATTTTTGATAAATTTTGAATTTAGATTTAGGAAACAAACTGGATAAAAAGATCATTATTTAATTACTTAAATGTGCTCTATAATTACTTAATCTATATGAATACACAATAATTTAATTAAATGCATTTTAGGAAAGCCTTTCTTAACAGTCCACTTTTGACTTTTTGACTGCAATCGACAGAAATCAAAATTGAAAAAAAAAAATTCAGAAATTTTGTTCTAACTTTCTCCATATTTAGCTTATTAGATTTTAATATCTGTTTTATGCAGTGCAGTTGCACTTAATATTGCCTACGCATTTATTATACAAGAAAATAATATAAATCACACCCGTGCTCCACGAATTTCTTTCCTCTTCTTTCACTGTGTCAGCCGGCATTCCTAAAAATGAATAATAACAAAAGAGAACTATCTTTCTCCATAGTTAAATCCAAACCGCCTTTTCGCTAACGAATTTCATCATATATATAACCAAATCTAAATTTATCATGTATCACGTGTATGTTCTAACGTATTTTCATTCAAATGTATTTCAATTCAATTGTCCAGGAATTTTTTTTTCCTGTTCTCATGCCTTTTGACTGTACCCTCGAACCACAAAATCGTACAACCCCCTTCTTCGCACGAACTTATGCTGGGACTACCATTATTCCATATTAACTCATTTTATTCAGTAAAATACTTTGTTTCTTCGCATGTTTCTCTCCAAATTCACAAAGCATTGACGATGAAGTAAAGAAGCCACACGCCAAAAATAAAAATTGTAAATGTGTTTGAAGAGATTCAGTATTCAGATTTTCCTTTGCATCGATTGTAATTAATATCTAAATCTCCTAACCTCTTTTCAGTGAATTGTGCCTGTATGTAATGAACCTGTAAACTAGTATCAACTGCAATTAAAGTACTTTGGATATTAAATGAAACGTGCTTTCCTTTCCCGTTTTGCTTACGGCAAATTCCAATTCTGTTCCGGCATCTTAAATTTCTATCTGCAATTTAAGTCTCGTGAAAAATCGCTGCTTCTATAATACACCCAACCAACAATAATTAGCAACACCATATTGCCACATAAAAATTTCTACGTTTTGTCACTGTTAACGAGATCTGCTGTTCTCCACCTTTTCCTGAACCCATAACTTGAAATGACTGCCTTCCAAATGCCATTCCTTAGAGGGCATGGTACCTAAGGGTTCATTCTTATGGAATTTATTATCACGACTACCATAATGAAACGTAATTAACACCTTTCTGAATTGTTTATCATATATTTGATAACTGCTCTAGAATATCATTAGGACATGGAATCGTAGATATCGGTCACATAATCGTTCCTTTATAAAGGTGTTATAATAGATTTTAAATCGTTTTTAATAACTGCAAAAGTTTTGGTCCTTGATTTATAAATTTTAAATTTATTTCTTTAAGTTATTGTTTCGTAAAAATTTTATTCTTAAAAAACTGCTTTATTAGTAAAAAAATATGACGGTACTTTATTTTATATTTTTTCTAAATAATTATTCACTGAATCATAAAAAATAGTCTCATTTCCAACGCAGTATAAGAAAATATTTGAAAATTTGATGAAATAGTTATTTTGCATCTGATTTAAATTTATCATTTCACCCTTGGGCGTCTTAAAAATAGATTTCTTATCAAATAATATTAAGTCAATCTCATTTTCAAATATATTTAGAAATGGAAATGTTGAATTTTATTTCGTATAATCTTTCAAAGCCGTTTACAATATTATTGAATTTCGTGCACTTTTCAAAACTTGTTTGTGTTGCTTGTTTTGTTTCTCTTATTTCAAGTTCGTTTTTTTTTAAATCTTCAATCCTTTTTAATCTTATTTAAAACTATTCTTGCTACTTTTTTCATTTTACTGGCTGGTGATGCATCCGGATGTTTTGAATTTAAATTGCTTGAGATCTTTCGATTCTTTGGAGTAAAAAAAGAATCTCATTTAGAAGAAACTATGATATTAATTTTATTAAATAAAGAATTTCAAGTAAGTAATAATATTTACAATGTAAGTTCAATGTGTATTCAATTGGATTGCACATTGTCAATGTTTCATTTGTAAAAAGCATTGCGTTCTTTTTATATTTGTGATTTAATATCAGTCCTGATAAAATAAAAATTAAGTCATTTTAGCAAAATTATACAAAAAGTATGTCACTCAGACTAATTTATTCAGAAATATTCCAAATTTAGGAATTAATATATTTGTTGACAAAAGCGTGTCCTTCTTCTTTCTCAATCATTTCGCTTTTAGTGGGCTTTTGGGAAGTTTATTGGATGTCTAATTAATGACACTTTTTCTACAGGAACTGTAGATAACTAATAGTACTAATACTAATAATACTAATAATAACTATAACTAATCTTAACTGTGACTGAAACGAACTGAAAATGAGCATATGCTCTGTGATGGATATTATAGAATATGAGTTTGTGTATTAAAGGGTTATAAAAAAGTGTGGTTTCCTATATGAGATAGATTAGTGTATGTTCCAGTGTTATTTGTATATTTAATGTTATGTCATTAAAGATATGTGCCTCGTGATCTTAGCTCAGTCTTAATTTACACGCACGCAAACCCGAAAACAGTTTACAAAAATGTCAGTTTTCTGGCTCAAACGTTCCGCTTTTAGTTTCCTTGTGAAACGTTTGAATCGCGATCATTAAAATATAATTAGTTGAGAATGAGTGTTCCTTCTTTAAATGTATTTGTTCTTAAAAATATTAAAGAAAGAATAATATCTTAGAAATTTACGTGATTGTAAAATTGTCAGAATTTATATGACATCCTCGGATACATAAGAATATCCCACGTTAGTTTTGTAGTCAAATTTACAATGTCTATGAGGGGTGGGAGTGAAATACAAACAGACTGCCATTATGTGAATAATTTTATATGTTAATAAATGTTGAAAAACATGTATAATCTACTTTGTAATCGTAGATACTTTTGAATATTTGAATAAACAAGACATTGCCCTCTTTTTCTTTTCTTACGTTTCGAAATTTAGATATCATTTCTCTTTATTACATTCTTTTGTTGGGTGTAACACTCGTTTGAAAAGAAGTCTTATCGGTTATTGATTCTCTGCATCGATGACTCCTTTGAAGCAAAGTGTATCAAAAATACGTGTACTTCGACATCCCTGGAAGGTATCCAGATGTACGTGCTTGGCCCGACTTAAAGCTTCGAATTTTATCCAGACATTTATTCTTATTTATTTTTTTATTTTTTTTTGCCCAGAAGTAGCAGGAAAATTTGGCTAAATTTAGAGAAGAATGTTTCGAGTCGCAAAAAATTGTAGCTTTGTTATATGTATCAATGTAGATTTAGTGATGAATGATATTAATTTGCGTTTAGATTAATAGATTTGCTTAATAGAATGACAATTCTAAAGCAGTAATTGACAATTTGGATATAAAAAGAATGACATTCTATGTGGATCAGAAAATGAAATGTTCTTCATACTATAAATATATAATTCCCAAATAGGATCTAACGGGGCAGTTTTATTTTTCAATTGCTTTTAATGCATCTAATAATAAAAAAAGTTATATCTATTGATCTTAATAGTATTTTTTTCTGTTTGGTTGATATTGTGATTCCATCGGACACTGAAATGTGCATTGGAAGCAGTAGCGATATCTCTTTGACAATTATCATAGATGTTTTTTTTATTCTATAAAACTATTTTAACTGAACCATCGTGAACAATTTCAATATTAAATTGTAGTAATTGCTTAAAGTAATTCTTTGATTTAAATTTCTTCAACGTGTTTATGATACATCTTTCTATAAAACTACCAGTTTTATGTTTTAATATTCGATTTTTTTTGTAATATATTTTGAGAAATTAAACAAACGACTATAAATTCAATTACGGCATTAGATGCAACATTGGTTATTTTTTTAGAATAGAAATACACAACTTTTAATCAAAACAATGTATATATATATATATATATACACATCTATGTTTATAAGGTATAAAATACAGACCGAAACTTCTAATTATTTACTATTTTCCCTTTATATATCAAGCGAATATCGTCCATCGCGAAATTATAAAAATTAAATCCGATGGCATGATATATTTAATTTATTCCTGTTCGATCCCATTAAGACGTCAAATTTTTATTTCGTGATTTATCTGATCCACCCAAGCAGAATAACATATAACTGCACGCAAATCTTCTTTCGAAGATGTATTGGTCGTTTGAATGGGAATAAGGTACCAAGCCATTTCCAAAAAAGAAAATCTGTAGTTTTAAAATCGTGTTATTTATTTTATATCTGAGGTAGTTCCTTTGTTTCACGTCACTTTATTTTTTACATCTTTTAAATTTGTTAAATCAGTATATAAGGGCATGTTTTAAGACGTGTATTTATCTAAGTGTTAGTTCTAAATCATGGTAAGATTTTTTAGAATACAAACCCGGCAGTAAACTCTGCAGACTGACTTAATCGTTGTACTTCGTAAAAGTTGTTTTAATAATAAACATAACTTCCATATTTAAATGTAATAAATGTTAAAAAATATGTATAATATACTTTGTAATTAAATGTACTTTTGAATAACGTTGTCTTCTTTTCCCTTTGTCACTTTTTTCAGAAATGCAGATGTCATTTCACTTTCTTATATTTCTTTGTCCAGTATAGCTCTCATTTGAAAAGAAGTCATCGGTTATTGATTCTATGCATCAGTGATCCCTTTGCAGGGAAGTGTAGCGTAAATACGTGTACTTCAACATCCCTGGGGGTATCCTGATATACCTGCTGGGCCTCACTTAATGGTTCGATTTTTATCCAGTCCTTTATTCTTATTATTTACCGTGAATTAGTAGGAAAATTTTATTTATTTTAGAGAAGAATGTTTCGAGTTGCAAATAGTTGGAGATTTATTATAAGAATCAATGTAGTTTTAATAGAGAACGAAATGATATTGTTTTCAGATTGATAGATTTATCTTATATGAAGAATAGTAATTCTAAAGCATTAATTGACGATTTAGAAAAAAAAGTTATGTTATTCTATGTGGATCGAAAAATGAAAGTTCTCTGTACTTTAACCCTTCCTTTCCCAGATAATATTCAATGGAAAATAATTTTTTAGTTGTTTTTAGTGCCTCTACTAAAAATAATATGTATATTGTTTTTTAATTATTTGGTCGAGAATGTGATTTTACCGCACATTGCCGAGTACATTGGAAACTGTAGTGATATTTCTGTAGCAATCATCACACATGGGATTTCCAAATTTGTTTCGCTAAAAGTAAAATATGAAAAAAATGGTCTATAAATTCTTTTAGAATCCTTCTTAAACACAAAATTAAGAGTTAACCACTTTTGGAAATTTCGAACTATTTTTTTATCGCTTAAAATACACTTTACATACACGAAAATCATACTTCATTATTCATTTTTTAGCACTTTCCAACCTAGTTGAAAAGTGCTTATGACTTCGGTTTGTCTGGCCGTCTGCCGTCTGGCCGTCTGGCCGTCTGCCGTCTGGCCGTCTGGCCGTCTGCCGTCTGCCGTCTGTCCGTGCTCTAACTCCCGTAAATATGCTCGGATTGCTCTGCAATTTTTATATGTTATTATCGTTATCTATAGCATGTTCCCTATAGCATGTTTCAACGGAAGTGTGTAGCACTTATAGTTTTTTTACAGGGACACTCAAAAGAATTCCGTTACATTGCGGTCTATGGGGAAAAATCATTTGCTGTTTATTTAAATAATGTTTCACTATTTTAAACGCATTGAAATTTATATATATCACTAAGGTGCATTAGAAGAAGCTTAATGTGGAACAGGGTGTGCATAGCACTTATAGTTACTTTACAGGGACAGTAAAAATAATTCCGTTACATTACGTCTATGGAGAAAAATCGTCTGCGGTTTATTTAAATAATGTTTCACTATTTTAAACGCATTGAAATTTATATAGATCACTAAGGTGCATTACAAGAGACTTACTACGGAATATTGTGTGTATAGCAGTCATCGTTCATTTACAGGGACACGCAAAAGAATTATCTACTGTATGTTAACAATAATTCCTGGAAGTGCGTTTTAAGTTACTGAACGCGATTTTAATGTTAACTTGCTTTTTGTCTATTACGTGGTGTGTATAAATTCTGTAGATCCTATACAGGGCAGCACAAAAGTTCGCGAACACATTTCTGTTTATTGACAAACTCCAGACGGAGAATTTTAAAATGTGCTACACGTTTCCTAACTGAACTAAAATTTAGCATCCTATGTAGTATATATACAATTCTATATATCCTATACAGGGCTGAATAAAAGTATTCGGATATTTTTCCGAATATTGTATATGTTGGAAATTCCTGAAATTATGTTTTTAAATATGTTATGCGTTTTCCAAATTGTTTACTTAGAAGTTATCTTTTAGCTTATTAAACGGTATGATTTGTAAAATTATTTTGGAAGCGTTGGAAAGTGCTACATAATCTATGCTTGACGCATGATTTTTCGTTCTTGTTTTAATTGCTTAATAGGCGTATAGCCAACAACATAGTGAAAAAGTACCGAAGCCGGGACTCGAACCCGGGTCATCAGATTAGCGCACTGACGTTCTACCAGCTGAACCACTTGGGGGGGGGGCAGCTTAGTACACTTTGGATACTCAGCCTGGAACTTTTTCACCATAACAAGTTGGCAAGGCTACAAACGCAGCACAAGATGGAATATTTTCCGTGAGCCGCCAGACCTGGGGCAAACACGAAATCAAAGAAAATCCAGCATCGACAGTTGAAATAAATTCATATTTAATACTTGGAAAATTTTCCAGAGAAAATTCCTCACGCCTTGCATCCATGTTATTCAATTTTTTTAATTGCTTAATAGGCGTATAGCCAACATTGTGAAAAAGTACCCAAGCCGGGACTTGAACCCGGGTCATCAGATTGCAGTTGAAATAAATTCATATTTAATACTTGAAAATTTTTCCAGAGAAAATTTCTCACGTCTTCTTATGCTGAAAAAGTTCCAGGCTGAGTATCGTTCCCAAGTAGTTCAGCTGGTAGAACGTCAGTGCGCTAATCTGATAACCCGGGTTCGAGTCCCGGCTTGGGTACTTCTTCACTATGTTGGCTATACGCCTATTAAGCAATTTAAAAAAAAAGAATAATATGGATGCAAGGTGTGACAAATTTTCCAAGTACTAAATATGAATTTAATCATATTTTATTAGCCGGATATCGAAAGTGAAAGGTGAAATTTTCAAATTGCGCCATAGCTAGCAAACTGTAATGAAAATTTTAAGTGCATTTTCATCAGAAGAGTTTCTAAACAAAAATAAAATTTCATTTGTGCATAAGAAATTTGTGTAAATTGATTTTTAAAAAACATCGCTTTTCTTAAAATTCCCGGCCTTAAATTTCACGGCGTATAATTTCTGTTACACATTAACCCCTTCAAGGATGGTGGTTTATATTTGGACAACTTAATTTTAATCCCTAAATGCCGCATTTTTTTTTGAAAATGTTTTGAAAATGAACAAGACCTTTTACTCACAGTGTTGTGTATCTAATGTCTAATGTATGCATATTAGAAATTTCTAACGTTAGAATGTTTACATTTTACAAATATTGTATTAACATATGAATTAAATATTTAGCAATTTCATTACAAAACTTCAAATATAAAACCGGTACTTGACTAATAGGGTTAGTCATTGCAATTTTTCAGATACAAGGCCAATATTATGTCATTGCATTATTTGCGCAATTCCTGTTACTCATGTAACTAATATAACCTATATTGTGGGGTTTTTAAGAAATATTTTGTTTTACATCAGTATAGTTTAGAAGATAATTAGAAATATAGAATTCATGAAGAGAAAATTATTTTATTTTCCACTTAATAGAATAAAATAATAGTGTAACATTTTATAATGTTATAATTTTATTAATAAATTGATGAGCTTAAAATGCAAATAATGGTATATTATGTTGATAGAAAAAGCATTGTATTTGTAATTAATAGCAAAGTGCTATTGTTCCTGTTTAATTTAGTTTAGCTTTTTTATGGCCGAAAATGGCATGAAATATTTCCTTAACATTTGGGTGTTTATATACGTTTCAAATATTGCTTCAGTATTGGCAATAAAATGTTTCTTTAATAGTGTTATTTCATTTGAAATTTTACCAATATATAGAAAATGTTTTTTAGATATTGATGTTTCTTTGGAAGTATTTCTGTTAACCGCTCTATTAATATAAATATAAATTCATAAAATTTAGACAATGTATCTTCATTAAAAGACGTTTACTATATTATCTTTGTTTATCTCACAAATTTCGTTCAACGAGAAATTAAAAAAATATTCAATCAATAGCATCACTTTCGACATTCTCGCCTATCCGATTCCATTAAAACATGAAAATCATTTCATAATTTATTTAATAAAACTAGTAAAAGCTGCATCTGCGTGAATGTTCTTTAACGAAATACAAATTTAGTTTGAACGATTAAATTTTGATAATTCATTTTAAAAAAGTGATGTTTGTAGTTTTAATTTTTTTATTTTTATAACTTTAATGTGCGTTTATAGCTTAAGTAGTTGTTTCTTTCATAACATTTTATTTTTGAAATATAATACAAATTTTAAATTGTAAAAAGAGTGCATTGTTTAAAACCTTCTTTTGTCTATATGATCAAATATCTTTAAAATTTAGAAAACTATATATAAATAATACATCCTGAATAAAAAAACAAAATGTTTGTTATTTTTTCCTTGTTTTTCCGTCAAATGTCGTCCATCGTGAAAATATTTATTAGGATGATTACTTGCACTCATGAATATTTGACCCCGCAGGACATTATATTTTTGTTTCATCATTTAACTAACCCAATCAGCAAGATATACATTTGTACGCAAACACTTGTTTGGAATATACATAGACTGTTTGAATTTTACTAACATTTTAGAAATTTCTTAGATTTAAAATCTTCATTTTTCTAATTTTATATACGATCTTCTTTTACACATCGTATTCTGTGGATTCCTTTATTTTATGCCATTTAATAAGTTACAAGTATTAAATATATAATCATTAAAAAAAGAGCATTATATAAAACATATCATTCTCCAAATGTTCTAAATCGTATACGCTTTATTAGAATAAAAATCGGTGAGTGAAATTTTTCAGTAATAGGACACGTAAAAGTTGAACTTGTAGGAACTAGACTTGTAGTAAGAAACTAAAACTCAAGTAAAATAATCAGATAATTATATTTATACTTATAACAATTTAAATAATAAATGTTATATCAAAACCCAATTTCACACATTATATATATACATTTAAAAATATTTTTTTCAATATACTGATAATAATAAAAAACTAAATATTTGCCTGCAAATGTACGAATTTTAGATAATACACCTTGAGTTAAACAACAAAAGGTAAAATAATTTCCCTTTCTTTGTCACGCAAATTTTGCCCACTGTAAAATATAATAATTAATGCCATAACATGATTTACTCTATTTACCCCTGCTAGATTCGACTAAAACATTAAATGTTATTTCTTCATTTATCTATCCTAACCAATTTAAATTCATCTGCACGCAAATCTTCTTCTAAAGATGAATCGATTTTTTAAATGATAATGTTTTACAAAGTCAGTTCTAAAAAGGAATATTTGTTGTTTTAAAATCTTTATTCTAATAACATATTACGTATTGTTTTTTATGCCTCAGGCTGTTACTTCATTTTATGGCATTTTATTTTTATAACTGTTAAAAATTGGAATATGGGTGCATTATTTAAAACACAGTTTATTTAAATGTCTGTTCTACTTATAGCTGTTTATCA
Source organism: Maratus michaelseni (assembly GCA_963931845.1). Classification (NCBI taxonomy): domain Eukaryota; kingdom Metazoa; phylum Arthropoda; class Arachnida; order Araneae; family Salticidae; genus Maratus; species Maratus michaelseni. The sequence continues at coordinate 214,778,905 of OZ007593.1, forward strand.
GAATAAGAATTCACGTAAGGATTCACAAAATTATGGCACTTAATCACTACACTTTATAAAACATGTATCTGCCTGTAATTATCATATTGCTGCCTGCAATAGTTAAACGAAATAAAAGCTTTTCTTTTTATAACCGTGCTGGGGACAGGCAGCATGTTTACAGTATATTTGTACGGATACAGACAGGAGAATATTTTACAGAGAAATGAGTTTTCAAGTCCAAAAATCAGCAAATTTGGTTTTATTTTTCATAAAATTTTTACAAATAAAGAAATTTTTGAAGTTAAAATTTTATAATCTGTCTAAAGTATAAACATTTAACGGCATTTAAAATACATATTAATAACACCGCAGCTGTTTAGTTTTTTGTATAATCATTTATAACAATATCTAGCACTAATAAGACACATCTAATTCCAGAATCGGGGTTCGAATCCATGCTTCTTTTAGAGAACCAGTATTTCTCTTTGTGACGTTTTAGGTGCAAAGCCCTCTAAAGTGTTCATTGCGCAGGCTAAGATATGCCTGATATCGGTCATAAGAGTTCCGCTTTCCGTTTTAAATATATATATATATATATATTTATATATATATATGTCATGTTTTCACTTGTATCACCGTATTTATTTGTAGATCAATTATCCAGGCGAGGGTTTCCACCGAGGAATTTATAGTCGGGCGCCGAGAATCCAAAATTATAGTGTGCGTACAGAAGACAAATAATAGGCAGTCGGTTCCAGTTCACTTTTGATTGGAATCCAGAGAAAAATGGAGGCCATGCTTTACTATTTAAGATGATAATTCCGTAAATGATGATTTTTAATACCGTGGAGAAACTTGGTGAATTAATTTAATATTGAAGGAGACATTTGTTCTTAACAGGCAGTCGTCTTTTCTATCGGCAGCCAAGGAGATTTATTCCATGGTCGTGAAGAACGCGTCGGGGTTACATGTACAACCGGCCCCAGGAAAAAAAACTGACGCTACGCGGGAAAACTCCGCGTATAACTATTATCTAACGCCCCAGAATACAGTTTCATTAAACAGTCTTTCGACCAATCAGAGCTACGGGACTAAATTATCTGGCGCTATGATTTTGAAGCTATCAGACTGTAGGCTGAAAAAGTGCGGGAAAAATATTTCTAGAACATTATTTCACTTTTGTATATTTCACTTTTGTATCACTTTTGTATCGCACTTTTTCAGCCTACGGTCTGATAGCTTCAAAATCATAGCGGCAGAGAATTTTGAAAAAATTTTTTGCTAGCTGAATTGTGCATAAAAAATTAACAATATATTATTTTTCCAATACTAAATAATTTAGATGCAGAAATATTTAGATAGGAATCACTCAACCAATAATTGTGAACAATAATATCCCTTTCTGATACTCTTTTTTTAACTACTAAAATCTATGACATAATCGGGTATAGCTAATTACCAAAATTTAAGAGTAGAATCATATGCTTCTTATTAAACTTTTTTAAGTAATAAGCAAAATAATAATAATAATAACAATAATAATAGTAATAATAATAGTTGTTAGATAGATGACAGAGAATTGAATAAATAAAAAATGAATAAAACTATTATATTTACACTATTGCAATCCTTTTTTCTCAATTAATCTCTTCAAAAAATATTTCACTATAATATCACAATATCAACCTTTATAATAATACAGAATATCAGCATTCAAGAATAATTCAAGAACTTTACTGTATTAAACAAAATAAATATAGCTAATGCGAATACATTAAATAATATAAATAATATTTACTAAAAACTGTAATTATATAGAATATTTAATTTAAATTTAATAGACTCAACAAAAATAAGTACCAAAACTAGTTGATCAGGCTAGAAGACACCTAGTAATGTTGAGAAGTTATTGTTTACATTTAAAGTTAATTGAATTACACAAGTAGTATCCCTGTGTCGACCCAAGAATATACCTGGTAAAAAGAATTTATTTTTAATTTTAGAAAGTTTTTTTATATATATATATGATTCTAGTTATTGTAAATAAAAACTTTTGGAAGAAATTAATATATTGTTTTTACTAATGTTTGTTGTTGTGAACCTGTATGTGAAGTTGTTTGTGTTGGTTTTTGTGTATTTTCATGAAATAATTTGAAGTTATCTGGAGAATAATATTGTCTTAATTTAGAAACATGTACAATTACTGAATTGGCTTTAGTTTCATAATTAAATCTGTCTATTTCATAAGTCACCTCTGAAAGTTTGTTTATGATTTTCTATGGACCTGAAAAAGTTGGTTCCAACTTCCTAGTATTGGGATATTTAAATTCTTCATAAATCACAAAATCATTTACTTTTAAAGGACACTCAACAAATTTCCTATCATATAACCTTTTATTTTTTAAATTAAATTCTTTAGAACGCTTTTTTGCAATTTTTAGTGCTGTTTTAACAGGTGGATAATAATTTTGTTTTAAAGGAGAGTTATAAGGTAATTTGCCATAAAATAGATATGCTGGTGGCAAATTAGTTATGGAGAGAGGAGTATTATTGTATTCTTGGATGACTTGATCTAATAACCAAGTCCACGGAATTTTAAATGAGGCTGACATTACTTTACATTTTAATCTAGTGACTATTGTCTGGTTAACCCTTTCAACCATCCCATTCGTTTGTGGATGATGTGAAGAAGTAAATCTTTGTTCAATGTTATGTGTCTTGAGAAATTTTTTGAATTGAGGTGATCGGAATGCCTTGTGCCGATCTCTGAGTATTGTTTGGGGAACCTGACTATTGAAAATTTGTTTTAAGCAATTAATATATGTGGCTGATGTAAAATTTTTAGATGGAAAATCCCAGACATATCTTGTGGTATGATCTATTATTATGTGTAAAAATTTCTTTGTTGAGTTATAATAATTAAATTCACCCTCAGTATCAATAGAGAGGCACTCAAAAGGCTGACATGTGGCTGGCAGAGCTAGTAATAAGCCAAATCTTTTTGTTTTGGGTTTTTTATTTTTTTGACAAGTGTCACAATGTTTTACATACTGGGTTATATCTATTGTCATATTAAGCCAATAATAGTTTGGAGAAATTAAATTTTGCATTTTTTGTATACCAAATGTCCATAATTAGCATGTGCAATATGTAATAATTTTTTCTTAAAGCCACTGGTACTACCACTTTTCGAAATCCATGTTTTTTAAGTATAATTATTCCGTTCTCTGATCGAAATTTCCTATCATTTAAATTTTCCTTATTCTGCATCTCTATTATGTCATCTTTATCTAACAATAAATTAATATGCTGGTTGAAAAAAGTTACAGGGTTTCTGGACAACATGTCGGCTTCGACATTTGTTGACCCTTTTTCATACTTGATTTCATACTCAAACATGCTTAATTTTAAAGACCACCTAAATAATCTTCCTCTAGGATTCTTAACATTTTGTAACCAAACTAGAGATGCATGGTCAGTATGGATGGTAAATCTGACTCCATGGAAGTAAAGATAAAATTTATCTAAAGTGTCAATAATTGCTAAACACTCTAACTCTGTAATGAAGTAATTCTGCTCATAACCCTTCAAATTCCTTGAATGGTAAGCAATTGGATGCAGAAACCCCTCTTTATCTAGTTATTTAAGCACTGCACCTACTGCCATCTGTGAGTTGTCAACAAACATATGAAGCGGTAATTTAGCATCATAAATTTTAAGAATAGGTTTTTGGATTAAAGCATCTTTCAATTTATTAAAAGAATCTTGACATTCTGGAGTCCAATTCCATATTGTATTTTTTCTAAGTAATTTATTAAGGGGTTATCGAATTTGAGCATATTTATCTATAAATTTATGATAAACATTTATTGATCCTAAGAAACTTTGCAATTGTTTAATATTTGTTGGGGGTTTTAATTTCTTTATAGTTTTAATATTTGCATTTGCAGGAGTTAGAATTCCGTCATAAATTTCATAGCCTAAAAAGTTAATTTTAGTCTGAGCCAATTTACATTTGGATAATTTGAGTTTAATGTTTTCTAATTGACAACTTTTGAATATTTGATTTAAATGATCAATATGTTCTTTTAGAGAAGAGGAGAAAATTATAATATCATCGAAATAGTGGCAAGCAAAATCTATTTTGTATTTAATTAGGATTCTTCTAATAGTTCTATTAAAAATGGGGGGGGGGGTTGGGGCGTTTTTATGCCGAATGGGAGGACTAACCATTCGAATAACCCAGAGCTTGTAGCAAAAGCTAATTTTTCAGTATCTGAGGGATGTATGGGTACGTGCCAGTAGCCGGAGGCTAAGTCCAAAGTTGAAAATACTGAGCACCACTCAATTTATCAAAGATCCCATCGATACGAGGTAATGGCTCGGCATCATTTTTTACTATTGCATTTAATTTTCGGTAATCAATACATAATCTAGTCTTTTTGCCTTCCTCTCTTTTCATAGCCAAAGTGACAGGGGCCGAATAAGGACTATTGCTCTCTTTAATTAATCCTGCTTCTAACAATCCTTGAATTTGATTTTGAATTTATTTTTCCTCAGCTGGTAAAGTTCTATAAGGCCTCAAATATATTGGTAGGTCAGATTTAAGATAAACGCGTTGCGGTTCAATATTAATTCTACCCACATCATATTTATGTTTAGCAAAAATATCCATGTAATCTTGAATTAATTTCCTTAAATCCCCATTTTTAATCAAATTTATCTCCCCCATTAGTTCACAATTAGAATTATTAACTTAGCGAGAAATTTGAGGAACCATGAGTCTTCTATAATCTGGTTGCACTTCGTAGTCGTTATTTTCCTCATTTGACTGCATAATTTTATTATTACCACAGTTCTCAAAATTTACTTGTTCATCATAATAACGATCCAAATCATTATGCTCTTCATTATTTTCAAAATTGTTATTCACTTGATAAAAATTAAACTATTATAAGGATCATACTTATTTTCAAAATTACTACTGTCATTTTCAATTTTTATACTTTCATTATTCACTTGTTGTACTTTATTAACATCAATAATATGAAAATGGAGAACTTTCTCATTTTGTATGGCTACACCTCTTTTTAGAATTCTTTTCTCCTGTTTGACAATACAATGTTTACAATTAATTGTTAAATCAAATTTTAAACACTCTTTTAACCCCAATATTGCATAATTTATATCTATATTACAAACTAGAAAATCCACAAATTTACTAATTTTCCCAACCCTGATGAGCACGCTACACTTCTGATTAATTTCCATAAACCCTTTTGCCTGACCAATAATAGTAGTAGGTATTTTCTCAATTTTAGCATTAAGTTTTACTACAAACTTTAATGGTAAAATGGCAATTGTGGAACCACTATCCACAATACAAGGTAAATTATAACTAGGGGTGTACCCATACACTATTAATTGTCACTCATTACCGGGATTACAAGCAAAAGAGGAAGCATTAGAAGTATCAGAGGGAGTAGTATTACTTCTAAAAACACACTCTCTTTCCAAATGATAAGCATTTCTGACCCCCTTATTAGTGCAAATTCTGCACGGACTGCTTGGTTAAAGGTTCTGAAAATGATTGTTTTGTACAGAAATCCTATAATTAGGGGATCTCTGTTTAATTGTCATGCTGGCAGCCAATTCCGAGGAGCATATTCTTGCCTAAGTTCTGGAAAGGCTGATAATTTTGCCGAAAAGATTGCATTGGGAAACGGGAAGCAGAAAAATTTGGCTGACGATATGGTTGATTGATTGGTTGTCGGGTATTGAGCGGGGGAGAAATTTCAACAAATTGCTTCACAATCCTATACCAGTCAGTGGTATTTTCAGGATGATTTACATTGATGGAATTTTGATATTCTGACCGTAATCCATCAGTCAATCCTTGTAACAGAATGGTTTCACTTAAGTTTAACTGCCTACCTATCTCCACTTTTTTTCTAAAATAATTTTCTAAGTCACTCAATTTATCCAGTTTAAGTGTAGTAAAATCAGAAAATTTTGGGCATTTTAAGTCAATAAACCTCTCTATTAAAATACTTACAACTTGTTCATAATCATCACAATTTAAACAATCATTAACATACACTTTAAGAGCTTTCCCCTTAAGATATTGAGACATATGATTAAATTTCCATTCCTCATTTTTATTTTCTCTTATACAAATATGGTCAAAATATTCCAGCCACTGCTGAATCCCCATTCCCGTATAAGGGTCAAATGCAATCATCTTAATTTCATCCATTTTCCTATTACTTCTATTAATATGAATATAGAAGATATCATATTTTCTTTACAAAGCCCCGATCTTAATAACATTTAAAAAAAACAATAGAATTTAAATAATCATTAACAATAAAATAAAAACTCATCAAAAATATTCGAACAGCATAAAATCAACAAAATAAAAATATCAACCATAAAAACAGAACTTACAACGGCCGTGTCTTCTTTTCCCTTTTTACTTGGCTGCATGTCCACATTATAGAATAGAATTCTCCAACAACACTATATCAGCAACACAAAAATATTTCGATCTAAACAACAACGCCGTTGTGACAAATGGAGTCCATACACCGGCACCTGGTCGAATTAAAATACATTATCTGACATATCCTCGTCGACTTGAAAAAAAAATAACTGTCACGTTTTCACTTGTATCACCATATTTTTATAATTATTATTATAAAAAATTAAAGAGATTTTGCTATGTTTTTTTTTTTCCTCAACCAAGAATTTTATATGGTATGTAATATTTACTGTGATACATTGCTAGAATAGTTATTGAAGTTTGTTGATATTATTTATTATTTGAAGAAATTTATTAATGTTATTATTAAGACAAAATAGACATCTATTTGCAAAATGTTGACAAATTGATTGAACTGCTTACAATGAATTCTAGTTAAAAAATGTTGATGAATTTTGGTATATCAATATATGATGAATTTGAGAATATTACAATTTTGGTACCACAGTAGTGTATATACCATGAAGTGTAGTATTATATATATATATATATATATATATATATAAGTTACTGACTGTGACAAAAGATAGCTATCACAAATATTCCACTCATGGAATAAATTAGCTCTGATCTCCAGTGTGATCACGAAAAGAATGGCACCATAGATTAGAGTGGGGTCAATCCCAAGCTGAAATAGAAACGAAAAAGGACTGAATTTTAGTGAGAACTGTTTAAGTGAGGACTAGAAAATATGAAGCTTCAGTTTTTCAATGTAATTAATTTCCACCTTTAATAGCTATTATATTGAATTCTTTATATATTATGTTGTTAGTATTATTTATTATGTTAGTTATATCTTAGTTTATCTTGATGTATTCTCATTTATTTACACTTCTAAAAAGTAAGTGTTGTTGTAAAATTTATGTATTTTAGGTTATGCTTTACTTTTAAAAAAATTCTAATTTTTATTCTTCCAAAATTTAAGGCAATTGCTTCGTTCGTGGTTCTTGGTGAATTAAAATTTTAAAAATTTTAGAATTTTGTTTAGTTTTAAGAAAATTCTCAATTTTTTTTATGTCACTTATCTGAACTGCTGTTAGGGAAATGCTGTTCAGCTAAGCTTGTTTTTTTTTTGTTTTTTTTTTTTTGGGGGGGGGGAGGGGGGGGTATGAAACAAATAAAAAAAATTTCGCCGTTGGCCTCATCAAAGCTATAATTCTGTGTAAATCCCATTATTCTAAATTATTTTCTCGTTTTAGTATTTAGATTGACAATATTCCGCCGATCTAAAAATACTTTATTCTAAATTCCTTCTCTTAAAAAATGGCTCTGAGCGCTGTTCTGTTAAAATTACACACATTTTGTTTCATTAAATAAACGAATTCTAGAATTTAATTCTTTTAAATATCAATCTCCCAGCTAAAAATATTTTAATTCTTATAAAATAACAACCTATATATTTTTATTTTTATTTTTATTTCCTTATGTTTTCTGACAAAACATTATTCTTTCTCAAAAATATGAAAGCCAATTTCAGTCTCAATGTAAAATCTTAATCTTATCTTGGCATCTTGCCCATTCTCGGTAAAACCTACGTAATTTTTTTTCTTCTTATTTGTTTGAAGGAATTAGTTTGTTCCGTAATGTTCTAGAAATATTTTTCGCGCACTTTTTCAGCCTACGGTCTGATAGCTTCAAAATCATAGCGCCAGAGAATTTAGTCCCGTAGCGCTGACTGGTCGAAAGACTGTTTAATGAAACTGTATTTTGGGGCGTTAGATAATACTTATACGCGGAATTTTCCCGCATACTGACAGTTTTTTTCCTGGAGCCGGTTGTACATGTAACCCCGACGCGTACTTCACGACCATGGAATAAATCTCCTTGGCTACCGATAGAAACGACGACTGCCTGTTAAGAACAAATGTCTTCTTCAATCTATATATTTAAAACGCTAAGCGATTTCTTTCGACAATCCGTGAGAACAAACTACTGCATCAAATTACATCATTCTTTTTTTAAATGAAAGATATTTGGACCCAGATTTGTTATCGTGCATTCATTTGTCCGAAAATTTAATTAAGTAACCGTAATTTTCAATTAAACTTTTACGTCTGCTAATGACGTCATAATCGGATAACGCCTACTGTTCCGAAGCACAGAGTTTATTTTCTAACCTCTGTGGTTGAATAAAAGAGAAATAATAAATATTAAAAGCACGCGGTTTTAAGGCCGAATTTGTTAATTTGCAAGTTAAATTTCGGTAAAAAATACTTATCCGCGTGTTTTATAAGCGAATAAAAATTCATATTTATTGCGACGTCACGGGAATATTGTCCATTGGGTTTATTTTATCATTATGCATTATAACTTTGTTGATGCCATTTTTTCATTACAATTAAATACAAAATATATTTATATTTGTGTGCATGGTGTTTAAGCATTAATGTAAGGTATATGAAGTACGTGCGAAAAGTTTGTGCCGGTGAAAATGACGTTATGCTTAGCTTGAAGTGCATTTTAACATTGATAAAACTAAAGAGAAAAATGTATATGATTGTGTTAACATGACATAATTTTACTGATTTTTGCATTCATAATTATAAAGATTAGAATTGGAGCCGTCATTGATTTCTTCATCTTGATTGCATACCTTGATTACATGTTACCAATTGCTTTTTTTTTTTTTAATTATAGGATAGAAGATTTCCCTTTTTAATAAAAAAAAACACAAAAGTAAAGGATTTCAGGAAATTTAAAGTTATTAAAAATTGTGTTATGTTAGAAAAAAATCTTGAAATAATTATTGTATTTTTAGCTAGAATAAACAATGTAAGACTAATATTTCATAGGAATTATTTTGGTAGATTTATTATAAGTTCATTTAACAGTTCCTTATTAGCGATAAGTCCTATTTCTTTCACTGTGAATTTCTCTTTCGATGTCAAAAAATGTTTTTCCACTTTTGGACACCAGCCAAAATACAGTGGCAATTTTTAGAAATGTACAACAGTTGTGACAACAAAGGCGCTATCGCTTTAGCTTTCATCGCGCTTCGAAATACTACAAATTTCTCTTTTTTACTACATTTTACAATTTCAATTCTTACATCATCAATTAGAAAAAAAATTAGCTTTCGATTGAAATTTATTTGAAAACTGCCGATTAATTTAACGACTTTTTAAATAATTTTCAAGCATGAAAAGTTTTTCAATTCTATATTATCGATGACCACCAGTTTACTTCAATAATGTAAAATAGCCCCTGGGAAAGTTGCCACAATTGAAAATAGATTTCCCTAACCATCATAAAAAGTTAATAATAATAATATAAAAAAAGGTGATAAATCATAAGATCAGATTATCCATAAGATAGAACATTTTGGCGCTAAACAAAAATCTGTCAGGAAAAAAAAAGACTATTTTTAGTTTATGTTGAACATAAAATTGATATGTTGAATTCGTTGATGAATATGTTCCATCAGATATCAGGATATGCTAGGAATTGCATTTTTTTATTTTTTTACATTTGCCAACTGTATAAGAGGAAAAATATCCCCGACTTTGATGGAAAAGGAATAATCATCCTGATTATGTCAAGAAACCATACAAATAAATTAAACTTGAAAACATTAAAAATCTCCCTCATCTGCAGATAGATTTATTACTGTAAAAAACTTCTTAATCTTTGCATAAAAATTGATTAGCTTAAAACAATGGATGAGTTTTAGAAGATATGGATTTGAAACGAACAATGATTAAAGAGGACATTTTAAAACTTTTAATTTAATCATTTTAAAACTTTTTTAACGTCGAATTTCGACGGTGCTTTTGGGCAGATACAATGCACATGCGCATAGGAGCTCATTCGGTTGCATTATCACAGGGGGGGATGTGTGCTTTATTTACTATGTTCTGTTATTTACTGAATATGATATGAACGTAGGAATATACTATTTGTATATACTTCATAGGTCCAGGAATTTTTTTCTTGCCGTGGGGAATATGGTGGTAATGTCAAACTGATTTGCATTACACAGTTATTTACGGATTGTTTGTTTGGAGTTTGCATCGGAAATAGTACTGTATTTAACTGGGGAAAAAAATTAAATAAAATATTTGAAAGACTGTTTTATACGCGCCCCTTCATAAATAATAAAGAAGCTTATTTTACTGATATTGTTATAGTATTTTTTTGCGTCAGGTTTTGACGGGTTCCATCTAGTATTCAATTAATTCACCAAGTTTCTCTACGGTATTAAAAATCATCATTTACAGAATTAACATCTTAAATAGTAAAGCATAGCCTCCATTTTTCTCTGGATTTGAATAAAAAGTGAACTGGAGCCGACTGCCTATTATTTGCCTTCTGTACGCACCCTTTAATTTTGGATTTTCGGCGTCCGACTACAAACTCCTCGGTGGAAACCCTCGCCTGGATAATTTGATCTACAAAAATATACGGTGATACAAGTGAAAACGTGACATATATATATATATATATATATATATATATATATATATATAAGGTAAAGCCAGGAGAGATGGCGCAATCGGAGAGATTGCGCACATAGAGGTTAGGAGGAAGTGAGTAGAGTGAGTGAGCTGCGACTCCAGATATTTGTACAACAGCAGTAGTAGAGTGTCTACTTGAAAGTGCAAGTTAATTGTTTTGAGTGTCTAAGATAAAGCATTGATATTTTGTTTTGTTTTCGAAAATTAAATGCTTGAATTTTCATAGCTATTCATTAGAATTTTTATACAATGTAAGTAATACAAAATATTTTTAACTTAAACGATTTCTCATAAGCTACTAATCTAGACTAACAATGTGAACATCAACGGTTCCTTTTAGTAGCGGCCATGTTTAAATAAAAGGCCGCGCAAACTCTGCTACCGAAATTGGAGAGTTTGCGAATCTGCTACTTAGGAGAGATGGCGCATTGTTCCTATTATTTTCCATGCTAGGAGAGATTACGCAGCTTATTGGTAAATTTGCATAAAAAATGAAAAAATGAAAATGGACTAATCTTAAGCTAAACGTGTTATCAAGTAACTTAATAATATTTTGTAATCTTATCTGAGCTTTCTTCTTCTGATTCTTTAATTTTATTTCCTTTAATTAAAATGTTTTAATCATTTTTAAAAATATTTCATTTTTCTGATTCTTTAATCATTAGATTGAAATATTCACTCCTAATACAATAATATTTGTTCACAAAAACCTTACAACAATGTCATTTAAGTGTAATTGTTATTGTTAACAATTTAATTGTAGTTATTATTAGTAATAATCTCTCCTACCCATGTGCGTAATCACACCAACCCTGTAAATACAGATTGCGCAAAATAACTTTCTTTGTTTTATTACAACTGTTCTATTAAATTGCAACATAAGAACAAAATAGCAATGGAAATGCCTAAAAAACAAATGAAGTAAAAGTTATTCATGGATATTTTATCAAAAAAATAATATTTAGATTTTTTATTGTTATTCATTTGAATTGTGCGCAGACTCTCCTAGCTTTACCTTATGTTTATACAATTACAAAATATAGGCATTATATTCTAAGTAAAGAGATAAAATATTCACACAGGTATTATACTTTTTTCATTAACACGCAAGTGTCATCATCGATATATTATAAAATATTTCGTCTGATAGTACAATTTATCCAATTTACCTCTATTGAACCCCCTTAAGACAGAGGTTTTTATTTAAGGATTTATGTCAACCAACCAGGATGAGATAATTTGCACACAATTCTTCTTTCGAACATATACATCGATTACTTGAATGACAATACTTTACTGAGCTGTTTCCAAAACATAAGATTTGCAGTTTTGAAATAATTATTATCTTTATTTTTATTTTTATTTTATTTTTTTTTTTACTTTCCAACATAGTTAAAAAGTGTTTAATAGTTCAGTCTGTCTGTCCGTTTGTCCGTTGTCTGTCTGTCTCTCCATGCTCTAACTGACGTAAATATACACGGATTGTCATGTAATTGGTATATGTTATTGATGTTTACCTAGGATTGTTCGGCATTGAAATTGAAGTGTGTAGAAACTTTACAGGATCTGTCTTTTACAGGATCACTCAAAAGAATTCCGTTACATTATTGTCAATGGGAAAAAAATTGTTTGCAGTATATTTTGTCAATGTTAAACTCTTTCAAATATATTTAAATTGATATACTTCGCTGGGGTTCATTACAAGATGCTTTCTATAAAATATGATCTTCATAGCATTTATCGCTCATTTACGTGGACAAACAAAATAATTCTCTGTCTTTGAGCAAGAATTGCTAGTATTGCGTTTTGTATTTTGGTATGCGTTTTTAAATGTAACTATTTTTTTTTAAATATTAGTCGATTTGTATAAATTTTTTTAGATCATGTACAGGGCTGCACAAAAGGATTCGAAGCTATTTATTTTAGCTGACAAAAATTACTGAAGGGGAATTTTCAACTGTGCTATATGTGTTTCTAACGGAACTAAATTTTTGCATACTATGTAGTATATATACAAATCTATAAATCATATACTGGGCTGCAGAAAAATATCCGATAATTTTTTGGCTGTCGAGGAGAATTTCTGAAATTGTGTTTTCAAGTGTATTATACGTTTCCAAAAGGTTTACTTAGACATCATAATTCACTTAATTCAACTGGGAATTTTTGTTACAGTATTCTGAATTTCAAAGAAAGTGTTTAATAATCTATGATTCATGCATGAATTTTTTCTCTTGTTTATTTTAAACATCCGGCACTTGTTTGAATAGTTAATGTATATTTTAATGTCTGGCACCTGTAGAGAAAACGGCTATTTAAAACTATCATCACTAACATTTCGTATTTCTACGATGATGACTTCAGTAGGTATAACAATTTTTGTGTTATCAGTTTTTCCCTGCCTGTAACTAACATTTTAACTCCATTTTTAGCAGAATATATTTTGCTTAATTTGTCATGTTTAAAAGAATTTAGCAATTTTTTTTGAAAGATTTCATGTTTGAAAATGTGTACAGAGTTTCTATGATATGTTTTCAGAAAAATGACTTCATGATTTTTAATTTCATGGGAAAAGTTTGAAAATATAGTCATCGAAGCAAAATTTACTCTCATAAATCCTTTTTTAACTTTTAAATACGTATGTATTTTTTAAATAATATTTTTATAAATCCTGAAGACACATTGCAAAAATTCCTTTCTCCACACAGTAGTGAAAAAAGTAATGAAATCAGGCAAGTGGATTATCAATTACATCAAATATTAAATAAGTTTACAAACTTCAGTTTAAAAAAAAAAAAAAACTCATTTAATATATATATATATATATATGAAAAGTAATCATTATAGAAAGAGGCATTTTAGAAAGGGAATTCATTAAAAAGTTCACATAAATAACGAAAATATAATTTTTACCTTTGGACCCTATTAAATATCTAATGATATTATAAAAATTTTAATTAAAAATAAAAATAAATAAATAAATAAAAACTTAAAAAATTAGACGAATTTAAACCAAGAACGAAAAATTATGTGTCAAGCATTGATTATGAAACACTTCCCAACACTAACAGAATACTTTAACAAAACTTCATAGTTTAATAAGGTAAAACATGATGTCTAAGTAAACAATTTGGAAAATCCATAACACATTTGAAAACCCGATTTCAGGAATTATCCTGAACAGTCGGGAAAATATCCGAATTCCTTTGTACAGTCCCGTAAGGCATGGTGACGTCACGGCGACGTCATTGTGAAGTCACACTGTGACTTTGTGACCGTCGTCGTGACGTCAAGTGACGTCGATGTGAAGTCACTGTGACCTAAATGTGAAGTCGTTATCGCCGTTTTCAAGGCTTTCTGTGACCTCACAATGTGACTACTTTGTGAAGTCACCGTGCGACTTCAATGTGACACATGTGACGAATCTGCATCGGATAGGATGACCAGATTTTACCTGAATCCTATCCGGATTGTTCGAATCAACATTTTTTTATGCTACAAGTTTGTGACGTTTGTGACGACACTGCACCGGGTCGGTGACCAGATTTTACCCAAATCCAATCCAGAAAGTTCGGATCGATCTTTTTGGATTTGTTTGGCTACAGAATAGATTTGGATTAGTGGTCGAGTGACCTGATTTTCGTGAACCCGATCTGACCCGAGTCGGGTATAATGTTTTTACTGTAAGTCTTGTTCGGAATAGAATCTTGCATACGACCGAGTAACCAGATTTTATCAGAAATTGTAATACGACACAATTTCTGATGTCGGATGGAATCTAGAGTCATTCACGAATCCGGTTATATACTTCTTGAAAATGACTGAACATGAATGATGGTTGACTGAAGTTATATTTCGATTCAACCCGTATTCTTACCCTAACCCAACAACAACAACAACAAAAAATCTGTTGACCCTCAACCCTACCTAACCTGATAAATGATTTCGCATAGATTCGGATAACAAGATTTTACCAAATCACGATAAAATCGACGATAAGGATTGGATCGGCAATAATATTTTTTGTGCAACTCGTATTCAAATTAAAACTTTGCATCTGATTGGGAAACCGTCTAATGTAGCCGTTAAGCAAGAAAATTATAAATGTAAAAAACGTATACTAATATAAAAATAATATGTGAATTCATTAAAAATTATAATAAAAGTTAATATTTCAATAATATGAACTTCTATTGAGCAAATAAAAACTTTTTAAATTAACTTCTACTTCCATTTGTTTTATGTAACCACCAGAAAATATTGACAATAATTAAAACAATGCTATTTTGCTGTTAAGTATTGAAGTCTTTAAATGTGTATACTTTGCCATATTTCCTCTCGCTCAGTATCACGAAACTTTCTGACACATTTATGAACAAATATTTAAACGCTGGTCACTTGCATGCCTGATAATTAAAGCGATTTGGAATTAATAGCGTTTTCCATTTTTAGATAAATGAAATACTTAAGATCAATTTCGGTCACGTTTTTTTTTTCCATTTCTGACGCTGCGCGTCGGTAATTCGGTTCAAAACACCGACTTTGCTACTGTTTTCTGAAACATCTTCTGCCGTTACCAAAAAATGGAAAACGCCATTCTATTAAATATATTCTGATTAAGAACACCTGCCAATTTCATGTGTTTCCGAATAAAAATGAATTCAGAAATATGTCAGAAATTAGTTATTTTGGATTTGAGAACGATGAAATATTTTGATAACTAGGGGAAAAAAAGAAACATCCTTTAAGAAGAGTACACGGAAAACAGAAGTTAAAAATATTAATTTCCTGAGGAGATATTTTAAATATACGAATGCATCCTTCGCCCATAGGTTTAAAATTAGCGAGGGCAGTAGGAAAGATCACTGAAGAACAGCCTTAAGCATTGTCAGAGGAAACACAATTCCATGTATTCTGATACTCCGAAAAATGTTCTCATTATATATATATATATATATGTTACGCTCAATATGATTAATCCGGCCGGACATAATGGCCGGTTATTATTAATAATACCGGTTATTATTATTAATGACCAGATTAATCATATTGACCGTAACATATATATATATTAAACTCCATACAAAATCATTGTCTCAGTAATCTTAATAAATGTAATTCTCTAAAATTCAGTATTTTAAATATGCTATCGAAATACATATAGTATTCATCTTGTGATAATAACAACAATTAGCTTGAACAATTAATTTTTAGCATAAATATTTGATTAATTATTGATATCCTAATTGGTAAATGTATTTCAAAACGAATATTGTGTTTATTTAGTATAATTTCATTAAGTTTAGATTCGAAACGCAATTATAAAACAATTACCTATTACTTTTTATATGAAGTCCATTACTGGCACAGTGAAGGTCCAGTACTGGAATGGTGGATGCCCGTTGCTGGAATTTTAAGTATTTTCATTTATTTCAATTAGTACAATTAAATTTACATTCACAAGTGGAAATGTGACAATGAGATTGGTTTCATATTGTAGATACATTCATATATTGAATTTAAAAAGTGGAATATAATAACGATAACTAGTAATTAAAAACATATTTTTTAAAGAAATTGCTTAAAAGTACCCGTTACTGGAAAGAGTGCCCTATTACAATAATATAATTATAATTATTTTACATTAATCCCTCAGACGTAAATTTCTCTATTAAATATTTAAAATTTCCAAGTACTTCCTTACGTATTAGCCATTGTGTTATTTTCGTAATGCTGCAAAGTTCTATATTAGATATTAATTCCTAATGTTTAATAATAAAACTCATATTTTATGCAAGTCCTTTCATATATTATTAATAATAATTTTGATCAAGTCTCTTTAAAATGAAATACATTACGAATAAGAAATCGTACCTGTAAACAAATCTATGGAAATTCACAAAATCTTATATTTATGTTTAAAAATCTATTAAGTCCTAAAACATAATAAAATAAGAATATATCGTTTTACATTATGAATTAAAAATATTACAAATAATTAATTTAAAACAATGTAAATTTGTAACTCTTAAGTATAGACAAATTGAAATTAATTTTAGCATATTTTGTACTTACCAAATCTTAATGCATATCCATCTAAAAAATCTTCGCGTGTTCCTTTATCCATTTTTAGCAAATTGTTAATGATGTCATATTAGAGGGAATCTTTTCCAGCAAGAAATTTCGGTTAACTGACACTTATATGTAACACAGCTACCACGAAATTCCCCAGGTAGAATTCTTCAAAATTTGAAAATAAATGAAACAAAACTTGAATTCATCTTATGCTTACAAGTTACAACAGTTTGAATAAATAATCCTTCCGAATGAAACAACCACTTTTCAAATTTATCTTGACCGCAGACGATAGACGAGTCCATATTATAAATAATGAGCAGCTGCTCAATTTCCTTACCTTCCCTCCCCCTCCGCCGTTCAATATGTATATGTTGTTTTTCAGGCTTCAAAATAACGCTTTGCAGATGATACAATGAAGGACTTCCGTTTATTTCATTTTATTTTATTTTATGTCAAGTTTGATAAATGCAATTTTTAAATTAAAAAATGTCGAGATTTTTTTCCTTCCAAATATGGGCTAGAATAGCTATAATAATTATATTGAAAATTCTAGAGATAAAATAAAATGAAATAGTATTTTCCTTCTAACAGAAGCAAATTACTTATTTTATACGTTTATGATATTCATAACCTACTTCATCCATAAAGAAACGAAAACAATTTAAATAAAGCCCTAGCATACAAAAAAGAAACTTTGCTTTTCTGAAAATATCGGATTATCTCTATTCGCATTTTGTCTGCATTTTAATAGCACTTCACAGTGAACAACACTTCCCTCCACTGTATTATTTTTCTGCCAGTTCCGATGATTACAAGTAATTTATAATTGACAAAATTCTTTGAAGTTATTTTAACACTAATTATTAATTTTTCCTAGAAAATAAAACTTTTATATTTTTTTAATTAAAAAATAAGTTTAAAAATAAATTAAAAAAATTACATTTTCTAGTTTTCATAAATAAGTATATTTCTGTGATAATTTACAATTGCATAATTAAAAAGATATATATATATATATATATTATGCTGATAATTTTATTTTAGTTAGATAAATGAATAACTGAATACATAGCTGCCAACTTTTACGCTTTTTTGCTACCACTAAAAATTAATAGTAATTTTTGTATTATTGAATCACATGATTTCGGCTATTTAATAAGTAAAAATTTACTGTAAAATTTTAGTGGTAGGAGAAAAGCGTAAAAGTTGGCAACTATGCTGAACATAAATTACTTTCCAAGAGGCATAATAAATTACTAAGGCTCCCAAATGCGTAAAGATGTATGTTTCTTCTCATTTTCAAAGATTTTTTAAATTCACATTTTTGTCAAAGTGTGAATCCCCAACATGTTAGTATTTTGGTCGCAGCTGTGACGTGACATGCGTGATTTACAAAGACGTCAAAGTAACGTCACAAAAATTTAAAAAATTGACTAGAAAAGTATTTTTACGATGAATAACATGTTTGAAATAGCTTTGTATGTTTTTTTTTTATAATTTTTAAAGAAGTCCACATTTTAGTCACAATGTGACCTCACTGAATGGTGGCATTTTGGTCACAGATGTGTCGTGACAACTGTGACTCGCATTGACGTCACAGTGACGTCACTGCGACCATGCATGCTATGAGGGGTCTGTATATGAATCGAACATATACTACACAGTATGTAAAATTTAGCTCAGTTGGGAAATGCACAGTTGCACAGTTGTAAATACCAGTCCAGCACTTACCGTAAGTAAATGAAAATGTACTCGAGATCTTTGGCACTGCTCTGTATATCATCTATAGTATTTATACACACCAAGTAATAGGCAAGAAATTAGTTTTCTTTAAAAACGCGCACCACAACTGAAAACGCGCTTCTAGCAATTATTGTTCTTAGACTAGTACTGTAACTGAATCTTTTTGTGTGTCTCTGTCAATGAACGATGAACGCTATGCACACCATATTCTATAGTATTCCTCTTGTAGTGCACTACAATGATATATATCAATTTAAATACGTTTGAAATTGCATAACATCATTAAAATACACAGCAAAACATTTTTCCCAATAGACCGTAATGTAACGGAGTTCTTTTGAGTGTGCCTCTAGATTAACTATAAACGTTACCTACTTCTTTTTCAATACCAAGCAGGCTACAGTAAGCCTCATTAACATGTATCAATTGCATGACAACCCGAGTATATTTACGCGAGTTAGGGTACAGACAGACAAACATAATTTATAAACACTTCTCAACAATGTTGGAAAGAGTTGAAAAATGATTGGACACTGAAATGTTTGGATACAAAAAACATTATTGGATCAAACATAATCCTGGAAAATATGGTTAATTTGCGATGCATAGTTTTTGGTCCTATAAAACATTTTTAACTGAACTATCTTGACCAATTTCAACATTAAATTGCGCTTAAAATAATTCTTCCATTTAACAACTGTCTGTCTCAACGTCTTTATGATATATTTCTCTACAAAACTACCAGTTTTAATGTTTTAATGTGCAATAGTTTTTGTAACGTAAGCTGAGAAAACGAAAATGTTAAAATATATTCAATTACAGCAACAGTAGCAGCGGCATTAACTTTTTTTAGAATTGAGAGGCACATATTTTATACTCAAAACAATATTTACACACACACACACACACACACACACACACACACACACACACACACACACATATATATATATATATATATATATTTACAAGTTTATAAAATACAGACGGAAACATGGAAATATTTGCTATTTTCTCTTTGTATACCACACAAATGTCGTCCATCGCAGAATTATAAAAAATCAGTCATATGGCATGATTTATTTAATTCACGCCTGTTTGATCCCACTAAGACATTAAACCCTTATTTCATGATTTATCTACAGACAGAATCACATATAAATGCACGAAAATCTTCTTTCGGAGATGCATTGGTAGTCAGAACTGAATGGCAGTATTGTACTAAGCCATTTCCCAACAATAAAATTTGTAGTTTTCAAATCGTGTTATTTATTTTGTACCTTGTTCTTTATTTATTGTCACGTTATATTTTTTTCACGTATTAAATATCTTAAATCGGAATAAAACGTTTCTTTATCAAAGTAGAGTTCCGAATTATGGTATGATTAATTAGAGTAAAATCTTGTGAGCAAACTCTGCAGATTGCTTTACACTTGACGTTATACTGTTTTGAAATTAAACGTATAACTATGAATTTAATTTAATTTTTGCAATTTAAATAATAAATCGTATAATAAGATCAATAATAATAATTAAAATATAGATAAAAATTCTTAAGTGATACCGATACACAAAAACGATTATAAAAACCTTTTAATGTAAAGATCGACGTATGTTTCAACGCCCAAACTGTGTCATTATCAAGAACTACAACGATAAACAAACTATTATCGCAAATTTTTGTAAATAAACTTCAAAAACATAACTCACGAGATCATATATGTAAAAACTCAGGTGCAAAAAATATTAATTTTCAAGCATTTATTTATAATTTCATTTATAATAATTTTCACGAAAAGTGTCAACTCTAAAACGTAAAAATTAATATTTCTTTATTGCTTTTTTAAAACTGAAAAATACCTCGCGCCAAATTTTAGGCTTTTTAACATATATGATCTCGTGATTTATGTTTTTCAAGTTTCTTTTCAAAAATTTGCGAGAATAGTTTGTTTATCGTTGTAGTTCTTGATAATGGGGCCGTTTGAGCATCAAAATATATGTCGATCTGAATAATAAAAGTTTTTTATAAGCCTTTTTGTGTTTCTGTTTGTATCACTTAAGCATTTTTATCTATATTTTAATTAAATAAGAAATTTTATTTCAAAACACAATTACGAATCAATTATTGAAACGTTTCTTTTAATTATATATATAATTTTCCAATGAGTGACACATTCTTAAGTATTTACTTTGCAAATCTTGTATCTATCTTTAAAAAAAAAATTATATGTTTTTAATATTGAAGACAAAAATGTATTAATAATAATAGTAATAATAATAATGAAAAAACTGAACAAGCAAGATTTTGATAAATAAAAACAAATAACAATATATTTTATATAATTTGCTACTTTCAATGTTATGGTTAATAATTACAGTACAGTCTTATTAATGAAGTGAAGTGAAGTCTATGTGAAATATTTGTCTTAAAATAATTTGTAATTTGCATTTCAAAAGATTTTTTTGGTAAATAGTGTGTTCTTTTAATATTTATTCCAGAAAGAACTTCTTATATATATATTATAGCAATTTCCCCTTTGAGCTTACTTATTTAATCTGTTTAATGTTTGTATTTTATTGATGCATTTACTTTTTCACTAGCTCGCCTTTTCTCTTTTCTTGTATACACGTACATACGAGGGACAATCAAAAATTTCCCGGAATTTTGTTGTGACTCTTTATTACCACAATATAGGTACACATTTACTTAATCGGATTGAAATTACGCTCCGTCAGAACACACACACTTGCTCCACAGCTCCTGCCATGGCTGGAAACAACGATGAAAGTTCTGTTTTGGTGTCTTCCCAAGTTCAGCCGTCACGCTGGTTTTGGTGTCTTTTACGTTGTCAAAACGGTTGCCTTTTAGGCCCCATTTTGATAATCGGGAACAGTCAGAAATCTTATGGTGCTAAATCCTGTGATTAGGCAGGCTGGTCGAGCAGTAGAATGTTCTTTTCTGCGAGGCATGTCTGCAAAACAATCGATTTGTGGGATTGAGCATTGTCGTGATGCAGCGACCATCCACCTTGCCATTTGGCGGGACGTTTTCTTCGGATTTCCTCCCTCAGTCTTTTCAAAATTGAACGTACAAAGGGCCGTACAGTTTGTCCAGCTGGTGCAAATTCATGATGAACCACACCTTCGTTGTCGAAAACGCAATGAGCATCTCTTTTGTTTTAGATTTGACATGGTGTGATTTATTTGGTCGAGGAGAAGACGTTGTGTGCAAATAAATGTAAACAAATTAAAGAGTTACAACCAAACTCCTTGAGCGTTCTGGCTGCCCGTTGTATTAGTGCATGTGAGTGTGTAACGAAAGTGATAGCTTGTAATTTTACACGATATATTTTAATGACGTGCTATGCATTTTATTAATAAAAAATAAAGTTAAACACATTTAAAAAATAAAACTAATTCCGTGTAAAATAGAGATTTTTTTTTGCAAATATTGGCAATTTTTAAATACATTAATTGAGCTCGGCCATTTAGTTAATTTAGTATCTTGTATAAACAATGTTTTATAATTTTTCCGTATCTCGTTTATGTTCAAGTTTTTATTATTTTTTTTAAACTTAATAGATGTGATAATTAGAGACGACCGTGAAAATTTAACACTGCCAAAGAATAAAATGTATCGAATAATTATAACTTGAAACATTATGCCTAATTTTTAAAGGGCTTTTTGTCATTTTTTGTTTAATTTTCAACTCATCTGGTTAGAGAATTTTTTTATTTATTCTTGAGCTATAAATATATAATATAAGATAAAGGGAATAAAATTAAAGCTTGTAATCATTTCAAGATTCCACAAAATCATTTAAACAGAAAAATTTATTTTAGAAGCGGATTTGAAGTACGTAAAAAAGCAGTAGAAATGGCATATTCATTTAAGTGGTTTAAATTAAAATATGGATATATAAATATATACGTAAAATAAAATATAATTTTAAACATAAATTTAAAAGGTCAAAAAATATTACAAGTGTTCTTACAGCTGATGTACGGTTCAGCAATTTTTCTTTAGCTCTAAATGTATTTGGGTCATTTTCAAAAATTCATACAATTCCGAAAATCAGAAACCGAAAAAAATACTTTAAATTTCACATTAAATATGAAATAGGTAATAACGTATATGTTAGATGTGTCTGTAAGTATAATTAATTAAGCACTTTAGCCTTTGGTATAATTTTTATGAGGGTTATTTCCAAATATACATACATATAACTGTCCCTACTTTATGTCAAGTCCGTTACCTTACAGTTTTTAATATTTTATTGTCATATTTATAAATTTTTTCTAGCATTTTTTAATTTATTATGAAGATTGGATCACTATTAAATATCTCTATAAAAGTTATTAATATGCAGACAGTTTTTCTAGCTTTGATAGAGGATCATTTTCATAAAAGGCATACAAGTCAGATTTTTCAGAATTGTAAGCATTTATTGAAAATGACCCTCTATCAAAGCTAGAAAAATTATCTGCAAATTATTAACCTTTATAGAAATATTTAATAGTTATCCAATCTTCATAATAAATTAAAAAATGCTAGAAAAAAATTATAAATATGACAATAAAACTATTAAAAATTGTAAGGTAACGGACTTGACATAAAGTGGGGACAGTTATAGGTATGAATATTTTGAAAATGACCCATTTATTTAACCTACGTTTTATGATCCCAAAAGCTTGTGATTTAGATAAAGCAGGTAATTTCCTCTTAATGATCAGTTTTTCGATAATAAAAGAAAGTGTTCCCTGAAGAAACGTTTTACTGCTAATTATCTATGCATTATCCCATAAACATAGCCATTAATAATTGATAAAATTAAAACTAGTGAAAAGTTTCTGATGAAACAAATATAACTTAATTAAATTTAAAAGATAAAATGTTAATTTTGTATTTATTTTCAAGGAATTGCTATAATGTGGCACTATTTAATTGTTATCCTGAGCAGGAATCATTAAAAATGGCGCGGTGAGATTGTGAAGCCATTTTCGAACACAGCAAATTACTTTAGCCGAATTTAGGCTTTATCGCGGTTGTTATATAAAGAGTACTACATTTTCAGAAGAATTTTTCAGTTATTAAGAATATACATTACTTTTTTCGCTGTAAATAATATGTGAAAATATATTTTAAAATAACATTAATAATGAACATTTAAATAAAACATTAAAACTTAGTTATCTAGAAAGCTAAGCAACATATTGAAGCTTGGCAATGTTGTATATAAAATCAAATTGTTTAATTTCAATTTTTCTTTTAAATCCTTCTAGAAAAGGACAAAAATTGTGAATCATATTTCTTTTGCTAAGTAACACTGTTCAGAACATAGTTACTAATATTTTTATTGTAAATTAAATGCATATTATTTACAGCCATCTGAGCCAAACAAAAAATATTTGTCAATTTGTAATTTTTTTAATTTTTAAACACCAGATTAGAAGTATGATAAAATACATCTATATTATTCAATATGCAATCAAATGGATTCATCGGAACTCGCTTTTTTTAAATTCACCTGTATTAATATAAAAAAAATGATTATTATTATTTTTTTTTTTTTTTTACATAAACACGTTTACTACGGAGGACGCATACATGGCATCACTTGGTCACTCATTTGACATTCCATTTTTATTCCAAAATTACGAATTCATACCAGAAATTTCGAAAGAAATTTTTTTATTTTAAGTAATCATGAAATGTTTGTCACTAAATTAGTATTTTCTGCTATTATTATTTTCTGGTATAAATTCGAAATTTCTAAATAAAATAAAATTCCGTTAATTTTAACCCGATAGTGAACGCGTTCAAACAAGTTGGAAATTGTACATCAAATGTGAGAAAGATCATACTATAACTTATTTTATAAATATTCAGATCTTGGTGCAATAGCTGTTGAACTCTTATGCAGAAATGCATGAATACAAAATTTATTTTATGTGCAGATTTCCATATTATAAATTTTATTTTAATTTTATGAAATTAAGTTTCAATACAATTTTACAAACAATGAATTACAATTCTGTTACATTAAAATTACACTATGCTCAGATATCCAATACAAGCCAATGTAAAAAAAAAAAATCATCATTATTATTTCAGTGAAATGGGTTATATCGCCTGTTATTATGATATGATTAATTTCCGTAATAAAATAAGTACATTTTAAGTTATCAATTTTACTTTTTTTTACATTTACTAAAAATTCCAATGGGAAACTTATACTTAGCTTTGAAAATTTCAGAACTTGAAATTCATATTTAAACTCTTTTTCCATTTAACATCTATTTTTCCGTAAACATCTATCCAAAAATTTATCGCTATATAATATGATTGATATAATTAAACAATTTTAGTATACAAATTCGGTTTTCAAATTCAGTAATGCGGAAATAATATGACTCCATCTCAAAATATGACGTAATCACTATGGCAACTTAGACTCATTACCTATCATGGGATATCATTGAATTAATTACGCCTGATATGATTTAATTGAATGAAGAAAACTTTTATTAATATATTTTTAAGTTTTGATTCGATTTTCTGAAAAATTGAAATGACTCGACAAAATTCTGCAACTATTTCATATATTAAATTTCAGACCATTTGTTTGGGTAGTTTTTGCGCTGTTATCTGCGAACAGGCAGACATTTAATTTTTTCTTTTCACATTTGTTGTTTGGGTCTACTGCTGTACCTTCATGTCATTAACCGACTTCAAACAAAGCATATTATTTTCTTAATACATATTCAAGCACGACTTTAATAACTACTTCTAATTTAATAACTTATTTTTGTGCGGAAAGCACTAATTTCTGTAAGATACGCCAACAAGTTGCAGGGGAAAGTTCCATTGCATACATCTTTAAATAAATTTCTGCGCATCTGCACAGCCCGCGAGCAGAGGATCAGCACTTTTCAACTTTGAGAAGCTAGAGAGCGCAGTGGACAGTGCCTCCTCTCTCTTGCCTTGCAACTGGGCTCTCTGATCTGCTTAAACTTTGTGAGGCATCTGAATTCCCAATTTCTTCCACTGCACCATGTGGCTAGAGGACGAAACATGAAGAACTGTTTCTTTTCCACAGCTCAGGCCTGGCCCGAGCCTTTAGATTTCGGGTCATTTTCAAAAATTCATACAATTCCGAAAATCAGAAACCGAAAAAAATACTTTAAATTTCACATTAAATATGAAATAGGTAATAACGTATATGTTAGATGTGTCTGTAAGTATAATTAATTAAGCACTTTAGCCTTTGGTATAATTTTTATGAGGGTTATTTCCAAATATACATACATATAACTGTCCCTACTTTATGTCAAGTCCGTTACCTTACAGTTTTTAATATTTTATTGTCATATTTATAAATTTTTTCTAGCATTTTTTAATTTATTAGGAAGATTGGATCACTATTAAATATCTCTATAAAAGTTATTAATATGCAGACAGTTTTTCTAGCTTTGATAGAGGATCATTTTCATAAAAGGCATACAAGTCAGATTTTTCAGAATTGTAAGCATTTATTGAAAATGACCCTCTATCAAAGCTAGAAAAATTATCTGCAAATTATTAACCTTTATAGAAATATTTAATAGTTATCCAATCTTCATAATAAATTAAAAAATGCTAGAAAAAAATTATAAATATGACAATAAAACTATTAAAAATTGTAAGGTAACGGACTTGACATAAAGTGGGGACAGTTATAGGTATGAATATTTTGAAAATGACCCTTTCACTTGTTTAGGGAGAGGTCATGTTAAAAAGAAAATAATGTGTCTTTCCGAAGTGATGTTGATCGATGTGGTTTTTTTCTACAGTGTTTATTAATTACATGATATCAGACTAATTTTTAAGAAAGTTATGGGCAACTCGTCCTACACTGTAAAAAATGACGAATGTTTCTGAATCTATGAAAATATAATATAATGACGAATAAATTTATAATATAAACTCATCCTTGTTAACCATGATTTTGGACAGTGTTTCTTTATCTTTAGAAACCTCAGACATCAATGACATTTCGAGATTTAAAGAATCATTTAGAAAAACAAAATTTTTCTAGCTGCCCGAAATTTCCCGAAACGTTTACGAGTAGCTTTTAAAGTGTATTAATCAGTTTTCTAAGCCTGGAATATAATTGTTTTCGATGCTATCCATTCTCAAGTAAACATTTTCATGTTCAACAAATATGTTTAACAGACAAACATGTAAAATTAACAGCGTTAACATTAAGATTAAGATTAAGATTATTTCTTTACTCTTTCATGTATAAATTAACTTATGCAGCTGAAAACGTTTACATTCGATAAATAGGTATTCCAGGCTGAGGAAACTGATTGATACACTATAAAAATTATTCGGAAATGTTTCTGAAAAATACGAGCAGCTAGAGAAATTTTGTTTTTATAAATAATTCTTTAAATTTTAGAAATGTATTGCTTTCTGGGGATTCAAAAGACAATAGAACACGCTTTTCGGAATGTCGGATAACTCAGAAGATTATATTATATTTTCGTTTGTGGTTATAGTATATTTTCATAAGATAAGAAACATTGATCATTTTTTACAGTGTATGATTATGAACTTTTGCCGTGTGTCGTCTTGGTGATTTTTACCGTCTCAACAGTGTGGTATGTCTGGTTCCTCTATATATTTGTGCGGTGCAAAACCTGTGTAATGTCATCTCTAATACAAAAAACTCAGATTTATGCAAAGATTCCTCTGTCAGGTTTAGTTCGTCATCTAAAAATTAATTTGTTATGTGCAATTTGTGCGCATGGATCGAATCCAATTACTCAATATGTCACATGTGAACTGATTCATTAACTGTGCAATAGTGCTTTCCGGAAAAATAATATTCTGCAAGGTGAAATATTCAATTTCTGTGGCCCCCAATAAATAGTTTTGAGTGAAATTTAGTGATTTTGGGGGACAGAGAGATGTTTAAAGATAACATAGAAAAATATGTGATGCTAAATAATTCTTCATAGATCTAAAAAAAGTGCAATCATTCACCATATGATAAATTATTACTCCTAAAAAAAGGACATGTACTAATATTTGCAAGGAGTATCTGTACTCGCTAAAACAATGTCTGTCATATGTCTATTTCTGATTTATATGTGTGTAACAAATAATTTACACCCCATTGTTAAACATCGTTATTTGAAATTATTTATTATCATATTTTTCATGTTTTTATATTATTGTAAATTAATTTTTTGCATTTATGTATCATATATAAATAACGTAAAAGTTGTCTATCATAATTTAATTTTTTATTTATGTCTCCATGAAATATATTATTTCTATAAGTAAATTATAATTTCTTCAGTCTTTAAATATAATCCACATTTTTCATTAAGCAAATTTAAGTAATATTCATAGCTTATAAATTTCAAAAAACATATGAATGTACCTATATTAAATAACCGCTATACTCGTTCTCTCTTTCTGAATTCAAAATAAATATTCCTCTCATCTGGCATTAAGTACATATATTTGATACAGAGATCTTTTCTTGCTCTCCATACTAGCGAACGTGAAGTCTATTTTATATTTTATTTAAAAATCACATTTTTGTTTTATAAAATCAATAACTATGTAGTTTTGGAAAATAGAGTATTTAAATTAATTGTTGTCCATATTTTGTGTACAAATATAAATTAAATATGGTACATTTAGATGACATTTGTACATTAACGCATTTCAATTGTTTTATATACAACATTTATGTTTTCATCGCATTCTACAAAGTTCTTATTAATTTTCTAACTCATCTAGTTCTAGTTTGTGTTCATATACCTTTATTTATATAAACCTTAATTCCATAAAATATTTTCTATATTGGAATTCAGGTTTACATTTGCATTTTGGACTCTATCTCAGACTCATTTTCCCTTTAACACTTATGCTTTTCATAAATTCTATACAAGTTAATCAAGTTAGAAATTGTACGTAATACGTGACAAATAAGGTGCGTTTATACTATAAGTAGTTTTACAATGTAAAAAAAAATCATCGTTAATATTTCAGTGAAATGAATTATATCGTCTGTTATGAGCGAAATGAGCATGCCTTTTTCTTTCTTATTACGTATCACACGTTTACAGATGCGATTTATTTTCGACAACAGACAGCACTGCAAAATTCACCATGGAGATCATGCTTTGCGAATGATTACCTGCATGGTTTAATATTTTTATGACTCATAATGAACGAATCTCCTATGTTTATTTACTCTAATTGTTTGAGATATTCGGCTGTTAACCTATTTCAACTGAAGTTATCTCAGAGTCTATACATTTTACATTTGAATGTAACTCATTTCTCAACCAAAATTTCTTTTGAACGATCTTTCTAAAAATTTTATTTTTGTGTAATTTTATTATAAAATTAATATTTACTAAAAATGGCCGCGTGGCATATGAAAAAAGAAGTGTTTACACCGTATTTGTTTTCCTGAGTCACATGACTTGCGCTTTTATTATATAGATTACGTATGATAGGATTTAATAGAATAAAGAAAACTTTTATTAGTATCTTTTAATTTTTTATTCGATTTTCATAAAATTTGAAATGACTCGACAAAATTCGGCAACAATCATATATATTAAATTTCAAATCATTCGGTTGGGTTATTTTTTCACTGTTATATGCGCGACAGACAGACGAACCAGACGACGACTATAGGTGCTACGTATTTATATAATTATGAACGCACCTAAAAACGTGATTCCTTGCATCACATTCTGGCCGTCGTCGTTCCTAATAGTTATAACATATTCATTTAGAAATGACTGTGTATTATTTTTCCTAAATTTTGCTCGAAGCAGTGAAATATAATCCATGTAAGAGTTACTTAAATCTAATTTGTTTAATAATTAGTTGACACCTTGAAATTTACACAGATTTTAAAGTTAATTTCAAAATTTCTCTTCATTGAGAAATACATTAAGCGATAAAATAACTGTTATGTATTGTTTAAGGATAAAAAATGACATTTCCTGAAAAAAACTACTTGTAACAAAAAACATATTTTTCTTAATTTACAAAAGTATAATATAACCACGAAGTAAAATATATAATAACGTCTTCCAAGTTGCCCATGATTCAGAGAAGTGTTCTTTATCTTTAGAACTCAGGCACCAATATAATTTCGAGATTTAAAGAAGAATTTATAAAAATAGGGTTTCTTTTGCTGAAAATTATTATCGAAAATGATTCTAAATAGTTTTTACAAAAATAATAATTTTTTTCAGAGCCAAATATCAAATTTTAGGATGCTATCAATTTGCAATTGAATATTAAAGCTGCGAAATTGAATTTATACATGCAAGGGTAACAAAAAATATTAATTTTAATGTTAATATTAATGCTGTTAATTTATCGTGTTTGTCTATAAAACATGTTTGTTAAACATTAAAATGCTTATTTGAGAATTGATAGTATTAAAAAAAAACAATATTTAGGTTTGAAAAAACTGGTTAATAGTCTATGAAAACTATTCAGAAACACTAACGAAAATCAGTTGCAGCAAAGGAAAGTTTAGTTTTGCAAACACTTCTCAATTATATCTCAATTATATCATGTCAGAAATATATTGGTTTCTGGGGTTTCTAAAGATGAAGAACGTTTTTCGGAATCGTGGGTTACCCGGAAGAGGTTATTGTATACACTGGAAAAACTTATATCGCCTTCATCTAGAATGAAGAAATAGTCATTTTCTAAATCCCTAAACTAGAAATATAGATTTCCGAGTTATGCGAATAACGTAAACCAATAAACTGAATAGACGAAATGATTGAGATATATAATGAAACTATACATTATATTATGAATCGTTTGAATTGCGAGAAATTATCACTTGATTTCTAGAATAAATTTATAAACTAGAATTATAGTTACTAAAGCTGACCTCTTGTGTTCACATTTATTTGCAGCGAATTTTAAATAAGTTTGACCACGATAATATAGGAAAATGCTGTTGAATTTTAATAGAGGGGACTAGAACTCTCCAGTAAAGGGAGCTAGAATTTACAAGAATGACATGGAACAATTTTTTCTAAGCCACAATTTAGTTTCTAGATGCCAGCGGCAGAATTTTTTCTGAGTGTATTTTCGTTCGTGGTTAAGAAACTTCTGTTTTTTTTTTTGTTTTTTTTATAGTGTATATATTCATAAGTGAGCCTTTATGAATTCAAATGCAAGTACGGCAGTCAATTTATTATTTTTGAATTCAAGAAGTGTCTTTGTTAGTTTAATGTCTCAATTGTCGAAATATGTTTTATTACAAATATATCGACTTATTCAAAAGCTCTGGTTTCAACATATATATATAATTTTTTACTTTACAATATAAAACTGCAACTAAATATGTAACATTCAGATTTATTAACATTCTAAACATCATTATAAACTGCTTCAAGCGTTTACAGAAAACTATACATAAAAACAATCAATATCTTCTTATAAATAAAATTCTTGTTTGATTTCATTTTTTAACGTATTTATATATTTCGGTTTTAAAATTTTTAGGACGGAACTGATCGGTTATGATCTTTATTTTGAAAAACATTCGTTTAATTTTTAACAACTATATAAAATAAAATAATAATAATAAATCTAGAGATTTTAAAAGAGGGATTTTTTTTTTCTATTGCTTTTGAAAAATGTTGAACTATTTCATTTCATAAACTCTTAACTGCACTGTGAGATACATTTCTCGAATTTTATGATTTGTAGAGCCATTTAAGTTCCATTTGAAGTAAATATCGGAAATGTGTACTTTGAAATGTTGCGTGATTCTGTGCAAAATTTTTCGATGCAAGAGTTTTTTGAATTCTATTTAAAATTACAGTTATTCTGAAAAATATAATTCCGTTTTATGGCTTTTTATTACACGAAAAACAAACCTGCTTTAGAGAGTTATTTTAATGGATTGTAAAGTACCAAGTCTATAAAGGTAGAGGATTTTACATATAAATATATTCTATAAATTTTTTTTTTAACTAGAACAAAAAAAAAATATTTTTGTGTGTGAATTTGGATGTATATGTAATTGATTAAAAATTTATCACTTATGTTATCATAACTCTGATATAATTTTTATTATTTTTACCTTATTATACTTTATGCAATAGCACCAGAACTTGAAAATAAAGACATGTATTTTTTGTATTTTCATTTTAACCTCTATTAAACGTCCATGATATATGTCACGTTAAAAAAAATCTATTTACTAGCGAAATTTTGTAGAGCAAACATAAGTAATTTATGAATATTTTAAGACCAAAAGACCCGTGGTACAATTTCGTACTGCTTTTTTTTTAGATCATTTGCTGATACGTTTTCCAATACTAATTTTTAAATAACTGAAATCTGTTTATCAATTAAAGTGTTTTAACACCTTCGCAACGAGTGCTGCGTACACGTGACATACAGAACGCTCAAAATCATTGATTATTCCTGAAAAAAAAAAAAAGTAAATTTTGCATTATGTAATGGCGGAATTTCTGCGATTAGATTAGGCAAAAATTTCCAATTGGAAATACCGATGGTATAATATTAAAAATTCCGTCAAGTACCATCCTCGCGAAGACGTTATCGAAATATGAATTTACAATGTAAAACCATGAATCAACGGAATTCTTTAAGTATCCTTGTAAACTAACTACAGTAATCTCTCACTTATACTTCGGTGCAAGGGATTGATTAAAAGCGACGTGTAAACGAGAGAGACGCATAAATGAAATTCGTGTAAAAATTAAATTTTAAATATAAGTTAAGAGAAATATGTTAAGAGAAAATTAATCTTTAAATTATTAAGTATCATGCAGAATAATAATAAAAAAATAATGCAATTTACTTAGATTGTTAAAGATATACTAATTCAAATTTAAAATATATAGTATATACATCTAAATTTTTTTATTACATACTTTATTTTTTTTAAATAGTCTAAAATTGAAGTTTGCTTATGAGCTTGATGTCTGTTTGTATAAATAGCTGTTTCAAGATTATTAAAACATGAATATGTTAAACCGAGCGAGAACAGAAATGTTCAATTAAAGAAATTTCATATGCGCAGGCTTATCAGACTTCCTTTGCTTCATTTCTAAGAAAACAGCCCCTTCTACTCTCCCCCTCGAAGAAGTAGCAGTTACGAAGGTGTGTGGCTCAGAATGCAGCTTCTTAATTCTGTCCAGAAAACAAAAGCAAAAGACAAACAATTGACTACCTTTTCACAAGGTAATGTGAATTTTTTTGGAAAAGACATGTTCAGAATATGAAGAAATGTCAAGGGAAACTTAAAATTGTCCCGACGGGTAAGTGAGAAATACATTTCATGTTGCGACATAAAAAATAACATTGCATCGCTATATGTTTATCCGGGGATAGCGAAAATCGACGTACAACTGAGACAGACGCATAAAATAGGCGACGTATAAGTGAGAGATTACTGTATTTGCTACACGCAGAGAAAAGTCTTGTTGAATCAACAAAAATTTGGTTAGCTCAACAAAACTTTCCGTTTAAATATGGGTCAATGGAAAATTTGTTTGAATCAACAAGAAAAATATTGTTGATTTTTTTTGCAATTCCAACAAAAAGAATTGTATCGTCAGCAAAAAAATGTTCTGTTAATTCAAGTAAAAATTTTCAATTTTACTTGAATTAACAAAATTCTTTTGTTGAAAGTTTTCTCAGAATAAATATAATTATCTGTGACTATAAGAGTTCTTTTCAGTTTCGGCAACAAAAACTTTTGTTTAAAGAACAATTGTTTTGTGTGATTTTAAGAATTTTCTTTGTTTTAACAACAAAAAGTTTTTGTTACATAAACAATTGTAATATTTACTTTATTTTTTTTTTGTATTAGAACCAATCTAAAATTAACTATTTTCTTAGGTAATTTTTAATTCAATTTCAGCAGTGAATTACGCCCGTAATCTTTGAACAAAAACAAGTGAATTTTTATCCTGCTTTTTTTCAAGCATAAACCTACAGATTGAACAACGTCCCAATCTGGTAATCGTAACCGGGTCCTCGGAATAACGATCTGAGACTCTAACCACTGAGCCAGAAGGAACGATACCCAAACTCGAAATTTCTCACTCTTATACTTGTCGGACGGAATGCAACCGCAACACAAGATGGAAATGTCATCATGAGCACAGTGTCGGCTTGAACAATAAAAGTAGGGGAAGCCCTACGTTACTCTGGGGCCACCCTCTACCAATTGCTTTGTTATTTACCAAATCCATTTTTGGTATGCTGCAACAATTTGAAATTTTACCATCAAAATTTCAAGTAAACAACAATTTAGAAAGAGCGAGCTTCTTAGATAAAAATTTCTTAAGGAAAAAATGCATTTTTACCCTGATTGATTTTTTTTTTTTTTTTTTTTTTTTTTTTTTTGTAAAAAGTTATTCTGAAAAGTAAATTTGGGTCACCTCTCTATTTCTTTGGGTAAGCACGGGCTTATGCAAATTTCTGTGGCAAACATGAGACGGAAATACAAAGCCCAGCATACGGCAACACATAGTTAATTTTTAATTCATTTTCAGCAGTGAATTACGCCTGTAAAAAGCAGGATAAAAAGTGACTGGTTATTATTCAAGGATTACAGGTGTAATTCACTGCAGAAAATTAATTAAAAATTAAATGTGTTGCCGTTTGCTAGGGCCTCAGAGCGATATTCTGAGGTCCGGGTACGATTCCCGGCTTGGGACATTTTTCACTCTGTCGGTTTACGCTTGTAAAAAAGCAGTATAAAAATTCACTGGTTATTATTTAAGAATTACAGGCGTAAATCACTGCTGAAAATGATTTAAAAATTAATCCGTGCATTAGTTCTTGAGACTTAGTTATAGTGAAAATCATGAAAAAAATAACAGAGCAACGCCACCTGTTGGGCTATTTACACCAAAACATAATCAGCTTCTATTTATGTCAATTTCTAACTCAATCTGTATTTTGATGTAAATCAGTGCATTAGTTCTTAAGAAATCGCGAATCTATTTCAGAATTCTTGAAAATTACAACATAGCAACGCCACCCTTTGCGCGATTTACGCCAAAAACTAATCAGAACCAATTTATATCAGGAAGTAACTGAATATAAAGTTTTTGCATTAGTTCTTGAAATAGAGCGTCCACAAAATATTTGTCACATACAGACAGTCAGATTCATAGACAGTCGTTTTCTAAAAACAGTCAAATCGTGTTCAAGACCTTCTAAAATCCGAAAAAAACCAGAAGTGGAAAATTTTCATGACTCCAATACTTTCTTCTTGTAAAGATAGAAGAAAGTAATAAATGGGATAGGGGGATTTTTAAAACTACCTCGGTCCGTCCCAATTAAAAAAGTTTTAATTATCCAAAAAAATGTTAATCCTTTAATTATACAGCTATATAAGTTAAATAAATCAAGTTAGGTGAGAGAGTTACGGCACTACACAACAATTTAAATCTTGTAAAAGCAACAAAATTTGCTGGAATTACAAATTACAAAATTATGGTAAAATAAAAATAAAAAACAGATTTTGTTAATTCAAGTAAAATTGATGAAATTTTGTTAAAATTTTGTAAGAGTGTTAACAATATTTTTTTGTCAATGCAGCAAAACCAACTTTTTACTTAAACTAAAAATTTTGCTTGAAACAACCAAAATGTACTCAACAAAACATGTTTTGTTGTTTTAATCAATTCCTTTTTCTGGGTGACACTTAATTTTCATTAATAAAGCATGCCATAGCAGGCCTTAATGACATATATTCAATGCATGGCACTTTGAGTGTATGTACGCGAATAGTGCATGTAGAGCACGGAGTAACAGAAAGACAGACGACAGACAGACAAAACCGCATTCATAGACACATGTTGTAAAGTGTTGAAAAAGAAAATAAAAACCGACTATTAATTTTTTTTCAGATCAATTAAATACAATTTGTTGAATTTATTCAGATAAAAAACATTCCTTAATTTTTTTATTGCATCTTATCTTATTTTACTTTGAATAAATATGAAAACATGTTTTTCTTCATGGAGAAATTTTAGTTATTTTCATTTGTAAAATACGATAAAATGTCAAAATTCATACAAAATGTTCAAGTAAAGTCATTTAAGCGTTATCTGTTCATCAACCTTTAAGAATTTGTTTTTGAGGCAGGAATATTTTCCGCGTTATCATTTCCCGCTTCCAATTTTTATTTGCATCTATCTCTCGTCGCAACAAATGCTTTTGCTTCCTGACTCAGTGGGGGGTGTGCTGCGTAATTGCTGTAATTCCGGTTAGAGTATCCGGCTTTAGATATGTAACCGGATACTCTATCCAGCGTAAATCTATATGATAGTAAAGTAATAGTTTCGAAGTGATAAAATATTGATAAGCATGATAAATATTAG
Organism: Maratus michaelseni; assembly: GCA_963931845.1. Lineage (NCBI taxonomy): Eukaryota > Metazoa > Arthropoda > Arachnida > Araneae > Salticidae > Maratus > Maratus michaelseni. The sequence goes on from OZ007593.1 coordinate 214,815,127, forward strand.
TTTATTAAGTTTTTTTTATTCAAATAAGTTTTCCAAAGTTCTACACATTGCATTTGCTTGATTAAATATATATATATATATATATATATATATATATATAAGTATAATGTATATATATGAATATTATTCAAATATTTATATGATATTTGGTGTAAATAAATACACAAAAATCACTTTTAACACTTTACACTACATTTCCAAAAGTTGACTTTGGTTTGCCTGTTAGCCGTTTGCTGTCTGTCAGAACTTTAACTGCCGTAAATATAATCTGATTGCCATATAAATGATATATAACATTGAGATTTACTATGGAATATTCTCTAATGAAAGAAAGTATATAGCAGTTATCGTTCGTTTACCGGGACACGCAAATTTATTTCGTTACATTATGGTCTATGGGAAAAATTCCTTTTCGATGTATTTTAATGACGTTATACTATTTCAAAATTAATAAAACTGATATCAATTTCTGATATCACTAAAACATGCTTTCTGTAAAATATAACGTTTAAAGCATTTTTCATTCGTCTACAGGGTTAAACAAACGAATGCCGTTACATAATGATCTACGGGAAAAAATCGTCCTCAATACACTTTAATGATTTTGCCCTATTTCAAACGTAATAAAATTACATATATTACTGAGATGCAGTACAAGATGCTTATTGTATAATGTGACATGCATAGCAGTTATTTTCTTTTCACTGGGACTCACTAAAATTTTGGTAACACTGCTGTATAATAGCAATATAAGGTGGAAGTGCGTTTTCAATTATGGCATTTTATTAGTTCTTCAAAAGAATTAGTAAGCTTTACTGTGTATGCGCCTGCATTGCTTAAGGATGGTTTTGAACAGATTTATGCATTTTGCAACTGAACTAGATTTAGCATAGTAAAAGATTGTGTAGAATATAAATAAAATTGTATTTAGGGCTGCGCAAAATAATTGAATACATTTATGCTAGGAATGATAATTTTTGGAACTGTGTTTTAGTATTGTCATGCATTTTTGTTTGAATTAATTTTTAATTAATTGATCAATATGTGGCGTGTATAAAAATCTAAAAACAATATAAAAGGCTGTACGAAATATTTTGAGAACATTTCCTGGTATTGGCAGAAATTGCTAAAAGTGAATTTTTGAGTGTTATGCATTTTCCAACTGTATTAAAAAATAACATTCTATGTAGAATATATACAAATCTCTATGTCTTATACAGAGACGCACAAAGTAATTCGAGTACTTTTCCCATCTATCAACGGTAATTGATGAAACATTCATTTTCAGTAGTTTTATGTGTTTTTTACATTGTTTATCTAGATATAATTTTCACCTTATTAAACAGGGAAGTTTCGTTAAATTGTGGAATTGATGGAAAGTTTCTCATAATCTATTCTTAACTTATTATGTTTTTTTCTTTATTGTTTAATCATAACATTAGTCCAATAAAACTCTCTACTTGTTCGTTTTTAATTTTTAATAAAACATGAAATTATATAAGTGTCTGGAAGTATATTTTTCATACTTTTAAATGTTTACTGTTGTTATTTTGAGTAAAAGACAAGCTCAAATGTTGACGAATATTTAGTAAGAAATGTTTAGTTTTTCACTATGTTGGCTATACGCCTATTAAGCAATTAAAATTTAATTATTATGAATGCAAGGCGTAATAAATTTTTTATGGAAAAAAATTACAAAGTATTAAATATGAATTTATTCAATTATCGATGCTGGATTTTCTTTGATTTCGTGTTTGCCCCCATGGTTGGTGGCTCACGGAAAATATTCCATCTTGTGCTGCGTTTGTAGCCTTACCAACATGTTATGTTTTCACTATGTTGACTATACGCCTATTAAGCAATTAAAATTTAATTATTATGAATGCAAGGCGTAATAAATTTCTATGAAAAAAAAATTCCAAAGTATTAAATGTGAATTTATTCAATTATCGATGCGGGATTTTCTTTGATTTCATTTTCGCCCCAGGGTTGGTGGCCCACGGAAAATATTCCATCTTGTGCTGCGTTTGTAGCCTTACCAACATGTTATGTTTTCACTATGTTGACTATACGCCTATTAAGCAATTAAAATTTAATTATTATGAATGCAAGGCGTAATAAATTTCTATGAAAAAAAATTCCAAAGTATTAAATGTGAATTTATTCAATTATCGATGCGGGATTTTCTTTGATTTCATTTTCGCCCCAGGGTTGGTGGCCCACGGAAAATATTCCATCTTGTGCTGCGTTTGTAGCCTTACCAACATGTTATGTTTTCACTATGTTGACTATACGCCTATTAAGCAATTAAAATTTAATTATTATGAATGCAAGGCGTAATAAATTTCTATGAAAAAAAATTCCAAAGTATTAAATGTGAATTTATTCAATTATCGATGCGGGATTTTCTTTGATTTCATTTTCGCCCCAGGGTTGGTGGCCCACGGAAAATATTCCATCTTGTGCTGCGTTTGTAGCCTTACCAACATGTTATGTTTTCACTATGTTGACTATACGCCTATTAAGCAATTAAAATTTAATTATTATGAATGCAAGGCGTAATAAATTTCTATGAAAAAAAATTCCAAAGTATTAAATGTGAATTTATTCAATTATCGATGCGGGATTTTCTTTGATTTCATTTTCGCCCCAGGGTTGGTGGCCCACGGAAAATATTCCATCTTGTGCTGCGTTTGTAGCCTTACCAACATGTTATGTTTTCACTATGTTGACTATACGCCTATTAAGCAATTAAAATTTAATTATTATGAATGCAAGGCGTAATAAATTTCTATGAAAAAAAATTCCAAAGTATTAAATGTGAATTTATTCAATTATCGATGCGGGATTTTCTTTGATTTCATTTTCGCCCCAGGGTTGGTGGCCCACGGAAAATATTCCATCTTGTGCTGCGTTTGTAGCCTTACCAACATGTTATGTTTTCACTATGTTGACTATACGCCTATTAAGCAATTAAAATTTAATTATTATGAATGCAAGGCGTAATAAATTTCTATGAAAAAAAATTCCAAAGTATTAAATGTGAATTTATTCAATTATCGATGCGGGATTTTCTTTGATTTCATTTTCGCCCCAGGGTTGGTGGCCCACGGAAAATATTCCATCTTGTGCTGCGTTTGTAGCCTTACCAACATGTTATGTTTTCACTATGTTGACTATACGCCTATTAAGCAATTAAAATTTAATTATTATGAATGCAAGGCGTAATAAATTTCTATGAAAAAAAATTCCAAAGTATTAAATGTGAATTTATTCAATTATCGATGCGGGATTTTCTTTGATTTCATTTTCGCCCCAGGGTTGGTGGCCCACGGAAAATATTCCATCTTGTGCTGCGTTTGTAGCCTTACCAACATGTTGTGTTTTCACTATGTTGACTATACGCCTATTAAGCAATTAAAATTTAATTATTATAATTGCAAGGCGTAATAAATTTCTATGAAAAAAAATTCCAAAGTATTAAATGTGAATTTATTCAATTATCGATGCGGGATTTTCTTTGATTTCATTTTCGCCCCAGGGTTGGTGGCCCACGGAAAATATTCCATCTTGTGCTGCGTTTGTAGCCTTACCAACATGTTATGTTTTCACTATGTTGACTATACGCCTATTAAGCAATTAAAATTTAATTATTATGAATGCAAGGCGTAATAAATTTCTATGAAAAAAAATTCCAAAGTATTAAATGTGAATTTATTCAATTATCGATGCGGGATTTTCTTTGATTTCATTTTCGCCCCAGGGTTGGTGGCCCACGGAAAATATTCCATCTTGTGCTGCGTTTGTAGCCTTACCAACATGTTATGTTTTCACTATGTTGACTATACGCCTATTAAGCAATTAAAATTTAATTATTATGAATGCAAGGCGTAATAAATTTCTATGAAAAAAAATTCCAAAGTATTAAATGTGAATTTATTCAATTATCGATGCGGGATTTTCTTTGATTTCATTTTCGCCCCAGGGTTGGTGGCCCACGGAAAATATTCCATCTTGTGCTGCGTTTGTAGCCTTACCAACATGTTATGTTTTCACTATGTTGACTATACGCCTATTAAGCAATTAAAATTTAATTATTATGAATGCAAGGCGTAATAAATTTCTATGAAAAAAAATTCCAAAGTATTAAATGTGAATTTATTCAATTATCGATGCGGGATTTTCTTTGATTTCATTTTCGACCCAGGGTTGGTGGCCCACGGAAAATATTCCATCTTGTGCTGCGTTTGTAGCCTTGCCAACATGCTATAGTGAGAAAGTGCCAGGCTGAGTATCGTTCCCAAGTGGTTCAGTTGGTAGAACGTCAATGCGCTATACTGATGAACCGGGTTCGAGTCCCGGCTTGGGTACTTTCTCACTATGTTGGCTATACGCCTATTAAGCAATTAAAATTTAATTATTTAGAAAAGAAGTTTTATAATTTTTTCAATGACGATTTGTGCGTATAATGAACAATGCTATACCGATATACTATTAACCCTCTAAGCGTTTTGCCCGTATTTTTCCGTTTCTCAAAAACTACTTAAATCGGCTCTAGACAACAAACAAAACAACTAACAAACAACTAACAAACAACTAACAAAATTGTATATTAAGATATATCTAAAAAAAGAGATATGAAGTGCATTTTAGAAACAAACGGGGAAAGAAAATTTTAATTATTTAAGTTTTACAAATAGTTTTAAGAAAATGTAGGAAAGACCACAGACGCTATGGGGGATTTAAACAGTGATAATTTGTTTCAAAGGGTTTTGTTGTCACTTATGCAAGTTTTCACTTGTCATAAATGTGTTTAATATGATCAATAAATATTCTATATATTTTTATCGGAATTATTTTGTTTTGGTTCAAAGTTTAGCATGCAATAGTCAGTCCTTAAAAATGATTGGTGAAAATATATCCATAATCTCTATAAATTTTTAAAACCACAAAAGATCTTGGAAAAACAATCACCAGATATTCACCAAATATTTTTTGTTTATCATTGCTTAGAACTGGATGCGTTTTTAAAGAATGTGGTTCCAAAATCATTGGTGTTATATTCTTTTAATATGTTGAATGTATAGGGTGTTTCTAAACTAATATCACAGAATTTAACAGGTTATAATACACGTCAAGACAAATGATGTTTGTAATTGAAAACAAGGTCGTAATGTTCTTATTACTTCAAAATTTCCGAGTATATTATTCCTTGTCAAATTAGGACTTTCATTTACATGTAATAAATATTTTAAAGAGACATAATTTGGTTTCTGTAGAAATGATGCCATCAATAGAAATACTGGAAATGTTCTCTTTTCATTTTCAAATATCACTGTGCTACACGCTGCATATTTAGGAATGTTGCTGAAAATAGATTCTGTGTCATTAACCAAATTACATCGCACTTCCAGCCCTTCCATTAAAATAATCATATTTCTAACACAGCTAAGTTAATCATATGAAAATCCTGCTAAAATATCTTAAACACTAAGTACATAACAAATCCGAAAATCTATATGTATAACATATTTCATTAATTGCTAACATGTGTCAAATAAACACCATAAAAACAGTAAAAAATATAAATAAACTCGCTACACGTTTCGGCTTCACCGAAGCCTTCATGAAGACATATTAGGATATTCTACACGTGAAAAACGAATGAGGCGTTTAAAGTCCTCGAATCATCAATTGTGCAAATGTTGAATATTCTTATTTGTCTTGATAAAAGCTTCGTTGAAGCCGAGACATGCAGAAAGTTTATTAAAACTTTAAACTGTTTCTAGGATTTTTATTTAACACCTGTTAGCAATTAATGAAGTATATCTTAAACATTGTTAAAGTTCTAAAATTCAGGTTCATCTTGTAACATCCTGTTTTTCTACTAAATAAATGTATTGATAGCCTTATTTTCTATACAATAATCTGTCAAGTGCAAGTTTTACTTGCACACATAGGATTCCGTACAATAAATTTAATAATTAGTTAATTTCCCTAGTGGAAATGTCGTTGTGGATATCCACAAAGACCTTTCCACTAGTGAAATTAACTCTATTATGTCCGCCTTCAAGTCTTCTTCCATTATTTCTGCTAATTTTAAGAGGTCTTTTATTCCTTCTATTTCGCATTGTGTCAGGTTTTATGTTTTACCTAAGGTCCATAAACCTGGCATTCCTTTTAGATGTATTGTCTGTAGTATCGGTACAGCTTCTTATAAGTTTGCCAAATATTTAGTTTCTGTTTTTTTTTTCTCTAATTTTGAGCAGTAATTGTTTCACTGGTAAGAATTCTCTTGAATTCGTTAAGAAACTTCATAGTTTTAAGCCACAGGGCCACATTATGTTTTCTTTTGATGTTACTTCATTATTTACTAATGTTCCGAAAGAGGAGGCTTTATATTGTCTCAAGAAAAGGCTTTACGAATTGTATCTCTCTTATTTTCAAATCGAGGAACTTACCCTTCTCACTCGTGCTTGCCTGTCGCAAAATACTTTTGTTTTTAATGAGATTTTATTTCGTATGACTGACGGCTCGGCTATGGACAATCCACTTACTCCAATTTTATGCGATATTTAGATGCACTATTTTGAGGTCAAATTGTTTGAAATATTAAAGTTACCGCTTTATGTCCATTTTGTTGATGATAGTTATGTCCTGGTTGAAATGAATTCGGATAGTAAAGATATTCTCTCTGTTACACTGTAAAAAAAAAATTACTGAAAAAAAAACGGAAATTGAACTGGCAATCGGGACGCCAGTACTATTTCCGTTTTTTAACGGAAAAAAATCCGTATATTCCAGGAATTTTTCTATGATTTCTGAAATATCCGTTTTTAAATTTCCGTTTTATAACAGATATCTTCCGTATTTTTTAGAAATTTTTATAATGTTAAAATAAACATTATAGAACCCCCCCAGCTCAAAAAAAAAAGTTTCTTCTCAAGAACAACCTTATGAAGGACAGATATACTGTTTTTTTTTTTCATTTCTGAATGCGTTTTTTGTAAACAACCAACCCTTGCCTCGATGAGAATCGAACCCGCAATATTTCGCTTACTAAACCGGAGGTCTCAACCACTACGCTATGATTGGATATTCAACTTTTTCAAGCGTTGCTACTTATTTCAGTCGCTTTTTGTGATGCAAAAACTTGAAGGTTCCATGGAATTTTTTTTTTCAGTTCCAATGTTTTTAATATTTTCTTTTCATATATTTTTCAATATTTTGCTTTATTATTTGATTCTTTATAACAGATAAATTTTAACTTATTATGTATTATATGCGTAAAACATTGTATTAAGAGTCATTGTATGATTGCATCCTTTTGTAATAGTACAACATTTTCCTTTTTTTTTGAACGTATACTTTTTAAAATTATTTGTCTGATGATCTATTTATCAATTCCAATAAAAACAATAATTATCTGAAGGAGACGTATTTATTACATGCTATTAAAATAACTTTTCGTTATTTCTTATTTTAAAAAACTTACGTAAATAAACAATTTTGTAATGAATTAAATAATTATATTTGAGCTATGCTGAAAACTTTTGTGTACGGTTCTGTCAAACTGAATAGTTTTAATAATATTAAAACAAAAAAGTGATTCTTAAAGACAATTTCGAAATTAATGATCTTGTGATAGGTAAGATTTAAATTTGGACTTATTGATTTAGTTTAAATTAATTTAGTTTATAAAATTATAAGCTAAAGAAATAAATTATAAAGTTAATAAAATTATAAACTTCATTTTTATGAAAGTAAAGAAAAAAATATTAACTATTTTTATAAATTTAAGGAAAAAATTATAAACGTTGTAAAATTATAATTTATAAAATAATGAATTTCAGTTTAATTCATAAATTTAGAAGCCAAATCAGTTTAGTTTAATACAATTTACATAGTGATGACTTGCGGAGATATTATGTTATGAAACCTTTAAATAACCCAATATTGCCTCACGTTAGAAAAGTTAAAATATAATTTTAAAAAATTTGTGAAAAAAAAAGTTTTAATTTTGAAGCACTATCCATAAAAATAAAAAAAAATAGATTATTTTTTTTCTGTAACTTATAAAAACAAAATCAATTTCTAAATATTTCATTAAAAATCTAAATATTACTATTATTTTCACAAAAAATTACTGTCCAGATATGGACCTGTTAGAATGGGCCAGCATGTCATGCCGGGTCAGGCCTGGATCCTTGAAGCACTCTAGTAAATACAACAATCTTAATTCCCGTTTCAAAAAAGGCGATTTCTGTACGCAAACCTCTAAAAGTTTTTTACGGAAATTGCACTTTATGGAAGAAATACGGAAATTGCACTGTTATGGAAGAAATACGGAAATTGTACTGTTTTGAAAGAAATAAGGACAAAATCCATTAAATTTACGGAAAACTTTCTGCATATTTACGGATTTGAAATTTCCTTTACGGAACTACTGTCATTTACGGAAATTGTACTGTTGTTTTGAAAAAATGAAACTTCTCCATGAAATTTTACGGAAAATATCTTGTATTTTCACGGATTTTTTTTAGAGTGTATGAATTCCATTTATTCTTGCATTCAATGCATTTTTTAAATTGAGACCAACAATTGTCTTTCTTTCGTGGATGTCCGTGTTATTCGCAGTGAAGATGGATTTCAGACTACCGTCTTCCGTAAACCTTTTGCTCTCAATCTTCCACCTCTTCTCATCCTCCTAACCAGAAATTTGTTGCTTTCAATACATTTGTTTGTCTGTCTTCCAATATTTGTTCAACTCCCCAGTTACTTAGTGCTGAACTTAATTATCTCAAGGCTACTGCTGTTGATCGCGATTCCTCTAAAAGTATAGATTCTATTTATAAAAAATTGACAAAACCAATCCATTCTGAAAATAATGTTAATACTTATCCAACCAACTCTACTATATATATATACTAATATCAACTCTAATACTTCAGTTGTTTTGCCATTTTTTCCTAACCGCAGTCAGTAAATTGCTGAAATTTTAAGAATGTACGAATTCAATGTTATTTTTTCTCCTGTTAATAAAATCTCTTTTTCAAATCCCAAATACCCTATTGATCTTATAGATAACTGGGGTATTTACCAAATCTCTTCTCAGTGTCGTCTCTCTTATACAGAAGGATGGTTAATTATTTTTTTCTGTTAGAAATTTGCTATAGTCGGCAAAAGTTGCCTTTTGGGATTAGAATGAAGAATATAAAATTTTGTTGCTGTACTAAAATATTTTCAGGTGCCGCAAAGAGCTTCAAAAATGACTTTTCTATGAAAAAACGATAAAAATAGCCTTTTTTTTAAAAAAAAAGTTCTTTTCTTGATTATTAACATAATATACATATATTTCGTAAACAGAATATTCAAAATATGATACTTTTGCAGAAAACTTGCACATTCTATGTATTACGAATTTTTAGATGCCATTACAGAAAGAATTATTTTGTAAAATTTAGCGATTTTCACCATATTAATTTTTATTAATTTTACAGTAACATATTCTTATAGTACTACATTGAAATGAAAGAAATGCAATCTTTAATTATCGTATCTTAGTTAAACAAATCAGACTTATTTAGAAAAACTTTAAAAGAGTGAAACCTCTGATTAATGGATAACTATGTGACCCCAAAAAAGTCTTAAAAAATGAGGTGACTGCAGGAGATTGGTTGTTAGTTATAACGAGAGGTTAATGTTCGCTGAGAAATCTGAATTTGGCCATAAGAGAGGGGTGACCGTATATAAGGGTGGCCGTTAAAAGAGGTTTGACTTTTGTATTGTTTTTAAAGGCATAACGTTATTTTTAAGAAACATTAATTTTTCTCTAATGTCCATAGTAATCACACATGGTCCATAATAATCACACTGACACATTGGATTTTTTTTTTCAAATCTTGACATGATTTTTTGAAAAATTATTTTGTTTTTTATCAATGCATCTCTTGCAGAAGTGCTACAAACTGACAAGGATGACTCGGTAACTAATTTAACAATCCTTTTAACTGCTTGGGTGTGACATAGGGAAAAATTGAAGTTGACTCTCATGATCAGGTTAATCTGCTTGCTTTATTTACTGCTTTAGTTTGTCGTCAGCAATATACATCATCATAGGAGGTTATGGTACTTTAACATCACGCCATTGAATCATATCAATATAATCCGTGACATCAAAGTTTATACATACAGGAATTGAAAAAATTCTGATGCCAACTTCATTTCCAGCCCCTGCTTTTACAATTCGGCGTAATGCAAACTCCTTAATGACTTCTATCACCTGATAGCATACAATGGAGTACATTTTAATGTGCAGCAAAGTATGCATTGCTTTGGCTGATTGGATCAATTACATTTTTAGGAGTGTAATTGAGGTAACGCAAATAGCTGACACGTTTTCACAAGTGCTTCGTCCATAGATAGAAGATAGTTTCATCTTTATGTTAAACCAAACAGTTGCATACACTTTCAAAATGTACTCAGTCATTATTTGGAGATTTTGTGATGGATATTCTGTTCCCACGTACAAGCGAATTCTTCTGTTTGCTAAGGTAAACCATGGTGAATGACAATTTTTTTCTGGTTTCTTCATAGACAAATCAGAAGAGCAACTTCTATCGGAGATTGTGTTACACATTTCTAAGAAATTATTTGGTCCATACTTAAATTATCCTTAAATTTTAGCAATGGAGTATTATTTACAATAGATGAAAACTCGGTCACTGGAAGTTCATAACACTTTTCCAGTTGTTTCCTTATTTTCACTCCAAATTCATTTGGATTTTTAGTTTTTCCATCTAGGAAATAAAATAGATGACGAACGGGTAGTTCTTTTGCATGAAACAGACAAATCAAGCACTGCAGTGGCTTTCATAATTATTTTTCCAATAAAGCAATCGCACCATTATTCAATCCAGTGTTCGCGGCAATTCCATCATATCCAATTGCAGTAATGTTTAAGTATTGGATGTTGCCATTTAAAAATGTCATTATGTTGTCTTTTATACCTTTTCCAGTGCCAGAAATCGGTTTTACGTGTCTTGAAATTTTTATCCAAGTTCTGGTACAAGTGATATATGTTCTTCGATAACAGTTATTTTGTAATACTTAGTTCCTTTCTTCCCTTGCACAATAGTCTTGTCTTTTCTTACATAAAAAATCAATTAATTTCTGTAACTAGTTTCACAGTTTCTTCTACATATCTTTTTCAGTTCTTTATTTGTTCTCATCTAAATTTCATTCTGTCAATACATTTCTGTCATACTTCTTTCTTCATCACTAATCAGACCAATATCCTGCAGAGCGGCGCGGCGCTTGGAATTGTTGCAGCAATTTTGTCTGATACTCAAGTTCGATAGCAAGTAGAAGCCACAAATCACAATTTCATGCGCATTTGACTATGATTTTAATTACTGGAGGTTTCAGACACACTAGACGTAGAGACAATACAAAAATTGGGATAGTATAGTGTTCTCTTCTGAACTTTGTTCTGTTTCAACCTCATTGTATACTATTTATGTTTCATTATTTTTGTAATTAAAATGTATTACGCAGTAAGTTTACTATGTTTTCTGATTAAAAAGATTTCAAACTGATTTAAACTGATTTAAAAGACAACATATGAAAACTATAGCCTATTGAAAAAAAATTAAACATAATTGCGAAATTTGTCAAAGTTTTAATAAAAACCTAAAGTTTGCCCTTCTTGCGGCACCTCTAAACATAATCCAATTACGCTGATGTTTAATTTACGTCTTTATTTTGACCAAAAGCAACTTTTGAAAACTATAGCATATTGAAATTATTATTTTTTTTTTCACATAACTGCGAAAATTGTCAAAATTTTAATAAAAACCTAAAGTTTACACTTCTTGCGGCACCTGAAAATATAATCCAATTAGGCTAATATTTAATTTCCGTCTTTATTTTGATCAAAGGCAACTTTTGGAAACTATAGCATTTTGAAATTAGAAAAAAAGTTTTTTCGTTCCACCCTATTATATTGGTCAGTCAAAACGTGCTCTTAGATTTCATTTAAAAGAGCATGAAGGTTAAGTTAAAAATCAGGAGCTTAAACGTTCTTCTATTGCTCAACATTGTTGGTCTTTTCAACATAGATTCAACTTTTCTGCAGCCAACATTAACCAAAAATGTTCTTCTAACCTTGATTTTGATTTTTGGGAAGCTTACCACATCCTTAAAAATTATCACTCCTTAGTCAATGACTTATCTAATACTCTTGATTTTCTAAGTAATTGGAAAGCATTAATTTAATTACCTTTTTTTGGTTTTCTTTTGTTTCTTTCGTTCTCAGGTAGATATCTCTACTTGTCCACTCAGTTGTTTCATCCTGCTTTCTTCTCATTGGCTGTTTTTTGGCGTTCTTTACCCACATCAGTTACATAAGCCACCGCCTCTCTGTCGTTTTGCCCAGTCTTGCTTTTTCTAGCGCACTCTGCTTTGTTCTTTTTCGCACTGAAGAAGAATCTCTCTTGTGGATTCGAAACAGTTGTTTGCTAGTTTTTGTGTATTATTTGTGCATTTTTAACGTTGGTTTTCTGCTTTTTTAATATTTATAACTGTTTTTCAACTTACCAAAAACACAGATCTTGCATACAGTTTAAACTTGGCATTGTACCAAGCACGCTTCGAAAGGCGGTCGCAAAGTTGCAACGCCAGATTGGCCCCTTCCGCGTTTTTCTGCATAGGTTTTTAATTAATATATCGGCGGATTACCGGAAAATTATTTGGAAAAACATTATCTGCAATCCTTGGATAATTCCACGTCTATAACCTCGAGCTCCCGAAAAGTAATGTTTGTGAGTAACCGAAAAATGCTATTTTCTCAAAAACTATGTGACCTAGGATAATCGCTATAATTTTCCTGCAAGGTTTAAATAAACTTCTACAGCCCCTCATTTTTTCATAATTTTAATTTCAGGAGTTTTGAAAATAGGGGGATATTTTTACAGTACATTGCCTGAGATATCTCTGAAAATAAAACCTAAGATTAAAACATGTATATTTTTGAGTTGGCTGTTATGAGATCTTTGGAACGACATACAAAACACAAATGTTTTTTTTTCTTTTCAAGCAACTAATATCCCCTAAATTTTCCTTTAAAACATTTGTGAATGGCTAATAATCTATAAATATGTGAATGATTAGCCTTTATAACTCTGCCAAGTTTGAACTTTCCAAGTTCCCTAGTTTTCCAGAAAAACGGCTCTGACATACAAACAGACAGACACACGAGTGATATTATAATGGTTCCGTTCCTACTTTTTTATGTACGGAAAACTAAAAATGGATTGATCTGACACTTATTATGTCCTCTTAAAGGTTGTTCCACTAGTTTAGTAACACCCTGTGTAAAATATATCATTTTCAATTTGAAAATTAAACTATTTTTAAAGAGTTTGAAAAGATAAAACTTGAAAAAAAAATCCTACAAATATAATTATTTTCTTAAATTAAAAAATGGATAAAAAAAAAAATAATTAAAACCATCGTCATTATTAAAATATGTTTTTTCGCGATTATTTTTCTTTGTGATGACATTTAAATAAAACTCTCAACCTTATAAATTTAATTTATGAAGAACACATTTTTCTCCGTAAATGTTGACAAACGAGATATTGTTATTCATGTATAAATTTCTCAACTGGAATTATCTCCGGGACACTTAAGTAATGTCCCTTAAGTCATAAAACATTCTGTTTGTTTAAATATTTTCACAATTTTTAGTGTAACTATTCTCATTTTGTTTGAATAAATTTAAAAGCACAAAATGTCAGAATAATGCATTAAAAATTTAAACAGCATAAATGAGACTGAAAACATCTGAATATTTATTATGTATGTTTATATGATGGCATTATTATTCTTAGTAGACTAATTGAAATACTATGCATTATTTTCAATTTTGTGTTAAAATGCTTAAAGCATTACAACTAATAATCACAGCAAATTGTAAAAATGTTAGTAATTGTACGTCAAACATGACAAATGAGGTGCGTTCGTACTATAACTAGTTTTATAAATATTCAGATCTTAGTGATATTTATTTTAATGAAGGGAATTATATCGTGTTTTATTACACTGTAAAAAATGACCAATGTTTCTTATTCTATGAAAATATTCTATAACCACGAACGAAAATATAATATAATCATCTGAGTTAACCGAAATTTCAAATAGCATGTTACATTGTCTTTTGAATCCCCAGAAACGAATACATTTTCAAAATTTAAAGAATAATTTATAAAAAAAAAAACAAATTATTTTTAGCTGCCCGAATTTTTCAGAAACGTTTCCGAAGGGTTTTTATAGTGTATTAATTAGTGTCCTCAGCATGGAATACCTGTTTTTCGAATGCAATCAATTCTGAAGTAAACATTTTCATGCTAAAAAAATGTTTAACTGACAAACAAGCAAAATTAACAGCGTTAACAATAACATTAAAATTAAGATTATTTCGTTACTCTTTAATGTATAAATTAACTTATTCGGCTAAAAACTTGTACTTGAGAATGGATAACATTCGATAAACAGGTATTCCAGCCTGAGGACACTAATTAATACACTATAAAAACCCTTCGGAAACGTTTCTGAAAAATTCGGGCAGCTAAAAATAATTTGTTTTTATAAATTATTCTTTAAATTTTGAAAATGTATTGGTTTCTGGGGATTCAAAAGACAATGGAACACACTCTTTTTTCCGGACTGCCGTTTAGACATTGTAGCTCTTTCACACCAACAATCATGCCAGTAATAAACTTAACCGTTCCGTTAATCTAAACTGATCTTCTTATCTAAAAAAAATATATATAGCTTCCTACAGCTTGCAATGTACCACGTGTATTTTAACAAATTGTTCTCAATAATTTGTAATATACAATGTTTGGATATTTTTGATTGTAGAAAAACAGCTCAACTCCAATAACACTTTTAAATAATTAAAAAATATTGTAAGGGGTGTTAAAGACCTTTTTTGAGGACACTTTTCAATCTGTTGGAAAAATGTCAAATTCTATTTTAAATTCTGAAAATAAAATATACAATTACTTACGAGGTTAAATGCCAGCTGAGCAAGATTTTTAGCTAGCTTTCATTGCAAAAGCTATCTATTGCAGCCGTTCGGAGGAAAGCAGTTGGTGACAATTTCGGTATGCTTTCACCGATCATGACCCCCAGACGCCAAAACCATCATCCGTTCAAATCTTGATATATGTATACATATATATAATTAAATGTGTGAAAAACAAAGGAAGATGTATTATAAAAATCAATGGAAAGGATACTGCAAGTCTTAAACTTAATAAAAAGAAAAATCAAGAATGGAATACTATGAATACCTTATGGATTCTTCAGAGGAGCATCATAAGAATAATTCATAGTAAAGATATGTTACATAGTAAGTATATGGATTTTAAATATATGTATTATATTTAAAATCCTGGGATATACTGGGATAAATAATAATAATCATATACATCAAAGTGCAATTGTTGTTATGTAGAAGTAGTGTACAGTTTTTTTTTTAAACCAATATTTTAATATCTGAAGGAGAAAGGCTACAATAACTTAAGCAGTTTCAAATAATATTGCTTACTTCTTTTATTATGGGATATAATTTGAGTATAATACATATTTTTAAAAATTTAAACAAGCTAATGAGTTATCGTAAATGTCATGTTTAACCGTAGATTTACGTAACCTATCAATTTGAATTATTTCCAATTTTTTGCTAAACAATACCGATGATTAGGTATTTTTTAGAACTGTTTGGTGCTATTTAATGATACTAATCTGCAAATATATCAACCCATTTTCATCTTTTAAATACGCCTGTATGGATGAAATTAATGAAATGTACTAAATATTTTTATTTATTAAGAAATGGTGCATTTTACTGTATCTGTCAAAAAGTCGGATTTCAATAAAAATTGGTATTCACTCAATGGCTGTAAATCTAGTTTTAAGAAGGCCAAATTATTCGGAGAAACATAAATTTAGCAAATAGCATTTTGAAAAAATTAAACCATATTTAGTTAGTAGAATTTATCGTATGAGATATGTCGTAACAGGTGACACACCCATTGAAACTATAATATGTGCTTTTTGTTTTTTTATTCTATGAAAAAGTAAGTGAAATTTATGTTGACCTTTACATTTTTATTAGCTTTTCTTTTTCTTGCATTTCCTAAAGTATTTGTTAAAATAATTTACAATTAAAATTTAAAAATATACACGCACAATAAGTATTATGTTTTTTCGGCTATACTTGTAAAGTGATACTTTTTTATATTTTTTAAATGTTTTTTCTTAAAAAAAAAAAAAATAATAATCATAAGTATATAATTATTTTAATTTTAATAGAAAATTTATACACTTTTAAAAATAAAATTATCTAAAACTGACAAAATACATTCAAACGGCGTTGATTTAAATTTCTGGCATATAATGAGTGCAGTTCTCGTTATGTAGCTAGAGTACAGTACTTTTATAACTGATATTTTACTATAATTATTTTATTATGAGGTTTAATTTATTTATAACGCGGATTTTAAAAAGATTTAACAAAAAAATTTTGTAAATTTAATATTTAAGAACGGATGTAACAGCGGTAACCTGACAATTATAATTTTTTATATTTTTTCGCTGAAAAATACCAATGATAATATATTCTTATAAAACTATTAGTATTTAATAATATTATTCCGCAAATATATATCTTAAGCTATTTTCAGCTCCCGCCTTTTAAATTCGCCTATTTATTAGGAAAATAAGTATTTTATTGTATCCGTCAAAAAGACGGATCTTAATAAAACAAGTTGGAAATTGTACGTTAAAAGTGACAAATGAGGTGCGTTCGTACTATAACTAGTTTACAATGTAAAAAAAAAAATCATTGTTATTATTTGAGTGAAATGAATTATATCGTCTGTTCTGGGCGAAATGAGAATGCTTTTTCTTTCTTTTTACGTATTATTTTTTGCATATTTTGTTTTCGACACCACACAGCGCTGCAAAATTCACCATGGAAATCTTGTTTTGCGAATGGTTGCCTCCATAGTTTAATATTTCTATGACTCACGGTGAACGAAACTGTTTATTTACTTTAACGGATTGAGATATTCGGCCGTTAACCTAATTTCCAATGAAGTTATCTCAGAATGTATACATTTTTTAATGTAACTCATCTCTCCAGCATCTATCCGGTGCCGAAGTCAGCGGGTATGCGGATCGGAGGTTCGTTCGGTTCGAGGTTTATACTATTCGATGTGCAACTATAGGGATTATCCGGTGTGTGCGTAACACGACCGGTATAGGGTGCCGAAGGCAGTGGGGACCCGGATCGGAGGTTCGTTCGGTTAAAGGTTTATACTATTCGATGTGCAAATTAACTGATTATCCGGTGCCAAAGGCAGCGGGAACCCGGGTCAGAGGTTCGTTCGGTTCGAGGGTGACGCGAGCCGGAGGTTCGTTTGTTTCGAGGTTTTATACAAATGGAGAATTCAGTTAGATTCGAGGCCCCAATGTAAATTAGGGGCCAGCTAGTGAGCAAATCCAACTAGTATATACATTAAATTTCAAACCATTAGGTTGGGTAGCTTTTGCGCTATTATATCCGGAAGAACGGACAGACGGACTGACCATGACGACTGTAGGTGCTACGTATGTATATAATTAAGAAAGCACATAAAAAATGAGTATACTATATATGCCTCTAAATCTAGTCTTAAGAAGTCCAGATTATTCGGAGTTACAATTCAGCAACTAGCATATTTAAAAATTTAAATGATATTTACGAGTGCAAGTCCTTAAGTAAGTCACAAAAGATAATTAAATAATAACTTACAATGATATTCACTTCAAAACTATTTTTATTTCTCAACATATTCTCCACCCATATTTATGCACTTATATCACCGTTTTATCAGTACTCCAACATCAGCTGCATACAATTCTTTCGGTTGCTGTGTCCACATGAGGACTTCTATTTGAAACTTTTCATCATTTGTGAACATCATCTTGCCTTCCAAGATGGTTTTTTAATGGACTAAACAGATGAAAATCACTTCGGGCTAAGTAGAAGCTGTATGGTGGATGTTGAAGAAGTTGCAAGATGATGTTCACAGATGATGAAATGGTTCACCTTGAAGTCCTAATGTGGCTGAGACAGCAACCCAAAGAATTGTATGCAGCTGGTGTTGGGGCACTGATAAAAAAGGTGATATAAGTGCATAAATATTGGTGGAGAATATGTTGAGATATAAAAATAGTTTTGAAGTGAATATCATTGTAAGTTATTATTTAATTATCTTTTATATTTTGTGACTTACTTAAAGATTTATCCTCGCGGTTAATAAAATTTATCGCAAGACATATGTCGTAAGATATGACAAACCCCATTGAAACTATAATTTGCCTTTTTTGTTTCTTGTTTAGCATGTGCTCTTTTATTCTAGTAGTATGATAAATTACACGAATTACTAACCAATTTTCAATATCACAATTCTCGTTAAATTACATCTAAGAAGAAGTAAAATTTAAAACGGATTATTTTCCCTCCATATTTATTGCCAACTTCAAATATTCCATCCATAGAGATTTAAAATATTCTTGAGTGAATCACACTTTACGCGAGATTTTTGTATTTTGTGAGATATTTGCATAAGGAGTTATGCGGCACACAAAAACACCATTCAGGACTTTCCAGTGGGATTTGTTATTCTTCTAAAAACGTAAATTCTAATGGCTTTTGTGTTAGTAAACTTTATTGAAGGAGCATTGTTTTTTGAGAAAACCAGTATGTGACTAAATTTTTAAGTGGATGTTACTTTTTTATTTTTTTTATTTAACTTAACTTGCTTATGCATGTTAAGGTGGAATTTTGCAATCGATTTTTCATACTTTTCGTGATATGCTAAAATAATAAAAATTATGTACACAAATATGTCTCTGATGACAATACAAAATTCTAATATTTTTGTAAC
This sequence comes from Maratus michaelseni, assembly GCA_963931845.1. Classification (NCBI taxonomy): domain Eukaryota; kingdom Metazoa; phylum Arthropoda; class Arachnida; order Araneae; family Salticidae; genus Maratus; species Maratus michaelseni. The sequence continues at coordinate 214,834,131 of OZ007593.1, forward strand.
TTAATTATAAATTAATGTATTAGTTTTAAAAGATTTTTCCTTTTTCGGATGGATGTCAGAAATCACAAAATGACTTTTATGGTTACAGCTGTTTACAAGTTATAACAATAATTGGAGTTAATTATGCACCAAACCACGCTCGATAAAATGTGAAACTGCAACAGCAAAATATTTAAATGCTAAAAGGTAGAAATAAAAAGAAAAATTACATTATAGAATGCAAAATTTTATTAAAAATCTCACTATTATCAATCAGTAGTTTTATATTACTTAAATTCTGATTGTACGTTGCGAAAACAATTTAGAAATGCTAAATAGATAGTTTAAATAATGTCTTCATTTTTCCATTCTCTTGCCATATCTTTAAAAAAAGCAATGTATTATAATTTTTTTTTATATATATAAATTCGGTCATTTGCGCTTTATACCAAGTGTAAATCAAAGCGGTGAATTTTCCATACATACGGTTCCACTTCATTTTAATGTACTGTAACTGAATTAAATTTAATATTATGATATAATATTATGATTTTAATATTACTGAATTATGATTTTAATATAAGTATTGAACTCTCATAAAAGAAGGTTTTTTATGATATATTTTTACTTTTATTTTATCCACAGATTTGTATGGTACTAAAATATACATATTTTTAAATGTTTTCAGACAAAATAAAATCAAGAGCCTTTTTCTTAAATCTTTATTTTTTACTCTACTTCTGTGTACAAAAATATTTTTACACAACAGTAATTTTTGCAACATATAAAACAATTTTTTACTCTAAAACTTCAAATAAATTTATACTAAATCAACAGATTTTGCGGCAGCAGTATTGATTTTTCTTTATTTCATAATATACATACACATATGCATATATATATATATATATATATATATATATATATATATATATATATATATATACATATATATATATATATCCCCTGGTCAATCATCTTTTAAAACTTATTTTGGCAACATGTAATGATTTTCTGCAATTCATTGCCTGTGTTCTGTGATGACTCCTATATGGATCATGTATTGTGCTGTCCTCTAAAAAACCCAGTGTGAAATGTTTCCTAAAAAAAACCCACCCTAGTATTTTATGAAATACTAGCAAGCTACGCCCGCTACGCTGGTCAATTTCTCTTAACGAACCTTTAATCAAACAAAATATTGACATTTCATAATTCACTTTTATATTTTAACAGAATAATAAGGATACTATAATTTGTGACTCGTGCTATAGCCAATATACACGTCAGGACACGTCGCCCTTATCATTATCTTTTTACGCGTGAAGGTTTCGCTATGGTACTCTATTGTGAAATTTGGTAATTTTAGAAATTCAATAGTTGAAAAATCGC